>CM038142.1:296415120-297802620 GCA_021437245.1 Aegilops speltoides | reverse complement strand
GTCGTCTGCTGGCCGGCGACAAAGAAGAAGCTGACGGCAAATAGCATTTTTGCCATCTGCAATTTCCTTGCCGTCTGCTTTGTGGAAGCGAACGGCAAAGAGCCTCTTTGCCGTCAGCTGGCAGATGGCAAAATGCCAGATTCCAGTAGTGTAAGCGGGGTAGTTGGTTATGACTTATCTTTGGTTCCGTGGGTCTCGAGTGAGGCCTGGTGTCGCGGCGGCGCTCCTTCTCCTGAGGCGAGCCTGCCGCGGGCTCGCGAGGTTCTGAGCCTCCAAGGGGGCTTGCTGAGCTGCCCTAGAGTGCCTCGCGAGGAACCAACTACTAGACCGTGGCGAGGTGGGCGCGCGTGGCGGCCGCACCCTTGAGCCCCTGGGGGAAACGATCGATGCCAGCGCGTGCACGGTATCCATCCCCCGCTCGCGAGGTGCTTGAGGGCAGGGCAAAAGTCATGAGCTCCAGAAAGAACGCAAGAACTAAAGGCAAGAGAGCATCACACGATGAGAAAACTCCCCCCATTTTTATAAACGCACGAGAACCAAACCGCTTCAAAAAGCCAACAAACAAGTACAAAAAAGGAGGCAAAAGCAAATGGCCGCGTCCGGCGCCTATCTAGTCTTCAAGTTTTCTCACCAGCGCGGAGCTAAGTGCTTCCACTAGCTGGGCATAGTCATTGGGGACAGTGTTGACGGCCAGCGGAGAGCATCGTGCTTCCACTAGGACGTGGGCGGGAGCCCCCATAAGGCCCCAAGGCGGCACTCAGGAGACTCTGGGATGTGTACAGTCCCACTCATTATTACGTGAGAGTGTCACAAGTAGAGACCTTCACAGGCTGGAGCCTTGCTTCATGTCGCCTAACGAGGACCCCGCCATGCGCCGCCCCAGACCACCGTTGAGGAGACCGGAAACGAAGACAAGACCAAGGGGCAAGGGGGACGCTGGCGGTGTCCTCGGCGATCGTAGGCGCCCCGCTGGGGGGAAGGGCTCGCTGGCGCCTTCCCCAGCAGGGAACCTACCTCCAGGCAGAGCCCTGCTCCGTGCAGCTCGAGGAAGGGTCTGCCGCTGGGCTTCCCCCATGCTGCTCCCAATGTCCTTCGCACTCCTGCGGGGGATCTGCCGTCCCGAGAATCCTGGTGGTAGTTGCGCTCTGGTTCACCTGCAATCCATGGTCAGCGTAAGCGTGCCCCTATGGCATTAGCTGTACCCAGAGGTTGTCGCCGTTGGACACGTTAGCTGGGCTCGGCGGCGGCACAAAGGAGAGCTCGTCTTCGTGTATGTCCAGCGCCCAACCTGGTGTGGGGGATCGACTGGCGCCCTCTCCCAGTGTGTGCCCTGGATCAATCACAACGGGGACGTAGGCTTCCGAGCTGGCCACACAAGAAACACCGCCTAGCTGCCTCACGTTCCCGTCTCCTTCAGTCGTCCTTCGGTCCTGCCGTCCAAGGGCTGGCGCTCCAGCACGGCCCCTGGAGATGTCGCCCGGAGCAGCTCCATGCTGAGGCGGTACGTTCGGAGGGGTGCGGCCTGCTTCACGAAGCTGGCCGGCATCGAGGGGCTCTTCAGGGGACCTGGGAGGGGGCACGCAGTTGTGTCGGGGATGGGCGTGCGCCCCTACCATCACCTGTGACGTGGGCAGGGTGCGGAATGGCGTTGCACCCCTGCACGCCACATCCAGTAGCTTGACAACCCGTTCCAGCACGGCGTCGCGGCCGCTTTCCAGCAACCTGCACCTCAAGAGCTCTCGCGCCACGATGACCGGAGCCCGCAAGTTTGCTTGTTCCCTGCGCGTGTGCGGTGCGGTTGCTGCAGCGTATTTTGCAGATCACGCAGCGGCGCGACGCCAGTGGGGACGGATGTGCCCCACGCCGCGCACGGCCGGCCACCCCAGGCGGAGTGCGGGCCGCGAGCGGGGTGGAGTGGAGATCCTCCTCGTCGGCGGGCGCCGTCGCGGAGGCCCGAACCGCCCAGTGCTCGACACGCGCCCTCGGGGCATCGGCCATGGAGGTGTCGGAGTGGTGATGGATCGATTGACAAGAGAAGATCCGACGCACCCCTACCTGGCGCGCCAAATGTCGGATTACGGGTTTCGCAAACCCTTGAGAAGTTCGAACTTTGGGGTGTGTGCGGAGATCTCAACCTACCCAGCCTGCCTACTCACGATCCTCCTAAGCCTAGCTCGATGAGCTCGAAGAGACAAAGAGGCCCAACAGTTTATCCTGGTTCGGGCCACCTTGCGGTGTAATACCCTATTCCAGTGTTTTGGTGGATTGCCTCGGAGGGCTGAGGATGAACTAGTACAATGGATGAACTAGCCTCAGGAGGTGAGGTGTTCTTGAGCTCGAGGGAGCTGAGGGGATGTGAACTAGATCAGATGCCCCCCTCTAGTGGTGGCTAAGTCATATTTATAGTGGCCTTGGTCCTTTTCCCAAATGTTGGCGGGAAGGGATCCCACAACAGCCAGATTTGAAAGAGGACAAGTAGTACAGCTTATCCTGACAAAAGTAGTCTTCGCATGCGAAAAGCCTCTGGCCGTGTCGCTGTGGTGGGCTCGACGATGACCTCCGTCCTGCCGTCCTGGCGGTCTTGTTCTTGTTGCACCAGAATGGAAACCTTTCGCTGATTCCTTTCACCAAAGAGGAAACCTGCACTCTGCGCCCGCTGGCGCCCGTCTGTCGCCTGAATGGCCTTGGTCGTCATGGCTCACGTCAGCTGAGCCTCGCGAGGTAAACCTTGCATGGAACTCTCTGCCCCTCGGGAGCCAGACTGAAGGGGCCGATCCCCTCGGGGGTCTTGGCATCGTCTGCCTCGCGAGGCTTGGCCCCTCGCGAGGGTCTTGAGTTGTTGATGCTAAAGTTGGGCCGTACCAGGCCGTCGATGGAGCCACACGATGGGCCGCAGGCAGGCAGGGCTGGATACCCCCATATCCAGAATGCGGACAGTCCAGGTTGGCCACTTAGCTGGTGGGGACCCTCATGGTTGTCGCCGACTGGATGCCACTACCGCTGCTGATGTCGTCCTCCTCCTCGCCGCTGCACCACACAACACCGTTGAACATGTCTGTATGCCTCGATCTCGCCCCATGCTTTTCTCGCCTTGCTGGTTGGTTTAGTGACCTTCTCTGCCTCCCTCTTCCTCGGCCTTAAGAAAAGCATGGCGGGGGGAAAGGTTATTGTTGATCCTTTTTGTAAGTCCCCCCTGCTTCAACTTTTTACTTATGCATGATTCCTTATCAAGATTCACAAAATTTGGAAGATGCACAAAAGTTTAAGTTCTATATGCATGTTGTTATCCATTGCTTGTGGTAGTTTAGATTGGTATTATTCCACTCGGGTTGGAAATACTTTCAAAAAAAATATAATGAGCATCTTACTCATGCCATTTTGGTGCCATATGTTTACCAAAATAAAAATGAAATGCCATTTTAATGCTTCTTACTCATGCCATTTCTATGCCATATGTTTACCAAAATAAAATTGAAATGCGCATATTTACCAGAGTCATAGGGCTGATTCGCTTGGTAGCTGCTTATGGATGTTGGGCTTTACCAGTTTACCACTTGCTTTCAAATGAATTTACAATTGAAGAAACCATGTATTTTTTTTCTTTTTGACCTACATGTAACCTTTCATGGGAAGATAGTGTGTCATTTCCCCATTAGGGTCGGAGTACTTGATGTATGCGTTGTACTATTGACGTGGTCGTAACAAGCAACCATAAATATTGTTTTGATTTCCTTGGGATGAAGACACTTTTATATGACAACCATATGTTTACTAATACATACTTGGGTTTCGGAAACTAGTAGTTACATTTGTTTATTGACAGCAAATTACTGTGATTCCAGGAGCTCTTGGATTACAAGTCCCTATTTTGTTTGGATTCATGAACCTTGGAAGTGGACTTTCATTCGATGCCACTAGCTCTTGTGGTGCACCGTGTGAAATACATCCCCTTTGTCACATCTATCCATCCATTTGTGCTCGGTATCTACCGTGTATGAACATTGCATCCTTTAATTACCTTGTATATGAACACATCTTTCAAATGTGTTGTGCTATGGTTCTGGTGGCTATGAAGATGTGTTGTACTACAGTGAATGTTTGTTCTTTCCTTTATTATGTTATATATCCTGATAGAGCCTGGCTTTCTACTAACTTGACCGTTACTTGTTTTGCCACATCGCTGGGACTGGCACCCTCGCGCCAAGGCGCGATCCCGATCTAGTTAGTGATATTGGAGCATCTATAGCCGGTAGGTTCCTCAACAGACACGTCCGGACGCGTTTGCGCACATTGACCGGTCACGTCTTAAATTTCTCTTCTCACAATCCACATCACACCTCAAATCCATAAAAACTCATGCAACTCCATACTACATCAGGACACTGCCATCGGCCTACCAAATATTGGCATGTTTACCTACGTAGTAGTTACAAAGAAGAACCTCCACGGCTGCCCTTGCCCTTCCCGGTGCCCTTGTCGTCCTTCTCGCGGAATTAGCAGTCGAAAACACAGTTTAAATCAAGTCGGATCTGCTCGTCGCCGGAGCTGTCCGACCCGACGCTGTCCTCCTTCTCCTTCTTGGCAAGGAGTCCGGTCATGGCACGGACCGCCCAACTCTGCTCTCAGGCGAGGGCACGCGTGTTCCTTTGTTGACGTTTCTTTACAATGCGGCCGCAGATGGTTTCCTCCTCTACAGTGGCATACGCTGTCGTATCAGCTGCCTCCGCCCCGCCATGTCGGCTGCAAGTCGGGACTCGGCGACCCTCATCCTCTCCTTCCCACGGAGGTCACGCCGGTCCCGATAAGACTTGTACTCCGCCCGACCGGTGCTGGGAAAAGGGAGATTGGAAGGCTCCGAGGAGAACCACAATGATCTAGACCCGGAGGATCCGAAAGCCCGATGCACGGACGCAATGGAGTCGCGCTGGACAGCTCTCGGTATCGGTCGGGCGCTGTCCTCCCAGGAACGGCAGAGTGCAATGCTTTCATTTTTTTCTTTCTGTCCCTTATCGGACAACCATTGCCTCCTCCAAACCGCACAAGACGACCCCTGAGTCGACGGATCTGTACTGGTCTTCATCGGATCCACTGCCCGCCATGCCGAAGGTCGGAGATCGCCGGACGGGAGCTTGGATGGCGCAGGGCAATGGAGAGGAGTGGAGTGAAGTGGTTACGCTTTGACCCGGTATTGAGGTAAATATATGTAGGGTTCGATGGGCCAGCGTGGGCCGGGACCAATGTGGCGGACGTGCCTGGTGCTCCATATCCACCCTAGATTTGGGCTGGATATAAGATATATCGGTCAATCGAATGTTTAAGACATGTTTTAAGTGCTCATCTGGGTCTCATTTTATGACTGGTCAATGACTGGACCGTCCGCACATGCGCTTGAGTGAGATTTAGGGCGCCCGGCGTAGATGCTCTTATCCAGGAAAACTGGAGCTGAGATTCTGTACTTACGTGTGAACGGCAGTCGTGGTGCCACTCTATCCTCACCTATAAAAATGGAAGAAGGCAAGCCGGCGAGTTGCCGGCTCGCTACAGATTACTACTAACCGTTAGTTTTTTTTTTGAAACAAGGCAAAAGACTTGCCATTTCATTGATTAAGAAGAAGGTTTAGACATAAGCCGTAAAACGGCAGAAACAGAGGAGAGACTACTCTCGCGACATAAGATTACTCAGGTGGCTCGCTCCAGCCAACGACCAAAGGCGGGCCTCCTCCTTGATCTTCGCGACAATGATAGTGGTCGGGGTGGCCGTGTTGCGGAAGACTCTTGCATTGCGCTCCTTCCAAATTTCCCACGAGACAAGCATCATAACGGAGGGAATGGCCTTCTTGATGTGGCCTCCAGCGTTGATCGTCTTGAGCCACCAATCCTGGACAGAGATCTCCTGACGCCAAGCCGTCGTCGATTGGCCATGAATGCCAAGCCAAGCGATGATATCGTTCCAAACTCGGGCACTATATCTGCACTGGAAGAGAATGTGAGGAGCTGACTCCTGAACCTGCTTACAAAGGGGGCAGAGGCCACAATTCGGCCATCCCCGCCGTTGCAACTGATCAGCCGTCCACACACGATTTTGGATGATCAACCAAGAAAAAAGTTTGCATTTTGGCGGAGCCCAAGTCTTCCATATCGTGGTAGAGGTCGGGCTGAGAACTTGTCCTGCAAACTGCGCCATGTAAGCAGTGGCCGCCGAATATTCATTGGTTGAGGTGAATTTCCAATGTATAGTGTCCTCTCTATCCAGGCTGAGAGTAACATCCTGAAGCATTCCCCAAAGGTTGGCGAACTCCTGGATATGTGCCAAGGAGAGGCCTTGAGAAGCGTCGATCTGACTGACCCAGAAGCGGTTATGAAACGCTTTGCTGACCGAACACGCCTTCCTCTTAGATATCTCAAAGATCTTGGGCGCGACGTCTTTTGGTCTGAGGCCATTAAGCCATGACGATTCCCAGAATTTTGCCTTTTTGCCATCACCAATGGTCACACTCGTGAACGTCGCAAATAGATCTCTGTCAGCATTGCTACAGGGTGTCTCCATTCCAGCCCAAGTTTTGGGGGGGGGGTCAGCCCACTCAAACCAAAGCCAGCGGAGCCGAAGGGCGGTGGCAAAATTTTGGAGGTTTAGCACACCCAGGCCTCCGAAAATCTTGGGTTTGCAAACCAGGTTCCAGTTAACCTTACATTTGCCTCCAGAAACCTTATCGCAGCCTGCCCATAGATAGGCACGTCTCAGGCTATCGATTTTCTTCCGCACCTCGGCCGGGATATCAAGGGGTGTTAAATGATAGATCGCTATGGCCGTGAGAACCGCTTTTACCAAAATGATGCGTCCAGGGGCCGCCACGTGCATGGCCGACCAAGGTGGAAGCTTGCCCGCAATCTTGTCCTCGAGGTATTGGAAATGGATGCGTTTTAGTCTCGTGACCGACAGAGGAAGACCAAGGTACCGCATAGGGAAAGAGGTCCGGACGGCAGGGAAAGCCTGGAGGATGCTATCGAGGTCGAGGTTGGCACACCGAATGGGCGCAACCAAACTTTTGTTGCAATTGGTAACAAGTCCGGTGACCTCACCAAATGAGCTCAGCGTTGAGGCTAGAAACTGGATGTCCTCTTTGATAGGTGCAACGAAGATGGCAGCATCATCGGCATACAGGGATGCCCGAATCGGATTTCCACGCAGTGGGTGGAGGTTGCCTTGTTCAGTGGCCTTAGCGAGAATGCGGTGGAGAGGGTCGATGGCGAGGACAAAGAGCAAGGGGGATAGAGGATCTCCCTGCCGAAGCCCACGACCATGCTTGATAGGATCACCCGCGATACCATTAAGGAGCACCCTGGAAGAGGCCGTGGAAAGAAGCGCTGAGATCCAGTCACAGAAACGACTTGGGAAATGATGGTGCCGCAACAAGTCCATGAGGTAGTCCCATCGGACCGAATCGAAGGCTTTTTTGATGTCAAGCTTGAACAACAGGGTTGGAGATTTGGTACGATGAAATCGACGGGCCAAGCTGCGGACATACATGAAGTTATCATGAATACTTCTTTTCTTGATAAAAGCACTCTGCGTGTTGGAAACCAGCTCGGGCATGTGAGGGGCCAACCGAGTGGCCATCATTTTCGCGATAATCTTAGCAACTGCATGGATCAAACTTATTGGTCGGAAGTCAGAGATGTCCTCCGCTCCATCCTTTTTAGGGATGAGGGCAATGTTGGCTGAGTTGAGCCAGTGAAGATTGTTTACATGGAGATTGGAGAAGCTGTTGACAACAAGCATGATCTCAGGTTTAATGATGTCCCAACATTCCTTGAAGAAGACTCCCGTGAAACCGTCAGGGCCCGGAGCTTTGTCTCCTGGAAGATCGTTGATCGCAGCCCGGACCTCCTCCTCGGTGAAAAGGGCACCTAGGCCAGAGAGGTCACAAGTCGACGGCGGGATGCAGCCCCAATTGAAATCCTTGGAGCGCGGGAGGCCCTTCCCAATGGCTTTTGAAAAGTGGCTCTGGATAATGTCCTTCTTGTGATCATGACTGGTGACCCAACCATTGTTGTGCTTAAGGCGGTGGATAAAGTTTTTCCTTCGTCGATGGTTGATCTGGATGTGAAAGAAGCGGTATTCGCATCCCCTCTTTGAGAAGCTTAACTCTCGAACATTGTCTTTTCCTGGCTCGCTCAAGAACCGCCAAGGCCACCACCTTCTTTTTGAGGTCCTTCCTCAGATTCCATTCAACCAAGCTGAGTGTCCTGGTCTCCTGAGCCATGTCGAGGCGGAGAATGATCTCAAGGGCCATGTGGAGCTGCACTTTGTGATTCGAGAAGATGGATTTGCTCCAACGCCTGAGGCACTGGCCTGTTCTTTTCAGCTTGTGAAAGAGCACTTGATAGGGCTCGGAGTGGCTTGTGCCCTTGCTCCAAGCATCTTGGACAATTCTCTTGAAGTTGGGCAACTTCGTCCAGAAATTTTCAAAACGGAAAGTCTTGGGTCGTCTTGGTCCCTTGTCGCTGGCCAAAAGCAGCGGGCAGTGATCGGAGAGCGAGGATGAGAGAGCATGAAGGATGTGAGAGCCAAACTCCACGTCCCAGTCATCGTTGCAGAAGAAAGAATCTAACTTGCTCATGGTCGGGTTAGCTTGCTCATTGCTCCAAGTGAACTTTCTGTTCTGGAGGTGGATCTCCTTTAGTTCACAGGAGTTGAGGGCATTTCGGAAGCGCACAAGACGAGAGCGGTCTACGTTTGTGCGGTTTTTGTCTCTTGCACGGTAGATTTGATTGAAATCACCCGTAACCAACCATCGTGTACCCTGTTGCGGTTTGAGGCTAACAAGCTCTTGGAAAAAAGCATCTTTGAGGTTGCTTCTAGTAGGACCATAGACCGAAGTGAGTTTGAAAGAAACAAGGGTGTTGACAATAGTGATGTTAGCAGAGATGCTGAAGGTGCCCAAGAAAATATTATCCACCTTAATGAAGTCTTCAATCCAGAGAAGGAGGATGCCTCCTCTGGTTCCATCCGCTGGCCGCTCAGCATAGCTTTTGAGTCGTTGGCCACCCAAAAAAGCAGCCAAGAAAGGATCAACCGCTGCCAGCTTCGTTTCCTGAAGGCAAATGAGGTTGCAAGAAGTAGCAGTGATTGTCTCATGAACAGTAGCGCGCCGATTTGGACAGTTAAGACCACGAACATTCCAATTTAGGATGGAAAGATTTTCATTCATTGGAAGACCGGGCTACATCAGAGAGCAGAAACAAGAGCCTTGCGAGGCTACAGCAGGTGGTAGCCAAGTACTGAGCTACAAACAGGCCTATCTAGAGCATCAACAAGTGGTGAACTAATCATAGAAACTGGGGTACATCAGTAGCTAAACATAGCAGCAGCATCAGGCCGACGTCGTGTCCTCTCTGCCTTGGCCTTGAAGATCCAGTCCAGCTCCTCCTCCGTGATCAAGCAGAGCGTCTTCCACCGCAGTGACGAGGTCACAGTCAAGCCTGAAGAGCGCCCGAAGCGCCGCAACAGCCAAGTCAGGAAGCTGCCCATGAAAGAGGGCCACATATTTGGCAATGGCAGCCTTAGTAACCATCTCCGCCTCATCCACCACACCCAAGCGTTGGCAGAGAAGCTTTTCCGCCATCAAAGCAATCGGCATGCCTCTGTTCTTCGCTTGTAGCCTTGGACTGCTTCGGATCAGGTTCAGTCCTGTGGCACCGGCTAGGGTCTTCCTCCGGGTAGTCGGCGGCCTTGGCGGGGTGGAGTTGGGCGTCGGGAGGATGCCACTTGGACAAGGTACGAACAAGGGAGTGCTTCCAGAGCCACACTGAGCCGGTGCCACAGCCAGGGGGCTCTCTACTGCTTGGTCTTCATCATCCCCAACAGAGCTTTCAGAGCCACTCTGAGCCGGTGCCACAGCCAGGGGGCTCTCCACAGCTTGGTCTTCATCGTCCCCAACAGCAACAGCATGAACATGGATAGGAGTGGCTGGACTTGGGGGCACCGAGCTCGATCGCAGCCCCAAGCGAGCAGGGGAGGCCCAGCCTGGTGGCGCTTCAGGTGTCACAGGCGAGCCCAAGCACAGGGCTGCACCACACAGCCAGGCAGGGAGCTTCGAGGAAGGTCGTAGCTCGATCACATCGCGGGAGGTCGTGCGTGGGGATGCCGGTGGTGATCTGCCCCTGGTGTCTTCAGTGCGCCGGATGCAGATAGCTTCGCAAGAGCGGGAACGCCGCTCTGGACACGTCGCGCGGTGTCGAGCCCTTCTACCAGAAGCGGGGATCACCGCTCCGTCAGGAAGGCGCTGAACCTTGGCGTGGTCAATCTTCCGAGCGTCTGGCAGGTCCCTCCGACGACCATCATCATAGCGGCCGCGGGAGTCGCGGTCGTCTCGTCGCCGATCATCACGCGAGCCGCCTGCCCGCTCATCCTCACGGCGAGGAGCCCTGGAGCGGCTCCTAAAGAGGCCACGCCAAGAGGAAGCCTTGCGGTCTTCACGCCTGCCACGCCCATCGTGGTCACCATCTCTGTCGCGTTCGTCGTCGTGCCGATCTCGGTCGTCGCGGTCCCGGCGTCGCTCACCCGCAGCCTGGCGGTCACGAGGGCGGGCCTCGCCGTCCACGACGCCATAGCGCCAGCTGAATGGGGGGTGCGAGCGAGGTCGTCGAGGGATGCGGCCATCCGAGTCTGGGAGGTAATCTTCAATCAGGTCCAGGTGAACCAGGACACGCCGACGCAGCCCTTGGCGACCGACAGCGGGGACGGGGGCGCTGCCCGCCGGCGGCTGGTTGCAGGTGAAGGTGGCATTGAGAACCTTGGGAATTTTGCTGGGATCCGCCGACCAAGCCCACAGATTCAGTGTGGCTGCATCTTCACACTGCACAGAGGCGATGTCGAAGTAGTGTAGAAAGGTGTTCGGCCCAAGCACCTGGGCCGCAACGGCATCATTCCAAGCATTGAGCGGGACGTTTTCGAGGCAGAGGTGGACGTGGTAGTCTGCTTGAACGGCGTCAGCATGTGCATTGAGTCTCCACTTGGTGATGTGGATGTCCAGGTTGCCAAAGTCGGAGCTGAAGTGGGAGAACCGGCCTGGGGCAGCCATCGCCAAGTCGCGGTGATGCTGGTAGTCGAACCTGACGAGGAAGTCTTCAGGATAAAATGGCACCACCTTCAGCAGAGAACGGTCGACCCCCGCGGCCAAGGCCACGGCGTCTCTGATGACGGAGGCGCTGACAGCAGGGCGGTTGCCACCAAGCCACACCACCGCCGCGAGGTTGGCGAGGCTTGCCGCCTGGGCATCCATCGCCGGCGTGGAGACGATGACCACATCGCCTACAGCCGGGCGCAGCGAGGGGTCGCCCACCCGCGGCATATCCGACCCAGACAGCGAGGGGGCGATGAGCTGCAAGACTGAAGCGGCCGGGTCTTGGGGAGGAGGCTGATCAGGCGGGTTGACCAGAGGAGGTGGCGTAGGCCTTGAACAGGGCTGTGGGGTTGGAGGAGGGGAATTGGAGCACTGGCGCGCCCGGTGTCCGCTTCTTCGGCAAAGCAGGCATTTATACGGATCCCGGCAATCAATCTTGTTGTGGCCCTTCTCCAGGCATCTGTGGCAAACTCTGTGGCGATGCTTAACAAAGGATCTTCCGGTAGGTGGGGAAAATGAAGACGAAGATAGGCGGCTTGAATGCTGGTTGTTGGGGGAGAGAGCACGCCACCAGTACGGTGCTTTAACGATCTGCCAGCCTTCCTCCGGGCTGGAATCCATCTTCAACGGCGCGCATGAAGGCGCCTGCTGCAGCACTGGGCTCGAGGGAGCCGGAGACCGTGGCGCGTCCAGGGGGCATTGAAGGCCAGGAACGACGCCTTCTTGAGGCATGGCTTTGGGATGCCATGAATGCGCTGCAGGGGAGGCGGGCAGGGCAGATCTTCACCCAGAGCAAAGCGGACCTTGGGGGCTTGACCTGACGCCGAGGCAGTAGTAACTGCGGGCGGATCTTCCGGGAGGGAGCCTGGAGCGGCCCCAGACCACGGCGGGGAGGCTGGATCTGGACCAGCTGAAAGTAGCTGCGGGAACAACGCAGGTACGAGGGATTGGCTTGCGAAACTTGGGGTGGGGAAGCCCGGGGGGAAGCGGGGCGAGGCGGATGAGGGGCTCTGCCGGGGAGGGAGCTGGGAAGCGGCAGCAGGGGCGAAGCCGGTGGCTGCGGGCGCCGGAGCAGCGCGCCGCAGGAGCGTGGGCGTGGGGAGCGGCATTTCTGGTTGTACTCCTAACCGTTAGTTTGTTTCGGGTGCAACTGTTAGTTTGCCGTTGACGTAATCTCATATGTATGCGCTCACATCAACGTGCACACCTCAAATAATAGACCCTAATACAAAAGAGCTGATCTATGAGAGTTCAAATTAAGACTTAACATCAGTGTTGTATTTTTCTAAATTTATTTCAGATATTTTGGCGATGTGTGTTTAGCAGGCGGAGACATTCTTGTCGACTACAAAGATGTGTCGTTCGACTTCATCAAACTGAAAATGACGTGTCGACTCAGCCTCTCGGAGATGTTTATAGGTGTATGGGATGCGTACGTGTGTTCATAAGGATGGGGATAAGTGTGTATGTATAGGCGTATGTGTTTAATTGTGTTAAAAAAGCATGCCTCGGGTGCTTGATCTTTTTTAATCTATCAATCACATTTCTTTTACCACGTCAGATTTCAATATAACACCTGATCTTCTCTATGTACGTTCCTGTACGATGTGAATGCCAACTGTGTCGACGGCCGCAAGCTTCCGGCCCATACACACCTCAAATAATGCCTAAGGGGATATTCAAAGTGGATCCTCAAACAGTTCATGACCGTTCGGACCGTGCAATTTCGACGTGTTTTGTCATTCAACGTGGTCATTTATCTATTTGCTGGCCGGTCCGGACGTCTGTTTGCCCACAAAATGGAAGAAAACTGTGAGTGTGTGTGTGGGGGGGGGGGACACATTGCAGGAGTCCAGACCGCCACCACGTAGGACTCCGACACCCTTGGCCCACTGAAACCCGCTCCCGGACTCATTCTCTTTCACTCCACCCCTGCTCCCCATTGCTTTGCATACGCACCCTCCTCGTTCGACGTTGTTGCTTTACCTTCGACCGCTGCCCTGGCATTGCTGGACCTCTACAACCCCTACCCACACGCCCGCTCGCCTTGTCCTATGGCGTCGTCTACCCAGGATCCATTCGCATTCACGTAACCCCCCTCCCCCCCCTCCCCCCCGGTCGACGCCGCCCATGGCGCACACCACGCCCGGCAGGTGTTTGGCCGAATGCCATTAAGCTTATTTTCGAACTTCATGTTATTTTTTAGAGTAAGCAGGATGGCGGGGTACTCGGTGAAGGAGGATGAGTTCTTGTTTAACGTGTGGTTGGCCATATCTGCAAACTTCATAGGCAGGAGCACAAGAGGCTGGGTCTTTTGGCAGTCTGTGCATCGTTCGTTTCATGCGTGAAAGCACATTGCACCTTAAAACATGCACATCATTCATGAACGCAATGTGAAGTTATTAGCGCATTAATGTTACAACATTCAGAATTTCATCACGAAGTTTTGTGGCGCGGTTGAACGGTTGGAGGCAATGTGGCCATTGCGCGCGGTAACACTGGAGATCATGACTTTTGCTTCTTTTTGCTCTACATGTTGATCAATACATACATTCACTCAATGTTGCTCTACACGTTGTGTAGTCTGCACGCACTTCCATGATGTATTGCATGTAAGAGGGCGTACCATTCACACACATCCGTTGTTGGATGAAGTTCAAGGGACAATATATGTGGGACGACATGTGTCAGCTCTAATATTCCCTTATCGTTGATCTATCCGTCAAAAACCTTGTTGAACATCTGGTTATCCTGTTCAATTTGAACTACTAGAGATATTTACATGCTATTTATGGATGATTTGTGATACTTTTATCTGAACTTTGATGAATTATGTCGTGTTTGATGAAATTCTTTCGGTTTGTTGAAATCCAGTTTGAAATGTATGCTGGTACGGTTGGATGGCCGGCTCCCGCATCACTGTCCGCACACTGCCCCCCTGTTCCACGGATGGATGCAGTGTCTAGTTAGGGGTTCAGCGTTGGAGATGCCCTAAGACAAAAAAAGTTGGGTGCCACTTCAGGATGACCAGGCTAATGTCATCAAATGGAACCTCCCGACCAACGGTACTTATTCGTCCGCCTCGGCCAACAAGGCACAATTTGAGGGGACCGTGGAAACCAACATGGGGAAGGTGGTCTGGGGGAATTAGGCGCCTCCCAAGTACAAGTTGTTTGTGTGTCTTGTTATCAAGGATAGGGTTTGGACGGTTGAGCGACTATAAAGGAGAGGGTGGCCAAATTACAACTTATGCCAACTCTGCAAGAGTGATCTTGAGACGGCGGTGCACATCTTTTTCAAGTGCAGGTACTCCACATGCATTTGAAAAGTGGTAAAGTGTTTGTTGGACGCGCTTGAGTTGGACATCACCGCATGGGTCGGATTTTGTCAGTCCAAAATGGTTGGCAAGGACAGTCCTTGGTCGCGGACACCGAAGTAAGGCGGTCTCCTCACCTTTGTGGTCGAGGGCATCAAAGTGGAGATCAAGAATTGAGTCTTAGCCTGAGCTAAACACTTGGGATCTTTGATGACGCGAGTGTAGACTGTGTTTTTACCATTTGTTCAGGGTAATGACCTTCTTGAGCCTTGTCATTCCTATTTATTTATTAGTGAGTTGAGCCAAAGCTTTTGCCTCCATTTTAAAAATAATATAAAAATGGCCTAAAGATACAATAAAAGCATGGGAGCACCTATTCAGTGACACAAACCCTGGTGAAGAAACAAGAAACATTGGCAAAAATCATTTTCTGTGTTGCCCAACCGTCACCAGGTGTTTTCCTTCCGGGGCAGCGCCCACGGCAACTTTGTCGATGTTCTAGCCTGATTTTCTGCGATGTATTAGGCCGTCATCAGGCACGTGAATATTATGCAACGATTTATAGTGTCACAGAAAATGTTCGGTGTCACAAAAAATGTTCGAAGGGTTATTAAAATGATTAAAATATGGCGTGTTGGTGTTCAGAATTAGTATCTTATAAATTTTGCCATGGCAGAGTTTATAACATATTAGAATCACATCCAAAGGATATTAGTTGAGATGTTGGGCGTGTTGGGAAAGACTAAAAAAATTGGGCGGTAGGCTAGAAAACAAAGTTTTGGGTTTATCTAATGAACATTAGTTGAGATGCTCGTAATGAAATTCATTCAAAAAGTTCATGCATGCTATCATTTTACTGAACTATGAGCTGACATATTAATTCTCAAATAAAGCATGAGCGAGAAAATATGATCACAGAGAATAATATAGCATTAAAAGTTCAGACATGAAACAACCATTTGGTACATCAACAATGTCATTCTCAAAAGTATCGCACATCACTAGTAGTAGTGTTCGAGCATCAACAAGAAGTGCAGCAGCATAGAGCTACTCTTCATCAAATTTTTCAGATTACACAGATTGCCCAGGTATGGGTTTGACAAAAAGGGTAACCTCATCACCCCCATTGTGGATTACGAAAAGCAACCTGTCTCCAACTGCCATTTTGTATAAGGAAAGTAAATCCTTCTGGCCATCCAATACGATGAGGCTCCCATCTTTTTCTAACATAGAGTATAATGACTATATGTCGATATCAGGGTAGATAATAATTCTCATTTCAGCACGTTGATCCATCTGATCAGGCAGAACACGAATGAGGAGTCTTTGTAGCAATAACACAATTGTTACATGGTATGATGGCATACTTTAAATAACAAAGGTTGTACTATGAATGCTGAAAGAAATAAAAATTATTGCCAACATTTCTTCTTGGCCAGAGTTTGCATTAGTAGCTTGTACGGCGCAGAATTTGGTTCATGTGTGTATATTCGCAAAAGTAAGTCAAGAGAGTCATAAAAAATGATGACATACCACATCTCTTTTCCACGTACATGTGGTTCCAGCAATGAGCTCCATGTTGTCTACTATCTCTTGTGTTTCTTACGACATAGCATAGTAAGCTGAATAGACGTACATAAAAAGATTGATAAAATGTGCAAATAGAGTCGACACATACCACAAAACTCCGCCTAGCCCCCAACATAGGTCGTGGCCGCCACAACCCTTCCTCCCACCGCCAATCACTCTGATCGCGACGGCCAACAGCTTGCAACTGCTTTCTCCGGCTCTAGCTTCATCATCATGTTCCCGGGAGATCTCCAATTCGATAGGGGCCAAGCTTTTGCAAAAGAAGTATGGAGTAAATGGGGTGTCCCAATCAACTTTAAAGAAGGTGGGGATCATCAAGAGTTTTTCCTGGTTGCGGATTTCTGCAGATCACGGATCAGGCTTAGAGAGGATTCTGTGGCCACCATCCTTCTTTCATGCTTTGGTGGATGGGCATCTTTGTTCAAAGTCAAGTTGTTACAGAATTGGTCATTCAAGTTCTCAGTATCTTCCAAAGAAGTTGGTTTATCTATTATCAAAGAAGGTAACATTTCACTTCCTAAGCTTAATGTCAACTTCTTACTATGGGGTCGTGGAGGACTGAATTCCTCATGGGAACGTCATCAATATCTTCAAGAGAAAGAGGACGAATGGACCCATATTTTTCGCAAGCGTCCTAGAGAATCTTAGTTACAAGCCCTCAGATCTCCCTTCCACTATGTTGTTCTTGATCCAAATCCCCCTAGATCCACCCATCTTCAAAATTCAAATCCAAAACAACCTACATCACCGATGCATGATCGTTGCATTGGGATAGAATCAATAGCCAATCCGGGGGCGGGAGATCCAGGCATTCAAATGGAGCGTATTAACTCTCTTTATTCAAACAACCCATTTTGCGTTTGTTGCCTCATGATGGGCCACAGCAGCCCCAACTGCACCAATCGAATCAAATGCAGGGCCTGAAAGAGGTGGGGGCACATTGCAAGGGAGTCCTTCTCGGGTAGGCCCAATGAGTCGACTGAGCCCACTCACGTTGTAAGCAACGAAAGGCAAGCATCCCCGACTCGCAACCAACATGCTACTTGAGCCCACTAGACCGACCACTCCCGATCAAGAACAAGAGGCAAATATCCATTGTTCACTCGATTGAGACCAATCAGGCCATTATTTTGGCTACCAACCAAGGCAACCACATAAACAACTCAATTTCACCCCTGCTGCTATAGCTCGCCATTACACTGCCGCTATGGATTCCATCTCACATCGCCTCAGATGCTTTATTTTTCCTTCCACAAAGCCTCTCTCAAATCTCTCTGAGCCTAACACTAATCTACAGATTGCACCGATGGCCACTTTCTCTTTTGATCTGACGACCTTCATTCCCCATAACTTCCAAAGCATTGTCATTGAGTCCAGACTGGCTAGGGTTCTTGTTATGGATAGAGAGGTACCTGCCACGCATGAAGAGTCGGTGATTGCAACAATTGTGCCGATGCCTAATCTCCCAGTCCAGTTTGCTATGGTGAGAATGTTACTTTCTAATTTTTTGGCTGGAGTTAAGCATATGGGTTTTCCTAAAATTTCCCCATGCCCTTTCGGACAAGCATATGTCAAGATGGAAAGTGTCTTTAATAGAGATGAGCTGGTGCAAAACAGTCCACATGTCTTTACTGATGTCCATGTTATCTTTGAGAAGCATAATAGAGGTCTAAATAGGAAGTGTGGATTATGCTTTGTGGATTTCCTTTTAACACGCATGCATTCATTGAAATTAACAATGTTGTTAGCAAGTTTGGCAAGTTTGCTATGTGGGATAGGGTCAAGAGCACTAGAGCCAACTTGATGGTTAAGGTTAAGGTTGAGGAGCTCAGAGATATTCTAGCTAGTGGTGTCGTTAGGGAAGGGGATGATTTCCAGTCTGAATCTCACACTGTTCCAGTGGTTATTTTGCAACAAAACATTTTGGGTCTCGAAGCCCCAGATGAAGGTCCAATTCATCCATTTGGTAATCCACACCCTATGCCACAACAGGCTCATTTCCATCCAAAATAGCATACGCATTTTTTGGGACCCATCCAGCAACATGAACATGGAGAGCCACTAGAAGAGCGAGTGCAAGACCCTCAACTTGATCTCCAATTGGGTTTTACTCAAGCCGGTAATGCTAACATGGATTTAGATGAGGAAGATGAAGAGGACTTCCCTGGTTGGGGCCACTGGGGGATTTTCTGGAGCTTAATGATCTAATAGCTCCACTTAATGAGGAAGATATGGAGGTGGTCCATAACCTTCAATAGGAAGATGATAACATTAACATCACAATAGTCACTGAAGGTTCTGCTACTGGACCTTTGGCACCAATCTTCCAAGGACTACCTGGCTTAAACATTGATGTTGGGCCAATTGACATGGTGGATGGGCCCCCACTTGCCGATGGGCCTCCTCATGCCCAACACGAGCCCAATTCCATTGGGAGAGGCCACAAATTATTGCTCTAGATCTCACTGAAGACTTAAATCTGACTGCTATACTTCTGAAGGATGACCCTCTGTAGTTTAAGGTTTTTTATGACCCTATGCAACAAGAAATGTAGGGAATTACTTATCTGGATCACAATGATCTGTCTATTACTGCTCAAGTAACAGTGATGTCTTCAATCTCATCTTTGAACAGAATGAAACTTTGTACAAGAATGTCACTAATGATGAGCCTGTGCTGCAAACGGAAAAAAGCAAGGATGACTCACTAGCTAAGAAGATCTTTGAACAACTCATTGCATAGGATTCTACTAGGAAATATTTATCTGTTCCACAGGCTAAAGGTTCAAAAATTTCTGATATGTCTGCTCCACCAGGTTTCCCTAAACCTATGTATTTAGAGATTGACCATAACAATGTCTATGTTTTCACATCCATTCTAGACAATCTCTTTGATCCAACACTTCAGGCTCATGAGGCAAGCATGGCTACTGACACTGAACTTCTGGGGAAGGAATGGGCATACATCTAGCAAAAACGCTTCTCCCCTATGAAAGATAGCAAGTAAATCATTGAGGTACCCTATGAACGGATCAACTTATTATCTGTCACGCTTTTGTCTCCTGAGAAATTTAGTTGGGCAAAGAAAATTATCATTTCTAATGTCTGGAATATTGTAACTCAATCTCTGACCGATTGATCACAAAACCTTTTGTTATTCCTGATAAATGTCCCACTGATAATATACCTCTTGATTTGTCATCCTTGCATCAGAACACCAGAGAACAAGAGAACATTCCTAATGGACATGCTACTATGCATGAGGAAGTTTCAACATCTTCTACATCTTTCATGCCCACCAATAGGAAGAGAAAAGAAAAGGGCACATTGGTTGAAACAGGGGTAAGGAGAAGTTGTCGACTGCAACAAGTTACTAAAGGCTTTAAAAAGAAAACTTGTATAGACAAGGAATGTTTAGCCTGCCATGCAATTCCACCCCCTTTGGCTGAAAAAGGTGTTATAAATCTGAGCACTACTTTTTTAAAGGTTAATGCTCAAGTACTACTAAAGACAAGTTGAACAACAAGAGCAAGAAGCAGAGGGGCATCAATGCAGTCAAAGAAAATCCCAAGGTCACCAAGGGACCAAGCAAGAGTTAGAACTAAAATAGTTTTTATTCCCAACACTAGCTTTGGATGATTGTAATTCTATCTCTATGTTGGAACTATGTTAGAACTATGTTGGAACTATATGTATCTGCTTTAGTCAAGACAAGCAGTACCTGAGATGTAGACCCTTATGTATGATATGAAAGATTCTGGAACTTTTAGGTGGAATTTTTGGTTATTGTTGCTTTCACTGATGTTGTTTCAGTTGGTGTCCTAGTATGTCTTACACTCTTTGATCATGGATAGAACATGGAACATACTAAACTGGAACATTCAAGGTATAAATGATGCCAAAAATGGACTGCTATAGCCAACAAAATTGAAGAATCTGCTTGCTCTGTAATTTGTATCCAGGAAACTAAAAGAAATTTTGTCCAAGGAGAATCTTTAAGTTTGAATATCTTCCATCTCATGGGGCTTCTGGTGGGATTTTAATAGCATGGAATGATCAAGTTTTTGGGGTCAACTATTCCACTACAATGAGTTATCCATAACTATTCATTTCACTTCCACCCACTCACGGGAACAATGATTTCTCACCAATTTATATGGTCCTTGCCTGCTTGAAGCTAGGGGGAATTTATTAATTGGCTCTAGATTTTTCACATGGATGATGATGCAAACTGGATGGTTCTTGGTGATTTTAATTATGTGACATACCCACATAATAGAAATAGATACGGAGGTAATGTGACCGATATGCTTCTTTTCAATGAGGCTATTAGCAGACAATCACTAGTTAAAATTCCACTTAAAAGAAGAGAGTTTACTTGGAGCAATATGCAAGAAGCACCTCTACTTGAGAAGCTTGACGGGTGCTTCACATCTGAGGCTTGGATTCTCAATTAACCTACTACCTTTTCCTATCCACTTACCAAAACAACCTTTGATCATGTCTGTCATGGTTTTGTCACAGCAGATGTCCTCAAAAAGGACTTAGTCATGAGGCCATCACAACTAGGTAGTAGCTCGAATGGGGTTGATCAGCATCGAGAGACATGAGTTTACCCAAGTTCGGCCCCTCATGGCGCAGGTAAAATACTACTTCCTGCTTGATTGATTATTGCTTGAGATCTCGATTACAAGGATGTGACTCTGGCTAACAGTACTCGAGAGCTTTTAACTTAGTCCTTCCCATCCTAGGGGCTCCCCTTTATATAAGAGGCGAGTCTCTAGTTTACAACTGATTCTGGGTCATACTATGACTCGTCACTAGTACAACGAGGTGCTATACAAACGGCTTTTAACCCCTTTCCGCGACGGCATTTGGAACCGTTGCCAAGTGAGTGTGGGCGATAGGGGGGTCCTTCCCACACGACCCAGAAACCGTCGGGGATAGGGAGCCTTGATGCATACAATTGTCCCTATATAACCATTCCGATATCTCGAATATCCCAAACACTTCATCCTTGCTACTCGTTTGTGCTCGCATTGCCATCACAGTCAGAGTTTTGTGGTTTTACCTAAAACCAGGCAGATTCCAGGCACGGGAGTTTTCCAGGCGCATACCAAACTGGCTCTACGTTTACGATCCCTGGCACATCACAAACAGTTCATGATTATAAACCGTGTACGATAGGTAGACAATCACATACATTTAGTTTTCCCACATCGTATGTGATAGTGCCTGACATCACACACGCTTTGCAAACGGCAACTCGTGCATTGTTACATGCGTTTCCTCTCTATGAACTGTGTCAGATTATGATGTATATCGCACACCGTGTGCTTTATTAACCATGTGCACCGTAATGACCCGCACACCATAATTTCGCTCTAATTTAGTTGCTGCTATTAGGCTATAGCTTTATTCATATCCATCAGGTTCAAACAACCAATGCATTATTCATTCACAGGTACATATGTTTAAGAATTACATACGCACCAAATATAGAATGATGAACTGGGGTTCTATACTTGTACTATTACAGATGGTAAAGAAAGAGGCGACATACATTCTGGTTGCTGAACAAAGCGGAATGGCCCTATTGTGCTCTCCTGGATGCAGAAGGCACGCACGACTCTAGTCCAACCCCTTGTGATGGCCGGCCGCCAATCATGTAGTTTGAGAGGTAATCTTGAGTAAACTGCTTCAGGATCCACTGCAAAGGAAAAAAGATTCAGACATTGTCATCTAACACAACTCATTACGGGTAGTAAAAAGAAGGCTACATGGTTCTTACTTACCATCCTGCAGTTCACCGTTGTCTTGCATAAATTGTAAACAAATAGTTCCATTGACATCTTTTGACCCATTTTAATAACAATCTTTATCAATTTCCTCACTTGATGGTGGTTCATGAATATCTCATTGCCCCATACGCAGAAAGGGTCGAAGTGTGGATCTTTGGCAATGACATATGTACCTAAAAGCACCAAGTTAATATTAGAAGCTAAACAACAATTGTAAAATGATATAGTACAACACTCCCTCCATCCCATTATATAAGATTTTATTACATGTATATCTGAACATCATTAGAACATTAAGGTAACACTCGTCCTTGTTGATATGTAGCCTGGGATTGCATATTTAGTCATTCAATACAATGCATGTTGCTATGTAGCCTCAGATATATTAAATATGGCCCTAGTTAACCAACTGATAAATGGGTTATAGATATATTCAGTGAAATGTCCGATTCGACGATTAACCCCTTATCAGCCTCCAGGCTATATGGTACCAGCTACCAATATCCTGAACAGTGAGTATATATAAGCAATGCGATGAAACTAACCACGATGGAAAACAACACTGTTCTCAATATTGTCCTGTATGAGTACATATAAAGGCATGTTAAGCACAATAGGGTAAACATCAACCAAATATATCCATGGTAGACAACATAATCTACAAATGATAGCTTCAGTGTGTAGGCTTAAGCACGCTAGTTAACCAAAACAAGAAGTGGAAAGGTGTGTTAACTGTATCAGGCATAACATTTAAAAACTAGCAAATAGTCATTAAAACTAGTATTGTGCAGGTCTAAAGTACACTAGTTATTGTTAAAAAAACAAAAAGGCATGTGAACTGCAATATCCTTCACAGCAACCAAATATCGTAATTGAGCATCCCATTGTGAAGAACTGAAATAACCTAGGCATAAGGCCATCTCTAGCCGATCATTTAAAAGTTAAAGGACCAAAAGCCTTAGTGGATATATATATATATACTCTAGCAATTTTGGCCATTTCTAGTCGATCCCCTGAACTTAACGTTGTAAACTTAATTTTGATCAGGTTCAAAGCATGTTCAACCGAAAGTAGCATGCATTCAAACATAAACATAGATAGTTTTCATAACTGAACTTAAAAAATAAATTTAAACTAAGGTAAACTACTTTCGGTCAAAGTGGAGGTCGAGCCAATCCTTCCTCGTCAGTGCACGGTGTGCATGAGCAGTCCGGGCGGTGTGTAAATCGTCGGGTCGTTGGGGAAGACACTCATCCACTCGTCGACGTCGATCTCCTCGTCCTCGCCGCCCACCTCGATGCCCTTTGTACCGCTATCCTCGCTGCCTTCGACCTTGTCATCGGAGGAGAGCGCAATAACCTCGCCGCCCTCAGAGTCGGTATAGATCGCCCGTTCCGCCTCCACGAGCTCCGGGTGCTGCCGGCGGAGCTCTTGCATGTAGGCTTCGTCGGCGGCCTCGGCCTCGAGGCGCTCCCATGCCTCGCGGTCCTCCCGCGCCATAGCCGAGCTCACCACCCCTGGCTTTGGCAGAATGAGGTCGACCGGGTGTGCGCCGAAGGGGAAATTGAGCCTAGCCACCGCGCTGTGGTAGCGGACCTACCAGCGGTCATACTCCATGGCTGCGAGCTCGACCGTGTGGAAGCTACCGAGCCACCGGTGGGTGTGGGTCTCCCGATCTGTAATCTCGGCGACCCACGTCCCCCACCGCCGTTGTCGGACCCCGAGGTAGGACCTCGTCGGCTTCCGGGGCCGAGGGAGGACAAGGAAGTCCTCGAACCGGCGTAGGGGCGCGACGGCGGGCGGATTGGGGGACCGGCGATGGTGGATCGATAAAGAGCCTGCGGAGGAGGACGGGGACAGATCGAATTCCTGACAAAGGTGGACTGTGTGCCGACCCACAAATGTGTGCTTATGGTGCGAGATGGGTAAGACCACATACGAACCACATGCGGGTGGCCCTTCTATATGTATGAAAAGGGTGTGGTGTGTGATATTTAACTACCATTCACAACTTTTGATGTGGCACGTGTGCCTCGGAAATTAACCAGACTTCCCTGACTCCACGAAGGTTACAGGTAGTGTGAAGTAGCCCCCCTCCCCACACAAACACACGTTGAGGGGAGGTCATCTCACCAAGACGTACTGTAACACGGACCAAGCAGAATCCAACTTGGTCGTACAACCTCTCCCCGCTCGTTGTTGGTCAAAGTGATAGACGTCCACACGGCCCCACAAAATGGGCTAGCTTGTTGGCGATAAGCTCGCGAGGGAGTATTATATGAAGACAAACCCACTCTGTGCATGTGGCCCAAGTATGTATATGGAAGTGGTGTGTGTGGTGTTTGAAAACCCAATTCACAAATTTGATGTGTCACCATGCTTTGGAACCGTAAAATCCCCACACCGAGCGAGGGTTCGCGACGCGTAGCATGCGCTCAAACTTAATTAGGCTTGGAATGGGTCGACCTACTATATAGTATCTCGAATAAAAGAAGAAGAATATATCCACCCTATTAACCTTTATCGTCATTGGTCAAAATGATGGACGTCTACTCAGGCCCATGAATATATATATATAGGCTTGCGGCGCATAACCAAGCGAGTGAGAGTGTGTCCAAACACAACCATTATTGCATGCGTGTACCCAAACATATTTATGGAGGTGTGTGATGCATGCATATGTGTTGAATACGCGACCCAATGCACAACATTGATGTGGTGCATGTGTTCAAAATCGCAGAGGTCCCGACACAGAGCAAGGGGTCGTTCGTGACATTTCATGTGCTCGCCCCCCACCTCGATCCGAAAGGATGGATTCATGTGTCAGATGATGCTATATATATATATATATATATATATATATATATATATATATATATATATATATATATATATATGTACATATATGTAATCTCACATCATGATCTATATCAAGACAAAACAAAAAATTAATCCCCTCCTAAGTCAAATTAGTTAACCTCTCTCGCGCTATCAGTGAAAGTTATGGACCAAGCTGGTCACCCCCCTCGACACGTACTATGTATACACCTAGTAACACAACCCGAAAATAATTAATCCTCCTTGTTCGTCAAACGCGTACCTCTCTCTCGCTGGGTCAAAGTGATGGACGGCGAACTCGCAGGCCCAACAGAAAAGTGAAGCGTACGTTGCACGCGAGTGATCATCCTATATAGCACTACGTACCACTGTCTGAATGTGGCCCAAAGAGACGTTTGTGTGATGTTTGAATACGCAATGCACAACTTTGATGTGGCACCACGTATATAGGTAACCAAAAAGTGCCCACAGAGAGCGCGAGGTTCATGACGCGTGGTATGTGCTATATGTATGCCCCCGTTCGACGTGTGGTATATATGTACTTCTACTGTATAGCATAAACCAAAAAAGAATCATTCCTTGATGATCAAATTAACCTCTCTCTCATTGAGTCAAAGTGATGGAGGACAACCTCGCATGCCCACAGATGGAAGCGCCACACACGAGTGAGTCCCTATATATAGGGCAACCATCGCCTGCATGGTATTGCATGATGTTTGAATACCAATACAATGTACAACTTTGACGTGGAACCTGCCTCGGGAATCGAAAAGTCCCCACATGGAGCGAGGTTATGACATGCATATATATAGAGTATTCATGTTGCCCCCTCTTTGACATGTACATACTCCTATACCGTGCATATACGTAACACAAACCAAAAAAGAACGATCCTTGTTGGTCAAATTAACCTCTCTCTCATTGTACGTTCAACTGGTCGACGACGACCTCGTGGGCCCATAAAGAGAGGCACATGCGAGTGATGTCATAGGACAAAACCACCGCGTGCATGTGCCCGTGTGTTATGTGATTTTAAATACCCAATGCACAACTTTGACGTGGCACATGCTTCGCAAACCGGAAACGCACCACACCATGATGCGTGTAGCCCCCTCACTTCAAGCCGGTGGGAGTGTGTACGCACGTGCTCGAACTTTGATATGGAATCCCACCTTGATTCACACCACACACCTGCCAAGATGAATCCACCTTTTGGTCAAATGCCTCTGGTTGTTGGTGGAAACTAATAACCTTTGCGGGCTAAAGAATGGGCACGTCACTGATAACCACACGAGGGAGAGTGTCCGAGAGGACCACCAATGCATGCATGTGGCCCGAACATTAGGTTGTGTAATACTTTAAATAACCAATTCATGACTTTGATGTGGCATATATGACTCACAGAATGATCAATAATCTCACACGGAGGTTCACAACTCGTAGTGTACTGCCGGACCCCCCACACACACACACAGACACACACATCCCGCACCACCACAGCCACTCTGAGGCATGTCAAACTTTTCTGTAGTAAACATGTGACGAAAGGTGGAGTGTCGTGTTAATTTTAAAAAAATAGACATCATTCAACCGTTTTTATACATTGATTGATTTCCTAGGGATTTAATGTGCAAAAATCAAATTTGAGCTACATGTGCACCAAAATGGGTTGCAAAATCATATGTGTCCCTGGGTGCATATTTCCCTGTGCACGAGATTTAAAAATATTGAGAATATATATTTTTTAAATTTAGTAAATCCAAAACTTAGTTGAAATTCATGAAACTTATCGTGGTGTCATATATGGACACCAGTAGACTGTGATATTGTAGGTTTTTTGTCAATGAGACCCACTGATATAATCTTCTTACAAACGGGAGATTATTAGAAACTGGCAACCAATATCTCATATGAATTATTTATTCGGACCGTGTGCGTTAGACCGTGCCATGCTTCAGTTAAGCAGTAAAGCGGCAGAACGAATCATCAATAAACCAAAAAATATGTGTGCTGCCACACGCCCCATGTGCCGTGCGAGCAGGCATGAGTTGATGGGACGCATGATAGCAATCCGACGTGCAGGCATATCGGGAGGCGTGCGTGCAGGTGTGCGTATTGACGGGAGGCATGCGAGTAACTGTGTGAAATGATGGTAGGAATGGCAGAAGTCCACCGCGCAGGCTCACCGGGAGGCGAGACAGCTTTTGACCGCAGCCAGCCTCCCTCCCACTTGTCCGTATTAAATGCATGCCCGAGCCGCCGGCCATAATAGGCGGCCGCACCCCCGATCCATAGTGGTCACCAACGTCTAGACTCTGTAGTGTATGAGGATGCCGCCAAAGGGCACCATGGGAGGGAGTGGCGACGCCGGGGATGGTGAAGCACCCGTGCAACGCGTGATGCTGGGGATAGAGGTTGTCATCGCTGCCGACGAGGTCTCGTGCGGGCAACAACACGACCTTGACTTCGTCGGAGCCGGAGGTCAACAGCAACTCCAACAACAACTGCGACTCCGACGGAAAACCGGTTAGTCATCTATATGACCATTTGTACGGCAAACATATCATGTGTTTTCTCTGGTTACTCCCCCCCTCTATAATTTTTTTGGAATACTAATCCTATGGTTATGTTCTCTTAGTCCATGAAATCAGAGTAATTAAGATACGTTAGATGCACGTAGTGTATTGATTGTTTGAATGTTATCCGTATAGAATTAGTGATTAATTGTTTGTTCTGTACAAATGATTTATGCTAATAATCGGACTAGGGTTAGCTTGCGTGCTAATAATTCATGGCCAGATCTTGAGAATTGATTTTGAATGTCCTACATATATGTTTGTGCCTTTTTCTTAGATCTTGAGAATTGATTTTGAATGTCCTACATGTATGTTTATGCCATTTTTTTCTTTCAGATTGGTATGTACACAGATGAGGCTCTGACCAGCGCCGCCGCCGGATGTAGATCTTGGACCCGGCTGTGCGGACAGAAGCACCCCCTGGACCTGAGGAACCAATAGAATCTCCGGCGGACCGCATCAGCGATCTCCCGGACGACATCCTTGGGGAGACCATCTCCCTTATCCCCACCAAGGATGACTGCCGTACACAACTCCTCGCATCTTGGTGGCACAATCTGTGGCGTGCCGAGCCTCTTTATCTCGACTGTCGTCAGCTATCTATCGATGATGATTCTAACTCCCCGGAGCCATCATCTCCTCCCACTAGGGCTTCATCCAATGCATCTGCATCCCGGCATGGTACCTGTTGGACATACCCTGCACAGTGGCCGCATGGCTGACATCCCGTCAATTCGATAAATTCCAGCAACTTGAGTTCTACCATCACTATGTATGTAACAAAGCACAAAATGATGTATCTCTGCCCTCACCACCGATATCCATCTCGTGGTTTTCCTTCTCTCTCCACACCGCCACCTTCACGCGATGCCATCTAGTAGACAATCTGGTACAAATGATTTTCCTCGCACTACTAAAAAAACTTGCACTTGTGGTGGTTGATCTGTCGGAGGCCGCACTACACAGGATCATCCACTACAGCTGCCCTACCCTGGAGCGCTTGCTTCTTGTTTTTGGAATGGAAATTTGTATCTGTTGTCTCAAAATAAAGTCGGCCCACCTTGTAAGCATGGGAATTTGTTTTCCTGGACATGGTCTCATCATCGAAGATGCCCCTTCACTTCAAAGGTTGCTCCTTGACTCTGCTATAGTACCTTCGCAAATAACTATAGTCTGTGCATCTAAACTGGACACCTTGGGTGCAATTCGTGATACTTTTCGATGGTTCAAGATGGTGTTTGGCTCTAGACCTATTGAGGTACTATAATTTATTCACGTAAACTTTTGTAATCTGCTTTTTTAATTTGTGCACATAAGTATCATCTTGGAGTACACTTTTTGTACTAATATTATGTTCTATGCTCAATAAAGAGCTTGTCCATCCTATCAGTGGTGGTGGATTCTGTCAAGACCTTACATATCAATATGTGGTGTTTTAATCTTAACACGATTGTTGGCTTGCTGCAATGCTTTCCTTGTCTGGAGAATTTGTATATAAAGGTGATGATTTCACGCACATTGAAAGCCCATATATAATGTACTATAATTAATCATTTAGCTATCACTCTTTCAACATAATCTTTTTTAGACATTAAGTGTTTTCAATCTTCATCTCTATTTAGGCACTAACACATGGAGAAAAAGTATAACCAATCGATGGTTTAGGAAGCACCGGGATTTTCTAAGATCTCATGACATTCGTTTGAAGAGAGTAACGCTGGAAGGATATGCATTCAACAATGCAAACACTAGCTTTGTCACATTATTCATGTTGAATGCGAGGGCACTATTGTCCGTGAGGATTAACTTTTTCGACAAGAAAATTTTTATGGCTGCAAGTGTTGAACAACATAAAAAGAAGTTTCAGGTGGACCTAGGGGCTTCTAATTGTGCTCGGCTTCTATTTACAATAGATTTTCATCATGTACCAGTAGAATTTTTGGCCTGGGATATTGATTTTATGGATCGGACCGATCCATTTGATTGTGACTACCGAAAACTTTGGTTGAGTTAGATGTCATTGTCCTATTCGATATGGATTTTGTATAAACCTGGCGACCAATTAATCGTTGTGCTTTTGTACTGTTTGTAAGCTAGAGTTAGATATTTTTTCGTGTGGGAGTCCTGGACTAGGGGGTCCTCGGGGCGTCCGGTCTATTGATGTGGGCCAGACTAATGGACTGTCAAGATACAAGATAGAAGATTATCTCTCGTGTCCGATGGGGACTCCCGTATGCGTTGATGGCAAGTATACGTGTCCGTATATCTTATTCCTTTCTGTAAAACCGACATTGTACAACCCTAAAGCCCCTCTAGTGTCTATATAAACCGGAGGGTAGATCGGGGGCAGGATCACACCATTGCTAGGCTAGCTAATCTAGGGTTAGCCGAATCGATCTCGAGATAGATCAACTCTTGTAACCTCTATACTCTCAAATATAATCAAGCAGGAGTAGGGTTTTACCTCCATTGGGAGGGCCCGAACCTGGGTAAACATTATGTCCTTTGTCCATAGTTACCATTGGTCCTCAGACGTACAACTTGGGCCCCCCTACCCGAGATTTGCCTGTTTTGACATCGACATTGGTGCTTTCATTAAGAGCTCCGCTGCATCGTTGACAAAAGGATCGATTGCTCACCTCTTCATCAACAATGATGCTACGTCCAGGGAAACCTGTCTCCCTGGGCAAGTCTTTGTGTTTGATGGCTTTGTGCTTCGTGCCAACTTGATCGGCCACCTCGAGCAGGTCGACAGTTATGCCCCCGGCCACCAGATCAGGTTTGGAAACCTGAACTACGTCGCTGACATCCGAGGAGATCTAGTCTTCGACGGGTTCACGACCGCCACTCTATGTCCCCACCAAGGAGACTCTTCGGATCCCCTGTTAAATCCCGTCCAGGGGTCAACCCCCATACCCACCTCGGCCTTAGATCAAGGGCAGGTTTCATTGTCCGAAGATGGGAGCGTGAGTCCCACCGAACTTCTTCCCCTTGTGGAACTCCCGAACGAAGACCCAGATGCAACCTTAGACTTGGCCCTGGGCAACCATCCCGAACTGCCGAGGTCTGCACTCAGAGGGTCCGGTCAGGCATCCCATGCTGAACTTAGCCTAGCAGATGCGCAGTTTCTGGTCCCACTTCCGCTCTTAGGCAAAGCATTGAGATTGATGCAGTCTCTCACCATCACCGAGGCCTTACCTGTGAACCGTACCCAGGTTGGACTGGGGGATGAGAGCGGGGAATTTTATGCCCCACCCACCACCCACTTATTAGCCACTGTCGAGGACTTAACTGGCATGTTGGACTATGCGTCCGAAGACAACGACATGGATGACGATGCCGACGCCGAACCAAGCCAAGTCCCACCCGTCACGGGGCGTTGGACGGCCCCCTCAACCTGTGATGTGTACATGGTGGACACTCCGAACAAAAAGAGCGATGATGATAACCCAAGCCCAAATGAGGACAAACTCGTCGATAAACCACCAAAGCGCTGACGTCAACGACGCTGCTCACGATCGCGTAAGGAGAAGGATAGTAAAACCGGCACCGGAGACAATGAGACTCCGGATGGTGCCAGAGATCCCGAGTACCCTATCGTGCCCACATCCGAACAGGATGAGCGGGAAGAGGGTGAATATAGCCCTAGACATGCGGACAACAAAGATGCGGAGGACAGCAACTATATGCCATAATCTGAAGAGGAGGTTAGCCTCGGTGACGAAGACTTCATTGTCCCAGAGGAACCCCTCGACCAAGAACGCTTCTAGCGACAGCTCATTGCTACAGCCCGGAGCGTGAAGAAGAAGCAGCAGCAGCTCAAAGCCGAGAAAGATACGCTGAATGAAAGGTGGACTAAGGTCCTGGCCCCTGAGGAATACTACCATGAGCGACCTGTTAAAGTTACCCTAACCACAATTTGACGATGAAGCCCTTGAGCCAATACCGTCGAAGTATAATCAGGCAGATCGACCACCATGTGGGCGGGATAAAACGACATATCAAGCCAAACACCAACCCGCACCCCCTCGCCGAGGAGTCAGGGATACAGTAGTCATGGAATACACGTACGACTTGCAACATGACCTAGCTAATAAAGATGGTCAGACCAGATCAATCTACCGATCAAGGGGTTGTGCCCCGGTGCGAGACAATGGCTATGAAGCCCGGCGTGATGACCGTTACTATGTTCGTGATCAGAATCGAACTCAGATGTTAGCTGATCTCCGCCGCGATATTGCGAGATATAGAGGGGCCGCACACCCCCTATGTTTTAGCAATGAGGTTATGGAACACTAATTTCTAGAAGGGTTTAAACGCGTAAACATCTAACAGTACGATGGGACAACGGATCCGGCCGTCTGGATTGAAGATTTCCTTCTCCACATTCGTATGGCTCGAGGAGATGATCTAAACGCCATTAAATATCTTCCTCTAAAACTGAAAGGACCAGCACGACACTGGTTAAACAGCCTCCCAAAAAACCCCATTGGAACCTGGGAGGACTTGGAAGATGCCTTTCGGGCCAACTTTCAGGGCACTTATGTCCGGCCACCGGATGCTGATGACTTGAGTCACATTATTCAGCAGCCAGGCGAATCGGCCTGCAAACTTTGGAATCGGTTCCTAAATAAAAAGAACCAGATCGTAGACTGTCCGTACGCCAAAGCCTTAGCGGCCTTTAAACACAGTGACCGAGACGAATGGCTTGCCCGACACCTTGGGTAGAAGAAGCCGAAGACCATGGCAGCCTTACCGGCACTCATGACCCTCTTTTGTGTGGGCGAAGACAGCTGGTTGGCTCGTAGAAGCAATAGCTTGGGTGACATCAACACCTCAGAGATGCGGGGGCAGCTATGGTAAACCACGCCAAAATAAAAACAAACGTCAGAACAACAACAATGATGATGCAGACGATACGACTGTTAATGCTAGATTCAGCGGTCCTAAGTCCGGTTAGTGGAACAAACCTTTCAAAAGCAACATGGATGGGCCATCCAGCTTAGATAAAATCCTTGTGAGGCCCTATCAGATTCATGGCACACCCGATAAGCCTGCAAACCACACAAACAGGAATTGTTGGTTTTTCAAGGATAAAGGGCCTCCAAGCGAAGACGATGACGAGCCCCGTCAGCCGTACACCGGTGGTCAGAAGCAGTTTACCCCCGAGGTGAAAACAATGAACATGCAATATGCCACTCATATCCCGAAAAGGGAGCGCAAACGCGCACTACAGGACGTCTACGCTGTAGAGCCTGTCGCCCCCAAGTTCAACCCAGGGTCAGCCTGTATGATCACCTTTGATCGCAGGGACCACCCAACTAGTATCCGTCACGGGGGTTCGGCCGCCCTGGTTCTTGATCCAAATATTGACGAATACCACCTCACTAGATTCCAGATGGACAGAGGAAGCAATCTTAACTTGATTTATCAAGATACCGTCCATAAAATGTGGATCGACCTGCCACGAATCAAGCCTAGTAACACTACATTTAAAGGTGTGATACCAGGAGTGGAGGCCCGTTGTATGGGCTCAATCACACTGGAGGTTGTATTTGGCTCCCCAGATAACTTTCAGAGCGAAGAGTTAGTCTTCAACATCGTCCCCTTCCGCAGCGGCTACCATGCACCGCTCGGACGAACTGCTTTCACCCGCTTCAATGTAGTCCCGCACTGTGCTTACTTGAAGCTTAAGATGCCCGGACCTCGTGGTGTTATTACAGTCAATGGTAATATGGAGCGCTCACTCCGTACTGAAGAGCACACCGCGGCCCTTGCAGCCGAAGCATATGGCTTCCTTATCAAGCCAAACAGTTCATCGGCTAATAAAGCCAACGACATAACCCAACGAGTCCGATCCGCACCTAATAGCGATAAATCAACGGATCCGTACCTCGACTAGCAGTTCGGCCTCCGCCGATCGCCCTACAAGGTTGCGGCATGTGTACCGCGCGTACATAACTACACACTAAAAATACCTTGGGCGGCGCCGGAGCCACATTGCCGAAAAGGTCTATTTTACGGCTTGACCCTATTTGGACCGCATAAATATTTTTTCGTTTTAACACAGGTTCATCAAGAGCCCTATTGGCGAGATGGTTGTCGCATGACATCCCTTTAAGGCTGGTGTGTCCCAACCATCAAATACTCCTCTCAAAGGACTTCCTACTAAGGAGAAAAGGCGCAGATATGCGACAGGGCATCATTGGAGTTTCTTTTCCGAACTATGAGTTTTAGGCCCTGTGTTAGACTTTCCCTTATGTAGTATCTTTTTGGGCATGTAATATGACCTTAATATCGAACAACATTGCGTGTCATTGACGTATCAGTAAAGATATAAAGGGCGTAGATGATTATCACCATCTTGTTTAGGTTTTGGTTTTTTTCCTTGTCATCCGCTCTCCCCCTACGTTCGACTGACAAACATGGTTTGACACGGCCTTCATACCAGGGGCTGTATTTGGCCCCGCAAAATTCTTAAAGTCTGAACTCCTATAGGGAACTATTTAGCGTCCCGGATATTGCATTATATGCATCGGCTCTGATTCATGTCTTTGGTCTATAGTTGGGTTGCCCGGCTCCTGTGTTTGCCACCTTACGTTCCGCAAGTTTGGCTAAGGTAGTAAAGGGAGAACTACTGCGATTGTATTTCTGGTTCATCCGGTTAAATAACTCAGTAGAGAAAGCCACAAACTGACTATCATGATGGCCGAGAGCGGGTCAGCGATCCGGTGACTTAGTGTCATGCTACGAATAGTTCTCGATTTATGTCGTGTTATACGAGGGGCTGGGTTTTCGACCAGCCATGTTGCAAAGGCGCCGCACTCTGGATTGCTGTTCATGCAACAAGGGGCTAGTACTTAGCGCCACCAATGGACTCTTATGGCTAAGTGAAAGTATTAAAACCACATAGTCCGATTGCCTAGTTCACCTCGCAAGCCGCCTCCTACATTGGACCAAGACGTTGGGTAAAGTGTGGCGATGTGTTTCCGAACACCCCTACATTACTTATAGATAAACTTTCAGATATATAAAAGCAGAATAGGAGGATAAACTAATCATAAAGCATATCTATCCTACATCATAAGTTTATTACACGACTCTTACAACCGGACTCAACTACTCAAATATGACGTCCTTTGAGCACTGGCCCTCCACAATGCGGGCTCCATCGAGGACCTCGTCAAAGTACTTCTCTGGCTGCCAGTGCTCTTTGCCTTCAGGTGGCCCTGCAGTGTCAATTTCGGTGGCCTTCATCTTCTCCCACTGCACCTTGACGCGGGCGAAGGCCATCTGGGCACCCTCAATGCAGGACAACCGCTTGAGGGTATCAATCCGAGGAAGCGCATCCACTGGCCGGTTCATGAGGCCAAAGTGGCTGCTAGGTATGGCCTCGGCCGGCCATAGACGGACTATTACATCCTTCATGGCCAGACCGGCCACCCTGTGCAGCTCAGACAACTGCTTCAGCTGGTCACTCAGGGGCACTGGAAGCTCCGGCGCAAGGTACTGTGACCAGAACAACTTCTTTGTTGAGCTCCCCTCTTTGTCTCAAAAGAATGCGGCGGCATCCGTAATACTCCTCGGCAGATCCGCAAAGGCGCCTGGAGAACTCCAAACTCGGGTCAGTAAAATATATCTCTTACTCATGTATCTACTCTGCATGATAAAGGCCTTACCAACCGCAATCTGCCTTGCCTCTTGAATCTCCTGGCGAGCGCCCTAGGCATCAGCATGGGCCTCCATCATGCTCTCAAGAGCTTTGGTGAGCTCGGAGGCCTATTCCGAACTCTTTTGCTCCAAGGACTCGCATCGGGTGATGGCATCCTTGAGCTCGTGTTTGACCTCCTCCACCCGTCCCTCATGTCTGCGATGTGTGGTATGCTCCACCTCTAAATCTTTGGCCGCTTTGTCCACGGCCACCTTGATTGCCTTCGCCACTTTCCTGGCCTTGGCAAGGGCACTCTTGAGGGACTCGACCTCGGCTGCGCCAACTGCGAGTATATTTATAATATTCTTAGTCAGTTTAAAACCGACTAACACACATATAATTTTTAGATATGCTGAAATGCCGCATACCTTGGGTTTCGTTGAACCGCTTGTTGATGTGGTCGAGTTCCTCATCGGATAGCCGAAGCTTCCGATTGAGCTCGGCAATTTCTGCGGCTTGGGCAGTAGCCGCCAGCTTAGAAGCCTGCCAAATAACATATACAGTGCATTATATTCTTGTTGGTGATCCTCTGTTCGGATTGTTCTAATCCGGACACAGTCTCAGGGGCTACTGACTACACACGTGCTTCACCACACACATATATATACAAAATACTTGTGAAGAATATTACGTGGCTTACCTCGAAGCCTATCAGAAGGCTATGGAAAGCTTCAGTCAGTCCGCTCTTCACGGACTGAACCTTCTCCATAACCGCACCCATAAGGGTGCGGTGCTCCCCCACGATAGAGGCACGTTGTAGTACCTCCCTCATAGTGTCAGCGGCCTCCGGATTAACAGAGGCCGCCGACGGAGCTCCTGCTACTCCCCCCTCTTTCAAAGGGGGATGTTGGTCCGAAACCCGAGCGGTGCTGGACTCCGGGACGGTGTTCGGTGGAGGCACAGACTACTGAAGCCCCCACCCTCGGAGGTCATGGGGGTCGCCGTGCCCCGCTTTACAACGTCCGAGGTGTTGTCCTCGGGTGCCTTCTGGACGGTCTTATCCGCCCCTCCCCGGCCAGGAGATGGCCATTGGGATGACACCTCGGTGTCCTCCATGGCAGGGGGAGGCGCGGGATGTCCCGTCACTCTCCGCCTCTCCAGGGGCTAGAGAGTTCCCTTTTGAAGTGGAAGGAATTGGGATCTCGCACGGAGGGCTGGAAAGCATAAAAGAGTTGGGAATGACAAAGGCAGATTAAAGTGATAATTGAACGAGTAAGTTTCTGGCACTTAGGTTTTGTCCAGGGGCTTCTCCCTTTGGACCCTCTCTGGGATGTCTTCGGACTCCGAGTCTGACCTGTCCGAGAGGACCACCCGCCCCTTCTTCAGCGTCGCTCCCTCCAGATTCTCGGAGGCTATCCTTTTTCCCCTCCTTGTCTTGATGGGGGATTCGCTCTCCGCCTCCTCGTCATCCTCCTCCTCCTCTTCTTCGTCCTTGTCTTACTTGTGGGAGAAGACGGGCTCGGTCTCTCTAGACACAGTTTCCGGAGGCCCTTTACAGCGGGGACCATCCTTGGGCCCCTTTCTCTTCTTCCGGGCCTTTTTCTCCGGCGCCTTATGGGCCCTGGGACCCGCATCTTCGCTAGCGCAGGGGTGACTGGATATTCTAGCAACGGACCGGGACTCTTGATCCGGTCTGACTTCTTAGTCCAGCCCCTGTAACAAAAGATGGGTTGGCGAGTTCGGTATAGATCGAAAATATGAATATGTACTAAGTTTGTCTTCGGAAATATCGAATATTTTCCGGAGAGGCCGGATTTGCGGCAGTGAGGCCGACGTCTTTGGTCTCCATAGGCCAGTGCTTCTGCGCCTTAAAGAGAAATTTCCACATTCTGTCATGCGTGGTGCCAAGGAAATGCTGTAGAGTCCGCGGCTCCTCTGGCTTGAATTCCCACATGGAAGAGTCCCGGCGCTGGCAGGGGAGAATGCGGCGGAAGAGCATAATTTGAATGACGTTGGTTAGGCCAACGTTCTTCCCCAGCATGTTGGTGATGCGCATTTGCAGTGCTAGCACCTCCGTCTGGGACCCCCAGGCGTGGCCCTTCGCGATCCAGGAGGTGAGCCTCATGGGGGGGGCGATCTAAACTCCGGAATCGCCGCCCACTTAGTGCAGCGTGGCTCGGTGATGTAGAAGCACTCCTGCTGCCAGACCTTCACGGTCTCCACAAAGGCCCTCTTGGGTCAGGTGGTGTTTGGTAGCTTGCTAATCATGGCTCCACCGCAGTCCGCGTGCTCACCGTCAACTACCTTTGGCTTCACGTTGAAGACCTTGAGCCATAGGCCGATGTGTGGGTGCACGTAGAGGAGAGCCTCGCACACGACGATGAAGACCAAGATGTGAAGGAAGGAGTTCGGGGCTAGATTGTAGAAATCTAGCCCATAGTAGTGCATGAGTCCACAAACGAACGGGTGGAGTGGAAAGCCTAACCCTCTAAGGAAGTGTGGAAGGAAAACAACCCGTTCGCCGGGCTCCAGAGTGGGGATAACCTGACCTTCGGGGGGAAGCCTATGCTTGATGTTGGCCGCAAGGTACCCCGCACTCCGGAGATTCTTGATCATCTCCTCTGTCATGGAGGATGCCTCCCACCTGCCTTTGGAGCCGGGTCCGGCCATCGTCGGAGGAGGTGTGGTGGTGGTGAGAAAGACGGAAGCTTTACAGGCGCAGAGAGCTTGGGAGATTGGAAGGCTGAGGAGATGTGAAGGCATGGGGTAGAAGGTAGATATCCATTGCCCTCTTATAGGTAGTGAAAATGCCAACCGCCCCCTACTCGTGCCTTGAATCTCGCCTATTTCCAATGAAGGTGTGCGCCGCAAATGGTTAGATTACCCAAATATCATTGATTTACAATCCCGTATTAAGTGGGCACGATCTCTGTTTTGACAGGACGTGCCAATGAGGCGTGGCCTCGAAACACGGAACACGGGGCAGCAAAGCAGTTCAAAATGCTGAAGGGTCAAGTCTGACGCTTTGTCAAAAAAGTTGTCAGTAAAAGACATTGTTCCTATTTTATATATATCCTGCCTTCACGGATAAGGGTTGTCTTTATTATGAAAAGCCAGATAAAATTCTTTTACAAAGGAAAGACGATGAGTATTCTTCAAGGAACCCGCCTTGCAAATGCCAAAGACAATCTGAAAGCCGAATATATCATCATTGAAGACTGGTTCAGGGGCTACTGTGGGAGTCCTGGACTAGGGGGTCCTCGAGCGTCCGGTCTATTGATGTGGGCCGGACTGATGGGCCGTCAAGATACAAGACAGAAGATTATCTCTCGTGTCCAAGGGGACTCCCGTATGCATGGTTGGCAAGTATAGCTGTCCAGATATCTTATTCCTTTCTGTAAAACCGACTTTGTACAACCCTAAATCCCCTTGGGTGTCTATATAAACTGGAGGGTAGATCAGTGGCAGGATCACAACATTGCTAGGCTAGCTAATCTAGGGTTAGCCGAATCGATCTTGAGGTAGATGAACTCTTGTAACCTCTATACTCTCAAATATAATCAAGCAGGAGTAGTGAGGGAGTCCTGGATTATGGGGTCCTCGGAGAGCCGGCATGTGTGATATGGGCCGGATTGATGGGCCATGAAGATACAGAACCGAAGGCTTTCTCCTGTGTCCGGATGGGATTCTCCTTTGCGTGGACGGTAAGTTTGGCGTCCGGATGTGTAGTTTCCTTCCTCTATAAACCGACTTTGTATAACCTTGGTCCCCTCCAGTGCCTATATAAACTGGAGGGTTTAGTCTTTTAGGGACAATCACAATCATACATGCTAGACATCTAGGGTTTAGCCATTACGATCTCAAGGTAGATCAACTCTTGTAACCCCTATACTCATCAAAGTCAATCAAGAAGGAAGTAGGGTATTACCTCCATTAAGAGGGCCCAAACCTAGGTAAATATCGTGTCCCCTGCCTCCTTGTTACCTTCGATCCTCAGATGGACAGTTCGGGACCGCCTACCCAAGATCCTCTGGTTTTGATACCGACATTGGTGCTTTCACTGAGAGTTCCTCTGTGCCGTCGACAGAAAGATTGATGGCTCGCCTTGTCATAAAAGATAGCATCACTTCCAGGGAAGCCCTAGATTTAGGGCAAACTCTCCGACTCGGCAGCTTTATCATGGGCGCTTGTCCGGCCGTTAAGCCAGAAGCAGCCCAACTCATCACCAAAAATCGCCTCTGCAACGGCCATCAGCACTCCGATAAGATGGACCCGGCAGATGTATCGGCCTTAAACGAACTACTAGATCGCATCGCCACTTTGGGGGTCACAACCGACTACGATCGGATTAGGCTTAAACCTGATCAAAGAGAAATAAAATCTCCGCCGATCACCCATCATGTGGCAATCATTGAGGAGTAAGTCGACAACAACTCTTCTACTGTGTTGAGAACTAGGTATTTTCGGCTTTCCAAACCCGGAGAGACGGACTCTCCTCTTCTGGAAGACACCACTTGTCCTCCGAACACTGAATTAGGCGTTAAACCTAAAAGCACATCGGATTCCCCAGAGCCCAGGCATGTGACCTCAGAAAATCTTCAGAATCTGGATTTCTCAGTGGGTCAGGGTTCGGATTCGATCCCACCCACCCACCACAAGCAATATTCCCCAAGAAACTCTGGTCCTCCGGACATATGTGACTTAATGTATGTACGGAGCAGCCCAAAGAAACAGTCCACGGCTTTTGGGCTAGATTCCTGCTTGTTAAAAACAAGATCAAGGATTGTTGTGACAACGACGCGATCTTGGTTTTTTGCAACAATTGCACACATGAGGGAATCCTTAATTCCCTCAACCGCCATCACGTACTGCACTTCGCCGATTTGGCACACATAGTACAGAAGTACTGCGCAATGGAAAGCGCTTGGAAAACCTAGACAACTCGTTAGGAACCACATGCCTTTAGGCTATCCCCCGGACGGGCCAAAAGGATGCACCCCCGTGGAGCACCCAATCATCATCCCATGGACAAGAAAATTAAAACCATTACGAGGCATAAAACTGTCCTCGAGGAATGGCTCGACAAACCCTGCAAAATTCACATAACACTGGACAGCGAACCAACAGATAGTCTTCGGGTATGTTGGATACTCCGGTAGGTGGCCAAAAGCGGCTAAGGTCTCCTCACCAATAACACTCCAGAGAACTATTCTTCGGAGAACAATGATCCTGAAGTATTCACGGTCTTCGAGACCTTTTCTTTGAATAATCGGCGCAAGAGAGCACTTCGCGACCTCGCAGAAGTCTGCCACGTGGCAGCAGTAAATCCTTGGAACGACACGGCAATCACTTTCAACGCCGATGATGAACTAAGAGCCTGCTCAGTCCGGGCACCAGCCTCTTTGGTCCTAAACCCAATCTTAGACGGCTTTCGGCTCACGAAAGTGCTCATGGACGGCAGTAGCGGACTCAACCTCATTTTTGAGGACCCGCTCAATAACATGCAAATGGACAGGAGTCGCATTGAGCCAAGTAACACAACCTTTTGCGGTATTATCCTGAGTTGAGAAGCCAGATGCTCAGGAAAAATCAAACTCGATGTGGTATTCGGCACACCGGAGAACTATTGGTCTGAAGAGTTACTCTTCCATGTGGCACCATTCAACAGTGGGTATCATGCTTTGTTGGGGCGACACGCATTCATGCGCTTCCAAGCCGTGCCCCATTACGGGTACATGAAGCTCAAAATTCCCGAGCCCAATGGAATTATCACTATCGCCAGTGATCCGGACATAGCACTCCACACAGAAAACAAAACCGCCTCTCTGGCCCTTGAGGCACTATCCGAGGCCCTCGCGGCCGAGGAATTGACCACCCTACGTTCCACAATAGACAGGGATGACGCAATCCTCGATAAGAGACCCAAGTCTACCTCCTTCAAGCCGGCAGATGAAATAGTCAAGTTTCGAGTTCACACGACGGATCCCAATAAACAACTTCCATTGGTGCTCAGCTGGATCTGACGGTGAACGCTGCATTACGCGCATTCCCGCGTGAGAACTGGGACATTTTTGCCTGGCACCCTTCAGATATGCCAGGTATCCCACGAAGACTGGCCGAGCATAGTCTCAACATACTGAAGGGATACAAACCAGTCAAACAAACTCTGCGCCAATTCTCCAAACCCAAACGATAGACTATGCGGGAGGAGCTAGCCAAGCTACTCGAATCCGGGTTTATAAGAGAAATCAAACATCCGTATTGGCTAGCAAACCTGGTCATGGTACCTAAGAAGCATAAATCCTGGCACCTGTGTGTCGACTTCGAAGACCTTAATAAGGCTTGCCCTAAGGACCCCTTCCCACTACCTCGGATCGACCAGATTATTGATGCAACTGCAGGGAACGATTCCCTATGCTTCCTCGATGCATACTCCGGATATCATCAAATTAAGATGAAAGAATCTGATCAGGCCGCAACGACATTCCTCACTCTGTATGGGCCCTTCTGCTTCAATACGATGCCTTTCGGGCTCAAGAACGCCGGCGCAACTTACCAACGCATGATTCAAACATGCCTAGAAAAATAGATCGGAAAAACTGTGGAAGCATATGTAGATGACATAGTCATCAAGACAAAACATGTCGATTCATTGGTGGATGACTTACGCCTTACATTCAACAACCTCCGAACATATGACATACGGCTCAATCCGGAAAAATGTCTTTTCGGCATTCTAGCCGGAAAACTGCTTGGGTTCATCGTCTCCAATAGAGGGACCAAAGCAAACCCCACTAAAATCCGAGCCTTATCACAGTTGGCAACACCAACAGACCTCAAGCAGGTCCAAAAATTAGCTGGATGTGTGGCAGCCTTAAGCCGTTTTATCTCCAGATTAGGGAGAAGGCGTTGCCATTATATCGTTTGATACGCTGCATAGATAACTTCGTGTGGACGGGCGCTGCCACAACCGGACTACAGGAAATAAAGGCTCTGTTAGCGAGCAACCTAATCTTGGCCGCACCAAACGTGGATGAATCGATGCTGCTCTACATATCTATAACTCACGAAGTAGTGAGTGCGGTGCTCGTCGTCGAACGGAATGAGGAGGGACATAAATTCCCACTTCAAAAACCAGTATATTATGTATCAACGGTCCTCACACCATGTAAATCTTGATACCCGCATTATCAAAAGATAGCATATGCGGTCTTCATGGCATCTCGCAAGCTGCGACACTACTTTCAAGAGTGTTCCATCACGATCGCTTCTGAAGTACCACTTAATGACATTATAAACAATCGGGATGCCACCGGCCGGATCGCCAAATGGGCCATTGAGCTCTTACCATTTGAAATAATTTATAAACCATGCCGAGCTATTAAATCTCGGGTGTTGGCTTACTTCGTCGCCGAATGGACAGAGGCCGAAATCCCTAAAGAATATGGCACATATTCCAACTGGGTGATGCACTTCGACGAATCTAAGATGCTAGCCGGATTAGGGGATGGTGTCGTCTTGACATCCCCCACAGGAGACACCATCCGTTATGTGCTCCAAATACTGTACATAGATTCTAACAATGCAGCTGAATATGAGGCCCTATTGCACGAACTCTGGATGGAAGTCTCCATGGGCATACAACGCCATGAAGTGCGCGGGGATTCAAACCTCGCAATATCCCAGATAAATGGAGACTTTACACAACAGATTCGACGATGGCGGCTTATCGTAATGCCACACTCAAAATTTCTGCTCGGTTTGAAGGGCTCGAGTTTCATCGCGTGTCTCGAGAGAGTAATCAAGCGTTGGACATACTTGCCTGCATGGGTGCTAAACGCGACCCCGTCCCACCTAACACCTTCGTAGAAAAGCTCTTCGAGCCATCCGTGGTGTGGTAGGACGGTAGCAGCAACATTGTTCTAGAGCCGACCATACCCCCAGATTCCGAACAGAGCTCCAATATCGTCGGGGGTTCGGACACAGTGATAACACCATCGGCCTTCAAAATCATGGCTGTAATCGCCCCATGGACTGAACCTTTCCTCGCCTACCTTACTAGGAACAAGCTCCCTGATGATCAGACGGAGGCCCGTCGTATTGTTTGACGCTCGAAGGCTTATAAAGTCCGTGAGGGGGAACTATACAAGAAAAGTACCACCGGAGTCCTACAAAGGTGTATCTCCGAAGAAGGACGACAACTCTTGGCCGAAATACATGCTGGTCTTGGTGGCTGTTCGCACACGAACACGTCACCGTGTACCTCCAACGCCGAGGGTGATGCACCGCAGCTCACGTCGAAGGAGACCCGGCCGGAAGCGCGGTACGCAGGCAATCCGGCGGGTGCTTTTGAGGACCCGAAACCCCACACGCCGGGAGGGACCCGTCGGTACAGCGGCGGCTATGGGCTGCCCTAGGTCGACCTGATCGCCCCTAGGGCCTCGAGGTTCGCCGCCCTGCAACAAGAAGAACAGACGAAGAACAAGGAGAAGAAGAACTGAGGTTAAGGAGAAAAGATAAAAGATAAAAAGTGGTAGATTATTTGTTCGATTGTGTGTTGTTCAATCGGCCGTCACCCCCAACATATATAAGAGGCGGCTGGACTTCCCGTACAAGAAAAGGATTCATCTAGGCTTTCCTTACAATAAAATTGCATCAATTCACGTCCAAAACCCTAGTCAAATTCGGACTGGTTTTATCCGAACTTTCCAAAACGGTTCGGTTTACAACCTGGCTACACCTTGCGGGTCATGTTTGAGGCAGTAAACGACCTCGGATAGAAACAAGTCCAAAAGCAATCTTGACCGTTTCGACGAGACGAAAAACTTTCATGTTGAACGATTTTTCATCAGAGGTCATCTTGAGGGTCAAATAGCTCGCGCAAGACGGACTATGACGCAAAACATCCGTCCCTCGCGCTACCCATCAGACATGGCGTCTGGTGGGGCGCGCCACACTTCGCCTCCTGGCAGGGCTACATTCCGATGGCTCTAACTTTTGCATACGAACTCAGATTTGAACGATTTTTATATCGAAATCGATCGTTTCGACGAGACGAAGAACATCCGTGTAGATCATTTTTCCATACGAGGCTGTCTTGAGGTCGTAATGAGCCGAATAGTGTTTTGAATACAAAATCTCAGTATTTCAAACACAACTTCGGCCTTCGAGATGAGATCGGATGGCGATGACCCAAACTTCAAAGATGTTCATATCGACAATACGGAACTCTTTCATGAAGATCACTTCTCCATTTGAGGCCATCTTAAATAAGTTATTGACCGTGCCAAAATCTGGTGTCAACACATGCCCTCTGTTTTTCGGCAAAGTTTGTGTGCGAAAAATAACTTCCGTGATAGCTTGTTCTAAGGGCGATGTCAACACTCCATCGGCCATTTTGCATGTTCTTAGGACGACAAGTATATATTGGTCATTGCTTGTTTGAACCTCTTGATGCAAACTTGGGTGAAAACTTCTCAGCTTCTATAACAATCCGGTGATAAGGTTCGATAGATCAAAACCATCCTCCGAACCATATTGTTCACCCTTTCGCTAGGATTTTGGAGATAATCAAGAATGAACTTCCTTCAATCCTTACTTCACCTGCATAAAAGTTTCATTAGTGGCCGAAGCGGTGGGCTTCGATTCAGCCTTACCTATGTTGACAAGACCTAGCATCGGCTATTGATAGAAATGCAATACACCATGGTTAACATAGTAGCCGGACGCTTGCTGTGCCAACTCTTTCGAATTGTCCTGCCTAGATATATGAACAATTTCAAAGCAACCCAAGGTAAATCTTGCATCTAGACATACCAAAAGATAAACTATAAGTGATCCGTCAAAACATTGATAACCCTTGGATATTTGTTGCACTACTAATAATGAATCACCGGAAGCCTCAATATGTATAGCACCTATATCAAGGCAAAGCTCCAATCCGAATGACAATGCATATTCGGCTTTGATGATTGTGCAAAAATATCTTAAGCGGCACGAGGCTTCACAAACTAGCTCCATATGGAGATAAATGAACAACACCAACACTTTGGCCATTGCTACAAATTGAACCATCAAAATATAATCTCCATAGTACTAGAGAGACAAGGCTAATATCAATTAACATGACCTTGTCTCGGTTCCAATTGAACTAAGGACGATGTTAGAATTCCACACCGGCCATGATCAGATAGTTTCTTAGGACGATAGTTAAGTATCGGCCATTACCATTAGGTTCATGTAGAATTCATCCATTAAAACATGTATAGCCGAAATAAACAAATAAAATAGCAATAAAATATTTCAGCTCCTTTGTCTTAGCAACAAAAATGTAACTACCAAATGTATAGTGATTTGGTAATACTCTGTCATCATATAGAAAATTATGTTGCATCCATGGATCAAAATAAGTCCATGGAGGGTAACTGATCATACCTGTGGATGAATTCCATGGCGAAGGCATCAATGGCATTGTTGAAGAAAATGGATGATGTGCTAACCGAAGATTTTGATGTTGTGATGCACACATTCGGCTTAATTGTTTGTTGCTTCCATCCTTCTCTTTCTTCACTTTTATTGTACTTGTTGCAATTGAAGCATGCACATTGTTTTTGTTTTGATTAATCCTTTTGGGAACCCATGCCATGTTCCTCTTTCTCAGCTCTTGTGCACTAAGATTTTGTAATTCCTTATTTTGCCAATACGATAAGCCGAGTGGGCATCTCAACTGTGATTCTGTTTTGACCAATGGCAATTCGCTTTTGACCTTGTGCACTCTCAACTTCTTTTCTTCAGATTTGACACTTTGACTCTTAACAATTGATTGCTTTATCTCATTGCTTGTAGTAGCCAATGTCAATACTTTCATTGGCTCTTTTTTACTTGAAACTGAATCTGAAGTAGCACACTTGCGACCATCTTTTTTCACCCGATAAACTTTCTTGATTACCTCTTTCTTATCCCTTGAGCTCCGGACCGATTCTTTTTTATTGAAGCGGTCTTTGGCATGTGATTGTTGATCAAATGATGATCCTCTTGGAGCTGCATAATTTTGGTGAGATGATCTATAATAAGATGGATAATGTGTCCATGAATCATACATGTCCCATGATGAATCAGCATAGGGAGGTGTCAATGACATTGGCATTGGCGTCCCAAAAGTAGAATATGTATCTTCTGCATTGAACTTCTCTTTTCGCCAATCCCGATTATTACACTTACGCCTTGGGGATGATCTTGATGTTTTTGCACTACTTGGCCAATAAGCACATTTTTCTTCGCTCTCTTTTTGATATTTTTCCAATAACTGAGCGAAGGTAACTTTTGATTTCCTCCTCTTGTGCTTACCGCTGCCTTTGTCCTTTTTTGCATTGCCGGGATCGATCTTTGGATTTTCTTGTTGCCCCGATTGCTAGGCATTCTCGTCATAAGCGAGATGGTATGTCATCTTCAAGATTGTTGACTTGAGTAATTTTCTTGCTCGACGACTCGGTCTCATCAATTTTAGTGTATACACATCGTCATTGGGTGAGCCGGCTTGATGCAGCCGAGTCATAACTTTGTCATCGAGTTAATCATAGCCATCTTATCATCTCGTCGTCTCGTCAAACTGTAATCGTCCTTGGATGGCTGATTGCGTTAATTGCTGAAACATATCGCAGCTTCCAACGTTTTGCTCAAACGAGTTCTGCTCTGGCTCCTGCCCCGACGGTTCAACATGATGATCTTCTATGATAATTGGATTAGACGGTGATGCACCGACAATGTGATCATCTTTGTCCGGACTGATGGTACATCGTATATATTTCAGCCGATATTTTGATACCGGCTTTGGAATTAAGTAACCAAGTGACGGTGTGTTAACGTCATCCGACTCGGCTATGCATTGTTTTCCATCCTCCTTTTCCGATGCTTTTGAATCAGCTATCTCGAAGGACTTTGGACCTGGCTTTATGTTTCTGCAACCAAAACAATTACAGAATATACATCTCATTTGAGACCAAATGTTAGCCAGGCATGAAACAAGCAAAGCTATCCATATGAACATAATTTTAAGTCGGCATAATGGGAAAAGCTTTGGTTGCGATGAGTTATCACTACCAGTCTCTATGAATGATACCATGTGTTGTTGACTATCATGATTTGTGACAAGATCATTCCTAACAAACAGATTACTCATTTCGATTGGTCTTTCAAAATTAATTAGAATCTTACTAACAGGTGCATCAACAATATGATTTTGACCGAATCGAAAATTGAATAAACTATCTGCTAGGTGTACCTTTGTGAAGACGTTGGAAGGAAGAGATGGTTGCACTCTTTGGAACAATACCTTGCTCCACTTCGAATAATTCTCCAATGCCTCGTCCTCTTTTTACGGATCTCGTGCTTCATCATTCGGATTATGCGAGTAGATTTCACTCGGATTGCCCGAGTATATTTCAGTCGGATTGCCCAAGTGGATTTCACTCGGATGCTCTTTGTCAGTTGAACTTTGCTCGGCTGCATTTTCTTGTTCTTGATGTTCATCATTAATGGAACTGTGTTCAGCCATATTACTTTGTTCTTGATGCTCATCAATATTTTTGGCACGACACTCATAGGGTAGCATGTAAGCTCCCTCACATCTAGAAAAATCGAGGACAGCCAATTTGCTGCGTTTGGTGTTCCTTAGCTTGGTGAATCTTGCATCATCTATTTTGGTACACCTGTCAATAATTGGCTTGATGCAATTGGTATTAGCCAGCGATGCACTTAGCTGGCATGGTGTACTTGGCTGGCATGATGCAACGCACTCGACCCTAAACGTCTCAGTGCTCAACCCGGTTTCAATTGAATCCACCATTGTCTTGTCACTAAAGGAACCGTTCAACTCAGCTGTAGACGACTTAGCCATATTTGACTCGGTTTCAATCGAATCGACCGTATTAGCCGAGTGAACCCTTTCTTGCTGATTTGCCTGCAAAGCTTCTTTCTTGGCTTGCCTCAACATCATAGAGGAGCCATCATGATTGCTGAATGGAAGAAGGGACTTGATATATTCTTGCAAATATTCCTCTCCACGCCTCTTCTTGAGAGCTTCATAAGCTTGTCGATATTCTGCTGGTAATTCCTCAAGAGTTGGTGTAGTAAAGCCATTGAGGCTATTCCCTGTGAGAGTTGGCTTGACCCCATCAATTCGGGCGACATATTTTTCTTTAAAATCAGCCCTGCTTGGATCGGCTTGCCCCCCAATACTTTTACGATATTTCGGCAATGAGTTGATGTTGCCGAAATTTTGCGATTTTATAGGGGGTGTATAACATGCTGCAATGATAGGTGAAGACATGTGTACTGTTGTTGAATATTTTCTCATGCCAATTTGATCAATCGGTAACACTTCGTCTTCTTTCAAAACCCTAGCTCTTATTGCCTCATAATCAGGAACCAATCCCTTTTTGTGCTGCTCAAGGCAAATAGCACTAATCTTCTTATTTTGGGCTAAACTTTTTAATGCAGCCACCACTACCTCATCTTCTACAATGTTGGGCACAACCGCTCCTGTAAAATTTACATTCATTCGGCTATAACCAGGAAGGTGTGAAGCCGAATTATGAGCATCTACAGTTGTGTATGGTGCCGAAGAATTACTAACATGAGGTGTAGCATATGACGGTTGAGAGTAACTGGCCAAATAGCCATTAGTAGCATGGCCAATTCTCTCATTCATCGGCATGGTTGGATTACTATATTGCACATTAGCTGCCGATGAATAAAAGGGTGAAACACTTTCTTGTACGGCATTGGAAATTCTAACTTGGGGTGTTTCAAATTGATTAATCGAACTCATCATGTTGCTCATCGGCATATGAATTTGTGGGGTTGCCGATGCATGGGAGTTGGGATACATATGTTGCATGTTGCTAAATTTATAAGAATTTGAAACATGAAGATTGTTTTGCATCGGCCCTTGCACATAATTAGATGCATGATTGATAAAACTCGGGCTAGCCGATACATTATGCTTAATAGGTGATCCAGCAACAATATATGGATTATTTGCATCTACAAAGGGGAATTGGGTATTCATATTACCTTTGTAGATTGCAACAACTTGATGACGATCTCTTCGTAGCAAGAACGGGCTGGAGACCGTTCAAAGCTTTGTCCCCAGCGGAGTCGCCAAAAAGTGTGTTCGCACACGAACACGTCACCGTGTACCTCCAACGCCGAGGGTGATGCACCGCAGCTCACGTCGAAGGAGACCCGGCCGGAAGCGCGGTACGCAGGCAATCCGGCGGGTGCTTTTGAGGACCCGAAACCCCAAACGCCCGGGAGGGACCCCGTCAGGGCGCGCTGCGGCTATGGGCTGCCCTAGGTCGACCTGATCGCCCCTAGGGCCTCGAGGTTCGTCGCCCTGCAATGAAGAAGAACGAACGAAGAACGAGGAAGAAGAAGAACTGAGGTTAAGGAGAAAAGATAAAAGATAAAAAGTGGTAGATTATTTGTTCGATTGTGTGTTGTTCAATCGGCCGTCACCCCCAACATATATAAGAGGCGGCTGGACTTCCCGTACAAGAAAAGGATTCATTAGGCTTTCCTTACAATAAAATTGCATCAATTCACGTCCAAAACCCTAGTCAAATTCGGACTGGTTTTATCCGAACTTTCCAAAACGGTTCGGTTTACAACCTGGCTACACCTTGCGGGTCATGTTTGAGGCAGTAAACGACCTCGGATGGAAACGAGTCCAAAAGCAATCTTGACCGTTTCGACGAGACGAAAAACTTTCATGTTGAACGATTTTTCATCAGAGGTCATCTTGAGGGTCAAATAGCTCGCGCAAGACGGACTATGACGCAAAACATCCGTCCCTCGCGCTACCCGCCACACATGGCGTCTGGTGGGGCGCGCCACACTTCGCCTCCTGGCAGGGCTACATTCCGATGGCTCTAACTTTTGCATACGAACTCGGATTTGAACGATTTTTATATCGAAATCGATCGCTTCGACGAGACGAAGAACATCCCTGTAGATCATTTTTCCATACGAGGCTGTCTTGAGGTCGTAATGAGCCGAATAGTGTTTTGAATACAAAATCTCAGTATTTCAAACACAACTTCGGCCTTCGAGATGAGATCGGATGGCGATGACCCAAACTTCAAAGATGTTCATATCGACAATACAGAACTCTTTCATGAAGATCACTTCTCCATTTGAGGCCATCTTAAATAAGTTATTGACCGTGCCAAAATCTGGTGTCAACAGTGGCCATCACGCCTCCGCTCGGGCCCTTGTAAGTAAGTCCTTCCGTACGGGTTTCTTTTGGCTCACGGCCCGAGCAGATGCACAAGACCTTGTACAGCGATGTGTTGGATGCCAGATTTTCACAAATCAAAGCCATATGCCGCCAACTGCTTTGCGAACAATCCCCTTATGTTGCCTTTTGTGGTCTGGGGGCTTGACATGTTGGACCCCTTAAAGGGGGAAACCATAAGAATAAATATTTACTGGTTATGGTCGATAAATTCACTAAGTGGATAGAAGGCAAACCAGTCAAAACGGCTGAGGCCGGACCAGTCATAGACTTCATATCCGGCGTGGTGCACTGTAATGGTGTCCCGCATAGTATCATTGCCGACAACGATTCTAATGTTACGGCCAATGAGGTAAAAACTTCGTGTGCTAATTTGGGCATTAAGCTCGATTACGCCAATGTGTATCACCCTCAGACAAACGGCCAGGTAGAACAGGCTAAAGGCTTGATAATGAGCGGCATTAAACCCAGACTAGTACGATCCTTGCGTGAATCAAACATGCACTGGGTTGAAGAGATCGATTCCGTACTCTGGGGTTGCGTACCATGCCCAATTGCACAACCAGATACACACCTTTTTTCATGGTGTATGGCGCCGAGGCAGTATTGCCTTGCGACATTATTCATGACTCACCTCGAGTGCGCATGTATGAAGAGAGAGAGGCCGAGCTCGATCGGCAGTACGATGTGGATGGCTTGGAGGAGGAGCGCGACGTCGTGAAAGCCCGTTCCGCATTTTATCAACTGCAAGCTCGGCGATATCAAAGTAGGGAAGTACGAGCAAAGACTTATAATATCGGTGAACTCGTCCTGCACCTACCAGAGAAGAAAAAGTACAAGCTCAAGCCCAAATAGGAGGGTCCCTTCATCATAGATGAAGTTCTCATTGGAGGAGCCTATCGCCTTCGCAATGCTTCGGATAATCATTTGGAGCCAAACTGATGGAACGTTGCTCGGCTCCGAAGATTATACGCCTAAATCCACAGTTGTAACTTTTTTCATCCTTTCTCCCTCTCACTCCTCTTTTTTATTTTTTCGGTCTTTGTACAACTTTTACTAGTGTTCGGCTCAACCGCACACTTGGGGGATATACATCATTACATGTACGTACCCCATATCACCTTGGGGCGTCTTTTTACAGAAGCTTATTCTGATTATTATTATGGAGCGTCAAGCTCACCGTATATATGTGTTGTCTACTCATATGTGTCCTGTCTTCGCCATTATATGCACCTTTATGACTTAAGGTTTTGCCAAGCTGGGATGCCTGGCTCCTGTGCTTATGCCCTACGTTCCCGCTTGTTCGGCTAGGGCATAAAGGGAGCACCTGTGCGTTTGTTACAGCCGGGTTATCCGGACGTGTACCTCAGACGGGTGAAGCCGAAAGCTAGCATTCTTAAGGGAATAATCGGTCAGTGGACAAGAGACGAACCACCCACGTTGCAATATACGCCCCCAAATTCTAAAGTGTACTGTGATTTCTTGCATCACAGTTTATGTATGCGCAAAAATGCATGCTAGCCCAGGGAAAGAAACCCTTAACAGAACTATTCTCTCTGGAAGATGGTTCTTACAATCAAATGTAATATCACATAACTCCCCGAATACAACTTGTCTATTCAACCAACTATGACCGGAATGCCTAGTTTCCGAGCATGCCTTGGTGTTTGCCAATGGTTTAAATATCCGGAAACACTCCAAACCTCAAGTTCTGGAGGTCGAAGCGGAACTTCCACCATGACAATTGTTTTACAATTCGGTTGGAGAAAAGTTTGTTGATAAAGTACATTACTACTTGGACTCAAAAACTTCTTCTTCCTCCAGACCCTCTAGTAGGTCGTCTAGTTTACAACCCTGCTGAAAAACTTAGCTATTGTTTTCACTTGGTCGTACACTAAGCTAACAGGAATTTCTTGTCCATTTGGTCCCCAGGTATGACCCAGGCCATATGATTCGGATCAAGCTTGGTATACAGTGTTTTGACCATGGCCCGGGCTTCTCGAGCACCTTCCCGACATGATGATATCTTCCATAGCTCGAAACGGCGACGAGATCCTTGAATAAATTCTCAAGCTTATCCATACTTCCTGCAAGGGGATCAGACGGCCATAAAGCCATCGCCATGTTCTGCAATGCTTTCCGAGCTCGCTCGTGCACTTTGAACAGCTCTTGTAGCAGGTCGCCATGGAATCCGGACACTTCTCCTTTGGGACGTCCGATTAACACACCTACATTAAGCAAACTTCTCAACATTTCAAATCAGAGATTGTTTTGACAAATAGGTTGTAGAGCATACTGAATATGCCACCTTTCAATTTCTTATTCTCCTTCAAAGCATCCGATAATTGGGCTGTCACATCCTTCAGTTCTTCGGCCTTCTTGATGTTTGCATCTTGAAGTCTGTTCTTCTCGTCAATGGTTCGTGTCAAAACACGTTGACCAGCGGCTTCTTGCCCTTCGACATGTCGCTTATCTGCTTGAGCGGCCCTTGGCCTCTCTTCCAGCTAATATGTCCAGCCTGCCAACGAGATAGAAAGTACAATTAAGAAAACTCGTTGTGTTCACGGAGCCTTATCTCCGAACTGCTGCTGCACTTACCATCAGGTGCCATCTTGGATTTCTTCAACTCTTCGAGTTTGGCCGTGGCAACAGCCAGTTTTGTTCGGCATTCTTCAAGCTCCTTCGGTAACTTGTTACTCCTCTCCGTGAGTACCTAGCAATTTAAACGACTCTTAAATCATTTGTGCCAACTGCTTTAAGACTCGGGGGCTACTAGCATATAATTATTGAATCTGTGCAAAAATTCTTACCTGCATATCCTTTGGAAGCTAGTTAGTGGCTCCAGCAACTCCATCACGAGAATCTTGGATATAAGCATCCGCTGAGCTGAGAGCATTAAAAGCCTCTTCGGTAAAATGTCGGTCGCGCATAGCCACTCTTCGCCGTCGGTGAACCATAGCACTCTCGACTTTGGAGTTTGTGACGGATTGCTACCTCTTGAACACTGCATTGGTTTTTCTTTGAAGAGTAAAGGGTGATGCAGCAAAGTAGCGTAAGTATTCCCTCAGTTTTTGAGAACCAAGGTATCAATCCTGTAGGAGGCTCCTCAGAAGTCCCTCGTACCTACACAAACAAAGAAGAACCTCGCAACCAACGCGATAAAGGGGTTGTCAATCCCGTCATGGTAACTTGCGAAAGTGAGATCTGATAGAGATAATAAGATAAGATAAATATTTTTGATATTTTTATGATATAGATTGGAAAGTAAAAGATGCAAATAAAAGTAGATGGGAAACTTATATGATAAAAGATAGACCCGGGGGCCATAGGTTTCACTAGTGGCTTCTCTCAAGATAGCATAAGTATTACGGTGGGTGAAAAAAATTATTGTCGAGCAATTGATAGAAAAGTGCATAGTTATGAGAATATCTAGGCATGATCATGTATATAGGCATCACGTCCGCAACAAGTAGATCGAAACGATTCTACATCTACTACTATTACTCCACACATCGACCGACTCCTGCCTGCATCTAGAGTATTAAGTTCATGAAGAACAGAGTAACGCATTAAGCAAGATGACATGATGTAGAGGGATAAACTCAAGAAATATGATATAAACCCCATCTTTTTATCCTTGATGGCAATAATACAATACGTGCCTTGCTGCCCCTGCTGTCACTGGGAAAGGACACCACAAGATTGAACCCAAAGCTAATCACTTCTCCCATTGCAAGCAAGATCAATCTAGTAGGCCAAACCAAACTGATAATTCGAAGAGACTTGCAAAGATAACCAATCACACATAAAAGAATCCAGAGAAGATTCAATTATTTCTCATAGATAAACTTGATCATAAACCCACAATTCATCGGATCTCGACAAACACACCACAAAAAGACTTACATCGAATAGATCTCCAAGAAGATCGAGGAGAGCTTTGTATTGAGATTCAAAGAGAGAAAAGAAGCCATCTAGCTAATAACTATGGACCTGAATGTGGTAAACTACTCACAACTCATCGGAGAGGCCTTGGAGAAGATGTAGAGGCCCTCCGTGGTCGATTCCCCTCCAGCGGAGCGCCGGCGAAGGCTCAAAGATGGGATCTCGCGGATATAGAAGGTTGCGGCGGTGGAAATAGTTTTTCGTGGTGCTCCTGGATGTTTTCAGGGTACATGGATATATATAGGCGAAGGAGGTAGGTCAGGGGAGCCACGAGGGGCCCACGAGGGTGGGGGCGCGCCCTCCTGCCTCGTGGCCGTATCGGCTGCTTCTTGATGTTCACTCCAAGTCTCCTGGATTGCGTTTGTTCCAAAAAGATCGCTTCCGAAGGTTTCGTTCCGTTTGGACTCCGTTTGATATTCCTTTCCTTCGGAACACCGAAATAGGCAAAAAAAATAGCAATTCGGGCTGGGCCTCCGCTTAGTAGGTTAGTCCCAAAAATGATATAAAAGTGTAAAGTAAAGCCCATAAACATCCAAAACGGGTAATATAATAGCATGGAACAATAAAAAATTATAGATACGTTGGAGACGTATCAAGCATCCCCAAGCTTAATTCCTGCTCGTCCTCGAGTTGGTAAATGATAAAAACAGAATTTTTGATGTGGAATGCTACCTAGCATAATTCTCAATGTAATTTTCTTTAATGTGGCATAATTGTTCAGATCCAAATGATTCAAGATAAAAGTTCATAAAACATAAAAATAGTAATACTTCAAGCATACTAACAAGTAATCATGTCTTATCAAAATAGCGTAGCCAAAGAAAGCTCATCCCTACAAAATCATATAGTTAGGCCATGCTTCATTTTCATTACACAAAATACTCCCATCATGCACAACCCCGGTCTCAGCCAAGAAATTGGTTCATACTTTTTAACGCACTTCAGCTTTTTCAAGTCTTACGCAATACATGAGCGCAAGCCATGGACATAGCACTATTTGTGGCATAGGGTGGTGATTGTGAGGACAAAAAGGGAGAAGTGAAGGAAACACGCCCTAGAGGCAATAATAAAGTTATTATTTATTTCCTTATATCATGATAAATGTTTATTATTCATGCTAGAATTGTATTAACAGGAAACATAATACATGTGTGAATATATAGACAAACAGAGTGTCACTAGTATGCCTCTACTTGACTAGCTTGTTAATCAAAGATGGTTATGTTTCCTAACCATGGACAAAGAGTTGTTATTTGATTAACGGGATCACATCATTAGTTGAATGATCTGATTGACATGACCCATTCCGTTAGCTTAGCATCCGATCGTTTAGTATGTTGCTATTGCTTTCTTCATGACTTATACATGTTCCTATGACTATGAGATTATGCAACTCCCGTTTACCGGAGGAACACTTTGTGTGCTACCAAACGTCACAACGTAACTGGGTGATTATAAAGGTGCTCTCACTAGTGCAGAACCGGGCATTAGCACCGGTTCGTAAGGCCCTATAGTGCCGGTTACATAACCGACACTAATTAGTGGTCACTAAAGCCCCCCCCCCTTTAGCACCGGTTCAGCACGAACCGGTGCTAAAGGGCGACCACGTGGCACTAGCCAGCGCCGGCAGCCTGGAGGCCTTTAGTACCGGTTGGTAACACCAACCGGTACTATAAGGTTTGGTGGGTTTTTAGTTTTATGATTTCTTTTCATTTAATTTTGTGTTTCCATTTTAATTCTTTTTCGTTTCTGGTATTTTACGATACTACACATTGTACACGTTATGCATCATATATACATCATGCATGCTTTAATTGTTTATCAACGCTGCTACTATGTCCATTGCACCCTTGAGATATAACATGCTCATGCATGCTTTTGCATCATTACATCATCATATATATATAATAACAAGTCCTACTAATCATGCATCATCATACAACTTCTACTCGTTATTAATAATAAGTCATACGATCATCATCCTCATATATAGTCATCGAACCCAACCCTACATAATTGTTCTTAGCACATGATCATCGATGTCGGTAGGACATAAACACCCTTAAGGTAAAATAGCATAAAACAATATATACGCTGACTCTCCATTATGAAGAATGGCGATCATCCTGTCTCCAATTCTTGCCTTTTGCTGCTTATTGCTTCCAAGAAGCTCCTTACGACGATCCATACATTTTTTCCATTCTTTGATTGTTATGTCTCCACTTCTTTTAGAAACCGGTATGGACAGTTGAGATTCAGAGGACGACCTGGTAGTATGTTCAAAACATGAAGGCTACCACGCGTATACATCGATGAGGCACACATTCATTCGGGATTATCTGTTGAAAAACATAATAATAACTTTGTAGTTAGCAATGATGTACTAGTTTTAGAAGTGTGCAAAAAGATGCACGGATGTTGAAATAGTAAAAATAATCTTACCAAGGTATCTCCATGGTAGTTCTCAGAGTTCAACACGTGCACTAGTGGCACGTATTGACCATAATGTTGAGGAGTTTGATTGTACATATTGTAATTCTCAAGATCGATTACAAAATCCGACCGGATGTCGTTTCTCCGATAAGTTAATTTGCAGCCTTGATGTGTAGTGCGTTACATCTACCATCTTCCGCACATTCTTTGAAGAATGAAAATAAGCTGTCAATGGAGATAAGTTGTCAACTATATATTTTGAAATAAACAATATAAATTACTTAATAACTATGTTTAGCTCACATGAGGGAAGAACTGGAGGTGTATCCACAAAGACCCAAATCGTAGGTGTCTCTTGCTCGATTGTAGGATCACCAAGATCCATGGTGATAGTCATACCCTCATCAAGACCATACATCTTTCAAAATGCATCCCAATTTTTAAAACCAAAATGGGTTACACTCTGAGCATTGTACAGCTTTACTTGAAAATCCACGCCATGTTCGGTACTTAGGATATTTTTTTTGGTTTCGAAATTTTCATGGTCTTCAATACCCATCCTCTCCAAGACATAGCGTCTTGCAAAGCATGGGATAAGCTAGTCGAATTGGAAAGATGAAAAATACACGTTAAAATAGTTGAAGTCGTGCTTAATTACGAAAAAACCGTCGTTATGCATCGTATGAACATCGCAAGTCTCCTCGAGGTTAATGCTGAGCGCCGATCTTCATCCAGCTCAATGAACCTGTCGCAGATACCTCGGTTGTCGTGGCACCGATCGCACTCCCGAGGCGGTTATCGTCGTCCGATGAGTACGACATTTCCGCCCACGTTCATAATTTAGTTTTATTAGTCAACTATCTAGTTCAACTATCTAGTTCAACTACTAAGCACTTACTATAAATAAATAAGTAGTACTTACTGAAAACAAACTACTTCTATATATAGTAAAATAAATTAGTTTATTAAATCAACTAGCTAGTTCAACTATAAATAAACTACTTCTTCTTTTTTTCCTTTTCTAAATACTATGAACAAAAAATCATTAAAATTCTATGAACAAAATTAATTACACAATCTAAATATCACCCAAAAAACCATTAACAATAGTATCACCAAACATGCATATTCAATAATAATATCACCAAAAAATCTATTAACAGAAAAAAAATCTATTAACAGGAAAAAATCTATTAACTGAAAAATCTATTAATTCAACTAGTTCAAGTAAGCATTTACTAAAAATAAACTAGTAATTATATTAATTAATTCAACTAGTAGTTCAACTAAGCATTTACTAAAAAACTAGTTCTACATATTAATTCAACTAGTTCAACTAAGCATTTACTAAAATAAACATTAACATATTTCTAATTCATCTAACATAACATTTCTAACATTCTAAAATAAATTAACTATAGATATAGTTCTAATTAATCTAAACATTAGAAAACAGAAAATAAGTAAAATATATGTGTGTGTAGGGTTTGTATATGTGTGTGCGTACATGTGTAGTGTACGTGTAGTGTGTGTGTGTGTGTGTGTGTGTGTGTGTGTGTGTGTGTGTGTGTGTGTGGTGTTTGTGGTGTGTGTGTGTGTATGTGTGGATGTGTGTGTGTGTGTGTGTGTACGACGTGGTGGCGTGCGCAGGGGCGGCGGCGGCGGCGACGGCGGCGGGGGGCGGGGCGGCGGCGACGGCGGCGGTGGCGGGGCGGCGACGAGGAGGCGGCGGCGGCCGGAGATCGACGGCGACGAGACGTACGGGCGCGGCGGGGGATCGACGACGATACGTACTATAAAAAATCTACTTCTTCTCTTCTTCTTCTTCTTCTTATTCTCCTTCTTCCTCTTCCTCTTCTTATTCTTCTTCTTCTTCTCCTTCTTCTTCCTCTTCTTATTCTTCTTCTTCTCCTTCTTCTTCCCCCTCCTTCTTCTCCTCTTCTTCTTCTTCTTCTTCTTCTTCTTCTTCTCCTTCTTCTTCCTCTTCCTCTTCTTATTCTTCTTCTTCTTCTTCTTCTTCTTCTTCTTCCTCTTCCTCTTCTTCTTCTTCTCCTCATCCTCCTTCTTCTTCTTCTTCCTCTTCCTCCTCTTCTTCTTCTCTTCTTCTCCTTCTTCTTCCTCTTCTCCTTCTTCCTCTTCCTCTTCTTCTTCTTCTTCTCCTCCTCCTCCTTCTTCTTCTCCTCCTTCCTTTTGCCATAATGAAGAAGTCCGGAGTTGTAATAAGTTATTAAAATAAAAAGAAGAAGTCGGAGTTGTAATAAGTTATTAAAAATAAAAAAGAGGTGCAATGCTCGTTAATTTGCTTCAACCCTTCTTCCTCTTCCTCTTCTTATTTTTCTTCTTCTCCTTCTTCTTCCTCCTCCTTCTTCTTCTCTTCTTCTTCTTCTTCTTCTTCTTCTTCTTCTTCTTCTCCTTCTTCTTCCTCTTCCTCTTCTTATTCTTCTTCTTCTTCTCCTTCTTCTTCCTCTTCTTATTCTTCTTCTTCTCCTTCTTCTTCCCCCTCCTCCTTCTCCTCTTCTTCTTCTTCTTCTTCTTCTTCTCCTTCTTCTTCCTCTTCCTCTTCTTCTTCTTCTTCTTCTTCTTCTTCCTCTTCCTCTTCTTCTTCTTCTTCTCCTCATCCTCCTTCTTCTTCTTCCTCTTCCTCCTCTTCTTCTTCTCTTCTTCTCCTTCTTCTTCCTCTTCTCCTTCTTCCTCTTCCTCTTCTTCTTCTTCTTCTTCTTCTCCTCCTTCTTCTTCTTCTCCTCCTTCCTTTTGCCATAATGAAGAAGTCCGGAGTTGTAATAAGTTATTAAAAATAAAAAGAAGAAGTCCGAGTTGTAATAAGTTATTAAAAATAAAAAGAGGTGCAATGCTCGTTAATTTGCTTCAACCCTTTTGGGATAGTGTAAAGCTGACTTTGCTGGCGTAGCTCCGTGCAATCTACCATATTCCCAAAGGATTGAAGCTAAGCAACTATGAGCACCGAGCCTCTTCTTCATTGTCTCTGCACTCGGGGCTTATGAACCGCTCTTACTCCTCTCTCTTGGCGAGGTGGGACTAAACATAGCTTGCCATAGCCTCATTAGTACCGGTTAGGTAGTGCGAACCGCACTAAATGGTGATGGTGGGGCCATACCGACCGCAGGTGACACATCCCTTTAGTACCGGTTCGTGGCATGAACCGGTACTAAAGGTTAGCCCCGAACCGGTGCTATTGATCGCCGCCACGAACCGGTGCTATTGTACACATTAGTGCCGGCTCTAATACAAACCGGCACTATTGGGCTTCACGTATGACCCTTTTTCTACTAGTGTCTACAGGTGTCTCCAAAGGTACTTGTTGGGTTGGCGTATTTCGAGATTAGGATTTGTCACTCCGAATGTCAGAGAGGTGTCTCTAGGCCCTCTCAGTAATGCACATCATTTAAGCCTTGCAAGCATTGCAACTAATGAGTTAGTTGCGAGATGATGTATTACGGAACGAGTAAAGAGACTTGCCGGTAACGAGATTGAACTAGGTATTGGATACCAACGATCGAATCTCGGGCAAGTAACATACCGATGACAAAGGGAACAATGTATGTTGTTATGCGGTCTGACCGATAAAGATCTTCGTAGAATATGTAGGAACCAATTGAAGGAAATATGCCCTAGAGGCAATAATAAAGTTATTATTTATTTCCTTATTTCATGATAAATGTTTATCATTCATGCTAGAATTGTATTAAACGGAAACATGATACATGTGTGAATGTATGAACAAACAACATGTCACTAGTATGCCTCTACTAGACTAGCTTGTTAATCAAAGATGGTTATGTTTCCTGACCATGAACAAGGAGTTGTTATTTGATTAACAAGGTCACATCATTAGTAGAATGATCTGATTGACATGACCCATTCCATTAGCTTAGCACACGATCGTTTAGTATGTTGCTACTGCTTTTATCCATTACATATACATGTTCACGTAACTATGAGATTATGCAACTCCGTTTACGGAGGAACACTTTGGTGCTACCAAGCGTCACAACGAATCGGGTGATTATAAAGGAGTACTACAGGTGTCTCCAAAGGCAGATGTTGGGTTGGCGTATTTCGAGATTAGGTTTTGTCACTCCGATTGTCGGAGAGGTATCTCTGGGCCCTCTCGGTAATACACATCACTGAAGCCTTGCAAGCAATACAACTAATGAGTTAGCTGTGAGATGATGTATTACGGAACGAGTAAAGATACTTGCCGATAACGAGATTGAACTAGGTATTGGATACCGACGATCGAATCTCGGGCAAGTAACATACCGATGACAAAGGGAACAACGTATGTTGTTATGCGGTCTGACCGATAAAGATCTTCGTAGAATATGTAGGAACCAATATGGGCATCCAGGTCCGCTGTTGTTTATTGACGGAGGCGTGTCTCGGTCATGTCTACATTGTTCTCGAACCGTAGGGTCCATGCACGCTTAAGGTTTCGATGGCGGTTATTATGAGTTTATGTATTTTGATGTACCGAAGAAGTTTGGAGTCCCGGATGTGATCACGGACATGACGAGGAGTCTCGAAATGGTCGAGACATAAAGATTGATATATTGGAAGCCTATATTTGGAGTTGGAATGGTTCGGGTGAAAACGGAATTTTCTGGAGTACCGGAGGTTACGGAACCCCGGGTACTACATGGGCCTTAGTGGGCCTCGAGGGAGAAGAGGAGGGGCCGGCAGGGGGGCGCGCCCCCCCCTAGTCCGAATAGGACAAGGAGGGGGCGCCCTTTCCTCTTCCCCTCCCCAATCCTACTCCAACTAGGAAGGGGGAGTCCTACTCCGGTGGGAGTAGGACTCCTCGGCAGCGCCCCTCTAGGCCGGCCGCACCCCCCCTCCCTCCTTTATATACGGGGCAGGGGCACCCTAGAACACACAAGTATTGATCTACGGATCGTTCCTTAGCCGTGTGCGGTGCCCCCTCCACCATATTCCACCTCGGTCATATCGTCATGAAGCTTAGCGAAGCCCTCGCGCCCGTAGAACATCAAGATCGTCCACCACGCCGTCGTCTTGTGGAACTCTCCCTCGACACTCGGCTGGATCGAGTACGAGGGACGTCATCGAGCTGTACGTGTGTCAAGAACTCGGGGCGCCGAGTAACGGCGCCGGATCGGTCGGATCATGAGGAGAACGTCGACTACTTCCTCTACATTGTGATCGCTTCGCCGGGTCTCACGAGTGCGTAGACAACACTCTCCCCTCTCGTTGCTATACATCACCATGATCTTGTGTGTGCGAGGAAATTTTTGAAATTACTACGTTCCCCAACAATGGCATCCGAGCCTAGGTTTTTCTATGGTTTGATGTTTTGCACGAGTAGAACACAAGTGAGTTGTGGGCGATACAAGTCATACTACCTACCAGCATGTCATACTTTGGTTCAGCGGTATTGTGAGATGAAGCGGCCGGACCGACATTACGCAGACGCTTACGCGAGACTGGTTTCACCGCTATGAGCACTCGTTGCTTAAAGGTGTGGCGGGTGTCTGTCTCTCTCACTTTAGTTGAACTGAGTGTGGCTACGCCCGGTCCTTGAGAAGGTTAAACGGAGTCTATTTGACGAAGTATCGTTGTGGTTTTGATGCGAGGTGAGACTGGTTCTTGCTTAAGCCCGTAGCAGCCACGTAAAATTTGCAACAACAAAGTAGAGGACGTCTAACTTGTTTTTGCGGGGCATGTTGTGATGTGATATGGTCAAGACATGATGCTATATTTTATTGTATGAGATGATCATGTTTTGTAACCGAAGTTATCGGCAATGGCAGGAGCCATATGGTTGTCGCTTTATTGTATGCAATGCAATCGCTTCAGTAATGCTTTACTTTATCACTAAGCGGTAGCGATAGTCGAGAAGCATAAGTTTGGCGAGACGACAACGATGCTACGATGGAGATCAAGGTGTCGCGCCGGTGGCGATGGTGATCATGGTGGTGCTGCTGAGATGGAGATCACGAAGCACAAGATGATGATGACCATATCATATCACTTATATTGATTTGCATGTGATGTTTATCCTTTATGCATCTTATCTTGCTTTGATTGACGGTAGCATTATAAGATGATCTCTCACTAAATTATCAAGAAGTGTTCTCCCCGAGTTTGCACCGTTGCCAAAGTTCGTCGTGCCCAGACACCACGTGATGATCGGGTGTGATAAGCTCTACGTCCAACTACAACGGGTGCAAGCCAGTTTTGCACACGCAGAATACTCGGGTTATACTTGACGAGCCTAGCATATGCAGATATGGCCTCGGAACACGGAGACCAAAAGGTCGAGCGTGAATCATATAGTAGATATGATCAACATAAGATGTTCACCATTGAAAACTACTCCATTTCACGTGATGATCGGTTATGGTTTAGTTGATTTAGATCACGTGATCACTTAAGATGACTAGAGGATGTCTATCTAAGTGGGAGTTCTTAAGTAATATGATTAATTGAACTTAAATTTATCATGAACTTAGTACCGATAGTATCTTGCTTGTTTATGTTTGATTGTAGATAGATGGCTCGTTTGTTGTTCCGTTGAATTTTAATGCGTTCCTTGAGAAAGCAAAGTTGAAAGATGATGGTAGCAATTACACGGATTGGGTCCGTAATTTGAGGATCATCCTCATTGCTGCACGGAAGAGTTACGTCTGGATGCACCGCTAGGTGCAGTGCCTCTTCTTTGGAGCAACACCGGATGTTGTGAGCGTCTGGCGAGCAAAGCTGATGACTACTCTATAGTTCAAGATGTGCCATGCTTTACGGCTTAGAACCGGGACTTCAACGACGTTTTGAACGTCATGGAGCATATGAGATGTTCCAGAGTTGAAGTTAATATTCCAACAGAATGCCCGGATTGAGAGATATGAAGTCTCCAATAAGTTCTATAGCTGCAAGATGGAGGAGAATAGTTACATTAGTGAGCACATACTCGGAATGTCCGGGTACTATAATCACTTGACGCAATTGGGAGTTAATCTTCCGGATGATTATGTCATTGATGAGAATTCTTCAATCACGCCACCAAGCTACAAAGGCTTCGTGATGAACTATAATATGCAAGGGTTAGTAAAGACTATACCGAGCTCTTCGCAATGCTAAAGGCTGCGGAGGTAGAAATCAAGAAGGAGCATCAAGTGTTGATGGTCAATAAGACCACTAGTTTCAAGAAGAAAGGTAAAGGGAAGAAGAAGGAACTTCAAGAAGAACAGCAAGCAAGTTCTTTGCTCGGGAGAAGAAACCCAAGTCGGCCCTAAACCTGAAGCCGAGTGCTTCTACCGCAAGCGGTGGTCCTTGGAAGCGGAACTGCCCCAAGTATTTGGCGGATAAGAAGGATGGCAAGGTGAACAAAGGTATATGTGATATACATGTTATTGATGTGTACCTTACTAGAGCTCGCAGAACACTGGTATTTGATCTGGTTACATTGCTAATATTTGCAACTCAAGCAGGACTACGGATTGCGAACACCGGCAAAGGACGAGGTGACGATGCGCGCGTGGGAAATGGTTCCAAAGTCGATGTGATCACGGTCGGCACGCTACCTCTACATCTACCTTGGGATTAGTTTTAGACCTAAATAATTGTTATTTGGTGCTGCGTTGAGCATGAACATTATATCTGGATCTTGTTTGATGCGAGACGGTTATTCATTTAAATCGAGAGAATAATGGTTGTTCTATTTATATGAGTAATATCTTTTATGGTCATGCACCCTTGAAGAGTGGTCTATTTTGATGAATCTCGATAGTAGTGATACACATATTCATAATGTTGAAGCCAAAAGATGCAGAGTTGATAATGATAGTGCAACTTATTTGTGGCAATCGCCGTTTAGGTCATATCGGTGTAAAGCGCATGAAGAAACTCCATCTTGATGGACTTTTGGAGTCACTTGATTATGAATCACTTGGCACTTTGAACCGTGCCTCATGGGCAAGATGACTAAAACCCGTTCTCGGTACTATGGAGAGAGCAACAGATTTGTTGGAGATCATACATGAGATGTATGTGGTCCGATGAATGTTGAGGCTCGTGGCGGATATCGTTATTTTCTCACCTTCACAGATGACTTAAGCGAGATATGGGTATATCTACTTAATGAAACATAAGTCTGAAACATTTGAAAAGTTCAAAGAATTTCAGGTGAAGTTGAAAATCATCGTAACAAGAAAATTAAGTTTCTGCGATCGATCGTGGAGGTGAATATTTGAGTTACGAGTTTGGTCTACATTTGAAACAATGCGAATAGTTTAGCAACTCACGCCACCGGAACACCACAACGTAATGGTGTGTCCGAACGTCGAATCGTGCTTTACTAGATATGGTGCGATCTATGATGTCTCTTACTGATTTACCGCTATCGTTTTGGGGTTATGCTCTAGAGACGGCCGCATTCACACTGAATAGAACACCGTCGAAATCCGTTGAGACGACACCTTATGAACTATGGTTTAGCAAGAAACCAAAGTTGTCGTTTCTTAAAGTTTGGGGATGCGATGCTTATGTGAAAAGCTTCAACCGATAAGCTCGAACCCAAATCGGAGAAATGTGTCTTCATAGGATACCCAAAGGAGACAGTTGGGTACACCTTCTATCACAGATCCGAAGGCAAGACATTTGTTGCTAAGAATGGATCCTTTCTAGAGAAGGAGTTTCTCTCGAAAGAAGTGAGTGGGAGGAAAGTAGAACTTGATGAGGTAATTTTACCTTCTCCCTTACTTGAAAGTAGTTAAATCGCAGAAACCGGTTTCGAGACACCTACACCAAGTAGTGAGGAAGTTGATGATGTTGATCATGAAACTTGAGATCAAGTTACTACAGAACCACGTAGATCAACCGAGTAAGATCCGCACTGAGTGGTAGGGTAATCCTGTTCGGAAATCATGCTACTAGATCATGATGAACCTACGAACTATGAAGAAGCGATGGTGAGCCCAGATTCGCAAAATGGCTTGAGGCCATGAAATCGAGATGGGATCCATGTATGAAAACAAAGTATGGACTTTGGTTGACTTGCCCGAGGGTAGGCAAGCAATAGAGAACAAGTGGATCTTCAAGAAGAAGACCGACGCCGACGGTAATGTTATCGTTTACAAAGCTCGACTTGTCGCAAAGGGTTTTGACAAGTTCAAGGGATTGACTACGATGAGACCTTCTCACCGTAGCGATGCTTAAGTCTGTCCGAATCATGTTAGCGATTGCGCATTTTATAATTATGAAATTTGGCAAATGGATGTAAAGACTGCATTCTGAATGGATTTACGGAAGAAGAGTTGTATATGATGCAACCGAAGGTTTTATCGATCCAAAGGGAGCTAACAAAGTGTGCAAGCTCCAATGATCCATTTATGGACTGGTGCAAGCATCTCGGAGTTGGAATAAACGCTTTGATAGTGTGATCAAAGCATTTGGGTTCATCTGAGACTTTTGGAGAAGCTTGTATTTACAAGAAAGTGAGTGGGAGCTCAGTAGCATTTCTAATATTATATGTAGATGACATATTGCTGATCGGAAATGATATAGAATTTCGGATAGCATAAAGGGATACTTGAATAAGAGTTTTCAATGAAAGACCTCGGTGAAGCTGCTTACATATTGGGCATTAAGATCTATAGAGATAGATCAAGACGCTTAATTGGACTTTCACAAAGCACATACCTTGACAAAATTTTGAAGAAGTTCAAAATGGATCAAGCAAAGAAAGGGTTCTTGCCTGTGTTACAAGGTGTGAAGTTGAGTAAGACTCAATGCCCGACCACTGCGCAGAAGATAGAGAGAAATGAAAGATGTTCCTATGCTTCAGCCATAGGCTCTATCATGTATGCAATCTGTGTACCAGACCTGATGTGTGCCTTGCTATAAGTTTAGCAGGAGGTACCAAAGTAATCCAGAGTGGATCATGGACAGCGGTCAAGAACATCTGAAATACGAAAAGGACTAAGGATATGTTTCTCGATATGGAGGTGACAAAGAGCTCATCGTAAACGGTTACGTTGATGCAAGCTTTGACACGATCCGGACGATTCTAAATCGCAGACCGGATACGATTTACACTAAACGGAGGAGCTGTCGGTTGGTGCAGTTCCAAACAAAGCGTCGAAAGCAGGATCTACATGTGAAGCGGAGTACATAGCAGCTTCGAAGCAGCTAATGAAGGAGTGCGGATGAAGGAGTTCATATCCGATCTAGGTGTCATACCTAGTGCATCGGGTCCAATGAAAATCTTCGTGACAATCTTGGAGCAATTGCCTTAGCGAAGGAATCCAGATTTCACAAGAGGACCAAACACATCAAGAGACGCTTCAATTCCATCCGGACTTCGTCCGGTGGCGGACATAGAGATTTGCAAGATACATACGGATCTGAATGTTGCAGACCCGTTGACTAAGCCTCTTCCACGAGCAAAACATGATCAACACCAAGACTCCATGGGTGTGAGAATCATTACTATGTAATCTAGATTATTGACTCTAGTGCAAGTGGGAGACTGAAGGAAATATGCCCTAGAGGCAATAATAAAGTTATTATTTATTTCCCTATTTCATGATAAATGTTTATCATTCATGCTAGAATTGTATTAAACGGAAACATGATACATGTGTGAATCTATGAACAAACAACATGTCACTAGTATGCCTCTACTAGACTAGCTTGTTAATCAAAGATGGTTATGTTTCCTGACCATGAACAAGGAGTTGTTATTTGATTAACAAGGTCACATCATTAGTAGAATGATCTGATTGACATGACCCATTCCATTAGCTTAGCACACGATCGTTTAGTATGTTGCTACTGCTTTTATCCATTACATATACATGTTCCTATAACTATGAGATTATGCAACTCCCGTTTACCGGAGGAACACTTTGGGTGCTACCAAACGTCACAACATAACAGGGTGATTATAAAGGAGTACTACAGGTGTCTCCAAAGGCAGATGTTGGGTTGGCGTATTTCGAGATTAGGTTTTGTCACTCCGATTGTCGGAGAGGTATCTCTGGGCCCTCTCGGTAATACACATCATGAAGCCTTGCAAGCAATACAACTAATGAGTTAGCTGTGAGATGATGTATTACGGAACGAGTAAAGAGACTTGCCGTAACGAGATTGAACTAGGTATTGGATACCGACGATCGAATCTCGGGCAAGTAACATACCGATGATAAAGGAACAACGTATGTTGTTATGCGATCGACCGATAAAGATCTTCATAGAATATGTAGGAACCAATATGGGCATCCAGGTCCCGCTGTTGGTTATTGACCGAAGACGTGTCTCGGTCATGTCTACATTGTTCTCGAACCATAGGGTCCGCACGCTTAAGGTTTCGATGGAGTTATTATGAGTTTATGTATTTTGATGTACCAAGAAGTTCGAGTCCCGGATGTGATCACGGACATGACGAGGAGTCTCAAATGGTCGAGACATAAAGATTGATATATTGGAAGCCTATATTTGGAGTTCGGAATGGTTCGGGTGAAATTCTGAATTTACTGAGTACCGGAGGTTCTGGAACCCCGGGTACTACATGGGCCTTAGTGGGCCTCGAGGGAGAAGAGGAGGGGCCGGCCAGGGTGGGCGCGCCCCCAGTCCGAATAGGACAGGAGGCGGCGCCCCTTCCTCTTCCCTCCCCCAATCCTACTCCAACTAGGAAGGGGGAGTCCTACTCCGGTGGGAGTAGGACTCCTCCGGCGCGCCCCCTCTAGGCCGGCCGCACCTCCCCCTCCCTCCTTTATATACGGGGGCAGGGGGGCACCCTAGAACACACAAGCATTGATCTATGGATCGTTCCTTAGCCGTGTTCGGTGCCCCCCTCCACCATATTCCACCTCGGTCATATCGTCGCGAAGCTTAGGCGAAGCCCTGCGCCGGTAGAACATCAAGATCGCCACCACGCCGTCGTCTCGACGGAACTCTCCCTCGACACTCGGCTGGATCGGAGTACGAGGGACGTCATCGAGTTGTACGTGTGTCAAGAACTCGGGGGCGCCGGAGTAACGGCGCCGGGATCGGTCGGATCGCGAGGAGAATGTACGACTACTTCCTCTACATTGTGATCGCTTCCGCTTCGGGTCTACGAGGGTACGTAGACAACACTCTCCCCTCTCGTTGCTATACATCACCATGATCTTGTGTGTGCGTAGGAAAATTTTTGAAATTACTACGTTCCCCAACACCAATATGGGCATCCAGGTCCCGCTATTGGTTATTGACCGGAGACGTGTCTCGGTCATGTCTACATTGTTCTCGAACCGTAGGGTCCGCACGCTTAAGGTTTCGATGACAGTTTTATTATGAGTTTATGAGTTTTGATGTACCGAAGGAGTTCGGAGTCCCGGATGAGATCGGGGACATGACGAGGAGTCTCGAAATGGTCGAGTCATAAAGATCGACATATTGGACGACTATATTCGGAGTTCGGAAAGGTTCCGAGTGATTCGGGTATTTATCGGAGTACCAGAGAGTTACGGGAATTCGCCGGGGAGAAGTATTGGGCCTTATTGGGCCATACGGGAACGAGAGAGGGGCTGCCTAGGGCAGGCCGCACGCCCCTCCCCCACGACCTAGTCCGAATTGGACTAAGGGGAGGGGTCGCACCCCCTCCTTCCTTCCCCTCTCTCTTCCCCTTCCTTGTCTCCTACTCCTACTACTTGGAAGGTCTCCTAGTTGGACTAGGAAAGGGGGAATCCTACTCCCGGTGGGAGTAGGACTCCCCTAGGGCGCGCCATAGAGAGGGCCGGCCCTTCCCTCCTCCACTCCTTTATATACGGGGGCAGGGGCACCCCATAGACACACAAGTTGATCTTCGTGATCGTTCCTTAGCGTGTCTGCGGTGCCCCCTCACACGATATTACTCCTCGGTCATATTGTAGCGGTGTTTAGGCGAAGCCCTGCGACAGTTGAACATCAAGCTCGTCACCACGCCGTCGTCCGACGGAACTCCTCCCGTACCTCTGCTAGATCGGAGTTCAAGTGCGCCATCGAGCTGTACGTGTGTCAAGAACTCGGAGGTGCCGGAGTAACGGTGCTTGGATCGGTTGGACCAGGAAGACGTACGACTACTTCCTCTATGTTGTGTCAACGCTTCCGCTTCGGTCTATGAGGGTACGTAGACAACACTCTCCCCTCTCGTTGCTATGCATCACCATGATCTTGCGTGTGCGTAGGAAATTTTTTGAAATTACTACGTTCCCAACAGTGGCATCCGAGCCTAGGTTTTATGGTTTGATGTTATATGCACGAGTAGAACACAAGTGAGTTGTGGGTGATATAAGTCATACTGCTTACCAGCATGTCATACTTTGGTTCGGCGGTATTGTTGGATGAAGCGGCCCGGACCGACATTACGCGTACGCTTACGCTAGACTGGTTTTACCGCCGTGCTTTGCACACAGGTGACTAGCGGGTGTCAGTTTCTCCAACTTTAGTTGAACCGAGTGTGGCTACGGCCGGTCCTTGCGAAGGTTAAAACAGCACCAACTTGACGAACTATCGTTGTGGTTTTGATGCATAGATAAGAACGGTTCTTGCTCAGCCCGTAGCAGCCACGTAAAATTTGCAACAACAAAGTAGAGGACGTCTAACTTGTTTTTGCAGGGCATGTTGTGATGTGATATGGTCAAGACGTGATAAGATATAAGTTGTTGTATGAGATGATCATGTTTTGTAACCGAAGTTATCGGCAACTGGCAGGAGCCATATGGTTGTCGCTTTATTGTATGAAATGCAAACGCCCTGTAATTGCTTTACTTTATCACTAAGTAGTAGCGATAGTCGTAGAAGCAATAGATGGCGTAAACGACAACGATGCTACGATGGAGATCAAGGTGTCGCGCCGGTGACGATGGTGATCATGATGGTGCTTCGGAGATGGAGATCACAAGCACAAGATGATGATGGCCATATCATATCACTTATATTGATTGCATGTGATGTTTATCATTTATGCATCTTATCTTGCTTTGATTGACGGTAGTATTTTAAGATGATCTCTCACTAAAAATTATCAAGAAGTGTTCTCCCTGAGTATGCACCGTTGCCAAAGTTCGTCGTGCCCAGACACCACGTGATGATCGGGTGTGATAAGCTCTACGTCCATCTACAACGGGTGCAAGCCAGTTTTGCACACGCAGAATACTCAGGTTAAACTTGACGAGCCTAGCATATGCAGATATGGCCTCGGAGCACGGAGACCGAAAGGTCGAGCGTGAATCATATAGTAGATATGATCAACATAGTGATGTTCACCATTGAAAACTACTCCATCTCACGTGATGATCGGTTATGGTTTAGTTGATTTGGATCACATGATCACTTAGATGACTAGAGAGATGTCTGTCTAAGTGGGAGTTCTTACGTAATATGATTAATTGAACTTAAATTTATCATGAACTTAGTCCTGGTAGTATTTTGCAAATTATGTTGTAAGATCAATAGCTTGCATTGTTGCTTTCATATGTTTATTTTTATATGTTCCTAGAGAAAATTGTGTTGAAAAATGTTAGTAGCAATGATGCGGATTGGATCCGCGATCTGAGGTTTATCCTCATTGCTGCACAGAAGAATTATGTCCTTAATGCACCGCTAGGTGACAGACCTATTGCAAGAGCAGATGCAGACATTATGAATGTTTGGCTAGCTGAATATGATGACTACTTGATAGTTTTGTGCACCATGCTTTATGGCTTAGAATTGGGACTTCAAAGATGTTTTGAACATCATGGACCATATGAAATGTTCCAGGAATTGAAGTTAATATTTCAAGCAAATACCCAAGTTGAGAGATATGAAGTCTCCAACAAGTTCTATAGCTAAAAGATGGAGGAGAATCGCTCAACTAGTGAGCATGTGCTCAGATTGTCTGGGTACTACAATCGCTTGAATCAAGTGGGAGTTAATCTTCCGAGATAAGATAGTGATTGATGAATTCTCTAGTCACCATCACCAAGTTAGTAGAACTTCGTGATGAACTATAGTATGCAAGGGATGATGAAAATGATTCGAGTTTTTCATGATAATGAAATCGATGAAGGTAGAAATCAAGAAAGAACATCAAGTGTTGATGGTTAGCAAGACCACTAGTTTCAAGAAAAGGGTAAAGGGATAGAAGGAACTTCAAAAGAACGGCAAGCAAGTTTGTTGCTCAAGTGAAGAAGCCCAAGTCCGGACCTAAGCACGAGACTAAGTGCTTCTCTTGCAAAGGGAATGGTCACCGAAGCGAAAATGCCCTAAATATTTGGTGGATAAGAAGGATGGCAAAGTGAACAAGGGTATATTTGATATCTGTGTCATTGATGTGTGCTTTACTAGTGTTTATAGTAGCCCCGAGTATTTGATACTTGTTAGGTTGCTAAGATTAGTAACTCAAACAGGAGTTCTGAGAATAAACAAAGGCTAGTTGAAGGGGAAGTGACGATGAGTGTTGGAAGTAGTTCCAAGATTGATATGATCATCATCGCACACTCCCTATACTTTCAGGATTAGTGTTAAACCTAAAAAAACGTTATTTGGCATTTGCGTTGAGCATGAATATGATTTGATCATGTTTATTGCAATACGGTTATTCATTTAAAATCAGAGAATAATTGTTGTTCTATTTTAATGAATAAAACCTTCAATGGTCATACACCCAATGAAAATAGTTTGTTGGCTCTCGATGGTAGTGATGCACATATTCATAATATTGATGCCAAAAGATGCAAAGTTAATAATGATAGTGCAACTTATTTGTGGCACTGCCGTTTAGGTCATATCGGTGTAAAGTGCATGAAGAAGCTCCATGCTGATGGACTTTTGGAACCACTTGATTATGAATCACTTGGTACTTGCGAACCGTGCCTCATGGGCAAGATGACCAAAACGCCGTTCTCCGGTACTATGGAGAGAGCAACAGATTTGTTGGAAATCATACATACAAATGTATGTGGTCCGATGAATGTTGAGGCTCGTGGTGGATATCGTTATTTTCTGACCTTCACAAGATGATTTGAGCAGATATGGGTATATCTACTTGATGAAACATAAGTCTGAAATAGTTGAAAGGTTCAAAGAATTTTAGAGTGAAGTGGAAAAATCATCGTAACAAGAAAAATAAAGTTTCTACGATCTGATCGCGGAGACAAATATTTGAGTTAAGAGTTTGGTCTTCAATTAAAACAATGTGGAATAGTTTCACAAATTCACGCCACCTGGAACACCACATCATAATGGTGTGTCCGAACGTCATAACCGTACTTTATTGGATATACTACAATCTATGATGTTTCTTACCGATTTACCAATATTGTTTTGGGATCATGCATTAGAGACAACTGCATTCACGTTAAATAGGGCACCATCTAAATCCGTTGAGACGACACTATATGAACTGTGGTTTAGCAAGAAACCAAAGTTGCCGTTTCTTAAAGTTTGGGGCTGCGATGCTTATGTGAAAAAGTTTCATCCTGATAAGCTCAAACCCAAATCCGAGAAGAGCGTCTTCATAGAATACCCAAAGGAAATTGTTGGGTACACCTTCCATCACAGATCCGAAGGCAAAACATTCATTGCTAATAATGGATCCTTTCTAGAGAAGGAGTTTCTCTCGAAAGAAGTGAGTGGGAGGAAAGTAGAACTTGATAAGGTAACTGTACCTATTCCCTTATTGGAAAGTAGTTCATCACAGAAATCTATTCTTGTGACTACTATACCAATTAGTGAGGAAGCTAATGATGATGATCATGTAACTTCAGATCAAGTTAATACCGAACCTCGAGGTAAAGCAGTGAGATCCGCACTGAGTGGTACGGTAATCCTGTTCGGAGGTCGTGTTACTTGACCATGACAAACCTACGAACTATGAGGAAGCGATGATGAGCCCAGATTCCGCGAAATGGCTTGAGGCCATGAAATCTGAGATGAGATCCATGTATGAGAACAAAGTGTGGACTTTGGTGGAGTTGCCGATGATCGGCAAGCCATAGAAAATAAATGGATCTTCAAGAGGAAGATGACGCGATAGTAGTGTTACTATCTACAAAGCTATACTTGTCAAAAAGGTTTTGACAAAGTTCAAGATGTTGAATACAATGAGATTTTCTCACTCATATCGATGCTTAAAAGTCTGTCCGAATCATGTTAGCAATTGCCACATTTTTTGAAATCTGGCAAAAGGATGTCAAAACTGCATTTCTTAATGGATTTATTAAAGAAGAGTTGTATATGATGCAACCAGAAGGTTTTGTCAATCCTAAAGGTGCTAACAAAATGTGCAAGCTCCAGCGATCCATGTATGGACTGGTGCAAGCATCTCGGAGTTGGAATATACGCTTTGATAAGTTGATCAAAGCATATAGTTTATATAGACTTGCAGTGAAGCCTGTATTTACTAGAAAGTGAGTGGGAGCACTACAACATTTCTGATAAGTATATGTGAATGCCATATTGTAGATCGTAAATAATGTAGAATTATTCTGCAAAGCATAAAGGAGTGTTTGAAAGGAGTTTTTCAAAGAAAGACCTCGGTGAAGCTGCTTACATATTGAGCATCAAGATCTATAGAGATAGATCAAGACGCTTGATAAGTTTTTTCAATGAGTACATACCTTGACAAGATTTTGAAGTAGTTCAAAATGGAACAGTCAAAGAAAGAGTTCTTGCCTGTGTTACAAGGTGTGAAATTGAGTAAGACTCAAAACCCAACCACGGCAGAAGATAGAAAGAGAATGAAAGTCATTCCCTATGCCTTGGCCATAGGTTCTATAAAGTATGCCATGCTGTATACCAGATCTATTGTATACCCTACACTGAGTTTGGCAAGGAAGTACAATAGTGATCTAGGAGTAGATCACTTGACAGCGGTCAAAATTATCCTTAGTGGAATAAGGATATGTTTCTCGATTATGGAAGTGACAAAAGGTTCGTCGTAAAGGGTTACGTCGATGCAAATTTTGACACCGATCTGGATGACTCTAAGTCTCGATCTATATACATATTGAAAGTGGGAGCAATTAGCTAGAGTAGCTCCGTGCAGAGCATTGTAGACATAGAAAATTGCAAAATACATAACGGATCTGAATGTGAAAGACCCGTTGACTAAGATTCTCTCACAAGTAAAACATGATCACACCTTAGTACTCTTTCGTTGTTAATCACATAGCGATGTGAACTAGATTACGGAATCTAGTAAACCCTTTGGGTGTTGGTCACATGGCGATGTGAACTATGGGTGTTAATCGCATGATGATGTGAACTATCGATGTTAATCACATTGTGATGTGATCTAGATTATTGACTCTAGTGCAAGTGGGAGACTGAAGGAAATATGCCCTAGAGGCAATAATAAAGTTATTATTTATTTCCTTATATCATGATAAATGTTTATTATTCATGCTAGAATTGTATCAACCGGAAACATAATACATGTGTGAATATATAGACAAACAGAGTGTCACTAGTATGCCTCTACTTGACTAGCTTGTTAATCAAAGATGGTTATGTTTCCTAACCATGGACAAAGAGTTGTTATTCGATTAACGGGATCACATCATTAGTTGAATGATCTAATTGACATGACCCATTCCGTTAGCTTAGCATCCGATCGTTTAGTATGTTGTTGTTGCTTTCTTCATGACTTATACATGTTCCTATGACTATGAGATTATGCAACTCCCGTTTACCGGAGGAACACTTTGTGTGCTACCAAACGTCACAACGTAACTGGGTGATTATAAAGGTGCTCTACAGGTGTCCCCAAAGGTACTTGTTGGGTTGGAGTATTTCGAGATTAGGATTTGTCACTCCGAATGTCGGAGAGGTGTCTCTGGGCCCTCTCGGTAATGCACATCATTTAAGCCTTGCGAGCATTGCAACTAATGAGTTAGTTGTGAGATGATGTATTACGGAGCGAGTAAAGAGACTTGCCGGTAACGAGATTCAACTAGGTATTGGATACCGACGATCGAATCTCGGGCAAGTAACATACCGATGACAAAGGGAACAACGTATGTTGTTATGCGGTCTGACCGATAAAGATCTTCGTAGAATATGTAGGAACCAATATGGGCATCCAGGTCCCGCTATTGGTTATTGACCGGAGACGTGTCTCGGTCATGTCTACATTGTTCTCGAACCATAGGGTCCGCACGCTCAAGGTTTCGATGACAGTTTTATTATGAGTTTATGAGTTTTGATGTACCGAAGGAGTTCGGAGTCCCGGATGAGATCGGGGACATGACGAGGAGTCTCGAAATGGTCGAGACGTAAAGATCGATATATTGGACGACTATATTCGGAGTTCGGAAAGGTTCCGAGTGATTCGGGTATTTATCGGAGTACCGGAGAGTTACGGGAATTCGCCGGGGAGAAGTATTGGGCCTTATTGGGCCATATGGGAAAGAGAGAGGGGCTGCCTAGGGCAGGCCCCCCCCCCATGGCCTAGTCCGAATTGGACTAACGGGAGGGGCCGCACCCCTTCTTCCTTCCCCTCTCTCTTCCCCTTCCTTGTCTCCTACTCCTACTACTTGGAAGGTCTCCTAGTTGGACTAGGAAGGGGAATCCTACTCCGGTGGGAGTAGGACTCCCCGGGCGCGCCATAGAGAGGGCCGCCCTCCCCTTCTCCACTCCTTTATATACAGGGGCAGGGGGCACCCCATAGACACACAAGTTGATCTTCGTGATCGTTCCTTAGCCGTGTGCGGTGCCCCCCTCCACGATATTACACCTCGGTCATATTGTAGCGGTGCCTAGGCGAAGCGCTGCGACAATTGAACATCAAGCTCGTCACCTCGCTGTCGTGCTGACGGAACTCCTCCCCGTACCTCTGCTGGATCAGAGTTCGGGGTGCGTCATCGAGCTGTACGTGTCTCAAGAACTCGGAGGTGCCGGAGTAACGGTGCTTGGATCGGTTGGACCGGGAAGACATACAACTACTTCCACTATGTTGTGTCAACGCTTCCGCTTCGGTCTACGAGGGTACGTAGACAACACTCTCCCCTCTCGTTGCTATGCATCACCATGATCTTGCGTGTGCGTAGGAAATTTTTTGAAATTACTACGTTCCCAACAAGAAGATAGTCTCACATCAACTAGGCGTATCAACGGTCTATGGAGATGCCCATTAATAGATATCAATGTGAGTGAGTAGGGATTGCCATGCAACGGATGCACTAGAGCTATAAATATATGAAATCTCAACAAAAGAAACTAAGTGGGTGTGCATCCAACTTGCTTGCTCACGAAGACCTAGGGCATTTTGAGGAAGCCCATCATTGGAATATACAAGCCAAGTTCTATAATGAAAAATTCCCACTAGTATATGAAAGTGACAACATAGGAGACTCTCTATCATGAAGATCATGGTGCTACTTTGAAGCACAAGTGTGGAAAAGAGATAGTAGCATTGTCCCTTCTCTCTTTTCTATCATTTTTTCCTTTTTTTTCTTTTTTCTAATTTGGTGGGCTTCTTTGGCCTCTTTTTTTTCTTTTTTTTATTTGTTTGGGCTTATTTGGCCTCTTTTATTTTTTATAAAGTCTGAAGTCTCATCCTGACTTGTGGGGGAATCATAGTCTTCATCATCCTTTCCTCACTTGGGACAATGCTCTAATATTGAACATCATCACACTTTTATTGATTTACAACTCAAGAATTACAACTCAATACTTAGAACAAAATATGACTCTACGTGCTCTGGCGGTGTACCGGGATATGCAATGAATCAAGAGTGACATGTATGAAAAATTATGAAGGTGGCCTTGCCACAAATACGATGTCAACTACATGATCATGCAAAGAGCAATATGACAATGATGAAGCGTGTCATAATAAACGGAACAGTAGAAAGTTGCATGGCAATATATCTCAGAATGGATATGGAAATGCCATAATAGGTAGGTATGGTGGCTGTTTTGAGGAAGGTAAATGGTGGGTGCATAATACCAGCGAAAGTTGCGCGGTATAATAGAGGCTAGCAATGGTGGAATGGTGAGAGTGCGTATAATCCATGGACTCATGTTAGTCATAAAGAACGCATATACTTATTGCAAAAGTCTACTTGCCTCGAAGCAAAGTACTACTACGCATTCTCCTAGGGGAAGGGTTGGTAGGAGTTAACCATGGCGCGATCCCGACCTCCACTCATAAGGAAGACAATTAAAATAGCACCCCATGCAACAAATTTGTAACACAACTTTTACCATACGTTCATGCTACGGGACTTGCCAACTTCAACACAAGTATTTCTCAATTTCATAATTACCCAACTAGCATGACTCTAATGATACCACCTTTATATCTCAAAACAATTATCAAGCATCAAATTGATCATAGTGTTTAATGCACTTTCTATGATAGTTTTTATTATACCCAACTTGGATGCTCATCATTCTAGGACCAAGTTTATAACCATAGAAAATACCATGCTATTCTAAAAGACTCTCAAAATTATATAAGTGAAGCATGAGAGATCAACAATTTCTACAAAATAAAGCCACCGCCGTGCTCTAAACGATACAAGTGAAGCACTAGAGCAAAACTTGTCTAGCTCAAAAGATATAAGTGAAGCACATAGAGTATTCTAATAAATTCCAAATCATGTGTGTCTCTCCCAAAAGGTGTGTACAGCAAGGATGACTGTGGTAAATTAAAAAGCAAAGACTCATATCACACAAGACGCTCCAAGCAAAACACATATCATGTGGCGAATAAAAATATAGCTCCAAGTAAAGTTACTGTCGGTGTCAAAACCGGCGGATCTCGGGTAGGGGGTCCTGAACTGTGCGTCTAGGCGGATGGTAACAGGAGACAAGGGACACGATGTTTTTACCCATGTTCGCGCCCTCTCGGTGGAGGTAAAACCCTACTCCTGCTTGATTAATATTGATGATATGGGTAGTACAAGAGTAGATCTACCACGAGATCAAAGAGGCTAAACCCTAGAAGCTAGCCTATGGTCTGATTGTTGTTCGTCCTATGGACTAAAACCCTCCGGTTTATATAGATACCGGAGAGGGCTAGGGTTACACAGAGTCGGTTACAATGGTAGGAGATCTACATATCCGTATTGCCAAGCTTGCCTTCCACGCCAAGGAAAGTCCCATCCGGACACAGGACGGAGGCTTCAATCTTGTATCTTCATAGTCTAGGAGTCCGGCCAATGGTGATAGTTCGGCTATCCAAACACCCCCTAATCCGGGACTCCCTCAGTAGCCCCCGAACCAGGCTTCAATGACGATGAGTCCGGCGCGTAGATTGTCTTCGGCATTGCGAGGCGGGTTCTTCTCCAAATTCCATGTACTTGTCGAATAGTGTCTGGCTTGTTATAAATGCTGCGCTCATTGGCTTCTGCACCCAATAATGTCCATCTTCCATGTGTCGAACGAATGCGAAAAGCCAGGGTATTTTTACACTTTCCCCCTAGCTGTGCAAATGAGCCGCCTATAAAAAGAGACGAGGATCTAGATCCGAATCACACCATCCCCCCTCCGCAAGCTTTCATCGGAGCGCCTCTGACAAAAATCCATTCCATCATGGACAGTCGACGCGGCTCCTCCTCTCGCGCTCCCAGCCCTCAGCCTGGGGATTGGGAGAGATGCCCAGTCCCGCATAGCAAGCTAGTGATGCTCCAAACCAAGGGATTTCTTCCCCCAGCCTTCATGGTTCCGGTTCGAGCCAGACTCGCCACCTATAAGGGCGGAAAGCAAGCGGAGAGCGTCCCCGATCCTTCCAAAGGAGAGCGGGTATGCTTTGTCTCTTATCTGATAAGAGGACTAGGATTTCAATACATCCGTTTCTCTGGGGGCTCCTGGAGTTCTACGGCCTCCAGCTGCACCACCTTACGCCTGCCTCCATTCTGCACATCGCGGGCTTCGTGGCCCTTTGTGAACTGTTTTTGGGCATTGAGGCTCATTTCGCGCCGTGGAAGAGATTGTTTTGCCTTGTACCCCGTTCTCATGAGGGGTCAATATATCAAGTGGGCAGAGCCGAACTATGGCGCATCGCCGGGACCGGATATCTATCCGGAACCCCAAAGAAGGCGTCCGAAGACTGGCCTTCGGAATGGATTTATGTAGAAGACGCCCCGCTACGGGATCCCATTCGGGACCGACCTCCCGGAGTTCAGCAATGCTCCCTTGAAGAAACGCCTAAGCTGGCGCCCGCGGAGTCCCCAGAGGGAAAATGACAGGGATGTCCTCTACCTGATGAGCCGAATAAGGTTATTAGCTCATTCTGGCCTGACTATGATCGGAGTCATGGCCACATGCATTATGCGGGGGGTGCAGCCGCTCCAGTATAGGGGCCACCCCATGTGGGATTTCAATGGGGAGGATGATGCCACCCACCATGGTCGTAAGGGGCCGGGATCGGTCGCCGATCTGGTGAAGATCTTGTCCGGCCTGTACAAAGGGGAAAAGGAGGATTTTCTCCATGTTAGTCCACTGAACGGATTTTCTATGAACAATCCTCGAAGCTGGGTAAGCGGACATTTCTTTTTGCCTATCCGATCCCCATTCCCATGGTTAAGTATCTCATTTTGTGATTTCGACGCAGGAACTGCGCTGGGCCGTAGAGGATATACACAGCCCGCCTCCACAACCCGAGGATCCGGAATGGTCCCTCGATCCGGCCTCCGAAGAGGATCCGGACATAAAGGTGGAGATGATTGATGGGGTGTTCTACCAACTTAGCATCGACAATGCTTTGGTCGCCATTACGGCCGACTACCCCGGAATATTTCCGGCTTCCTAGGTAACTATGACCGAAGTCCTGATACCATGACCCATTCGTGCTTATTTCTGATCACCGCATACCAATGGTGTTCCGCAGGAGGTGCCTTTGAGGCGGAAGTCGAGACCGCGCGGTGGCCAACAAGGTAGCTTCGCCCAAAGACGAAAAAGAAGTGCGGTGCGGATCGAGACGTCACTGCCACGGTATGGCGCGCCACCGTGTTTCAAGGAAAGATTCATGGAAGGCATACTAACGTTCGTGATTTTTCCAGGAAAAAGAGCGCTCGCCGGACTGTGTCCGGAGAGGTTGCCAATCGAGCCTCCGCCAGCCAGGCTCCAAAGCTAGGTCCGGAAGGGGAGGCGAACACAAGGCGCGCGTCGGATGCTCCTCCGATGGAGGATGCCGACAGATTGTCCGGCACCAAATCTGACGTGGAGAGCGCCATGAATCATAGGCGCCGCCGGACAATTCTTCGTGACGCATGTTTCTCCCAAGAGGCATTGAATGCCTTTAATTCGGGAGATGCGCACCTCCATGCCGCTCAAGATGGTCTAGCCAGAGCCACGGAGCAGTATGTGAAAGACATACAGGTGAGGGATTTTGACAGTTATATATGCCGGTAGCCCCCGAGAGTTAAAATAGTTAGAATAACTGATTTAAGGATCATTTGTTATGCAGATCTTCTGTAAAAGAATACCCAACTGTCCTAGGAGCTTCAAGAGTGCAAGGCCCAACTTGAGGTCAAGACTAGCGCCACAGTGGGGAGCCACAAAGACCCCCTCTGGTAATATATGCTTTAAAAGAGAAGTAGTTTGCGAAGTGCGGCGTATGTATAAGTCTGACAATAACATTGCAGATGGCGCCGGGGTAGATCCGGACAAGCAACAGCTCCTGCGCCGGTTAAAAGCCGGCGAGAATGTGCTTACAAGGGTACGTACGGCCAGGGCTCGTGTACATGGCTGGATCGAAACGGAGAAATAGCGTCGTCGTCGTGTTCATGGGGAGGCAACGAAATGCGTCGTGTTCATGGGGAGGCAACGGAATGCGTCGTGTTCATCGGGAGGCAACAGAACGCGTGGGAGCCAACCGGCTGGGTCGGAACGGAATGCTTGGTCGTGTTCATCGGGAGGGCTTGGACGGAACAGGCAATGGAAACGAGGCCTGGCGTACTGCACAATGGAGGAAATGGACCTCCTACGTTCGGAATGGGGTCTTGTTGATCGGGAGGGGTGTGGCGTACCGCAAAACGGAGGAAATGGACCACCTACGATCGAAACGGGGGTCCTGTTGATCGGGAGGGGTGTGGCGTCCGTAAACGGATGAAACGGACCTCCTACGGTCGTAAACGGGGTCTGTTGATCGGGAGGTGTGGCGTACCGCAAAACGGACGAAAGCGGACTTGTGTTGGGCGCCACGGTCAAAGCGGGGTCCTGTTCATCGGGAGGGGTGTGGCGCACCGCAAAACGGGACTCCACGGGATACTGTTCATCTCCACCGTCGACCTCCTCCAGCCTCCACGGGCTACCGTCGACCTCCTCCAGCCTCCACGGGCTCCTGTTCATCCAGCCTCCACAGCAAGGCTACTCCACCGCCTCTCGCTCAACCACCCTCCACCGTCTACTGTTCATCCAGCACTCCACACCACAGGGTCCTGTTCAACTACCCCTCCACGGGCACCCCTCAACCATCTACTATTCATCCATCCCTCCACACCACGGGGTCCTGTTCATCCAGAGGCAACGCCACCGCTCACTGTTCATCCAACCCACCCACCCCCCCCCCCCCCCGCAACGCTCACTGTTCATCCAATCGATCGGTTTTAGTTAGCAGAAGTAGCGAAGGAATCGCTCGATCGGGTTTAGTTAACAGCCATTGATCGATCCCTCGGGTTCAGTAACGCATAGCCTGCAGTCCAATCGCTCGGGTTCAGTTAGAGCCCAACGCCTCACTCGGGTTCAGTTAGAGCCAACGCCTCGCACACACGCACGTACGTGTATGAGAGAAACGCGCATCGCTCGGCCCCCGACCTCCCACCGTAACCGGGAACTCCCCAAAAAATTTCTTGCCCTCGCTTCTACCACGGTTTTTCCGTCATGGACGGCCCAAAGAATGTCATGCAGCTGCATCTCCGGCCCGCCCGGGACAAAAAGCCCATTTTTTGTCCTGATTTTCTGTCATAGAAGTAGGAGCCCACCACATCTATGATGATACTGGGTTTTTTCACAATTATCGTCATAGAAGTGTCATATGTATGACAGAAAAAAAATTCGTTCGGCCCAAAATGTCACCGAGGTGTCTTTTTTGTAGTGTTGCTTGTGGTGGCTAGGAGTATCCTACACGATGCGTATATGAGTACTCATGTGTGATGATTAGTAAGTTACACATATGTTTCCTTATGTTAACACGTGTGTGATAAATAACACGTGGCACCGCATGCGGTACTTGGGTTGTGTGTGTGCTCCACTTAGTCTTCCCGTGCTCCAGCGAATGCTTCTCGTGCTCCACATGGGTCAATTGTAAAATCCAGGCTCTTCCCTCATCGGTTTCCTGCCACTAGCTAATGGCTTGCTGTATATAACCCAGGCGGCAACGCAACGTCATGACACTCTGCGCAGATCTAGTCCTCACCCATCTACCATTAGTTATTCCAAGCATGCCAGGCAACGACCAAAGCTTCAACGTCGGCCCCTACCTGCATTACATCTTTGGCAAGGGGAACGAGCCGGAGCAGGCCGGGGAGCAAGAGCTTCATCGACCAGTGTAGGCACCATGGCCCATCGGCGGCGATATCGGCGTGACAGCCCTTGGGCGCACAATCAACATATTGTAGAGGAAGTGTGATGAGCAGTCTTCCATCCACCGTGCAAAAGATCCAGAGCTGCTCGGCAGCATGATCGATGACCCACCCGAAGAGCTGCCATCACCAGTGCACATCGAGAGCCTGGTGCCCCACAAGGAATGGGCAGAGGACCTCTACGATTCAGTGAAGACACAGCAAGCCCGCGGCTTCATCATTGCCCACGGCGTCCATGTCAACCTCAACCCCGACGATGTGGTGGCTAGGCTCGAGCGCATCCTTGGCGGAGTTGACATCCCTGACGAAGTAGAACATCGCCAACATGGTATCTTGAGGATGCAGGTGACATCTGTCGTGGTTCTAAGTCTGACAGTAGAGTGGGGGGTAGGTATGGAGAGGCAAGGTCCTAGCTACGGAGAGGTTGTGAACACAAGCGATGTACGAGTTCAGGCCCTTCTCGGAGGAAGTAAAAGCCCTACGTCTCGGAGCCCTGAGGCGGTCGAGTGGATTATACGTATTGGTGTTACAAGAGTGCGAACCCCTCTGCCTGTGGAGGGGGTGGCTATATAGAGTGCGCCAGACCCCAGCCAGCCCACATAATGGAGAGGTTAAAGTACATTAAGCACAGGCGCATCGTAACGCCTCATAAAGTGCCTTAACTATCATTAAGTCTATTCAATTACAGGCCGTTATGCTATGGAGTGCCTTGACCTTCGGTGGTCGAGTGTATCTTCATGGTCGAGTGAACCTCCATGGTCGAGTCCTTCTAGTCAGTCGAGTGGCTTCCTCGTGGGTCGACTGGAAGGTGATTTCTTCTAAGGGTATCCTTGGGTAGGACGTTTAGGTCAGGCCTATGACCCTACCCTAGGTACATGAATCCATCATTAGCCCCCGAATGGGTCGAGGCTTGAATGAGGAAGGAGTTGATGCTGTTCCGATTGAACTTTAGCATGCTGGTTATGCGTCTTCTTCGATCAAGATTTTCTTTGCTGATAACGAGCAACTTTTCTTCAGTCGACTCGATCCATTCTTGTTCTTTCGTCGAGTGATCTTTTATACTTTGCCGGCTCCCGAGCGACGGATCGCAGGAAATCTCGCCCCAGGCAGACCGATCTGCCGTTCGCGGATTTCGCGGGATACGAAATTTGGGGAAGCGCGCGAAGCGGAACGGACCGCGGTGCTCGGACGGGACAGGACATGGACGCCTCGATCTCCGCGCCGCTTTTTCCGCCACATACCGTGTCAATGCAACTGTTTCGGGATATGATTGGATCGTCCGGGTCCACCTGTCATCCACTCAGAAGGGATGTTACAAATGCGATTCGTGAGGGCTTCTGCACAGTACCTCGTTCTTCCTCCTCTGCTCTCTTCGCCTCCGCCCAACGCAACTGTTGTCGCCCCCGCAACTCTCTCTCTTGCGCACTTCGCCGGCGGCCATGGGCAAGGAGAAGACGGCGGCGCTGGAGCGCGTGAAGAAGGCATCGGCGGCGGAGAAGGCGTCAGCGGCTGAGAAGGTGAAGGGGAGATCCACCAGCCGTAGTGGATCTTCGTCGAGATCCCGCTTGCCGAAGGGCTGGGTCCAGGGAGATTGGATCCAGTCGACCATCAGGGAGAAGGACCTCCTCGACATGGCCGACGACGGGCTGATCCTCATGGCGCCGCAAGGCTTCACGGCAAAGAGTGGCAGCCTCAAAGGAGGAGGGTGAGTGTGTGCTCTGGCCACCCATGTTGATCGAGGATTTTCCCGCCGCCGAGTGTTCTCTTCGTGGCTTTTGAACTTCTTTGGAGCCCAGCTCCACCATTTTACTCCAAACTCCATCGCGATCTTGCTGCATTTGTATCCATGTGTGAAAACTTCCTGGGCTGTCGACCGCACTGGGGATTGTTCAAGCACATCTTCACATGTCGTTCTCAGACTGTGAAGAAGGCGAGTCCAGGAGATGAGAAAACCCAAGTGGTTCAGATGTGCGGGTCCTAGGAATCCAAGTGAGGAATAAGAGCACCTTCCCAGCTATGTCTTTTCTCGAGTCGGTCAGGGGCTGGCAGTCGACCTGGTTTTATCGCTGAATGAGCCGCGCTTGGTCGATCAGTGGACTCCCTCCATTCAGCATGAGTCGAGTGAACAAACCCTCCTCCCTGAAGGTGGTTCCGGAGGAGAGAGCTGATGTGAAGATGTTGATGGACCGCGTGGTGCGGTTGGTTCGGGACGGCGTGGATCGGCATGGACCTTTCGGAGGTTTTCCTTCGAGGCGAATCCAGCCCCTTGGTTCGGAGCCATTGCATGTGGTTGTATCGCGGAACCAAGACGAGACTCGAGTCCACCGGAAGCGATCGGCGACGCCATAGTGGAAAGGTGGATGGCCGCGATCACTGGAAACAAGGACAATCCTCGTGGATCCCGGAGGATTTCTCCACTCGACCATCACAGCGTTCCAGATAAGGTACGTTTACTCTGTTTTCCATTGTATGTCTGTTGAATGTGTTTCTGTATGTCCTGCAATTTGGTCGATCGAGCTCTGCCACGACGTTTTCCAGGCCCTTACCGAGCTGTACTCAATGCCCAATGGAGCCCAGGCTCCGACTAAGGAGGGAGAAGCCAGCGGGGGTGAGAGCCAAGAAGAGTGGGATTCTGACGCTGCTGAGGATGACGATGACGGCGACGACGATGATGAGGATGATGTAGAGGAGGAGGAGGAGGAGGTTGCACCACCGCGCTCAGAAAGGCGGTCAAAACTTGTTCATGACCCTTCGACTGAACGCGGTAAGGGAGTTGCGATCGCCGCATGATCGACCAAGCATCCCTCGGACCGCTTCTCCGGTGCCGACTGAGAAGGCGCCGAAGAAGTCGAAGGTAGCTCCGTCGAGGCCAACCAAGCCTCTGCCAAAAATGAAGGTGTCCATCCCCACCATATCAGGGTAAACATATCACTTAAGTCTTCCTGTCTTGTACAAGCTTTATCTCTGGTTGATACTTGAATTAATCGACTGATTCTTTGGAACTTCAGTGCTGCGACTTCTGAAACCTCAGGCAAGGCCGAGGACCATGAGATGGAGGATGCGACAACCTCAAATCCTGGTACTGTATCCTTAATTCTGTTCCTAGTCGACTGACTCATAGTTTCTAACTTTGATTCTTTTCTGAAGCTCCAACCAATGACATTATCACCCTTCCTGATGATGATGATGAGGATGAAGAACCATTGAGGTATAGGAGGAGCAGAAGGCGCCCACCGCAAAGCAGCCCAAGATGACGGCGCCGAGGATTGCGACGGAGGGGAGGCCAGACTCCACATACCGTGTCCTTGGCGGTGCCGTTGACGAGTGCTCAACCCACTTCGCCGAGTGCTGGGCAACCTTCGCTCTTCACCACGCACCACGCCCGGAGGACCAAGCTAGTGTTGCTAAGGAGGCGTCGCCGAGGCAGGGATCATGATGGAGCGGTGAAGATCGTCAGGGATGCAAGCCAAGCAGCTTATGATGCCAGCTCCGCTCTTCAAAGCAATGTTCAGTCGATCGACCACCACTTTCTGTTAGGATATGCTATCAAAAACTTCTTTTCTTTCGAAATCCATAGGAGTCACCCATTGGGTGTGTTGATAAAAACTCCGTGTTAGCGGGGGCACGCCGAGTGCACCCACTGGGTGTAGTCCCCAAGGCTAAGGTCGACTGCTGGCAGTCGGCTTTAGGCTTTACAAGTAAAGATTGATCATCATTCGACTAGAACGAGTGGGTTTCTGAAACCAGTGGGGGCACGCTGAGTGCACCCACCGGTGTAGTCCCGAGAGGCGTGGTCGATCTGGCGCGATTGATTACGATCTGAAGAAGCTTTCTTTTTTTTTGGGTCGATCGTCGACTGTTTGAATAGGACCGGTGGGGGCACGCTGAGTGCACCCAGGTGTAGTCCCCGAGACTACGGTCAAATGCTTGCATTCGATCGTGGTCTTAGAAGCGATAATTTTCTCTATTCACTCGGAAGTGAATCATCTTTGACATTTTGTCGATTGATTCTTCGTAGAAATCCACGTGATCTTCTTGGCGCTATATCTGAAGCGGAGCGAAGCATATTCAGCTCGAGTTGGACTTGAAGCTAGTGCAGGAAAATCGACGAAGGCGAAGGAGGAGACCAAAGGTATGTTCGGTGAGACTTGACGACTCCTTTCTCCCTCATTTGTTTCAAATCTGACTTTGCTGTAATTTATAGGCAAGGTGAAGGAGGCCCAGAGGAAGAAGGATCTTGAGCTGTGCGAGAAGATCAAGCTTGTCGACGAGAAGTTAGCCTCGGTCACCAAGCTCGAACAGACAACACTAATCAAGGCTGCTCTGGCCATTGCCACCAAGGATGTTGACCGATCGAAAGTCGACAAGACCACTCGACCGAGAAGATCAACCAGTTGATTGGGAAGAAGAATGACCCGAAGGCTTCTCGGTGGTCTTGCTAAGAAATTGTTCCTTATGCTCGAAGGTAGTCTTTTACACTCGACCAATTCTTCCAACTGTGGTGTTCCCATTCGACCATTGTCTTGACTCGGGGTTTTGTCTTTGCAGAATTCTGCCGCAACTTTGAAGAAGAAACCAGCCAATTGGAGCTGAACCTTGACCCTGTCAATTCCCTGGTGAATGATGAAGTTGCCATGAATGTCTTCCGACTGGAGTCCCGTGTTGCAGCTGTCATGGACTACCTCGCAAGGTTGAAGGTTGCTACGTCCCGCATCGACTCGACGCTCTGGCCCGGGGCGACACTCCAAAATGACCTCGAGTCGCTGATGGCTCGATTGAACGCCGTCCCTGACCGAGTGCAGGAGTGGAAGAAGTCCTCGGCTCGGTGTGGCGCAGATGTCGCCTCATGCTCGGCGCGAGTCCATCGCAAGGATGCACGAGAAGATAAGCTGGCGGCTCTCCGAGTGGCTAACACCAAGAAACACGACTTCAGGTCCTTCATGGAAACTTTCATCGCTGCTGCTACACGGATCGCAGATGGGATCGACCTCGATGAGTTCGTTGCTCCTTCCAGCCCTCCACAGGAGGGGTAAAAAACTTCCTTTAAATTTGCCTCGGTATGCCGAGTGGAATTGTAACCGATAAAACCTTAACAGGCTTAGTGCCTGAGCACTCTCGGTTCCTTTAGGTATCGACCTAAACTTGGATGTTTGGATATGATTGCTTTTGGCTCGAATTGCCCTTTGCAGGTTCACAGCAAGATGCCTACTGCAATCGACTTATTTCTTAGGCGAGCACTGGGCTGCAACTAAGCCCCCGAGTGAGAGGTTTGCTCTTCACTCGGTAGGATTTCTTATACCTTAGGCGAGCACTGGGCTGCAGCTAAGCCCCCGAGTGAGAGGTTTGCTCTTCACTCGGTAGGATTTCTTATACCTTAGGCGAGCACTGGGCTGCAGCTAAGCCCCCGAGTGAGAGGTTTGCTCTTCACTCGGTAGGATTTCTCATACCTTAGGTGAGCACTGGGCTGCAGCTAAGCCCCCGAGTGAGAGGTTTGCTCTTCACTCGGTAGGATTTCTTATACCTTAGGCGAGCACTGGGCTACAGCTAAGCCCCCGAGTGAGAGGTTTGCTCTTCACTCGGTAGGATTTCTCACACCTTAGGCGAGCACTGGGTTGTAGCTAAGCCCCCGAGTGAGAGGTTTGCTCTTCACTCGGTAGGATTTCTTATACCTTAGGCGAGCACTGGGCTGCAGCTAAGCCCCGAGTGAGAGGTTTGCTCTTCACTCGGTAGGATTTCTCATACCTTAGGCGAGCACTGGGCTGCAGCTAAGCCCCCGAGTGAGAGGTTTGCTCTTCACTCGGTAGGATTTCTTATACCTTAGGCGAGCACTAGGCTGCAGCTAAGCCCCCGAGTGAGAGGTTTGCTCTTCACTCGGTAGGATTTCTTACACCTTAGGCGAGCACTGGGCTGCAGCTAAGCCCCCGAGTGAGAGGTTTGCTCTTCACTCGGTAGGATTTCCGTTGTATTTGTGGCGAAGCTCGGAGGAGAGGGTTGCAGTCGACCTACACCTCGTCTTCCTTGCGAGAGCACATCATACTTATGGAGTAACTCGGAGGAGAGGGTCGCAGTCGACCTGCACCTCGTCCTCCTTGCAAGCCCACATGTTATACTTATGGTGTAGCTCGGAGGAGAGGGTCGCAGTCCACCTGCGCCTCGTCCTCCTTGCGAGCGTACGTTGTACTTAGGCGAGTCCTTGGACTGCAGCTAAGCCTCCGAGTGGAAGTCTGGCTTACCACTCGGTAGGATTTTTAGTTACTTAGGCGAGCACTGGGCTGCAGCTAAGCCTCCGAGTGGAAGTCTGGCTTACCACTCGGTAGGATTTTTAGTTACTTAGGCGAGCACTGGGCTGCAGCTAAGCCTCCGAGTGGAAGTCTGGCTTACCACTCGGTAGGGTTTTTAGTTACTTAGGCGAGCACTGGGCTGCAGCTAAGCCTCCGAGTGGAAGTCTGGCTTACCACTCGGTAGGATTTTTATAACTTAGGCGAAGCGGATTCGCGGCTAAGCCTCCGAGTGGAAGTCTGGCTTACCACTCGGTAGAATTTGTACAAACTTAGGCGAAACGGATTCGCGACTAAGCCACCCACTGGGGGGAAATTTTACTGGACAAAAATAAAAAGTGACAAAAATTATGGAGGAATTATGACACTATTATTTTGAAATCCATGAACTACAGAAGTATTTTATTACAACTCATCCGAGTGAAAAACTGTAAGTGTAAAACGGGCGGAGCAGATCCGCATTCCAAGCTCGGGGCTCTTCGATATTGTGTTCGACGTTGTAGAGACGATATGCCCCGTTGTGGAGAACCTTGGTGACGATGAAAGGCCCTTCCTAGGAGGGAGCGAGCTTATGTTGTTTCGCACGATCCACTCGGAGAACTAGATCCCCTTCTGGAAGGCTCGACCTCTCACATTTCGGCGTAAAAGTCGATGCAAGTCTTCTTTGGTAGATGGTCGAGCGGATCGAGCCATCTCCTTTCCTCCTCTAGAAGGTCGATTGCGCCCCGACGCGCTTGCTCAGCTTCGCTTCATTGTAAAGTTCAATTCGGGAGCGCTAGAAGAAGATCACTCGGCAGGACTGCTTCAGCTCCATAGACCAAGAAGAATGGAGTTCTGCCGGTCGACCGATTAGGTGTGGTCCGCAATCCCCAAAGCACTGAAGGGAGTTCGTCGACCCATGCTCCAGCCGCATGCTTGAGATCTCGCATCAGTCGGGGTTTCAGACCCTTGAGGATTAAGCCATTGGCTTGTTCTGCCTGTCCATTCGACTGCGGATGGGCGACTGAAGCATAGTCGACTCGCGTGCCTTGAGCGTTGCAGAAATCCTTAAATTCCTCTGAGTCAAAATTCGACCCATTATCTGTGATAATGCTGTGTGGGACTCCATATCGGAACGTCAGCTCTCTGATGAAGGAAACAGCAGTACCGGCGTCAAGATTCTTGATGGGTTTAGCTTCAATCCACTTGGTGAACTTGTCGACTGCTACCAGTACATGCGTGAAACCACTACGACCCGTTCTCAAGGGACCGACCATGTCCAACCCCCATACTGCGAACAGCCGACGAGCGGAATGGTCTTGAGTCGACGCAGCTTGTGTGACATATTGGAGTAGAATTGACACCCTTCGCACTTGTCCACTATTTCCTTTGCCATCTCATTCGCCCTCGGCCAGTAGAATCCAGCTCGGTATGCTTTGGCTACGATGGTCCGAGAGGACGCATGGTGACCACAGGTCCCCGAGTGGATATCATGGAGAATGACTCGACCTTCTTCTGGCGTTATGCATTTTGACCAACTCGGTCGGGCTTTCTATACTGCTGTCCTTTGATAACGGTAAAGGCTTTGGATCGACGGACGATCTGCCGGGCCTCTTCCTCATCCTCTGGGAGTTCTTTTCTCAGGATATATGCGATATAGGGAATTGTCCAATCGGGAGTGACCACTAAAACCTCCATGACCAAGTCGACAACTGCCGGGACCTCAACCTCAGTCGGATCTGTGGCACTCTTGGGCTGTGGAGCTTCCTCTGTGAAGGGGTCTTCTTTAACTGACGGAGTGTGTATATGTTCCAGAAATACACCACTCGGAATGGCTTCTCTTTTGGAACCTATCTTTGCCAGTCATCTGCTGCTTGATTTTTCAATCGGGGATGTGATGGAGCTCCACCCCTCGAACTTCTTTTCCAGCTTCCTCATCGCATTGCAGTATCCAAACATGGCTGGGCTTCTCACGCCCCACTCCTTCATCACCGTTGACCACTAAATCTGAATCGCCATAAACCATCAAAGCGACGGACGCCGAGTGAGATGGCCATCGCAATCCATATAAAATGGCCTCATACTCGCCTCATTGTTGGAGGAATCAAAGTGAATCGAGCACATATCTAAGCTTGTCTCCTCTAGGGAAACCAGAACCACCCCAAAGACCGTAACCATTCAAAGATCTTAGAGCCATCGAAGAACATGGTCCAATGCTCCGAGTGAACTTCATCGGCTGTCTGTTGTTCAATCCACTCGGCGAGGAAATCTGCTATTGCACAGGACTTAATGGCTTTCTTTGCCTCAAATTTGATATCAAGGGAAGAAGTTCAATCGCCCATTTCGCCACTCGACCGGTTGCGTCTCACAGCGAGAATCTCGATAAAGGAGCGTCACGACGATCGTGATAGAATGATCGGAGAAATAATGAGCAACCTTCTTCGTGGTCATGTATATGCCATACACAAGCTTTCGATAATGAGGATATCTCGCTTGGATGGAGTCAAGACTTGGACAAATAATACACCGGCGCTGAACTTTGAAGGCCTTTCCTTCCTCTTCCCGCCGACGTAAGTTAATCTCGACGACTTGTCCAAATGGCTGCAATATAAAGCAACAGAGGCTCTTTGCTGATTGGAGCAGCAAGCACCGGCTGGGTGGATAGCGAGCTTTTAGCTCGGCAAATGTTGCATCGACTTCGAGTCCACTTGAACTTGCGCCTTCTTCATCATCGGTAAAGAGGCAATGCCTTTTCACCGAGTCGTGAAATGAATCGACTTAAAGCGCCAAGCATCCAAGAAGCTTCTAGACATCGTGCACTCGCATTGTATGCGTTTCATTCGGAGAATAGTGCCGATCTTCTCTAGATTAGCGTCGATCCTCGCTCGAAACGAAAACCGAGTAATTTTCCACCAGAACTCCGAATGTGCACTTTGACGGATTGAGCTTGATATCGCACCTTACGAGGTTGGCAAATGTTTGGCGAGGTCGGCAAGCAGGTCGGAACCTTTTCGCGACTTAACGGCGATATCATCCATATACGCTTCCACATTCCGATCGATTTGAGTGAGAAGACACTTCAATCATTCGCATAAATGTGGCTCCGCATTCTTGAGGCCGAATGTTATGGTGATATAGCGAAGCACCGAATGGAGTGATGAAAGCTGTTTTATTTCGCCGGGTCCATACAGACGGATCGATGATACCTGAATATGCATCTAGAAAAGACAATCTCTCACATCCCGCATCGAGTCAACAATTTGATCTATGCGGGGGAGAGGAAAATGATCCTTCGGGCAGGCCCGATTGATGTGCTTAAAGTCAATGCACATGCGGAGCGAGTTGTCCTTCTTGGGAACCATGACGACATTAGCGAGCCACTCGGAGTGGTATATCTCTCGGATAAATCCTGCCGCCAACAGTCGAGCCACTTCTTCACCAATAGCTTTTCTCTTCTGGACGGCGGACCGCCGAAGATGCTCTTTAACTGGTTTTGCTGACTTGTCGACTCGGAGACGATGCTCAGCCAGTCCCCTGGGAACACCTGGCATGTCAGCTGGCTTCCATGCGAAAATGTCCCAGTTCTCACGGAGGAACTGGATGAGCGCTTCTTCCTATTTCGGTCGAGTGTCGTGGAGATGTGGGTCGGGCTGCATTGGGATCATCGGGTGAATATGAACGGCCGTCTCACCAGACGGTGAAATGCGATTCTGTGGCGGCTTCTTGGATCGCAACAAATCACTCGGATCTGCGTTTTGCTTGTATCCTTGAATTCGACCGCTGTCACTTGGGAGTCGGCAATCTTTGAGCCCTTCGAAAGCACTCTTCCGCTTTTTTCCGATCTCGGTGATGGTGATCACCCCTTGGGGCTGGCATTTTCAGTTTGAGGTACACGTAGCATGGTCGAGCCATGAATCGCGTGCGGCTGGCCTCCCCAAAATGGCGTGGTATGCACTCGAAATCCACAACCTCAAAGGTCAATTTTCCTTGCGAAAATGCTTGGAATCACCAAAACCACGCCCATAGCTATTTGGCTGAGTGAGTTGGCCTTCTTCCTGGTATGACTCGCGGAAACTCATGTTCTTCGGTGCTCACGGGACATCGGAATGCCCATCCCTTTCAATGTGTCTGCATATAACAAGTTCAGCCCACTACCACCATCCATCAGCACTTTCATCAGTCGAGTGCCTTCGACAATTGGATCGACCACCAAAGCTTGCCGCCCAGGGGTGGCAATAAGAGTCGGATGATCAGATTGGTCGAATGTGATGGGCGTTTGGGACCACTTCACATAACTTGGTTTTACGGGGGCAACCATGTTCACCTCGCGGTTAATGACTTTCAGTCGACTTTTGCTTTCCACATCTGCGAAGATCATCAAAGTGGAGTGGACATGCGGATATTCTTCCTCACTGTCCTCTTTGTCTCCGGTCTTGTCTGGCTCCTTCTCCTTGTCCTTAGGCTGTTTTCCCTGAAACTGCTGGATCAGGAGTCGACACTAGCGAGTGGTGTGCTTTGGGTAAATGATGTTGCCCTCTTCATCTTTCTTCGTGTGAATATGGCATGGCATATCCATCACGTCGTTTCCTTCTTTATCCTTTACTTTCTTAGGATTCCAGGAACCTTTTGGCTTCCCTTGAACTTCCCCGAGTGACGGCCGGGGCCTCTCCAGAGCTGCTGGCTCGGCTTTCGCTTCATTTCCGATGGAATTTCCCTTCTTCGACCGACTTGGCTTGTACTTGCCGCTCGAGTCGGTCTTCTTCCTCGCCGTTATGCGTGCTTGGTAGCAATCTCCATCATTCGACTCAAGGTCATGTCGCTGGTTGACCAAACTTCAGACTCAATTCTCTGTTCTTGACGCCATCTTTGAAGGCGCAAACCGCTGATGGTCCGACACATTCTCCACAGATGGTGCGAGTGATCCACCTCTGAATGTACTCTCGGAGAGTCTCATTGGTCTTCGACACAGACTTGCAGCTCTGTCAAGCCAGCCGCCGCTTGCAAGTTCCTTCAAAAGTTTCGACGAACACTCGGGACAAATCTTCCCAAGTGTATATATTGCTAGGAGGCGGATTCGATTCAGCCATGGCGAGTAACCTTCCAACATGAGGGCAAATGCTTCATGGCCACCTCATCGCTCCCACCACTAATCTGAACAGCCACTCGGTAATCTTCAAGCCAAGTTTGTGCTTGGACTCCCCGATGAATTTTGACTCTGTTGCCAACCTGAAATTGGGGGATCATGCGGCTCGATAGCCCCGCTAAAACACTCTGGACCGAAACATGCACTCGCCGCTTGTGCGTGCATCCTCTCGGTCCGCCTCGATGGGCTCTATTCCGTCGACCAAGCCTTGCACGATAATGGATCGCGTCGAAGCTTCGGTTCTCGGGTCGACCGAACTCGCACCCGCATCGAATCGACGTCGTCGTCTTGCCGCCGAGGAGCGTAAGACCCTTCCCTGAGGGGAAACGGTACTCGACGCCTATCATCTCGGTCGAATCGGTCTCCGTCTGCTCGCCGGTTGTCGCGCCTTCTCGCCCGCGGAGGCGATCTGGATCAGTGAGTCGATCGAGCGTATTCGCAGCGACGGATCGGCTGTGAATTCTGCTGCGCGATCGCGACACGGCTGAGTTCGGTCTCCTGCTGCTCGGAGTAAATCTCGATTCGCATCATTGCCTCTCCCAGCTTCCATTTGGGATGGCTGGATGGACTCGCTATCGGGTTGCATTTGCTAAATTCTGAATTGGCGGCGGTATACGAGTCGGCGGAAGAGTCGACGTCGACCGCTTCAGAACTTCGTTGCTTCGCCGAAAGTGCTCGCTGAAGATTCTCCAAGCGAGCGTTAAGCGACATTGGCCAAACGTGCCTCCTCCAAGGCGCGAGCCTCGGGGTTTCTCCGGCGATGGGAGTATGGGGCATCCGTGTTCTCGGGCGAAGTTCCTCTCTCTGAGAGTCGAGTGTCTCGGCTGATACTCTTCGTGGTCTTGTGCGGGATCGCCTCCACCGCTGCTCCGCCCCATGAGCGGCCGGAGGATCGGGACCGTCGACCATGAGGATTTCCGCCGTTGGATCATCGCTATCGCATTGGATGCGCTCTCTGAAGCCGATCGTGTCGAGCAGCCAGAGGGACTTGTCGGGCTCAATTGCCGCGACACAGGCGATGGCTGTCTGGCGTGCCACGCGTGCTTCACCCACCGCTGGAGTCTCGACCGACCAGGCGCTTGCGCTGGCGGAGACCAGGCGGGCGATCGATAAAGGAGTCGACCCACGAGGTCGACGGTTGCCGCAGTGAAACGCCCGCGGACACATGCGCGAAAGTGCGTCGGACCGCGGACGGGGAGCGCCTCGATGTCGAGTGGAGCCTCTTGGAGCCATGCGGAGTCGTCGGCGACAAAGGTGAGAGCACCGAGACGGATCTCGCGCCCCTCAACCAAAACTCCAGCAGTCATCATGATGAAAGTACTCGGAAGTACTGCAACTTCTCCACAAATCGCTAGAACACCTGCCCCACGGTGGGCGCCAACTGTCGTGGTTCTAAGTCTGACAGTAGAGTGGGGGTAGGTATGGAGAGGCAAGGTCCTAGCTACGGAGAGGTTGTGAACACAAGCGATGTACGAGTCCAGGCCCTTCTCGGAGGAAGTAAAAGCCCTACGTCTCGGAGCCCTGAGGCGGTCGAGTGGATTATACGTATTGGTGTTACAAGAGTGCGAACCCCTCTGCCTATGGAGGGGGTGGCTTATATAGAGTGCGCCAGGACCCCAGCCAGCCCACATAATGGAGAGGTTAAAGTACATTAAGCCTGGGGCGTAACGCCCCTCATAAAGTGCCTTAACTATCATTAAGTCTATTCAATTACAGGCCGTTGCGTTGCGGAGTGCCTTCTGACCTTCTGGTGGTCGAGTGTATCTTCATGGTCGAGTGAACCTCCATGGTCGAGTCCTTCTAGTCAGTCAAGTGGCTTCCTCGTGGGTCGACTGGAAGGTGATTTCTTCTAAGGGTATCCTTGGGTAGGACGTTTAGGTCAGGCCTATGACCCTACCCTAGGTAGATGAATCCATCAACATCCCTAACGAGAGAGATGATATGTGCCTATGTAATGCGTGTGAAAAAAAGACTAGTATATAGCTCACCACGAGGCTATTCCTGTCGAACGCCCCAATAACCGTAAGATATGTATCCGACAGTGCCAGTTATTGCACGTACATAGTAGTAGAAAAAGAAGTACCATGGCATATTACAAAACTGCTACACCATGGCCGGGTACATGTGCCCACGTTACGCCATCCGGGAATAGTGCCGCACTGCGAAACTAGAACCGTCAATAAATTTTGAGCTTGTGTCTCGTCACATTCCCAATTACTACCACGCTATATTTAATTGCAAACATGCTCACACCGACCACAACCTAAATGGTTTCCCACTTAGGAGCGTATTAGTACTCGGTTATAAATACTACTATGCCAAGATGACTGCACATTCCTCCTTAAATCCTCATCCACAAAAACAAACGAGCCATTCAGCATCATTCCCTTGCGTTTGCCATGGCCAGCATGAGTTCTGGGTCGAGAGGTTACCACCAGGGAGAGGCGAGCATGGAAGCAGAAGCTCAAGAGATGTCTCGCCTCACCATGAAAGCATCCGACATGTCCTGCCGCATGGCAGTAGCAGCACGGAGGTCCCTCCGCGCTGTCGATGCAGCAGACTGGTCCGGCCGCGCCGCGGAAGTAGCAGAGATGTCCCACCGCATCGCGAATGCAGCAGAGATGTCCTCCCGCACCGCGGCGACCTGGGAAAATGTCTCACGGGCAGGCGAGGACTCTTGCAGGCGCATGCATGCGATCGTCCATAGCTAGAAGGATTAGATCTCCGGCTGGGCGAGGTTGCAGGACGACATGAAAGCCTCATTTGAACAGGCTATCGGTGTCATCCGGCAACTAGGGGAGGGCAATGCGAAGCTCCGGGCCGAGCGCGACTTGCTGAGGGCGAAGATCGCTGGAAGGCCGAAGCGGCTGGACGAGACCGCTGCCTTGTTGAAGAGGACGGGCGTCATCGTCAAGAAACTTATGGATGAGAATGCCATGCTCCACATTGAGCGCGAAAGGCTGGTGGAGGAATCCGTGGATGTTGCCAAGCAACGTATTAAGGACATGAAACTAATGAAAGAGATCATCGCCGCTCGCCGCGAGAACTAGTCTCTGCGACCGGCAGCGCATCAAGAAAGTAGAAATCAGCGAGCCAAATCATTTTATGCATCTTCCTTCTTCTTTTGCCCTTGTGTATTTTGGGCGTAGCCGCATGTGTCTTTCATAATTATCTTCCTAGATATGTAAGACAATTATTATCCATTGTCGTCCTTATATATTCATCAGTTTTGCTATAAGTCGCATTAGATGCTATATAGGTTAATCGGATCTTACATCAAGATCCGTGCAAAATTTTCTTTTCAGATTTCTTTTTCCTCTCTTAAATTTCAATCGAGTGAGACATAGCCACGCCATTAAACTGGGGCTCGGGCGCCATTAATGGAGACCTTGGGAGAGAAGTGGGCAGCAGATGGAGGTCAAAGGGCTCTCCTCCCGATAAGCACACGCAGGGATCTGATTGCACGCCTCTCGTACTCAAATAGCTACATTGCACGGTGCCTCCTAGCTAATGAAAAAAGGGACGCTTGGCGGTACGTAAATGGTAAGTAGAACGCCCACGGTTTCAATAATACTTGTGTTTCCGATTGTAATGTGACAGCACTTGTTCCAAAATGACTTTGTTGAGTGTTAATGTGTGCGCCTTCACAAATCGGACAGCAAAATTACCACATCATGTTGGTGCCATGTCATGAGACCAAGCCAAGTTACATTATTTTCATGTGTGTTTTGGATTTACAGGAATTAAAAAAACAAGTTTCTCAATGTTTCCGGCCGAGCCACGACGCCCGGATGTTTGAATTTCATTCCCATTTCTTGCATGGGACCTAGAAATTTACCCGACGACACACATGTGATTTTTCAACCAACTTTGGTGCACTGGAGAATGTGCTTGTAGTTCAAATTTGAATTATGCACATTAAATGACCCGAAACTCAACTAATGTATAAAAAGGGATAAACGAACCCGGAATAATTCCAAAATTTAACACGACACTCATATAGTTCTATGTTGCCTCTGTAAAGAAAATCAATGAGGGCAGCGTATATCATTTTGCACACAAAGGTGACACGTTCGCTCTCAGAACCACGAGCCTTCTTGAGAGAAGCTCCGGTTTACAAGAAACTTATACCAAAACTTGTTCCAGTTCGGACAAATCTTTCCCACAGCATGATAGTACCATGACATGACACCATGCCAAGTTTCATGATTTTCAGGCATGTTTTGGATTTACAAGAATTTTCAAACCAAGTTTCTCAATGTTCTCGACTCAGCCACAACGCCCAGAAGTTTGAATTTCATTCCCATTTCTTGCATGGGACCTAGAAATTCAACCGAGGACACACATGTTATTTTTCAACCAACTTTGGTGCACTGGAGCATGTGCTCGTAGTTCAAAATTGAATTATGCACATTAAATGACCAGAAACTCAATCAATGTATAAAAAAGGCCAAAGAACCGGACTAATCCCAAAATGTAACACGAAAGTCATATAGTCCTATGTTGCCTCTGTAAAGAAAATCAAGGGGGCAGCGTATATCATTTCGCACACGAAGGTGACATGTTCCCTCTCAGAACCACGAGCCTTCTTGAGAGAAGGTCCGGTTTGCAAGAAGCTTATACCAAAACTTGTTCAAATTCGGCCAAGTTTATAACCACAGCATGTTAGTGCCATGACATGACACCATGCCAAGTTTCATGATTTCCAGACAAGTTTTGGATTTACAGGAATTTAAAAACCAAGTTTCTCAATGTCCAGTCACGACGCCCAGATGTTTGAATTTCATTCCCATTTCTTGCATGGGACCTAGAAATTCACCCAAGGACACACATGTGATTTTCAACCAACTTTGGTGCACCGAAGCATGTGCTTGTAGTTCAAATTTGAATTGTGCACATTAAATTTCCAGAAACTCAATTAATGTATAAAAAGGGCCAAACAAACCCGGAATAATTCCAAAATTTAACAAAATGTATACTTAATTAATATCTTCTTGTTGGGGAACGTTGCAGAAAATTAAAAACTTTCCTACGGTTTCACCCAGATCCATCTATAAGTTCATCTAAGCAACGAGTGATAGGAGTGCATCTACATACCCTTGTAGATCGTGAGCGAAAGCGTTCAAGAGAACGGGGATGATGGAGTCGTACTCGCCGTGATCCAAATCACTGATGACCAAGTGCTGAACGGACAGCACCTCCGCGTCAACACACGTACGGAGCGGATGACGTCTCCTCCTTCTTGATCCAGTAAGGGGGAAGGAGAGGTTGAGGAAGAAGGCTCCAGCAGCAGCACGACGGCGTGGTGGTGGTGGAGATGCAGTACTCTGGCAGGGCTTCGCCAAGCAACTGCGGGAGGAGGAAGAGGTGTAGCAGGCGGAGGGAGGCGCCAAGACACAGGGTGCAGCTGCCCTCCCTCCCCCCTCCTTTATATAGGCCCCCGGGGGGGCGCCAGCCCTGGAGATGGGAATCTCCCAAGGGGGCGGCGGCCAGGGGGGTGGAGTGCCCCCCAAGGCAAGTGGTGCGCCCCCACCCTAGGGTTTCCAACCCTAGGCGCGGGGCCCAGGGCGCACCAGCCCACTAGGGGCTGGTTACCTCCCACTTCAGCCCCGGGGCCCTCCGGATAGGTGGCCCCACCGGTGGACCTCGACCCTTCCGTGGTCCCTGTACAATACCGGATGACCCCGAAACTTTCCCGATGGCCGAAACAACACTTCCTATATACAAATCTTCACCTTCGGACTATTCCGAAACTCCTCGTGACGTCCGGGATCTCATCCGGGACTCCGAAAAACATTCAGTAATCACATACAAGTCTTCCTAATAACCCTAGCATCATCAAACCTTAAGTGTGTAGACCCTACGGGTTCGGGAATCATGCAGACATGACCGAGACAGCTCTCTGGCCAATAACCAACAGCGGGATCTGGATACCCATGTTGGCTCCCACATGTTCCATGATGATTTCATCGGATGAACCACGATGTCGAGGATTCAATCAACCCCGTATACAATTCCCTTTGTCAATCGGTACGTTACTTGCCCGAGACTCGATCGTCGGTATCCCAATACCTCGTTCAGTCTCGTTATCGGCAAGTCACTTTACTCGTTCTGTAATGCATGATCCCATGACCAAACACTTGGTCACTTTGAGCTCATTATGATGATGCATTACCGAGTGGGCCTAGAGATACCTCTCTGTCATACAGAGTGACAAATCCCAGTCTCGATCCGTGTCAACCCAACAGACACTTTCGGAGATACCTGTAGTGCAACTTTATAGTCACCCAGTTACGTTGTGACGTTTGGTACACCCAAAGCACTCCTACGGTATCCGGGAGTTACACGATGTCATGGTCTAAGGAAAAGATACTTGACATTGGAAAAGCTCTAGCAAAACAAACTACACGATCTTGTGCTATGCTTAGGATTGGGTCTTGTCCATCACATCATTCTCCTAATGATGTGATCCCGTTATCAATGACATATAATGTCCATAGTCAGGAAACCATGACTATCTGTTGATCAACGAGCTAGTCAACTAGAGGCTTACTAGGGACATATTATGGTCTATGTATTCACACGTGTATTATGATTTCCGGATAATACAGTTATAGCATGAATAAAGACAATTATCATGAACAAGGAAATATAATAATAATCTTTTATTATTGCCTCTAGGGCATATTTCCAACAGTCTCCCACTTGCACTAGAGTCAATAATCTAGTTACATTGTGATGAATCGAACACCCATAGAGTTACGTGTTGATCATGTTTTGCTCATGAAAGAGATTTAGTCAACGGATCTGCGACATTCAGATCCGTATGTACTTTCCAAATATCTATGTCTCCATCTTGAACATTTTCACGGATGGAGTTGAAACGACGCTTGATGTGCTCGGTCTTCTTGTGAAACACGGCTCCTTGGCAACGGCAATAGCTCCGTGTTGTCACGAGAAGAGTTTGATCGCCCCGACGCATTGGGTATGACTCCTAGGTCGGTGATGAACTCCTTCACCCAAATTGCTTCATGCGCTGCCTCCGAGGCTACCATGTATTCCGCTTCACATGTAGATCCCGCCACGACGCTCTACTTGCAGCTGCACCAGCTTACTGCTCCACCATTCAACATATACACGTATCCGGTTTGAGACTTAGATTCATCCAGATCTGTGTCGAAGCTAGCGTCGATGTAACCCTTTACGAAAAGCTCTTCGTCACCTCCATAAACGAGAAACATGTCCTTTGTCCTTTTCAGGTACTTCAGGATATTCTTGACCGCTGTCCAGTGTTCCTTGCCGGGATTACTTTGGTACCTTCCTACCAAACTTACGGCAAGGTTTACATCAGGTCTGGTACACAGCATGGCATGCATAATAGATCCTATGGCTGAAGCATAGGGGATGACACTCATCACTTCTTTATCTTTTGCCGTGGTCGGGCATTGAGCCGAGCTCAATCTCACACCTTGCAATACAGGCAAGAACCCTTTCTTGGACTAATCCATTTTGAACTTCTTCAAAATCTTATCAAGGTATGTGCTTTGGAAAGACCTATGAGACGTCTCGATCTATCCCTTTAGATCTTGATGCCTAATATGTAAGCAGCTTCTCCAAGGTCCTTCATTGAAAAACACTTATTCAAGTAGGCCTTAATGCTGTCCAATAGTTCTATATCATTTCCCATCAAGAGTATGTCATCTACATATAATATGAGAAATGCTACAGAGCTCCCACTCACTTTCTTGTAAACGCAGGCTTCTCCATAAGTCTGCAAGATAAACCCAAACGCTTTGATCATCTCATCAAAGCGAATGTTCCAACTCCGAGATGCTTGCACCAGCCCATAAATGGATCGCTGGAGCTTGCATACTTTGTTAGCATTCTTAGGATCGACAAAACCTTCCGGCTGCATCATATACAGTTCTTCCTTAAGATGTCCGTTAAGGAATGCCGTTTTGACGTCCATCTGCCATATCTCATAATCATAGTATGCGGCAATTGCTAACATGATTCGGACGGACTTCAGCTTCGCTATGGAAGAGAATGTCTCATCGTAGTCAACCCCTTGAACTTGCCGATAACCCTTAGAGACAAGTCGAGCTTTATAGATGGTAACATTACCATCCACGTCCGTCTTTTTCTTAAAGATCCATTTGTTTTCTATCGCTCGCCGATCATCAGGCAAGTCTGTCAAAGTCCATACTTTGTTTTCATACATGGATTCTATCTTGGATCGCATGGCTTCAAGCCATTTGTTGGAATCTGGGCCCACCATCGCTTCTTCATAGTTCGAAGGTTCACTGCTGTCTAACAACATGATTTCCAAGACAGGGTTGCCGTACCACTCTGGTGCGGAACGTGTCCTTGTGGACCTACCAAGTTCAGTAGCAACTTGATCCGAAGTACCTTGATCATCATCATTATTTTCCTCTCTAGTTGGTGTAGGCATCACAGGAACATTTTCCTGAGCTGCACTACTTTCCTGTTCAAGAGGTAGTACTTCATCGAGTTCTATTTTCCTCCCACTTACTTCTTTCGAGAGAAACTCTTTTTCCAGAAAGGATCTGTTCTTGGCAACAAAGATCTTGCCCTCGGATCTTAAGTAGAAGGTATACCCAATGGTTTCCTTAGGGTATCCTATGAAGATGCATTTTTCCGACTTGGGTTCGAGCTTTTCAGGTTGAAGTTTCTTGACATAAGCATCGCATACCCAAACTTTTAGAAATGACAGCTTAGGTTTCTTCCCAAACCATAATTCATACGGTATCGTCTCAACGGATTTAGACGGTGCCCTATTTAAAGTGAATGTAGCTGTCTCTAGAGCGTATCCCCAAAATGATAGCGGTAAATCGGTAAGAGACATCATAGACCGCACCATATCCAATAGAGTGCGATTACGACGTTCGGACACACCGTTACGCTGAGGTGTTCCAGGCGGCGTGATTTGTGAAACGATTCCACATTTCCTTAAGTGTGTACCAAATTCATGACTTAAATATTCTCCTCCACGATCTGATCGTAGGAACTTTATCTTTCGGTCACGTTGATTCTCTACCTCATTCTGAAATTCCTTGAACTTTTCAAAGGTCTCAAACTTATGTTTCATTAGGTAGACATATCCATATCTACTCAAGTCATCAGTGAGAGTGAGAACATAACAATATCCTCCGCGAGCCTCAACGCTCATTGTACCGCACACATCGGTATGTATGATTTCCAATAAGTTGGTTGCTCGCTCCATTGTTCCGGAGAACGGAGTCTTGGTCATTTTGCCCATGAGGCATGGTTCGCATGTGTCAAACGATTCATAATCTAGAGACTCTAAAAGTCTATCAGCATGGAGCTTCTTCATGCGCTTGACACCAATGTGACCAAGGCGGCAGCGCCACAAGTATGTGGGACTATCGTTATCAACTTTACATCTTTTGGTATTCACACTATGAATATGTGTAACATTACGCTCAAGATTCATTAAGAATAAACCATTGACCATCGAGGCATGACCATAAAACATATCTCTCATATAAATAGAACAACCATTATTCTCGGATTTAAATGAGTAGCCATCTCATATCAAACGAGATCCAGATACAATGTTCATGCTCAAACTTGGCACTAAATAACAATTATTGAGGTTTAAAACTAACCCCGTAGGTAAATGTAGAGGTAGCGTGCCGACAGCGATCACATCGACCTTGGAACCATTCCCGACGCGCATCGTCACCTCGTCCTTCGCTAGTCTCCGCTTATTCCGCAGCTCCTGCTGTGAGTTACAAATATGAGCAACGACACCGGTATCAAATACCCAGGAGTTACTACGAGTACTGGTAAGGTACACATCAATTACATGTATATCAAATATACCTTTAGTGTTGCCAGCCTTCTTTTCCACTAAGTATTTGGGGCAGTTCCGCTTCCAGTGACCCTTCCCCTTGCAATAAAAGCACTCAATCTCAGGCTTGGGTCCATTCTTTGACTTCTTCCCGGCAACTGGTTTACCGGGCGCGGCAACATCCTTGCCGTCCTTCTTGAAGTTCTTCTTACCCTTGCCCTTCTTGAACTTGGTGGTTTTATTGACCATCCACACTTGATGTTCTTTCTTGATTTCTACCTCTGCCGACTTCAGCATTGAAAATACTTCAGGAATATTTTTCACCATCCCCTGCATATTGTAGTTCATCACAAAGCTCTTCTAGCTTGGTGGGAGCAACTGAAGGATTCTGTCAATGACCGCCTCGTCCGGGAGGTTAATATCCAGCTGGGACAGGCAGTTGTGCAACCCAGACATTTTAAGTATGTGCTCACTGACAGAACTATTTTCCGCCATCTTACAACTATAGACATTGTCGGAGACTTCATATCTCTCGACCCAGGCATGAGCTTGGAAAACCATTTTCAGCTCCTCGAACATCTCATATGCTCCGTGTTGCTCAAAACGCTTTTGGAGCCCCGGTTCTAGGCTGTAAAGCATGCCGCACTAAATGAGGGAGTAATCATCAGCACGTGACTGCCAAGCGTTCATAACGTCTTGGTTCTCTAGGATGGGTGCCTCACCTAGCGGTCCATGTAGGACATATGCTTTCTTGGCAGCTATGAGGATGATCCTCAGGTTCTGGACCCAGTCTGTATAGTTGCTGCCATCATCTTTCAGCTTGGTTTTCTCTAGGAACGCGTTGAAGTTCATGTTGACATGAGCGTTGGCCATTTGATCTACAAGACATATTTGCAAAGGTTTTAGACTAAGTTCGTGATAATTAAGTTCATCTAATCAAATTATTTCAATGAACTCCAACTCAGATTAGACATCCCTCCGATCATCTAAGTGTTACACGATCCGAGTCGACTAGGCCGTGTGCGATCATCACGTGAGACGGACTAGTCATCATCGGTGAACATCTCCATGTTGATCGTATCTTCCATACGACTCATGCTCGACCTTTCGGTCTCTGTGTTCCGAGGCCATGTCTGTACATGCTAGGCTCGTCAAGTTAACCCTAAGTGTTTTTGCATGTGTAAAACTGTCTTACACCCGTTGTATGTGAATGTAAGAATCTATCACACCCGATCATCACGTGGTGCTTCGAAACGACGAACTTTAGCAACAACGCACAGTTAGGGGAGAACACTTTCTTGAAATTGTTATAAGGGATCATCTTATTTACTACCATCGTTCAAAGTAAACAAGAAGCATAAACATAATAAACATCACATGCAATTATATAATAGTGACATGATATGGCCAATGTCATATAGCTCCTTTGATCTCCATCTTCGGGGCTCCATGATCATCTTCGTCACCGGCATGACATCATGATCTCCATCATCGTGTCTTCATGAAGTTGTCACACCAACGACTACTTCTACTTCTATGGCTAACGTGTTTAGAAATAAAGTAAACTAATTTACATGGCGTTCTTCAATGACACGCAGGTCATACAAAAAATAAAGACAACTCCTATGGCTCCTGCCGGTTGTCATACTCATCGACATGCAAGTCGTGATTCCTATTACAAGAACATGATCTCATACATCACAATATATGATTCATCATTCATCACAACTTTTGGCCATATTATATCACAAGGCAATTGCTGCAAAAACAAGTTAGACGTCCTCTAATTGTTGTTGCATCTTTTACGTGGCTGCAATAGGGTTCTAGCAAGAACAATTTCTTACCTACAAAAAAGCCACAACGTGATTTGTCAACTTCTATTTACCCTTCATAAGGACCCTTTTCGTCGAATCCACTCCAACTAAAGTGGGAGAGACAAGCACCCGCTAGCCACCTTATGCAACTAGTGCATGTCAATCGGTGGAACCTGTCTCATGTAAGCGTACGTGTAAGGTCAACCCCTTCATCCCATAATACCGCTGAAGCAAAATAAGACTAGTAGCGGCAAGAAAGTTGACAACATCTACGTCCACAACAAAATTGTGTTCTACTCGTGCAATAGAGAACTACGCATAGACCTAGCTCATGGTGCCACTGTTGGGGAACGTTGCAGAAAATTAAAAAATTCCTACGGTTTCACCAAGATCCATCTATGAGTTCATCTAAGCAACGAGTGATAGGAGTGCATCTACATACCCTTGTAGATCATGAGCGGAAGCGTTCAAGAGAACGGGGATGATGGAGTCGTACTCGCCGTGAATCACCGATGACCAAGTGCTGAACGGACAACACCTCCGCGTTCAACACACGTACGGAGCGGATGACGTCTCCTCCTTCTTGATCCAGCAAGGGGGAAGGAGAGGTTGAGGAAGAAGGCTCCAGCAGCAGCACGACGGCATGGTGGTGGTGGAGATGCAGTACTCCGGCAGGGCTTCGCCAAGCAACTACGGGAGGAGGAAGAGGTGTAGCAGGGGGAGGGAGGCGCCAAGACTTAGGGTGCGGCTGCCCTCCCTCCCCCCTCCTTTATATAGGGCCCCAGGGGGGCACCGGCTGAGGGAGTCCTGGACTAGGGGGTGTCCGGATAGCCGAACTATCATCATCGGCCGGACTCCAAGACTATGAAGATACAAGATTGAAGACTTCGTCTCGTGTCCGGATGGGACTTTCCTTGGCGTGGAAGGCAAGCTTGGCAATATGGATATGTAGATCTCCTACCATTGTAACCGACTGTGTAACCCTAGCCCTCTCCGGTGTCTATATAAACCGGAGGGTTTTAGTCCATAGGACGAACAACAATCATACCATAGGCTAGCTTCTAGGGTTTAGCCTCCTTGATCTCGTGGTAGATCTACTCTTGTACTACCCATATCATCAATATCAATCAAGCAGAGTAGGGTTTTACCTCCATCGAGAGGGCCCAACACGGGTAAAAACATCGTGTCCCTTGTCTCCTGTTACCATCCGCCTAGACGCACAGTTCGGGACCCCCTACCCGAGATCCGCCGGTTTTGACACCGACATTGGTGCTTTCATTGAGAGTTCCTCGATGTCGTCACCGATAGGCTTGATGGCTCCTTCGATCATCTACAACAACACGGTCCAGGGTGAGACTTTTCTCCCCGGACAGATCTTCGTATTCGGCGGCTTTGCATCAGGCCAATTAATTGGCCATCTGGAGCAGATCGAAAGCTACGCCCCTGGCCATCATGTCAGATTTGGAAGTCTAAACTTCACGGCTGACATCCGCGAAGACTTGATCTTCGACGGATTCGAGCCACAACCGAGCACGTCGCACTATCACGATGGGCATGATTTAGCTCTGCTGCCGAACAGTGCCCTGGAGGCCGCACACAAGTGCGCTCCGATCCTCAATTCGGAGTCGGCTGCCCAGATCGAGGACGGATGGCTAGACACCGCCTCGAGGGATGCTACCCCTATGGTGATGGAGCCGAATACTGACCTTGTCCCTTGTGACGCTCGTGACTCCGAGGTGCCGGTCTCCTCGCCGGACTCCGAACCTCCTGCGCCCCCTCCAATCGAATCCGATTGGGCCCCGATCATGGAGTTCACCGCCGCGGACATCTTTCAACACTCACCTTTTGGCGACATCCTGAATTCGCTAAAGTATCTCTCCCTATCAGGAGAGCCCTTGTAGGATCAGAAGTATGTCTAGAGGGGGGGTGATTAGACTACTTGACAATTTAAAAGTTTAGCCTTTTGATTAGGACAAGTTTTTAGCAAGTTCACAATGATGACCAAGTCAAGTATCACCCTACACATGCAATTCTAGAGTTATGGCAGCGGAAAGTAAATTGCACATGTAGTAAATAGAGGTGGAGAAGAGCAAACGCAGTTTGGAGACACGGAGATTTTTCTCGTGGTTCCGATAGGTGGTGCTATCGTCAATCCACGTTGATGGAGACTTCAACCCACGGAGGGTAACGGCTGCGAGAGTCCACGGAGGGCTCCACCCACGAAGGGTCCACGAAGAAGCAACCTTGTCTATGCCATCATGGCTTACGCCCACGGAGGACTAGCCTTACTCGGGGTAGATCTTCATGAAGTAGGCGATCTCCTTGCCCTTACAAACTTCTTGGTTCAACTCCACATCTTGACGGAGGCTCCCAAGCGACACCTAACCAATCTAGGAGGCACCACCTCCAAAAGGTAATAGATGGTGTTGGTGATGATGAACTCCTTGCTCTTGTGCTTCAAATGATAATCTCCCCAACACTCAACTCTCCTCACTTGATTTGGCTGTGGTGGAAGAAGGGATTGAGTGGAAAGCAACTTGGGAAGGCTAGAAATCAAGTTTCATATGGTGGGAGTGGAGCAACTTGATCTCAACACAAGGGTAGGTAGTTTTCTTCTCGTAAATGTAAGGTAGGAGTGGTAGTTCTTTCGATGGCTCTCTCCACGAATGAAGAGGAGGTGGAGGGTATTTATAGCCTCCACACAAAATCCAACTGTTACACACATTTGACCAATCTCGGTCGGACCGAAGTTGACAACTCGGTGAGACCGAAAGTTCAAATCTTGTGAACGTTGGGATTTTCGTGGGACCGAAAATACAATCTCGGTTAGTCCGATTCTTCCAAAGACTAGGGTTTGCCATTCTCGGTGGGACCGACTTTATCATCTCGGTGACACCGATTTGATTACGTATGATTCTGAAGCTTGGCAACACTAGTTTCGTGAGACCGAGTTTGGAATCGGAAAATCCGAAATTACTAGGGTTTGGGTATATGGTGAGGTGGTTCATCTCGGTGTGGTGAGTTTATGGAATCGGTGGGACCGAGATTACTTATGAGCATATGTTGGAATGAAAGATTGTTGACTGTTTGGGAGATAGATCACTAAGCACTTTGAGCAACCAGATCATCAACATAACCTCATCCCTTTTAATAGTATTGGCTTTCCTATGGACTCAATGTGATCATGGATCACTAAACCAAAAATGGAGTCTTGAGCTTTTGCCAATGCTTTCCTTAGCATTTTGAGGGGTCCACATCATCAGTCATTGCCATACCCATATCACTGAACTTTCTGAAATATTCTCAAGAAACAATTAGTTCAATGATATATATGTTGTTATTAATTACCAAAACCACCCGGGGATTAGTTGCACTTTCAATCTCCCCCTTTTTGGTAATTGATGACAACATATAGATCAAAGCTTCGACAAATGATATAATCAATGAATGATATCGTCGCTTTGAGAAGTATGTGATAAGCAAGAGCTCCCCCTAAATTTGTGCATTATTTAAGATTTGCGTTTGAATGCAAATGCACAATCGATTAGGATCATGGGTCACTCTTCCATGTCACATACATCTTGGTGGAGCGCACAAAATGATAAGACTGAATAGCATGCACCCAATCACCAAGACATGAGTAAATGATCATACAAAACATGAATAGCATATGATAAGCATTAAGCACACATTAAGCATAGTATGATCAGGCACTCATCAAAGTAGAGCAAACGAGTATCAAACACACGGAATGTCTCGAAAACTCAAAAGTATCTCAAAGAAAACCGCAAACGAAAGAGCAAAAGCGAGCACTCTCTCTCTCGAAGTCCTATGATCTATACAATTTCTCCCCTTTGGCAACAAGTTACCAAAAGTTCGAAGGTATAGAGCTAAGCGTCACTAGGGACTCACTGGCGGCTCTGTCAGGTCGATGGAGTGGAGATAGCTGCATCTCGCAAAGGCTTCGCTGAAGTCTGTGGAGCTGGAGGAGTGGACACCGAGCTGGAGCTGAACCGATGGAGCTGTGGGAGGTCTTGATGTAGTAGCCCAGGGTCATCCTTTGGAATAGCAATGATCTGGGCTTTGTGGGAACTGAGCAGGCTGCTCATAATCATCTGGACCAAATCATCTTCCATCTCCTTCATGAGCTCTCGCCTTCTTCCTCTTGGCTTCCTCAATATCTGCCTCAAGCTTGTTGACGGTGACTGCACTTGATCGACTTGACATCCAGAGCATGGAACTTGTCTTCAACTATCCTCTCAAGACTCTCCTGAGACTGCACTATGCTGGCCAGGCGTAGTTCAATCCTCTGGGTAGCTTCAAGAAGTTGTTCTCCAACGCTCTTGGGTTTTGCTGCTGCTGCTGCTTCCTTCTCAGCTTTGGCTTGTTTGGCAGCTTCAGACTTAGCTTGTCCTTCAACAGATGTGGGATCATCCTCTGTCATCACAACTTCATTGTCCTCATGTTCAGGCTGCAGTGGCAAGTGGGGTCTATCCAACAAGTAGGTGTCCGTGCCAAACTTGGCATTGATGAGCATCTGAATGTGCGGAGCAAATCCACATGACCTCTTCTCGTCTGTCATTGTCCTCTTGATAGTCTCAACTATCGTGTCCATCACCTTGAAAGGTGCCTTCGATCTAGAATATGCAGCATGTTGATAGAATACCCTCTTATCATGCGATGATCTCGACTTAGGCATCAAAGTATGCCTCGTAATGGTGTTAGTGGTTGGGAGACCTGCTCAAGATGATACATCGATCCAAGCTTCCATATCTCAACATCTTTGGCTGGTACCTCATTGTACATATTTTCATTGACTCATGGTTTTCTTTGGAATTCCATAGACATCTACATCATCATCTCTTGATCTTTGGAGCATTCAGCAGTGCTCTCCATTCTTCAACTGTTGAAGAGAATCTCGGCCTTGATCATCCATACAATTCGCCATCTGGATAGAAATGTCTTGTGGCATAGAACCGCATGATCATCTCATCATTCCAGCTATTAAGTTAACATATAATGCTTGTATCTATATCCTAATATCCCTATCACGTGCATTAATAATCATATATTCTACTTTCAAAGTATCATACAAGCTCAACTAACATGGAATAATATGTTATTTATCACAAGGACTAAACCTATGATGATATGAATTTAAATTGAAACAATAGTTAAATTATTGCTGTATTGCTTTGTATATTGAAGAATTGTTTTCGATTCATTGAAACGATCATGTTTCATCAAAGCTCTCCCATTTAGCACATAAGCCAAGTACGAATATTCCATGAAATTGAACAAGGTTAAAGCTATTGTCTAGTATAAGGAATAGGATACTTATTTTTTGTCGATTATTGACAGTTTTCCAGTCACTCTGAAGCTATGTATGCCAAATTTTTCTTGTATATCTTTGTAAATGCTAACCGCATGCCCAAAGGCTGTACCGTTATCCTGAAATTCTTCAGTCAAGTATAATTTTCCCTATAACTCCCGCTTAACCCCGCAGGACCTCGTTCCAATCAGAAAGTTCTCATGCTAAATCCCCTCACCTATTCGTCCTCCTACTCCTACCGAAATCCCTCTCACCGATCCGAACCATGCCTATGTACTCCTCGACTCGGCAACCGCCCTTATCAGGCCCATCCTCCCACTTCGCCCCCGCAGCCCGACCCCAACCACTAGGCCCTGCCGTCTGCCTCGCTCCCCAGCGTCGCCACACCCTCGATGACGCCCCGAGCTCGCGTCGCCTTCACTCCAGCCTCATCCCGGCATCGCCCCCATCGCTCCCTACCCGAAGCTGCCCATCTCCCCCGATGAGCCCCGTCGCGCCGCTCGCTTCCCCACGGCGTTTGCTCTCCCTCCATCCACACTTCATTCCCGTCGCCTTGAACCGAGGCTGCCGTGCGGCCGCCACGGGCTTCCGCTCACGCTCATTTTCTTTCGCCTACGGCTGCCGTTGCATCGGCCATGCGCTCCGCACTAGTGCCCGCCCGCCCACTTCTTGCCAGCGCTTCCCATGTGGTTGCCTGGCCTTCACCGTTTGTCGCTTTTCCGTGTCATCGCGCTCGTCATTCGCTTCGGCTACGCTGCTTTTCGGCTCGCATGCTCGTTTCTCTCTTGCAGCCGTGCGCTACATGTTCGCGTGCGCTTGCTCTCGCCTCTGTGCGCTGTTCTGCTCGCGGCTACTTTGTCAGTTCCTATCGACTGCATTACAGCCAGAGTCCTCATGACATGTGCTTCTCTGACAGCTGTCGAGATTCACGATCTTACCGTAGCTTCTAGTCAAGCTTTATGCAGATACACATGTACAGAATCATGACGTGAGTGCAAGATTTCCAGTACAGTCACATCTGTCGATGAGATAAGCATTTTGCTGATTTTACTCGCTTTGCGATAAATTTACATCCATCTTGTCAGCTATCGCCACATTGTCATGTTCACGATAATCTTGATGCCTCATACGACTGCAATTCCAGGCCATCATCTTGTTCAAGACATTCTACATGGGTTAGTCCCACAAGGAACAAACAAGGATATCCATGGACATAGATTGAAGTACACAATAGATGATGTCCATGAAAGCAATGATTACCTTGTCCCTTGACTTACCAACATGAGGGTTTGTGACTCCATGAACTAGTGCAAGATGTGGAAGTTGATTGCACAAGTTCTTGCCAAAATGAATATGAGTGAAGTATGTTGGCGGAGTCACCTCAAGAACTCTCTAGTTCTTCTTCTTGGGATCCACATCATCTTGATGGGAATCCTTGGGGTAGTAGTTGAGCTTGTCAAGTAGAACTTGAAGTTACCTTGGGAACCCACTTGACCATGGCCTTGGGTGCTTCAATAAATGCATCAATCTCCTCTTGAAGCTTGTCCTTGCCTTTTAGCTTGTGGTCTTGTGGTGGAAGGTCATCTTGAGCTTGTTCCACATTGGAAGAAGTAGGATCATACTTCTCCTTTTGAGAAACAAACTTTGGAGTGGGATATTGACCTTCTTCCCATTCAACACCTCGGCGTTGAACTTTCGCTCAAAACCAATTCCTTGATTCTTCCGTGCCTTCCTTGCTTAAGTAACAATTTCTCAAAGTTCTTGCTTCTAAGCAAGGCTCTTGTAGACACCTTTCTATAATCCCTTTCAATAAACTATTTTCTTGCTCAAGTGTAACTTGGCTTAAAACATTGTTAGTGGAATCTAGAGAATTACTAGAACCAATTATGTTGCTTCTAGATGAAGAATTTTTCTTATGCTTGTCATGCTTAGTTTTAATAGGTGGCAAGAAATTAGACAAGAGAAGTCGTTTGGCAAGATATGAAGAACTCTTCTTTCAAGATCGTCATTGATAGCTTTAGGAACTCATGTTCTTGCTCTAGATTGACCTTCTCGAGCGTAGCTTCTCATGAGATCTTAGGAGCTCTCTATGATCTTCTTGAGTTGTTTCATGAGCTAACTTAAGAGTGTTTAGTTCTTTAGTTAGACGCTCAATCTCCTTCATAGCATTGTCATTCGACTCTTCTCGACTATAAAGACTACTAGCATGTTCATCATTACTAGGCTCACTAGATTTATCATGTAAAAGCTCATCTTCACCAAGCAAGTCATCCTCATCACTATCAAAGTCAATGAATTGTGGTGTGATACCTTGGGGCCTTTTGCCATGAAGCATCTTCCAATTCCTTCATTTGGTGAATCAAATATGTCATAGGAGTTGAAGTTGGAGGATACGAGAGCAAGACCGCAACACCCTCATCTTGATCAGATTCGAGTTGGAGTGATAGCTTCTTTCGAGTGATTGTCTGAGTCGGAGCCGAGACCCATTCACCAACATGAGCTTGATGTTTTCTTCTTGTGTAGCTCCTTGATGACTTGTCTTTCCTTTCCGAATCCTTGCTTCTCCGAGAGGATCTTCGCTCATAACGATCATCTCTACTCCTTCTCTCTTCCGAGGCGACTCTTCTCTTGAGCTTCTTCTTCTTGGAGATTCTTCTCTTCTCTTGTGGGAGTCGAACACTCATTTGAGTAGTGTCCGGTCTTCCACAATTGTAGCAGTTTCGATCACGACTAGAAGATCTCTTTTCATCATATGATCTAGACTTTGAGCTTCTTTCCTTGCTTCTACTCTTGTAGAATTTGTTGAAGTTCTTCACCATTAGGCTTATCTCTTCATTGGAAACTAGCTTGTCACTTGAGGTTGTGGGAGCTTCAACTGTAGCTTTGTAAGCACCACTTGACTTGTTGTGAAGCTCTTCCTTGTCTTTAAGTGTCATCTCATGAGCAACAATCCTTCCAATGACTTCGGTAGGCTTGAGATCCTTGTAGTTTGGCATCATTTGGATCAAAGTGCACACGGTGTCATACTTTCCATCCAAAGCTCTGAGAATCTTCTTGATGATGAATCGGTCGGCCATTTCTTCGCTTCCTAAGCCGGCAATCTCATTTGTGATGAGAGCAAGCCTAGAGTACATTTCAGCGACTCCTTCACCTTCCTTCATCTTGAACTAGTCAAGCTGACCTTGAAGAACATCTAGCTTTGATTCCTTTAAGTAAACAAGAAGCATAAACATAATAAACATCACATGCAATTATATAATAGTGACATGATATGGCCAATGTCATATAGCTCCTTTGATCTCCATCTTCGGGGCTCCATGATCATCTTCGTCACCGGCATGACATCATGATCTCCATCATCGTGTCTTCATGAAGTTGTCACGCCAACGACTACTTCTACTTCTATGGCTAACGCATTTAGAAATAAAGTAAACTAATTTACATGGCGTTCTTCAATGACACGCAGGTCATACAAAAAATAAAGACAACTCCTATGGCTCCTGCCGGTTGTCATACTCATCGACATGCAAGTCGTGATTCCTATTACAAGAACATGATCTCATACATCACAATATATGATTCATCATTCATCACAACTTTTGGCCATATTATATCACAAGGCAATTGCTGCAAAAACAAGTTAGACGTCCTCTAATTGTTGTTGCATCTTTTACGTGGCTGCAATAGGGTTCTAGCAAGAACGTTTTCTTACCTACAAAAAAGCCACAACGTGATTTGTCAACTTCTATTTACCCTTCATAAGGACCCTTTTCGTCGAATCCACTCCAACTAAAGTGGAGAGACAAGCACCCGCTAGCCACCTTATGCAACTAGTGCATGTCAATCGGTGGAACCTCGTCTCATGTAAGCGCACGTAAGGTCAACCCTTCATCCCATAATACCGCTGAAGCAAAATAAGACTAGTAGCGGCAAGAAAGTTGACAACATCTACGCCCACAACAAAATTGTGTTCTACTCGTGCAATAGAGAACTACGATAGACCTAGCTCATGGTGCCACTGTTGGGGAACGTTGCTGAAAATTAAAAATTTCCTACGGTTTCACCAAGATCCATCTATGAGTTCATCTAAGCAACGAGTGATAGGAGTGCATCTACATACCCTTGTAGATCATGAGCGAAGCGCTCAAGAGAACGGGATGATGGAGTCGTATCACGTGAATCACCGATGACCAAGTGCTGAACGGACAACACCTCGCGCTCAACACACGACGGAGCGGATGACGTCTCCTCCTTCTTGATCCAGCAAGGGGGAAGGAGAGGTTGAGGAAGAAGGCTCCAGCAGCAGCACGACGGCATGGTGGTGGTGGAGATGCAGTACTCCGGCAGGGCTTCGCCAAGCAACTACGGGAGGAGGAAGAGGTGTAGCAGGGGGAGGGAGGCGCCAAGACTTAGGGTGCGGCTGCCCTCCCTCCCCCCTCCTTTATATAGGGCCCCAGGGGGGCACCGGCTGAGGGAGTCCTGGACTAGGGGGTGTCCGGATAGCCGAACTATCATCATCGGCCGGACTCCAAGACTATGAAGATACAAGATTGAAGACTTCGTCTCGTGTCCGGATGGGACTTTCCTTGGCATGGAAGGCAAGCTTGGCAATATGGATATGTAGATCTCCTACCATTGTAACCGACTCTGTGTAACCCTAGCCCTCTCCGGTGTCTATATAAACCGGAGGGTTTTAGTCCATAAGACGAACAACAATCATACCATAGGCTAGCTTCTAGGGTTTAGCCTCCTTGATCTCGTGGTAGATCTACTCTTGTACTACCCATATCATCAATATCAATCAAGCAGGAGTAGGGTTTTACCTCCATCGAGAGGGCCCAACTGGGTAAAAACATCGTGTCCCTTGTCTCCCGTTACCATCCGCCTAGACGCACAGTTCGGGACCCCTACCGAGATCCGCCGTTTTGACACCGACATTGGTGCTTTCATTGAGAGTTCCTCTATGTCGCCACCGATAGGCTTGATGGCTCCTTCCGATCATCTACAACAACACGGTCCAGTGGTGAGACTTTTCTCCCGGACAGATCTTCAGATTCGGGCGGCTTTGCATGTGGGCCAATTCGCTGGCCATCCGGAGCAGATCGAAGCTACGCCCGCCATCATGTCGATTTGGAAGTCTAAACTTCACGGCCGACATCCGCGAAGACTTGATCTTCGTGGATTCGAGCCACAACCGAGCACGCCGCACTATCACGATGGGCATGATTTAGCTCACGCCGAACAAAGGCCTCGAGGCCGCACACAAGTCCGCTCCGATCCTCAATTCGAGTCGGCTGCCCAGACGAGGACGGATGGCTAGACACCGCCCGGGGCTGCTACCCTATGGCGATGGAGCCGACATCGACCTTGTCCCTTGTGACGCCAGGACTCGAGGTGCCGGACTCTCGCGGACTCGAACCTCCTGCGCGCCTCCAATCGAATCCGATTGGGCCCCGATCATGGAGTTCACCGCCATGACATCTTTCAACACTCACCTTTTGGCGACATCCTGAATTGCTAAAGTATCTCTCCCTATCGAGAGCCCTTGTAGGATCGGAAGTATGTCTAGAGGGGGGTGATTAGACTACTTGACAATTTAAAAGTTTAGCCTTTTGATTAGGACAAGTTTTTAGCAAGTTCACAATGATGACCAAGTCAGTATCACCCTACACATGCAATTCTAGAGTTATGGCAGCGGAAAGTAAATTGCACATGTAGTAAATAGAGGTGGAGAAGAGCAAACGCAGTTTGGAGACACGGAGATTTTTCTCGTGGTTCCGATAGGTGGTGCTATCGCCAATCCACGCTGATGGAGACTTCAACCCACGGAGGGTAACGGCTGCGAGAGTCCACGGAGGGCTCCACCCACTAAGGGTCCACGAAGAAGCAACCTTGTCTATGCCATCATGGCTTACGCCCACGGAGGACTAGCCTTACTCGGGGTAGATCTTCACTAAGTAGGCGATCTCCTTGCCCTTACAAACTTCTTGGTTCAACTCCACATCTTGACGGAGGCTCCAAGCGACACCTAACTAATCTAGGAGGCACCACCTCCAAAAGGTAATAGATGGTGTTGGTGATGATGAACTCCTTGCTCTTGTGCTTCAAATGATAATCTCCCCAACACTCAACTCTCCTCACCGATTTGGCTGTGGTGGAAGAAGGATTCAGTGGAAAGCAACTTGGGAAGGCTAGAAATCAAGTTTCATATGGTGGGAGTGGAGCAACTTGATCTCAACACAAGGGTAGGTAGTTTTCTTCTCGTAAATGTAAGGTAGGAGTGGTAGTTCTTTCGATGGCTCTCTCCACTAATGAAGAGGAGGTGGAGGGTATTTATAGCCTCCACATAAAATCCAACTGCTACACACATTTGACCAATCTCGGCCGACCGGTTGGCAACTCGGTGAGACCGAAAGTTCAAATCTTAGAACGTTGGGATTTTCGTGGGACCGAAAATACAATCTCTTGTTAGTCCGATTCTTCCAAAGACTAGGGTTTGCCATTCTCGGTGGGACCGACTTTATCATCTCGGTGACACCGATTTGATTACGTATGTTACTGAAGCTTGGCAACACTAGTTTCGTGAGACCGAGTTTGGAATCGGAAAATCCAAATTACTAGGGTTTGGGTATATGGCTGAGGTGGTTCATCTCGTGTGACTGAGTTTATGGAATCGGTGGGACCGAGATTACTTATGAGCATATGTTGGAATGAAAGATTGTCGACTGTTTGGGAGATAGATCACTAAGCACTTTGAGCAACCAGATCATCAACATAACCTCATCCCTTTAATAGTATTGGCTTTCCTATGGACTCAATGTGATCATGGATCACTAAACCAAAAATGGAGTCTTGAGCTTTTGCCAATGCTTTCCTTAGCATTTTGAGGGGTCCACATCATCAATCATTGTTATACCCATATCAATGAACTTTCTGAAATATTCTCAAGAAACAATTAGTTCAATGATATATATGTTGTTATTAATTACCAAAACCACCCGGGGATTAGTTGCACTTTCAGCCCTGACCGAATTGCGGTCAGGATGGCTGGGATGCGGACGACGAAGAAATTCAAAGCCCACCCACCACCCACTTTGTAGCAACTGTCGACAATCTAACCGACTTGCTAGACATCGACTCCGAAGACATCGACGGTGTGGACGACGATGCCGGAGACGACCAAGAACCAGCGCCTACTGGGCACTGGAAAGCCACCTCAACTCCTGACGTATACATGGTGGATACACCAAAAGGAAGCGATAACGAGGGACAACGGGACGCGACGAAGGATCATTCCCCCGAAAAACAACAAAAACGGCGACGCAAGCGCCGCCCGAAGTCCCGCCGATAACAACAAGACCCATAATGACCCAGCCAGAGAGCAGGCGAACCAAAGGATCTATTTAACATGCAACCAAGCAACCATCCGAACAGGATGAATTGGACAAGCAACCCATCCCGGCGAAAAAACAAATATTCCAGACGATCTCACGCCGGACAGATCACCGGAACATAAGAACCTTCACAAAAGGCTTGTCGCCACTACAAGAAGCTTGAAGAAGCAGAAGCAGAAGCTCAAAACAGCGGAAGACGTACTCAGAATGAGATGGAGCAAAGTACTCAAGACCACAGACAAATACGGCAATAGTAACCAAGCAAAGAGCTACCCGAAGCGCAAGCTATTGCCCAAATTCGACGAGGAGGCCGTAGAGCCACCACAATCAAAAAGCAAAGAGGCCGCCTGGCCGGATAGACAACCAGATGACAGGCTAAGAGCGGCAAGCGGCGCCGCACACAAGCCGGAACATGATACACATAAAGATCCTCGCAATAAGGATGGCCCGGTCAGGTCCATTTATAGGCCAAAAAAGAGGGCTCTAGGAAGCAACACAAAACGCCTAGTATTCAAAGATAACAGCACACCTAAATACAGGGGCGCCGCACACCCACTATGTTTCACCGATGAGGTACTAGATCATGAATTTCCAGCGGGATTCAAACCCGTAAACATAGAGGCATATGACGGAACAACAGACCTCGGAGTCTGGATTGAGGATTGCATCCTACACATACATATGGCTAGAGGAGATGATCTCCATGCCATAAAATACCTACCCCTCAAGCTCAAAGGGCCAGCTCGGCATTGGCTCAAAAGCCTCCCAGAAAATACCATTGGAAGTTGGGAAGAGCTCGAAGATGCGCTTCGAGCAAATTTTCAAGGGACTTATGTCCGCCCTCCGGATGCAGACGATTTAAGTCACATAACTCAACAGCTCGGAGAGTCAGCACGCAAATTCTGGAACAGGTTCCTCACCAAAAAGAACCAAATAGTCGTCTGTCCGGACGCTGAAGCCTTAGCAGCTTTTAAACATAACGTCCGAGACGAATGGCTCGCCAGACACCTCGGCCAGGAAAAACCACGAACAGTGGCCGCGCTAACAAGCCTCATGACCCGCTTTTGCGCGGGAGAAGATAGCTGGCTGGCAAGATGCAGCACCAGCGACCCGAGTACATCCGAGGTAAGAGATGGAAATGGGAAATTATGACGCAGAAAAGATCAGCGCCGGAGTATGGAAAATGGCCCAAAGAGCACGGCGGTCAACGCCGGGTTCAAAAGCTCTCGGCCGAACAACAAAACATTGCCTCTTAAGGACAACAGTGACGAGCTATCCAACCTAAACAAAATTCTGGATAGGATATGTCAAATTCACAAGACTTCGAAGCTCGCAAACCATACCCACCGAGATTGTTGGGTCTTCAAACAGTCCGGCCGACTTAACGCTGAATACAAGGGGCTCGACACACCAAGCGAAGACGATGACGAACCCCACAAGCAGAGCGTCGGAAAACAAAAGAACTTCCCACAAGAAGTAAAAACAGTGAATTCACTTCAAGTGACAACAAGGAAAAATACGGCGGTGCCTATTAAAGCACATGCCGCACGGTCCACCCCAGCGGAATCCCAAGATTGGATGTCAAAACCAATTACTTTCGACCATCTGGATTACTCCAGAAGTATTCGAAACGCAGGATGGACTGCTTTGATATTGGATCCTATAATCGACGGACTACAATTTACACAAGTCCTAATGGATGGCGGCAGCGATTTAAACCTGCTATATCCGGACACAATCCGCAAGATGGGGATAGACCCTACCAAAATTCGCCATAGCAGCACCTCCTTCAAAGGAGTGACGCCAGGCCCTTACGCCAAGTGCACGGGCTCCTTATGGCTAGAAGTTGTGTTCGGTTCACCCGACAACTTCCGTCGGAAAAGCTAATCTTCCATATCGCCCCATTTAAAAGTAGCCACCAAGCACTATTGGGACGTGAAGCTACCGCTTTTAACGCAATACCGCATGACACGCTGCCTCTTACACTTAAAATGCCCGGTCCACGCGGCATCATCTCTTTAAAAGGTCGTTCAAGACCCCGGTCACGGCTAGGCGAGTCCGGCACAAATAAACTAGGGGCTTCCTAGCCGCATACCCCTCTACAAGGGGCTGTGCGGATGAACAATGAAGAGCCAATAAAGCTCAACTTTATTCATTTTTTAATCACACTATGTTTTAAATACATTTCTTGCACGATATCTTTTCAAACTAAGTTCTTCTCTTTTCAGATGAACAACGTATACACCCGCCCAGATACAAAGACAACGGAGACACAGCGCAGACGCAAAGCAGGGACCCATTGCAAGGATTCTTTTCAGATTAAGACCCACGTAAACCTTTCTTATCGTCTCTTGTTGATACACATCCCCGCTTCCTACCATAACCGATGAGGAGGTCTGGCGTTTTGGCATCGGGCGCGCCAAGTTTTTGCCCGCACTGACACTAGGGGCTTAGGGCATTCTTCGCCTGCTATTATAAAGACCGGATACCTTATGGAGTGTTCGGCGCCTCGAAGTTAGGCCTTATATGCATCAGCTCGAATCATGTCTTTGGTCAAATGTTGGGTTTGCCGGCTCCTATGTTTTGCTGCCTTACGCTCAGATCATCGGCTAACGCGGCACCAGGAGAACTATCGCGATTGTGCCCTTGTTCGCCTGGCGAGCACCTCAAGAGAGAAAGCCGAAAACCGATCGTCATTATATAGCGAGAGATCGGTCAACCACTCGGTCGACTACCGAATGTCTAGAATTCTCCGCTTGACGAGGGACTGCTTCGGTCAGCACATACGCCGCCCGAATCCGGAGAGCGCTGGTGTCCCTAGGGGCTATATCGTAGCCCCACCTTCAACTCCTATGGCTAAGTGAAAGTGATAAAGCATTATAGTCCGGTTGCTTAGTTTGCTACGCTACCACCTCCTTCACAGACCAAGACGTTGATTAAGTGTGAAAAGGCGCCCTTTTGCAAACACCCCGCACTATGTGCGTGGGGGCTAAAGCTGAAGCCTGCCATCTTTCAGGTTATATATACATATACATTAACGGCCGCACAGGAGATATTTCAATACTTGAACGCACAAGTATAAAAAGCACTTTTATTACAAATATGGTTTTACAAATCATACATGCCATTTGAACATAACATCTTTCGAGCACTGCGACTCTATCAAACGAGCGCCCTGCAGAACTTCCCCAAAATAGTGCTCAGCGGGTAACCGCTCGTCTCAACCCCGGATGCAACAATGTGGCATCCATCTCCGCAAAGATGTCTTAACACGGCAAGAGCCATCCGCGCCCTCTATGCATGCCGACCGCTTCATCGCTTTGATATGCGGCACCGCCCCAAGGAATTGCTATAATAAGCCAAAATAACTCTTCGCTTGGGCCTATCCGCCACAGATGAGCCACTACATCCGTCATGGCAAATCCGACAATCTATTCAGCTCAGCCCACTCACCAACCGATCGGTCAACGGAAGTGAACGCCCAGATCGTGGAATTGAGACCAAAACAGCTCTTCCATCTCGTGATCCTTTTGGCTTCGGAAGTGCACAACCACATCCGCCCTTTTCGCCGCCAAATCCAGATAAGGATCCTCCACACCCCACACCTGGCCCAAATTGAGCATACGGATCAGGAACTTCTGCGCAGCGTAAAGGGCTTTCCACCGCAATGTCTCCGCCCGACGCAGCTCCTCCTTTATAGCCCTCATTGCAGAACGGGCATCCTTGGCTTCGGCGGTGGCCTTCTTCAGGTCCTCTTGCTCCACTCGGCGTTCTTTTTCAAGAACCTCATAGTGGTCGGTAACATCCTTCAGCTTCACGGCCATTCCGGCCATCTCCTCCCTGTTTCGGCAGTGAGCAGCCTTTTCAGCTTTTAGCTCTTCGGCTGCCTTCGAGGAAGCCGCATCACTCCTTCTGGCCTGCTCCTTGGCTCGAGCAAGCTCTGCCCAAAGGTCCTCCACAGCAGCGGCACCATCTGCATTAAGCATACATGTTGTAAGGAGTGGGCATCAGCTCCCTTACTAGGGGACCACGGAGAAACAACCTACCTTGTGACTCGTCAAGTCGCTTATCGACCAAATAGCGATGTCCGTGATCCAGAACGCCGAGTTGCCGCTTTAGCTCGGCAACTCTATCAGTCCGGCTGGCCACCGTACGATCCACCACCTGCATAGGAAGGACGAGAATCGATAACTGAGATTATGATCCTCGGCACGCTGTCTCTTTCGACAACATACCGAGTCTCAGGGGCTACTATCTATACAGGGCGCACTCTATGTGCAAAACTGTCAAAGGGTATGTCATTTTTACGTACCTCAGATCCCGCCAGTAAACTTCTGACGGCATCATGCAACCCGCCCTCAGCGGATGAAATTCTTTCAATCACCGTACTCATCAATGTACGGTGATCTTCTGAGATAGACGCCCCTCGAAAGCAGATCCTTCACCTCCCGCCTTACACCAGAAGGTGCCGAACTCTCCGGCCCTGCCGGACTCGGGGAGACCCTCCGTGACGACACCTCAGGGTCGTCCGCCCCGCCTGACGGTGCGGCAAATGGAGGCGTCTCGCTCTCCATCATCTCCGGACGAAGGTCCCCGAGTATGAGCTCAGCTGAGAAGGACGGAGATCCGAACTACAAGGTAAAAACTTCGGTTATCCTCAGAAGCAAAAATAGGGATGTCCCTTATTACAAAACTCCCCTTTCCTACTTACGGCTCATTGGAGGGCTGATTCCTTAGGGAGATAGTGCGGCCGGGCTTCTCCGGCGCAGACCCTCCGTGAAGATTTCTTTCCCGCTTTGAGGCCTTAGCCTCCGGATCTTTGAAGCGGTCCTCTTCTCCCCCTTGAAGGAGGGATTCTCGATCCCCCCTTTCTTGAAAGCCTCCTTAGTAGAGGCGGTAGTTTCTCTGTTCTCCCTTCACCCTCTTCAAGGCGCAACCTCCAAAGATCTTGACCAACACGGATCCGCGTGGTCTCCGGAGGGGGGCCGACATCAGACGCTTTTGCTTGCGCTATCCACTCCTATTCAAAGGACGATTGATTAAAAGGCAAATCTAAGATATGCAAACAAACGGTATGTCCGGACACAGGGCTACTTACTTGAGTATCCGGGCGATTGCAGCTTAAGTCGGCGTCCTCGGTCAATTCCGGACACACCTCTTGTGATCCGAAGAACAATTTGTACATCTCCACGGGTGTCGCACCCATGAAGTGTTGGAGAGCTCGTGGTCCCTCCGGATTAAATTCCCACGGGCGGAGGGGGCGACGTTTGCAAGGCAGAAGACGCCGAATTAGCATAACATGCGTCACCACGACCAGATTGATCTCCCTCTCTTGGAGGTCTCGAATCCGGCCCTGCAATAGGGGTACGTCCTTTGACGGCCCCCAGTTAAGCCCTCTGTTGACCCATGACATCAGCCGTTGTGGAGGGCCCGAGCGAAAGATGGGCGGCAGCTTCTGCCTGCTGCCCCTGGGAGCGGTAATATGGAACCACTCTTGTTGCCACAAACCGAGCTCCTCCTGAAAAGAGCCCTCGAGCCATGGAGCATCGGCCCTATTGCTTACAATCGCGCCGCTGCACTTTGCCTGACGCCCCTCAATCATCTTCGGCTCCACGTTGAAGGTTTTGAGCCACAAACCGAGGTGAGGGGTGGTGCGGAGGAAGGCCTCGCAGACGACAATAAATGATGAGATATGGAGGATGGACTCCGGAGCAAAGTCGTGGAATTCCAACCCATAGTAGAACATGAGCCCCCTCATGAAGGGATCCATCGGGAAGCCTAAACCCCGACGGAAGTGAGGCACGAACACTATGCTCTCGCCTGGCTCGGGAGTAGGAATGACTTGCCCTTGGGCAGGCAACCTATGCGAAATCTCGTAGGTTAAGTACCTGGCTTCTCTCAGCTTTAGCACGTCCTCTTCCGTGACGGAGGAGGGCATCCACCGGCCCTGTAGGTCGGAGCCAGACATTGTCGAAGGTCCGAAGCGCTCAAATCTGGAGCCCTGAGTGCTGGAACTTGGGGCGAGGGGTAGATTCAATTGAGGATTGAAGAAAAGAAATGAGCCTTGGTCTCATTATAAAGAGGGAAAATACCAAGAGCCATCACCGTGACCGCTTGGAACTCTCCTTCGATGGAGGCGGCGTGGCAACGGGCGAGGTTGGGTTACCCACGTCCATATTGATGGGAATCCCGGAATAAGGGGAACACGATCTCTGCTTCGACAAGACGTGCCAAGGAAACCGCTTCAACAAACGCGCTGAGGTGGTATAATAAAAACGATTCAAGTGAAGGCTTGGTAGTGGTGTGACGTCACGCCGTGAAATACGTCAGCAGATTGAACTTGTGTAAATATTATTCACTCTACGGTGGTATGTGGAATTTATTTTACAGAGCCGAACACTATCCTGGCGTTCACAATCTTCTATGAATTATTCGGAGGAGGAACCTGCCCTGCAATGCCGAAGACAATATGCGCGCCAGACTCGTCGTCATTGAAACCTGGTTCAGGGGCTACTAAGGGAGTCCTGGACTAGGGGGTGTCCAGATAGCCGAACTATCATCATCGGCCAGACTCCAAGACTATGAAGATACAAGATTGAAGACTTCGTCCCGTGTCCGGATGGGACTTTCCTTGGCGTGGAAGGCAAGCTTGGCAATACGGATATGTAGATCTCCTACCATTGTAACCGACTCTGTGTAACCCTAGCCCTCTCCGGTGTCTATATAAACCGGAGGGTTTTAGTAAATAGGACAAACAACAATCATACCATAGGCTAGCTTCTAGGGTTTAGCCTCCTTGATCTCGTGGTAGATCTACTCTTGTACTACCCATATCATCAATATCAATCAAGCAGGAGTAGGGTTTTACCTCCATCGAGAGGGCCCGAACCTGGGTAAAAACATCGTGTCCCTTGTCTCTTATTACCATCCGCCTAGACGCACAGTTCGGGACCCCCTACCCGAGATCCGCCGGTTTTGACACCGACACCGGCCCTGGAGATGGGAATCTCCCAAGGGGCGGCGGCCAGGGGGTTGGAGTGCCCCCAAGGCAAGTGGTGCGCCCCCCCCCCCACCCTAGGGTTTCCAAGCCTAGGCGCAGGGGGGCAGGGGCGACCAGCCCACTAGGGCTGGTTCCCATCCCACTTCAGCCCACGGGCCCTCCGGATAGGTGGCCCCACCGGTGGACCCCGACCTTCCGGTGGTCCCGTGACAATACCGGATGACCCCAAAACTTTCCCGATGGTCAAACAGCACTTCCTATATATAAATCTTCACCTCCGGACTATTCCGAACTCCTCCCGACGTCCGGGATCTCATCCGGACTCAACAACATTCGTAATCACATACAAGTCTTCCTAATAACCCTAGCGCCACCGAACCTTATGTGTAGACCCTACGGGTTCGAGAATCATGCGCACATGACCGAGACAGCTCTACCGCCAATAACCAACAAATGGATCTGGATACCCATGTTGGCTCCTACATGTTCCACGATGATTTCATCGAATGAACCACGATGTCGAGGATTCAATCAACCCGTGATACAATTCCCTTTGTCAATCGGTACGTTGTTTGCCCGAGACTCGATCGTCGGTATCCCAATACCTTGTTCAGGCCGTTATCGCAAGTCACTTTACTGCTTTCAGAATGATGATCCCGTGACCAAACACTTGGTCACTTTGAGATCATTATGATGATGCATTACCGAGTGGGCCCAGAGATACCTCTCCGCCATACACGGAGTGACAAATCCGAGCCTCGATCCGTGTCAACCCAACAGACACTTTCGGAGATACCTGTAGTGCAACTTTATAGCCACCCAGTTACGTTGTAACGTTTGGTACACCCAAAGCACTCCTACGGTATCCGGGAGTTACACGATCTCATGATCTAAGGAAAAGATACTTGACATTGGAAAAGCTCTAGCAAAACGAACTACACGATCTTGTGCTATGCTTAGGATTGGGTCTTGTCCATCACATCATTCTCCTAATGATGATCCCGTTATCAACGACATCTAATGTCCATAGTCAGGAAACCATGACTATCTTTTGATCAACGAGCTAGTCAACTAGAGGCTTACTAGGGACATATTATGGTCTATGTATTCGCACGTGTATTACGATTTCCGGATAATACAGTTATAGCATGAATAAAGACAATTATCATGAACAAGGAAATATAATAATGATCTTTTATTATTGCCTCTAGGGCATATTTCCAACACTTCTCTACGTGGGGCATTTAATAAATGTCTATTATATATGTTTTCTACCCTATTCAAATTTAGTACATATCAACTACCATATCCTAATGGTTAAAACAGGTACATAATCATCTTCTCTATTTTACACAGTGCACTACCAACCCCTATACGATGATGCACATTAAATTGTTGATACGAGTTGTATGCAAACCAGTGGCTTAAAGTTGATTTTCGTATTGTTTGAAATTGTGTAAATAAAGATTTTTTTAAGAATATTGTTTGCTGATGTTGTCGGATGTGTGTATGAAAGATTCTTTTTTTTCCTCCAGTTGCAACGCACAAGCATGTTTTGCTAGTGTATAAAAAGGCCAAATGAACCCGGAATAATTCCAAAATTTAACAAGGCACTCATATAGTTCTATGTTGCCTGTGTAAAGAAAATAAGGGGGAAGCAGCGTATATTATTTTGCACACAAAGGTGACATGTTCCCTCTCGGAACCATGTGCCTTCTTGAGTCTTGTATGAAATGTATTTTTTGTACATGTTAAGTTTGTTCTGCCGAACATGGAATCCGCGCCTCGTTATCCCGAAATTTTCAAGATCAAGTATATTTTTTCTCTTCTGCTATGAAACTCCCGCCTCTTCAACCCGCGTCGCACCTTGTTATCCTGAAATTTCGACGCGTGCGAAAACTCCCTTCTCATCTAAAATCGGTCCTGCAGCCCAGACACGCGAAATCCCCCTTCTATCCCCAGCCGGAAATGCTGCCTCAATGTCACGTGGTCAAAACCGGTGGGGGTATGTTCATAACTTACCCTACATTTCGGACAAGCGCGTCCCTAATCCATGGCTCCCTACCTTCCCCTTCGTCCCCCCCCCCCATTCGTACACCGAGGCCGACAAAACCTGCAAAACCCCATGCTCCTCTGTCGGCCTCCCGACCGCCGCCTAGCCGGAGACTCTTCCCGGACGATGTCGTCCACCGCAACAGCTCGCCGTCCCTCATCCACCACACTGGATGAGGACTCGTCGTCGATCTTGTCGTCCCGCCGGATCAGCCGCCCCATCCTCCACCTCCAAGGAGCTGCCCCAACGTTCGCCTCGTCTATCGCCCCACCTCCATCCCCACAGTGCCATCTTGATCTGCCCCACCAGAACCGCAGCACCCTAACCAATTCCTCCGATGAAGCCGAGGCCTGCTCGGCGTCACCAAGGAGGTTCTGCACTCATCGCTGCATTTTATCTTTTATTCGTCTCACAGGGCTGCCCGTGCTTGATACCGAGCAGCCATGGCGGGTCTCCGTCGATGGCGCCGTCACCGTCCACTTCATCCACGGCGTCTATCCCCCATGTGGTTGCTTCCTCGGCGGCGACTTCCACACCGGCACTAGTTGCTGCTGCTCCGGCTCTCGCTCGCGTTGCTGCTGCTACTCTGGCTCTCGCTCGCGCTGTGGCTCTTTTCTTGTTGTCGGTCATGCTGCTGCACTGCTCTTCCTTTCATTCGTGCTACTGCTCTGCTCTACTATTGTTGTCGGTCGCGCTGCTGCTCCGCTCTTTCTCTCGTTCGTGCTGCTCTGCTCTTGCTCTCGCTCGCGCTGCTGCTGCTGCACAACCTCTGGCAACTACATGAGTTGCTGCTTGAGCACTCGCTCGCGATGCTTTTGCACGAGTTGCTCTCTGCTAGTGCATTCCCTGCTCGAGCGGCTGCTGATTTAGATCATTGCTTCTCCGCTACTAGTGCTCGAATACACTAAACTTCTATTGCAATGCTCTTCTACTAGTTCAATCAGTTTCGACAGTAAAATTCAGTTTTGACTGTAAAGTTCGGTTTCTTCAGTTAAGTTCAGAGTGAACAGTATTTACAACATCTGTCGGAGCAGCCGTGGCGCGGCTGATGCATTTTACATCTAGCACTTTTTGGTGATGTGTTTTACATCATCTATTGCAGATGATATTAGAGTCCCACTTTAGATTAACATTGTCTGTCTTGTCCTGCTTCAGCCTCGCCGTCATACACCTCACTGGAGCTGCTCCAACGATGGAACCATCCATCACAGTGGAGCAGTACCCTCGGCGCCGTATCCAGAGGCCTCAAATCTTCCTCTCCGCCTCCGACAGTTACACCAGCATCACCATCCTCCATGTCCGACCCAATGATGGTGAGGTCGACAAGGCTATGCCAAAGAGGTTGTACACTCATCGCATCAATTTGTTACTCTGCATTCATGTTGATCCCTCAGGGATCCTTAGGTTCAAAGCAGATGCAAATATAGAAATAAATGAATCATGGTCACAAAGTTAACCGGGAGAAAACTAAATGCTCTTTTGAGCCCCAATTTTAATCGGTTTAGCAAGATAGCCATTATATGATACTAATGTGGACCAAATCTAAGCTCACCAAATATTTTGAGGGCAGGCTTCAGCCTGTTGAAAACTGCCTACTAGAATCGACACTGGTTCAAATAAAAAGTGAAGGAAAACATAGGAATTGGAAACTTTACTATGGTACTACTATTCGTGCATTTGGTTAGAAGGAATGGAGCAAAACAAAACTGGAGGATTTCTCCTTCGTTGTCTCTTTCAAAGAAAAAACGTAGGAATTTTAATATCCACTTGGACGTCCTATTCAAATTAATATGCATGGAGAACCAGACTAATTGCATTACTGGCATAACAAGACTCTTATTTTTTTTCATTTTCACGTGGTTTGACTTTAATTTGACCATGTTTCTCCATTCTTGTGTTCTTCCAATTCATGTTAACCAAACACCCAGGTTGACAGAAATCCTATGCTTGCAAATGCTCTGTTTTACACGTGCATTCCTATCCTATTCCTGTGTTTTTCATGTCCCTGCGTTTATAGAATCCTCCAATTCTAAGGAGCCCTTACAGATTTACTTCATTTTCAGATAGGTGTCAAAGTAAAATCTGTGTATTATGTCCTACTCTATTATGTCCTACTCCTGCCGTGTCGTCATACCTGAGGTGCACCATCAACTGAAGCGTTCACTGCAACAAAGACGCCCTCTGAAAAATTTCTTTCACCGCCTCAGATCATCTTTCCCGTTACCGGCAGCCACACCAACTGCATTACCATCATCGATTGAGCAGATGAACCTGAGGACTACACAGTTTCGAAAGAGAGGTCGCACTCTTTCGTGTCTGCTTACGTTATACATCGGTTATTATTACCTGCTACTTTATTGTCCTGTTCACCTCTTAGACTCCGAGTCAGGTCCAAACTAATGTTCAACCTTGAGTTTTAAAATGTCTGTGGGGCACATATCGAGGTAGCAAAGAATAGTATATGTTTACTATTTGGTCCATCTAGGGTCTTCTATGTGGTTCATGTTGGGTGGGCAATAAACAGTAGATGATCCATCATCTATCTTTTTAAACTAAAGCTATAATCTACCTGCTATCATTAGTTTTGGATCTATCCATTTGATTGCTACCATCAGTCTTGATTTCTGCATGCACCCCTTAGGCCTTACATAATCTAACTCTGTTTCTTTATTATGCATGTCAGTTATTGTACACAGTCGTACTGAACATGTAGAGAAAAAGAGAAGACCGTTATGTGGGAATATAATGTCATGCAGACGCCGCTCCATGGTGGGCGAAGTGGGGCCCCTCCCCTCCCATCATTCCAGATTGTATTCCATAGGAAGATAACTGTTCAGAGGGAGCCGACCGCTCCTATTTACCGCCTGAGGTGTTTGCTCTAACCCGGCATGGTGATGTTGGTCATATCATGCATATGGCGCCTCACATTGCTTACATTATACATCTTATATGTCATCAGCTTAGTTTAGATCTGCTTTGTATGAATGCCGCCTGTTTGGTTTCTATATCATACTCCCACCATTCCTATATAATTGTCTTTTAGATATTTCAACAAGTGACTACATACGGAGAAAAATAAGTGAATCTACACTCTAAAGATGTCTATATACATCCGTATTTGGCGGTCCATTTGAAATCTCTAAAAGGACAAATATTTAGGAATGGAGGGAATATATGGGAAGTATGCAATGCCATCTTCTTTAGACAGGCATCATATACGTGAATCATGCAATGCCATCCTGTTTAGCCAGTCATCATATATTTGAATTGTATTATGCCATATTTTTTAATAATGTGTTCCATTTGGCAACAATTTTTATACATTCATCTACTCTTCCTGTGCATCAGCCATTTGAGTCGGTCATGGGAAAATCTGGAGTGAAAACAAGGTCTTCTGAGTAGTCAGTGCTACCTGTCGATGCAGATTTCTTGCTGGTTACAGATAGCTCCTTGGAGGAGGATTCAGATACATATGACAAGTCGTATCCCCCCCCCCCGAGGTGCATGCTCTAACTTGGCAGGGTTATATTGCTCATATCATGCATATGGTGTCTTGCATTTCCATGCCATCTGCTTAGATTAGACAAGCTTTGTGTGAATGCCTCATGTTTGCTTTCTATATCAGATATGTGAATTATGCAATGCCATGTTTTTCAGCCAGTTATCATATATGTGAATTATGCACCACCATGTAGCCAAGCATCATATATGTGAATTATCTCATGCCATCCTTTTTTTCATTGCGTATTCCATTTGTCGACAATCTATGTATATTGAACTACTCTTCATGTGTATCAGCCATTTGAGCCGGTTTTGGAAAAATTAGGAGTGAAAACAAGGTCTTCAGATCAGGCAATGGTACCTGTTGAAGCATATATCTCGATGATTACAGGTAGCTCCTTAGAGGAGGATTCAAAGACAGAAAACCAGTCCTATATCCCACCTGAGGTGCATGCTCTAATTTGCAATGTTTATATTTCTCATATCATGCATATGGTGTCTTGCATTGCTTAGTTTGACATCATATGAACAATATTCCATTCCATCTACTTAGTTTAGAGATCATACATGCGAGTGCCAGCTGCTTAGTATATGAATCAATTGTGTCAATTATATCATGCCATCTTGTATACTTAGACAGCATGTACGTGAATTATTTCATCCTAACCTATTTTTGAAAGACATCATATAGTTTTGTCATGTCATCCTGTTTAGATACTCATCATATGTTGAATTATGTCATTATATCCTGTTAAGGTATCCATCATATATCTGAAACTGTGTCATGCTATCCTGTTTAGTTAGCCATCATATATGTGAAATTGTGTCATGTCATTCTGCTTGGTTAGACAACATATATGTGAATTACCACATCTGCTCATCATACAATGTCTCAGACGCTCAATTTCTTTTCTTGTTTATCATCCATTTGAATTGGAGGGGGTGATGGAAGTATCTAAGGGAGCAAAAACCCGTTCTTCACAAAAGACAGTGCTACCCGTCGATGCAGATAGAGCCATGGTTGTACTGGCCCATGAACTAGGCCCACCACGCATAATCAAGACTCTTCCAGATTGCACACTTACACCGTTGGACAGAGAATCAGCTACAACCCATCTAACCCCAACCAGCGGATAGTAACCCACTTCTAGTTGACACAGCACCATGTCCACCATAGAGTACCCCCACACGAGCAGTTTGTAAAGCAACTGCAGTGCCCAAAGCACGAAGACCACCACAGCGAATCCAAACTCCACGTTTAAAGCAGAAGAGTGACTGTTCTCAGGTCAGTTTCTGTAGCTATGGTCCATACTCCTTTGCTCTTGCATCACTGCATTTACTCATACCAACTACTTTCAAATTTGAAGGATCCAATTGAAACTCTAATGGCGCAACAAGTATGTTTTAAACATATTTCTTTAACTGGATTGATGTTCTAACTTCTTGCTCTATGTTGATTTCAGTTTCAGTTGTATAAATAGTTATGTTCTCATGTGATGCACATTACAAGTGTTGCCAGTGTTGTGTAGTTTCTCACTCTTATATTCTGTCTATGTTGATGTGTCTCGAAAATATATGATTTAAACCGTGTCTCTATCTTGATTTGGCAACATAAACTAGAATGATATGGACAATAGAGTGACCATGGTACATAGATATATGTTTGTTTCATGATGTTATCCTGTCCACCTTATTACTAAACCGGTTTACCAAAATGAGTTTCGTATACTACATGGTAAACATGTGATGTGTCTGCTTGTTTCTCTTGTAGAATGCGAACAGAATATTGGAGAAGAGCACCCCCACTATGCAATGGTAGAGAAAGTAATGCAGATAAGGTTCAAGACAGTGAGACAACCATGTTGGTCTCCTAGAAAGGTGATAAAAACGATCATGTGGACAATGAGACAACCACACAGTCCTGCGTTGATGTAGTGTTCGAGTTACTGGCTAGTACCGCTGGCACAAGCTCTTCGAACTCACTGCCTGAATAACTTTGGCTTCTTCAGACTCACTATAAGTCGAAGGCCTCGGCCACTATGCTGTGGCAAGAAGTCAAGGACCGAGGAAGTCCTCGCAGAATTCAGATGCATACTTTTCGTGCAATGAAGTTACTGGAGGATTTAAGGCCAAACAAGAGAAAGTTAATAAGCTTGCTAAACATTCTCGCCAAAGATTATGGGTACCTGTGATATTGTTTCTGAGCTCTTCAAGTGGTTTCAGCTCGACTTGTTTTGTCATGGCAGATATTGCACCGGGTCTCCAACTTTGACAACCAGTGTATGTGATATGCTGCTTTGTTCCCTATATTTGCACTGGTGGCAAACTTTGATGCCCAGTGGATGTAATATGTGTAACAATCATGATAGCCTAGCGTAAGTTGCTTGCTTATTTATTTCCTTCTTGTCTTGTTTATTTGTTTGCTTGTAGTTTGTGCAGTTCTTTTTCCGCGGTTTGCTAGTTGCCGCAATAACCTATGTTTTAAAACTAGGCCACAATAACCATGGGCTACATATTTACTGTAGTGACCATGGGTCTTCTACGGGGCGTAGAAACAATGGGCCTTCTACGGGCCGTAGAAACAATGGGCCTCTATGGGCGAGCATCACGGGCCTTCTACGGGTCAGATGATCGATCGCCAAACATGGGCCAATAGCGATCAGATTATGGGTCAGAACGGCTAGAGATGGAATCGTCCGTTCATGGGCCAACCACAATGGGCCGTTGTTAATCGTCCGTATTTGATGACGCTATGGAAACGGCCCAACGGATTAACGGGCCACAAACGGGCCGACTATATCCACGGGCTGAATTTGGCCCACAAGTAGAAAAGGACAGTAATGGGTCGTAAGTAACCGAATGCTAGAAATGAGCCCAATAATAAATTGGCCCTGAGAAGGCCGAAAGATAACACGGGCTGGAAACGACCCAATGGAATAATGTGCCGTTAATGAGTATAAAGCGATACACTGTTCATTACGGGCCAATTTCACCACGGGTCATTAATGGGCCAAGAGTTACAAAGGGTCTCATATGGGCAAAAAGACGTCATGGGCATACATGGGCCGGAAGTTACAACGGGCTGGAATCATATTGAACGGCCCAGATGACGCTACTGGGCCTAATTCAGAGAGGCCGTAACGGGCCGTGAGTTAGCGGGTTGTAAATGGGCTATATGCGAACATGTCGTTAACAGGCTTTCCGTGGGTTAGCCCGCTACCTTTTGACCAAGTCAAACGAGCCAGCCTTTACACAGAACGGGCTCTCGCTATCGTACACGGTCGACGATTACAGGCGCCTTCGGTCCAATGAGTGGATGACATCTGTCCCAACGATGAGCCAACACGTGGTTCCTCTGGCCATTGAGAATTTTACACGTGGAAAATCCCCATTGGTCCGGGCTGTTAACGGGTTATCGGATCCAAACCGGAACCCGATAGCTTAATGGCGACCCATTACGGTGGATGCCACGTGTCGGTTACCCTTGACGAAAGCAATTTTATGACGCGCGATTTATCGTCATGGAAGTGGACACTTCCATGATGATAATTTTGGTAATGTCATGGAACACTTCTACGACAACACATGTATGACTATCTTGATTCTGTCATAAAATCGTCATGGATGTACATGCATGACAAAAAATTATGTCTGAACTTTGCTGAACTCAGTAAAGTTTCATGAAATTTGTCTGGTTTCTTTAAAATTATTTCAAAACGGTTTCCTTAAACTTGTCTTGAAATGGATGCAGATAAGCGTTGGAGATGCCCTAGGAATCTTGTAGGGATTTTATAGGATAGGATTTCTATAGAAAAAAAAATTCTTTAGAGCTCTTTGGTTTCTAGGAATGGAATCATATTCCTATGAAAAAAAAATTCTATCCTCCACATTTCATAGGAAAATAAACATTAGTTCTACGCATAGGATTTGAGATACATGTCACTTCATTTTCTATGACTTTTCTACTCCTATGATTTTCTACCCTATGAACCAAAGAAGGCCTTATATGTTTAGCAAAAAGAGTCCGGTGCCAAGTGGCACCAGCGGTGAGATGGCAGAAACAGTTTCGACTAGACGCAGGCACCCAACATCATGGCAGCACAGCACAGACAGCACCAATCCCTACAACCGCTTCTCGAACGCAACCAAGCACAAAAGAGAAAAGGGGAAAAGCAGCTGAAACCCCATCTGACCCACTGCAATGCAGCTGCGCCACCACGTCACTCACTGACACCCCGCGGACCCACGCCACGCCATGCGCGCAGCGAGCGGAGAATGGGAGTAGGAGTGGACGAAACCTGAGAAGACATCCCATGTGCACTCGCAGGGCCCACACCCCCTCCCGCCTCTTTTCCAGCTGGGAGGAATGCCGCCATGTCCCGCCAACCGCCACATCCACACGTCTACCACTCCGTCCACCCCAACAAATCTTCTCGTCGCAAAATACTACCAATACAACACATCACAACTATAGTAGGAGTACTAAAATAGAAGCTCTTCAGTTTTTTAAAAAAACGATTCATTCTGCAACGGATTTTATTACGACATCGGTTCTTCACTCCTTTCATGGCAAATAAAAGAAAAATTGAAACTGGAAGGACAATCGGAAGTTGGGAACAAACACAACACGAACTCTCTCCTACGGCTGATTGATGATTTTCTTCTAAAACTTCACAATGCAGCTAGTAGAGGACTAAAAATTACTACTACTAGTGACGGATTTTAAAACAAGAACACCCCCACCAAAAATCACGAGAAGTGATCCCAAAAAACGGACAGTCTGATCTCCCACGAAAAAAAAAATAACAAGAGACCTGAACCACCACCATCGACTCCCTCGATCTCGCCACCACCGCTGTACAGTTTGTGGTCGCATTTGCTGCTGGGTGGGTCTCCTCACCGAAGTGGGTCGGAGCGGGTGCTGGAGAGCTCCCTGCGGAGGCGGTGCGAGAAGAGCCTGCACGCGTCCATGCTCAGGTCCACGGCTGCCGCCAGCGCCACGAACGCCGCCGCGTCCTCCGCGCACCCGACGTGCGGCACCCCCACCTCCACCGTTGGCCGGCTGCACCGCCCTTCGCCCTGCACTGCCGCCGACATCACGAACCCGCGGTAGCTCCCGAAGGGCCAGAGACCATACCCGCCGCTGAAGTCACCACTCCCGCGCGGGCTGCACCCAGGCGACCCGCTCCGGCCGAAGGGCTGCGCCGCCGTCAGGTCGATGACGAAGCGCCCCCCGCGGGAGGAAGGGACGTTGGACTCGGCGACAGAGACGCCGACGCCCATTCCGGTTGGGTCAGGAATCAGGAGCTCGAACCGGTACCCGAGGCTGTCGCCGGCCGCGCCAGCGCCACGCTCGCGCCAGCATTCCAGGCGGCCCCACGGCTTCCAAGTGCCGTCGCCGGGCCGGAGTACAAGCCACGCGCCCGGGTTGGACCGGCTCACGCGGTCGGAACCGGGGGACGCCACAAACGGCGTCACCATGGACGCCAGTGCCACTGGCGAACCCGACAGGTCGTGCACCGTCACCGACCATCCCTTCCGCTCCTTCCCTGCGCGCTCGCGGTCGGAACCGAAGGACATCAGCCAGTTGCGGCTGCCACTCCCTGGGTCGGAGTGCATTGATCTGGACCACCGAAATTTTGAGGAATTCCGTCAGAACAAAGCAACATTGGTTTGGGAATTGAGGTTGAATTGTTCAGCATTACGACGATGGCTCACCGAGAGCGGAGGTCGCTGTTGCTGCGACAGGAGAACTTGCAGGTGAACATGGGCTGCATCATGCCGCCCTGCACCTGGAGCACTTGCGGGCTGCACTCAGGTTCGCCATCGAACTGGAACACGAAGCGCGGGTCGGGCTCGGCGCGAACGGTGAGGTTAAGCTGCGCGGAGCCGGAGACGGCAGAGGCCTTACGGCCGCGCTTGTTGATGGAGAGCCACCCGCTGTGGAACACAATGGGCTTCCCCACCGCGGTCTTGAGGTCCAACGGGATGACCACCTTCCCGAGCAGCCGGCCGGAGTTGACCCCGCAAGTGGTGCCCCGCCGCCCGGCGTACACGGCAACCTTGAGCCTCGCAGATCGGGCGACGAACAGGGACGGCTTGGCCGTGACGCGGTCGAGGTCGGCCTTGGAGAGGTGGAAGGCGGCCGCCAGTGCGCCCGTCGCGGCGGGACCCTGCGTCATGTCGTCCGAGGGCAGCAGCGGGGCCGCGGCAGTCTGAAGCGGCAGCTTGTTGAGCCGGATCGTGCAGTAGCACGGCGAGGTGGTGGGGTGCACGCCGGCGCCGGCGCCGGCGGGGCGCGGGGCGACCGGCATTTTGAGGGCCAGGTTGCCGACCAGCACCCGCACGAACGGGCACGGGTCCATCTCAAGGCCCTGCTTCAACTCTCACTACGGCCACCTCGCCCTTCGTATCTTCTTCTTCTTCTTCTCGGCCGTGGCTGGCCTCTGTGTCTTGGTTCTGTTTCTTTGCAACGGCGATGGCGGAGCAAGAAAAGGTTGATGTTCTGGAGAGACGATGGGGAAGGTGTGGTGACGAGGGATAATAGGGTACAAAGGCCGCCTTTGGGTGTAGCCAGCCTGGATCCCCTTAGCTGTGGCCGGGGCGGAGCGGGGCCTCCTATTCCAACCCATCCACCTCCCGTAGCACCCACCTACAGATGGGTCCGAGCATACCTGGTCCACCACCACCAGTCGTCGGTTTAAGAAAACATCTCATGACGGTGTCTCTGGAAAAGCGGCCTGCTCGGAGGTGTGACACGCAACCGCACTGGATCCGGCCATGCGGAGCTCTCCCCTGCACTCTCGCGGTAGCGACTGTTTTTCTTAAGCTATTCTCGCCGTAGCGACTTTTCCCCTCAGCAAGTATTTCCTCTGTAATACAGTATATTATGGATATCGCCATAACCTCAACTGTTGATAATTCAGATTGAGCGAGTATTTTTATCTTGCTCATCGGTTGGAGGACCTCCATGTTATCTTTCTCTCTGGGGCTCCGGGGACGCCAGTTAAGGCGTTTTCTCAGCGGAGCATTTGTAAACTCCGGAAAACCCATTCTGATTGGATCGGGAAGGGAGACATCCTCAATATAAAACCACTCGAAGGGCCACTCTTCGGGTGCCTTCTTCGGTGTGCCGGATAAGTATCCGGTACCGGCGACGCGTCATATTTCGGTTTCGCCACTTGAAATATTGACCCCCCCCCCCTTGATTTCGGGGGACGAGGCAGAACAACTTTTTTCATAGCTCGAAATGGGCTTCACAGCCCAAGAATAGCTCGCAAAGAGCGACATAGCCTGCGATGTGCAGGATGGAGGCAGGTGTGAAGTTGTGCAGATGGAGGCCATAAAACTCCAGAAGCCTGCGGAGAAACGGATGGATTGGAAATCCGACACCCCGCAATAAGTAGGAAACGAGGCATACTTTTTTTTATTTTAGAGGAAAGGCATACGCCCGATTATATAGATAAAGCCATCAGGCAGAGTCACAACATAGACACCCAAATGGCCATCCGAACACAGCAAGATAAAGAGTGCAAATACATGGCAACCAGCCAGATAAGGCACGCAGGCCAGCAGAGATTCCCACAATATCCGAAACTAAGCCATCCTCCTAGAAAGCCGCAGCAGGGAAGACGCCGTAGAACGCATCATAGATAGCATGTCGTCGAAGGCCTCTAGGTCCTCTCCCTTAGTCAATGATCTCCACTGCTGCAAAAAGATATTGGCTTTAAATAAGCAACTGTCAGGGTTAGCGGGGAAAGTATGCTCAATAGTGAACTTGTTTCTCGTAGTCTAGAGCGCCCAACAGATCGCAGCCCAGCCCACCCAGAACACCCTTTTAGATCGCCCTGCTAAGGTGTTAACATAATGCCGCAAGTCCTCAAAGGAGGAGGGATTTCAATTAACATGAAGCTAGAGTCTAATACGGCTCCAAAATTTTTTAGCCAAAGAGCAGTGAAAAAATATATGCTCGGTGTTTTCAATAGCTCCACAAAAGAGCGCATCTGTCATATCCCGGCCCGTTCCTCTTTTTGATTTGGTCAACCGTAGGAAGTTTACGACGAAAAGCTTGCCAGAGAAAAAAAATTATCTTAGGAGGAATACGGGTAAGCCAAATGTCCTTGAATTTAGCAGTACGAGCACCCGAGATAAGTTTGGAATAGGCTGATTTCACTGAAAAGCGCCCAGAAGCATAGTGAGGCCAGCAACCGAGTTCTCTTCCTCCGAGAGCAAGGGGAAGCAGGCAGTAAGACGTTGCCAGTCTTCCAACTCCATAGGAGAGAGAGAGAGAGAGAGAGAGAGAGAGAGAGAGAGAGAGAGAGAGAGAGAGAGAGAGAGAGAGAGAGAGAGAGAGAGAGAGAGAGAGAGAGAGCCGGAATTCAAGAACCCAGCCCTGAGCCGAGAGCTCGAAGATAGAGATCTCGGGATCAAAGCAATAAGAAAACACGGTTGGGTAAGCCACCGCTAGAGTGGAATCCCCTACCCACCAATCTAACCAAAAACGAATAGACTTACCATTCCGAACTAAAAATTTGACTAGGGATCGGAAAATAGGCCGAACTTTAACAAGCTGGCGCCAGAACTGAGAGCCACCCGAAGAAGAGGCGAACATAGGACCGGAGGAGGGGAAATACTTAGCTTTGAGAAGAGAAAGCCATAGGGGGCGCCCCCCAAGGGACATAATCTTCCACCACCATTTAATCATGAGGCATTTGTTCATAACCATAGTATTAATTATACCTAAACCCCCCATACACTTAGGCCTGCAGATCAAAACCCACTTGACAATTCTGTATTTTCACTTATTGTCATTGGAATTCCAATAAAAGGAGCCCCTATGCTTATCGAAACCAGCATGAATCCCTCCAGACAGGAGATAGAAGCCCATTAGAAACATTGGAAGGGAGGAGAGGCACACATTAGTATGGGCAACCTTGCCCACCTGGGAGTTATACCGGCCTCTCCACGACAAAACTCTGTTACCAACCTTAGTCACTGCCGGAGCGAAATCTTTTCCCAAAAGTTTGAGAGGGGAAATTGGTAAGCCTAGATATTAGAGAGGGTAAGATCCTAGAGAGCAGTTCAGGAGGTGCACCACTCTCTGTGCTTCCACATCAGGTACCCCAGTTACAATCACTTCACTCTTAGAGAAATTAATTTTAAGCCCCGAAAGCACTTCGAAACATAAGAGTATAAACTTTAGGTTCGTGAGGCAGTCCTCATTCAGTTCCACCATAATAATGGTATCGTCCGCATATTGAAGGTGAGTAATGCCATTGGGGATAAGGTGGGAGCTAACAGGCAAAATGTGCCCAGCATCAGCCGCCCGAGAAATGATATGAGACAGGGCATCCGCAATGAAGTTAAAAAGCAGAGGGGACGCCGGATCTTCTTGCCTTAGGCCCCTACCATTAGCAGAGAAGTTACTAGTCTGACCATTAACCACCACAGCCGTGTGCCCACCCGTAACAAGCTGCATAAAACGATTGACCACCGCACCCTCGAAACCCTTAGCAAGAAGAACCTGACGGAGGAAATTCTAGCTCACCGAATCGTAGGCCTTTTCAGAGTCAAGTTTAAGAACTACAGCCCGAGTGCCCTTGGTACACAAGTCATGAACAATCTCATGCAAGCAAAGAACCCCATCCAGTATGAATCTCCCCTTTATAAAAGCGGAATGGGAAGGACTAATGACACGGTGAGCGATCGGAGAAACCCTAGTGGCCAGACCCTTAGCCGGAATCTTCACGAAGTTATTGATTAGAGCAATGGGCCTAAATTGGGAGATCAAGTCAGCACCTTTGATCTTAGGGATGAGAGTAAGCACCGCGTAATTTAGTCTAGAAATGTCAACAGTTCCCAACCAAAAACCTTGAATAATAGCTAAGATGAGGCCTTTTAACTGAGGCCAAAATTGTCTAAAGAAGGGGATGGAAAAACCATCAGGCCCAGAGGCCGCATTGGGATTGGCATATTGAATCGCATCGAAAATCTCCTTTTCAGACGGGGGGATCAACATACTTTTGTTTTCATCGCTCGAGACCTGTTCGAGGGACGACCAAAAGGACAACACCAACCTAAACCCCAAGTCTGGTTTAGCAGAAAGGAGGGTAGAGTAGAAGTGAACCACATGCCGCATGATCACCGATTGATCCGAGATCCTGACGCCCTCAACCATGAGACTGTCGATCAGGCATCTCCGCCGTCTGCCGTTTGCGATGGCAAAGAAGTAGCACGTGGGCGACTCGCCCTTTAAGGTCCAGTTAATAGTGCCTCTTTGTTTCCAATACACCTCCTCCTGATGATGAATACCCAACAAAGCCTCTTCGAGACCATACCGAGACTGCCATTGAGCCGCGGAAAGGCCTAGATTATCCGCACGAGCATCAAGTACCGCAATTTGAGCGGCCAAACTAGCCTTGTCCCGCCTAGACTCAGCATAGTGATTAGTAGACCAACCTCTGAGGAATCTACGGAGAAAGTAGGAGCATTGATGCCAATTTTCCATCGGACCAAAGGAACGCCGGTTAGAAGATAGAAAAGACGAGATCTTATGCGCCATCATGTCAACGAAACCCTCCACATACAGCCACGAAGCATCAAACTGGAATCGCGGGAAGAAAACCAAACGAGTACCATCGTCGAGAATCAGGGGGGGATGATCGGAGCCAACAATGGCCAAGGCTCTAAGGGTAGCCCGGGGGAACAACGAATCCCAACTAGGACATAAGAAAACCCTATCGAGGACAGAACGGATGGGAGAGGATTGGCGGTTCGTCCAGGTGAAATGGGCCCCAACCCTAGGGACTTCACGGATCGCTGTGTCCCTGATGAAAGCGTTAAAAGCATCGGCCAGAGGCCAAGAGAAATTAGAAGAACTCTTATCCGAAGGGTATCGAAGCAAATTAAAATCCCCCCCGATTAGGAGAGGCACCTGACAAGAGTTGATTTTATTGTGCAGTTCGTCCAAGAAGTTGTAAGACAAAGAGTGATCAGCCGGGCCATAAACCACCATAATTTCAAGTAAGGAGTTAAGGGATCGATGAGAAACCACCGTGCTAGCCCAAAAAATGCCATGGTCAAAGGCAACAAAATCGAAAACATCTTTTTTGGTGCCAAGCAAAATATCACCTGAGTGACCATCAGAAGCAACAAAATTCCAATTGAATCTGTCAATCCCAGCAACGGCCGATAGTTCATTAGGGGAAAAGGAAGGTTTGAGAGTTTTGACAAGACCAATGAAATCAATATTTTCAGCACGAACTAAATCTTTGTTGGTCCTCATACTCAAAGCGCCAAACCTCTAATATTCCAGAATAAAGCTTTCATCTAAAGGAGAGGTTTTTAATTCTAAGGCTCGACCTGCTCGGGGCCTTGCAGGGTTTAGCACGTTTTCCAGCCCCACGCTTAGGCACAACCGGGGAAGTCTGACTCCTATCAGCTCCCCCCTCAACCCCACCGGCCACAACCAGTGGGGCACTCGGTCCCATCCCAGCCTCCTTGGCTTTAGCAATGTCAGCCTGCGCAATTTCATTCGCCCTAACCACACCAAGCAAGGAAGAGGGAGAACCCAAACTAGCGTCTAAACAAAAGCCCACATCTTCTAAAATACTAAGCAAGTGATCATCAGATTGAGATGGGAGAACTAACCGAACAGGAGAATGAACAACAGGGGTAGGAGAGGAAGGGACTGGGTGTGAACCTGGAGGAGGAAGATCCCGATCAAACACCCGCTCACCACTGTTGGAGATGCGACCACTCTTACGCGCCGTGGAAGCGGGCGAGCGCACCGGCACAGGATGAGGCCGAGAGGGAGACACCGCAGCAGAAGATGGACCCGAGGCCGTCCCCAAATCAGCATAGAGCCTGCGACAGAGCCCAGCCACAGACTGCCTTGACTCCCCCGACGCCCTGCTTTTGGCAGAGAATTTCTTGACCGACGATTTCTTCTTCTTCTTGGATGCCACAGGGCCAGCCGGGGGCAGGTCTTCAATGCCAGAGAGGGATGGGGAGCCAGGGCGGGCTGGGAGGTTATATCACACCGCCGAAAAAGGTGTGCCCTTAGCCCCACCAGAAGCAGCCCCGCCACCCGAGTCCGGCAACGAGACATTAGCCCCCCGCCCGTTCGATGCATTCTCCTTCAACATATCCTGGTCTTCTGGGGAGAGCCCATCCCATTCCGACTGAGTGAAACGGTGGTCATTGCCATGCATGGAATCATCGGGACACCCGTCCCCATCTGCACTCTTGTCATCATTGCCAGAGGCCGGTGGCGGGGGAGGAGGAGGAGGCGACACCGAGCCCGAGGTGTCCTCCACCCGAACCATAAGCCGAAAACCACCAGCAGAAGGGAAGACATCAATGGAGCCTCGGATGCACAGGGGATCCACACACCAGACCCACAGGCGAACCGGCCCAAGGACGGCCAAAGACTCCTGGTCGACCTCGATAGGCTTGCCGATAAGCACCCCGAACGCCATCACAAACTCCGTGGAGCGAACAACAGGAGGAACATCTTCAATTAGAACCCAAACATCAGACAAACAGGAGATAGCCTTGGAACCATTTGAAGCAGCCTTGACCAAGACAACCAATTGATTCAGAGGAAGCGTGAAGCTAGTGCAGGAGGAAATCATGCGGAGGCTTTCTTTGGAGGGAAATGTCGCAGCAAACTCAAAGACTGTGAGCTGGCGAATCTACCAGTCCCATCCCCCCTCCTCCCACAAACGGAGCTCATCAAGCAGAATCTGGGGCGTGATGCGTTTGGCCTGAACAGAATGATGCCAACATTGGAGAGCGCAGGAATAGGGGCAGCAGCAGGGACCTCCTTGTCTAAAGCGAAGAAAGAGCATCCAGGAAGGCCAAGGCCATAGTGAACGAAAGTAGGAGGCTTAGAGAGATTCTTACAATCTACCGTGAGATGACCATCTTCCCTACAGATGAGGCAAAAGGGGGGTTTTTGGCATCGGGACTGAAAGTGGCCAGGGCGGTGACACGCGAAGCAGGTGAGAGTGGGGTTGGCGACCTGAGATTGAGGAGGGATGTGACCAGTACCACGGGGAGGAGGGGGAAGAATACCATCACCAGACGCGCCGGGCCCATATCCAACGCCCCGCCCGACAGCAGCACCAGCGGGGCGGCGAGCCGGAGCCCCCGACGCACCACGCGGAACGAAGCGGGACGAGCCTCCAGCAGCCGTCGCCGGAGCCCGCTTCGACCCACCACCCAAGGGAGCAGCACCCTGCAGGGGAAGCGATGGAGCCGGCCCCGAAGAGCCAGCCCTAGTCCCCGCAACCGCCACCTCCCACGGGTCGGCCGTGGCCAGAGGAGCGCCAGGCAAAGGAGGCAAAGGGACCGCCGTCCCAGATCCGGAGGCGCGTGGGGACGAACCAGGAACAGCCGTCGCCGACCCCACCACCAGGGCCAACGACGCCTGGAGCTTAGAGCGCAGCGCCTCTTCGTACTCCAGATCGGCCTCCGTCGCCGACCTGCCACGCCCTTTTTCGGCCGGAGATACCACCGAGGACTCACATGAGCGGTCCATCGCAACCACAACCGCGAAGGAACGGGAGAGGGGAGGAGGAGGCGCAGATCGGATGAAGGTGCGGATGGGGGAGCGGCGCCGACGCAAGTCAGAGGAGGAGGCAGGGAACCATAGAAAAGGGGGGACTGAGCCCTTCCGGATCCATATATATTCGGACCGAGCCAGGCCCGGATCAACATAGGCAACCACGGGGAGGGGGTTTTGGGCCTGGGCCACCCGCGGCCCAGAGACCAGAGAGGGGAGGGGGGGAAACAGACACACAAGCCAAGGCAGGAGCCGGCCCAGGCCCACCAGGCCCATCGCAAGGCACAAGGGCCCGCAACCCAGGCGCAGGGTCCGCCACCTGCCCCAACGCCAGATCTAGGGCAGGCGCCGGCGCCGCTGCCGCCGTAGCCGAAGCCGCACCCCCAGAGGAAGCACCGGCGCGGGGAGCCACCGGAGGGGAGAACGGCGACGTCGCCCCCGAAACCCCACCGGAGCCCAGCGACTCCCGAGCCGGGGACCAAGCCACCGCACGCCGGCGCTCATGAGAAACGCGGCGGCAGCCATCCCCCACCGCCACAGAAACAGCGGGCCGACCCCGCCCGCTACGAGCGAACTTCCGGTGGCGGCCCAGCGCCTGAGCCTCGGGAAGACCGCCCGCAGAGACCGGAGGAGGGGGGGTAGAAAGCACCTCCGAATCACACCCAGAATCATCCGAATCAAGAGCCCAGAAATGATTGGCCCGAGGCGGAGCAAGGACCGAGCGAGGAAAAGAACCCGGGGAGGAGGAGGAGACTGGCCGCGCCGCCGCGGGGGAGCGGCGAGGAGACGCCTGAGAAGGGGGGAAGGAATCCGCCCGGAGCGAGGAGGACGACGGAGGGAAAGAGGAGCCGTAGGGCGCCGCCGAGGGGGAGGGAGAGGACGGGAGCGCCATGTCTTTTCCACCCTATTTGATTCGATCTCGCTGGTTCAAATGAGGCATACTCGCTCCCCCTGGATGGGTTGGGAAAATTCTCTGCCTGCTCCCCGCCGTCGAAGGAAGCCAGTCCGGCTCGAACGGGGACTAAGTATGCAGGAGGTAGGTATCCTTGGGTCTGCAACTTCACTAATCAGCCATGGGATACGGTACACTTCTCCCAATCACCCGGCTTGGTGCTGCAAGAGCGGGAGGAAGAGCTGCGAGCGCCGGCCATGTTGGAGTGGTTTTTTTGGATGTGCTCTGATGATTCCTCGCTTGGGGGGGAGATGGTGTGGATTAGATCTGAAGATCCCCGTCTCTTTAATAGACAATTTATTTGCATGGCTAGGGTGGAAAATATAAAGATGCCTCGACTTCTCGCATTCGCTCGACACGTGGAGGCTGAGACCGTTGAGGTGCAGAAGCCAATGAGCGTAACATTAAATGGGGAACCGGACACTGCTTTTGACGATAGGTACTTTAAGGAATTTGGAGGAGGAACCCGCCTTGCAATGTCGAAGACAATCTGCGCGCCGGACTCAACATCATTGAATCCTGGTTCGGGGGCTACTTAGGGAGTCCTGAATTAAGGGGTCCTTGGACAGCCGGACTATATGCTTTGGCTGGATTGTTGGACTATGAAGATACAAGATTGAAGACTTCGTACCGTGTCCGGATGGGACTCTCCTTTGTGCGGAAGGCAAGCTTGGTGGTTAAGATATGCAGATTCCTTTCTCTGAAACCGACTCTGAGTAACCCTAGCCCCCTTCGGTGTCTATATAAACTAGAGGGTTTAGTCTGTGGGACAACAACAATCATAACCATATGCTAGCTTCTAGGGTTTAGCATCTACAATCTCGTGGTAGATCTACTCTTGTAATACTCATATCATCAAGATCACTCAAGCAGGAAGTAGGGTATTACCTCCATCGAGAGGGCCCGAACCTGGGTAAACATCGTGTCCCCCGCCTCCTGTTACCATTAGCCTTAGACACACAGTACGGGACCCCCTACCCGAGATCCGCCAGTTTTGACACTGACACTTGCGTCTCGTCACATTCCAGATAACTACTACTACCACGCTATATTTAATTGCACACCTGTTCACACCGATCACAACCTAAACGGTTTTCCACTTAGGAGCGTAATAGTACTCAGTTATAAATACTACTATGCCAAGATGATGGTTCTAAGGTCATCCTGATTGCTAATCAAAAGTACAGACCATTGGCAAATTGACGCCCGAATGCTACCGGCATATCAATCATTCCATGATTCAATACGTCATGACGCATCACAGTGTAGACCTCTACCATCGATGCCATGTATTCTACGAATGCCCACCTATTGCCTCTACATATACACTAGTAGCTTTAACATAGCTAGTGATAATCACGACTTATACTGGTACGATTATTCTATACAGCATTATTTGGTCATGATATATTCATGCCATCGCATTGAACTCACTATAGGTCTTTAATCGTCGGCTCCTATTATAATCTATTTGCATATTTAAATGTATGGAAAATAATATCTAACCATTACTTCTAACTTCTCATTTGATCTTCAGAATTGCATATGAATCATTAGAATATTAAGCAATTATACTGAATTGCATGTGCATTCATCGATTCGCATATCATTATATCGTAACAGATGTATCTTAGTTTAGACTATATGATCAGCATCGTTTTTGGACATATCTTGAGTATCATTCAATCATTGATCATCATCCATGTCTTCAATTATTTGTCATTTCATATGTTCCATAGCATCAATTGTTAAATGTTCACTATCACCTCATCAGATTCTATCTGTACATGTGAATTTACATTTCAATGGTTACTTTGAATATGACCATAGACAGATCAGATTTCGTGCATGGCTCTAAGATCGATTAATCATTCTCAATCATGCATCTATTATTGTCAGCATCATTGCTATGTAACTCTGCTATGCTCGAGTTTTGTACATCTATGTAATTTCATGCAATCTATTTCAATGTCATTTTAATTATGACATTATGCATAATCTTTATGCTGACACATGTACTATATTTCATTCAATCTATTTGAACATCATTTCAGATTTACCATTAATTGATATTGTACAAACATAAGGTACTTCAATGTGTCATTTCTGCATACCTATTTTGGAAATTACAGTAAGTTCTGGAGGATCTGAAAGCATCATCCACATCTTATCTCAGGTTAAGTGTATCTCTATTCATAGTATTTAATTTCATGCATATTTCTGCATATATTAATGCATATCTTTCATTAGCTTAGTTGAATCATATAGCGATATGCCAATGCCATTATCAATGTTTTAATCACATACATGCATGTAGTAATTATACACCATTTAAGCCAACTATGTAATAGTAATCCTACTTATCATCAAGATCATTTGCATAACTCCAGTATAGTATTCAACTCATTTCTCAATAGTCATCTAACCATACCACATAATTTAATGCAGCTTCTGCTTAGACTAATGCTTATCATCGAGCTATTGACACATAATCTAAGCCATTCTCGTATACATGCCATACTTCATGATGGTTCATGACTTTCCAATCAATTGTTGACATATTTAATCATGGATGATCGTTAACTAGCCATGCTATCGACCACGTATGAAAATATTATCCTCATGATGATGCTCAACGCTATGTACCAATCATGGCGATTCTGCTGAAAACAACGTCAGTCCGGGTTAGTTTCATTCAGATCATGCAAGTTAGAGTCCAAAACAAGGGCAAAAGTGTTTGGAAAAGTAGATACGTTGGAGACGTATCAACTCCCCCAAGCTTAAACCTTTGCTTGTCCTCAAGCAATTCAGTTGATAAACTGATAGTGATAAATAAAAACTTTTACAAACTCTGTTTTTTCTTGTTGTTGTAAACATGAAAAGCCAGCATTCAAGTTTCAGCAAATATTATGAACTAACCATACTCACAATAACACTTAGGTCTCACAATTACTCATATCAATAACATAACCAGCTAGCGAGCCATAATAATAAAACTTGGATGACAGCACTTTCTCAAAATAACCATAACATGATATAACAAAATGGTATCTCGCTAGCCCTTTCTGAGACCGCAAAACATAAATGCAGAGCACCTTTAAAGATTAAGGACTGACTAAACATTGTAATTCATGATAAAAGAGATCCAATCAAGTCATACCCAATATAAACCAATAGTAATGAATGGAAATTACAGTGTGCTCTCCAGCGGGTGCTTTTAATAAGAAGGGTGATAACTCAACATAAAAGTAAATAGATAGGCCCTTCGCAGAGGGAAGCAGGGATTTGTAGAGGTGCCAGAGCTCGATTTTAAAATAGAGATTGAATAGCATTTTGAGCGGCATACTTTCGCTGTCAACGCAACAACTGTGAGATGGCTGTATCTTCCATACTACATGCATTATAGGCAGTTCCCAAACAGAATGGTAAAGGTTTATACTCCCCCAACCACCAACAAGCATCAATCCATGGCTTGCTCGAAACAACGAGTGCCTCCAACTAACAACAGCCCACGGGAATTTTGTTTAATTATTTTGATTTGCTTTGATCTTTTTGGATCATGGGATTGGGCATCCGGTTCTGGCCCTTTCTTGTGAATGAGGAGCGGAGTCCACTCCTCTTGAGAATAACCCACCTAGCATGGAAGATATAGGCAGCCCTAGTTGTAACATGAGCTGCTCGAGCATACAAAACAAATTTCATTTGAAGGTTTGGAGTTTGGCACATACAAATTTACTTGGAGCAGCGGTAAATACATATAGGTAGGTATAGTGGACTCATATGGAACAACTTTGGGGTTTAAGGAGTTTGGATGCACAAGCAAGATTCCGCTTAATGCGGTGAAGGCTAGCAAAAGGCGGGAAGCGACCAACTGAGAGAGCGACAACAGTCGTAAACATGCATTCAAATTAATTTACACCGAATACAAGCATGAGTAGGATATAATCCACCATGAACATAAATATCGTGAAGGATATGTTGATTTGTTTCAACTACATGCGTGAACATGTGCCAAGTCGAGTCACTCAATTCATTTAAAGGAGGATACCATCCCATCATACCACATCATAATCATTCTAATAGCATGTTGGTACATAAGGTAAACCATTATAACTCATAGCTAATCAAGCATGGCACAAGCAACTATAATCTCTAAATGTCATTGCAAATATGTTTACTTCATAATAGTGACTCGAAATGATGAACTCATCATATTTACAAAAACAAGAGAGGTCGAGTTCATACCAGCTTTTCTCATCCCAATAAGTCCATCATATATCATCATTATTGCCTTTCACTTGCACGACCGAACGATGTGTATAATAATAAGAGTGCACGTGCATTGGACTAAGCTGGAATCTGCAAGCATTCAACTCAAGAGAGAAGACAAGGTAATATGGGCTCTAAGTTAAATAAACAATCATGCATATAAGAGCCACTAAGCATTTTCAATATGGTCTTCTCGACCCCCAAAGGAAAGAAAAGAAAAGAAAACTATTTACACGGGAAAGCTCCCAACAAGTAAAAAGAAGAACTAGAAATCTTTTTGGATTTTCATTTTAATTCTACTACAAGCATGGAAATTAAACTAACTAATTTTTTTGGTTTTTTCTTAAGGTTTATCAAACACACAAGAAGAAAACTAGAAAAAGCAATTTAAACTAGCATGAATAATACAATGAAAGAGTATGAGCACCGACGACTAGTGTGTGAACATGAATGTAAAGTCAATGAGAAATACGTACTCCCCCAAGCTTAGGCTTTTGGCCTAAGTTGGTCTAGTACCAAGGACCGCCTGGCTGATATCCATAAGTGAAACTGGGGTTTACTGCCTCCTGAGCAGCAGCGTGTTAGCGAGCTGCCTCCATTCCCCTCTCATATTCAACTGCTTCTTCCCTGGTGACAACATATCTTCCTTTTGCCTGATAATCAAAAAGGTAGGGGCAGGAAGAGTAACAGGGACGATGTTGCGCCTATCATAGATTAGTCAATAATGGAGGAATTGTTCATTCCTTTCAAGAAAATGATGATCGAACATAGCATCTTTATCCAAATAAACAGGAGGTAAAATCATATCCCCTCTCGTGGGGCTATATTAAGAAAATTAGCCACACGGGTTGCATAAATTCCTCCAAATAAATCCCCCCTTCTACTATTATTCTGCAACCTACGTGCAACTATTGCCCCAAGTTATAACCTTTATAACCTGACACAGCACTCTTGAGGACACAAAGATCAGGGACACACATGTGACAAGCTTCGTCCTTACCGTTAATGCATCTACCAATAAAGAGAGCAAAGTAATGTATAGCAGGAAAATGAATGCTCCCTATGGTAGCTTGTGCTATGTCCCTAGATTCTCCCATAGTAATACTAGCAAGAAAATCTCTAAATTCAGATTTGTGAGGATCATTAATATTACCCCAATGCGGGAGTTTGCAAGCAGTTGTGAAACCCTCTAAATCCATGGTATGATATGTATCATAAATATCAAACATGACACTAGGAGAATTACGCGTACAGTTATATTGGAACCTCCGCACAAAGGAATCAGTCAATTGATAGTATTGAGGACCCTTATCTTGTAAGAAGTCCTCCAGCTCGGCATTACGCACATATGCGTCAAATTCCTCCTTGAAGCCTTCTTCGACCATAAAATCATCGGATGGCCACTCACAAGCCCGTACATTTGCGTCCCTCGACAATTTAACATCTTGCTCACGTATAGAAATCCTTGGCACTTTCTTTGCCGAGGAACCACCTTGGTACATTCTTCTAAGCGTATTTTTTTTCTGAAAATTTCTGAAATTTTAGTAACTTCAAAATAAAAGTGAATAAAACTAAACAAGATTGATAGCAACTACTCCTGCAAGGGCCTAGAGCCTATATCATGCATTGGAATTGCTTGGGACCTCAAAAATTTAACATGCAAGCTCAAGAACATGGTCACCTATGCAGCAAAAATTTGCAATGAATAAAGCACTAGAACAAAAACTAATTGGACCAATGGAGGAGTCACATACCAAGCAACAATCTCCCAAAGCAGTTTTGTGAATGGAGCTTTGAGCTAAGAGATCGAAAATCATGACAAAGCGAGCTAGAACTCGTGCTTGAGCTGGATGGGGATTTTTTGGGTAGAAGATGAAGTGTGTGGGTCTTGGCATAAGTGGAGGGGGCCACCAGGGGCCCACGAGACAGGGGGCGCACCCTCCACTCTCGTGGCCTGGTGCTTGGCCCTCCTGCAGTGATTTCAGTGCCTAAAATCCTCAAATATTCCAGAAAAAATCATACTAAATTTGCGGGGCATTTGGAGCACTTTTATTTTCGGACTATTTTTTTAATGCATGGATAATTCAGAAAACAGATAGTTAATACTATTGTTGCTTTATTTATTCTAAATAACATAAAGTAAAAAGAGGGTACAGAAGGTTGTGTCTTCTAGTTTCATCCATCTCGTGATCATCAAAATGAATCCACTAACAAGGTTGATCAAGTCTTGTTAACAAAACTCATTCCGAATAACACGGAACCGGAGAAATTTCGAATAACACTAAGTTACCTCAACGGGGATATGAAAATCCCCAACAATAAGAATATCATACTTTTTCTTAACAGTAGGGAGAGGAAATTCAAAACCTCCAAAAATGATAGTTGGAAGTTTTTCAATATAATTGATGCTATGAACTTGAGATTGTTTCCTCGGAAAGGATACCGTATGCTCATTACCATTAACATGAAAAGTGACATTGCCTTTGTTGCAATCAATAACAGCCCCTGCAGTATTAAGAAAAGGTCTACCAAGGATAATAGACATACTATCGTCCTCGGGAATATCAAGAATAACAAAGTCCGTTAAAATAGTGACATTTGCAACCACAACAGGCACATCCTCACAAATACCGACAGGTATAGCAGTTGATTTATCAGCCATTTGCAAAGATATTTTAGTAGGTGTCAACTTATTCAATTCAAGTCTACGATATAAAGAGAGAGACATAACACTAACACCGGCTCCAAGATCACATAAGGCAGTTCTAACATAATTTCTTTTAATAGAGCATGGTATAGTTGGCACACCTGGATCTCCAAGTTTCTTTGGTATTCCACCCTTAAAAGTGTAATTAGCAAGCATGGTGGAAATTTCAGCTTCCAGTATCTTTCTTTTGTTTGTAATGATATCCTTCATATACTTAGCATAAGGATTTACTTTCAGCATATTAGTTAAGCGCATATGTAAGAAAATGGGTCTAATCATTTCAGCAAAGCGCCCAAAATCCTCCTCATCCTTTGACTTGGATGGTTTAGGAGGAAAAGGCATGGGTTTCTGAACCCATGGCTCTCTTTCTTTACCGTGCTTCCTAGCAAAAAAATCTCTCTTATCATAACGTCGATTCTTTGATTGTGGGTTATCAAGATCAACAGCAGGTTCAATATCTACATCATTGTTTTTGCTAGTTTGAGCATCAACATGAACATTATCATTAACATTATCACTAGGTTCATGTTCATCACCTGATTGAGTTTTAGCATCAGAAATAGAAATATCATTAGGATTCTCAGGTGTGTCTACAGTAGGTTCACTAGAAGAATGCAAAGTCCTATCGTCTTTCTTTTTTCTTCTTTTTAGAAGAACTAGGTACCTCTAAATTATTTCTCTGAGAATCTTCTTCGATTCTCTTAGGGTGGCCTTCAGGATACAAAGGTTCCTGAGTCATTCTACCAGTTCTAGTAGCCACTCTAACAGCAAAGTCATTTTTATTATTTAATTCATCAAGCAGATCATTTTGAGCTTTGAGTACTTGCTCAGCTTGAGTAGCAACCATAGAAGCATACTTGCTAACGCGGCGAAGTTCATCTTTAACTCTAGCTATATTATCGCCTACGCGTCCTATCTCGAAAGCATTATTCTTTAACTCTCTACCAACATAAGCATTAAAACTTTCTTGTCTAGCCATAAGGTCATCAAATTCATCTAAGCATGGGCTATGAAATTTAGTAGAGGGAATTTCAATTTTATCATATCTATAGAGAGAATTTACCTTTACTACCTATGTCGGGTTATCAAGACAATCTGGTTCTTCAGGCGGTATATTAAGACCATGCATTTCTTCAATAGGAGGTAAATTCTTAACATCTTCAGCTTTAATACCTTTTTCTTCCATTGATTTCTTTGCCTCTTGCATATCTTCAGGGCTGAGAAATAAAACACCTCTCTTCTTCGGAGTGGGTTTAGGAATAGGCTCAGGAGTTGGCTCAATTGGTTCAGGAATTACTTCAGGAATTGGCTCGGGAAGAGTCCAATTCTTTTCATTAGTCAACATATTATTCAATAATATTGCAGCTTCGTCGACTGTTCTTTCCTGAAAACACAACCAACACAACTATCCAAGTAGTCCTTGGAAGCATCGGATAGTCCATTATAAAAGATATCAAATATTTCATTTTTCTTAAGAGGATGATCAGGCAAAGCATTAAGTTACCGGAGAAGCCTCCCCCAAGCTTGTGGGAGACTCTCTTCTTTGATTTGCACAAAATTATATATTTCCCGCAAGGCAGCTTGTTTCTTATGAGCAGGGAAATATTTAGCAGAGAAGTAATAAATCATATCCTGGGGACTACGCACACAACTAGGAGCAAGAGAATTATACCAAGTCTTAGCATCACCTTTTAATGAGAACGGAAATATCTTAAGGATATAATAATAGCAAGACTTCTCACTATTAGTAAACAGGGTGGCTATATCATTTAACTTGGTAAGATGTGCCACAACAGTTTCAGATTCAAGGCCATAAAAAGGATCAGATTCAACTAAAGTAATAATTTCAGGATCAATAGAGAATTCGTAATCCTTATCAGTAACACAAATAGGTGAAGTAGCAAAAGCAGGATCGGGTTTCATTCTAGCATTAAGAGACTGCAGCTTCCATTTAGCTAATAATTTCTTAAGATCATATCTATCATTGCAAGCAAAGATTTCCCTAGCAGCTTCTTCATTCATAACATAACTCTTAGGAACAATAGGCAATACATAATCATTGGGAGAACCTTCATCATCACTATCATCAGTAATAGGATCTTTAGTAATTTCATTCCCACTAACTCTAGCAAGTTGTTCATCAAGAAATTCACCTAATGGCAAAGTAGTATCACGCACAGAAGTAGTTTCATCATGCATAGCAGAAGTGGCATCATCAATAACATGCGACATATCAGAATTCATAGCAGTAGCAGGTTTAGGTGTCGCAAGCTTACTAATAACGGAAAGAGAATCTAGTGCAGAGCTAGATGGCAGTTCCTTACCTCCCCTCGTAGTTGAGGGCAAAATAGTAGTTCGGTCGTCTTTCAAGTTCTTCATAGTGATCAACAGATATAAATCCCAAGTGACTCAGAGAATAGAGCTATGCTCCCGGGCAACGGCACCAGAAATTAGTCTTGATAACCCACAAGTGTAGGGGATCGCAAAAGCTTTCGAGGGTAAAGTATTCAACCCAAATTTATTGATTCGACACAAGGGGAGCCAAAGAATATTCTTGAGTATTAGCAGTTGAGTTGTCAATTCAACCACACCTGGATAACTTAGTATCAGCAACAAAGTGTTTAGTAGCAAAAGTGGTATGATAATAAAGGCAACGGTAGCAAAAGTAAAGATAAATGTTTTTGGGTTTTTGTAGTAGTAGTAACAGTAGCAACGGAAAAGTAAATAAGCAAAGAACAGTATGTGAAAAGCTCGTAGGCAATGGATCAGTGATGGATAATTATGCCGGATGCGATTCCTCATGTAATAGCTATAACATAGGGTGACACAGAATTAGCTCCTATTCATCAATATAATGTAGGCATGTATTCCATAAATAGTCATACGTGCTTATGGAAAAGAACTTGCATGCCATCTTTTATCCTACCCTCCCGAGGCAGCGGGGTCCTAGCGGAAACTAAGGGATATTAAGGCCTCCTTTTAATAGAGAACCGTAACAAAGCATTAGCACACAGTGAATACATGAACTCCTCAAACTATGGTCATCACTGAGAAGTATTCCGATTATTGTCACTTCGGGGTTGTCGGATCATAACACATAATAGGTGACTATAGACTTGCAAGATAGGATCAAGAACACACATATATTCATGAAAACATAATAGGTTCAGATCTGAAATCATGGCACTCGGGCCCTAGTGACAAGCATTAAGCATAGCAAAGTCATAGCAACATCAATCTCAGAACATAGTGGATACTAGGGATCAAACCCTAACAAAACTAACTTGATTACATGGTAAATCTCATCCAACCCATCACCGTCCAGCAAGCCTACGATGGAATTACTCACGCACGGCGGTGAGCATCATGAAATTGGTGATGGAGGATGGTTGATGATGACAACGACGACGAATCCCCCTCTCTAGAGCCCCGAACAGACTCCAGATCAGCCCTCCCGAGAGAGATTAGGGCTTGGCGGCGGCTCCATGTCGTAAAATGTGATGAAACTTTCTCTTTGATTTTTTTCTCCCCGAACGTGAATATATGGAGTTGGAGTTGAGGTCGGTGGAGGTCCAGGGGGCCCACGAGATAGGAGGCCGTGCCCTAGTGGATGGACGCCCCCCTGTCTCGTGGACAACCTGTGCCCCCCTGGTGTTGATTCTTTCACCAAAAATTCTTATTAATTCCAAAAAGTGCCTCCGTGGATTTCCAGGACATTCCGAGAACTTTTCTTTTCTACACATAAAACAACATCATGGCAGTTCTGTCAAAAACAGCGTCAGTCCGGGTTAGTTTCATTTAAATCATGCAAGTTAGAGTCCAAAACAAGGGCAAAAGTGTTTGGAAAAGTAGATACGTTGGAGACGTATCAGGTCGGGCCTTGCCGACGTAGAACACAAGCAAATAGGAGGGGAAAAATGCAAATTCTAGGGAATTGAAAGGCAAATATTACAGGCCATAGTTTGTTTCACAACGCCAAACACAAGTTTAAACGCCTCCACGAGGCATGGCTCATGTTTCAGAAATTAAAACAGGACAACAGCCGCGAAGGGATCACTTTCCAGTGGCGCCGCCGCCTGTGGTGGAGTCACGCTGGGCGGCTCCACCTCCTGAGGCCATGGAGATGGCCGTATCGCACCCGGGCAAGGTGCTGAAGGCGCGGAACCTCCCCAACAAAGCCTCGGCTCGGCCTTTCACAGCCTCAGCAGCAGCAGCGGCAAGGTCGCCGCTCACAGGTTCCAACAGGCTGTCGAGGTCGACGTTGGGGTCGCGAAGGTAGATGTGGCTGAGGACACGCGTTAGCGCTGCACAAGATAGGGCACGCGCCTTGGCCTCGGCCATGGGACCAAGGCCGTCCACGTCATCTTCAAGTGCATGGACCAGGAAGGGAAGCAGCTCGGCGGGGCCGTCCTCTGCGCCAGCCAACGACTTCTCTAAGCTGCCCTCATAAAGCATCTTCAGCGCGGCGCGAGCTTTCTCCTCCATCTTGGCGAAGGCCACTCGATCCTCGGCCAGGACCTTTGCCTTGCTATCTAGCTCGGTCCTCTCCACCTTCATCGCCTACTCCAGCGTCTCCAACCGGCCACGACGGTCATCAAGCTCGGTGTCCCGGTCCCTGACGGCAGCTTCCCGAGCCTTCATCTGCTCCTCCTTCTCCTGGCGGCCGCGGACCTCCTTAGCAAGCTCGTCACGCAGGCCTTGAAGCTCGTCCTCCAGCACCTTGCAGCGGCCCAGGGCATCCGCAGCGTCACCCAAGGCAGCGTCGCGAGCGGCCTTGGCATGGGAGGCAGCTTACTTCTCCTCATCGGAGGCAGACATGGCCTGGCTCAGCGCCGCTCGGACGGAGGCGGCAGAGCGGGCGCAGCCAGAGGCTAGCTCCAAGCGCCCGGCCACCAGGCGGGGGTCCGCGCTCCGAAGATCCTCCCGCAACCGGCTCAGTTCGTTGGTAGCCCGGTCCAGGACGGCAGAGGAATCAGAAGAGACGGGAGCTGGTGGAATAGCCGGAGAGGACGACAACGTGATCACAGCTCGGGAGGAAGGAACCCCCGGGCCTTGGCCACCTCGGCGATAGCATCAAGCGCAGGCACCTCCAGAGTCAGCGGGGCCACGGGGGCTGACTCCTCGCCGGAGCGTCCCTGCTGGCCTCGCGAAGATGATCGGGTAGGGGAGGCACGAGCCTCGCCGCCTCCTTTCCCCGCAGATGAAGGCGCTGCCTTGGCAGATGAACTCTCCCCAAGCAGGGTCGCCGAGGACCCTTTCAACCTTTTTGCTGCAGGCGCCGGCCTGGCCAAAAGGATGCAAACGTCACGCCTTGGCGACAGAAACAAAGAAAAACACAAATCGAGCACTTACTGGTCATTGTTCGAGGACTCAAGCAGCCTCCGACCAAACTTGAAGCCCGAGAGCCTACAGCTGGGGTCAGCCTTGGGAGGCCCGGAAGCAGAAGGCGCGTCGCGAGGGCCGGAGCTGGCCTCAGACCGCCATGAGACCAGAGCAGACCCTGGGGGAACCAGCCCCGACCTGCCCTTCCTCGGGATCAGAGTCCTCCCCGCCTCGCCTAGCACCGGCCTCATTGTAGTCCAGCATGGAGCGGAGGGTGCAGGACTTGCGTCGAGGGAAGGACTCCCCCGATCCCTTGCCGGTCGCCTCAGAGTCAGGCTCTTCTTCCTCCTCCTCCTCTTCCTCCTCACTCCCGCTGGAGTCATCGGAGGACATGTTCACCATCGCCAATGCCGCCAGATCCCCGGGAGCTTCTACGGGCACTAGCCCCTCACCATTGAAGGTGGGCATGGCGTTCACCACTTGCTCCCAGTCATTGCGAAGGAACAGGGGGACGGGAGCGTCCACCGGGCTCGCCACGTCTCCCCGACCAAGGAATGGAGAGCCGCGACCAGATCTTCATCGGCCAGGGCCTGAGAGCTTAGGCGAAGGGCGGCATCCGCTTCCCCAAGACTCCACAACGGGAGCGAGTGCTCCCGAAGTGGAGCCACCCGGTGCTCCAGGAACTCCCTCAGGAGCATAGCCCCGGTCAGCTTCGCCGCCCCCAAGTTGCCTGGCCTCAAGTCCGCGTTCATCCTCTTCAGCACCACCTTCGCACAGGGGTTGACAAGCTCCGCGCGAGACCACGAATCAATGGCCTTGGGCTGCCCCGTAGGCAGCACCAGTCGACGGTGGATGCGCCCAACATCCACCATGACCCACTTACTCCGGAAGCCTTCGATCCTCTTCCCAGGCTTCGAGATGGCATTGGAGTTGGAATATGCGATGAAGCTCGCGCATGCGGCGATGTGGGCACCAGAAACCCGGAGGGAGAAGTAATGGCGTAGCAAGGCCGCTGAGGGCATCACCCCAACGTGAGCCTCACAATAGCAGGCGAAAATCGCCAGGATAAGAACAGAGTTGGGGTGGAGGTGCAGAGCTTGCAAGTTGTATTGGCGAAGAACAGCGAGGAAGAACTCGGAAAAAGGAGGCACTAGACTGGCGATGATGGTGCTCACGAAGAGCGGGTAGAAGGTGCTCCCCTTGCCTTTAGGTTGGGCGGAGCCGGCCTTGAGCACAGTAGCCCCCTCGTTGCCCAGCGCCGCCGTCATCACACGCGTGAATGCGAGATTCTTCTCCGACACGTTTGGGGGATCCAGAGCCGGCGAGTACCAGGCCTCAGTCGGGGTCTTGCGAGGCGCCATGGCTTGCTAGATGGGAAGGATTGAGACAGATCTGGAGGATTTCGGGAGCAAGAAGGAGAAGAGCAATAAAGGGGATCTGGAGCAAGGCGAACGAGAACGAAGCAAGTAAGTCTGGCCCGGGTACCTCTTTTTGTCAGATGGACGGTTGCTGAGGTGTCGTGGGGAAGCGGGGACGCCCACATCAATCAATCGCCATGCGGCGCCCAAGGCCCTTGAGCTATTAGAGACCCAGCGGCGCCGACTTGCCCTTCGCTTCTGCTAAGCCAAGTCAGGCGCGCCTTGGGCCCGGGCTCTGTCGGCTTTCGGGAGCAGGGGTCCCAGACTTTGCTCGCTGCTGACTGCGGCGTGGCTCAAGCGAAGGCCCAATGCAGCCCAGCTTCATCAGCTCAAGCTCAAGACCCCCACGAGGGGCCAAGCCTCGCGGGGCGGATGATGTCTACTACACAACATTCTTCTTGTAGACGTTGTTGGGCCTGCAAGTGCACAGATTTGTAGGACAGTAGCAAATTTCCCTCAAGTGGATGACCTAAGGTTTATCAATCCATGGCAGGAGTAGGATGAAGATGGTCTCTCTCAAACAACCCTGCAACCAAATAACAAAGAGTCTCTTGTGTCCCCAACACACCCAGTACAATGGTAAATTGTATAGGTGCACTAGTTCGGCGAAGAGATGGTGATACAAGTGCAATATGGATGGTAGATAAAGGTATTTGTAATATGAAAATATAAAAACAGCAAGGTAACTAATGGTAAAAGTGAGCGTAAATGGTATTGCAATGATAGGAAACAAGGCATAGGGTTCATAATTTCACTAGTGCAAGTTCTCTCAACAATAATAACATAGATAGATCATATAACAATCCTCAACATGCAACAAAGAGTCACTCCAAAGCCACTAATAGCGGAGAACAAACGTAGAGATTATGGTATGGTACGAAACCACCTCAAAGTTATTCTTTCGGATCAATCTATTCAAGAGTTCGTACTAGAATAATACCTTAAGACACAAATCAATCAAAACCCTAATGCCACCTAGATACTCCATTGTCACTTCAAGTATCCATGGGCATGATTATACGATATGCATCACACAATCTCAGATTCATCCAACCAACACAAAGTACTTCAAAGAGTGCCCCAAAGTTTCTACCAGAGAGTCAAGAACGTGTGCCAACCCCTATGCATAGGTTCATGGGCGGAACCCGCAAGTTGGTCACCAAAACATACATCAAGTGGCACATGATATCCCATTGTCACCACAGATAAACACGGCAAGACATACATCAAGTGTTCTCATAAAAGACTCAGTCCGATAACATAACTTCAAAGGGGAAACTCAATTCATCACAAGAGAGTAGAGGGGGAGAAACATCATAAGATCCAACTACAATAGCAAAGCTCGGGTGTAACGCCCTCGATGCGGCTATATCTCCCACGTGTCGAAGCACGACTTAGAGGCATAACCGCATTGAAAGCAATGTCGCAAGTGAGGTAATCTTCGCACAACCCATGTAATACATAAGGGAAAGAGATACATAGTTGGCTTACAATCGCCACTTCACACAATTACATGAATAAAGCATTACATCATCCAGACACAATCAAGGTCCGACTACGGAACCAAAATAAAAGAAGAACCCCAAATGCGACAAAGGTCCTCGATCGACCCCAACTGGGCTCCACTACTGATCAACTAGAACGATACAACACAAAGGGCAAGATCTTCATCGAGCTCCTCCTTGAGCTTGGTGGCGTCACCTGCTCGGTAACATAGGCACCTGCAAACTGGTTTTGGAAGTATCTGGTGAGCCACGAGGACTCAGCAATCTCGCACCGCGAGATCAAGACTATTTAAGCTTATGGGTAAGGTAAAGGCATGAGGTGGAGCTGCGACAGCGACTAGCATCAAAGGTGGCTAACATACGCAAATGAGAGCGAGAAGAGAAGGCAAAGCACAATCGATAAAAGTATGATCAAGAAGTGATCCTATAGCAACCTCGTCAAGCATAACTCCAACACAGTGTTCACTTCCGGACTCCACGGAAAGAGACCATCACGGTTACACACACGGTTGATGTATTTTAATTAAAGTCAACTTCAGGTCTTCTACAACCGGACGTTAACAAATTCCCATCTGCCACATAACCGCATGGCACGGCTTTGAAAGTTCAAATCCTGCAGGGTGTCCCAACAGCCCATGACAAGCTCTCACGGTCAGCGGAGGAATAGACCTCCACCCGAGACACTCCGATCGACTCGGTATCCGGTACAACAAGACATTTCGACGAGGTAAAACTAAACCAGCAACACCGCCGAATGTGCCGACAAACCCGATAGGAGCTGCACATATCTCTTTCTCAGGGCACACTCAGATGCGTCTAGCTACGAGTAAAACCAACCCTCAAGTTTCCCCGAGGTGGCCCCGCAGGCAGCTCGGTTCGGACCAACACTCAGAGGAGCACTCGCCCGGGGGGGTTAAAATAAAGATGACCCTTGAGTCTGCAGAACCCAAGGGAAGGTGGTAGGTTGTTAGTGCAAATGGTAAAACCAATGTTGGGCATTGCTGGAGAAGCTTTACTTAAGGCGAACTGTCAAGGGGTTCCCATTATAGCCCAACCGTGTAAGGAACACAAAATCCGGGAACATAACACCGATATGACGGAAACTAGGGCGGCAAGAGTGGAACAAAACACCAGGCATAAGGCCGAGCCTTCCACCCTTTACCAAGTATATAGATGCATTAATTAAATAAGATATATTGTGATATCCCAACAAGTAAACATGTTCCAACAAGGAACAACATCTCCATGTTCAACAAGGAACAAACTTCATCTTCACCGCAACTAACAACGCTATAAGAGGGGCTGAGCAAAGGCGGTAACATAGCCAATCAACGGTTTGCTAGGAATGGTGTCAAAGGTTAGAGGTTTGACATGGCAATTTGGGAGGCCGACAAGCAAATGGTAGGCATCGTAGCATTGGCACGACAAAAGAGCGAGCAAACTAGCATAGCAAAGATAGTAGTGATTTCGAGGGTATGATCATCTTGCACGAAATCCCGCAAGGAAGAAGAACGATTCCATGAAGAAGACAAGCGGACGAAGTCGAACGGATCCTCACAACTCCGTGAACTAAACCGAAGCTAACGAGAGAAAGCACCCGGAAAGAAACAAACAACATAGTAAACAACCATCACATAAACATGGCATGATGCGCAAACAAGTATGATGCATGTCCGGTTTAATGAGGCATGGCATGGCAAAGTGCAACAAACTAACTTACAAATTAAGTGGAGCTCAATATGCAACGGAGTTGCATATTGACGAAACACCACATCCATTATTTAGTTATCTCTCGGTTATGCTACTCAACAATATTAAATGTTGGTTAACATGGCAAGTGGTGAAGCATAACAAAAACTATACCATCTAAACAATTTAAATGGGGCCGGATATAAAAACAACAAATCCGGTAAATCCCCATATGCATTTAGCAAATTAATGGAAACAACAAATATAAACATTTTAAATGTTGTTATCATGATGTGGATGACATATACAAGTTTTATGCAATTTTTATGAAAACGATAACATGAGCATGTTATGAAGCATTTGTCGCCATGGCGGAACAAAAAGGGTGCCACGGCGGCGAAACGAGAAGGGTGCCACGGCGGCGAAATGGAAATGGTGCCACGGCAACATTCCGGTGATCCGACAACTCCTCGAGATGTCGGTGCAAAAGAAAGTGTGGGTGAGCGTGTGATGCAAAAGATGGTGGGGTGATCCCGGATACCGGGTTCCCACGTGTCGGTGGCATGGCAAAAGAGGGGCGTCGCAAGGACAATTCGATCACGGTGCAAACAAATGGTACATCTCGTACATGCATGCATTCGGTCCACGGCGGTCGTCTCGGTGTTATACCTTCGAAGCGTGCAAACGGGACGGTTCGAGTTCGTCGATGGAAGTAGTCGTTCACGGGTCGTCGTGGAAGTAGTGGTACACGTTTCGTAGTCGTACATGTCGGCGGTAGTGGAAGTAGACGTTCACGCCGACGGTAGTGGTTCACTCGGCGGTCTTTGGCAATGGTCGTCGTACACGGTTCACAGACGTTCGGGTCTTCCGTAGAGGTACTTGACGCATCTCGGATGTGTAGTCGTACACGCACGTGAGCGTGCCAGACGGAGTAGTCGTACTCGGTGAATCCGCGTAGTTGAACTCCGGTCGTAGTGTTACTTGCCGCTCATTCTGTAGTTGAACACGGGGTTCCTCGGAGGATCGAATCTCGGCGTTGCATGGGAGCAACCGGGACTTGGTGAAGAGCAGCAGCAAGCGAGGCGAACATGGCTGGCGCCGGGCATGAGGAGGAGGCCAGGGCCGTGGAGCTAGGCTTCACCGGAGCGGGGGCCTCGGGCATCATGGGGCGGCGCTTGGAGCTCGGGCAGAAAAGGGAACGTCGATTCCAACCGGGAGAACGAGGCGGGCGAGCTGGGCGCGATCTGAGGAGGAGGAAGGGCGAGGCAGCAGGCGAAGCTGGGATGCCGGGGACCCGCAGAGAGAGCGGGCGCTGCTTGGCAGCGACGGAACTGGCACGGCGGTCTCTGGTGGCAGCGATGGGGAGGTAGTGGAGGCGCTGGTTCTTGATGGAAGGGGCGAACGGGCTCGGCCTGTTCTTCTTCCGGTGGCGAGGAGGTGGGCCGAGGTGGCGGGTCGCTTCGAGGTGGGTCGGGAGGAGGCAGTGGCGGCGCTCGGGCGACAGGGACACGACCTCGGGGCTCTGCGCCTGCAGGCGGAGGCTGCTGCTCTGGCGGTCGAGGAGCGAGGGGAAAGGAGGCCGCAGGGCAGCGCAGAGATAGAAGGCGTGCTCGAGAGGAGGGGATCGGGCGAGGAGCAGGAGCGTGGGGATTTTCTCCCTGGTGCGATGCGCGTGCAGAGGGACGAGAGGGAGGAGATGGATCGGGGGAAGGGTAGGGTTAGGTGCTGGGGCCGGCTGGGCCTAAAGAGGCCGGTGGAGGAGCCTTGGGCTGCGGATGGGCCTAGGGCCGGCTGGACTACAGGCTCTCTCTCTCCCTCTAAAGAAAGAAAGAAAAAAAAACACAGAACAAAGATAAGAAATAAAAGAAAGAGAGGTTAGGGGAAGAAGTTGGACACACGGATAATTTTCCCGGGCTCACAAAAATGAGCTCAATCTAGGAAAAATAGAAAGAGGCATGATTCAAAGATTTAAATTCAACTCATTTGAATTTAATTCAAATGATTTGAATAGGAAGTGAGGGTTGGGAAGGTCCAAAAAATGTTCGGATTTTTGGTGGAGCTCCGGAAAATGATGAAATAATTACGGGCAAGGTTGGAGATCAAGAATTAAAACCACAAAGGCATTGGGATTTTGCAAGTGTGTTATGGTGAATTCCAAAAATGGAATATTTAATATAGCTCCCTAATAATATTGAGAGGCTTTAATATGTTATAAAGAGAAATCACAAGTAAATTCCCTCGATTTAAATGGATCAAAGATCCATGCCATTTTATTTAGAAGAGGTTTTAAAAATTAAATGACATGATGGCATGATGCAATGCAAATGATGCAATGATGAATGCATCAAACAAATAAATCACACGAATCTCGGAATAGCTGGAAGTCTTCTGGAGCTCCGGTCTTGGGGCGTTACAACACTCCACCACTACGAGAGGATCTCGTCCCGAGATCTAGGATGGCACCGGAGAGAAACAGAAGAGGAAGAGAAGAGGTAAAGCTAAGTTGCTTCTTTGACAAACGAGTGAAAACCATGAACCTTGAGAGGTTGAGCAATTTAAAAGAAAGAGTACAACAGAGATGAACGAGATTGCAAACAATTCGTTGGACAAGAGGAGCAAGGAACATTACGAGGGCTTGAAGGTTGCAAAGCAATGAATGATGAGTACAATGGACAAGAAGGAATTGAAAACACTCTGGTTGAAACGAGATAAACAAGGAAAAAGGAAGATCAAAAATCGGACAGCACTCCGGTTGAAAAGAGATGCAAGACTTGATAAGGTGAAAAAGAACTTGAAAGAAAAAGGCAGGACACTCCGGTTAAATGGATAAGCATGAAAAGAACACGATCCTGACAAAACAAGATGATGATTGAAGAGCACAACATCACAATGCCTCCGAAACAAAAGAATAGAAGATAGATAATTGAAATAGAAGAATGGAGAAGAAAATGCCAACATCTGCCACCAACAGAAACAAATGATTGGATTGATATCAACAAGGAGACGAGAAACTTATTTCACCGGGAGGACAAATGAAGAACTTGGGTCATTTATAAGCACCATAAATAGCAACAATCCTTAGGGAAAGCTTTAGGTGAAGTCTATACCAAGATAACTCCAATGAAAAGATTGACGGATTTAAAATATCTCATTCTTGACAACATGTGAATCAAGAAACATGAAGGAAATTGTCAAGAGTGACATAACACCATCTCAAAAGGTAAGATAGAAGGAATTGCACTTTGGAATGCAAGATAAAGAATGCTTGAACTCCTCAAAACAAAACATGTGTTGAGCACCATGTTTAATTTTGAGTATAGCTTGGCTGATCTTAACTTCAAGAGAAATCTTGAAGAACAAATCGAGAATGAAAGGAATCCTTGACGAACCGTCATGTAGAACCTCCATGAAGAACTCCGGTAATAAAAGGATGATACAAAGAAAGAGAAGCTGAAAACACAAGGTAAATCCTTGCAATGATTTAGCTGGATCTCCGTGATGATGAGAGCTTGGAACTCCGGGAAAAGAAAAGATGAACATCTTAGAACCGAGAATTTTAAGGGCCTCCGGAATAAAGAATTAATCACTTGGATGAATCAAGAATAAGAATTATGTTATGCTTATCCTTCACCAATTAAATTGATGACAATCAACGGATTTGGCATACTACTTATTCTCGTAGAAAGGATTAAAAGAGATATATCAAAACTTGAGAAGGTCTTCAACGATCCACCGGTAGGATTGGAACAACAAATGGATTGATATGATGAACAAGGAAGAGAGATCTTGAAAGAACCACCGTAAGAATTTAAAATGAAAGTAGCAAAGGCACAATTCACCGGGAAGAATTGGAAAACGAATGAAGATACTTGAGGGGATTTAGATACATGAGAACGAAGAGATCACGTGCTGATTAGAGGATATTTGAATGATGCACCGGTAAGATTTGCAGAATGATAGCTACACACTGAGAATGAAGAATTATGACATGATGGCCTTCGGAGGAAAGAAATGGAAACAACTCATGAAATGCTCCGGATGGGTGAAAAAGATTCTCACAATCGAAAACAATTATGAGAGGATGGCAACAAGCTAGCACCGTGAATCTTGAAGAGAATAGAGCAAGACTAAAGAGAAACTCTTCTTCGGTCTTCAAATGATGAGAATGAAGACAAGAAACACCACCAAGAATTATTGAGGCACACCGGAAGAATCAAAAGCGAAGAGGTTGAGCCAACTATGAAAAGAATTTGAAAGATCTTGGAGAAAAGCATATGACTGATGATAACTCATTCTTACGTCAAACTTGGAGAAGAATTTAGGATAGCTCTGGGAAAATAGAAGAGTCAGGTAAGATCCTGGGAAAAGACCTGTGGGTTAGGGCCCACTCAAAAGAACACCGTTGAGAATGATATTAAAGTGAGATTTGCACCGGTTGAATTAAATGACTTGAATGAGATAGCAATCTCGAAAGAGCTTGAACGAATGCAGAGTGGAAACACGAATCTTCGAGATATCTTGAGCACTCCGGAATAACAAATAGTGAGAAGTAGAATGATAATGAGGTGCACCGGTATGAGAAGACATTGAAATGAGGAAAAAGGTATGATCAACAAAACTTGACTTGAATCCACCGGAGAAGAGAAAGGAATGAGGGATGACGAACTAGTAGAACATCTTCTTGAGAACCACCGGGTAAGAACATTGACGGAAAAGAATGGAGAAACTTCACATGAATAAATGGATACTTGATTAAGAAATCTGTGTCCTTGAGGAAAAAGGGTGGGTGGGCGGGAAAAAACAAAGGCAACTTGGAGACGGATGAAACAAACACCGTTGAGAAAACTTAGAATTGATCTTGCGGATGTTGAAATGATCGGATCCATTTGAAGAGAAGCACATCGGTTGAAGAGGATTGACATGACAATTTCGATTGTCGAGAAGGATTGGTATTCACATGGGAGTATGAGAACACCATTTCGGAAAGGTATGGAATCAACACTTGACATCTGAAGCAACTCGAATACCACAACTCAAAACAAAAACAAAGGACTGGCTTGCAGAATAAGCCGGAACAAACATATGATAGAGATTTCGTCCGAAGTTTTCGTGGTGGGGCCTACACGGGCTCAATCGTACAGCACCATCATGTACAAGGCAGTGCACATGACATCTGAAGCGTCCCAAGTCGGCATAGCCAAGGACTCTTTAAGACACAACGAGACCATCAAAACCAACCGTGAATAGGCGGACCACTAGACGTCGAACCCCAATTTCATATCATACATCCGTCGGAAAGATATCCTAAGAGATACTTGAATTCCCACCTATAAAACTCCGAAACTTTCGGTTATGCAATCGGTGTTGGGGATACAGGGAGCAATAATATCTCACACAAACTAACAATCCCTACATCCATTGTATCCATCCGTCAACACATAACCAAGAAACCTTCGAAATCGTCTACCTCAACCTTGAAAAGCATCCGTTATACAAGTCATGGCAATACTCCGTACTCACCTCGAAGATTGGGTTAGCGGGGTTATCTCACCAACAAGCGCATAAAAGCGATTTTCGATGTCGGCGTACTAAACTCGGTATTCGAATCTGCAACGATAAAATTATGGCGACAACACCTCGGAGCTCAACTCCCGGGACACCGCCACAACCCCTAAATGTCGAGGCACCAAGACAATGTTGTCATCATAAAACCATCGAACGATTCTAAGATACCAGCGTGATCCTAAAAAAAATTTAGTGAAATTTGAGAAGAGAAGAGTCAAAACTCTACGTCGGGATACCTCACCGAAGGTCGAAGGACTGGGAGTAAAAGAATTCCTAAACTCTCCGATATATATAATCCTAAATGACTCAAAACATTTTCTAGACACAACTCGCCGCTAAAAACGATCAAGCGGTGGGGCTCCTAAGGTCGGGAAGGCTCGATTACCAACATAGCGCCTCGATGCGGCTATATCTCCCACGTGTGAAGCACGACTTAGAGGCATAACCGCATTGAAAGCAATGTCGCAAGTGAGGTAATCTTCGCACAACCCATGTAATACATAAGGAAAGAGATACATAGTTGGCTTACAATCGCCACTTCACACAATTACATGAATAAAGCATTACATCATCCAGATACAATCAAGGTCCGACTACGGAACCAAAATAAAAGAAGAACCCCAAATGCGACAAAGGTCCTCGATCGACCCCAACTGGGCTCCACTACTGATCAACTAGAACGATACAACACAAAGGGCAAGATCTTCATCGAGCTCCTCCTTGAGCTTGGTGGCGTCACGCTTTCGGTAACATAGGCACCGCAAACTGGTTTTGGAAGTATCTGGTGAGCCACGAGGACTCAGCAATCTCGCACCCGCGAGATCAAGACTATTTAAGCTTATGGGTAAGGTAAAGGCATGAGGTTGAGCTGCAGCAAGCGACTAGCATCAAAGGTGGCTAACATACGCAAATGAGAGCGAGAAGAGAAGGCAAAGCACAGTCGATAAAAGTATGATCAAGAAGTGATCCTATAGCAACCTACGTCAAGCATAACTCCAACACCGTGTTCACTTCCCGGACTCCGCCGGAAAGAGACCATCACGGTTACACACACGGTTGATGTATTTTAATTAAAGTCAACTTCAGGTCTTCTACAACCGGACGTTAACAAATTCCCATCTGCCACATAACCGCGGGCACGGCTTTGAAAGTTCAAATCCTGCAGGGTGTCCCAACTTAGCCCATGACAAGCTCTCACGGTCAAGCGGAGGAATAGACCTCCACCCCAGACACTCCGATCGACTCGGTATCCCGGTACAACAAGACATTTCGACAGGTAAAACTAAACCAGCAACACCGCCCGAATGTGCCGACAAATCCCGATAGGAGCTGCACATATCTCTTTCTCGTGGCACACTCGGATGAGTCTAGCTACGAGTAAAACCAACCCTCAAGTTTCCCGAGGTGGCCCAGCAGTAGTTTCGGTTCGGACCAACACTCGTGAGGAGCACCGCGGGGGGTTAAAATAAAGATGACCCTTGAGTCTGCAGAACCCAAGGGAAGGTGGTAGGTTGTTAGTGCAAATGGTAAAACCAATGTTGGGCATTCTGGAGAAGCTTTACTTAAGGCGAATCGTCAAGGGGTTCCCATTATAGCCCAACCGTAAGGAACGCAAAATCCGGGAACATAACACCGATATGACGGAAACTAGGGTGGCAAGAGTGGAACAAAACACCAGGCATAAGGCCGAGCCTTCCACCCTTTACCAAGTATATAGATGCATTAATTAAATAAGATATATTGTGATATCCCAACAAGTAAACATGTTCCAACAAGGAACAACATCTCCATGTTCCAACAAGGAACAAACTTCATCTTCACCTGCAACTAACAACGCTATAAGAGGGGCTGAGCAAGGCGGTAACATAGCCAATCAACGGTTTGCTAGGAATGGTGTCAAAGGTTAGAGGTTTGACATGGCAATTTGGGAGGCTGACAAGCAAATGGTAGGCATCGTAGCATTGGCACAGCAAAAGAGCGAGCAAACTAGCATAGCAAAGATAGTAGTGATTTCGAGGGTATGATCATCTTGCCTGAAATCCCGCAAGGAAGAAGAACGATTCCATGAAGAAGACAAACGGACGAAGTCGAATGGATCCTCACAACTCCATAACGAAACCGAAGCTAACGAGAGAAAGCACCCGGAAAGAAACAAACAACATAGTAAACAACCATCACATAAACATGGCATGATGCGCAAACAAGTATGATGCATGTCCGGTTTAATGAGGCATGGCATGGCAAAGTGCAACAAACTAACTTACAAATTAAGTGGAGCTCAATATGCAACGGAGTTGCATATTGACGAAACACCACATCCATTATTTAGTTATCTCTCGGTTATGCTACTCAACAATATTAAATGTTGGTTAACATGGCAAGTGGTGAAGCATAACAAAAACTATACCATCTAAACAATTTAAATGGGGCCGGATATAAAAACAACAAATCCGGTAAATCCCCATATGCATTTAGCAAATTAATGGAAACAACAAATATAAACATTTTAAATGTTGTTATCATGATGCGGATGACATATACAAGTTTTATGCAATTTTTATGAAAACGATAACATGAGGATGTCATGAAGCATTTGTCGCCATGGCGGAACAAAAAGGGTGCCACGGCGGCGAAACGAGAAGGGTGCCACGGCGGCGAAACGAGAAGGGTGCCACGGTGGCGAAACGGAAATGGTGCCACGGCAACATTCCGGTGATCCGACAACTCCTCGAGATGTCGGTGCAAAAGAAACTGTGGGTGAGCGTGTGATGCAAAAGATGGTGGGGTGATCCCGGATACCGGGTTCCCACGTGTCGGTGGCATGGCAAAAGAGGGGCGTCGCAAGGACAATTTGATCACGGTGCAAACAAATGGTACATCTCGTACATGCATGCATTCGGTCCACGGCGGTCGTCTCGGTGTTATACCTTCGAAGCGTGCAAACGGGACGGTTCGAGTTCGTCGATGGAAGTAGTCGTTCACGGGTCGTCGTGGAAGTAGTGGTACCCGTTTCGTAGTCGTACATGTCGGCGGTAGTGGAAGTAGACGTTCACGCCGACGGTAGTGGTTCACTCGGCGGTCTTTGGCAATGGTCGTCGTACACGGTTCACAGACGTTCGGGTCTTCCGTAGAGGTACTTGACGCATCTCGGATGTGTAGTCGTACACGCACATAGACGTACTTGACGGAGTAGTCGTACTCGGTGAATCCGCGTAGTTGAACTCCGGTCGTAGTGTTACTTGCCGCTCATTTTGTAGTTGAACACGGGGTTCCTCGGAGGATCGAATCTCGGCGTTGCAGGGGAGCAACCGGGACTTGGTGAAGAGCAGCAGCAAGCGAGGCGAACATGGCTGGCGCCGGGCATGAGGAGGAGGCCAGGGCCGTGGAGCTAGGCTTCACCGGAGCAGGGGGGCCTCGGGCGTCATGGGGCGGCGCTTGGAGCTCGGGCAGAAAAGGGAACGTCGATTCCAACCGGGAACGAGGCGGGGCGAGCTGGGCGCGCGATGCAGGAGGAGGAAGGGCGAGGCCGCGGGCGAGCTGGGGACGCCGGGGACCCGCAGCAGAGGAGCGGGCGCTGCTTCGGCAGCGATGGGAACTGGGCACGGCGGTCTCGTGCGGCAGCGATGGGGAGGTAGTGGAGGCGCTGGTTGCTGATGGAAGGGGCGCAACGGGGCTCCGGCCTGGTTGCTGCTGCCGGTGGCGAGGAGGTGGAGGCGCGAGGCGGCGGGGTCGCGCTCGAGGTGGGTCGGGAGGAGGCAGTGGCGGCGCTCGGGCGACAGGGACACGACCTCGGGGCTCTGCGCCTGCAGGCGGAGGCTGCTGCTCTGGCGGTCGAGGAGCGAGGGGAAAGGAGGCCGCAGGGCAGCGCAGAGATAGAAGGCGTGCTCGAGAGGAGGGGATCGGGCGAGGAGCAGGAGCGTGGGGATTTTCTCCCTGGTGCGATGCGCGTGCAGAGGGACGAGAGGGAGGAGATGGATCGGGGGAAGGGTAGGGTTAGGTGCTGGGGCCGGCTGGGCCTAAAGAGGCCGGTGGAGGAACCTTGGGCTGCGGATGGGCCTAGGGCCGGCTGGACTACAGGCTCTCTCTCTCCCTCTAAAGAAAGAAAGAAAAAAAAACACAGAACAAAGATAAGAAATAAAAGAAAGAGAGGTTAGGGGAAGAAGTTGGACACACGGATAATTTTCCCGGGCTCATAAAAATGAGCTCGATCTAGGAAAAATAGAAAGAGGCATGATTCAAAGATTTAAATTCAACTCATTTGAATTTAATTCAAATGATTTGAATAGGAAGTGAGGGTTGGGAAGGTCCAAAAAATGTTCGGATTTTTGGTGGAGCTCCGGAAAATGATGAAATAATTACGGGCAAGGTTGGAGATCAAGAATTAAAACCACAAAGGCATTGGGATTTTGCAAGTGTGTTATGGTGAATTCCAAAAATGGAATATTTAATATAGCTCCCTAATAATATTGAGAGGCTTTAATATGTTATAAAGAGAAATCACAAGTAAATTCCCTCGATTTAAATGGATCAAAGATCCATGCCATTTTATTTAGAAGAGGTTTTAAAAATTAAATGACATGATGGCATGATGCAATGCAAATGATGCAATGATGAATGCATCAAACAAATAAATCACACGACGAATCTCGGAATAGCTGGAAGTCTTCTGGAGCTCCGGTCTTGGGGCGTTACATCGGGATACATCAAGATCGTGCCATAGAGGGAACACGAGAGAGAGATATCAAACACATAGCTACTGGTACATACCCTCAGCCCCGAGGGTGAACTACTCCCTCCTCGTCATGGAGAGCGCCGGGATGATGAAGATGGCCACCGATGATGGGTTCCCCCTATGGCAGGGTGCCGCAACAGACTCCCGAGAGGTTTTTGGTGGCTATAAAGGCTTGCGGCGACGGAACTCCCGATCTATCTTGATATTCGATGGTTTTAGGGTACGTAGGCATATATAGGCGAAACAAGTCGGTCGGGAGGTGCTCGAGGGGTCCACGAGACAGGGGGTCGCGCCCTGTGGGGGGGGGGCTCCCCCTATCTCCTGGGCTCCTCGAGGATCTTCTGACTTGATCTCCAAGCCTTCAGGATGATAATCTTCCAAAAAATCACGTTGCCGAAGGTTTAATTCCGTTTGTACTCCGTTGGATATTCCTTTTCCTCGAAATACTGAAACAGGCAATAAAACAGCAATATGGGCTGGGCCTCCGGTTAGTAGGTTAGTCCCAAAAATGATATAAATGTGTAAAATAAAGCCCAAAAACATCCATAAGAGGAAATACAATAGCATGGAACAATCAAAAATTATAGATACGTTGGAGACGTATCAAGCATCCCCAAGTTTAATTCCTGCTCGTCCTCGAGTAGGTAAATGATAAAAAAAGAAATTTTTGATGTGGAATGCTACCTAGCATAATTCTCAATGTAATTTTCTTTATTGTGGCATGAATGTTTAGATCCAAATGATTCAAAATAAAGGTTTATAAAACATAAAAAGAGCACCTCATACAAAAGTTGTGCGATATAATAGAGGCTAGCAAAGTGGAAGGATGAGTGTGCGTATATCCATGGACTCACATTAGTCATAAAGAACTCATATACTTATTGCAAAAGTCTACTTAGCCCTCGAAGCAAAGTACTACTACGCATGACCCTAGAGGGATAGATTGGTAGGAAAAGACCATCGCTCATCCCCGACTGCCACTCATAAGGAAGACAATCGAAAGATATAAGTGAAGATCAATGAGTAGTTAAATAATTATGTAACTATGTGAAGACTCTCTAACATTAAAGAATTTCAGATCTTGGTATTGTATTCAAACAGCAAGCAAAACAAAATAAAATGACATTGCAAGGATAGCACAACTCATGTGAAGAAGCAAAAACATAGGTTCAACCGATACTAACCGATAGTTGTTGAAGAAGAAAGGTGGGATGCCTAATGGGGCATCCCCAAGCTTAGATGCTTGAGACTTCTTGAAATATTATCTTGGTGCCTTGGGCATCCCCAAGCTTGAAGTTTTGTGTCTTCTTAATTCCTCTCATATCATGGTTTCTCTTTTTATCAAAAGCTTCATCCACACCAAACTCAACAAGAACTCGTGAGATAGGTTAGTATAAACCAATGCAAAACCTTATCATTCTCTACTGTAACAAATCACTAAAATTATTATTCCACATTGCATACTAAATGCCTCTGCATATTTAACACTCCTATCCTCAAATAGAATCATTAAACAAGCAAACATATGCAAACAATGCAAACATAACAGCAATCTGCCAAAACAGTACAGTCTGTAAAGAATGCAAGAGTATAAATACTTCCCTAACTCCAAAAATTATGAAATAAAATTCCCACTGAATTAAATTTATCAGAGCTCATTATGCAAAAAGTTTCAACATTATATCATGCCCTGACTTTTCTAGGGAATTTTTGCAACAACAGTAAACTTTCTGTTTTCAAACAGCAACATGTATACTAGCAAAATAAGCATGGTAAAGGCTATCCTTGACATTTTTATTGCAACTAAAGATGCAAAACATTAATCTAAATAACAGAAAGCAAATACTAACAAAAGAAAATGACGCTCCAAGCAAAACACATATCATGTGGTGAATAGAAATATAGCTCCAAGTAAAGTTACCGATGAATGAAGACGAAAGAGGGGATGCCATCCGGGGCATCTCCAAGCTTAGGCTCTTGGTTGTCCTTGAATATTACCTTGGGGATGCCCTTGCCACTCCTTATTCCGTAGTCCATCGAATCTTCACCCAAAACTTGAAAACTCCACAACACAAAACCCAACAGAAAACTCGTAAGCTCCGTTAGTATAAGAAAATAAAACCACCACTTAGGTACTGTAATGAACTCATTCTAAATTCATATTGGTGTAATATCTACTGTATTCCAACTTATCTATGGTTCATACCACTTAATACTAGCCATGGATGCATCAAAATAAGCAAACAACACATAGAAAACAGAATCTGTCAAAAACAGAAGAGTCTGTAGTAATCTGTATCAAACGTATACTTGTGGAACTCCAAAAATCCTAGAAAATTGGGAAGTCATAAGAAATTCGTTTACCAATCCAGAGCAAAAAGAATAAGATCAGAAGAACATTTATGTGAATTAACAAAACTTATTTACTGGGTGCAAAAGTTTCTGATTTTCAGCAGGATCAACACAACTATCACCGTAAGCTATCCTAAAGGTCTTACTTGGCACTTTATTGAAACAAAAGCTATAAAACATGATTACTACAGTAGAATAATCATGTGAACACACAAAAACAGTAAGGGTAAATATTGGGTTGTCTCCCAACAAGCGCTTTTCTGTAATGCCTTTTTAGCTAGGCATGATGATGGCAATGATGCTCACATAAAAGATAATAATTGAAACATAACGGGAGCATCATGAAGCATATGACTAGCACATTTAAGTCTAACCCACTTCCTATGCATAGGGATTTTGTGAGCAAACAACTTATGGGAACAATAATCAACTAGCATAGGTAGGTAAAACAAGCATAGCTTCAAGATTTTAAGCACATAGAGAGGAAACTTGACATTATTGCAATTCCTAAAAGCATATGTTCCTCCCTCATAATAATTTTCAGTGGCATCATGAATGAATTCAACAATATAACCAGCACCTAAAGCATTCCTTTCATGATCTACAAGCATAGAAAATTTACTACTCTCCACATAAACAAAATTCTTCTCATTCGGAATAGTAGGAGTATCATAAGAGACTTGAACACTAAAAATTGTTTCCACATTAAAAGAGTAATGTTCAGAAAAAGGGTAATCATAATCATGACAAGATTTTTAAATAATCATCACTACTTTTTACAGCATAAGTTTCATCACAATACTCATCATAAGTAGCAACTTCATTCTCATCATAATCGATTGAAACCTCTCCCAGAATAGTGGAATCACTAAATAAAGTTGACACTCTTCCAAATCCACTTTTGTATTCATCACAATAAGATTAAACATCCTCCAAAATAGTGGGATAACTACTTCCTAAAGTTGAAACTATTCCAAACCCACTTTCATCAATATAATCATCATAAGTAGGAGGCATGCTATAATCATAACAACTTTGCATATCAAAACTTGGGATGCTAAAAATATCATCTTCATTAAACATAGCATCCCCAAGCTTGGGACAAACATTAATTTCAGAAAATATATTCTCAAATATGTCATGCTCATCAAACATAGCTTCCCCAAGCTTGGGCCCTTTCATATCATAAGCATAATCACTCTCATCATTAAAAATATTGATAGCACCAATAGTATAGCAATTATTATCATCACAATGAGTAATAGGAGCAACATCATTTGGGAGGGATACCTTTCTACCTTTGTTGCTCCTTCTTTTCTTTTTCTTCTTCATATTATGTGTGGGTTCAACCTTCCTCTTTGAGCTCCTTATTGATGAGATTGGTTGAATAGAACGCTCCTCCTCGTTACCTGATTCATCATGGGAAATAATAGGAGGATATTGGGAAGTCTCTTCCCTTTCATTAGTATTCTCATCATCTTCTATTTGCTTTCTTTTCTTTATGTAATTGGCAATATAAGGATTTTCAATGCAATCCTCCACACAAAACATATAAATATCCTCTAGATCAAAATCAAGAAATCTATCAAGATTAAATTTTGGAATACCCTCAGTTATACGTTTCATTTCTTCATACCCCAAAAGAAGGCTAAGCTCTTTATGATGCCCAAGGGTAATCAAGCTATCACATTTTTGACACGATTCGATCATAAAACAATTTGCATTGGAGATTTAAATGACCACGTTCATTGCAAAGTTCACAAGGAGCGCGAAAAATATTGAATCTTCTAGCACACTCATCAAGACTTTCTTGCAAACCTTTAGTTTTTAAATACTTATGGCTCTTGCATTATCTATTTTCTCTATTTGGTGTGTCCATGCAAATCCAATCTACTCCACAAAAATCAACATGCTTATAGGAGACATTTTCATCATAACTAGTGCAATCATCATTAGTACTATGGATATTCAAAGAGTTCATACTAACAACATTGCAATCATGCAAATCATTCAAAGATTTAGTACCAAGCATTTTAAAGCATTCTTCTTCTAGCACTTGAGCACAATTTTCCTTTTATCATACTCACGAAAGATATTAAAAAGACGAAGCGTATGAGACAAACTTAACTCCATTTTTTTGTAGTTTTTTTTATAAACTAAACTAGTGATAAAACAAGAAACAAAAAGATTTGATTGCAAGATCTAAAGGTATACCTTCAAGCACTCACCTCCCCGGCAACGGCGCCAGAAAAGAGCTCGATGTCTACTACACAACCTTCTTCTTGTAGACGTTGTTAGGCCTGCAAGTGCACAAATTTGTAGGACAGTAGCAAATTTCCCTCAAGTGGATGACCTAGGGTTTATCAATCCGTGGGAGGAGTAGGATGAAGATGGTCTCTCTCAAACAACCCTGCAACCAAATAACAAAGAGTCTCTTGTGTCCCAACACACCCAATACAATGGTAAATTGTATAGGTGCACTAGTTCGGCGAAGAGATGGTGATACAAGTGCAATATGGATGGTAGATAAAGGTATTTGTAATCTGAAAATATAAAAACAGCAAGGTAACTAATGGTAAAAGTGAGCGTAAACGGTATTGCAATGATAGGAAACAAGGCATAGGGCTCATACTTTCACTAGTGCAAGTTCTCTCAACAATAATAACATAGATAGATCATGTAACAATCCCTCAACATGCAACAAAGAGTCACTCCAAAGCCACTAATAACGGAGAACAAAAGTAGAGATTATGGTAGGGTACGAAACCACCTCAAAGTTATTCTTTCGGATCAATCTATTCAAGAGTTCGTACTAGAATAACACCTTAAGACACAAATCAATCAAAACCCTAATGTCACTTAGATACTCCATTGTCACTTCAAGTATCCGTGGGCATGATTATACGATATGCATCACACAATCTCAGATTCATCCAACCAACACAAAGTACTTCAAAGAGTGCCCCAAAGTTTCTACAGGAGAGTCAAGAACGTGTGCCAACCCCTATGCATAGGTTCATGGGCGGAACCCGCAAGTTGGTAACCAAAACATACATCAAGTGGCACATGATATCCCATTGTCACCATAGATAAACACGGCAAGACATACATCAAGTGTTCTCATAAAAGACTCAATCCGATAAGATAACTTCAAAGGGGAAACTCAATTCATCACAAGAGAGTAGAGGGGGAGAAACATCATAAGATCCAACTACAATAGCAAAGCTCGGGATACATCAAGATCGTGCCATAGAGGGAACACGAGAGAGAACATGAGAGAGAGAGATCAAACACATAGCTACTGGTACATACCCTCAGCCGAGGGTGAACTACTCCCTCCTCGTCATGGAGAGCGCCGGGATGATGAAGATGGCCATCGGTGATGGGTTCCCCTGTGGCAGCTGCTTGGAACGGACTCGAGAGGTTTTGGTGGTTCTGAGAGGCTTGCGGCGGAACTCCCGATCTATCTTGATATTCGATGGTTTTAGGGTACGTAGGCATATATAAGCGAAAGAAGTCGGTCGGGAGGTGCTCGAGGGGTCCACGAGACAGGGGGCCGCGCGCTGTAGGGGGCGCCCCCCTATCTCCTGGGCTCCTCGAGGATCTTCTGACTTGATCTCCAAGCCTCCAGGATGATAATCTTCCAAAAAATCACGTTGCCGAAGGTTTAATTCCGTTTGGACTCCGTTGGATATTCCTTTTCCTCGAAATACCGAAACAAGCAATAAAACAGCAATATGGGCTGGGCCTCCGGTTAGTAGGTTAGTCCCAAAAATGATATAAATGTGTAAAATAAAGCCCATGAACATCCAAAAGGGTAATATAATAGCATGGAACAATCAAAAATTATAGATACGTTGGAGACGTATCAGCGGACGACAAGAAGCTTCCTCAGGAGCAGCCTCATCCGGCGGGCTCGCGAGGAGGCGGAGAGATCAAGGCAGGGTACCTCGCGAGGTGCTCGTGACGCAAGACATGACGATCGAGACCAGGCGGGCGCCAGGCGGGCGCCGGCCTGCACAGTGTCCTTGTTTCCCCTTTGGTGCAAAGGGGGCAAGCACAAGCCAAGGCATCAGGCAAAGGTTACCGCATCGGTGCAACAGGACCAAGACCAGCAGAGCGGCAGGATGGAGGTCACCATGGAGCCCAGGACGGCGTCACCATCAGAGTCTTTGGCAGTCGAAGACCAACTTTAGTCAGGATAAGTGTACTAGATGTTCCCCTTCAAAATGGCCAATTGTTGGCGCCCTTCCCGCTTAGTATTTGGGAAGAGGCCCAGGGCCTCCCCTATATATAGGGCTAGCCACCACAGTAGAGAGACATCGGATCCAGATTTCGGGTAGACTAGAGAGAGAGAGAGAGAGAGAGAGAGAGAGAGAGAGAGAGGCGACTGAACTCACCCAAGCAGTTCATCGCACCAGCTCAAGAACAGCCCCTCGCGAGGCTGTTCTCCTTTTGTACTGCTCAACATCAGCCCTGAGGCAATCCACCACACCACACACTGGAGTAGGGTATTACACCACAATGGTGGACAGAACCGGTATAAACCTCGTGTCCCTTGTGTGTTCTTCTTTCTAGCCTAGATTCCTTGCGAGGCTTAGAGACGTGAGTCGGTAGGGGAAAGATCTTCGTGCGCACCCCAGAGTTCGAACCTCAAGGGTCTGCCGGAACCCTAAATCCGACAGTGACATTAGGGTTTTCGTTGATTTGTGTCTTAAGGTGTTATTCTAGTACGAACTCTTGAATAGATCGATCCGAAAGAATAACTTTGAGGTGGTTTCGTACCCTACCATAATCTCTACGTTTGTTCTCCGCTATTAGTGGCCTTGGAGTGACTCTTTGTTGCATGTTGAGGGATTGTTATATGATCTATCTATGTTATTATTGTTGACAGAACTTGCACTAGTGAAAGTATGAACCCTATGCCCTGTTTCCTATCATTGCAATACCGTTTACGCTCACTTTTATCATTAGTTACCTTGCTGTTTTTATATTTTCAGATTACAAAAACCTTTATCTACTATCCATATTGCACTTGTATCACCATCTCTTCGCCAAACTAGTGCACCTATACAATTTACCATTGTATTGGGTGTGTTGGGGACACAAGAGACTCTTTGTTATTTGGTTGCAGGGTTGCTTGAGAGAGACCATCTTCATCCTACGCCTCCCACGGATTGATAAACCTTAGGTCATCCAGTTGAGGGAAATTTGCTACTGACCTACAAACCTGTGCACTTGCAGGCCCAACAACGTCTACAAGAAGAAGGTTGTGTAGTAGACATCATTGACCACGTTGACTAGGCCGCGCCGAGAGCACCATGGCGGTGGACGACGGTGAGGCCTAGGAAGGGAATGACACGGAGCCGGGGAAGACTCAGCAATGGTTGCCCATGCGGTGGGGAGTACGAGAGTTTACTGGTCCGGCTGTCGTCGCCAGAAAATAACAGGATGTGTGGGTGCGTAGAGGAATGGCCTAGCCAGCAATGGAGTTGGGTGGGGCGGTGCGGCTCAGGCAAAGACAACCGCCACGGAGGCGGGGAGCAGCAGTCCACCGCGCTGGTTTGGGGGGCTGGAGCAAGAAGATTAGATATTGAAGAAGCGGCACGGCCATTGGATTAACATCCAATGGTCACTGCTGCTAGAATCGTTTGTGGACTAAGTTGAAAAAGCCTTTCGTACACGTCAACCTAGTAGACCCACAAGTCAGCCTCCAAATCTGTCCCAAACAACATACAACCCGAAATTTCTAGCCAGATTCAAATTAATTTTAAAACTAAATATACCTTAATTTAAATTCAATGAAATTTTACCCGCACAAAAACAATGAAATTGAAAATATCAAAATCCGAAAGAAAAAAAGTATTTTGGAACTAAGTGCATGTTTGCTGTATTTTTTCATTTTACAGCCCATTTATTATTACTTATAGCCCATCTCTTATTACTTATAGCATGTTTTGTGGGCAAAATGCATCCCTCCTCGTCTTGAAAGATTTCCGGCCTAGCAGGGCGTAGAAAAGCAAGTAGGCCTACGTTGGTTATTCTGTAAAAAAACAAAATAGCTGGCTAGCCATTTTCAGAAAGGAAAAAAACAAACTGGGCAGGTCATGTGCTAAACATATGAAATAAAAGCCTGCGCTAGACAGGTCACAGCTCCCACACAACCCAGTTGATACCCTTCACTGTTCGAAAAAAATAAAATTACTGTGCGTGCTGCTGGGTCCCTATTGTCATCCTCACCATGTACAATCATCTACTTATTTCTCTTCGTTGTTGACCATGTTGACAACATCAGAGGGCGGCACCGCGGCGAGCGAACCAAGGCGGAGGACAATGGTGAGGCCTCGGATGGGAACGAGCAGGAGCCGGGGAAGATGCACAGAGTTTTAGGGTGCGATGTGGCCACGATGCGTGCGCGGCAGCACAACCAGCAGTGGGAGGCGGGAGCAGACGGTCCCACCGGCGCTGGTTTGGCTTTGGCGGCTCGGGGAAGAAGAGACTGAATAAACACAACAGACGTTGAATGTCAATCCAACGGTTAAGGTTGGCACAGTCGTTTGTTGACTAAGCCGACACCAAGTAGCATAATTTTTTATATATAGGAAGAAACGAAAAAACTGGGCTTGTTCACCTGATAACATTCCCGAAACTGCGACTGTTCAATCTTGTGTCGCAACTAAAACTACGAGGAAAATGCGTTCGTCTGCCATCCTCCTCCCAGGGAATGTTCGCCACATAAGTGATTAGCACCCTTGGTTTTCAACCAAGAGGTCTTGGGTTAGAGTCCCAGGAACTCTCAATTTTGTCCTCCTTCCTTCCGCGCAAAAAAGGGAAAGAAAATCACAGACTTGAGAAGGCGTACAGAACAAGCTAGTGTACCAGTAAAGAGACGTTGCTGGGTTTTAGAAAAAAGAGTGACGTGCTCCTGTAGCTGGTTCGAATCCAAACCTAGACTATGACTATATATGGTGCTATGCTACTCTGCAAGTAATGAAACTAACATATCCAACGTTCTCTTCTCCTCTTCTCTACTTACTCTGCCTAGCATCAAAAGCTCTGGCCGCAGCAACCATGTCCGATGGCTGCTCGTCCACTTGCTCTTTAGCAGGCAACAACTAGATATGCGCCAAGTCACCACCCGTACCATCGCCTGTGGGTCTCATCACACCCCCGCCGGCACGCGCACCGCAGCCGGTTGCTCATCGCAACCCGCTGCTGTTGGTGTGGTGCCACTGCTTAAAATCACGCAGAGTCATCCATTGCGTCTCCACCACTATCCTCAACCCTGGCCAAATCTCTACAAATGACCGAATCATGAGGTAATAATAGGTTTAAGTGTTGTTCTGGTACTTTTAGTTGCTGATTGTTTAATAGTTTGGTTGATGATCTTCCAATTTTATTCGTGCAGAAAAGGGAAGATTCGTGTGATTTGTATTTCTGGGAAGTTGTTGATGTGGGGGAATGCAACTACGCTGATTATTTGGTTAGCCATGGAATCCCAATACTAGCAGGTTGGGTGGACAAGATGCAGAGCAGAAGTTTAAAGATGCAGTTCCTCTGATCATGGCGAAGCAACAACTGCTGAACGGCCTTGACATCAATGAGGAGATGAAAGAGCTTGTGAAGATAATGGGCAAAATCGATGTGCTCTGTGGGATGATTGTCTCTTTATTTGTAGTGTATGTAGCACTCGTGATGTATTCAGTGGCTATGACATGAGCACTTTGCTGAAACTAGTAATGAATGAAACCCGTGTAGCAGGCTGGGCATAGTGTTGTGAACATCTAATGATTTCTATTTACGGAAATCAGGGGGTATCCCCTTTTGCTCATAAATAAATAAATAGTAGAGGCCCTTTTGGTAATAAATAAATAAATTAGCAGAGGCCCTGTCGGGTCAACTTTGTTCTCATTCGAAGACACAAGCAAATTGCAGTCCAACAGCAAACTATGTCATCAAATTCAAGTTTCACAGCCAAATATGAGTACAACTAAACAACATTGTCATCATGTTTTAGTCGTCATACAATCACAAACACAAATCAGCATACATAACAAGTGATGTTCTCACAGCAAAATACTAAACAACACGTTCATCAGGTTTCAGTGGTCATAGAAAACACAATTTCACATAGTAGATAAAAAAACGTCTTCTGACAGGCAAATACGACAAAAGCAATGTAATCAACATCCACAGCAGCAGCGTCAACATCTTCGCCATGTGTATCGATCGAATCGTAATTCCCGGCGGTGTCATCTTCTTCTTCGTCCTCAACGTCCTCGAGCGTTGGCTTCTTCTTGATCAACTCTTGTATGTCCACGGCCAAGACGAGGCGGTCTTTTATTTGGCGTCATTGACGTGATGGTTCTCAAAGATATTAGGAACATCTGTGTTATCTTGTACATCAGGAGCAGTGTAAGCATCATCTTGTTGTGCAACTTCATTAAATGAATTCCTCTGCTCAAACCTTTGCAATACTCTCCAGTCATCGCCACGTGCAAATGTGTCTTCCAAGAAAAATATCTATGTTGCTTGATTTGCCAAAATAAAAGGCTCATTGATCTGGTACACCGCCTTGACATTGATGGATTTGAAATAATCATCAGCTTTGGGTTTTGCGATCTTGGAAAACAGGTTATACCAACGACAACACTACAGGACCACACACCGATGATCCTCGAAACTGGAGATATACTGCAACTGAACAATGTCTATTATGTTAGCATACATTTTAGTTGTCTCTTTGTCATACGTATCCGTGCTCATGATGGCACTGTTTTGTGTCTTCCTGCCTTCGTCTCGTGCAAGGGTGTTGTAGCGCACATCTCCAACAACGCAAGATTCATAATGTCTTACCCGAGTATCAGGACCCATTGCTAGTGCATAAAGGGCATCATTAACTGCTTGCCCATCCTCCCGCATATTCTTAACCTATGGTTAGAAAATAGACAAGCTGATCATCTTATGTACTCAATATATTAAAAAAACTGACAGTGCAATTCAAAAGCTTACATGGCTCTTGAACCATTTTGCAAATCCTGCCATAACCAGTTTGTCAATGTTTCTTGGATTTTGCGGCAGCAACACCTTCTTGTAGATGCTACACAACATAGTGATCGCATCAAACATCTAAATATATAAGAATGTGTTGCAATTTTAGTAGATTATGATGTATGAGCTGCAGTACTTAGCACTTACTCGATATAAGGTAGAATCTCGAGACAGTTATTCAACACATACCAAGCCATTTTGTCCAAATCTTTAGGTTTGTTGTTTTGTCGACTCTTCTCTGTAACTCAAATAGAACAATCGAAAACATTGAGCCCGGGATTGTCTTCACCCACCTCTTTGCTAAGCTGATCAGCTGTTTCAATGTATTTTGACTAGAATGTCAACATTTCTATAGCAATGTAGGCCTCTGCAATGGAACACTCGGGTCTAGCTCTGTTCCTAACATAGCCCTTGAAAATTCCTAGCCGCCTTTCAATAGGGTACATCCATGCATACTATACTGGACCTCTAAGTAGTGCCTCATCAGGTAGACGGATAACCAAATGCACCATCACATCAAAAAAGGCTGGAGGATATATCTTCTCAAGGTCGCATAGGATAGTTGGTATCTTGTCTCTAAGACGCTCCAAAGCATCTATCCTGATATTTCTACTACAGAGTTCCTTGAAGAATCGTCCCAACTCGCAGAATCGATCAGTATAAGTCGTATGCCCAATCTGTATGGATAACATGTAAAACCCTTTGAAGTAGGATGTGGCGGTCATGAGTTTTCGACCCTTGTACCTTGTTTCCATCTGACCGACTCTCCTTTCGGGGTTGGAAGCAAATCCATGTGGGAATCTCACACGTGACATGACCTCATGAGAATTCTTTTCTTTTTACCTTGTCCAAGGCGTATACAACTGGTTCCATATCCCGTGGTTTACCTTCATCTTGCACCGCAAATCTGTCGATACCGGTGTGTCAAATCAATCCTAGATTTTAAGGTATCTTTCGTATTGCCTTCGATATTAAGAAGTGTGCCGATAATGCTGTCACATATGTTTTTCTCGATGTGCATCACATCAAGATTATGCCGCAGATCCAAATCTTTCCAATACTCCAAGTCCCACAAAGTAGACCTGCGGGTAAACAATAATCTCTCTTCTGCCCTGCCATGCTTCCTTTTCCCGCTACCATTACCAGGATGGTTTCCTGGTGTAATATGCCTGCCTTCTCTAATTCCACTTGCAACTCATCGGTGGTGAGCCTCTTTGGCGCATCACGATTTTCATGCTTTGCATTGAACACATGTCTTCGATATTTTCTAGGTCGTGAAGGCTATGTTTATTTGATTCAACGACATGCGTGAACATGTACCAAGTCGAGTCACTCAATTCATACAAAGGAGGATACCATCCCACCATATCACATTATAATCATTCTAATAGCATGTTGGCATGCAAGGTAAACCATTATAACTTATAGCTAATCAAGCATGGCACAAGCAACTATAATCTCTAAATGTCATTGTAAATATGTTTACTTCATAATAGCTGACTCAGGAACGATGAACTCATCATATTTACAAAAACAAGAGAGGTCGAGTTCATACCAGCTTTTCTCATCCCAATAAGTCCATCATATATCGTCATTATTGCCTTTCACTTGCACGATCGAATGATGTGTATAATAATAAGAGTGCACGTGCATTGGACTAAGCTGGAATCTGAAAGCATTCAACTCAAGAGAGAAGACAGGGTAATATGGGCTCTAAGTTAAATAAACAATCATGCATATGAGAGCCACTAAACATTTTCAATATGGTCTTCGCGACCCCCAAAGGAAAGAAAAGAAAATAAAACTATTTACACGTGAAATCTCCCCACAAGTAAGAAGAAGAACTAGAAATATTTTTGGGTTTTCATTTTAATTTCTACTACAAGCATGGAAATTAAACTAGCTGATTTTTTTGTTTTTTCTTAAGGTTTATCAAACACACAAGAAGAAAACTAGAAAAAGAAATTTAATCTAGCATGGATAATACAGTGAAAGAGTATGAGCACCCACGACTAGTGTGTGAACATGAATGTAAAGTCGGTGAGAAATACATACTCCCCCAAGCTTAGGCTTTTGGCTTAAGTTGGTCTAGTACCAAGGATCGCCTGGCTGATATCCATAAGTGAAACCGGGTTGTCTTGAGATGCGTGACAATCGCCTCTGAGCAGCAGCGTGTTGGCGAGCTGCCTCCACTCCCCTCTCGATTCAATTGCTTCCTCCTGGTGACAACATATCTTCCTTTTGCACGATAATCAAAAAGGTAGGGAGCGGGGAAGAGTGCTGAGGACGACGTTAACGTCTATCATAGATTAGTCGATAATGGAGGAATTGTTCATTCCTCTCAAGAAAATGATGATTGAATATAGCTTCTTTATCCAAATAAATAGGAGGTAAAATCATATCCCCCTCTCGTGGGGCTATATTAAGATAATTAGCCACACGGGTTGCATAAATTCCTCCAAATAAATCCCCCTTTCTACTATTATTATGCAACCTACATGCAACTATTACCCCCAAGTTATAACCTTTATAACCTGACACGGCACTCTTGAGGATACAAAGATCAGGGACACACATGTGACATGCTTCGTCCTTACCATTAATGCATCTACCAATAAAGAGAGCAAAATAATGTATAGCAGGAAAATGAATGCTCCCTATGGTAGCTTGTGCTATGTCCCTAGATTGTCCCACAGTAATACTAGCAAGAAAATCTCTAAATTCAGATTTGCGAGGATCATTAATATTACCCCACTGCGGGAGTTTGCAAGCAGTTGTGAAATCCTCTAAATCCATGGTATAAGATGTATCATAAATATCAAACATGACAATAGGAGAATTACGCGCACAAATATATTGGAACCTCCTCACAAAGGAATCAGTCCATTGATAGTACGAAGGACACTTATCTTGTAAGCAGTCCTCTAGCTCGGCATTACGTACATATGCGTCAAATTCCTCCTTGAAGCCTGCTTTGACCATAAAATCATCGGATGGCCACTCACAAGCTCGTACATCCATGTCCCTCGGCAGTTCAACATCTTGCTCACGTATAGCAATCCTTGGCCCTTTCTTTGCCGAGGAACCACCTTGGTACATTCTTCTAAGCATAATTCTTTTTCTGCAAATTTCTGAAATTTTCGTAACTTCAAAAATACAAGTTAATAAAACTAAACAAGATTGGTAGCAACTACTCCTACAAGTGCCTAGAGTCTATAACATGCATTAGAATTGCTTGGGACCTCATAAATTTAACATGCAAGCTCAAGAACATGGTCACCTATGCAGCAAAAATTTGCAATGAATAAAGCACTAGAACAAAAACTAATTGGACGAATGGAGGAGTCACATACCAAGCAACAATCTCCCAAAGAAGTTTTGTGAATGGAGCTTTGAGCAAGGAGATCAAAAATTGCAGCAAAACGAGCTAGAACTCGTGCTTGAGCTGGATGGGGATTTTTTCGGTAGAAGATGAAGTGTGTGGGTGGTGGCATAAGTGGAGGGGGCCACCAGGGGCCCACGAGACAGGGGGGCGCGCCCTATAGGGGGGCGCGCCCTCCACTCTTGTGGCCTGGTGCTTGCCCCTCCTGCAGTGTTTTCAGTGCCTAAAATCCTCAAATATTCCAGAAAAAATCATACTAAATTTGAAGGGCATTTGGAGCACTTTTATTTTCGGACTATTTTTTATTGCACGGATCATTCAGAAAACAGACAGATAATACTATTTTTTCTTTATTTAATCTAAATAACAGAAAGTAAAAAGAGGGTACAGAAGGTTGTGCCTTCTAGTTTCATCCATCTCGTGATCATCAAAATGAATCCACTAACAAGGTTGATCAAGTCTTGTTAACAAACTCATTCCGAATAACACGGAACCGGAGAAATTTCAAATAACACTAAGTTACCTCAATGGGGATATGAAAATCCCCAACAATAAGAATATCATACTTTTTCTTGACAGTAGGGAGAGGAAATTCAAAACCTCCAATAATAATAGTTGGAACTTTTCCAATAGAATTGATGCTATGAACTTGAGATTGTTTCCTCGGAAAGTGTACCGTATGCTCATTACCATTAACATGAAAAGTGACATTGCCTTTGTTGCAATCAATAACAGCCCCTGCAGTATTAAGGAAAGGTCTACCAAGAATAATAGACATACTATCGTCCTCGGAATATCAAGAATAACAAAGTCCGTTAAGATAGTGACATTTGCAACCACAACATGCACATCCTCACAAATACCGACAAGTATAGCAGTTGATTTATCAGCCATTTGCAAAGATATTTTAGTAGGTGTTAACTTATTCAATTCAAGTCTACGATATAAAGAGAGAGGCATAACACTAACACCGGCTCTAAGATCACATAAAGAAGTTCTAACATAATTTCTTTTAATGGAGCATGGTATAGTTGGAACACCCGGATCTCCAAGTTTCTTTGGTATTCCACCCTTAAAAGTGTAATTAGCAAGCATGGTGGAAATTTCAGCTTCCGGTATCTTTCTTTTATTTGTAATGATATCCTGCATATACTTAGCATAAGGATTTACTTTTAGCATATCAGTTAAGCGCATACGCAAGAAAATAGGTCTAATCATTTCAGCAAAGCGCTCAAAATCCTCATCATCCTTTGACTTGGATGGTTTAGGAGGAAAGGGCATGGGTTTCTGAACCCATGGTTCTCTTTCTTTACCGTGTCCTAGCAACAAACTCTCTCTTATCATAATGTTGATTCTTTGAATGTGGGTTATCAATATCAACATCAGGTTCAATTTCTACATCATTTTTTTTGCTAGGTTGAGCATCAACATGAACATTATCATTAACATTATCACTAGGTTCATGTTCATCACCTGATTGTATTTCAGCATCAGAAATAGAAATATCATTGGGATTCTCAGGTGTGTCTACAATAGGTTCACTAGAAGCATGCAAAGTTCTATCATTTTCTTTTTCTTCTTTTTAGAAGAACTAGGTGCCTCTAAATTATTTCTTTGAGAATCTTGCTCGATTCTATTAGGGTGGCCTTCAGGATACAGAGGTTCCTGAGTCATTCTACCAGTTCTAGTAGCCACTCTAACAACAAAGTCATTTTTATTATTTAATTCATAAAGCAAATCATTTTGAGCTTTAAGTACTTGCTCAGCTTGAGTAGCAACCATAGAAGCATATTTGCTAACGAGTTTGAGTTCATCTTTAACTCTATCCAGATTATCGCTTACGCGTCCTATCTCGAAAGCATTATTCTTTAACTCTCTACCAACGTAAGCATTAAAACTTTCTTGTCTAGCCATAAAGTCATTAAATTCATCTAAGAAAGGGCTATGAAATGTGGTAGAGGGGACTTCAACTTTGTCATATCTGTAGAGAGAATTTACCTTTACTACCTGTGTCGGGTTATCAAGACAATGTGGTTCTTCAACAGGCGGTATATTAAGACCATGTATTTCTTCAATAGGAGGTGAATTCTTAACGTCTTCAGCTTTAATACCTTTTTCTTTCATTGATTTCTTTGCCTCTTGCATATCTTCAGGACAGAGAAATAAAACACCTCTCTTCTTCGGAGTGGGTTTAGGAATAGGCTCAGGAGTTGGCTCAATTGGTTCAGGAATTACTTCAGGAATTGGCTCAGGAAGAGTCCAATTATTTTCATTAGTCAACATATTATTCAATAATATTTCAGCTTCGTCGATTGTTCTTTCCCTGAAAACACAACCAGCACAACTGTCCAAGTAGTCCTTGGAAGCATCGGTTAGTCCATTATAAAAGATATCAAGTATTTCATTTTTCTTAAGAGGGTGATTAGGCAAAGCATTAAGTAACCGGAGAAGCCTCCCCCAAGCTTGTGGGAGACTCTCTTCTTTGATTTGCACAAAGTTATATATTTCCTGCAAGGCAGCTTGTTTCTTATGAGCAGGGAAATATTTAGCAGAGAAGTAATAAATCATATCCTGGGGACTACGCACACAACCAGGAGCAAGAGAATTATACCAAGTCTTAGCATCACCCTTTAATGAGAACAGAAATATCTTAAGAATATAAAAAAAGCGAGACTTCTCATCATTAGTAAATAGGGTGGCGATATCATTCAACTTGGTAAGATGTGCCACAACAGTTTCAGATTCAAGGCCATAAAAAGGATCAGATTCAACTAAAGTAATAATCTCAGGATCAACAGAGAATTCATAATCCTTATCAAGAATACGAGATAGGTGAAGTAGCAAAAGCAGGGTCAGGTTTCATTCTAGCATTAAGAGACTGTTGCTTCCATTTAGGTAATAATTTCTTAAGATCATATCTATCATTGCAAGCAAAGATTTCCCTAGCAGCTTCTTCATTCATAACATAACCCTTAGGAACAACAGGCAATACATAATCATTGGGAGAACCTTCATCATCACTATCATCCATAACAGGTTCTTCAGTAATTTCATTCCCCCTAACTCTAGCAAGTTGTTCATCAAGAAATTCACCTAATGGCAAAGTAGTATCAAGCACAGAAGTAGTTTCATCATGCATAGCAAAAGTGGCATCATCAACAACATGCGACATATCAGAATTCATAGCAGTAGCAGGTTTAGGTGTCGCAAGCCTACTAATAACGGAAGGAGAATCAAGTGCAGAGCTAGATGGCAGTTCCTTACCTCCCCTCGTAGTTGAGGGCAAAATAGTAGTTCAGTCGTCTTTCAAGTTCTTCATAGTGATCAACAAATATAAATCCCAAGTGACTCAGAGAATAGAGCTATGCTCCCCGGCAAGGATGCCAGAAATTAGTCTTGGTAACCCACAAGTGTAGGGGATCGCAACAACTTTCTAGGGTAAAGTATTCAACCCAAATTTATTGACTCGACACAATGGGAGCCAAATAATATTCTTGAGTATTAGCAGTTGAGTTGTCAATTCAACCACACCTGGATAACTTAGTATCTGCAGCAAAGTATTTAGTAGCAAAGTGGTATGATAATAAAGGTAATGGTAGCAAAAGTAAAGATAATAGTTTTGGGTTTTGTAGTAGTTATATGATAGTAACGGAAAAGTAAATAAGCGAAGAACAATATATGAAAAGCTCGTAGGCAATGGATCGGTGATGGATAATTATGCCGGATGCGATTCCTCATGTAATAGCTATAACATAGGGTGATATAGAACTAGGACCAATTCATTGATGTAATGTAGGCATGTCTTCCGTAAATAGTCATACGTGCTTAAGGAAAAGAACTTGCATGACATCTTTTGTCCTACCCTCCCGTGGCAGCGGGGTCCTAGTGGAAACTAAGGGATATTAAGGCCTCCTTTTAATAGAGAACCGAAACAAAGCATTAGCACATAGTGAATACATGACCTCCTCAAACTACGGTCATCACCGAGAAGTATCCCGATTATTCTCACTTCGGGGTTGTCGGATCATAACACATAATAGGTGACTATAGACTTGCAAAATAGGATCAAGAACACACATATATTCATGAAAACAAAATAGGTTCAGATCTGAAATCATGGCACTCGGGCCCTAGTGACAAGCATTAAGCATAGCAAAGTCATAGCAACATCAATCCCAGAACATAGTGGATACTAGGGATCAAACCCTAACAAAACTAACTTGATTACATGGTAAATCTCATCCAACCCATCATCGTCCAGCAAGCCTACGATGGAATTACTCACACACGGCGGCGAGAATCATGAAATTGGTGATGGAGGATGGTTGATGATGACGACGACGACGAATCCCCCTCTTCGGAGCCCCGAACGGACTCCAGATCAGCCCTCCCGAGAGAGATTAGGGCTTGGCGGCGGCTCCGTGTCGTAAAACGCAATGAAACTTTTCTCTCTGATTTTTTTCTCCCCGAAAGTGAATATATGGAGTTGGAGCTGAGGTCGGTGGAGGTCCAGGGGGCCCACGAGATAGGGGGCGCGCCCTACAGGGGGGGCGCCCCCTGTCTCGTGGACAGGCCCTGGGCCCCCTGTGTATTTCTTTCGCCCAGAAATTCTTATTAATTCCAAAAAGTGCCTCCCTGGATTTTTAGGACATTCCAAGAACTTTTCTTTTCTACACATAAAACAACATCATGGCAGTTCTGCTGAAAACAACGTCAGTCCGGGTTAGTTTCATTCAAATCATGCAAGTTAGAGTCCAAAACAAGGGCAAAAGTGTTTGGAAAAGTAGATACGTTGGAGACGTATCATTAGTGTGTGCACCTTCGCAAATCGGACTGCAAAATTACCATACCATGTTGGTGCCATGTCATGGTACCAAGCCAAGTTTCATTATTTTCATGCATGTTTTGGATTTACAGGAATTAAGAAACTAAGTTTATCAATGTTTCCAGCCCAGCCACGACGCCCAGAATTTTGAATTTCATTCCCATTTCTTGCATGGAACCTAGAAATTTACCCGAGGACACACATGTGATTTTTCAACCTACTTTGGTGCACTGGAGCATGTGCTTGTGTTTCAAATTTGAATTATGCACACAAAGGTGATACGTTCCCTCTCAGAACCACGAGCCTTCTTGAGAGAAGCTCCGGTTTGCATGAAGCTTATACCAAAATTTGTTCCTATTCAGCCAAATTTTTTTACCACGGCATGGTACTACCATGACATGACACCATGCCAAGTTTCATGATTTTCAGGTGTGTTTTGGGTTTACAAGAATTTTAAAACCCAGTTTCTCAATGTTCTCGGTCGAGCCACGATGCCCAGATGTTTGAATTTTATTCCCATTTCTTGCATGGGACCTAGAAATTCACCCGAGGACACAGATGTGATTTTTCAACAAACTTTGATGCACGGGAGCATGTGCTTGTAGTTCAAATTTGAATTATGCACATTAAATGACCAGAAACTCAATTAATGTATAAAAAAGGCCAAACGAACCCGGAAGAATTCCAAAATTCAACAAGGCTCTCATGTAGTTTTATGTTGTCTTTGTAAAGAAACTCAAGGGGGGGGGGCACCGTATATCGTTTCGCACTCAAAGGTGGCACGTTCCCTCTCAAAACCACAAGCCTTCTTGAGAGAAGCTTCGGTTTGCAGGAAGCTTATACCAAAATCTGTTCCTATTTGGCCATTTTTTTACCACAGCATGGTAGTACCATGACATGACACCATGCCAAGTTTCATGATTTTCAGACGTGTTTTGGATTTACAAGAATTTTAAAACCAAGTTTCTCAATGTTCTCGGCCGAGCCACGATGCCCAGATGTTTCAGTTTTATTCCCATTTCTTGCATGGGACCTAGAAATTCACCCGAGGACACAGATGTGATTTTTCAACCAACTTTGGTGCACGAGAGCATGCGCTTATAGTTCAAATTTGAATTATGCACATTAAATTGACCAGAAACTCAATTAATGTATACAAAAGACAAACGAACCCGGAATAATTCCAAAATTTAACAGGGCACTCATGTAGTTCTACGTTGCCTTTGTAAAGAAACTCAAGGGGGGCAGCGTATATCGTTTCGCACTCAAAGGTGGCACATTCCCTCTTAGTACCACGAGCTTTCTTGAGAGAAGCTTCGGTTTGCAAGAAGCTTATGGGGCTGTTCGGATGGCAGCCCCAAGCTCCCCTTCCAAAATTTTGGTTGTTGACCACAGGTTGGGCCAGTGTTTGGATCGCAGCAAAGTTTTTGGCTCACAGCCAACTTTTTTTCCAGCCGTTGTGATTCCGCACTAGCGTGTGGGCGAGTTCCCAACGGCTATATCCTTCGCCAAAATTTTGGCATGCCGTCGTTTTGGTCAGGCTGGTGTGGGCATAATCCAAATGGCCCCTATACCAAAACTTGTTCCAAATCGGCCCAATTTTTTCCCACAACATGTTAGTGCCATGACATGATGCCAAGTTTCATGATTTCCAGGCGAGTTTTGGATTTACATGAATTTAAAATCCAAGTTTCTCGATGTTCTCGGCTGAGTCACGATGCCCAGATGTTTGAATTTCATTCTCATTTCTTCCATGGGACCTAGAAATTCAACCAAGGACACACATGTGATTTTTCAACCAACTTTGGTGCACCGGAGCATGTGCCTGCAGTTCAAATTTGGATTATGCACATTGAAAGTCCAAAAACTCAATTAATGTATAAAAGGCTAAATGAACCCGAAATAATTCCAAAATTTAACAGGGCACACATATAGTTCTATCTTTCCTCTGTAAAGAAAGTCTGGGGGGAGGCAGCGTATATCGTTTCGCACACAAAGGTGACACGTTCCCTCTCTGAACCACGAGGCTTGTTGAGAGAATCTCTAGTTTTGCAAGAAGCTTATACCAAAACTTGTCCCAATTCAGCCAAAAATTATACATATGAAAACAGGGTTTAGATTATCCCAAACATCTCGCTACCTAGACCAATGTACTATGATTTGAATTCAACATAAAATGGATACAAATATTTGAATTGAAGATCGTATGGTACATGTAGTTCATAGTGAAATATGATTACTGCTATATGCATGTTTTTTGTTATCAAGATAATATTTAAATGATTCTATAACTTGACAGCAATCGTATTCAAATAAGGAAAATTGATTCAAATTTAGTACATATGGTAGACGACAATATATATGTTCACAGGCTGGAGTAAAATGTTCATATATGATGGAAGATCAAAATGTACGACTACATCAATTATAAACCGCAAGGTCACCTAACGATGTATTCGAATTCAACATAACGTGGATTCAAAAACTGAAATTCGAGATCCTGGCATTTGTAATCATATAAAAAGGGGCATTACTCTTTATTTTGGTGGGAATTGATTTGTTTTTTATTGTTGTTGAGGGAAGTGTGAAGCGATTTGGTACTGTACAGGGTAATCTTGTTCTCCCGATTTATTTTACATTTTTCTTGTAGTTTTTTCAATGGCATCTATAGCAATATAGTAAAAGTGGACAGGACTCTCTTGTGTCTTGTATGAATTGTATTTTTACACGTTAAGTTTGTTCCGCCGAACAAGGAATCCGCACCTTGTTATCCCGAAATTTTCAAGCTCGATTATCTTTTGTCTCACCTGCTTTGAAACTCCCGCCTCTTCAACCCGCGCCGCGCCTTGTTATCCCGAAATTTCTACGCACGCGAAAACTCCCTCCTCATCCGAAATTGGTCCCGCAGCCCAGACATGCGAAATCACCCTTCTACCCCTCAGCCGGAAATGAAGCTCGACGTCGCAGTGTCAAAACCGGTGGGGGTACGCTGGTAACTTACCCTACATTTCAGACAAGCGCGTCCCTAAGCCATGGCCTCCCCTCCCTTCCCTTTTGTTCCCCCCATTCGTACACCAAGGCCGCTAAAACCCGCGAAACCCCACGCTCCTCCGCCCGCCTCCCGACCGCCGCCCAGCCGGAGACTCTTCCTCGACTACATCGTCCACCGCAACAGCTCGCCGTCCCTCATCCACCGCACCGGATGAGGATCCATCGTCGATCTCATCGTCCCGCTGGATCAGCCGCCCTGTCCTCCACCTCCAAGGAGCTGCCCCCGATGTTCACCTCATCTATCGCGCCACCTCCATCCCCACAGCGCCGTCTTGACCTGCCCCACCGGAACCGCAGCACTCTCACCAATTCCTTCGATGAAGCCGAGGCCAACTCGGCGCCACCAAGGAGGTGCTGCACTCACTGCTACATTTTATCTTTTATTCGATCTCACGGGGCTGCCGGCGCTTGATACAGAGCAGCCATGGTGGGTCTCCATCGACGGCGCCATCGCCGGACGTATCATCCACGGCGTCTCTCCCCCATGTCGTTGCTTCCTTAGCGGCGACTTCCACACCGACACTAGCTACATCTGCTCTGGCTCTTGCTTGCGTTGTGGCTCTATTCTTGTGGTCGGTCGCGCTGCTGCACTGCTCTTGCTTTCGTTCGTGCTGCTGCTCTGCTCTGCTATTGCTATCGGTTGTGTTGTTGCTCCGCTCTTGCTCTAGTTCGCGTTGCTGCTATGCTCTTGCTCTCGCTCGCGCAACAGCTGCTGCTGCACGACCTCCGGCAGCTACAGGAGTTGCTGCTTTAGCACTCGCTCGCGATGCTACTGCACGGCTTGCCCTCTGCTAGTGCGTTCCCTACTCGAGCGTCTGCTGATTTAGATCACTGCTTCTCTACTACTAGTGCTCGAACACCCTAAACATCTATTGCAATGCTCTGCTACTAGTTCAATCAGTTTCAATAGTAAATTTTAGTTTCGATTGTAAAGTTCATCTTCTTCAGTTAAGTTCAGAGTGAACAGTACTTACAACATCTGTCGGAGAGACCGTGGCGCGGCTGATGCATTTTACATCTAGCACTTTTTGGTGATGTATTTTACATCATCTATTGCAGATGATATTAGAGTCCCACTTAAGATTAACGTTGTCTGTCTTGTCCTGCTTCAGCCTCGCCACCGTACACCTCACTGGAGGTGCTCCAACAAAGGAACCATCCATCACAGCGGAGTAGTACCCTCGGTGCTGTTTCTAGAGGCCTCAGATCTTCTTCCCCTCCTCCGACAGTCACACCAGCATCACCATCCTCCACGTCCAATCCAATGATGCTGAGGTCCACACGGCTATGCCAAGGAGGCTGTACACTCGTCGCATCACTTTGTTACTCTGCATTCATGTTGATCCCTCAGGGATCCTTTGCTATGGAACTACTATGGTACTACTATTTGTGCATTTGGTTAGAAGGAGTGGAGCAAAGCAAAACTGGAGGGTTTTTTCCTTTGGTATCTCTTTCTAAGAAAAAACGTAGGAATTTTAATATTCACTTGGACGTCCTTTTCAAATAAATATGCATGAAGAATAGAACTAATTGCATTACTGGCATAATAAGATTCTTATATTTTTTCATTTTCACGTGGTTTGACTTTAATTTGACCATGTTTCTCCATTGGTGTGTTCTTCCAATTCATGTGAACCAAACACCTAGGTTGAATGAAATCCTATGTTTTCAAATGCTCTGTTTGCTTACGTTATACATCGGCTATTATTACCTGCTACTTTATCGTTCGAACTTGAGTTTTAAAATCCCCGTGGGTCTCATATTGAGGCAGCAACGAATAGTATCTGTCTACTATCTGGTTCATCTAGGGTTTTCTATGCGGTTCATGTTGGGTGGGCAACAAACAATAGATGATCCATTGTCTATCTTTTTAAACTGAAGCTATAATCTACCTGCTATCATTAGTTTTGGATCCATCCACTCGTTTGCTACCATCAGTCTTGATTTTTGCATGCACCCATTAGGCCTTACAAAATCAAACTATTTTTTTATAATGCATGTCAGATATTGTACACAATCGTACTAAACATGTAGAAAAAAGGAGAAGACCGTTGCGTGGGAATATAATGTCATGCAGACGCCGTTCCATGGTGGGCGAAGTGCCCCCCTCCCGCATTTCCAGATTATATTCCAGAGGAAGATAACTGTTCAGATGGGGATTTAGAAGGAGCCGACCACTCCTGTTTACCACCTAAGGTGTTTGCTCTAACCCGACATGCTGATGTTGGTCATATCATACATATGGCGCCTCGCATTGCTTACATTATACATCTTATATGTCATGAGCTTAGTTTAGATTTGATTTTGTGAATGCCACCTGTTTGGTTTCTATATCATACTCCCACCGTTCCTAAATATTTGTCTTTTTAGATATTTCAACAAGTGACTACATATGGAGCAAAATGAGTGAATCTACACTCTAAAATATGTCTATATACATCCGTATATGGTAGTCCATTTGAAATCTGTAAAAAGACAAATATTTAGGAACGGAGGGAGTATATGGGAATTATGCAATGCCATCTTCTTTAGCCAGGCATCATATACGTGAATCATGCAATGCCATCCTGTTTAGCCAGTCACCGTATATGTGAATTGTATCATGCCATATTTTTTTCATAATGTATTCCATTTGTCAATAATGTTTATACATTCATCTACTCTTCTGTCCATCACCATTTGAGTCATCATGGGAAAATGGAGTGAAAACAAGGTCTTACGAGCGTCGGTGCTACTGTCGATGCAGATTTCTTGCTAATTCTGAATAGCTCCTCGGAGGAGGATTCAGAGATAGATGACCAGTCATATCCCCGAGGTGCATGCTCTAACTTGGCGAGGTTATATTTCTCATATCATGCATATGCTGTCTTGCATTGCCATGCCATCTGCTTAGATTAGACATGCTTTGTATGAATGCCTCCTCTTTGCTTTCTATATCAGATATGTGAATTATGCAATGCCATGTTTTTCAGTCAGTTATCATATATGTGAATTATGCACCGCCATGTATCCAGGCATCATATATGTGAATTATCTCATGCCATTTTTTTCAATACGTATTCCATTTGTCGACAATCTGTGTATATTGAACTACTCTTCATGTGTATCATCCATTTGAGTCGGTTATGGAAAAATCGGGAGTGAAAACAAGGTCTTCAGAGCAGGCAATGGTACCTATTGAAGCATATATCACGATGGTTACAGGGAGCTCCTCAGAGGAGGATTCAGAGACAAATGACCAGTCCTATATCCCACCTGAGGTGTATGCTCTAAGTTGCAATGTTTATATTTCTCATATCATGCATATGGTGTCTTGCATTGCTTAGTTTAGACATCATATGCACAATATTGAATTCCATCTGCTTAGTTTAGAGATCATACATGTGAGTGCCAGCTGCTTAGTATATGAATCAATTATGTCAATTATATCATGCCATCCTGTATACTTAGACAACATTTATGTGAATTATTTCATCCCAACCTATTTTAGAAAGATATCATATAGTTTCGTCATGTCATCCTGTTTTGAAACTCATCATATGTTGAATTATGCCATTATATCCTGTTAAGTTATCCATCATATATCTGAAACTGTGTCATGTTATCCTGTTTAGTTAGGCATCATATATGTGAAACTGTGTCATGCTGTCCTGTTTGGTTAGACAACATATATGTGAATTACCACATCTGTCTATCATACAATTTCTGTACATTCAATTTATTTTCTTGTTTATTATCCATTTGAATTGGAGGGGGTGATGGCAGTATCTAAGGGAGCAAAAACCCATTCTTCACAAAAGAAAGTGCTACCCATCGATGCAGATAAAACCATGGTTGTACTAGCGCACAAACTAGCCCCACCACACATAATCGAGACTCTTCCAGATTGCACACTTACACCGTTGGGCAGAGAACCAGCTACAACCCATCTAACCGCAACCCCAGCGGATAGTGACCCACTTCTAGTTGACAAAGCACCATGTCCACCACAGAGTACCCCCACACGAGCAGTTTGTAAAGCAACTGCAGTGCCCAAAGCACGAAGACCACCACAACTAACCCAAACTCCACGTTTAAAGTAAAAGAGCAACTGTTCTCAAGTCAGATTCCGTAGCTATGGTCCATACTCCTTTGCGGTTGCATCACTGTATTTACTCATACCAACTACTTTCGAATTTGAAGGATCCAATTGAAACTCCAATGGCGCAACAGGTATGTTTTAGACCTATTTCTTTAACTAGATTGAGGTTCTAACTTCTTGCTCTATGTTGATTTCAGTTTAAGTTGTATAAACAGTTATGTTCTCATGTGATGCACATTACAAGTGTTGCCAATGTTGTGTAGTTTCTCACACATATTTTGTTTATGCTGTTGTGTCTTAAAAATATATGAGTTGAACTGTGTCTCTATCTTGACTAGGCAACATAAACTAGAATGATATGGATAATACAATGACCATAGTACATAGATATATGTTTGTTTCGTGCTGTTATCTTGTCCACCTTACTACTGAACCGGTTTAACAAAATGAGTTTCGTATCCTACATGCTAAACTTGTGATGTGTGTGCTTGTTTCTCTTGTAGTATGCAAACAAAATATTGGAGAAGAGCACCCCACTATGCAATGGTAGAGAAAGTAATGCAGATAAGGTTTAAGATAGTGAGACAACCTGTTGGTCTCCAAGAAAGGTGATAAAACGATCTTGTAGGCGGTGAAAACCCCACGATCCTGCGTTGATGTAGTGTTCGATTCTTGGCGATCACGGCACAAGCTCTTCGAACTCACCGCTGAATCACTTGGCTTCTTGATCTCAGCTAGAAGTGAAAGGCATCGATCGACTATGTTATGCAAGAAGTCAAGGATCGAGGAAGTCCTGCGAATTGAGATCGTGCTTTCTTTGCAACAACAAGCGCTGGAGGATTTAAGCGCCAAACAAGAGAAAGTTAATAAGCTTGCTAAGCATCTTGCCAGCATTATGGGTTTCCAGGATATTGTTTCTTGAGCTCTTCTGAAGTGGTTTCAGTTCTGGACTTGTTTTGCTGCGGCGTTTATATGCTGCTTTGTTCCCTACATTGCCCAGTTAATGTAATATGTGTAATAGCCGTGATAGCCTAGAGTAAGTTGCTTGCTTATTTATTTCCTTGTTGTCTTGTTTATTTGTTTGCTTGTAGTTAGTGAAGTTCTTTTTCCGCGGTTTGCTAGTGGCCGCAATAGCCTATTTTTTAAAACTAGGCCACAATAACCATGGGGTATATATTTACTGCAGCGACACTGGGCCTCCTACCGGTCGTAGAAGCAATGGGCCTTCTACGGGCCGTAGACACAATGGGCTTTCTACGGGCCATATCATCAATGGGACTTATATGGGCCGTATGATCGATTGGCCAAACATGGGCCAATAACGAACCATATTATGGCCGTAAACGGGCTGGAGTTGGAATCGTCTGTTCATGGGCCGACCATAACGGGCCGTCGTTAATAGGCCGTATTTGATGACGCTATGAAAACAACCGAACGTATTAACGGGCCACAAACGGACTGACGATAACAATGGGCTGAATTTGGCCCACAAGCAGAAAATGAAAGTAACGGGCCGTAAGTAACCGAATGCTGGAAATGAGCCCAAGAATAAATGGGCCCTGAGAAGGCCGAAAGATAACATGGACTGGAAATGGCCCAATGTAATAATGGGCCGTTAATGAGTATAAAGTGATACACTGTTCATTACGGGCCAGTTTCACAATGGGCCATTAATGGGCCAAAAGTTACAAAGGGCCTCATATGGGCCGAAAGACTTCATGGCCATACATGGGCTGGAAGTTAAAACGGGCTAGAATCATATTGGACGGCCCAGATGACGCTACTGGGCCTAATTCTGATAGGCCGTAACGGGCCCTGTGTTAGCGGGCTGTAAATGGGCTATATGCAAACAGGCCATTAACAAGCTTTCCGTGGGCCGGCCTGCCACCTTTTTGCCAAGTCAAACGGGCGGCCTTTTCACAGGAATGGGCCTCTGTTGGGTCATGCCACGTGTCGATGTATCATAGGCGCCTTCAGTCCAATGAGTGGATGACATCTGTCCCAACGGTGAGCTGACGCGTGTTTCCTCCATCCAATGATGATTTTACACGTGGAAAATCCCCATTGGTTGGGGCTGTTAACGGGTTATCGGATCCAAAACCAGACCCAATAGCTTAACGGCATTCCGTTACGGTGGACGGCACGTGCGGTCACCCTTGACGAAAGCACTTCTGTGATGCGTGATTTATTGTCATGGAAGTGGACACTTCCGTGATGATAATTTTGGTAATGTCATGGAACACTTCTACGACAGCACAAGTATGACTATCTTGATTTTGTCATAAAATCGTCATGGATGTACATGCATGACAGAAAACGCAACCTACTGTGACAAACACGTATCATCACGGAAGTGTATTTTTTTGTAGTGTGACCTCTCCTACTTCCCTCGCATCCCTAATTCTTTCACAGGTACATGTCCGTGGGCAAGACATATGGTTCCATAGTCGGAATTCATTTGCAGACTTCTTATAGCTTCACCTTGACTCTCCTGAAACCAGTCCCTGTTTGTCAAGAAGAGCGAAGACAATCACTTCTCTAAAGCCAATGGTAGGTGGAAAATCCTCAAAGAAAGGGAGGAGACAGCGTCGTGAGAATACTGCACTAGATCTGCCTCCAGATCTATATGAAACATACAAATCTGATCCAGAGGAGATGTATGGGGAGCACAAATCGTGCGTGCAATGGATTTGCAAGTACTATGCTAAGTAATGGTTTCACTACAATTTTGTGACCCCAGAGTATGCTACCAAGAACGTTGTAAGGTCACCGTGGGCTAACATTGTCTATAAGAAGCTTCACCCGAAGACCAAGGCTGAAGCCATTCAGCAAGGCTTCTATCCTTGCATGGTGAGGCGACCCATGCCGGAAAACACGGATCCTTCAAGCATGTTATGGTGCCGTGATGATGATCTTTTTGAAGCCAACTATCAATTCGTCTGGGCTCTGCTGCCCAGAACAAGAAGGACTATGGGATTGAATTCAATCCAGTTCCAGCTGAACCAAGACCTGATGGCACACGCCAGGCTGAAGCCAGTCTAGTTGGCCCATTCCATGGTATTGTTGCATATCTGGCGCACTGTGTTGAACAACGAGCAAGTGCTGGAGCTGCTCAAGATGGAGAGCATCAAAATGTTACTCCCGAGTCCCCGCAGCCTGTCAAGAAGCAAAAGGCTTCAAAAGCTACTTCTGCACAAAAAGCTTCAAGACTAAAGCCACTGAAAGTTGCACATCCTGAATCTAGTGTGCATTCAGAAGATTTGTCCCAGACCTCTCCAAAGACAAAGGACATAGTTGGTCGTGCCCCTCCTCCAACCAGAATTCTGCGAGATGATGGTGACATCATTGATCTGTCAAGCGATGAAGATCTCGATGATGATGCATTGGAGCTGCTGATCAAGAACAAGTAGGAAGAGGCTGATATCTTCAAGAACATGCCAATGTTCGATGCTGACATTCTAAATAACTTCATTGATGAGTGGTTTGAAAATATCTCTCTCTCTCTCACTGACTCTCTCTTTCTCTCTCTCTCTCAGACTTGCAGCTGCCCATTGGCATCAGCATTACCTTTCAAGGTTATTGAGGGAGTCCTGGACTAGGGGGTGTCTGGATAGCCGGACTATCATCGTCGGCCGGACTACAAGACTATGAAGAAACAAGATTGAAGACTTCGTCCCGTGTCCGGATGGGACCTTCCTTGGCGTGGAAGGCAAGCTTGGCGATACGGATATGTAGATCTCCTACCGTTGTAACCGACTCTGTGTAACCCTAGCTCTCTCGGTGTCTATATAAACCGGAGGGTTTTAGTCCGTGGGGCTAACAACCATTACAACAACCATACCATAGGCTAGCTTCTAGGGTTTAGCCTTCTTGATCTCGTGGTAGATCCACTCTTGTACTACCCATATCATCAATATAAATCAAGCAGAGTAGGGTTTTACCTCCATCGAGAGGGCCGAACACAGGTAAAAACATCGTGTCCCTTGTCTCCTGTTTCCATCCGCCTAGACGCACAGATTCGGGACCCCCTACCCAAGATCCGCCGGTTTTGACACCGACATTGGTGCTTTCATTGAGAGTTCCTCTGTGTCGTCACCGATAGGCTTGATGGCTTCTTCAATCAACAACAAAGCAGTCCAGGGTGAGACTTTTCTCCCCGGACAGATCTTCGTGTTCGGCGGCTTTGCACTGCAGGCCAATTCGCTTGGCCATCTGGAGCAGATCGAAAGCTACACCCTTGGCCATCAGGTCAGGTTTGGAAGCCTAAACTTCACGGCTGACATCCGTGGAGACTTGATCTTTGATGGATTCGAGCCACAGCCGAGTGCGCCGCACTGTCACGATGGGCACGATTTAGCTCTGCCACCGGACAGTACACTGGAGGCCGTGCATAAGTCCGCTCTGACCCATAGTTCGAAGCAGACCGCACAGATCGAGGACAGGTGGCTGGACACCGCCTCGGGAGCTGCAACTTCAACGGCGATAGAGCCAAATACTGACCCTATCATTTGCAAAGCACGTGACTCCGAGGTGCCGGACTCCGAACCTCCTACGCCCCTGCCAATCGAATCCGATTGGGCGCCGATCATGGAGTTCACCGCTGCGGACATCTTTCAACACTCACCCTTTGGCGACATCCTGAATTCGCTAAAGTATCTCTCGTTATCAGGAGAGCCCTGGCCGGACTGTGGTCAGGATGGTTGGGATGTGGACGATGAAGAAATTCAAAGCCCACCCACCACCCACTTTGTAGCCACTGTCGACGATCTAACCGACATGCTAGACTACAACTCCGAAGACATCGACGGTATGGACGACGATGCCAGAGACAACCAAGAACCAGCGCCTACGGGGCACTGGAAGATCACCTCGTCATACGACATATACATGTTGGACATCCCAAAGGATGGTAATGGCGAAGAAGCAGCGGAGGCAGATTCCTCAAAGAAACAACCCAAGCGCCGACGTCAGCAGCGCCGCTCTAAATCCCGCCACAGCAAGAATGGAGATTCCGGCACCAGAGATAATAACACCCCAGAGAGTGCCGAAGGCAACCCCCTCCAGCAAGATTCAGCTCAGGAGGACAGAGTAGCCAGCCCTCAAGAGAGAGCGGCACACGAGGAGGTAGAGGATGATAATTACATGCCTCCCTCCGGAGACGAGGCAAGCCTCAACGATGACGAATTCGTCGTGCCCGAGGATCCCGTCGAACAAGAGCCTTTTAAACGCAGGCTAATGGCCACGACGAACAGCCTAAAGAAAAAGCAGCAACAGCTTCGAGCTGATCAAGACATGCTGGCCGACAGATGGACCGAGGTCCTCGCGGCGAAAGCATGAACTTCGAGCGCCCCTCAAAAGCTACCCAAAATGCAAGTTGCTCCCCGATTAGAGGAGGAGGCATATAAACCTTCATCACCCCAAGCGCTGTCTGGCGGACCGACCACCTCGTGGCCGCGACAGAGAGGCATCTAGGCCCTCCACCAGAACCGTTCCCCGGCACCGCTCGAAAAGCGCGAAGCCACGGAGGAACGCGCCGGACTTGCGAGACATATTGGAGGACAAGGCAAGACAATCAAGATCTATTTACGGATCACGTGGGCGCCCCACGATCCATGACGATTACCGTCGTGCCGGATACAGCAACTCCGGACGGGCCGAACACAGCTGACAAAGCTCTCTCGAGCTACGTCGTGATATTGCCCAGTATAGAGGCGCCGCACACCCACTATGCTTCACAGATGAAGTAATGGATCATCAAATCCCTGAAGGGTTTAAACCCGTGAACATTGAATCCTACGATGGCACAACAGACCCCGCGGTTTGGATCGAAGATTATCTCCTTCATATCCATATGGCCCGTGGTGACGATCTCCACGCCATCAAGTATCTCCCACTCAAGCTTAAAGGACCAGCTCGACATTGGCTTAACAGCTTGCCAGCAGAGTCAATTGGGTGTTGGGAGGACCTAGAAGCCGCATTTCTAGACAACTTCCAGGGCACATATGTGCAACCACCAGACGCTGATGACCTAAGCCACATAATTCAGCAGCCAGACGAATCGGCCATACAGTTCTGGACACGGTTCCTAACAAAGAAAAACCAAATCGTCGACTGTCCAGATGCAGAGGCCCTCGCAGCCTTCAAACATAACATCCGCGACGATTGGCTGGCCCGGCACCTAGGACAGGAAAAGCCGAAATCCATGGCAGCCCTCACATCACTCATGACCCGCTTCTGTGCGGGGGAGGACAGCTAGCTAGCCCGCAGTAACAACCTCAGCAAAAATTCTGGCAGTCCGGACAACAAGGACCGCAATGGCAGGTCGCGTCGTAACAAAAACAAACGCTGCGTCAACGGTGATAACACTGAGGATGCGACAGTCAACGCCGAATTCAGAGGCTCTAAACCCGGTCAGCGGAAAAAGCCATTTAAACGAACTACTCCGGGTCCGTCCAATTTGGACCGAATACTCGACCACTCTTGCTAGATACATGGCACCCCCAAAAAGCCAGCTAACCACACCAACAGGGATTGTTGGGTGTTCAAGCAGGCAGGCAAGTTAATTGCGGAAAACAATGACAGGGGGCTGCATAGAGACGACGAGGAAGAGACCCGGCCGCCGAACAGCAGAGGACAGAAAGGTTTCCCCCCACAAGTGCGGACGGTAAACATGATATACGCAACCCACATACCCAAGAGGAAGCGGAAGCGTGCACTTTGGGACGTATATGCGATGGAGTCAGTCGCCCCGAAGTTCAATCCATGGTCCTCTTGCCCGATCACTTTCGATCGAAGGGACCACCCCACCAGTATCTGCCATGGCGGATTCGCCGCATTGGTTTTAGACCCAATCGTCGATGGATTTCACCTCACTAGAGTCCTGATGGATGGCGGCAGCAACCTGAACCTGCTTTATCAGGATATAGTGCGCAAGATGGCAATAGACCCCTCAAGGATTAAACCTACAAATACGACCTTCAAAGGCGTCATACCAGGTGTTGAGGCCAATTATGCAGCTCGATCCTGCGAAGTGGTCTTGGATCCCGGATAATTTCCGGCGAGGAGTTAATCTTCGACATAGTCCCGTTCATGATGGCTATCACGCTCTGCTTTCGGACGAACGCGTTTGCTAAGTTCAACGCGGTGGCGATTATGCATACCTTAAGCTCAAGATGCGGGCCCTCGTGGAGTCATCACGGTCAGCGGAAACATCAACGCTCCTCCGAGCGGAGGAACACTGATGGCTCTCGGCGGAAGTCTGAGCAGCCTCTTGAGCAATTTTGAGTCCGGCCGTTAAACGACCGGACACGGCCAAACGCGCCCGGAGTAACATACATCAAGACCACCTGGCACGTTCCGAGCACGCGTAGCAATGCGGCCCCAACCCCATCCTCTGCATGATTGCAAGACTAGCCCTTCGCGTACATCATTACGCTCTGGAGATACCATGGGCATAAGGGGAGGGGCACGTGTTGGGGACCGTAGTAATTTCAAAAAATTTCCTACGCACACGCAAGATCATGGTGATGCATAGCAATGAGAGGGGAGAGTGTTGTCTACGCCCTCGTAGACCCAAGCGAAGCGATCTGGCGTAGAGGAAGTAGTCGACGTTCTCCTCGCGATCCGACCGATCCGGCGCCGTTACTCCGGCGCCCGAGTTCTTGACACACGTACAGCTCAATGGCGTCCCTCGTACTCGATCCAGCCGAGTGTCGAGGAGAGTTCCGTCGACAACGGCGTGGTGGCGATCTTGATGTTTCACGGCGCAGGCTTCGCCTAAGCAGCGACGGTATGACCGAGGTGGAATATGGTGGAGGGGGCACCGACACGGCTAAGGAACGATCCAAAGATCAAACTTGTGTGTTATGGGGTGCCCCCTGCCCGTATATAAAGGAGGGAGGGGAGGCCGGCCGGCCTAGAGGAGGGCGGGAGGAGTCCTACTCCCACGGGAGTAGGACTCCCCCCCTTTCCTAGTTGGAATAGGATTGGGGGGAGGGGGAAGAGGAAAGGGCCCCCCCCTCCTTGTCCTATTCGGACTGGGGGAGAGGGGCGCGGCCACCCTTGGCCGGCCCTCCTCTTCTCCCTCGAGGCCCACCGAGGCCCATTTACCCCGGGGTTCCGGTAACCTCCCGGTACTCCAGTAAATTCCTGTTTTCGACCGGAACCATTCCGAACTCCAAACATAGGCTTCCAATATATCAATCTTTATGTCTCGACCATTCCGAGACTCCTCGTCATGTCCGTGATCACATCCGGACTCGAACTTATTCGGTACATCAAAATACATAAACTCATAATAAGCATCATCGAAACCTTAAGCGTGCGGACCCTACGGTTCGAGAACAATGTAGACATGACCTAGAACTATTCTCGGTCAATAACCAACAGCGGGACCTGGATGCCCATATTGGCTCCTACATATTCTACGAAGATCTTTGTCGGTCGGACCGCATAACAACATACGTTGTTCCTTTGTCATCGGTATGTTACTTGCCCGAGATTCGATCATCGGTATCAATACCTAGTTCAATCTCGTTATCGCAAGTCTCTTTACTCGTTCCGTAATACATCATCTCACAACTAACTCATTAGTTGTAGTGCTTGCAAGGCTTGATGATGTGCATTACCGAGAGGGCCCAGAGATACCTCTCCGAGCAATTGGAGTGACAAAACCTAATCTCGAAATCGCCAACCCAACATACGCCTTTGGAGACACTGTAGTACTCCTTTATAATCACCCGATTCGTTGTGACGTTTGGTAGCACCAAAGTGTTCCTCCGATGGCGGAGTTGCATAATCTCATAGTTACGGGAACATGTATAAGTTATGGATAAAAGCGGTAGCAACATACTAAGCGATCGTGTGCTAAGCTAATGGAATGGGTCATGTCAATCAGATCATTCTACTAATGATGTGACCTTGTTAATCAAATAACAACTCTTTGTTCATGGTCAGGAAACATGACCATCTTTGATTAACAAGCTAGTCTAGTAGAGGCATACTAGTGACATCTTGTTTGTCTATTCATTCACACATGTATCATGTTTCCTTTTAATACAATTCTAGCATGAATGATAAACATTTATCATGAAATAAGGAAATAAATAATAACTTTATTATTGCCTCTAGGGCATATTTCCTTCAGTCTCCCACTTGCACTAGAGTCAATAATCTAGATTACATCGTAATGATTCTAACACCCATGGAGTCTTGGTGCTGATCATGTTTTGCTCGTGGAAGAGGCTTAGTCAACGGGTCTGCGACATTCAGATCCGTATGTATCTTGCAAATCTCTATGTCTCCCACGGACTAAGTCCCGGATGGAATTGAAGCGTCTCTTGATGTGCTTGGTCCTCTTGTGAAATCTGGATTCCTTTGCTAAGGCAATTGCTCGATATTGTCACGAAGATTTTCATTGGACCCGATGCACTAGGTATGACACCTAGATCGGATATGAACTCCTTCATCCGACTCCTTCATTAGCTGCTTCGAAGCTGCTATGTATTCCGCTTCACATGTAGATCCCTTCTGACGCTTTGTTTAGAACGCACTAACCGACAGCTCCTCCGTTTAGTGTAAATCGTATCCGGTCTGCGATTTAGAATCGTCGGATCGTGTCAAAGCTTGCATCAACGTAACCGTTCGATGAGCTCTTTGTCACCTCCATATCTGAGAAACATATCCTTAGTCCTTTTCGGTATTTGGGATGTTCTTGACCCTGTCCGATGATCCACTCTGGATTACTTTGGTACCTCCTGCTAGGCTTATAGCAAGGCACACATCAGTGCTGTACACAGCATTGCATACATGATAGAGCCTATGGCTGAAGCATAGGGAACATCTTTCATTTCTCTCTATCTTCTGCAGTGGTCGGGCATTGAGTCTTACTCAACTTCACACCTTGTAACACGTGCAAGAACCCTTTCTTTGCTTGATCCATTTTGAACTTCTTCAAAATTTTGTCAAGGTATGTGCTTTGTGAAAGTCCAATTAAGCGTCTTGATCTATCTCTATAGATCTTAATGCCCAATATGTAAGCAGCTTCACCGAGGTCTTTCATTGAAAAACTCTTATTCAAGTATCCCTTTATGCTATCCAGAAATTCTATATCATTTCCGATCAGCAATATGTCATCCACATATAATATCGAAATGCTCTGAGCTCCCACTCACTTTCTTGTAAATCTGAGCTTCTCCAAAAGTGCAGACAAACCCAAATGCTTTGATCACACTATCAAAGCGTTTATTCCAACTCCGAGATGCTTGCACCAGTCCATAAATGGATCATTGGAGCTTGCACACTTTGTTAGCTCCTTTGGATTGATAAAACCTTCCGTTGCATCATATACAACTCTTCTTCGTAAATCCATTCAGAATGCAGTCTTTACATCCATTTGCCAAATTTCATAATCATAAAATCGCGCAATTGCTAACATGATTCGGACGGACTTAAGCATCGCTTCTGGTGAGAAGGTCTCATCGTAGTCAATCCCTTGAACTTGTCGAAAACCCTTTGCGACAAGTCGAGCTTTGTAGACGATAATATTACCGCGTCGGTCTTCTTCTTGAAGATCCACTTGTTTTCTATTGCTTGCCGACCCTCGGGCAAGTCAACCAAAGTCCATACTTTGTTTTCATACATGGATCCCATCTCAGATTTCATGGCCTCAAGCCATTTTTGGAATCTGGGCTCACCATCGCTTCTTCATAGTTCGTAGGTTCATCATGATCTAGTAGCATGATTTCCGAACAGGATTACCGTACCACTCACAGTGCGGATCTTACTCTGGTTGATCTACGAGGTTACGTAGTAACTTGATCCAAGTTTCATGATCAACATCATCAACTTCCTCACTACTTGGTGTAGATGTCTCGTAAACCGGTTTCTGCGACGGACTACTTTCAAGTAAGGGAGAAGGTACAATTACCTCATCAAGTTCTACTTTCCTCCCACTCACTTCTTTCGAGAGAAACTCCTTCTCTAGAAAGGATCCATTCTTAACAACGAATGTCTTGCCTTCGGATCTGTGATAGAAGGTGTACCCAACTGTTTCCTTTGGGTATCCTATGAAGACACATTTCTCGATTTGGGTTCGAGCTTATCGGGTTGAAGCTTTTTCACATAAGCATCGCATCCCCAAACTTTAAGAAGCGACAACTTTGGTTTCTTGCTAAACCATAGTTCATAAGGTGTCGTCTCAGCGGTTCGATGGTGTTCTATTCAGGTGTGAATGCGGTGTCTCTAGAGCATAACCCCAAAAGCGATAGCGGTAAATCTGAAGAGACATCATAGATCGCACCATATCTAGTAAAGTGCGATTCTGACGTTCGGACACACCATTACGTTGTGGTGTTCGGGTGGCGTGAGTTGCTAAACTATTCCGCATTGTTTCAAATGTAGACCAAACTCGTAACTCAAATATTCACCTCCACGATCGATCGTAGAAACTTAATTTTCTTGTTACGATGATTTTCAACTTCACTCTGAAATTCTTTGAACTTTTCAAATGTTTCAGACTTATGTTTCATTAAGTAGATATACCCATATCTCGCTTAAGTCATCTGTGAAGGTGAGAAAATAACGATATCCGCCACGAGCCTCAACATTCATCGGACCACATACATCAGATGTATGATTTCCAACAAATCTGTTGCTCTCTCCATAGTACCGGAGAACGGTGTTCTAGTCATCTTGCCCATGAGGCACGGTTCTTAAGTGCCAAGTGATTCATAATCAAGTGACTCCAAAAGTCCATCAAGATGGAGTTTCTTCATGCGCTTTATACCGATATGACCTAAACGGCATTGCCACAAATAAGTTGCACTTTCATTATCAACTCTGCATCTTTTGGTTTCAACATTATGAATATGTGTATCACTACTATCGAGATTCATCAAAATAGACCACTCCTCAAGGGTGCATGACCATAAAAGATATTACTCATATAAATAGAACAACCATTATTCTCGATTTAAATGAATAACCGTCTCGCATCAAACAAGATCCAGATATAATGTTCATGCTCAACGCAGCACCAAATAACAATTATTTAGGTCTAAAACTAATCCCGAAGGTAGATGTAGAGGTAGCGTGCCGACCGCGATCACATCGACTTTGGAACCATTTCCCACGCGCATCGTCACCTCGTCCTTTGCGAGTTAAGCAATCCGTAGTCCTGCTTTGAGTTGCAAATATTAGCAATGAACCAAGTATCAAATACCAGTGCTCTGCGAGCTTTAGTAAGGTACACATCAATAACATGTATATCACATATACCTTTGTTCACCTTGCCATCCTTCTTATCCGCCAAATACTTGGGGCAGTTCCGCTTCAAATGACGACCGCTTGCGATATAAGCACTCGTTTCAGGTTTAGGGCCGACTTGGGTTTCTCCTCTGAGCGACAACTTGCTTGCTGTTCTTCTTGAAGTTCCCTTCTTCTTCCTTTGCCTTTCTTCTTGAAACTAGTGGTCTTGTTGACCATCAACACTTGATGCTCCTTCTTGATTTCTACCTCCGCAGCCTTTAGCATTGCGAAGAGCTCAGGCATAGTCTTTACTAACCCTTGCATATTATAGTTCATCACGAAGCCTTTGTAGCTTGGTGGCAGTGATTGAAGAATTTTGTCAATGACACAATCATCCGGAAGATTAACTCCCAATTGTGTCAAGTGATTGTAGTACCCGGACATTACGAGTATGTGCTCACTAATGAACTATTCTCCTCCATCTTGTAGCTATAGAACTTATTGGAGACTTCATATCTCTCAATCCGGGCATTCTGTTGGAATATCAACTTCAACTCTGGAACATCTCATATGCTCCATGACGTTCAAAACGTCGTTGAAGTCCCGGTTCTAAGCCGTAAAGCATGGCACATCGAACTATAGAGTAGTCATCACTTTGCTCGCCAGACGTTCACAACATCCGGTGTTGCACCAGCGAGAGGTCTGGCACCTAGCGGTGCATCCGGGGCGTAACTCTTACATGCAGCAATGAGGATGATCCTCAAGTTTCTGGACCCGATCCGTGTAATTGCTACCATCATCTTTCAACTTTGCTTTCTCAAGGAACGCATTAAAATTCAACGGAACAACAAAGACGAGCCATCTATCTACAATCAAACATAAACAAGCAAGATACTATCAGTACTAAGTTCATGATAAATTTAAGTTCAATTAATCATATTACTTAAGAACTCCCACTTAGAAAAACATCCTCTAGTCATCTAAGTGATCACGTGATCCAAATCAACTAAACCATAACCGATCATCACGTGAAATGGAGTAGTTTTCAATGGTGAACATCTTATGTTGATCATATCTACTATATGATTCACGCTCGACCTTTCGGTCTCCGTGTTCCGAGGCCATATCTGCATATGCTAGGCTCGTCAAGTATAACCCGAGTATTCTGCGTGTGCAAAACTGGCTTGCACCCGTTGTAGATGGACGAGAGCTTATCACACCCGATCATCACGTGGTGTGCGGGCACGACGAACTTTGGCAGCAGTGCATACTCGGGAGAACACTTCTTGATAATTTAGTGAGAGATCATCTTATAATGCTACCGTCAATCAAAGCAAGATAAGATGCATAAAAGGATAAACATCACATGCAAATCAATATAAGTGATATGATATGGTCATCATCATCTTGTGCTTCACGATCTCCATCTTGCGGCACCACCATGATCACCATCGCCACCGGCGCCGACACCTTGATCTCCATCGTAACATCGTTGTCGTCTCGCCAAACTTATGCTTCTCGACTATCGCTACCGCTTAGTGATAAAGTAAAGCATTACAGTAAGCATTGCATTGCATACAATAAGCGACAACCATATGGCTCCAGCCGATTGCCGATAATTTCGTTACAAAACATGATCATCTCATACAATAAAATATAGCATCACGTCTTGACCATATCACATCACAACATGCCTGCAAAAACAAGTTAGGCGTCCTCTACTTTGTTGTTGCAAATTTTACGTGGCTGCTACGGGCTTAAGCAAGAACCAGTCTCACCTACGCATCAAAACCACAGCGATACTTCGTCAAATAGACTCGTTTTAACCTTCTCAAGGACCGGGCGAGCCACACTCAGTTCAACTAAAGTGAGAGAGCAGACACCCGCCAATCACCTTTAAGCAACGAGTGCTCGTGGCGGTGAAACCAGTCTCGCGTAAGCGTCTGGCGTAATGTCGGTCCGGCCGCTTCATATCACAATACCGCTGAACCAAAGTATGACATCTTTGGTAGGTAGTATGACTTGTATCGCCCACAACTCACTTGTGTTCTACTCGTGCAAAACATCAAACCATAAAAACCTAGGCTCGGATCCCTTTGTTGGGGAGCGTAGTAATTTCAAAAATTTCCTACGCACACGCAAGATCATGGTGATGCATAGCAACGAGAGGGAGAGTGTTGTCTATGTACCCTCGTAGACCCAAGCGAAGCGATCTCAGCGTAGAGGAAGTAGTCGACGTTCTCCTCGCGATCCGACCGATCCCGCGCCGTTACTCGACGCCCGAGTTCTTGACACACGTACAGCTCAATGACGTCCCTCGTACTCCGATCCAGCCGAGTGTCGAGGGAGAGTTCCACAAGACAATGGCGTGGTGGCGATCTTGATGTTTCACGGCGCAGGCTTCGCCTAAGCTTTGACGGTATGACCGAGGTGGAATATGGTGGAGGGGGCACGCGACACGGCTAAGGAACGATCCAAAGATCAAACTTGTGTGTTATGGGGTGCCCCTGCCCCGTATATAAAGGAGGGAGGGGGAGGCCGGCGGCCTAGAGGAGGCGGCGGGAGGAGTCCTACTCCCAGGGAGTAGGACTCCCCTTCCTAGTTGGAATAGGATTGGGGGAGGGGAAGAGGAAAGGGCGCCGCCTCCTTGTCCTATTCGGACTGGGGGAGAGGGCGCGCCACCCTTGGCCGGCCCTCCTCTTCTCCTCGAGGCCCACCGAGGCCCATTTACCCCCGGGGTTCCAGTAACCTCCGGTACTCGGTAAATTCCTGTTTTCACCGGAACCATTCCAACTCCAAACATAGGCTTCCAATATATCAATCTTTATGTCTCGACCATTCGAGACTCCTCGTCATGTCCGTGATCACATCCGGACTCGAACTTATTCGGTACATCAAAATACATAAACTCATAATAACCGCCATCGAAACCTTAAGCGTGCGGACCCTACGGTTCGAGAACAATGTAGACATGACCTAGAACTATTCTCGGTCAATAACCAACAGCGGACCTGGATGCCCATATTGGCTCCTACATATTCTCTGAAGATCTTTGTCGGTCAGACCGCATAACAACATCGTTGTTCCTTTGTCATCGGTATGTTACTTGCCGAGATTCGATCGTCGGTATCCAATACCTAGTTCAATCTCGTTACGGCAAGTCTCTTTACTCGTTCCGTAATACATCATCTCACAACTAACTCATTAGTTGTAGTGCTTGCAAGGCTTGATGATGTGCATTACCGAGAGGGCCCAGAGATACCTCTCCGACAATCGGAGTGACAAAACCTAATCTCAAATCGCCAACCCAACATCGCCTTTGGAGACACTGTAGTACTCCTTTATAATCACCCGATTCGTTGTGACGTTTGGTAGCACCAAAGTGTTCCTCCGTAAACGGAGTTGCATAATCTCATAGTTACAGGAACATGTATAAGTTATGGATAAAAGCAGTAGCAACATACTAAACGATCGTGTGCTAAGCTAATGGAATGGGTCATGTCAATCAGATCATTCTACTAATGATGTGACCTTGTTAATCAAATAACTACTCTTTGTTCATGGTCAGGAAACATGACCATCTTTGATTAACAAGCTAGTCTAGTAGAGGCATACTAGTGACATCTTGTTTGTCTATTCATTCACACATGTATCATGTTTCCGGTTAATACAATTCTAGCATGAATGATAAACATTTATCATGAAATAAGGAAATAAATAATAACTTTATTATTGCCTCTAGGGCATATTTCCTTCAGCACGACCACGACAGGCCCAGAGTGCGGCTTAACCACACCGGGGGCTCCCAAGTGTGTCGTTCTTTTTGTTTTTCTTTTTTTCCATAGGACTCCGATCACCAGAGGCCCTGTCCGGCAGTGGACCTGCCGAACTCACGACGCAACAGCCAGGGAGGGACAATGGCTACGACGAACACTCAGGTGGTCTCCATTATGAGCATTAAATCTGTTTAAATACACCATTCCGCAGCCTACCCCTGGAGGGAGACATGTCTAATAGTCCAAATCCCTTGCTTACCGCACTATTTGTATCGTTCTGCACTCATGGCAGAATTCCTTGAATAAACAATGCATGACTTTTCGCTTATAATTGCATTCCTTTTTTACATATATGTTCATTTATGACATCTTGCATCCGTACACTTTGGTATGGCCGAATACACCAGGGGCTTATGTTCCCCGCATTATGGTGTGATAAGTCCGAACACTTTCACAAGTGCGGCACCCCGAACTTATAGCACTATATGCATTGGCTCCGAATCATGTCTTGGGTCAATAGTTTGGTTTGCCCGGCTCCCATGTTTTGGTACCTTACGTTCATTCCATCGGCTAAGGTAGCTTTGGGAGAACCACTGCGATTGTGCCCCAGTTGAGCTGGGCGAGCGCCTCAGCGGAGAAAGCTAAAACTGACCGTCATGATAAGGCGAGAGCTGGTCGCTGTTCGAGAGGTCTTTTCGAGTCGCTAAAGACATATGCCGCTTAGAGCGAGGAACCGGCTTTGTCCGGCCAAGGCATGGATAGCGCCCCGAACTCGGTCTTCCGAACACTAGGGGCTTTGCCGAAATTTAAAATTATAGAATTCTATGGCTAAGTGAGAGTGTTCAAGCATTATAAGTCCGGTTGCCTTGTTCGTCGTGTTGAACGCCTCCCTAGATGGACCCAAAAATGGGAACAAGAGCGCTCAAGTTTATCCCGAACACCCCAGCACTCGTGGCATGGGGGATGAAGCCGACGACTTGCCATCTCTCAGATTTGATAAATGGCCGCACAGAAGGTAATATTTTAAATTAATAGGCGTTGCTTAGTGCATATTAACAAAGTTTTCAGCGCACATGATAACACATCGCGAGTCTACTCAAATATTACATCTTTGGGGCACTCATCCGCAATCTTGCGGGCACCCTTCAGGACACTCTTATAATACATTTCAGGCGTGCCATACTCCTTGTCCGCTGGCGGCGCGTCCGTCAGAAGCTTCTCAGCATCCAGGCTGCCCCAGTGCACCTTTGCGCGGGCAAGGGCCCGACGGGCACCTTCAATGCAGGCGGAGCGCTTGATGACTTCCACCCAGGGACACGCATCCACCAGCTGCCGCACCATGCGAAGTAGCTCCGTGCATGGCCTCTTCAGCCACACCGGACTAAGAGGCCCTTCATGGCCTGCTCGGCTACCTTGTGGAGCTCGACCATTGCTTCACTGGTCGCTAAAGGCACGGATGTCGGCCTCAAAGATCTTGAGACCGAAGACCTTCTCCATTGAGCTCCCCACCTCGGCCCGGTAGAATGCGGCAGCATCGGACACGCTGCGAGGAAGATCTGTAAACGCTCCTGGAGAGCTCCGAATACGGGTAAGTAACAGGTAATTCACTTTAACATGCTTGCTTTGCATGAAAAATGCCTTACCCGCCGCTATTTTCTTCACCGCCTCAATCTCCTGGAGGGCCTTATGGGCCTCGGCCTTAGCGGCTTTGGCACTCACAAGAGCCGAGGCAAGCTCGGACTCTCGAGTCTTCGAGTCGCGCTCCAAACTCTCATGCTTTTCCATGAGAGCACGAGCTCTTGCTGCACCTCCGCCACCGCGCCTCTGCCCGCTCGCTCCGCTCGTTCTGCGGACGATTATGCTTTCGACGCATGACACGGCCTCCTTGTGGTCGCCACCTCGTTCAGTGGCCCCCCAATGCCCATGTTATCCTTGTTATTTCTCTTGCAACCAAAATCCTTTTCTGTAAGGTACAAATTTAATACGGTGTTACTCACCTTCTTTGTCCTCGAGCTGCTTCTTGGCAAGGCCGAGATTGTTCTCGGACCGCTCAAGGTTCTGCTTCAAAGCATCGACCTCCATGATCGGTCAGAGGCAGAGTCGGCAGTGCAGCCTGCAAACCCATATTGACATAATTTTTAGAACTCCTGTGTATATCTTTTTAGATCCTCAGTCCGATTTTTCTTTCCGAACACCGAACCGAGCATCAGGGGCTACTGTCTATGCGGTATTACATTACATATTTTAAAATTTCTTACCTCAAAGCCTGTTAGAAGGCTGCTACAGGCTTCGGTCAGCCTGGTCTTAGCGATTTGAACCTTCTGAATCACCGCACTCATTATAGTGCGGTGTTCTTCCTCGATGGAAGCGCCATTGAGCGCCTCCAACAAGTTGTCCGGCGCCTCCGGTTGGATGGAGGCTGCCGGTGTCACGGTCTTTCCCTTCTTACGAAGGGGCCGCCTGCCGGACTCCGGAACCACTACGGGTTCCGGGGCGGAGTCTGGTGCGAAGTTCGGGAGGTTGCCCTGTGGCACCTCTAGAGCCTCCCCCTCCTGGCGGGTCCCCTCCTGGGATCCCACCTCGGCGTCCTCAGCATCACAAGGGGTGGAGGCGGTCAGAATGGAATCCACACTCGACGGAGCCAAGGACCCGCTCGAAGAAGTGGGAAAATCATCCTCGGCCGGACTACAGGTTGTATGCGGCATTAGAAGGACACTATGTGACAAAAAAGAGAAATTATAAATCATTCAGGAATCCGGATACTTACAATCTTGCTGGGGCTTGGCCCTTGAGGGCCACCCCTCGTCGCCGTCGTCGGCGTTGGCGGAGCTGTCCGAAGGAAGGGTCCTTCCCCTCTTGGACCCTTCGGCCTCCCTCGTTGGGGAAGCCTTCCTCTTCTTCTCTCCCCCCTCCTGGGGAGAGTCCTCTTTTTCCTCCTCGTCTTCGGGGGAGGAGTCCGCCTCGGAGCCATCGGACGACGAGTCCGATACCACCTGGCGCCGGGAACTCCTTCGGGTTCCCGTGGCCTTCTTCTTGGCCTTCCTCTCCGGCACCACGTAAAGGGCCGGAACCAGCAGCCCCGTCAAGCGGGTGTCCGCTGGGTCTTCAGAAGGGAGCGGACGATTAACCTGTCCGGACGTCTTCCGATCTGTCAAAGGCATTGGGAGTTTTAGATCCCACGAGAGTCAAACTATGAAAGAAATAAGTGTCCCATAAAGGATAGCAAAGCTTACCTCGCCGGCTGGGCACTTCGTGCTGAATCCGCGATCTTGATTGCGGATGCGGGGCTTCTCCGCCCTTGAATAGCACCCTCCGTGCAGCCGTGACGTCGTGTCGAAGAGCCCGCTTAGGGTCCGTCTTTGTGCGGATCAAACTCCCACAAATTGAAGGCCCGTTCTTTGGCGGGGAGAATCCGTGGACGAGCATGACTGGATCACGTTGACATGCTTAAGCTTCTTGTTCACGAGTGCAGAGCGGGGATGGAGTCTGTCGGCTCCTCGAACTACCCCATAGCAAGCCCTTCTCTTTCCAGGAGGTGAGCTGCATGGGGATACCAGATCTGAACTCGGGGGCCGCTGCCCATTTAGGGTCACGCGGCTCGGTGATGTAGAACCACCCCGATTGCCACCCTTTGACGGACTCCACGAAGGCACCCTCGAGCCAGATGACGTTGGGCATTTTGCCCACCATGGCGCCTCCGCACTCCGCTTGGACGCCCTTCACCACCTTCGGCTTGACATTGAAGGTTTTAGCCCAAGCGAAGTGGGGCTGGATGCGAGGAAGGCCTCGCACCGACGATAAACGCCAAGATGTTGAGGATGAAGTTTGGCGCAGATCGTGGAAGTCCAGCCGTAGTAGTACATGAGCCCCGGACGAAGGGATGAAGTGGGAAGCCCAGTCCGCGGAGGAAGTGGGGAAGAAATCGACCCTCTCATGAGGCCAGGGGTGGGGATGAGCTGCCTTGTCGGGCGGCCGGTGCGTGATGTCATTTGGATAGTTATCCGGCGCCAGCAGCTTCTCGATGTGCCCCTCCGAACGGAGGAGGCCATCCACTTGCCTCCGCTCCGGACATGGCTGGAGAAGGTTGAGGCGGGATGTGCGGACTTGGTATTTGGAGCTCGAGTCTTTGCGGAGATGGATAAGCAAAGGAGGAAGAAGGCGAGGTAAAAAGGCGGATCCTTATCCCCTTATATGGGCGGACGAAGACTATGCGTCCCCACCGGCCTGGTAAAACTCGCTTATCTCCCAAGCGCCACAATCAATGGCGCGGTTGGGTTACCCACGTCCGTATTGATGGGAATCCCGGAATAAGGGGACACGATCTCTGCTTCGACAAGACGTGCCAAGGAAACCGCTTCGCTAAACGCGCTGAGGTGGTATAATAGAAACGATTCAAGTAAAGGCTTGGTGGTGGTGTGACGTCATGCCACAAAATACGTCAGCAGATTGAACTTGTGTACATATTATTCACCCTACGGTGGAATGTGGAATTTATTTTGCAGAGTCGGACACTATCTTGGTGTTCACAAATCTTCTATGAATCATTCGGAGGAGGAACCCGCCTTGCAATGCCGAACAATATGCGCGCCGGACTCATCGTCATTGAAGCCTGGTTAGGGAGCTCTTGAGGAGTCTGGACTAGGGGTGTTCGGATAGCCGGACTATCATCGTCCGCCGGACTCCAAGACTATGAACATACAAGATTGAAGACTTTGTCCCGTGTCCGGATGGGACTTTCCTTGGCGTGGAAGGCAAGCTTGGCGATACGGATATGTAGATCTCCTACCGTTGTAACCGACTCTGTGTAACCCTAGCCCTCTCCGGTGTCTATATAAATCGGAGGGTTTTAGTCCGTAGGACGAACAACCATTACAACAATCATACCATAGGCTAGCTTCTAGGGTTTAGCTTGCTTGATCTCGTGGTAGATCCACTCTTGTACTACCCATATCATCAATATCAATCAAGCAGGAGTAGGGTTTTACCTCCATCGAGAGGGCCCGAACCTGGGTAAAAACATCGTGTCCATTGTCTCCTTTTACCATCCGCCTAGACGCATAGTTCGGGACCCCCTACCCGAGATCCGCCGGTTTTGACACCGACAGTTATGTTAATAGAGAACTTGCTATTGCTCAGAAAGTGATTGAGAGGAAAAATAAGATTGATCATGAGAAGGCAATCTTCAAGAAACATGTGGCCAAGCTCAGCACCGCTGACATTGAGAAGTTCAAGCTGATGATGACTGATCTGAAAACTGAATTCCAGAAGCATCATGATGAACCTAAAGGTTCTCGTGAGTGTCTGAAAAACTATGTTGAGAAGTGTGTTCAAGCTCACACTGGGGCTCTGAAGGCAATCTTCAAGAAATGAAGTTGGCCACCCTGGCATTGACCCCAAGCTTGCATCACAGAAGAAGAAAAATGTAGTCGTACCCCAAGATGAGGCTTCTCGGCAAGACGTACTGAAGATTATCTTCCCACCTAGCTTTGCTGCTTCGAAGCCATCCGCTCCATCTGTTTCTTTCGAAAGGAAGAAGACCAAGCAAGCTGGAACCGAAGCCAAGAAGAGCAAACACCAAGAAGCTTTTGATACCCATTCTTCACAGAAGCGGCAAAACATGAATTCATCAAAGGCTTCACGTAGGGCACAAGCACCAACCTGTCCATCTGCTCCTCGGGGGCCAATGCTTGTGAAGCCCATCTCCATTTCTCTGCCTGCCTCTTCAAATCGAGAGAGAAGAATAGTCGTGCATGAACCTGCTCCCACAGAGGCTCATGTCACTGAAGATATTCCAGCCACCGACCCCACTCGTGGCTGAAGAAATTGTTCATGAAGACAATGTTGAAAGAGATGATGATGAAGTCCTTCCTCATCTCACCTAGAAACCAATATCATCGCCTCTTCCATCGAACAGTGAAACTATCAGCATTGGTAGTCCCACGACGCCAATTGCCCAAGATGCGTTCTGGGAAGAGTAACATCCCAACTCCCCCTTGCATGAAGTGATCCCGCGTACACCACCAACTCAAGTGACTACTCCAGTGCTTGAGAACCCCAAGACACACTTCAAGTCATGGAGAAGACAACCCTGTCACCACAAGCCTCACCTGGGTTCCACATGCTTCACCGAGGCCCTCCCCCATGTTCAGTATCTCTGAAGAGGATGTGCAAACTACAAGCTCAGCAGTACATGAAGTGTTTCCTGATGCCACCACTTCAAATACTGCTCAATTGTCTGAAACCAAACTGGCTAAAGACATTCCGGCTGCATCAGCCGATGAAACGAAAGATGAAGTTGTTGTAATTCCTACCCTTGAAGTTGTTCCACCTGAAGGTGTTCCGACTATCACTGCCACTCCTGCTGCTGTTGACAATGTTGTACCTGAAGTCAACGTTGCATTTGACCCGCCTACCACTGAAGCCACTGCTGTTGTTGCCACGACTACCATTGCCACTGCGACTGAAGCTAGTGATGTCATCATGGCTGAAGCCAATCTGCAGATTGAAGCCAGGACCGCCACTAAAGCCAGTCAGCCATCCACCTCTGGTGTTGGTGCTGCTGCACCTATTCCGCATACTATGGCAAGGGCTTTCAATCATGAAGGAGAATTGGTCAGTGTTAGATGGCCCATTCTTACACCTCTAGAAGTGCATGGACCTTAGTACGAGTACCATGTTGAACATAGCCTCAAACTTAGAAGCCAATGCCTCGCATGCCAAGCCTCCCCAGTGCTGCTACAAGTGAGAGATCCTTCAGTGTGGAAAACTTTAGATAGCACAATACCTTCTTTGACAAGGCCAAAAATCCTTACAAGAAGCCACTAATGTCTTCGGATAGATTCTGGAGTTATCTGCAATGCAACTATTACATGTGCATCCTATAAAATCAGGACATGATTTTTCCTCACAAGTGCCTCTGTTGTGATGCCATGGCTGGTCTACCCTGCTTGGAAGAAGCTCTTGATTGCTTGAGAGGTGTTGGCTTGCTTCCATTTGTCATCGACAAGGAACACTGGAATGAGGAGCTTCTACTCCAAGTTTATGCCACATTACATATCTCAAGCTACAATAGGGATCCGAAGACTTGGGTCCTTGAGTGGATAACAGGCGATGTCCATCATGAAGCCAAAGCTCAAGATATCCCTGAGTTCACATCCCTGCCCACTCCTGGTGATCTCTATGAACCAGGTTGTCTAGCCTATCAGAAGGAGTTAGGACGCATCTTTCAGAAGCCAGAGCCAAACATGAGCCAAATGCACTCCATGATGAAGCCATTGCCTGCTGATCCTGATTATCCCACTCATTTGTTTGTCAATGACCTTGAGTACTTGCCCCGCACCATCTATCACATTGTGAGGCATACTCTTTAGCCAATCAAAGGGCACTCATCTTCTGCAAAACTTGAAGGAGCCATGAAGACATTGGTCTTCTACATTCTCAATGGCATACGCTTGAACATGCATGATTTCTTCATCAGATAGCTGGCTGCTTCAGGCATTGATCTCTTTGGGCAGAAGTTTGATGCTCCATCGATAATGCGGCTGATTAAGCTTCGCTCCACCATCGACTATCAAGCTTCAGCCTGCAATCATGTTGTCTTCTTGCCTGATGTTGATATGTCGCATGAAGCCATTTATCCTCAGCCAGCCAAAGAACCACTCTGTGAAGACAATGCTGCTTATCAAAGCTTCTCCGCTCATCTTGAAGCCACTCATGTTCCAAATATTGTTGCTCCTGGTCCCCTTGTAGGTCAGCTCCGTCTACCTCATCGCGCAAACACTGATGCGACCACTAGCACAGTACCGCTGAGGCCTCATAAGCGTGCTCGTACATTGACTAATAGCGAACTCCTTGTTTCCCTTCATCAAAATCATGACAAGCATCATGCTTGGATGAAACGCCAAATAAAAAGTCTTCTCATTAATGTCAATCACATCCACAACCTCTCCACCAAGAATTCCTTTGTTGCACATGAAGCCTGCCGGCGACCTTGGAAGAGCTTCACAATGCTTTGTTCTAAAGATGATCTCATTGTTGATGGCTTCACAGAGTGCTTCAAGTTTGACTCCAAGCCACCAGAATCAGCTAAGTGGCGTCCTACGCCGTTTATTAAAGATTTAGACTACTCATCATCCGCCCCAACAGTTGTTGCGCGCGTCATTGATGAGGAGAACGACGCCACTTCCCCAGCAATAGCTTCACATCACAAAGATGTTGCATCAGGCCCCGCTGCACCACCCAACTCCAACATCGACCCGGCTGAAACAACACCTTGACAACCGCCTTCCGGGAACGCCTAGACACCCTATGTCTTCATTCCTTTTTGGTCATTCGATGACAAAAGGGGGAGAAGCATGTGCGTTGATAGTCTTCAAGCGGGATTATTGGGTAGGGTGCTATTTATGTTAAGTTTGCATTTCTCATTTGTGAACATTTGGTTTTGAGTTGTTACAATTAAGTCCAGATGGGATGCTGTTGTTTTGTTGTGCGCCATTGAATTCCTATCTTATGCGCATGAAGTCATTCTGCAGACGCCCATTTATTATTGCGCATATCATTATCTTCAATACATTTCTGTATGCACTATGATTTGAGTTCATGAATAGATGGAGATCTCCATAAAGCAAAACCTACAATGTGCATGTGCAATCTTCAGGGGGAGCCCTTCCACTTCATGAAGCCAATGACCACATTCTTTAAATTTCACATGTTTTTATCCCTGTTGAAAACCTCAACCAGTTTGTCATCAATCACCAAAAAGGGGGAGATTGTAAGTGCATCTAGTGCCACCCCTAGTTGGCTTTGGAATATTGACAACAAAGGTGGTTGAGAGATTAATGTGTTTGTGAGATTCACAAGAAAACGCAGAAGTCCCTATTGATTCGGTTTACCCATCGAAGATGACCCCTAAAAATGTATGAAGACATTGAAGACATTCACGTCGAAGATAATGAAGTGTGAAGACATTTTCTTGAAGACAATGGAGTGTGAAGACATAGTTTTTTTATAGTTTCATTTTCTTCTTGCTTAAATCATAGGAACCACCGAACTGTCAAGTGGGGTCCAAGTGAACAAAGTCAGAAAACTGACGTGATGCTCAACCCAAATCCTATGTATCCAAGTGAAGACAATGAGAGAAAATATTATCCCGAATTGGATAAGTCAGCTTTACTTGTAGCCCAAGTCAAGCTCTCCCGTGTGTTTCAAATCCGATCGTTGGACACGTGTCGGTTCCCCAATGACCTGGGGTAATTTTGGACAAATCATGTCGGGTTGCCCCTGCTATAAATAGCCACCCCTCCACCATAAATTGGTGGCTGCTGAGAGTTAGTGCACGACTTTTGTCGTTTCAGAGTAACCCACCTCTGAAGCCTTTGAGAGATAATCCTTGCAAGGACAAAACCCAAAACACCAAGAGCCCAAAGACTGTTTGACATTACCACTGTAGGAATCAGCTTCTTTGCCGTCTGCCATGGCAGACGTCAAAGGCATGGATGGCGGAGGGCAAAGTCCTATGTCGTACACCAGCAGACGGCAAATTGTCTGTCTGAACGAGTGCTGGTAAAGGCCTTCTTTGTCGTCTGCTTCATAGAAGTGGACGACAAAGGGTTGTGCCGTCCGCCGTTGAGCCCAGCAAACAGCAAAGATCATGGACGACAGTGGGATTGGGTGAGAGTCGTTAGGGGTTAACGGCGTGTTCTTTGCCGTCTGCTGGCAGACGGCAAAGAGCTCAACTCGGCCAGCATTGAGAACCTGCCATGTGGCCAGATATGTCGTCTACCAGCGGACGACAAAGAGCTTTGAACTTTGCCTTCCGCTGGCAGACGACATAGCTGGCCCTGTTTGCCAATCCTATTTGGTAACTTTGATGTCTGTTAGCAGACGGCAAAGTGCTCAAATAGGCAGCCCAGTGTTGCCAGTTTCTACAGGTAGCTACCACGTATCCTCTTTGCCGTCTGCTAGCAGTCGGCAAAGCTCTTTGCCGTCCGCTAGAAGACGGCAAAGAGGCTATATATCCCTGTTTTTATTTGAATCCATTTAATTTGGCAGGATTTCACACACATATATACATACATACAACTCCAACATATCCAACAACATATAACAGCATGTCCAACAAAATATTTCATCAAATCCAACATATCCAACAACATAGTTCAACAAATCCAACATATCCAACAACATAGTTCAACAAAGTCCAACATATCCATATATACATACATATCCAGAAACAAGTTTCCAACAACATATCCATATAGACATACATACAAGTTTTCATAAACGAAAGCAACAGAAATACGACACTCCATCAATGCAAGCTTCCTCATATAAAGAAAATCTGCAAATTGGGAAAGATTAAAGTTAGAAGAAGAAGAAGAAGAAGACTAGCTAGAAGAAAAGGAAGAGGAGGAAAAGAAGAAGAAGAAGAGAAGAGTTTATCTTCTCTTTGTTTCTCTCCTCTCCTATTCTTTATCTTCTTCTTTTCTAACTAATGTAGGTAAAATGCCATATTTGGGCTAAGGTAGGTAAAAAATGCTAAGTGTGTAGGTAAATTTAGAGCTAAGCTTGGTAAATAGGTCATTTTGGAGCTAATGTAGGTTAAATGGATCATATTGGAGCTAATGTAGGTTAAATGGATCATATTGGAGCTAACCTAGGTAAACTTGGTCATTTTTGAGCTAACCTAGATAATTATGCCATTTTTGACCTAACTAAGCTTATTGTGTCATTTTAGAGGACAACAAGCTTAGTATATGACATTTATGAGGTTAGCAAGGTTATTATGCCATTTACGAATAAAAACAAGTAAGAGGAGGAAAAGAAGAAGAAGAAGAAGAAGAAGAAGAAGATGTCGGCGTTCTGGGAACGGAGGTCCCCAGACTTTCCTGCCTGCGGCCTGCGGCGTAGCTCAAGCCGTGGCCCAGTACGGCCCGTATACATCAACCCAAGTTCAAGACCCTCGCGAGGGGCCAAGCCTCGCGGGGCGGACGACGCAAGGCTTCCTCAGGGGAGGCCTCACCAGGCAGGCTCGTGAGGAGGCGGAGAGATCAAGGCAAGGAGTACCTCACGAGGTGCTCGTGACGCAAGCCATGACGATTGAGACCAGGCGGGCGCCAGGAGGGCACCAGCCTCCGCAGTGTCCTCGTTTCCTCTTTCGTGCAAAGGGGGCAAGCGCAGGTGCAGAGTAACGAGGCATCAAGCAAAGGTTACCATATCGGTGCAACGAGACCAAGACCAGTAGAGCGGCAGGACGGAGGTCACTGTGGAGCCCAAGGCGGCGTCATCGCCAGTGCCTTTGACAGTCGAAGACCAACTTTAGTCAAGATAGCTTGGACTAGCTATCCCCCTTCAAAAATGGCCTTTGTTGGCTCCCTTCCCGCTCAATATTTGGGAAGAGGACCAGGGCCCCTATCAATAGAGATAGCCACCACAGTAGAAGGCATCTGGATCTCACCTAGAGCCAATAGAGACGGAGCCATTCCTCTCCAAGCACACCACCACATGAACACGCCTCGCGAGGCTGTTCTTCCTCTGTACTATTCATCATCAGCCCAAGAGGCAATCCACCACACCACACACTGGATGAGGGTATTACACCACAACGGTGGCCTGAACCGGTATAAACCTTGTGTCCCTTGTGTTGTTCATCGTGTAGCTTAGATTCGCGACGAGGCTTTGGGGCGTGGATCCATAGGGAGAAGATCTTCGTGCGCACCCCAGAGTTCGAACCTTAAGGGTTTTGCCGGAACCCGACATCCGACAGAAGAAGAAAAGAAGAAGAAGAATCTTCTTCTTCTTCTTCTTCTTCTTCTTCTTCTTCTTCTTCTTCTTCTTCTTCTTTTTGTCCTATTCCTTCTTTTCTTCCTCTTTCTTGATTTTCTTCATCTTATTATGTCATTTGTTGACTAAATAGGCTAAATTATGTCATAAATGGACTAAATAGGCTAAATAAGAAGAAAAATACCGTTATCACGGAGGTGAAGGAACGGTCGGGGTTGCGCCTGTGGAAGACATAGGTGAATGACCGGTCGGGGTTCCGCCATTACCAGATGCAAAAGGATTGGTAGATGACTATCGGGAGGCATGCTGCACAAAAGATCAACCGCGGCCCAGTACGGCCCGTCTACATCAACCCAAGTTCAAGACCCTCACGAGGGGCCAAGCCTCGCGGGGCGGACGATGCAAGGCTTCCTCAGGGGCGGTGTCGGTGTCAAAACCGGCGGATCTTGGGTAGGGGGTCCCGAACTGTGTGTCTAGGCAGATGGTAACACAAGACAAGGGACACGATGTTTTTACCCAGGTTCGGGCCCTCTCAATGGAGGTAAAACCCTACTCCTGCTTGATTGATATTGATGATATGGGTAGTACAAGAGTGGATGTACCACGAGATCAAGGAGGCTAAACCCTAGAAGCTAGCCTATGGTATGATTGTTGTTCGTGCTATGGACTAAAACCCTCCGGTTTATATAGACACCGGAGAGGGCTAGGGTTACACAGAGTCGGTTACAATGGTAGGAGATCTACATATCCGTATTGCCAAGCTTGCCTTCCACGCCAAGGAAAGTCCTATCCGGACACGGGACGAAGTCTTCAATCTTGTATCTTCATAGTCTTGGAGTCCGTCCGATGATGATAGTTCGCTCTCCGGACACCCCTAGTCCAGACTCCTCAAGAGCTCCCCGAACCGGGCTTCAATGACGATTTAGTCCGCACGATATTGTCTTTGGCATTGCAAGGCGGGTTCCTCCTCCGAATAATTCATAGAAGATTGTGAACACCAGGATAGTGTCCGGCTCTGTAAAATAAACTCCACATACCACTGTAGAGAGAATGATATTTACACAAGTTCAATCTGCTGACGTATTTTGTGGCCTGACGTCACACCACTACCAATCCATTACTTGAATCGTTTTTATTATACCACGTCAGCGCGTTTAGCGAAGCGATTTCCTTGGCACATCTTGTCGAAGCAGAGATTGTGTTCCCCGTACTCCGGGATTCCCATCAATACGGAAGTGGGTAACCCAACCGTGGGAGATAAGCGAGTTTTACCAGGCCGGTGGAGACGCATAGTTTTCGTCCGCCCATATATAAGGGGATAAGGATCCACCTCTTTTACCTACGCCTTCTTCCTCCTTTGCTTATCCATCTCCGCGCACTCGAGCTCTAGCGCCCAAGTCCACACATTCACCTCGACCTTCTCCAGCCATGTCCGGAGCAGAGGCAGGATGGCCTCCTCCGTTACGGAGGCGCGATAGAGAAGCTGCGCAGCCGGATATCTATCCAGCGATATCGCAGATCGGCTCCCTCGACGAGGGGCAGCTCATCCCCACCTCCAGCCCCATGAGAGGGTGGTATTCTTCCCATTTCCTCCGCTGGATCGGGCTTCCCACTCCACCCGAGGGAGTCTCGACTAGGGGTGTCCGGACAGCCGGACTATCATCGTCCGCCGGACTCCAAGACTATGAAGATACAAGATTGAAGACTCCGTCCCGTGTCCGGATGGGACTTTCCTTGGCGTGGAAGGCAAGCTTGGCAATACGGATATGTAGATCTCCTAACATTGTAACCGACTCTGTGTAACCCTAGCCCTCTCCGGTGTCTATATAAACTGGAGGGCTTTAGTCCGTAGGACATAACCTCCATTACAACATTCATACCATAGGCTAGCTTTTAGGGTTTAGCCTCCTTGATCTCGTGGTAGATCTACTCTTGTACTACCCATATCATCAATATTAATCAAGCAGGACGTAGGGTTTTACCTCCATCAAGAGGGCCCGAACCTGGGTAAAACATCGTGTCCCTTGTCTCCTATTACCATCCGCCTAGACGCACAGTTCGGGACCCCCTACCCGAGATCCGCCGGTTTTGACACTTACACCACCCCTTTGTCCGGGGGCTCATGTACTACTATGGCCTGGATTTCCACGATCTGGCCCCAAATTTCATCCTCAATATCTCGGCGTTTATCGTCGTGTGCGAGGCCTTCATCTGCATCCAGCCCCACTTCGGCTTGTGGCTAAAGACCTTCAATGTCAAGCCGAAGGTTGTGAAGGGCAGCGCAGCGGAGTGCGGAGGCGCCATGGTGGGCAAAATGCCCAACGTCACTTGGCTTGAGGGTGCCTTCGTGGAATCCATCAAAGGGTGGCAATCGGGGTGGTTCTACATCACCGAGCTGCATGACCCTAAATGGGCAGCGGCCCCCGAATTCAGATCTGGCATCCCCATGCAGCTCACCTCCTCGAAAGAGAAGGGCTTGCTATGGGGTAGTTCGGAAGAGCTGACCGGACTCCGGTCCTGTCTCCAGACCCTGGTGAACAAGAAGCTCAAGCTTCTCAACGTGATCCAGGTCATGCTCGTCCGCCGGATTCTCCCCTCTCAGCAACGGGACTTCAATTTGTGGGAGTTTGATCTAGCACAACACTGGACCATGAGCGGGCTCTTCGACACTACATACGAAGCTGCCTGGAGGGTGCTGTTCAAGGGCGCCGAAGCTCCCGCATCCGCCATCAAGATCGCGATTCAAAGACGCAAAGATTAATTTGGTGAGGTAAGCTACGCCATCCTTTATGGGACACTTGCTTTTCATAGTTTGACTCTATGCGGGATCTAAACTCCCAATGCCTTTAATAGGCCTGGCAGAAGACGTCCGGACAGGTTAACTTTCCGGCTCCTCTTCCCGAAGACCCAGCGGATGCCCGTTTGACAGGGCTGCTGGTCCCGGCAGTTTACGTAGTGCCGGAGAAGAAGGCCAAGAAGAAGGCCACGGGAACCCAAGGAGTTCGGCGTCCGTGGTATCGGACTCATCGTCCGATGACTCGAGGCGGACTCCTCCCACGAAGACGAGGAGGAGAAGAAGAGGCCTCTCCCCGGGAGAGAAGAGGAAGGCCTCCCAACGAGGGAGGCGAAGGGTCCAAGAAGGGAAGGACCCTTCCCGGACTGTTTCGCCAACGCCGGCGGCAGCAACGAGGAGTGGCCCTCAAGGGCCAAGCCCCTGGCAAGATCGTAAGTATCCGGTCTCCTAGATGATTTATAATTTTTCTTTTTGCCACACGGTGTCTTTCTAATGCCGCATACAACATGTAGTCCGCCTAAGGACGATCTTCCCGCTTCGTCGAGCGGGTCCTTGGGCACGTCGGATATGGATTCTCTTCCGACCGCCCCACCCCCGTGACGCCGACGACGCCGAGGTGGGATCCTGTGAAGGGACCCGCCAGAGGAGGAGGCCCCGAGGTGCCGCAGGCAACCTCCGGACTTTGCACCGCACTCCGCACCGAACCTGCGAAGTGGTTTCGAGCGGGCGAGCGCCCTTCATAAGAAGGGCAAGATGTGACACCGGCGGCCTGGCCCAACCGGGGCGCCGGATAACTTGCCGGAGGTGCTCAACGGCGCTTCCATCATAGAAGAACACCGCACCGCCATGAGTGCGGTGATTGAAAAAGGTTCACCGCCAAGAGCGGGCTGACGAAGCTCGCAGCAGCCTTCTAACGAGCATTGAGGTAAGAATTTTAAGATATGTAATATAATACCAAGATAGACAAGAGCCCTCGATGCTCGGTTCGGTGTTCAAACAAAAGCGGACCGAGGATCTAAAAGATATATGCAGGAGTCTCGAAAAAATATGTCAATATGGGATTGCAGCTCTTGCGCCGACCTCTGCCAGACCTTGTTGTGGAGGTCAATACTTGAAGCGAGCCTCGAGCGGTCTCGAGAACGAGCTCGGCCATGCCAAGAAGCAGCTCAAGGACAAGGAAGGTGAGTAACACCGTATTAAATTTGTACCTTACAGAAAAGGATTTGGTTGCAAGAGAAATAACGAGGATAACGTGAGTACTCCGGGGGCTACGAACGAGGTGGCAACCCTGAAGGAGGCGGTGTCCGCGGCCGAACGCAATTCGGCCGCGGAACGAGCCAAGCGAGAGAAGCAGGAGGCGCGAGTGGCGGAGGTACAGCAAGAGCTCCAGGCTCTTGTAGAAAAGCACGAGAGTCTGGAGCATGACTCGAAGACTCGAGAGTCCAAGCTTGCGTCAGCTCTTGAGAGTGCCAAAGCCGCTAAGGCCGAAGCCCATAAGGCCCTCCAGGAAATCGAGGCGTTGAAGAAAATAGCGGCGGGTAAGGCATTTTTTATGCAAAGCAAGCATGTGAATGTGAATTACCTATTACTTACCCAATTGGAGCTCTCCAGAGCTGTTCGCAGATCTGCCTGCAGCGTGTCCGATCAGCTGCTTTACCGGCCGAGGAGGGGAGCTCGATAGAGAAGGTCTTCTGGTCTCAGTATGCTGAGGCCGGACATCCGGTGCCCCTTAGCGACCAGCTAAAGCAGCTGGTCGAGCTCCACAAGGTGGCCGAACAGGCCATGAAGGGCCTCATAGTTCGTCTGTGGCCCAAGGAGGCCATGCCTGGGAGCTACTTCGGCCTGGTGCGGCGGCTGGTGGATGCATGTCCCTGGGTTGAAGTCATCAAGCACTCCGCCTGCATTGAAGGTGCCCGTCGGGCCCTTGCCCATGCAAAGGTGCACTGGGGCAGGATGGATGCTGAGAAGCTTGTGACGGACGCGCCACCGACGGGCAAGGAGTATCGCACGCCTGAAATGTATTATAAGAGTGTCCTGAAGGGTGCCCGCATGATTGCGGGTGAGTGCTCCAAAGATGTAATATTTGAGTAGACTCGGATTTTGTTATCCTGTGCGCTGAAAACTTTGTTCATATGCGCTAGGCAAAACTTGTTAATTTAAAATATTACCTTTTGTGCGGCCGTTTATCAAATCTGAGAGATGGCAAGTCGTCGGCTTCAGCCCCCATGCCACGAGTGCTACGGTGTTCGGGATAAACTTGAGCGCTCTTGTTCCCATTTTTGGGTCCATCTAGGGAGGCGCTCAACACAACGAACGAGGCAACCGGACTTATAATGCTTGAACACTCTCACTTAACCATAGAATTCTATAATTTTAAATTTCGTGAAGCCCCTAGTGTTCGAAGACCGAGTTCGGGCGCTATCCACGCTGGGCGGACAAGCCGTTCCTCGCCTAAGCGCATAAGTCTTTAGGGACTCGAAAAAACCTCTCGAACAGCGACCAGCTCTCGCCTTATCATGACAGTCAGTTTTAGCTTTCTCCACTGAGGCGCTCGCCCAGCTCAACTGGGGCGTAATCGCAGTGGTTCTCCCAGTGCTACCTTAGCCGATACAACAAAACGTAAGGTACCAAAACATGGGGCCGGTCAAACCCAACTATTGACCCAAGACATGATTCGGAGCCGATGCATATAATGCTATAAGTTCGGGGTGCCGCACTTGTGAAAGTGTTCGGACTTATAACACCATAATGTGGGGAACTTAAGCCCCTGGTGTATTTAGCCGTACCAAAGTGTACGGATGCAACATGTCATAAATGTACGTATGTATAAGAAAGAAATGCAATTATAAGCAAAAAGCGATGCATTGTTTATTCAAGAATACTGCCATGAATGCATAACGATACAAATAGTGCGGTAAGAAAGGGATGGGACTATTAAACCTGTCCCCCTCCAGGGGTAGGCTGCGGAATGGTGTATAAAACAGATTTAATGCTCGTAATGGAGACCACTGGATACTGCAGAGCCTTTCTCCTTCCCCGCTGTTGCATCGTGAGTTCGGAGTCTCATCACGGACAGGCCTCCGTGAACGGGCCTCTGAGGTAAGAAAAAGGAAAAGGAAAAAGAATGACACACTTGGGAGCCCCCGTGTGGTTGAGCCGCACTGGGCCTGCCGTGGTCGAGCCCTCCCCTATGCCCATGGTATCTCCAGAGCATAATGATGTACGCTGGGACCAGTTTTGCAATTTTGCAAGGGTTGGGGTTGGGGCCGCATTACGCTGCGTGCTCGAACGTGCTGTGGTCTTGTTGTAGGTTACTCCGTAGCGTTTAGCCGTGTCCGCCGCTAACGGCCGGACTCGAGAATTGCCTTAAGAGGCTGCTTTGTACTCGCCGCGAGAGCCGCCAGTGTGTCCATCCGCTCGAGGGAGCGCCCGTGTTTCCGCTGACCGTGATGACTCGAGGGCCTGGCATCTTGAGCTTGAGGTATGCATAGTGTGGCACCGCATTGAACTTTGCAAACGCGGTTCGTCCGAGCAGAGCATGATAGCCGCTGCGGAACGGAACTATATCGAAGATTAACTCCTCGCTTCGGAAGTTATCCGGGGATCCGAAGACCACTTCCAGTGTAACTGAGCCTGTACAATTGGCCTCTACACCTGGTATGACGCCTTTGAAGGTCGTCTTTGTTGGTTTAATCCTTGAGGGGTCTATGCCCATCTTGCGCACTGTATCCTGGTAAAGCAGGTTCAGGCTGCTGCCGCCGTCCATCAGGACTCTAGTGAGGTGAAACCCATCGACGGTTGGGTCCAAAACCAATGCGGCGAATCCGCCGTGGCGGATACTGGTGGGGTGGTCCCTTCGATCAAAAGTGATCGGGCAGGAGGACCATGGGTTGAACTTCGGGGCGACTGGCTCCATCGCATATATGTTCCTGAGTGCACGCTTCCGCTCCTGCTTGGGTATGTGGGTTGCGTATATCATGTTTACGGTCCACACTTGTTGGGGGAAACCCTTCTGTCCTCTATTGTTCGGCGGTCGGGTCTCTTCCTCATCATCTCCATGCAGCCCATTGTCATTGTTTTCGGCAATTAACTTGCCTACCTGCTTGAATACCCAACAATCCCTGTTGGTGTGATTAGCTGGCTTTTCGGGGGTGCCGTGTATCTGGCAAGAGTGGTCGAGTATTCGGTCCAAGTTGGACAGACCCGGAGTAGTTCTTTTGAATGGCTTATTCCGCTGACCGGGTTTGGAGCCTCTGAATCCGGCGTTGACTGCCGTATCCTCAGTGTTATCGCCATTAACGCGGCGTTTATTCTTGTTGCGATGCGACCTGCCATCGTGGTCCTTGGTATCCGGACTGCCAGAATTTTTGCTGAGGTTGTTACTGCGGGCTAGCCAGCTGTCCTCTCCTGCGCAGAAGCCAGTCATGAGTGAAGTGAGGGCTGCCATGGATTCCGGCTTTTCCTGTCATAGGTGTCGGGCAAGCCAGTTGAGGGAGTCCTGGACTAGGGGGTGTCCGGACAGCCGGACTATCATCGTCCGCCGGACTCCAAGACTACGAAGATACAAGATTGAAAACTCCGTCCCGTGTCCGGATGGGACTTTCCTTGGCGTGGAAGGCAAGCTTGGCAATACGGATATGTAGATCTCCTACCATTGTAACCAACTCTGTGTAACCCTAGCCCTCTCCGGTGTCTATATAAACCGGAGGGCTTTAGTCCGTGGGACATAACCTCCATTACAACATTCATACCATAGGCTAGCTTTTAGGGTTTAGCCTCCTTGATCTCGTGGTAGATCTACTCTTGTACTACCCATATCATCAATATTAATCAAGCAGGACGTAGGGTTTTACCTCCATCAAGAGGGCCCGGACCTGGGTAAAACATCGTGTCCCTTGTCTCCTGTTACCATCAGCCTAGACGCACAATTCGGGACCCCCTACCCGAGTTCCGCCGGTTTTGACACCGACATTGGTGCTTTCATTGAGAGTTCCTCTGTGCCGTCACCGATAGGCTCGATGGCTTCTCCAATCAACAACACCGTCTAGGGTGAGACTTTTCTCCCTGGACAGATCTTCAGATTCGCGCGGTTTCTGCTGCGGGCCAACTCACTTGGCCATCCGAGCAGATCGAAGCTACGCCCCGCCATCGTCGGGTTGGAAGCCTAAACTTCATGGCCGACATCCGCGGGACTTGATCTTCGACGGACTCGAGCCTCGGCCAGGCGCGCCAGGCTGTCACGATGGGCATTATTTAGCTCTGCCACGGACAAGGCTCGGGTGGCCCTTTTCGAATCCGCCCGGCCCTCGGTCCGGAGCCGACGCCAGATCGAGGACCGGTGGCTGGACACCGCCTCAGGGGCTGCACCTTCCACGGCGATGGAGCCGAACACTAACCTTGTCCCTTATAAAGCTCGTGACTCCGAGGTGCCGGACTCCGAACCTCCTGCGCCCCTGCCAATCGAATCTGATTGGGCGCCGATCATGGAGTTCACGGCCGCGGACATCTTCCAACACTCGCCCTTTGGCGATATCCTAAATTCGCTAAAGCATCTCTCGCTATCCGGAGAGCCCTGGCCGGATTATGGCCAGGACGGTTGGGATGCGGACGACGAAGAAATTCAAAGCCCTCCCACCACCCACTTTGTAGCCACTGTCGACGATCTAACAGACATGCTAGACTACGACTCCGAAGACATCGACGGTATGGACGCCGATGCCGGAGATGATCAAGAACCAGCGCCTATAGGGCACTGGAAGACCATCTCGACACATGACGTATATATGGTGGATACCCCAAAAGGAAGCGACGAAGAGGAACAACGGGGTGCGGCCAAGGATAATCCCGCCGATAAACAACCAAAGCGGCGACGCAAGCGCCGCCCTAAGCCCCGCCTCGACAAAGACATCACTCCTAATGACCCAGCGTTAGAGCAGGGCAAACCAGTGGACGACGAACATGCAACCAAGCAACCGTCCGAACAAGGTGAACCAGATAATCAATCCAATCCCGGCGAAACCAACAGTCCGGACGACCTCACACCGGACATATTACCGGAACACAAAAACCTTCACGGAAGACTCGTCGCCACCGTAAGAACCCTGAAGAAGGAAAAACGGAAGCTCAAAACAGCGGAAGACATACTCAGAAAGAGGTGGAGCAAAGTGCTCAAAACCGCAGTAAAATACGGCAATGGCCATCAATCAAAGAGCTATCCGAAGCGCAAGCTGCTGCCAGAATTTGATAAGGAAGCCATAGAGCCCCCACAGTCAAAAAACAAAGAGGCCGCCTGGCCGGATAGACGGCCAGACGATAGGCCCAAATCTACAAGCGGCGCCGCACATAAGCCGATTCATGACCCCGGGAAAATAGATGGCCCAGCCAGGTCCATTTACGGGCCAAAAAAGAGGGCCTCGGGAAGCAGCACAACACGTCAAGTGTTCAAAGACAACGGCACACCCAAATATAGGGGCGCCGCACACCCACTATGTTTCACCAATGAGGTGCTGGATCATGAATTCCCAGCAGGGTTTAAACCCATAAACATAGAGGATTACGACGGAACAACAGACTGTGGAGTCTGGATAGAAGATTACATACTACACATTCATATGGCCAGAGGAGATGATCTCCATGCCATAAAATATCTACCCCTCAAGCTCAAAGGGTCATCCCGTCATTGGCTCAATAGCCTCCCATAAAACACTGTTGGAAGTTGGGAAGAGCTTGATGACGCGTTTAGAGCAAATTTTCAAGGGACTTATGTCCGCCCTCCGGATGCAGATGATCTAAGTCATATAACTCAACTGCCTGGAGAATCAGCGCGCAAATTCTGGAACAGGTTCCTTACTAAAAAGAACCAAATAGTCGACTGTCCGGACGCCGAAGCCTTAGAACCTTTTAAACACAACGTCCGAGACGAATGGCTCGCCAGACGCCGCATTCAAAAGCTCGCGGCCAAACAACAAAACACTACCTCTTAAGGATAACAGTGATGAGCTATCCAACTTGAGCAAAATTTTGGGTCGGATATGTCAAATCCACAGTACCCGTGGAAGGCCTGCAAACCACACCCACCGAGATTGTTGGGTTTTCAAACAGTCCGGCCAACTAAATGCCGAACACAAGGGGCTCGCCGCATCAAGCGAGGATGATGATAAACCCCACAAGCAGAGCACTAGAAAACAAAAGACTTTCCCACAAGAAGTCAAAGCAGTAAACTCACTTCATGTGAGGATACGGAAAAACAATGCGGCACCTGCTAAGATGGGTCTCGCACGGTCCACCCCAGCGGAACCTCGAGATTGGATGTCAAAACAAATCACTTTCGACCACCTGGATTACTCTAGAAGTATTCGGAACGCAGGCTGGACTGCTTTGATATTGGATCCTGTAATCGATAGACTACAATTTACACAAGTCCTGATGGACGGAGGCAGCGACTTAAACCTGCTATATCCAAACACAATCTGCAAGTTGGGGATAGACCTTACCAAAATTTGACATAGCCGCACTTCCTTTAAAGGAGTGATGACAGGCCCTTACGCCAAGTGCACATGCTCCTTATCACTAGAAGTTGTGTTCGGTCACCGAACAACTTCCGATACGAAAAACTAATCCTTCATATCGCCCCATTCAAAAGTGGCTATCAAGCACTATTGGGACGTGAAGCTTTTGTCCGCTTCAACGCCATACCACATTACGCGTCTCTTACACTTAAAATGCCCGGTCCACGTGGCATAATTTCATTGTGAGGGTCATGCAAAGGCCCCGGACACGGCTAGACGAGTCCGGCACAAACAAGCTAGGGGCTCCCTAGTCGCACGCCCCTTCACAAGGGGCTGAGCATATAAGCAACAACGAGCTAATATAGACTCCGCTTTACTTATATTTCATATACCTTTTTTCGCACGATTTCCTTTCAAACTAAGTTCCTCTCTTTTTACAGATGAAAAACGTGCACACCCGTCCAGGATAATGGCACAACGGAGACACAAAGCGCAGGCGCAAGAGGGACCCGTTGCAAGGATTCTTTTCGATTAAGACCTGCGTAACCTTTTTATCGTCTCTTGTTGCTATAATCCCTGGTTTCTCATTATAACCGTAGTGGAGCCTCGACGTTTTGGCGTCGGGCGCGCCGAGGACCCTGCCTGCACTCGAACACTAGGGGCTTAGGGCATTATTCTGCCCATTATCATAAAGACCGAACACCTTAGGGAGTGTTCGGCGCCTCGAAAGTTAGGCCTTATATGCATCAGCTCAATCATGTCTTTGGTCAAATGTTGGGTTTGCCCAGCCTCGTGTTTTGTCTGCCTTACGCTCAGATCATCGGCTAACGCTGCTCCGTGGAGAACTCTGCGACAGCCCCGATTCGCCGGGCGAGCACCTCAAGAGAGAAAGCCGAAAACCGACCGTCATGATACAATGAGACCGTCAACCACTCGATCGACAACCGGAATGTTTAGAATTCCTCCGCTTTGACGAAGGACCGTTTCCCGGTCAGGCACACACATGCCTCGAATTCGAAGAGCGCGGTGCCCTCCGGGGCTATATCGTAGCCCCACCCTCGAACTCCAATGGCTAAGTGAAAGTGATAAAGCTTCATAGTCCGGATTGCCTCGTTTGCTACGCTACCACCTCCTCAACAGGACCGAGACGTCGGATTAAGTGTGAAAACGCGCTATTTTTGCGAACACCCCCGCACCTTGTGCGTGGGGGCTGAAGCCGAAGACTGCCATCTTTCAGGTTATACACATGTATACATAAACGGCCGCATAAAAGATATTTCAATACTTGGAACGCACAAGTATAAAAAGTAGTTACATCATAATCATTGTTTTACAAAATAAAAAACGTTCATTTGAACGTGACATTTTTTGAGCACTGCGACTCTATTACACGAGCACCATGCATAACTTCCCCAAAATAGTGCTCGGCGGGTAACCGGCTTTCGTCCTCAACCACTGGGTTGCTACCTGCGGCGGCATCCATCTCGCCCAATGTGTTCTTCGACGGGCAAGGGCCATCTGCGCACCCTCTATGCAGGCCGACCGCTTCATCTCCTTGATATGCGGCACCGCCCCAAGAAATTGCTGCAATAAGCCAAAATAGCTCGTCGCCTTGGGCCTCTCTGGATAGACATGCGCCACGATATCCGTCATGGCAAGTCCGGATAGCCTGTTCAGCTCAGCCCATTCGGCCAACCGATCGGTCAGCGGAAGTGAACGATCCGGACTATGGAATTGAGACCAAAATATCTCTTCCGTCTTGTGATCCTTCCGCCGGAAGTGCACTAACGGCATCTCGCTGCACTCGCCGCTAAGTCCATATATGGATCCTTCGACCCCACACCTGGCCAAGCTGGACATACTTTGATCCGTAAACTCGCGGCGTAGCGTAAAAGGCTTGCCACCCACAATGTCTCCGCCCGGCAGCTCCTCCTTCATAGCCCGCATTGCGAACGGGCATCCTTGGCTTCGGTGGTGGCCTTCACCAGGTCTTCTCGCCCGATAGGGCGCCTTTTCAAGAGCCTCATTGCGGTCGGCAAGATCCTTCAATTTAACGGCCAATTCGCCACCTCTTCCTCGCTTCGCAGTGTGCCCTTTCGCTTTAACTCCTCGGCCGCCTCGAGGCGGCCGCTGTTTCTTCCGCCTGCTCCTTGGCTTGAGCAAGTTCTGCCCAAGGCTCTCCACAAAGAAAGAAAGCACCATCTCGCATCATGCATAAATATTGTAAGAGGTGAGTTTTAGCTCCCTTAATAGGTGATCGCGGAGAATTAATTTACCTTGTGACTCGTCAAGTCGCTTGTTGACTAGCGCGATGTCCGTGATCCGCTACATCGAAGTTGCCGCATTACATTCGCAACACCATCAGTCCGCTAGCCCGGACTATCCGCCACCTGCATAGGAAAGGCGGCACTCAAGATTGCGATTTTGATCCTCGGCATGTTGTCGCCGACAACCTACCGAGTCTCGTGGGCTACTATCTACACAGGCGACTTTCATGTGCAAGACTCACAAAAAGCGTGTCATTTTACGTACCTCAAAACCCGCCAACAAACTCGACGCATTGTGCAATCCGCTGGCGGTCGAATCCTTCCGATCACCATGCTCAACAATGCACGGTGATCTTTCGAGACGGACGCTCTCAAGCAGATCCTTCAGCTCCCGGCCGAACACTAGTCGGCGCCAACTCTTCGGCTCGCTGGCTCAGGACGCCCGTGACAACACTTCAGGCTCGTCCGCCCTATCCGGCGGCGCAGCAGACGGAGGCGTCTCGCTCTTCATCATCTCCGGACGAAGATCCCCCGAAGACGAGCTCATCTGAGAAGGTTGCAGATCCGAACTACAAGGTAAAAATTCCGGTCATCCTCAGAAGCACAAATAGGGATGTTTTTCATTAATGAATTCCCCTTTTCCTACTCACGGCTCGCTAGAGGTCTGATTCTTTAGAGAAGACTGTGCGGCCGGGGCCTCCCCGGACGCAGGACCCTCCGGCGAAGATTTCTTACCCCTCTTAGGGGCTTTGGCCTCCGGGTCTTCGGAGGAGGTCCTCTTCTCCCTCTGGAGGGAGGGATTCTCGATCCCCCCTTCTTCAAGCGCCCCCTTGGGTGGGGCGGTAGCTCCTCTGTTCTCCCCCTCGCCTTCTTTTGAAGGCGCAACCTCCAACATTCTGACCAGCACGGGCTCCAGTGCGGTCTCAGGAAGGGGGGCCGGACACCATATCAGCTTCGCTTGCGCTATCCACTCCTGCTGAAGGATAACGGGTTAAAAGGCGAATTGAAGAAAGGCGAACAAATGATACGTCGAACACTAAAGCTACTTACTTGAGTATCCGGCGGTTGCGCTTAGGCCGCATCCTCGGTCAATTCCGACACGCCACCGTGGTCCAAGAACAACCGTACATCTCCATAGGTGTCATACCCATGAAGTGTTGGAGAATCCGTGGTCCTTCGGATTGAACTCCCATAGCCGGAGAGGACGGCGTTTGCGAGGCGTGAGACGCCTAATTAGCATAACTCGCATCACCACGACCAGATCAATCTCCTCGCTTGAGGTCTCGAATCCGCCTCGCAATAGGGGAACGCTCGCTGACGGCCCCCAATTGAGCCTTGGTTGATCCACGACATCAACCGCCGTGGAGGTCCCGGAAGGAACGGAGGCGGCGGCTGCACGCCCCTGAGCGGTGATATAGAACCACCTCGCTGCCATAAGCCGAGCTCCTCTTGAAGGAGCCTCAGTGCCACGGGCATCGCCCTCCCGCTATGGCCGCCAACAAGACTTCGCTTGGCGCCCCGATCATCTTCGCCCACATTGAAGGTTTTTAGCCACAGGCCGAAGTGGGGGGTGACGTGGAGAAAAGCTTTGGAGACGACAATAAACGCGGAAATATGGAGGATGGACTCCGGAGCCAAGTCATGGAATTCCAGCCCATAGTAAAACATGAGCCCTCTCACGAAAGGATCCGTCGGGAAGCCTAAACCCCGACGGAGGTGGGATATAAAAACGACATACTCGCCGGGCTCGGGGTGGGGATGGCCTGCCCTTCGGCAGGCAGCCTGTGCGAAACCTCGTAAGACAACACTACAAGAAATATGTCAACTTATGACCTTCTGTCAGTGACCCTGGAAGAATTGGTCATAGATTTATGACCATTTGAGACCAATTGGTCAAAAGCTGTTCGAGGGGCTCCAAACCCTAAACCATTGCGACCATTTTGGTCAGAAAGGTCATAATTTCCTTACATGAAATGGTCATAAAGCTAACAACGCTAGTCCGCTGCCTTATTTCTAGTTGTTAACGACCAATATAGATGGTCATAGCCTTGTAAATTGTGGTGGGTTGCTATGACTAGGCGCCACCTCATCAGTTTTGCCTATGTGTCATGTCCATGTGGCAGTTTTTGCCCTAGGTTGTGAAGCAACCTATATTTTTGTCATTCCCAAAATTCCCAAAAAATCTCATAAATTCTTTGGGTCATATCTTCGTCAAATATGTAAAAACCTTCCTTGCCTAGTTCAAAAATAATTCAAAAATATTCATTTTCCTATTCTGTTTAGAGTAACAGGTTGTGAAGGAAGTACCACTTTGGCATGTCCAAATAGTATCCATTTTCTACAGTGCTTTCCTATGCCCAAATAACCATCCACCACCAAATGCCATCTCAATCCATTCATTATTTTGAGCCGAGCTTCAACATTCAGATTTATGTCCGTGTGGTGGTTTGCAAAGCAAGTACCACCTAGGCTCCTCCTTTTGTGCTGAAAATTTTGAAAACGGTCTTCTTAGTATCTGATCATCCTCAGCCAAAACTCACGCCCATTAGCCATGTCCTTTTCCTGCATCGCTAATCAAACACTTGGCTGCTAATTCATGTTTGAGCATCGATTGGTCTCCTCGTGAGAATCTTATGTTGTAATTTTCTTCCTAGCACCAACCAGGGGAGTGCCCAACCCACTAGACATGCCTAGGCCGCCTGAACACATGGCAATGCCACGGTCACGCTGGTGACCACGCTTGGCGGCATGCGAGTTCTGGCGCTCTAGAGTTGGGGCCCTCGCCACCGCCCAAACCTCGACGACGCCACCAAACCATGTATTTATGACTAAATAGGTCCTTATGTAACTAGAAATGATTTTTGGAAAAAATAAATAGCAAACTATGAGGCAGCTGCAGTTCAAATTTGACCCGCTTCCAGCTGAATCGGCAGAAATTTGTCTTTTTCATGAGAGGTGGATCAAAAAATTTTACACCAGACCATTCTGTCAGTTGTGCATTAAATATGTCCTAGTATTTTATAAAAATGATTTGGTCCAATTTTGCAACAATTATTTGGTAGTTCCTTCACAAAAAAACCTCCTTTTGGGCACTCGAAAAATGGAGAACGGTTTTTTCGTCCAACGATAATGAAAACTTCCTTAGGCAACATTGTTTGATATTCCAATATGCACCCTTGTGCACAATATGAGATCATTTGAACAAACTATGCCATGAATGTGGCCATAAGATTGATCATTTGGCTTGAAAGCCATGAATCTTCACACTTGATAGCTCATTTCTGAGAACACTTTTTTAAAATAATTACCGTATTACAAGTTTATTATTTTTCCTGGAAATTTGGTCACATATAATGACACAATGCTGAAGCTTTTCCAATTTTTGATTTTTTGGATTTTTATGCCTGTTTCAAAATGCGGTCAAAACGGCGGGCTTGACTTCCTAGCTAGTGGTTGAATCTTGGAATTTTTTGGTGTTTCTATGATTAAATAGATACTTATGTACCTAGAAATGATTTTGGAAAAATAAATAGCAAACTATGAGGCAGCTGCAGTTCAAATTTGACCCGCCTCAAACTGAATCGGCGGCAATTTGTCTTTTCACGAGAGGTGGATCAAAACTTTTTCACCCAACCATTTTGTCAATTGTGCATTAAATATGTCCTAGTATTTTATAAAAATGATTTGGTCCAATTTTGCAACAATTATTTGGTAGTTCCTTCACAAAAAAACCTCCTTTCGGGCACTCGAAAAATGGAAAATGGTTTTTTCATCCAACGAAAATGAAAACTTCCTTAGGCAACATTGTTTGCTATTCCAATATGCAACCTTGTGCACAATATGAGATCATTTGAACAAACTATGCCATGAATGTGGCCATAAGATTGATCATTTGGCTTGAAAGCCATGAATCTTCACACTTGATAGCTCATTTCTGAGAACACTTTTTTAAAATAATTACCGTATTATAAGTTTGTTATTTTTCCTGGAAACTTGGTCACATATAATGACACAATGCGAAGGTTTTCCAATTTTTGATTTTTTTGAATTTTTTATGCCCGTTTCAAAATGCGGTCAAAACGGCGGGCTTGACCGTTCCTAGCTAGTGGTTGAATCTTGGAATTTTTTTGGTGTTTCTATGATTAAATAGATACTTATGTACCTATAAATGATTTGTGGAAAAAATAAATAGCAAACTATGAGGCAGCTGCAGTTCAAATTTGACCCGCTTCCAGCTGAATCGGCGGCAATTTGTCTTTTTCACCAGAGGTGGATAAAAACTTTTTACACCCAACCATTTGGTCAATTGTGCATTAAATATGGCCTAGTGTTTTATAAAAATGGTTTGGTCCAATTTTGCAACAATTATTTGGTAGTTCCTTCACAAAGAAACCTCCTTTCGGGCACTCGAAAAAATGGAAAATGGTTTTTTCGTCCAACAAAAATGAAAACTTCCTTAGGCAACATTGTTTGCCATTCTAATATGCACCCTTGTGCATAATATGAGATCATTTGAACAAACTATGCCATGGATGTGGCCATAAGATTGATCATTTGGCTTGAAAGCCATTGATCTCCACACTTGATAGCTCATTTCTGAGAACACTTTTTTAAAATAATTGCCATATTACAAGTTTGTTATTTTTCCTGGAAACTTGTCCACATATAATGACACAATGCGAAGGTTTTCCAATTTGTTGATTTTTTTTTGAATTTTGTATGCCCGTTTCAAAATGCGGTCAAAACGGCGGGAATGACCGTTCCTAGCTAGTGGTTGAATCTTGGAATTTTTTTTGGTGTTTCTATGATTAAATAGATACTTATGTACCTAGAAATGGTTTTTGGAAAAAATAAAGAGCAAACTACAAGGCAGCTGCAGTTCAAATTTGACCCGCTTCCAACTGAATCGGCGGCAATTTGTCTTTTTCACCAGATGTGGATAAAAACTTTTTACACCAAACCATTTGGTTAATTGTGCATTAAATATGGCCTAGTATTTTATAAAATTGATTTGGTCCAATTTTGCAACAATTATTTGGTAGTTCCTTCACAAAAAAACTTCCTTTCGGGCACTCGAAAAATGGAAAATGGTTTTTTCGTCCAACGAAAATGAAAACTTCCTTAGGAAACATTGTTTGCCATTCTAATATGCACCCTTGTGCACAATATGAGATCATTTAAAAAAACTATGCCATGAATGTGGCCATAAGATTGATCATTTGGCTTGAAAGCCATTGATCTCCACACTTGATAGCTCGTTTCTGAGAACACTTTTTTAAAATAATTGCCATATTACAAGTTTGTTATTTTTCCTGGAAACTTGTCCATATATAATGACACAATGCGAAGGTTTTCCAATTTTTTGATTTTTTTGAATTTTTTATGCCCGTTTCAAAATGCGGTCAAACGGCGGAAGGACCGCCTCTAGCTAGTGGTTGAATCTTGGAATTTTTTTGGTGTTTCTATGATTACATAGATACTTATGTACCTAGAAATGATTTTTGGAAAAAATAAAGAGCAAACTACAAGGCAGCTACAGTTCAAATTTCACCCGCTTCCAGCTGAATCGGCTGGAATTTGTCTTTTTCACGAGAGGTGGATAAAAACTTTTTACACCCAACCATTTGGTCAATTGTGCATTAAATATGGCCTAGTATTTTATAAAAATGATTTGGTCCAATTTTGCAACAAATATGTTATTGGTCCTTCACAAAAAAACTCATTATTGACACTAGAAAAATGATTAAAAATAGTTAGAAAGATCATAAATGCATACAAATTGGTGCTCATCCATAAAATGTAGTCTAACTTGAGTGAAAATTTGTGTGATACCCTTTTGCAAAATATTTTTGATAGCTGCTTCACAAACTATTTTAAATCACAGATTCTCAGACCAATCAGAACACTTCTCACGGATCACCCCACTCTATCTGATCTGAACCGTCCAAACCAAAGCGGATCCAACGTCTCCCACTCACTCTAAGCAGGCCAAGCGAAACCCTAACTCCACTCCTCTCCCCTATCTCCCCCGATCCAGATCCAGTCCTCGCAGCCGCCACCTACCTCCCGCCATCGATCCAGATCCCGCCGCCCGCGCCCGCGCGCCACCACCCGCTCCTCCTCGCCTCCCGTATGATGCAGACCCCATGCCGCTCTTCCTCCGCCTGCCCACCCACCCCGTCCCTTCCGCCGCATAACGAACACAAGCCGGCTATGGCGACGATCATCAACACCACGGAGGAGGAGCCGATCTTGCGAGAGTGCGCTCCACCGTGCGGCTCGCTCTGGCCGACGCTGGCGCCGAGTCGCCGACCGGAGGTGGCCCGCCTCAAGGCCGGCGCAAGCAAAGACGTCTCGCCGGCCGCCACCTCCTCTTCTCCTCCTCCCTTCAGATCCATCCACCCGCTGCCGCCCCTTCTCCCCCGTCTCCTCCTCCCATCAGATCCATCACGCCGCCACCTCCTCTTCTCCTCCTCCCTTCAGATCCATCCACCCGCTGCTTCCCCTTCTCTCCCAGACCAAGCAACCTCCTGTCCTCACGCAACAGAGACAACAGCGCCGCCGCCCAGCGACAACAGCGTCGTGGCTGGCTTGCTTTCGCTGGTGGTGCAGCGCGCGTCAGCGATGCACGGCGCTCGCCGAGTTGGCGGACCATAAGCGGCTTGCCTAGGGTTTGTGGTGGCGCCTGAGGATCTTCAGATGGTAACTTTCTCCTGCCTAGATCCCTCCCCACCTAGCACAGATGCCCGATTTACTGCTTATTATCTGTGAGAATTCATGTTTGGGATCGACCAAGGGTCTGCTTTGAGTTGCCCATGTTGTTGATATTCTGAAAGTGTAGCGTGTACGAGTCTTATTTGTTGATACTCTGCTTAGTGATCAGCTAGCAATTTGGACTAGTGCATGTAGTCTGGTACATGTAAAACGGCCCTGGCATTATCATTTCGAACATATTCTCAGAATCAGAGCCTTCAATGGGATGGGCACACCAAAAGTGTTTACCAATTTGGACAGGTGAGTGGGGTGCAGTACATGTAATGTGTTTGCCATTTTCATTTCTCGTCTCAAGTTACGGTGACATCGGTGGAGTCAATTTTTATTTTCATGTATGAAATCTATGAAATCTTCTGACATTGTATGTAGCCTCTTTCTGTCTAGTGTCTCTTTGCTCTGTTAATAAGCATTTTAGTTCATCCGCTTTCAATCAATTAGCACCGTCGCCATTACTGTATTGCCCGTCAATAAGCATTTCAACTCATTTACTTTTAATCTGTTAGGTTGTCATTATATATTGCCTATCAATAATCATTTCAACTCATTTGCTTTGAATCTGTTGACAGCAGATCACACGTACTTTTTGCTTCATCATTATCTCTGACATCACAACAAAGAGGTTCAAAAAATTGAACGAATCATGCATGCATGTAAACAGAAATCATGATGTAAATTTTCTAATCTGAATTCTGAATTTGAATCAGAGTTGATTGTTAACTCTGAATCTTTCAGACCTCACTTCTTCAGTTTGTCTTGAAGGTTCTTCTCCCAACCTTCACTTCTTGTATGTGCATGTGCTGCAGCTCACCCATGGTCTTGTTTGTCCTGCAGATTAGTGAGCAGCATCAGGAGGAGCTCAAGCACGACCACCAAGAGGCACCACCGCAGCAGCAGGTAGCACGTCCATATCCACCTCCCTCTCCCTCTGTTCCCAATCCTTTTTATTAGAATATACTGTACATTCGAACCCCTAATGTGACACAAGTATATGCACATGCTATGGTTTAAGTGCTGCTTGTGTATGCTATGGCTGAAGCTACATTATTTTACGCTCTCTTGCATTTGCATAGCATTCAAACTGACAGTGAATGCTCAGTTTTTGTGAGTTGTGACTTAACATTAACAAAGTGTGGCGAAATCAACTACAAAAGACACTATGCATGTGTGGCGAGCCTAACATTAGGAGGCAACCAAACGGTTGCCTAGGTGGCTGTGGCGCGCCGCACCTTTGGCGTGGCAAGGTGCGTCCGACAACCAAACAGCCCCTTAGTGATGACAATCGACCTGTTTGGACAGAATAAAACTCGATTCATGCTTAGTGACAGCAATATTTTCTTGGATATTTCTCATGTTTGTGCTTGCATGCATCTCATAGTACACATCCTACATCTCATAGTAATTTTTTCACATGACTACTACATCTGTTATGCAGCACAACATGTTTAGCTAACTTCAGTAATTTTTCCTTCCGAACTCTTGTTAGCTATGAAGGAGTAAAAGCAAAGGGTCGGAGAATTTTGACAGGAGCTGGCTGGCTATGTCGTGCGCTTGCGGTGAATGATTTCATCTTGATCTCGTGAGCCTACACCCGGAGCAGATTCTCAAGATGGAGAAGGCCATCTGAGCAGTGGAGTGGAACTGGCGGTGCCCACGCCCACGTCTTTCTCAGTGCGTTCGCCAAGGCGCGTCTTCCTCGGATCACAAGAAGGACAAGGAGGTAAAGAAGAACTTCAGACTTTTACATACTACACAAAGCATGCAAAATCTTCAGATGTATTTGCCATTTTGCCAAAGCGGCGAGTCGTGTGCCGATTGATGTTTCCTCGTCTTCCCTGAATGTGTGTGCGGATGGAGAACACCGTCTTCTTCTTCATGGAGCTCAAGGCTGCTACTGATATGGGCTGGTGCAGTCCAAGCCCTCCATGGTGGCCGCCGCTTTGTCTCGCCCAAAGCTCACCCTCAAGAAGACCCTTTGTGGACCGACACTCTGAAGCACCACATCGGGCTTTCTTGAAGCACGGTGATGTAAGCTATACATGCACACTACTGAATCTCTCATAGCTTGAATCTGTGATGATTTCATTCTGGGGCACGCACTGACAGAGACGACCCTTTTGTGTGATGATTGATTTCAGGGACGCTGCCAAGATCCTGGTGGCCTCGCACTCCACCGCGCCTGACAGCAAGCTGAAGGTTGTCTACAAGAAGTACTCGAGCATGTTTTCATGCTTGTTTCTTTTTGGACTTAATCTTACTAAATGCCCTGTTATCTGGGCATTGTGAACTCCAGAAATTCATGTATATTCTCTCTGTTTTTGAATGAAATGTTGTATGTGTGTTGATGTAACAGATTGCTACTTGTTATTTGAAGTATTACACTTGTTTCTGTCTATTTTGATTTAAATATTGGTTGTTTAATTATTGGCATATTGAAATCTGAGGAACATGACCATGACAGCAAGGACCCACAAACCAGAATCGGAAATTTGGGACCCACTTATCAGAACCTGACAATTGGGACCTATTTGAAAAAAGAAAAAACGTGCCACAACCCAAAAATAAAAAGGCCGAATTTTTGGGCCTGGCCTGTGTAGCTTACCCAAGTTGAAAGAAAAACAACGGCCCATGTAGCTTACCCAAATTGAAAGAAAAAACAACAAATGGGCTGAATTAATGGGCTCGGCCCATATAAACACCGAATTGGACCGGGCTGAATCTTGTGCCACAACAGCTTGCCACTGTTGGATGCCTCGTGGCTCGGGGAGGTTGCTAGTGACCAAAAGCGCCACAGTAGGAATATTTTGGTAAATAGCGTCTTTGACCATTCCGGAGGAAACGTCGCTATAGTCGGTTCTGACGGCCGACTTTGACCTTGTTTTTGGTCACAAAAGGTCGTAAATGGAAATTTGTGACCTTTCAGTGACCAATAGTGGTGGTCATAAGTTGACATATTTCTTGTAGTGCAGGTACTTGGCCTCACGCAGCTTTAGCACGTCCTCCTCCGTGACGGAGGAGGGCATCCACCGACCTCGAAGGTCGGGCGGACATTGTTGAAGGTCCGAAGCGCTCGAATCTGGGGCTCTGAGTGTTTGGAACTTGGAGCGAGAAGAGGATTCGATGGAAGATTGAAGAGAAGGAACAAGCCTTGGTCCTATTATAAAGAGGGGGAATACCAAGAGCTGTCTCCGTGACCGTTCGGGATTCGGCCGATAGAGGAGGCGTGGCGGCGAACACGGTTGGGTTACCACGTCCGTATTGATGAGAATCCGGAATAAAGGGAACACGATCTCGCCCGACAAGGCGTGCCAAGGAACGCGCCGCTAAAGCGCTAAGGTGGTATAATAAAAAACGATTCAAGTAAAGGCTTGGTAGTGGTGTGACGTCACGCCGCAAAATACGTCAGCAGATTGAACTTGTGTACATTTTATTCTCTCTACGGTGGAATGTGGAATTTATTTTGCAGAGCCGGACACTATCCGGGTGTTCACAATCTTCTCTGGATTATTCAAAGGAGGAACCCAACTTGCAATGGCGAACATTATGCGCACCGGACTCATCGTCATTGAAGCCAGGTTCAGGGGCTACTGAGGGAGTCCTGGACTAGGGGGTGTCCGGACAGCCGGACTATCATCGTCCGCCGGACTCCAAGACTACGAAGATATAAGATTGAAGACTCCGTCCCGTGTCCGGATGGGACTTTCCTTGGCGTGGAAGGCAAGCTTGGCAATGCGGATATGTAGATCTCCTACCATTGTAACCGACTCTGTGTAACCCTAGCCCTCTCCGGTGTCTATATAAACCGGAGGGCTTTAGTCCGTAGGACATAACCTCCATTACAACATTCATACCATAGGCTAGCTTTTAGGGTTTAGCCTCCTTGATCTCGTGGTAGATCTACTCTTGTACTACCCATATCATCAATATTAATCAAGCAGGACGTAGGGTTTTACCTCCATCAAGAGGGCCCGAACCTAGGTAAAACATCGTGTCCCTTGTCTCCTGTTACCATCCGCCTAGACGCACAGTTCGGGACCCCGTACTCGAGATCCGCCGGTTTTGACACCGACACCATTCGTCGCGGATGTTATGTTTGAAGGCTGCGAGGGCCTCTGCATCCGGCCAGTCGATGATTTGATTTTTCTTTGTTAAGAACCGTGTCGTAATTGTCCGCCGATTCGTCTGCTCTGAATTATGTGGCTTAGGTCATTGGCGTCGGTGGTCGCACACGCGTGCCTCGGAAGTTATCAAGGAATTCGGCTTCCAGGTCCTCCCAACACCCAATTGATTCTGCTGGCAAGCTGTTAAGCCAATGCCGAGCTGGTCCTTTAAGCTTGAGTGGGAGGTATTTGATGGCGTGAAGATCATCGCCGCGTGCCATGTGGATATGAAGGAGATAGTCTTCGATCCAAACCGCGGGGTCTGTTGTGCCATCGTAGGATTCAATGTTCACGGGTTTAAACCCTTCAGGGATTTGATGATCCATTACTTCATCTGTGAAGCATAGTGGGTGTGCGGCGCCTCTATATTGGGCTATATCACGACGTAGCTCAAGCGAGCTTTGTCTACTGTGTTCGGCCCGGCGGAGTTCTTTAGATCCGCGCGACGGTCGTCGTCGCGCGTAGATCGTAGCGCCAGCGATCCGCCAGAGATCGATCTTGATTGTCTTGCCTTATCCTCCAATATGTCTCGCAAGTCCGGCGCATTCCCCGTGGCCGTACTTTTCGGCGGTGCCGGGTGCGGTTCTAGTGGAGGGCCTAGAGGCCTCTCTGTCGCTGCCACGAGGTGGCGGTCAGCCCGTACAGCGCTGGTGATGCAGGTTTATATGCCTCCTCCTCTAATCGGGGAGCAGCTTGCGTTTAGGGTAGCTTTTGGAGGGGCGTTCGAGTTCATGCTCTTCGGCCGCAAGGACTTCAGTCCATCTGTCGGCTAGCAGATGTTGATCAGCTCTAAGCTGTTGCTGCTTTTCTTGAGGCTGTTTGTCGTGGCCATAAGCCTGCGTTTAAAACGCTCTTGTTGACGGGATCCTCAGGCACGACAAATTCGTCGTCGTCGAGGCTTGCCTCGTCTCCGGAGGGAGGCATGTAATTATCATCCTCTACCCCTTAAATGCGCCTCTCTCATGAAGGCTGGCTTCTCCGTCCTCTGTGCTGAATCTTCTTTGGAGGGTTGTCTTCGGCACTCTCTGGGGTGTTATTATCTCCGGTGCCGGAATCTCCATTCTTGCTGTGGCGGGATTTAGAGCAGCGCCGCTGACGCTGTCGCTTGGGCTGTTTCTTGGAGGGGTCTTCCTCCGCCGTTCCTTCGCCATTCCCATCCTTTGGGATATCCACCATGTATATGTCATATGACGAGGTGGTCTTCCAGTGCCCCGTAGGCGCTGGTTCTTGGTCGTCTCCGGCATCATCGTTCATACCGTCGATGTCTTCGGAGTCGTAGTCTAGCATGTCGGTTAGATCGTCGATAGTGGCTACAAAGTGGGTGGTGGGTGGGCTTGGAATTTCTTCGGCGTCCGCATCCCAACCATCCTGACCGCAGTTCGGCCAGGGCTCTCTTGATAATGAGAGATACTTTAGTGAATTCAGGATGTAGCCAAAAGGTGAGTGCTAAAAGATGTCCGCAGTTGTGAACTCCATGATCGGCGCCCAATCGGATTCGATTGGAGGGGGCGCGGGAGGTTCGGAGTCCGGCGAGGAGTCCGGCACCTCGGAGTCACGAGCTTCACAAGGGACAAGGTCAGTATTCTTCTCCATCGCCGTAGAGGTAGAAGCCCCCGAGGCGGTGTCTAGCCACCCGTCCTCGATCTGCGGAGTCGGCTCCGAATTAGGTGTCGGAGCGGACTTATGTGCGGCCTCGAGGGCACTGTCCGGCAGCAGGGCTAAATCATGCCCATCGTGACAGTGTGGCGCGCTCAGCTGTGGCTCGAATCCATCGAAGATCAAGACTCCACGGATGTCAGCCGTGAAGTTCAAACTTCCGAATCTGACCTAACGGCCAGGGGCGTAGCTTTCGATCTGCTCGGATGGCCTGCTTATTGCCCGCATGCAAAGCCGCCGAATACGAAGATCTGTCTGGGGAGAAAAGTCTCACCCTGGACTGCGTCGTTGATGATCGAAGGAGCCATCCAGCCTATCCTTGATGACACAGAGGAACTCTCAATGAAAGCACCAATGTCGGTGTCAAAACTGGTGGATCTCGGGTAGGGGGTCCCAAACTGTGCGTCTAGGCGGATGGTAACAGGAGACAGGGGACACGATGTTTTTACCCAGGTTCCGGCCCTCTCGATGGAGGTAAAACCCTACTCCTGCTTGATTGATATTGATGATATGGGTAGTACAAGAGTGGATCTACCACGAGATAAAGGAGGCTAAACCCTAGAAGCTAGCCTATGGTATGATTGTTGTTCGTGCTATGGACTAAAACCCTCCGGTTTACATAGACACCGGAGAGGGCTAGGGTTACACAGAGTCGGTTACAATGGTAGGAGATCTACATATCCGTGTTGCCAAGCTTGCCTTCCACGCCAAGGAAAGTCCCATCCGGACACGGGACGAAGTCTTCAATCTTGTATCTTCATAGTCTTGGCGTCCGGCCGATGATGATAGTTCGGCTATCCGGACACCCCCTAGTCCAGGACTCCCTAAGGCGGCCACACCAGGCAGGCTCGCGAGGAGGCGGAGAGATCAAGGCAAGGAGTACCTTGCGAGGTGCTTGTGACGCAAGCCATGACGATCAAGACCAGGCGGGCGCCAGCCTGCGCAGTGTCCTCATTCCCTCTTTGGTGCAAAGGGGGCAAGCGCATCCGCGGAGTACCAAGGCATCAAGCAAAGGTTACCATATCGGTGCAACGAGACCAAGACCAGTAGAGCGGCAGGACGGAGGTCATCGTGGAGCCCAAGACAGCGTCATCGCCAATGCCTTTGGCAGTCGAAGACTGTCGGTGTCCTGGGAATAGGGGTCCCCAGACTTGCCTGCCTGCAGCCTGCGGCGTAGCTCAAGTGGTGGCCCAGTGCGGCCCATCTTCATCAACGCAAACTCAAGACCCTCGCGAGGGGCCAAGCCTCGCGGGGCGGATGACGCAAGGCTTCCTCAGGAGCAGCCTCGCCAGGCAGGCTCGTGAGGGGATGGAGAGATCAAGGCAAGGGTACCTCGCGAGTTGCTCGTGACGCAAGTGGTGACGATCGAGACCAGGCGGGCGCCAGGCGGGCGCCGGCCTGCGCAGTGTCCTTTTTTCCTCTTTGGTGCAAAGGGGGCAAGCACAGGCGTGGAGTACCGAGGCATCAAGCAAAGGTTACCGTTTCGGTGCAACGAGACCAGGACCAACAGAGCGGCGGGAAGGAGGTCACCGTGGAGCCCAAGACAGCGTCATCGCCAGACCTTTGGCAGCCGAAGACAACTTTAGTCAGGATAGCTTGTATTAGATGTTCCCCTTCAAAATGGCCGTTGTTGGCGTCCTTCCCGCTCAATATTTGGGAAGAGTACCAGGGCCTCTATATATAGGGCTAGCCACCACAGTAGAAAGCATATCTCATGAAATCCCCATCAGATCGAGAGCCGATCAAACTCACCCAAGTAGTTCATCGCACCAGCTCAAGAACACCTCTCGCAGGGCCGTTCTTCCCCTTGTACTGTCCAACATCAGCCCCTGAGGCAATCCAGCACACCACACACTAGAGTAGGGTATTACATCACAACGGTGGCCCGAACCAGTATAAATCTTGTGTCCCTCGTGTTGTTCATCATTTAGCTTAGATTCTCGTGAGGCGATCGTATGTGGATTGGTAGGGGGATGATCTTCGCGCGCACCCCAAACTTTGAACCTTAAGGGTCTGCCGAAACCCAACATCCGAGATTTGGCGCGCCAGGTAGGGGTGCGCTAGAATTTTTCTTCCGCTGTTCCGCGTTCGATTGTCCGTCGTGTCCATGGCTGACGGTCGCCGGGCTTGCCCCGAGCATCGGGCTGCTCTCGCCGCCCGTGTCACCCAGACGGCCCCCGTCAGCGGGTTTCCCCGTCGTCCCCCGTCGCCTGCCGCCAACGCCGCCACCGGCCCGGCGGGGAACGAGCAGCATGCCTCGTCGCTGCATCCCTTGGTGCGGCAGGAAGGCCGCACCGCCACCCCGTCGCTGACTCCAGCTGGTTCATCGTCGCACGCCCCTCGCGCTCCCACGAACGCGCACGCCGCGTTGCTCCTGGCGCGTGAGCTCCTGCACTACCGTCCCATCCACGACCTCTACAAGGAGTGGTTCGCTCGCATCACCGAGCTCGTCAGCACCGCAGGAGGCTCCCCTGCGCCGTCCCTCTCGCTGCCTCGCCCTCTGTCCTGCGCGGGTGATGCAGCCCAGGAGGTGCCTCCGCCCCCGCCTCCCCAAGAAGGCGCCCTGGCTCCAAGGCGCGCGACCCCTGGACAAGATCCACCGCATCCAGCACCCACGCGACAATAAAGGAGCTGCCAAGAAATCCCTCGTCCCCAAGAAGGTCCTCGCGTGCTTCCTGCACCGGCATGCCAAGACCACATCCCTGCGCCAGCATGTCAAGACCCCGCGCTGCTCCGGGTAGCGGCGTGCGAGAATCCCCAGGAGCAAGCCCCGCGTCAGCAGAGAGCTCTGGTGGCCACCGCAGGATGCCGCGCCTTCACCACTGAGGTGCGCAGTGTCGCCTGGCCGGGAAAGTTCAAGCCGGACCTGTCCCCTCGATACGACGGCACTTCCGACCCTGCGGAGTTCCTGCAGTTCTACGAGCTAGGCATCGAAGCGGCCAACGGGGACGAAAAGGTCATGGAGAACTGGTTTCCCATGGCGCTCAAGGACGGTGCCCGCACCTGGCTCCTGGACTTGCCTCCTGGCACAATCTCCTCCAGGGACGAGATGCGCACCCGCTACATCGCCAATTTTCAGGGCACTCGCGACCGCCCACCGGCCGTGGGTGACCTGCGCCACATCAAGCAGCAACTCGGAGAGACCTTGCAAAAGTACATCCAGCGCTTCAACAGCGCTCGCCTCAAGATTCCCAAGGTGACCGAGGAGGCCATCATCTCGGCGTTATCCGACGGCATCCGCGATGTCAAGATGAAGGAGGAACTGGTGATCCACGAAGATCTGTGCGCGTCTCTGGAACTGTTCAACCTGGCGACCAAGTGCGCAAGGGCTGAGGAGGGACACCTCTCCCTTCTCGAGCTCCCAGCTGCAGACCCACAAGAGAAGAAAGCCAAGGCCAAAGATGTGAAGCGCAACGGAGCAGCTGTGCTCGCAGCAGAGCCGGACACAAAGCGCGGCAGGGACCAGCCGAAATCATCCACGGGCAGCCAGTACTGCGTGTACCACGATCTCCCTACCCACAACACCAACGAATGCCAAGAGCTCAGAGCCGTGAGAGAAGGCCGTGTCGGTCGACGCCCCGAGTGCAACAATCGGGGCTACGGCCGAGGCGAAGGAAGATGGGGCGACCGTGGCCCTCGCCAAGGGTGGCGTGACCGGCCTCGCGAGGACCGCTGGCAGGACCAGCCTCGCAAGGGGGCTTGGAGGGATCAGCCTCGTGAGGATCGCCCGCAAGGCAACGCGGGCCTTCCTCCTCTACCACCACCACCAAGAAGGAATGACGACCATCATCAGGACGAGGGGCTGGGGGGCTTCCAGGAGCCGCGAGCCATCGCTTGCATCTTGGGCGGTGCCCAGGCCCCAGCCTCTTAGTGCATCTTCAAGCAGTTTGCTCGCGAGGTGAATGCAGCCCTCCCCAAGCTCGAGGCCACGCGCCCTCTCAGGTGGTCCGCGTGCGCCATCACGTTCAGCTCAACGGATCAGCTCAAGTGCGCAGCAACAGCCGGTGTCCTCCCAATGCTCTGTTCCCCAGTCATCAGCAATGTGCAAGTTAACAGGACCCTCATCGACGGTGGAGCAGGGCTCAACGTCCTGTCCATTGAGACGTTCAACAATCTCCAAGTGCAATACGATCAGCTTCAGCTGACCAAGCCTTTCTCAGGAGTCACTGGTGGTTCCACTGTCCCGATAGGGCAGGTCTGCCTCCCTATCACCTTTGGACAACGCAAGAACTACCGTATCGAGCTCATTGACTTCGACGTTGCCCACATTCGCCTGCCATACAATGCCATCCTCGGCTATCCAGCCTGGCCAAGTTCATGGCAGTGACTCACCATGGCTACAACGTTCTCAAGATGCCAGGAAGTGGCGGGGTCATCACGGTCCCCTGTGAAGAGAAGGATGCAGTGTGCTCTCTTGAGAGCGCCTTCCAAACCGCGTCGATCGAGGACCCAAGCAGCAAGAGTGGAAACCTTCCGGAGGCAGCTCCCAAGAAGAAGAAGACATCACCCAGCTCAAGGCCTCAGGAGACAGGCACCTCCGATGGCACCGCGCCAGGATCCGCGCCCGTCCAAGGGGCGCCGCCCTCCGTCGCATAGGGAGGCGCGCCCGGCGCCCTCCTCTGGCAAGGCTTAGGGGCTCTTTCCTGGAGGGTCACTAACTTTGCCAAGATCACGAGGGAGGCGCTCGGGCACCACTTGGAGGCGTGCTTCTTGGCACATTTCCCTCAGGAAGGCATAAGGCAAGGAGGGCCCAACCCTCAAGAGTTCATCACCCAGGTCACTGAGGAGCTGCAGGAGTCGAGAGTCATGCGCGGCAACCGCCGCCTGCCTGGTGTAGCTCCCCATCCAGGCGAGGATGGCGGGCAGCGCGTCTACATCGACTACCCAGGGCTCAATCGAGTCGCGTCTCAGGAGCACTTCTGGCCTTCGCGCGTGGGGCGTTGCGAGGGTCCGCCTCACAGCTACGTTCGCATGCCTTTCGGCCTACCAAACGCGGCTGCTGCTCACCAGCGTCTGATGAGGAGCATTCTGGAGGCTCAGGTGGCCAGGCACCGCGCATCCCTGGAGGGGATCGAGATGGACCTTGCCGAGCCGCCCGGACCTCCAGAGCCTCCCGAGGCTCTGAGTTCCAAAGGCTCGTGAGGATTGGCTTCTTCACCACGCACCGTCAGCTACTCCAATGATCGCTTTGCAATGATATCAGGTGACATCTTTCGAGTTTGATTTCAGCTGGGAGCGTCCTCAGGGGTGCATCAATCCCAGGTCGCGTGGATCTGTGCCCGTGGCACGTATCCATTTTGCTTATGTCTTTAGCTTACCTTATTGGGGGCGCCCCTCGGGCTGCATCATCACCAAGCCGCTCATGCTCAACTTGCCTATGGTTATCGCCTCTCGCCCGTCGCTGCCCATTTTTCTCCCTCATGTAAATCGCTTGCACATTAAAGGGGGGGGCCTGAGCATCGCGACTCAGGAGCTCTTACTGGCTCTCCAGCCCTCACCCCCTGGCCTTGACCCACGACATCATGACCTATCATACCAGCAGCGGCTGAGCTCGCTCGAGGGCCGGGACCTAAGGACGTATAGCATTTGCATCTAACCATCATGCAGGAACACTCAGCCGCCCAAGGCTCAAGATCAGGCGCAACCCGCCTTGAGGTACGGCCTCGTGAGTCCCACGCTGGCTCACGAGTGCCCAGATACACCTCGTCTAGCCCTACCGTGCCGGCCACGTGTCAGGGCGGGGCTCTACATGCCCTGGGGGCTCCTCCCGGAGGGGGAGGGGCCTCCCACGTATCGGTGGAAGCACCATGCTCCGCGCTGGCTGACGACACTGCCAAGAAGCGGCTATGCCCGTACACATACGGAAGCGCTATGCTCCGTGCTGGTGATAAACAACTGAAGGCGGGCCACAGCTGTATCAACCTCAGGGAGCCCAAAGCTCAATGTCTGGCCTCATCCCAACGCCTCTCCTCAGGAGCGCCGCACGAGGGGGCTGGGCATGGGGGCTGCGCCCGGGTCACGCCCGAGCGCACGCCACCCAGCCAGGTCCCTCGGACCTGGTCGTCGCGCGCCCCTCCCCGAGCGGAGCCAAGGTATGAAGACCGTTTGAGCGTCAAGGTGGACTCCTGAGCATCGCGACCCAGGAGCCTAGCTGGTCACATTGCCCCTCACACATTTAGTTCCGAAAGGCTAATGGTGGTCGAGGTATGCGCGGGGCCAAGCCCTGCCGACGTAGAACGATAGATCCTCACCTACACCCCTCCCTATTTGCTGTTTGCGCGTCAAGGGGGACTCCTGAGCATCGCGACTCAGGAGCCTAACTTGCCACGTAGAGCCTCACTCCTTAGTCCCATCCTGGTGATCCGGTCGGGGCTAACGACGGCTTAGGTACGCGGGGTCGGGCCCTGCCGATGTAGAGCACAAGCAAATAGGAATGAAACCGCAAAATCTAGCAAATTCAGAAGCAAATATTACAGACCATAAATTGTTCTCACAATAGCAAACACAAGTTTAAACGCCTCCACGAGGCACGGTACATGTTGCAGGAATCGAAGCAGGAAAGAAGCCACAAGAAAATCACCCCTGGGCCGCGCTGCCGCTGATGGTGGAGTCGCGCTTGTCAGCTCCACCCCCCGAGGCCACGGAGCCAGCAGTGCCTCGCTTGGGCGCGGTGTTGAAGGCGCGGAACTTCGCCAGCAAGGCCTCCGCTCGGTCCTTCACGGCCTCGGCAGCAGCGGTGGAGTGCTTGGCATCCACAGGCTCCAGCTGGTCATCAAGGTTGGCGTCGGGGTTGCGGAGGTAGACGTGGCTGAGGATCCGCGTCAGCGCTGCGGAGGAAAGGACGCGAGCCTCAACTTCGGCCATGGGGCCGATGTCGGTCACGACCTCCTCAAGCGCCTCGACTAGGAAGGGAACCAGCTTGGCGGGGCCCTCCGTAGCTCCGGCGAGCGGTTTCTCCAGGCCCTCTTCATAAAGCGTCTTCAGCACCGTGCGAGCCCTCTCCTCATAACGCGTGAAGGCCGCGCGGTCCTCGGCCAAGACCTTCGCCTTGGCGTCCAACTCAACCCTCTCCGCTTTTAGCATCCGCTCCCACGTCTCTAGCCAGCCGCGATCAGCTGAGAGTTCAGCGTCGCGGTCCTTGACGGCAGCCTCCCGAGCCTTCATCTCCTCCTCCTTCGCCTGATGGTCGCGAACCTCCTTGGCAAGCTCGTCACGCAACATTTGCAGCTCGCCCTCCAGCGTCTTGCAATGGCCCTTGACAGTTGAAGCATCCTTCAATGCCGCGTCGCGAGCGGCTATGGCCTGGGAGGTGACTTACTTCCCCTTCTCGGAAGCCGTCATAGCCTGGCCCAGCGCCGCTCATATGGAGGCGTCAGAGCAAACCCAACCGGAGATCAGCTCCAGGCGCCCGACCACCAGGCGGGAGTCGGCGCCCCAGAGATCCTCTCACAGCCGATTCAGCTTGTCGGCAGTGCGGTCCAAGGTGATGGAGGAGGCAGAGGAGACGGGAACCGGCGGAGTAGGAGGGGAAGATGGCAGCATGATCACAGCTTGGGAGGCAGGGACCTCCTGAGCCTTGACAACTTCGGCGACAACATCAAGCGCAGGCGCCTCCAGAGTCAGCGGGGCCACGGGGGCTGGCTCCCCGCCAGGGCGTCTCTCCTGGCATCACGAGGACGATCGGGCAGGGGAAGTGCGAGCCCCGCTGCCTCCCTTTCCTGCGAGTGAAGGCGCGGCCACGGCAGGTGAGCTCGCCCCAAGCGAGGTCGCCGCATCTCCCTTCAGCCTCTTCGCTGCAGGTGGCAGCCTACCCAAATAAGGGATGTCAGGCCTCGATGGCGAAAACAGGGGCAAAACATAGATCGAGTACTTACTGGTCGGCTGCCGCGGGGTCCCATGGACTCCAGCCAAGCTTGAAGCCTAAGAGCCTCTTGCGGGGCTCAGCCTCGGGAGGCCCGACAGCAGAGGAAGCTGCACCAGGGGGTCTGGAGTTGGCTCCAGGCGGCACCAGGGCAGGAGTAGACCCTCGGGAGATCAGGCCAGACCTGTCCTTCTTCGGGACCAAGGGAGGGTCCTCTCCCCCTCGCCTGGTGCCGGCGTCATTGTCGTCCGGCATGGAGCGGTGGGCACTGGATCTGCACCACGGGGAAGTCTCACCCGTCTCCTCGATGGTCGCCTCCGAGTCACGCTCCTCCTCCTCCTCTTCATCTTCCTCCTCTCCCCCGCCAGAATCATCAGAAGACAAGTCCACCGTCGCTGCCGCCGCCTGGCCCTTAGGGGCCTCCGCCGGCACCAAGCCGACTCTGTCGAAGGTAGGCATGGTGTCCACCACCCGCTCCCAGTCGTCGCGAAGGAACAAGGGGACCGGAGCGCCCTTCGGGCTTGCCATGTTCTCCCCGACCAGGAAGCGGAGGGCTGCGGTCAGATCCTCGTCAGCCAGGGCATCCGAGCTTAGGCGGAGGACAGCGTCCGCATCCTCGAGCCTCCACAGCAGGCGTGAGTGCGCCTGAAGAGGGGCCACCCGGTGCGACAGGAACTCCCTCAGGAGCGTAGCCCTGGTCAGCTTCACCGCCCTCAAGTTGCCCGGCCTCAGGTCGGTGTTCATCTTCTCCAGCACCAGCTTTGCCCGCCGGTCGTTGAGCTTCGCGCGAGACCATGCCTCGATGGCCTCGGGCTGCTCTGTGGGCAGCTCCAGCAGGGGGTTGTTGCATCTGGCGTCCAGCATGACCCAGTTGCTCCGAAAGCCTTCGGCTCTCTTCCCCGCCTTCGAGATCGCGTTGGAATTGCAGTACGCGACAAAGCCCGCGCACGCCGAGATATTGGCGCCAGTGAGCCGGAGGGAGAAGAAGTGGCATAGCAGGGCCACGGAGGGCATCACCTCAACGTGTGCCTCACATTAGTAGGCAAAGATCGCCAGGAGGAGAACAGAGTTGGGGTGGAGATGCAGAGCATGCAGCTAATATTGGCGGAGGACAGCAAAGAAGAACTCAGAGAAAGGAGGCACCAGGCCAGCGATGACGACGCTCATGAAGAGGGGGTAGAAGGTGCTCCCCTTGTCCTCCGGCTGGGCGGAGCCGGGCCGGAGCACAGTCACCCCCATCTCGTTGCCCTGCGCTGCCGCCATCTGGCGCGTGAGGGCGAGATTCTTCTCCGTCATGTTTGGAGGATCCAGAGCCGGCGAGTACCAGGCCAGTGGAGCCCCGGTTGCGGTCTTGCGGGGCGCCATTGCTCATCGGAGATGAAAGGCTGAGGCAGATCTGGAGATTTTGGAAGCAGGAGGGCGAAGAGCAAGAAAGGGGATCTGGAGCAAGGCGAATGAGAGTAAAGAAGGTAAGCCTAGCCTCGGGCCAGCCTTTTTGTCAGTCGGGCAGTTGACGAGGCAGCGTGGGGAAGCGTAGACGCCCATGTCCAATCAATCGCCACATGGCGCCCAAGGCCGCAGGCTGTTGGGGCCCGCGGCGCTCCGCACTTGCCCCTTCGCTTATCTGCTAAGCCAAGTCCGAGCGCGCCTTGGGCCTGGGGGCTACTGTCGGCATCCTGGGAACAGGGGTCCCCAGACTTGCCTGCCTGCGGCGTGGCTCAAGTGGTGGCCCAGTACGGCCCATCTTCATCAACGCAAACTCGAGACCCTTGCGAGGGGCCAAGCCTCGCGGGGCGTATGACGCAAGGATTCTTCAGGAGCGGCCTCGCCAGGCAGGCTCGCGAGGGGGTGGAGAGATCAAGGCAAGGGTACCTCGCGAAGTGCTCGTGACGCAAGCCGTGACGATCGAGACCAGGCGGGTGCCAGGCGGGTGCCGGCCTGCGTAGTGTCCTTGTTTCCTCTTTGGTGCAAAGGGGGCAAGCACAGGATGGAGTACCGAGGCATCAAGCAAAGGTTACCATTTCGGTGCAACAAGACTAGGACCAACAAAGCGGCAGGATGGAGGTCACCGTGGAGCCCAAGACAGCGTCATCGCCAGTACCTTTGGCAGCCGAAGACCAACTTTAGTCAGGATAGCTTGTATTAGATGTTCCCCTTCAAAATGGCCGTTGTTGGCGCCCTTCCCGCTCAATATTTGGGAAGAGGACCAGGGCCTCTATATATAGTGCTAGCCACCATAGTAGAAAGCATATCTCATACCATCAGATCGAGAGGCGATCGAACTCACCCAAGTAGTTCCTAGCACCAGCTCAAGAACACCTCTTGCAAGGCTGTTCTTCCCCTTGTACTGTCCATCATCAGCCCCTGAGGCAATCCACCACACCACACACTGGAGTAGGGTATTACACCATAACGGTGGCCCGACCCAGTATAAATCTTGTGTCCCTCGTGCTGTTCATCGTTTAGCTTAGATTCTCGCGAGGCGATCATACGTGGATTGGTAGGGGGAAGATCTTTGCGCGCACTCCAGAGTTCGAACCTTAAGGGTCTGCCGGAACCCAACGTCCGACAAAGACCAACTTTAGTCAGGATAGCTTGTACTAGTTGTCCCCCTTCAAAAATGGCTGTTGTTGGCTCCCTTCCCACTCAATATTTGGGAAGAGGACCATGGCCCCTATAAATAGAGATAGCCACCACAGTAGAAGGCAACTGGATCTCACCTAGAGCCAACAGCGACGGAGCCATTCCTCTCCAAGCACACCACCACAAGACCCTCGTGAGGCTATTCTTCCTCTGTACTGTTCATCATCAGCCCCAGAGGCAATCCACCACACCACACACTGGATTAGGGTATTACACTACAACGGTGGCCCGAACCAGTATAAACCTTGTGTCCCTTGTGTTGTTCATCGTGTAGCTTAGATTCGCGACGAGGCTTTGGGGCGTGGGTCCATAGGGAGAAGATCTTCATGCGCACCCCAGAGTTCGAACCTCAAGGGTTTTGCCGGAACCCAACATCGGACATTTGACGCGCTAGGTAGGGGTGCGCCGAAATCCTCTTTCTGCCAATCTGTGTTCCACTGCTTCGTCGCATCCATGTCCGGCGACCCGACGGCCAACGCCGACAACTGGGCGGCATGGCCTGCACACGCCATACCACCTGGCCAAGGTGACCTCAACCATGCGCCTTAGGTAGCTTGTGCTCCGGAGAACGCTGCGGAACGCGGGCGACACGGCCAGGCGCTGCCTGCCCTTACTCCACGGCAGGTGCGATCAGCAGCATGGGCCTCAAACCACACCGTGGCCACGACACCGCACACCCGACGGGAGCAGGAGAACATGAAGGGCGCGCTCACGGTGGCTCGGGAACTGCTATGGTGCAGGCTGCAAGAGAGCGACCGTGACGTGCTGCTGGAGCGCGTCGCCGAGCTCCTGATGCCGCAGCTTCTGGGGCGCCTCCTTTGTGCATCTAGCTTCCACCCCAGGCCCCGGGTGGATCATATGGCGGGCCCATCCGTGCCCGTGTGCCCTTGGGCGCACCCCAAGGCTTCATCAAAACCAGGTCGACCGTCAGCGCCCGGCGTCAAGCTGTACCAGCACCGCCCCTGGTGAGCGAAGGCATGTGCATCGCCGCCTACAGCCCGGGCAGGCCGCTGCCCTTTCACCCCCAAGATGGTGCTTCGAGTCAAGCCGCGTGCAGCGTGGGGCACTACGGCGAAGTCTTCGGGGCGGCGACCTCGAAAGCTTACGTTCCCCACATGGTGGATCAGGAATATGCACTGGAAGAAGACCATGGCTCGTTCCTCGGGCCAGGCTGGGAGGAAGATACGCCAGAAGCCAAGCCTTTTCAGGAGCCTCAAGGAAGCCTCGCCAACCGCGCCAGCCGCAGCAGCTATCGGGTACCGCTAATTCCCCAGGAGCAAGCTTATGCTAACCATGGGTCGCAGGAAGTCTAGGTCACTACAGCGGAAGGCTGCCCCAGCTCGGCAGCCTCCCTTCCGCCAAGAGGGGCGCACTGGGGGCTGCAGGGGAGACCAGGAGCCAGGGCCCTCGCAACGGCACGCGGAGCAAGGTGTTTCTCGGAGGTAGGCCTCTGCTGGGGAGGTGCCGCAAGGCCTGCCCCCGGCAGAGGACCCGTGGTCGTCGAGGGAACCGCTGGCGTCCCCTTTACCCCATTGGCGTCGTCCTTGCTTTCCGGTCAATGGCGGTCGAGGGTGGCGCGAGGCTGGGCCCTCATCTGGCGATATGAAGCAAGGCCGGTACCAGTGAACAAGGCCCAGTGCCTGTGAAGCTCACCGCCTGTGACACTCTCACGTAATAATGAGTTGGGGCTGTACACTCCCCGGAGTCTTCGGAGAGCCGCCCTCGGGCCTCGGGGGCTCCCTCCCATGCCCAGTGGCAGCACTTAGCTCCGCGCTGGTGAGAAGACGTCGAAGACTAGACTAGGTGCCGGACGCGGCCTTTTGTTTTTTGCCTCCTTTTATGTGGTCGAGCTTCCTCGCTTTGGATTTAAGTTGAAGTTGAATTTGTGTTTGTGTATGCGGGGAGGGGTGTCTTGTCTTGTTCGCGTGATTTCTCGTGTTCCGGTTTCTGCCCAAGTTGGAATTTGCACTAGTTGCCTCCCCCTCGCGAGCCACTCGCGGGCAAGGCTGGGTTCGGCACATTCGCGCATGCCGTCCTGTGGCCAGCCCTCGCTCTCGTGAGGCTCTAACCAAATGATCATCAGGTTCCCCGAAGGACCCTCGGGGAATCACCACAAGCCTACTCAAAGCTCGTCAGGGCTAAAGGTAAATCAGAGCAACTAAACCGTCATAGGTCCCTTAGCATCATGTAGGCACGCATTCAGTGTCATTCCTAAAAGCGAGTGGACAGCGATCTTTCTTACATGAGGGGCTTCCCCTCCCAAAAATGCTCTTACAACCTTCAGGGCCACGCCCGAGCTTTTTGTGTGCAGGACAAACAGCAAGGGATACAGGATCAATCAGACATGTCGCTCACCGCGTCCTCTTGGTCGCCTTCCGAGGCATCGCTGGCGCTGCTGTCACTGTCGCTGGCATCACCATCTTCGCCATCGATGCCACCTCCACCGTCGTTCACCACATCGCCCTCATCCGCAGCGACTATCACCCCATCGTCATCAGAAGCGAAGGCCCTGACAAGAGCATCCACGTTGTCCTCCACCCACCGCGCCAGGTTGCCTCGAACAGCCCCGAGCACCGGAGTGATGACGGTGTCGAAGTCAAAGTGGGGATCTCTGTCCTGAAGATGGCTGAAGACATGGGAGAATGCACGCCCGAGCAGGCTGCGACCCCTGTCTTCGACGAGCTGGCGAGCCCTCTCAGAGCGGTTCTCCAGATGCGTCACCACGTCAGTGAAGAGCTGGAGATTGCCGGCATAGTTGGTCACATGAGATTCCAAAGCGGTCGCGTCACGGATATTGCCTAGGGCCGTGTTGGCCCTGTCCTTGAGTGTTTGGAGCATGGGGCCATGCATGTGCTCCAGCGTCTGCCGCTGGCGAATCTCGTCTTCGTTCTGCCACGCAGTGGACTCGGCATCATCGACCCTCCGTCAGAGAAGAAGCAGCTCGGCATGGGAGGAGGCCAACTCAGCCTACGCCGTGACTAGGGCGGCTGAGGTGGCCTCCGCACACTGCGTCGCTTCAGTCAGCTTGGTCCTGAGAGCAGCAGTCCTGCCCACAGCCTCGGCTTCAATCAGCTCCAACCTCTCGCCATACTCCCGCACAAGACCCGCGCGAACTTCCGCCACGCGGTGGTCGACCTCTTCTTGGATTCGGGCCTCCCGCGCACCGACGTCATCCTCCGCCTGCGTAACCTGGCGCTCCCGCGTCTCCAACCGTTCAAGATCGAGGTTGCGCTCAGCGACCTCCAGCGTCAGGCTTCCTCGCGCTTCCGGAGCTCCTCCTCTTCGATGGTCGTCCCCTGATACGTCTCCAACGTATCTATAATTTTTGATTGCTCCATGCTACTTTATCTACTATCTTGGACTATATTGGGCTTTATTTTCCACTTTTATATCATTTTTGGGACTAACCGGAGGCCCAGCCCAGAATTGCTGTTTTTTGCCTATTTCAGTGTTTCGAAGAAACGGAATATCAAACGGAGTCCAAACAGAATGAAACCTTCGGGAACGTGATTTTCTCACCGAACGTGATCCAGGAGACTTGGACCCTGCTCCAAGGAACAAAAGAGGCGGTCACGAGGGTGGGGGCGCGCCCCCTAGGGCGCGCCCCCCTGCCTCATGGGCCCCCTGTTGCTCCACCGACGTACTCCTTCCTCCTATATATACCTACGTATCCCCAAACAATCAGAAAAGGAGCCAAAAACCTAACTCCACCGCTGCAACCTTCTGTATCCACGGTATCCCATCTTGGGGCTCAGATGTGAGACTCACGAGGGGGCATCCACCATGGAGGGCTTCTACATCAACACCATAGCCCCTCCGATGAAGTGTGAGTAGTTTACTTCAGACCTTCGGGTCCATAGCTAGTAGCTAGATGGCTTCTTCTCTCTTTTTGGATCTCAATACAATGTTCTCCCCCTCTCTCGTGGAGATCTATTCGATGTAATCTTCTTTTTGCGGTGTGTTTGTTGAGACCGATGAATTGTGGGTTTATGATCCAGTTTATCTATGAATAATATTTGAATCTTCTCTGAATTCTTTTATGTATAATTGAGTTATCGTTGCAAGTCTCTTTGAATTATCCTTTTGGTTTGGCCAACTAGATTGGTAGTTCTTGCAATGGGAGAAGTGCTTAGCTTTGGGTTCCATCTTGCGGTGTCCTTTCCCAGTGACAGAAGGGGCAGCAAGGCATGTATTGTATTGTTGCCATCGAGGATAACAAGATGGTTTTTTTATCATATTGCATGAATTTATCCCTCTACATCATGTCATCTTGCTTAAGGCGTTACTCTGTTTTTAACTTAATACTCTAGATGCATGCTGGATAGCGGTCGATGAGTGGAGTAATAGTAGTAGATGCAGAATCGTTTTGATCTACTTGTCTTGGACGTGATGAATATATACATGATCATACCTAGATATACTCATAACTATGCTCAATTCTATCAATTGCTCAACAGTAATTTGTTCACCCACTGTAGAATATCTATGCTCTTGAGAGAAGCCACTAGTGAAACCTATGGCCCCCGGGTCTATTCTCATCATATCAATCTCCATTACTTTATTACTTGCTTTGTTTTTACTTTGCCTTTTACTTTTCACTTTGCATCCATATACCAAAAATACCAAAAATATTATTTATCATCTCTATCAGATCTCACTCTCGCAAGTGACCGTCAAGGGATTGACAACCCCTAATCACGCTGGTTGCGAGGAGCTATCATTTTGTGTTAGTACGAGGGGCTTGTGCGTGGTCTCCTACTGGATTGATACCTTGGTTTTCAAAAACTGAGGGAAATACTTACGCTACTTTGCTGCATCATCCTCTCCTCTTCGGGGAAACCCAACGCAGTGCTCAAGAGGTAGCAATTAGAATTTCTGGCGCCATTGCCGGGGAGGCTCACGCAAGAGTAAGTCAACCATACCAAGTACCCATCACAATCCCTATCTCTCGCATTACATTATTTGCCATTTGCCTCTCGTTTCCCTCTCCCCCACTTCACCCTTGCCGTTTTATTCGCCCTCTCTTTCCCAATCTCCTCCTCTTCTTCCTGTTTGCCTTTTTGCTCGTCCGTTGTTTCCTCATGTGTCAGTTTGCTTGCTTGTCGTTATGTCTGAAATTGGGGAAATTATTGCCAACATGGGCGATAATAATATCATGGAAAATTCTGAAGCTCCTGCTGAAGAATCCCCTACCTATCATACAAAAAGATTTCGAATCGGTAGTGGTAATATTATTGGAAAAGGAGTTATTCAAGATTTATTTACTTGTGCCGGTGCTTTGCCCTCTATGGGCAGTTCTATTCTTCATAGAACTAGTAGTCTTGCGGATGCCATTGCCATGATTATCGTTGAACTTGAAAGGCAATTTATGCATATGCACCCTTCTATACAAAGGACTTTCCAAGAATTTCCTAATATCGAACACTCCTCTGTTAAGCGTGTCGCTACTATCTTTTTGGCTCATGAATTCAGATTTATAATAAAAGAGGCCAAAGAAATCTTTGCGCATTATAGGGTGGACGCCGACCGTCCTCCCATAGAATCTATCCTCTTTGATCAAGAAGAAATTATGTGTTTTCAATCTCTTGACTATGTTGCTTTCAATGAAAACCTTAGAAAAAAGGTGCCAACCAACATTTTAATTGATAGAATCTCAGAACTTAATGATGATTTGGCTATTCGAAATAATGAGTTAGGATACTCTCTTGAGTATAGACTCACAAGGTTCTGTCAAAAGAACGCTTATAATTATGAATTGGTTGTGCATTATGAAGGGCCAAAAGAGGAACCTATACCTCCTAAAATTGATCTTGGGGATTTTTGCCCTATTAAATTTGGCCCTTTTGATTACTTTTGCTTTCCCCAAAGAAAACTTGCTGCCGAACGTAGAGAATATGAAATGAGTTTCACCGATCTATCTTATACTACGGCACTACCTAGATCTATCCTTGCTTTTATGCCTAGCTAGGGGCGTTAAACGATAGCGCTTGTCGGGAGGCAACCAAATTTTATTTTTTATTTTTTGTTTTTGCTTCTGTTTAGGAATAAATAATCCATCAAGCCTCTTTTTGGATGTGGTTTTATGTTTTAATTAGTGTTTGTGCCAAGTAGAACCTATAGGATAACCTACGATGATAGTTGATTTGATTCTGCTGAAAAACAGAAACTTTGCGCGCACGAATATAATTTTGTTAAATCACAGAAACGTTCTTTTGCGTTGATTCTTTTTGCTGCTGTTCAATAAACAAATTTTCCAGGACTTCCTATTTTCATAGAATGTTTAGAGTTCAGAAGTTTGCGTTAGTTACAGATTACTACAGACTGTTCTGTTTTTGACAGATTCTGTTTTGCGTGTGTTGCTTGCTTATTTTGATGAATCTATGGCTAGTAAAATAGTTTATAATCCATAGAGAAGTTGGAATACAGTAGGTTTAACACCAATATAAATAAAGAATGAGTTCATTACAGTACCTTGAAGTAGTCTTTTGTTTTCTTTCTCTAATGGAGCTCACGAGATTTCTATTGAGTTTTGTGTTGTGAAGTTTTCAAGTTTTGGGTGAATTCTTTTGATGGATTATGGAACAAGGAGTGGCAAGAGCCTAAGATTGGGGATGCCCATGGCACCCCCAAGATAATCCAAGGACACCAAAAATTCAAAGCTTGGGGATGCCCCGGAAGGCATCCCCTCTTTTGTCTACTTCCATCGGTAATTAACTTGGAGCTATATTTTTATTCACCACATGATATGTGTTTTGCTTGGAGCGTCTTGTATTATTTGCGTCTTTGCTTGTTAGTCTACCACAATCATCCTTGCTGTACACACCTTTTGAGAGAGCCATACATGAATTGGAATTTGCTAGAATACTCTATGTGCTTCATTTATATCTTTTGAGCTTGATAGTTTTGCTCATAGTGCTTCACTTATATCTTTTGAGCGTGATAATTTTTGCTCTAGTGCTTCACTTAGATCTTCTAGAGCACGGTGGTGGATTTATTTTAAAGAAACTATTGATCTCTCATGCTTCACTTAGATTATTTTGAGATTCGTTAATAGCATGGTGATTTGCTTAATATTAATATACTTGGTATTCAAGATATGTGAAACTTTCTTTTGAGTGCATTGAATACTAAGATAAGTTTGATGCTTGATAATTGTTTTGAGATATGGAGGTGATAATATCAAAGTCATGCTAGTTGAGTAATTGTGAATTTGAGAAATGCTTGTGTTGAAGTTTGCAAGTCCCGTAGCATGCACGTATGTTTAAAGTTGTGTAACAAATTTGAAACATGAAGTGTACGTGGCTTGTGCATCCTTATGAGTGGCGGTCGGGGACGAGCGATGGTCTTTCCTACCAATCTATCCCCCTAGGAGCATGCGCGTAGTACTTGATTTTTGATGACTTCTAAATTTTTGCAATAAGTATATGAGTTCCTTTGACTAATGTTGAGTCCATGGATTATATGCGAAACCTCGTAAGACAAGTACTTGGCCTCACGCAGCTTTAGTACGTCCTCCTCCGTCACGGAGAAGGGCATCCACCGGCCCTGAAGGTCGGAGCCGGACATTGTTGAAGGTCCGAAGCGCTCGAATCTGGGGCTCTGAGTGTTTGGAACTTGGAGCGAGGAGAGGATTTGATGGAAGATTGAAGAGAAGGAACAAGCCTTGCTCCTATTATAAAGAGGGGGAATACCAAGAGCTGTCTCCGTGACTGTTCGAGATTCGCCTTCGATAGAGGAGGTGTGGCGACGGGCGCGGTTGGGTTACCCATGTCCGTATTGATGAGAATCCCGGAATAAGGGGAACACGATCTCGCTCGACAAGACGTGCTAAAGAAACCGCCGCTAAACGCTACCGAGGTGGTATAATAAAAAACGATTCAAGTAAAGGCTTGGTAGTGGTGTGACGTCACACCGCAAAATACATCAGCAGATTGAACTTGTGTACATTTTATTCTCTCTATTGTGGAATGTGCAATTTATTTTGCAGAGCCGGACACTATCCGGGTGTTCACAATCTTCTCTGGATTATTCAAAGGAGGAACCCGCCTTGCAATGCCGAACATTATGCGCGCCGGACTCATCGTCATTGAAGCCGAGTTAGGGGCTACCGAGGAGTCTCGACTAGGGGTGTCCGGACAGCGGACTATCATCGTCCGCGGACTCCAAGACTACGAAGATACAAGATTGAAGACCCCGTCCCGTGTCCGGATGGGACTTTCCTTGGCGTGGAAGGCAAGCTTGGCAATACGGATATGTAGATCTGCTACCATTGTAACTGACTCTGTGTAACCCTAGCCCTCTCCGGTGTCTATATAAACCGGAGGGCTTTAGTCCGTAGGACATAACCTCCATTACAATATTCATACCATAGGCTAGCTTTTAGGGTTTAGCCTCCTTGATCTCGTGGTAGATCTACTCTTGTACTACCCATATCATCAATATTAATCAAGCAGGACGTAGGGTTTTACCTCCATCAAGAGGGCCCGAACCTGGGTAAAACATCGTGTCCCTTGTCTCCTGTTACCATCCGCCTAGACGCACAGTTCGGGACCCCCTACCCGAGATCCGCCGGTTTTGACACCGACACTCCTATATATACCTACGTATCCCCAAACGATCAGAAAAGGAGCCAAAAACCTAATTCCACCGCCGCAACCTTCTGAATCCACAAGATCCCATCTTGGGGCCTGTTCCGGAGCTCCGCCGGAGGGGGCATCCACCATGGAGGGCTTCTACATCAACACCATAGCCCCTCCGATGAAGTGTGAGTAGTTTACTTCAGACCTTCGGGTCCATAGCTAGTAGCTAGATGGCTTCTTCTCTCTTTTTGGATCTCAATACAATGTTCTCCCCCTCTCTCGTGGAGATCTATTCGATGTAATCTTCTTTTTGTGGTGTGTTTGTTGAGACCGATGAATTGTGGGTTTATGATCCAGTTTATCTATGAATAATATTTGAATCTTCTCTGAATTCTTTTATGTATAATTGAGTTATCGTTGCAAGTCTCTTCGAATTATCCTTTTGGTTTGGCCAACTAGATTGGTAGTTATTGCAATGGGAGAAGTGCTTAGCTTTGGGTTCAATCTTGCGGTGTCCTTTCCCAGTGATAGAAGGGGCAGCAAGGCACGTATTGTATTGTTGCCATCGAGGATAACAAGATAGGGTTTTTATCATATTGCATGAATTTATCCCTCCACATCATGTCATCTTGCTTAAGGCGTTACTCTGTTTTTAACTTAATACTCTAGATGCATGCTGGATAGCGGTCGATGAGTGGAGTAATAGTAGTAGATGCAGAATCATTTTGATCTACTTGTCTTGGACGTGATGCCTATATACATGATCATACCTAGATATACTCATAACTATGCTCAATTCTATCAATTGCTCAACAGTAATTTGTTCACCCACTGTAGAATATCTATGCTCTTGAGAGAAGCCACTAGTGAAACCTATGGCCCCCGGGTCTATTCTCATCATATCAATCTCCATTACTTTATTACTTGCTTTGTTTTTTTACTTTGCCTTTTACTTTTCACTTTGCATCTATATACCAAAAATACCAAAAATATTATTTATCATCTCTATCAGATCTCACTCTTGTAAGTGACCGTGAAGGGACTGACAACCCCTAATCGCGTTGGTTGCGAGGAGCTATCGTTTTGTGTAGGTACGAGGGACTTGTGCGTGGTCTCCTACTGGATTGATACCTTGGTTCTAAAAAATTGAGGGAAATACTTACGCTACTTTGCTGCATCATCCTCTCCTCTTTGGGGAAATCCAACACAGTGCTCAAGAGGTAGCATCCCCTTCAGCGACGCAAGGGCAGCTTGGCGCAGCTCCACTTGCTGCTCCAGGGAAGTGCTCCAGGCTTGGAGCTCCCACGCACGCTTCTCCACGATCTCGTGTCGTTGGTCCGCTTCCTGAGCCTCCTCAATAGCTCGGGAGCAGGCCTTTCGCGAGGCCGCGAGAGATGCTTCGGCCTTCGCGTTATCAAGCTCACGCTAATGACGTGCAAGGCTGGCGCAAGGCTGACCGCCACCTTCAGCTTGCGCCACTCCTAAACCAGCCGCAGGCCCTCAGCTTCAAGGCACGCATCCACGTCCGCGAGCTCTCCACCAAGCTGGCCCATCATGTCTGTCGCCTTCCAGAGGAACTCTTCGCGGATGACGTTGCGCTACCGCGCTCGCTTGAGCACGTCATCAATATCGTCCTCTGCCGCCGGCATTAGCGGAGGGCCCTGAAGTGCTTCGCTTCCCCTCGGCAGGGGGCTGGGGGCTAATCCATTCCCAGAAGAAGATCCAAGGACAAACTTCAACCATCCACCATACATGATCAGAGGAGGAGCCCGGGGCAGGCTGGTTGCACCCCGGGCGAGGTCGCAATGGAAAGACGGCAAGCGCACGGGCTCAAGGCACCCTGCAGATCGGCCCATTTCTCAGGCCGAACTCGCGTCAGGGGCAACACGCAAGCTCGGGGCGCTCAAGGCCAGCGATGGAGGTCAGGCCTGGGGAGGTGGCTTCTTAGCTGGCTCCGCGGGCTTGGCAGGAGGGATCCTGAAGGGCCACAGTCAGCAAAGGGAGTAGCGAATGAGGAATTACCCCCATTCGTCAAAGTGAGGCATCTGCCTCGCGAACTCGGCCCTGCCCGAGCAAAGATACAGGAGGCTGCCCCCATGCCGGATGTCGCCCGGAGAGGGGTCGCCAGTCAAGACCTCCAGCACCTTCTTCAGCATTTCAGGCGCAAGCTCCTCCTCCTGGAGCCACATGCGGTCCTAATGCCCAGTCAGGGTCCACATCGGTCGGGAGTGACGCTGGAGAGGAGCGATGCGACTCTGGAGGAACTCCTTCACCACCTGGGGCACCGTCACACCAAGCGCTCTCAACCTCTCGAATCGGCACCAGACAAAGGAGAGCCGGGGGCTCGCGAGCTTCTCGTGGCCCCAGCCTGGATTGGGGATAGCAGGCAATGTTGGATGCGCGAGCAGGGGTCTGGGCACCTCGACATCCACGTACAGCCACCGCGCCCGGAACCCGCTCATGGAAGGTGGAAGTCCAAAATCAATCCCCAAGGCAGCCGTCTCTGGCACGGCCTGGAAGCTCACGCACCCCAAGCACTGCAATGGGTCGGTCAGGTGCAACGAGAAGAAGTGGCGCAAGAGGGCAATGGAAGGGGCAATGCCCACCATGGCTTCGCAGACAAAGGCGAAGACAGTAGGAAGGGTAATGGATTGAGGGTCAAGATGCATCATGTGGATCTGATAGTGGGAAAGCACCGCAGTGAAAAAGGCGGAGAAAGGAGGAACCAGGCCAGCCCACAGGGCGTCGACGAAGAATCGAACCTCCGTGACAATCCTGTCGAAGGAGGCATGGGACACAGGCCAAGTCGTCGTCCTTCTGCACTTGTTAAAGCTGGAGGTGAGGGCGGAGAGGACCTTGTCCAAGGCTTCCGGGTTGAGTATCAGCGACCAGCCGACGGCGGACGTGATTGCTAGAGTTGAGCTGGGCGAGCGGTGACACGTCCATTTTGCATCATGCTTTTATATCAATATTTATTGCATTATGGGCTGTTATTACACATTTTATCTCAATACTTATGGCTATTCTCTCTCATTTTACAAGGTTTACCATGAAGAGGGGGGATGCCGGCAGCTGGAATTCTGGCTGGAAAAGGAGCGAATATTGGAAACCTATTCTGCATAGCTCCAAAAATCCTGAAACTCCACGGAAGTCAGTTTTGGAATTAATAAGAATTATTGAGCGAAGAAAACACCAGAGGGGGCCCACACCCTGGCCAGGAGGGTGGGGGGCGCGCCCACACCTACTTGGCGCGCCCCCATGTCTTCTGGGCCCCCTGGTGGCCCTCCGGTGCTCATCTTCTGCTATATGAAGGCTTTTACCCTGGAAAAAATCATAAGCAAGCTTACGGGACGAAACTCTGCCGCCACGAGGCAGAACCTTGGCGGAACCAATCTAGGGCTTCGGCAGAGCTGTTCTGCCGGGGAAACTTCCCTCTGGGAGGGGGGAAATCATCACCACCGTCATCACTAACGATCCTCTCATCGGGAGGGGGTCAATCTCCATCAACATCTTCACCAGCACCATCTCCTCTCAAACCCTAGTTCATCTCTTGTATCCAAAACCACAAATTGGTACTTGTGGGTTGCTAGTAGTGTTGATTACTCCTTGTAGTTGATGCTAATTGGTTTAGTTGGTGGAAGATCATATGTTCAGATCCTTAATGCATATTATTACTCCTCTGATTATGAACATGAATATGCTTTGTGAGTAGTTACGTTTGTTCCCGAGGACATGGGTGTAGTCTTGCTATTAGTAGTCATGTGAATTTGGTATTTGTTCGATATTTTGATGAGATGTATGTTGTCTTTCCTCTAGTGGTGTTATGTGAACGTCGACTACATGACACTTCACCATTATTTGGGCCTAGAGGAAGGCATTGGGAAGTAATAAGTAGATGATGGGTTGCTAGAGTGACAGAAGCTTAAACCCTAGTTTATGCGTTGCTTCGTAAGGGGCTGATTTGGATCCCTATGTCTAATGTTGTGGTTAGGTTTACCTTAATACTTCTTTTGTAGTTGCGGATGCTTGAAATAGGGGTTAATCATAAGTGGGATCCTTGTCCAAGTAAGGGCAGTACCCAAGAACCGGTCCTCCCACATATCAAATTATCAAAGTACCGAACGTGAATCATATGAGTGTGATGAAAACTAGCTTGACGATAATTCCCATGTGTCCTCGGGAGCACTTTTCTCATTATAAGAAATTGTCCAGGCTTGTCCTTTGCTACAAAAAGGATTGGGCCACATTGCTGCACTTTATTTACTTTCATTGCTTGTTACCCGTTACAATTTATCTTATCACAAAACTATCTGTTACCTACAATTTCAGTGCTTGTAGAGTAAGCCTTACTGAAAACCGCTTGGCATTTCCTTCTGCTCCTCGTTGGGTTCAACACTCTTACTTATCGGAAGGACTATGATAGATACCCTATACTTGTGAGTCATCAAGACTCTTTTCTGGCGCCGTTGCCAGGGAGTATAGCCTTTTGGTGAGTGGAACTTGGTAAGGAAACATTTATATAGTGTGCTGAAATTTTCGGTCACTTGTTACTATGGAAACTAATCCTTTGAGGGGCTTGTTCGGGGTATCTTCACCCCGACCAGAAGAGCAAAGATTTGCTCCTCAACCTACTGAAAATATTTACTTTGAGATTCCTTCGGGTATGATAGAGAAACTGCTAGCTAATCCATTTGCAGGAGATGGAACATTGCATCCTGATTTACACCTTATCCTTGTGGATGAAGTTTGTGGATTATTTAAGCTTGCAGGTATTCCCAATGATGTTGTCAAAAGGAAGGTCTTCCATTTATCTTTGAAGGGAGATGCATTTGACATGGTATAGGCTATGTGATGATATGGGATCTTGGAATTATAAACGAATTGAAGTTGGAATTTAACCAGAAGTTCTATCCTATGCATCTTGTTCATCGTGATCGTAATTACATATATAATTTCTGGCCTCGTGAAGGAGAAAGCATCGCTCAAGCTTGGGGGAGGCTTAAGTCAATGTTATATTCATGCCCCAATCATGAGCTCTCAAGAGAAATGATTATTCAAAAAATTTATGCTCAGCTTTCTCCCAATGATCGCAACATGCTCGATACTTCCTGTGCTGGTTCTTATATGCTGAAGACTATTGAATTCAAATGGGACTTATTGGAAAGAATTAAACGCAACTCTGAAGATTGGGGTTCCGACGATGGTAAGGAGTCAGGTATGACACCTAAGTTTGATTGTGTTAAATCTTTAATGGATACCGATGGTTTCCGTGTATTTAGCGCTAAGTATGGACTTGACTCTGAGAAAAAAGCTACTTTTTGTGAATCTTTTGCTACTCACATTGATCTCCCAAAGGAGAAGTGGTTTAAATATAATCCTCCCATTGAAGTAAAAGTAGTTGCACCTATTTCAGTTGAAGAAAAGACTATCACTTATAGTGATCCTATTGTTCCTACTACTTATGTTGAGAAACCTCCTTTTCCTGTTAGGATAAAGGATCATGCTAAAACTTCGACTGTTGTTCGTAAGAGTAATACTAGGACTTATACACCGCCTTAGCAAATCAAAGTTGAACCTAGTATTGCTATGGTTAAAGATCTTTTGGATGATGATTTAGATGGGCATGTTATTTATTTCTGTGGTGAGACTGCTAATATTGTTAGACCAGATGCTAAGATACATAGACCTAGGCATGCTTGTTATTTCTGTTAAAATAGGAGATCATTGTTATCATGGCTTATGTGATATGGGTGCTAGTGCTAGTGCAATACCCTATGACTTATATAAAGAAATTATGCATGATATTGCACCCGCTGAATTGGAAGGTATTGATGTTGCTATCAAGCTTGCCAATAGAGATACTATTTCACCAAGTGGGATTGTTAGAGATGTTGAAGTCTTGTGCGGGAAGGTTAAATATCCTACTGATTTTCTTGTTCTTAGTTCCCCACAAGATGATTTTTGTCCCATTATTTTTGGTAGACCCTTCTTGAATACTGTTAAGGCTAGGATTTATTGTGAAAAGGATACTGTTACAATTCGCTTAGGGGATATGTCTCATGAGTTTAATTATGCTAAGTTTCATAGATGATCCCGTGATAAAGAATCACCTAGTAAGGATGAGATTATTGGTCTTGCTTCTATTGTCGTGCCTCCTACTGATCCATTAGAACAATATTTACTAGACCATGAAAATGATATGTTTATGAAGGAAAGAAGGGAAATAGATGAAGTGTTCCTTCAACAGGAACCTATTCTGAAACACAACCTACCCGTTGAAATCCTTGGGGATCCTCCTCCACCCAAGGGTGATCCCGCGTTTGAACTCAAATCATTACCTGATAATCTTATGTATGCTTATCTTGATGAAAAGAAAATATATCCTGTTATTATTAGTGCTAACCTTTCAGAGCAAGAAGAAGAAATATTATTGAAAACTCTGAAGAAGCACCATGGTGCTATTGGATATACTCTGGATGATCTCAAGGGCATTAGTCTCACGTTATGCCAACACAAAATTAAATTGGAGGACGATGCCAAACCCGTTAGAGATCCTCAATGACAATTGAATCCTAAGATGAAAGAAGTGGTAAGAAAGGAGATACTAAAGCTCCTTGAGGCAAGTATAATTTATCCCATTGCTGATAGTGATTGGGTAAGCCCTGTCCATTGTGTTCCTAAAAAGGGAGGTCTTACCCTTTACCTTTTATCGATCAAATGCTAGAAAGACTTTCCAAACACACACATTTTTGCTTTCTAGATGGTTATTCTGGTTTCTCTCAAATACCTGTGTCAGCGGGGGATGAATCAAAAACCACTTTTACTTGCCCATTCGATACTTTTGCTTAGAGACGTATTCCTTTTGGTTTATGTAATGCACCTGCTACCTTTCAAAGATGCATGATGGCTATATTCTCTGACTTCTGTGAAAAGATTTGTGAGGTATTCATGGATGATTTCTCCGTTTATGGATCCTCTTTTGATGATTGCTTGAGCAACTTTGATCAAGTTTTGCAGAGATGTGAAGACACTAGTCTCGTCTTGAATTGGGAAAAGTGCCACTTTATGGTATTGAAAAAGCTGAAGTTGATGGTATTGAAAAGATGCCATGTCCAAAGGACATAAAAGGTATAAGAAGTTTTCTTGGTCACGCCGGTTTTTATAGGAGGTTCATTAAGGGCTTTTCTAAAATCTCTACGCCTCTGACTAATTTATTGCAAAAAGATATTCCTTTTGTCTTTGATGATAATAGTGTAGAAGCATTTGAAATACTTAAGAAAGCTTTGATCACCGCACCTATTGTTCAGCCACTTGATTGGAATTTACCCTTTGAAATTATGTGTGATGCTAGTGATTATGATGTAGGTGCTGTTCTAGGGCAAAGAGTTGATAAGAAATTGAATGTTATCCGGTATGCTAGTAAGACTCTTGATACTACCCAGAGAAATTATGCTACTACTGAAAAAGAGTTTTTAGCAGTTGTGTTTGCATGTGATAAGTTTAGACCTTATATTGTTGATTCCAAAGTTACTATTCACACTGATCATGCTGCTATTAAATATCTTATGGAAAAGAAAGATGCTAAACCTAGGTTGATTAGATGGGTTCTCTTGCTCCAAGAATTTGATTTGCATATTATTGATAGAAAGGGAGCAGAGAACCCCGCTGCAGACAACTTGTCTAGGTTAGAGAATGTTCTTGATGACAGCTTTCCTAATGAACAATTAGCCGTCATTAATGCTTCTCGTACTGCTCCTTGGTATGCTGATTATGCTAATTACATTGTTCCTAAATTTATACCACCTAGTTTCACATACCAGCAAAAGAAAAGGTTCTTTTATGATTTAAGACATTACTTTTGGGATGACCCACACCTTTATAAAGAAGGAGTAGATGGTGTTATTAGACGTTGTGTACCTGAGCATGAAGAGGAACAGATCCTACGCAAGTGTCACTCTGAATCATATGGAGGACACCACGCTGGAGATAGAACTGCATATGAAGGTATTGCAATCCGGTTTTTATTGGCCTACTCTTTTCAAAGATGCTCGTCAGTTTGTCTTATCTTGTGATTAATGTCAAAGAATTGGTAATATTAGTAGACGTCAAGAAATGCCTATGAATTATTATCTTGTTATCGAGCCGTTTGATATTTGGGGCTTTGATTATATGGGACCTTTTCCTGCCTCTAATGGTTACACACATATTTTAGTTGATGTTGATTACGTTACTAAGTGGGTAGAAGCTATTCCAACTAGTAGTGCTGATCATAACACTTCTATTAAAATGCTTAAGGAAGTTATTTTTCATAGGTTTGGACTCCCTAGATAACTTATGACTGATGGTGGTACACATTTTATTCATGGTGCTTTCCGTAAGATGCTTGCTAAGTATGATGTTAATCATAGAATCGCATCTCCTTATCACGCGCAGTCTAGTGGTCAAGTAGAGTTGAGCAATAGAGAGATCAAATTAATTTTGCAAAAGACTGTCAATAGATCTAGAAAGAATTGGTCCAAAAAACTTGATGATGCATTATGGGCCTATAGAACTGCATATAAAAATCCTATGGGTATGTCTCCATATAAGATGGTTTATGGAAAAGCATGTCACTTACCTCTAGAACTTGAACATAAAGCATATTGGGCTATTAAAGAGCTCAACTATGACTTCAAACTTGCCGGTGAGAAGAGGTTATTTGATATTAGATCACTTGATGAATGGAGAACCCAAGCCTATGAGAATGCCAAGCTATTCAAAGAAAAAGTCAAACGCTGGCATTACAAAAGGATACAAAAGCATGAGTTTAATGTAGGTGATTATGTGTTATTATTCAACTCTCATTTAAGATTTTTTGCAGGAAAACTTATCTCTAAATGGGAAGGTCCTTACGTTATCGAGGAGGTCTATCGTTCCGGTGCCATAAAAATCAACAACTTCGAAGGCACAAGTCCGAGGGTGGTGAACGGTCAAAGAATTAAACATTATATCTCAGGTAATCCTATCAACGTTGAAACTAATATTGTTGAGACCGTAACCCCGGAGGAATACATAAGGGACACTTTCCAGAACGTTCCAGACTCCGAAAAGGAATAGGTATGTGGTACGGTAAGTAAACCGACTCCAAAACAATTCTAATGGCAATTTTTATCCGTTTTGGAATATTTAAGAATTTTGGAAAGAAAGAAGTAGTCCGAGAAGGACACGAGGCCTCCACGAGGGTGGAGGGCGCGCCCACCCTTCCTGGGTGCGCCCCCTGTCTCGTGGGCACCTCGTGTGCCTCCCGGACTCCATTTTCTTGCACGTTACGTATTTTGGTCGGTAAAAATTCATTATATAATCTCCCGAAGGCTTTGACCATCGTATCACGCAAATATCCTCTATTTTTTGTTGCGAGTTGTTTCTGTTACAGATCTAGAGCACCATGACGTCGCCCTCCTTCAACAATGAAGACAAGGATGCTTGGCTATTGAAGATAGAGCTGAAAAGAGAAGAATCGGAAGAGATCAACAAGGATGAAGGGATTAAAAAGGCCATGGAGTTTCAAGCTCCGGCGGTGAAAGAAGAAGACATCCCTCAACCCTTACCTCACCTCTTTACTCCAACTGAGATTGAAGCTTTCAAGATGATTGAGTTAGCTCGCGTACAGAATAAGTATCTCACATAGAAGAATATTTTGTTGAAGGATCATATCGTCGGACTCAAGGGCACTATCTGCAAGTTGGAGGAGCTTTTACGCTCGATGTGCGATTATCCACAATCATCATCACCACCTCCATCACCTCCGAGGACATAATCACATGGGTATGGGCACTCCCCTTGGTAGCTGCCAAGCTGGGAGGAGGTGCCCCGGTATCGTATCACCATCACACTCCTATCTTTACCGTTTTATTTAGTTCGATCCTTTTAGTAGTACCTTGATCTAGTAGATTGAATTTTTGGTATCAAGTAGTTTTTGAGTTTTGCTTTGTGATCTCTTTTTGTAATCGAGTTCGTGAGCTATCTATAATAAAGATTAGTGTTGAGTCAAGGGCTTTGCTATCTTGCTATGATCTTGAGGAAGTAAAAATAATAAAAAGAATAAAAGAGCTCATATTGATCCTGTGGATAGTAATGGCTTCACACATAGAAAGTATGAGTCATAAAATTTGTTGAGAGTTGACAAACGTAGTTTTGGTCATCGTTGCAATTAATAGGAAGCAATAAGGAAAGAGAGGTTTTCACATACAAATATACTATCTTGGACATCTTTTATGATTATGAGCACTCATTAAGTATGACATGCTAAAAGAGTTGATGTTGGACAAGGAAGGCAACGTAATGGTTTATGTTTTCTCACGTCTCAGTTAAAGTATATTGTCATTGATCTTCCCAACATGTTGAGCTTGCCTTTCCCCCTCATGCTAGCCAAATTCCTTGCACCAAGTAGAGATACTACTTGTGCTTCCAAATATCCTTAAACCCTATTTTTGCCATGAGAGTCCACCATACCTACCTATGTTGAGTAAGATCCTTCAAGTAAGTTGTCATGTTGCAAGCAATAAAAATTGCTCTCTAAATATGTATGACTTATTAGTGCAGAGAAAATAAGCTTTATACGATCTTGTTGTCGAAGCAATAAAATCGACAGGCTGCATAATAAAGGTCCATATACAAGTGGCAATATAAAGTGACATTATTTTGCATTAAGATTTTATGCATCCAACCCTAAAATCACATGACAACCTCTATTTCCCTCTGCGAAGGGCCTATCTTTTACTTTATGTTTTTACTTTATGCTTGAGTCAAGGTGATCTTCACCTTTCCCTTTTCATTTTATCCTTTGGCAAGCTCCTCGTGTTTGAAAGATCTTGATATATATATATATATACATATATATATATATATATCAAATTGGATGTCAGTGAAAGTGCTAGTATCGACTAGAGGGGGGTGAATAGGCGATTTTTATGAAAGTCTTCAAAACTTAGAAGTTTCAAAGACAAACAACAGAAATGGCCTAATTAATATGTAGCGGAAGATAAACTACCCTAAGCAAGCCATAGTCAAGTATGCAATGATGTGGAGTACAGGACTAATAGCATCTAGGTAGTAAGGATCAGGATGGAAGATAGTATGAAGCCAATCAACAGTAGTAGTCAAGCAATGAAGTCAAACAGATACACAGATAGGCAATGACTTCACGAAGACAAACTTAAGTGAGGTTGGGAAGGGATAGAACCAGTTGCTTGTTGAAGACACAGGATTTGTTAGACCAGTTCCAGTTGCTGTGACAATTGTACGTCTGGTTAGGGAGGCTGAGATTTAACTCAGAAGACCGTGTCTTCACCTTATTCCCCTTGAGCAAAGGACACCTAGTCCTCGCCCAATCACTCTGGTAAGTCTTCAAGGGAGACTTACAAACCTTCACAGACTTCGTTCACCGGCAATCCACAATGACTCTTGGATGCTCAGAACGTGACGCCTAACCGGCTAGAGGATTCACAGTCCTCAAGTGTAATAAGTCTTCAGTCACAGACATGTAAAGACTTGATGATGCCTAACACTCTTTGGCTCTGGGTGTTTGGGCTTTTTCCTCACAAGGATTTCTCTCTCAAATGCTTCAAGGTGGGTTGCTCTCAAACGACAAAAGCCGTGCACAAACTCTGAGCAGCCACCAATTTATGGTGTAGGGGTGGGCTATTTATAGCCACTAGGCAACCCGACCTGATTTGTCCAAAATGACCACGGTCACTAAGGAACTGACACGTGTTCCAACGGTCAGATTTCAAACACACGCGGCAACTTTACTTGGGCTACAAGCAAAGTTGACTCATCCAGCTCTGGATAAGATTTGCTCTCATTGTCTTCGCTTGAAGACATAGGATTTGAGTTGAGCATCACTTCAGTCACTCTGACTTAGTTCACTTGGACCCCACTTAATAGTACGGTGGTTCCTATGACTCAACAAAGAAGAAAAGGAAACAACGAAACCAGACAGTCTTCACGCTCCACAGTCTTCACGCAATGTCTTCTCATGTCATAGTCTTCAATATGAATATCTTCTCATACCACCATTGTCTTTAATGTCTTCGTACATTTTTAGGGGTCATCTCCGGTAGGTAAACCGAATCAATGAGGGACACTACCTGCGTTATCCTGCAATTCTCACAAACGCATTAGTCCCTCAACCAACTTTGTCGTCAATACTCCAAAACCAGCTAGGGGTGGCACTAGATGCACTTACAATCTCCCCCTTTTTGGTGATTGATGACAAACTGGTTGAAGTTTTCAACGAGGATAAAGTATGTGGAATTGTAAGGATAGGGAATTGTCTTCATAAGTAACAAGGGCTCCCCCTGAAGATGTGCATATAAGTAATTTGCTTTTGGAGTGCAAATGCACATGGCAGGTTGTACTTGTGGAGATCCACTTCAAATTATGAAGATAATTCATCATGCATGAAATGATATAGCAAGTAGAATGACATGCATAATGAAAAATGGACGTCTGCAGAATGATCTAAGTGCGGAAGTTATCATCGCACATGCGGAATTTATCATCGCATCACAAAGTGAAGCAAATAAGTAGCGAGCGACCATCAAGTTTAGGTGTTACAACTCGAGAACCAAATGTTTCAAAAGCAAGAGTTGTAAGCACGAGGCAAAATATAATGCAACCGCCCATATGAACCCGCTTGAAGACTATCAACTCATACGCTTCTCCCCCTTTTGTCAGTAAGGACCAAAAAGGTTTGAAGACATAGAGCATCTACTCGTCCTCATGAGTAGGTGAAGCAGCAGGGTTGTCGTTGTTGGTTGGCGGTGCGGATGAACTTGGTGCAGTGTTGATGCGCGCAGTAGTAGGAGGTGGTGAAGTAGCATCATCTTCATCATCGATCACTCTGGCATTTACCGTTGCCGCGGAGGAAGAATATTCAGAGTCTTCAAGAGATGGAGTGCGACGCAGGACAGCAGTCCGTGGAGGAGTGGAGTCAAACTAGAATCTTTCATTGAAGCCATCGTCTTGAAGATCTGCTTCAGCACTAAGCAGGGTCAAACTCTTCCATGATCGCCGGCAAGTTTCATGAGCAACAAAGGCATTCTTGGTGGCAAGGTTGCGAATGCAATTGACATCCACCAAGAGTCTTTGCATCTGTCTCTTGAGCCAAAAATGATGCTTATCCTGTTTCTGATGAAGGGACACAAGAAGTTCTCGGTCATTGAGAACGCGAGAACGCTTCCGAGGCCTTTGTGCAATGGTGCTTTCAGTGGCTTCAGTAGGTGCTCGATGAGGCAGACGAGTATTTCCAGCCAATGGATAGATTCGTGTCGCTACTTGAACACCTTCAATGGGTTGAGTGAAGCTTTGGTGCTCAGCATTCTGAAGACAAAGAGGCCTCTTGGCAGGGTCAGAGTATATAGCTTCAACTGACATATCAACCTCTGGCAAAAAGATCATATGATTGCGAGTAGAGGGCTGATAGTTGACAGATGAGTGTCTCTTGATGAGGCGCATGACCCATGGAGCATAGAACTTCAGACCAAATAGGTCAGAGCCAGAAGCAGCAAGTTGCCTGATGAAGAATTCTTGAGTGTTGAAGCTGATGCCGTTGAGAATATAGAAGACCAAAGTCTTCATAGCTCCTTCAAGCTTGGCGCTGATGAATGTCCTTTGAGAGGCCATAGAGTTCGCCTGATGATATGATATATGGTGCAAGGCAGATACTCAAGGTCTTCAACAAAGAACTCTGTTGGATATTCAGCGGCAGATGGCAAGGGCTTCATGATGCTCAACATCTGGCTCATATTGGGTTCTGGCTTATGGAAGATACTCTCCACTGCATTGTGGTGTAGCTGACAGTCAGGTTCATATAGTTCTCCAGGAGTGGCTAGCCCTGTGAGCTCGATGATATCCATAGCTTTGGCTTCATGATGAACATTTCCAGTCATCCACTCGAGAACCGATGTCTTGATGTCTCCGTAGTAGCCGCGAATGTGTAGAGTAGCATAGAATTGAAGCAATAGCTCTTCATTCCAATGTTCTTTGTCTGTCACAAAGTGGAGCAGACCAGCATCACGAAAGCAATCAAGTGCTTCTTCTAAGCACGGCAGTCCAGCAATGGCTTCAGTGTCAAGGCGCATATGAGGGAAAATGCGCCCTTGATCATATAGAACGCAGGAGTAATAGCTTCTCTGCTGATAGCTCCAGAACCGATCTGATGATATCCTTGGCTTGGAGTAGGGGTTCTTGGCGCTGTCAAAGAAGGTATTGTGGCTTTTGAAGCCATTTGCATTGAAGGACCCTGGTGAGTTTGCAGTACCTGGAAACCTTGGTAGCCTAGGCTTTGGCTTCTGGACCTGAGACCTATGCTCAACATGATAATCAAATTGAGGTCCAGAGGCAGTAGGCGGAGGTACCAGAATGGGCCATCGGACAGTGGTTAGCTGACCATGACTGTATGCTTGCTAAATAGTATGGGGCCTTGGAGGCGGAACAGGACCAGGGGCAACAGCTGAGGCATCAGGCTGCACAACAGGTGCTTCGGGAGCAGTTGTCTCATTAGCTTCAGGTGCAGCAGCCTCATTGGTTTCAGGTTCAGTGGCCACATTTGCTTCTGGCACACTGGTTGGTGCAGGCTCCACATTGGCGTCAGCCATGACTACATCATTGGCTTCATTAGCGTTGGCGGTGGCAGCCTCAACATTGTAAACCTCCTCTCGACGAACAGGAGGGTCGGGCACAGGCACGTTCACATCAGGAACTGCTTCTTCAATTACTGGGGGAGTAGGGACACGTACTTCTTCTTGATTTTCCTCAGCTGATGCAGCCAGAATGTCTTCAGCAGCTTGTGCTTCAGACTCGGAGACATTCACAGTTGGAGTAGGTTCAGAAAAGACTTGACGAGCAACAGGTGAACGTTGCACTTCTCCTTCTGGAACGCTAGACAGAGGGACTTGAGGCCTTTGTCCTTTGCAAAGCCTGCAAAATGCTGGCAACGCCTTGGGAGATGGAGTTGGCTGGGCCTCAAAGTCTTCATCCTCTTCTTGCACGGGGGTGTAGCTTGTTGTTGTTGTTGTTGGGGAGTACTGGGGGAGTCTTGTAGCTGCGGGTGATCAGCCCACGATGCATCTCGAGCAATTGGCGCCGAGGGCGACCAATCTTGATGAGTTCATTGTTCATATGAACAGCGATGATACCACGTCATGTTCGATCTGAGGAAGAACTTCATCATCAGCTAAATTGTCATCATGACCAATGTCTTCAGCAGCGGTGGGTACAGCTGCTGGAATATCTTTAGCTTCATGAGTCTCTGTGGGAGCAGGCTCATGGACTATCATCCTTCGTTCTTGATGTTACGACTGGGCGAACCATCGAAATGGGTTCAACAACTAAGGGCTCGTGGAAGCAGCCCTAGTCTTCTTGGTCTTGCGCTTCTTCTTGGAGGAGCGGCATCGAGGCTTCATATTCTTTCTCTTTCGGCTTCGGCCTCGGCAGCCCTCGTCTTCTTACATCTGCTCAAGCGGTTGTGGTGACCTTTGGCTTCGAGCCACCATGCTGCTTGGGAAGATAATGCGAGGGGCTTCTTGGCTTGAAGGTTCAGGCTGGTCAGCAGGAAGCTTTTTCTTCTTCTTTGCAGCCATCCTGGGGTCAATGCCAGGACGGCCAAGTGACTTGCGCTTTTCAGCCTCATTGTAGGCGAGCACACACTTATCAGCCAAACTCTTCATGCGCTCTCGAGAGCCCTGAGCTTCTTCACGCTTCTTCAGAAAAGCTTCTTTAAGCTCATGTAGCATGACTTTGAAGTTTTTGACGTCTTGATCACTTAGCTTGGCCACATGCTTCTTGAATTGAGCCTTCTCAAAATCAATCTTGTTCTTGAAGGCGACACTGAGGCCAATAGGAAGCTGCAAATCTTCAAAGCTGAGATTGGGGGTGTCGAACCACTCATCAATGAAGTTGTGGATGATTGCCACATCAAAGAGAGGCAAGTTGTTGAAGATTTCTGCTTCTTCCTTGCTCTTTATCAGCTGCTCAAGGGCATCATCAGCAAGATCATCATCACTTGACAGATCAATGGGTTCTTCGCGCAGAATGGCGGCAGGAGTCAAGGCTTGATCAGTTCGTCTGACAAGTTGCTTTTTCTTCTCTGTTCTCTTGGAGACACATGATTGATCTTCAGACTGCACATCGGCTTCGTGGAGGTGCAAGTGGCGATTCGCCGCGAGAAGTCTTCGGAGGTGCAGCTGATCTTGAAGCCTTTGGCTTCTTTTGCTTCTGCGGCTTTGGAGGAGGAGTTGGGGCTTCATCGGAGTCAGCATCATTTTCAGAATGATCTACTCTGGCACCTTGGACCACGATGTAGGTGATGAGGCCGTCAAGGTTGGAGAAGGGGCTGATAACATTTGGATCAGCATCACGGGAGCCGTCAGCACGGGGAGCAGAGGGACCTGGGTTGAAGTCCAATCCTAATGACTTCTTGTTCTTCTTGGCCGAAGCCACAGCAAACTGGAAGTTGCGCTTGAAGAGTGAGTCGTCACGACACTAGAGTAGTGAAGTGGGATCGGCGTTCTCAGGCTGTGGTCCACGGACCATGCAAGGATAGAAGCCTTGAGCAATGGCTTCGGCTCTGTTCTTGGGTTGAAGACCTCGATAGAGGATATCACCCCAAGGTCTCTTGATGGCATTCTTCTCTGCATATTCCTTCGTCACAAACTTGTACTTGAACCATTCCTCAGCCCAATAGCGTCGAATCCATTGGATTCGTGTCTTTCTCTGATGATAATTCTCTTCGGGATCTGTCTTGTAGAGTTCTGCTAGGTCATCAGGCAGATCTTTGGATGTTCCTTCTCTGCGCTGTCTACCACCCTTCCTTGCTGATTTTTCTGCAGCCATGAACTTCAAACTGAATGGCTTCAATACGTTCAAAGGCTTCAAAGACTTACGCTTGCTGGTCAAGCAGAGGCGCTTCGGAGAATTGATATGATGTTGTAAGTATTCGCAAGCGAATGCGGACTATGAGAACCAAGGATTCTCCCACGAACATGTACTGTGATAAGCATTAGAGATGCGAGGAAGGGAAGAGGTCATATGCATTCTCGGAAGATTTTGAAGATAAATCAGTTTGAAGACATTGACCTCATGATGCGAAGACATTCACTTATATAGGTGAGTTGGTTCCGATTTGTACCAATCCGTGAATAAGTACAAGTGAGGAATCAAACTAGACAGAAATCTAAGTGAATTGACTAGGCAAGATGAGATGCAAGCAGAATAGATCTAACATTGAATAGGCGAAACCACTTTCGTAAAAAGGATGAATCTTGAAGATCAAAAGGTGGTAAAATAGAGTTATAATTACCGCATCGAAGAACTGCTAGATGGGATGAATAGGAGACCGAAAGCAGTTCAGCCCACCGTGCCCTAACTTGGCGACGGAGGACACCTACGGCGACGGCGGAGAGGACGATGTCCATGGCCGGCGTGAGGGCGGCATCGGAGAAGTCGCGGCAGCTAAGCGCCGTCGCCGGGCGTCGTCGAGAGCTAGCGGTGGCGCTAGGGTTTTGACGGAGGTGGAGAGGTGGAAGAAGGATTTCTTTACCGCAGGGGACAAGTATTTATAAGTAGGTGAGCGACACAGCGCAATTACGCTGGTGCCCCTGGCGGTTCACATCTGAGGGGCACGTGGCACGCATGCAACATACTCAGAGTTGTCCCACGTTCCCACGCCCTCCAGGCATGTCGGAGAGTTATTCCGACTTCTCCAGATTTCAACAATAAAGATAAGTCAATTAAAACAGATTTAATGTTTGTTTCTTTGCCTTCTGCTGACTAGGACGCAGAGAAGACATTCGACAGTTCCAATAGAATGCATATGATTTGGACAGATAGAGTTTGAGATAGGAAGCATAGAGAGGTTAGGGTCCGATCACATTCACTTAGTTCAAAAGATCCAACCTTGAAGACATAGCTATAAGTGAATGTTGTAGAGGACAGAACACTAGTATATTTATATCAGAAAGCAATCAAATCATCATAGTGTAGAAAATCATGAAGATAAATTGAAACTGAAGACAAACCAAATGCGAAGTCATTGCAATATAACGCCATGAGTGAAACACTTCAAACATAGAAATTTGGTGGTGGCGTTACCCACCGTATAGGAAGTATTAGACCCAGACACGGTGCACAATTATCGTGGCGCTCCGAAGTCAAATTCCATGTTAATGTATTCACACTCAGAGTATAAATCTTCATTGATTGAAGATATACATTACTTTGTGTGTTGCACATCTAAGTCATCAACATGCATAAGTGTTAGGATGTGTGCCTGATCACAGGACATTAGAGGATTCCAAGATATTTAGCTCACACCGTAACTTGCAAAACCTTTTCTCATCCAAGGGCTTTGTGAAGATATCGCGATTGCTCTTCGTGTTGACATGAATGATATCGATATCTTTCTTCATAACATGATCTCTCGAGAAAGTGATGACGAATTTCAATGTGCTTTGCCTTTGAGTCTCGGATGGATTGTTGGCTATCTTGATGGCACTTTCGTTGTCGCAGAAGAGAGGTACTTGTTTCAGGTTGATGCCATAATCCTTGAGAGTTTGCTTCATCCATAGAAGCTGAGCACAACAGGATCCAGCAGCAATATATTCAGATTCGGCAGTTGAGATTGATACACAGTTCTGCTTCTTTGAAGACCAACAGACAAGTGATCGTCCAAGAAAATGACATGTGCCTGACGTAGACTAGCGATCCACCTTGTCACCAGCATAATCAGCATCCAAGAATCCAACCAAATCAAATTTTGAGCCCTTGGGATACCATAATCCGAGTGTTGGGGTGTAAGCCAAATATCGAAGAATTCGCTTCACAGCTAAGTGATGCGATTCCTTTGGTGCCGCTTGGAATCGAGCACACATGCAAACACTAAGCATAATATCTGGCCTAGATGCACATAGATAAAGCAAAGAACCAATTATGGAGTGGTATACCTTTTGATCGAACTCTTTACCATTGTCGTCGGGACCAAGATGGTGTTTGGCTGGCATTGGCATCGTGTAGCCTTTGCAGTCTTCCATTCCAAACTTCTTCAGACAATCTTTGAGGTATTTTTCTTGAGATATGAAGATGCCATTTCTTTGTCGATTTAATTTGAAGACCAAGGAAGAACTTCAGCTCATCCATCATGGACATTTGATATTGCTCTTGCATCATGTACCCAAACTCATCACTATACTTCTGGTTGGTGCAGCCGAAGATTATGTCATCCACATATATTTGGCACACAAATAATTCGCCATCATATGTCTTCGTGAAGAGTGTGGGATCGAGGGATCCAGGTTTGAAGCTTTTTCTCTTCAGGAAGTCTTTGATTGTATCATACCATGCACGAGGAGCTTGTTTGAGGCCATACAGTGCTTTGTTTAGCTTATACACCATATCAGGATGTTTTGGATCTTCAAAGCCAGGTGGTTGTGCGACATATACTTCCTCTTCAATTTTGCCATTGAGAAATACACTCTTTACATCCATTTGATATAGCAAGATGTTGTGATGATTAGCGTAGGCTAGCAGTATGTGAATAGCTTCAAGCCTAGCAACAGGAGCAAATGTTTCATCGAAGTCAATTCCTTTAACTTGAGTATATCCTTGAGCCACAAGACGTGCTTTGTTTCTGACGACTTGACCATGCTCATCTTGCTTGTTTCGATATATCCACTTTGTTCCAATAATGTTATGCTTGCGAGGGTCAGGTCACTTGACAAGTTCCCAAACATTATTCAGCTTGAACTGTTGAAGTTCTTCTTGCATGGCTTGAATCCATTCAGGTTCCATAAAAGCTTCAAAGAACTTTCTTGGGTTACGATATTGACACAAATGAAAAGTGCCCACGTAAGTTTGCTAGCTGTGTTGCTCTTGATCGAGTGAGTGGACCAGGTGCATTGATACTGTCAGTTATCTTCTCTATTTGAACTTCATTTGCAACACGTGGATGAACAGGACAAAGATTTTGCTCTTGCTGATCATTGTCATCATTGGGAGGATTGTCTTCGGTCTGAGCATTGTCTTCAGGTTGATTTGGTGCAAAGATGATAAGTTCCTCTTCAGGCTGTGCTTTAGAGGGCATGAGTTCACCAGTTCCCATCAGCTTGATAGACTCGCTTGGAGGAGCTTCATCTAGTGTACTTGGCAGAATCTCTCTCTGTGAACCATTGTTTTCATCACATTTCACATCCACAGTTTCAATGATTTTGTAGAGATAAAGGTTGAAGACTCTGTAGGAGTGTGAATCCTTTCCATAGCCAAGCATGAAGCCTTCGTGAGCCTTAGGTGCAAATTTTGACTTGTGATGGGGATCCTTGATCCAAAGATCTAGCTCCAAATACTCAAGTGGCGACGTTTGGCTTCTTGCGTGAGGAGCTCATACGATGCTTTGTTGAAGCTTGTGGATGTACACACGGTTGATGATGTGACATCTTTGTATCAATAGCTTCAGCCGAACTTTCTTGGTGTCTTGTACTCATCTAGCATTGTTCGAGCCATCTCAATGAGGGTTCTGCTTTTGCGCTCAACAATGCCATTTTGCCGAGGTGTGTATGGAGCAGAGAACTCATGAGTGATTCCCATTGTATCCAGATCTGAGATCAAGTCCAGCGTTCTTGAATTAAGTGCCATTGTCACTTCTGATGTGCTTGATCTTCACGCCATAATTGTTCATTGCTCGATTTGCGGTTACCAAGACATCTTGCACTTCAGTCTTGTAAAGAATTATATGAACCCATGTGTATCTTGAGTAGTCATCAACAATGACGAAGCCATAGAGACAGGCAATTGTTGTGAGGGTGGAGTAGTGAGTAGGTCCAAATAAGTCCATGTGTAATATCTCGAAGTGTTGAGATGTTGTCATGATTGTCTTCGAGGGGTGATTTGCCCTTGTCATCTTTCCAGCTTCACAGGCACCACACAGATGATCCTTCTTGAACTTGACATCATCGATGCCAATGACATGCTTCTTGACGAGTGAGTGTAAGTTCCTCATGCCAGCATGTCCTAGCCTTCGATGCCAGAGCCAGCATTCTGAAGCTTTTGTGAGAAGACATACGGCAAGCTGCGGTCCTGCTGAGAAATCTACCATGTATAGATCATCTTTTCAATACCCTTCAAAGACTAGAGACTTGTCAGACTCCATTAGTACAAGGCAATGATATTTTCCAAATATCACAATCATGTTCAAGTCACAAAGCATTGAGACAGACATTAAGTTGAAACCAAGGTGTAAGCACATTTGCTCCCTGGGTGGTTTTGGTAATTAATGACAACATACTTTGTGGTTGGACTAATGCTTTTATCAAGTATGTTTCAGGAAGCTCAATCACATTGGCATGGCAAAAGGACTGGAGAGGTGGACCCCTCAAGATGCTAAGGCAAGCATTGGCAAAAGCTCAAGACTCCATTTTTGGTTTAGTGATCCAAGATCACATTGAGTCCATAGGAAAGCCAATACTATTAAAAGGGGATGAGGTTATGATAATGACCTGGTTGCTCAAAGTGCTTAGTGATACATCTCCTAAACTATCAGCAACTCTCACTGTCATATACACTCATAAGTAATCTCGGTCCCACCGATTTTCCAAACCCAGTCACACCGAGATGAACCACCTCAGCCATAAAGCCAAACCCTAGAAATCTCGGATTTTCCGATTCTGAACTCGGTCTCACCGAAACTTGAGTTGCCAAGCTTCAGAATCATACATCATCAAATCGGTGTCACCGAGATGATGAAGTTGGTCCCACCGAGATTGGCAAGCTCTTGTCTTTGGACGAATCGGACTAACCGAGATTGTATTTTCGGTCCCACCGAAAATCCCAACGTTCACATGATTTGAACTCTCGGTCTCACCGAGTTGTCAACTTCGGTCTCACCGAGATTGGTCAAATGTGTGTAACGGTTGGATTTTGTGTGGAGGCTATAAATACCCCTCCACCCCCTCTTCATTCGTGGAGAGAGCCATCAGAAAGTACTACCACTCCTACCTTACATTTTCGAGAAGAGAACTACCTACCCTTGTGTTGAGATCAAGTTGCTCCACTCCCACCATATGAAGCTTGATCTCTAGCCTTCCCAAGTTGCTTTCCACTCAATCCTTTCTTCCACCATAGCCAAATCGGTGAGGAGAGTTGAGTGTTGGGGAGATTATCATTTGAAGCACAAGAGCAAGGAGTTCATCATCATCAACACCATCTATTACCTTTTGGAGGGTGGTGCCTCCTAGATTGGTTAGGTGTCGCCGAGCCTCCGTCAAGATGTGGAGTTGAACCAAGAAGTTTGTAAGGGCAAGGAGATCGCCTACTCGTGAAGATCTACCCCGAGTAAGGCTAGCCCTCCGTGGGCGAGGCCATGATGGCATAGACAAGGTTGCTTCTTCGTGGACCCTTCGTGGGTGGAGCCCTCCGTGGACTCTCGCAGCCGTTACCCTCCGTGGGTTGAAGTCTCCATCAACATGGATTGACGATAGCACCACGTATCGGAACCACGAGAAAAATCTCCGTGTCTCCAAATTGCGTTTGATCTTCTCCACTTCTCTTTACTACTTGTGCAATTTACTTTCCGCTGCCCATACTCTAGAATTGCATGTGTAGTATGCTACTTGACTTGTGTGTTATGCAAAATCTGCCAAGAACTTGTCTTTGTCAAAAGGCATAATTTTTATCTTGTCGAGTAGTCTAATCACCCCCCTCTAGACACTCTCACCTTTTCGATCCTACAATTGGTATCAGAGCTTTGGTCTCCATTGCTTTGGTTTACACACCATTGGAGGAAGATGGACGTGTCTACGTTTGGGAGTGTTAGCCATAGAGTGCCTATTCTTGATGGAGTATCCTATAACTCGTGGAGGATTGAAATGCTTATTATCTTTAAGATGTATAACTTGCGCAAATATGTTGAAACCCCATATGTACCTCCATTTGACCCCTTGCACCCTACCATGGATGAAGAGCTTGATTTGCTTCGTAACCTTAGAACTGTAAATCTTATCATTAGAGGTTTGCCCGATAACTTGCTTAAGCTCGTTACAAACTTTGAGTGCGCCTATGCTATGTGGAAGTTCTTGGAAGAACTTCATCCGGACTACTCTTTGAGAGGTCTTGATGAAATTCTATACAAGACTATTGAATTTGATATGATGCGCCCCAATGATCCCAACTTTGATAAATGCTTCTTTGAGCTTCGTGATCTCATGAAAAAGAAGGGTGATCCTTGTCTTATCAATGCTCAAATTAGAAATGCTCTTGTATTGCATTCCGATGATTATTGTCACATTGACAAAACTAATGCAAGTTGTTGTCAAATTGACCTAGGTATTGATGATGAACAATCTATGGGTCAATATGATGATGAGCATGAGCATGATGATGATTACTCCGATTCGGACACCGAGCTAGACAAGATCATGAAGAGTCTCAATCTTATGGCAAATATGAGAGACTACATATCCGGCGGAAAAGAGTGGATTCTTGATAGTGGATACACCGATCACATGACCGGAGACGAAGACATGTTTCGAGAGGTTGCAAAGAACGATGGTCCACGCAAGTATGTGACTTTTGGAGACAACTCCAAGGGTAAGGTACTTGGCCTTGGTAAGGTGGCCATATCTCATGATAGCTCTATTCAAAATGTCATGCTTGTTGAATCACTTGGATACAATTTACTTCCGTGTCTAGATTAGTGACTTTGGATTCAATGTGCTATTCATCAAGTAGATTGCCAAGTCTTTCATCGTGACAATCATAACATGGTTTTTACCGTATCCGTAGAGGTGATCTATATATTGTTGATTTCACTAAGAAAGCCCAACCTAGAACTTGCTTCATTGCTAAATCTGCTAAAGGTTGGTTATGGCATAGAAGGCTTGGACATGTTGGTATGCGTAATCTAGACAAGCTAATCAAAGGTGATCATATTCTTGGTGTTAAAGATGTCTTCTTTGACAAAGATAGACTTTGTAGTTCCTGTCAAGCAGGAAAACAAGTAGGTGGAAGTCATCCCGTGAATAACATCATGACCACAAGGAGACCGCTTGAGCTTCTCCATATGGATCTCTTCGGTCCCAATGCTTACAAGAGCCTTGGTGGTAACTCCTTTGGTCTAGTTATAGTTGATGATTATTCTAGATTTACGTGGGTATTTTTCCTTGATGACAAATCACAGGTTCAGAGAATCTTCAAAACCTTTGCCAGAAAGGCCCAAAATCAATTTGAGGTGAAGATCAAGAAAGTTCGGAGTGACAATGGAACAGAGTTCAAGAACGCCCATGTAGACTCTTTTCTCGATGAGGAAGGGATTCTACATGAGTTCTCGGCTACTTATACTCCTCAACAAAATGGAGTTGTTGAGAGGAAGAACCGAACGCTCATAGAGATGGCGAGAACGAGGCTTGATGAATACAAGACACCGAAGCACTTTTGGGGTGAAGCCGTCGAGACAGCTTGTCATGCTATCAACAGGCTTTATCTTCACAAGCTCCTCGGCAAGACACCATACGAGCTCCTCACCGGTAACAAACCCCAAGTGGGATACTTTCGTGTCTTTGGTTCAAAATGCTATATCCTTGATAAGCATCGTCGGTCTAAATTTGCTCCTAAAACTCATGAAGGTTTTTTTCTTGGTTATGGATCAAACTCCCACACCTACCGTGTCTACAATAATTTCACCCGAAAGGTTGAAGAGACGGTAGATGTGAAGTTTGATGAATCTAATGGCTCGCAAGTAGAGCAAATGCCTATTGATGTAGGAGACAAAGACCCATTGGAAGCCATTAAAGATTTATCTATTGGAAAGATTCGTCCCATGGAAGTGAAGGAGAGTACCTCATCTACATATGTGGAGCCCCCTACCTCACGGCAAGATGAACCTCAAGGCAACATGGAGGCTTCCACAAGTGGAACTCACCAAGATGAGGATGTGCAACAAGAAGATCCACCACAACCTCCTTCTCCACTGCCTCAAGACAACACCAACAACAATGAAGAAGAAGAGGAAGATGAGGATGATGAGGAAGCTCAGCCACAACCACAACAAAAGCTATCCCGAGTCCGAGCAAGAGTCAAGAAAAATCATCCCGTGGAACAAATGATGAACGACATCGACTCCGGGAGAATTACTCGCTCTAAAACTTGCTTAGCTAACTTTTGTGAGCATTACTCATTTATCTCTAGTATTGAACCTATGAAGGTAGAAGAAGCACTTGAAGACCCGAACTGGGTGAACGCTATGCACGAAGAGCTACACAACTTCGAGAGGAACAATGTATGGACTTTGGTAGAGAAGCCCAAGGATGATCAAAACGTCATTGGAACCAAATGGGTGTTTCGGAACAAGCAAGATGAAGATGGACAAGTCATCCGCAACAAGGCTCGTCTCGTAGCTCAAGGTTACACACAAGTCGAAGGTATGGACTATGGTGAGACCTATGCCCCCGTTGCTAGACTTGAGTCCATTCGCATTCTTCTTGCTTATGCCAATCACCATGATATTACTCTCTATCAAATGGATATTAAAAGTGCTTTCCTAAATGGTGAAATTGAGGAGGAAGTATTTGTGAAACAACCTCCCGGATTTGTGAATCCTAAAAAGCCTAATCATGTTTACAAGTTCACAAAGCTCTTTATGGTCTTAAACAAGCTCCTAGAGCTTGGTACAAATGCTTGACTAGCTTTCTTCTTGAAAAAGGCTTTGAGATTGGAAAAATAGACTCAACGCTATTCACGAAAAGGATTGATGGTGAACTATTTCTGTGCCAAATATATGTTGATGATATTATCTTTGGTTCAACTAACCCTCATTTTAGCGAGAAGTTTGGAAAGCTCATGTCGGAGAAGTACGAGATGTCCATGATGAGTGAACTCAAATTCTTCCTTGGGTTGCAAATCAAGCAATCTAAGGAGGGTACCTTTGTCTCACAAACAAAGTACACCAAGGATCTCTTCAAGAAGTTCAACATGCAAGAAAGCAAAGGTATGAGAACCCCCATGCCTACTAGTGGACATAATGACTTGACAAAAGATGGAGAACCCGTTGATCAAAAGGTTTAACGATCTATGATTGGTTCTCTACTATATCTCTGTGCTTCTCGTCCTGACATAATGTTGAGTGTATGCATGTGTGCTCGATATCAAGCAGCCCCTAAAGAATGTCATCTTAAAGCTGTTAAAAGAATTGTGAGATATTTGATTCACACACCAAACTTTGGCATTTGGTATACTAAGAGGGCCTCTTTCGATCTTGTTGGCTATTCCGACTCGGACTATGCCGGTGACAGGGTTGATAGAAAGTCAACTTCGGGTACGTGTCAATTCCTTGGTCGATCTCTTGTATCTTGGTCCTCCAAGAAACAAAATTCGGTATCATTATCCACCGCCAAGCGTAATATATTGCTGCTGGTTCATGTTGTGCTCAGTTGCTATGGATGACACAAACGCTTAAGGATTATGGGATACATGTGAGACATGTTCCTTTGCTTTGTGACAATGAGAGTGCGATTAAGATTGGACACAATCCCGTGCAACACTCTCGAACGAAACATATTGAAGTTGGTCACCATTTTATTCGTGGTCACATTGCCAAGGGTGACATCAATCTTAAGCATGTTCGTACTGACAAACAACTTGCTGATATCTTTACAAAACCTCTTGATGAGAAGGTGTTTTGTCGCTTAAGGAGTGAGTTGAACATCATTGATGCTTCAAACTTGGAGTGAAAACTCCATTGATGCATGCAAGGCATGAGCCTACTTGACTAGTCCTTGATATTTCTCTTATGATGATGATCATATGTCTTGGACACATTTGCCCCCTTGTATTGCATCTAACTCCTTGCAGGTACTTGGATGATCTACATTCCACAAGATTACCACACACTCAAATCTTGAGTAATCTTGTCATTGACCAAGTATCTAGCCCTTTGGGATGTTGAGTTCAAGGAACAAAATTCCACATATCCTTTTTGACACCTTATACATCTAGTATTTCACTCTTGTCATCTTGGATATTCTTGAGTATTTCCTTGCTTGCCTAACCCATGTAGGAAGATGAACTACACAAGTGGAAATGGCGCTCTAATTTCACATACAATGAGCACCTACATCAAGTTCACCTACATGAGCAAAGCAACAACAAGCCCAAGGTATGTTCTTCACATCTTTAAGGAGCTTTGCTCAAAGACATGAGTACAAGCAGCTTCATAAGATGTGATCACATCAAATGCTTAATCGAAAAATGGCAACCCCATTTTGAGCTTAAACGATGAGTATGACCTATGATCAAATGTTCTCATTTGACTCCTAAGTCAAAATACTCAAACATAGGTGACCTAGTCGCCGACCCCTATCTAGATGAAGTACATATGTTTTGGAGTGTTTTGTTTTTGCTTTCTCTTATGTTCTCTCATTGAGTTTTCTTATATTAAAAAAAAGAACTTCATCTAGGAATCTTTTTCATTTCTATTCTTCTGTTTTTTTGAATATCTTTTTGGCTCTGATCAATTCCTTGAAAATCATTTACAAATTCATTGCAAATCCTTTGAAACATTCCTTGCAAAGTGAGCTGAATTATTTTTGTATTTCCTTGAATTAAACTCAAGGCCACCGACTTAAAATTTCGGTCCGACCGAAAAAGGATCTGCCCTAAGTCCCTGACTTTCGGACCCACCGATCCATCTAATTCGGTGTCACCGATTTTCTTTCAGAATATCATCTTCTGCAGCTCCACTCAATGATTTTCTATGCATATTTCTTATTGCCCAGTTGTGATTCTTAAGGATCCCACTTCTTTCCCTCCATCTTCCCTGACCTTTCTAGTTTGCTGTCCTTTTCGGCACTTGATGTCAAAGGGGGAGAAGACTTAGGGGGAGAAGAGAAGATTTAGGGGGAGAAGAAGAGCAATCTTATCTTAAGGGGGAGAGAATCACATCAAAGCTTTGCCGTGTTCCACATTGGATATTACATTTGGCATCATTCTTTTGATTTTGCTCTTTCCATCAAACCCCTTGATCAAAGGGAGAGGAACCTTCACTATTGATATCTTATGGAAAGCAAAATCTCTCAGAGTTCATTGAAAATCTTTTTAGTTTCGGAGACATGTTTGCTGATTCAAGTTTGTGCTCAATATGAGACACTCTTTACACATGTCATCCCTGGCTTGGTACTCTTGATGTTCTTGCAGTTGGTTGAAGAAATACTCTTGTGTTGTCTAACCTTGTTTTCCCAAGTTTATTTCTTCAGGTACAATGCCAAGGAACCTCAAGGTAAGTATATGCACTTTGCAGAATGTGCATGATGGTGACTTGCTTGTGAATACTTGTTTGCAAGAAATCACCATGCACATATGCATTATCACTCACTTCTTTTCACCTGCTCTGATGCATATAGCCAAGCTGCATGTAGCACATCTTGCCTTTCTCTCTTGTGTGCTTGTGGTAGTCCAAAACCATAATTTATGAAAATCTTGCACACTTGTAGGGGGAGCCTGTGTACTACATGTTTGTCAAAGCTTTCGTGATAATTCTGTCTTTCTTTCAGTAAGCTTTGATGTCTTGTTTTGTGTGTTGCCATCAATTACCAAAAAGGGGGAGATTGTAAGCACATTTGCTCCCTGGGTGGTTTTGGTAATTAATGACAACATACTTTGTGGTTGGACTAATGCTTTTATCAAGTATGTTTCAGGAAGCTCAATCACATTGGCATGGCAAAAGGACTGGAGAGGTGGACCCCTCAAGATGCTAAGGCAAGCATTGGCAAAAAGCTCAAGACTCTTCCTTTCTATTTAAGTGATCCAAGATCACATTGAGTCCATAGGAAAGCCAATACTATTAAAAGGGGATGAGGTTATGATAATGATCTGGTTGCTCAAAGTGCTTAGTGATACATCTCCTAAACTATCAGCAACTCTCACTGTCATATACACTCATAAGTAATCTCGGTCCCACCGATTTTCCAAACCCAGTCACACCGAGATGAACCACCTCAGCCATAAAGCCAAACCCTAGACTCGGATTTTCCGATTCTGAACTCGGTCTCACCGAAACTTGAGTTGCCAAGCTTCTGTAACCTTCTGTCATCAAGTCGGTGTCACCGAGATGATGAAGTCGGTCCCACCGAGATTGGCAAGCTCTTGTCTTTGGACGAATCGTACTAACCGAGATTGTATTTTCGGTCCCACCGAAAATCCCAACGTTCACATGATTTGAACTCTCGGTCTCACCGAGTTGTCAACTTCGGTCTCACCGAGATTGGTCAAATGTGTAACGGTTGGATTTTGTGTGGAGGCTATAAATACCCTCCACCCCTCTTCATTCGTGGAGAGAGCCATCGAAAGTACTACCACTCCTACCTTACATTTTCGAGAAGAGAACTACCTACCCTTGTGTTGAGATCAAGTTGCTCCACTCCCACCATATGAAGCTTGATCTCTAGCCTTCCCAAGTTGCTTTCCACTCAATCCTTTCTTCCACCACAGCCAAATCAGTGAGGAGAGTTGAGTGTTGGGGAGATTATCATTTGAAGCACAAGAGCAAGGAGTTCATCATCATCAACACCATCTATTACCTTTTGGAGGGTGGTGCCTCCTAGATTGGTTAGGTGTCACTTGGGAGCCTCCGTCAAGATGTGGAGTTGAACCAAGAAGTTTGTAAGGGCAAGGAGATTGCCTACTTCGTGAAGATCTACCCCGAGTAAGGCTAGCCCTCCGTGGGCGTAGGCCATGATAGCATAGACAAGGTTGCTTCTTCGTGGACCCTTCGTGGGTGGAGCCCTCCGTGGACTCTCGCAGTCGTTACCCTCCGTGGGTTGAAGTCTCCATCAACGTGGATTGACGATAGCACCACCTATCGGAACCACGAGAAAAATCTCCGTGTCTCCAAATTGCGTTTGATCTTCTCCACTTCTCTTTACTACTTGTGCAATTTACTTTCCGCTGCCCATACTCTAGAATTGCATGTGTAGTATGCTACTTGACTTGTGTGTTATGCAAAATCTGCCAAGAACTTGTCTTTGTCAAAAGGCATAATTTTTATCTTGTTGAGTAGTCTAATCACCCCCCCTCTAGACACTCTCACCTTCTTCGATCCTACACAAGGGATTCAACAAGCATCACTTTATCCATGTGTTGATCCTTTGAGATTGCAACTCTACCTAGACCCAATACCTTGCTTTTACCAGTGTTAGCAAACGTGATGTGACTCTTGTCGGATGGACGTAAGGTTGAGTCCATGAGAAGACTTCGATCACCAGTCATATGATTTGTGCATCCACTGTCCATAATCCATTCTGAAGCTTTTGGTGATGTACCCTCTGATGCAGTTAGGAGGATAGGCTTCACAAGAGTGTTGTGAAGCATAAGCATTTGACACATATAGGGACTGTCACAGCTTATATCAAAGTTAGGACATATAGTATGACTGATAAACAATTCAGATGTGAAGTATATAGAATGACATTTTATCATGCGTCCTTAATGTGTTTTAGGTCTGAGAATAGTATCGAACGCCATTGATTGTTGGTCGGAGACCGTATTCTGCAAAAGAGAGTTAGTTATTCTTTGCCACCCACATCTTTAGTGGTGGCTTAGAAGCAATGAGTCTAAGTGCAGCATCTGAGAATTTTGGCTTTGAAGCCCTAGCAAATAGCCTTGCAGGAGATGAATGATACTCATATGAATAAGCGTAAAAGTTCTTAGTCCTATGAACATAACGGTTCAAGATACACACTCATATTCATAACTCGAGCATGATTTCCCGCAAAACATTGGCGTTAGGGTGACTCATGTGAGTCTCAGATTCAGATGAAGCCTTTGGGCCACATGAAGCTATAGGTGCAGGGTTTGTCTTCTTCCTTGGTGGTGTCATGACGACATTCACGGGAAGATTCTCAATGTAACGCTTAGGTACCCAGATCTTCTTCATAGGTGGTCCATTCCTACAGATTAGTACCAATGTACCGCAAACACTTCACCATTCTGATTTTTGAAAAGCTTATAGTTTGCATCAAAGGATTCATCAATGATAATAGGATTAGCATAGGTAAAGCCAGATAAGGTGGATGGATCTCTTGAAGGTTCCTTTGCAGCAACCCATGTGGTTTTGGGGTACCGCCAGCTTCCGAAGACGAGCCATCAACATTCATTTTCCTTTCAACCCAACACCCTCCTTCCTAGGGTTTCATTCAGAATCGCTTTTGAGGACATCGAGAGAGTCCGATGTCCTTCAAACTTTTGTACATCCTGTTTCAAGCAATGTCTTCAACATAGCATTTTCATCAAGAATAGCAAAGTGGTATCCTCCGCAGAGGGGTTAGTAACCACATCAGAGGTGAAGACAATGAAACAAGAGCAGCAAAGTGGAACATTCAAAGAATGATGTAGCGTTATCACGCTCAATGCATTTTAGACATGGTGGTTCAAATCCATTCTGTGTAACGATTATTTGTTGAGCAAGTAATGAATCTCGCTCCTTCTGAAGATCTTCATAATCCACTCTTATCTTTCCAAGGTCTAGCTTTCTTTGAAGACATTCAGAAGAAAGCTTCTCATGATCACACAAGAGAGCATTATGTTGATCTTGAAGGGCGTCAACCTTAGCATGAAGTCTCTGAAGACTATCAGCCAAAGCTTTTGACTGATCCATTTCTTCACCCAACATATCATCACTCTTACTAAGCATGTCTTGAACCTTTTCCAAGATTCTTTGTTGTTTAGTGGAAAGGGAAGCAAGCTTGTCATAACTGGGGCCAAATTCATCACCTGATTCATCATCACTAGATTCAGAGAGATATCATTCAGTTACCTTATCACCCCTTGCCATGTGGCATGATGAGGATGATGATGATTCAGGTGCAAAGGTCATCTCCTTAAGAGACTCCTTGTAGTCCTCAAACCACGGATCATGACGAGTGCGATGACCTTCATAGACCTCAGAAAGCCGGTCCCAGATTAGCTTTGCGTGATTGAGGTGCATAACATTCCTGAACTGATTTCGGGACAAATGAGAGGAGATGACATCCTTCGCCGTAAGGTTCAATAGAGTGTACTTGTGAATGTCATCAGCCTCTACCATCTTGCATAGATCAGTGAGTCCAATCTCAGTGACGGTCCACAGTTCGCTATCCATGCACATAAGTCGCTTATTCATCATGGCCTTCCATCGGGGATACTCATGACCGTCAAAGGTGGGACAAGATATGTTCCTCAATCCTGCAGTCGACATAGCTAAAACTCCAGGTGGTTAAACCGAATCACACAGAACAAGGGAGTACCTTGCTCTGATACCAATTGAAAGTGCTTGTATCGACTAGAGGTGGGGTGAATAGGCGATTTTTATGAAAGTCTTCAAAACTTAGAAGTTTCGAAGACAAACAACAGAAATGACCTAATTAATATGCAGCGGAAGATAAACTACCCTAAGCAAGCCATAGTCAAGTATGCAATGATGTGGAGTACAGGACTAATAGCAGCTAGGTAGTAAGGATCAGGATGGAAGATAGTATGAAGCCAATCAACAGTAGTAGTCAAGCAATGAAGTCAAACAGATACACAGATAGGCAATGACTTCACGAAGACAAACTTAAGTAAGCTTGGGAAGGGATAGAACCAGTTGCTTGTTGAAGACACATGATTTGTTAGACCAGTTCCAGTTGCTGTGACAATTGTACGTCTGGTTAGGGAGGCTGAGATTTAACTCGAAGACCGTGTCTTCACCTTATTCCCTTGAGCTAAGGACACCCAGTCCTCGCCCAATCACTCTGGTAATTCTTCAAGGAGACTTCCAAACCTTCACAGACTTCATTCACCGCAATCCACAATGACTCTTGGATGCTCAGAACGCGACGCCTAACAATTTGGAGGATTCACATCCTCAAGTGTAATAAGTCTTCAGTCACATGACATAAAGACTTCAGTGATGCCTAACACTCTTTGGCTCTGGGTGTTTGGGCTTTTTCCTCGCAAGGATTTCTCTCTCAAATGCTTCGAGGTGGGTTGCTCTCAAACGACAAAAGCCGTGCACAAACTTTGAGCAGCCACCAATTTATGGTGTAGGGGGTGGGCTATTTATAGCCACTAAGCAACCCGACCTGAGTTGTCCAAAATGACCCTGGGTCACTAAGGAACTAACACGTGTTCCAATGGTCATATTTCAAACACACGGCAACTTTAGTTGGGGTACAAGCAAAGCTGACTCATCCAGCTCTGGATAAGATTTGCTCTCATTGTCTTCGCTCGAAGACATAGGATTTGAGTTGAGCATCACTTCAGTCACTCTGACTTAGTTCACTTGGACCCCACTTAACAGTACGGTGGTTCCTATGACTCAACAAAGAAGAAATAGAAACAACGAAACCACACAGTCTTCGCACTCCACAGTCTTCACGCAATGTCTTCTCATGTCATAGTCTTCAATATGAATATCTACTCAGACCACCATTGTCTTCAATGTCTTCGTACATTTTTAGGGGTCATCTCCGGTAGGTAAACCGAATCAATGGGGGACACTACCTGCGTTATCCTGCAATTCTCACAAACGCATTAGTCCCTCAACCAACTTTGTCGTCAATACTCCAAAACCAACTAGGGGTGGCACTAGATGCACTTACAGTAAGTTAGCATGAATTATTATTGTTGACATCAATCAAAGGTGAATACGTTGGGAGGCAACACAATAAGCCCCTATATTTCTCAGTGTCCGGCTGAAAATCCATAACCACAAGTACTGCGTGAGTGTTAGCAATTGTAGAAGACTATATGATAGTTGAGTATGTGGACTTGCTGAAAAGCTCTATTCTTGACTCTTTCTGATGTTATGATAAATTGCAATTGCTTCAATGACTGAGATTATAGTTTGCTAGTTCCCAATGAAGTTTCTGAACCATACTTGACATTGTGAATTGATTGTTACTTGAGCATAAGAAATCATATGACAAAATCTATATATGTTGCTGTTATAAGAATGACCATGATGCCCTCATGTCTGTATTTTTTTATCGACACCTCTATCTCTAAACATGTGGACATATTTTTCAATCTTGGCTTCCGCTTGAGGACAAGCGAGGTCTAAGCTTGGGGGAGTTGATACGTCAATTTTGCATCATGCTTTTATATCAATATTTATTGCATTATGGACTGTTATTACACATTATATCTCAATACTTATGGCTATTCTTACAAGGTTTACCATGAAGAGGGGGGATACCGACAGCTGGAATTCTGGCTGGAAAAGGAGCAAATATTGGAAACCTATTCTGCACAGCTCCAAAAATCCTGAAACTCCATGGAAGTAAGTTTTGGAATTAATAAGAATTATTGAGCGAATAAAACACCAGAGGGTGCCCGCACCCTGGCCAGGAGGGTGGGGGCGCGCCCACCCATACTGGGCGCGCCCCCTGTCTCCTGGGCCCCCTGGTGGCCCTCCGGTGCCCATCTTCTGCTATATGAAGGCTTTTACCCTGGAAAAAAATCATAAGCAAGCTTACGGGACGAAACTCCGCCGCCACGAGGCGGAACCAATCTAGGGCTCCGACAGAGCTGTTCTGTCGGGGAAACTTCCGTCTGGGAGGGGGAAATCATCACCACCGTCATCACTAACGATCCTCTCATCGGGAGGGGGTCAATCTCCATCAACATCTTCACCAGCACCATCTCCTCTCAAACCCTAGTTCATCTCTTGTATCCAATCTTGTATCCAAAACCACAAATTGGTACCTATGGGTTGCTAGTAGTGTTGATTACTCCTTGTAGTTGGTGCTAATTGGTTTACTTGGTGGAAGATCATATGTTCAGATCCTTAATGCATATTATTACTCCTCTAATTATGAACATGAATATGCTTTGTGAGTAGTTACGTTTGTTCCTGAGGACATGGGTGAAGTCTTGCTATTAGTAGTCATGTGAATTTGGTATTCGTTCGATATTTTGATGAGATGTATGTTGTCTTTCCTCTAGTGGTGTTATGTGAACGTTGACTACATGACACTTCACCATTATTTGGGCCTAGAGGAAGGCATTGGGAAGTAATAAGTAGATGATGGGTTGCTAGAGTGACAGAAGCTTAAACCCTAGTTTATGCGTTGCTTCGTTAGGGGCTGATTTGGATCCCTATGTCTAATGTTCTAGTTAGTTTTACCTTAATACTTCTTTTGTAGTTGCGGATGCTTGCAATAGGGGTTAATCATAAGTGGGATGCTTGTCCATGTAAGGGCAGTACCCAAGCACTGGTCCACTCACATATCAAATTATCAAAGTACCGAACGCGAATCATATGAGCATGATGAAAACTAGCTTGACGATAATTCCCATGTGTCCTCGAGAGCACTTTTCTCATTATAAGAAATTGTCCAGGCTTGTACTTTGCTACAAAAAGGATTGGGCCACCTTGCTGCACTTTATTTACTTCCATTGCTTGTTACCCGTTACAATTTATCTTATCACAAAACTATCTGTTACCTACAATTTCAGTGCTTGCAGAGAAAACCTTACTGAAACCCGCTTGTTATTTCCTTCTGCTCCTCGTTGGGTTCGACACTCTTACTTATTAAAAGGACCACGATAGATCCCCTATACTTGTGGGTCATCAGTGGGCTTCTTCCCTTTCTCCTTTTTTGTTGGCGCCATGGCAACGGAAGGGGGCAGAGCTCAAGTCAGATTGGAGGTGGAAACGGAGGCTCAAGGAAGAAAGGGGAACAGGAAGCACGCGGGCACCAAACAGGAAATAACTGTGTAAAGCTTCGTGGCCGCCTAGCCGGGCAGATATTGGGGGAGCATGGGGAAGTGGAGACGCCCACGTCCAATCAACCGCCACGCGGTGACCAAGGCCGCAGGCTGTTGGGGCCCGCGGCGCTCCACACTTGCCCTTTGGCTTTGTTGCTAAGCCAAGTCCGAGCGCACCTTGGGCCCGGGGGCTACTATCAGCGTTCTGGGAACGGGGGTCCCCAGACTTGCCTACCTGCGGCCTGCGGCGTGGCTCAAGCCGTGGCCCAGTACGGACCGTCAACATCAACCCAATTTTAAGACCCTCACGAGGGGCCAAGCCTCGCGGGGCGGACGACGCAAGGCTTCCTCAGGGGCGGCCTCACCAGGCAGGCTCGTGAGGAGGCGGAGATATCAAGGCAAGGAGTACCTCGCGAGGTGCTCGTGACGCAAGCCATGACGATCGAGACCAGGCGGGCGCCAGGCGGGCGCCAGGCGGGCGCCAGGCGGCGTAGTGTCCTCGTTTCCTCTTTGGTGCAAAGGGGGCAAGCGCAGGCGCGGAGTACCGAGGCATCAAGCAAAGGTTACCATATCGGTGCAATGAGACCAAGACCAGTAGAGCGGCAGGACGGAGGTCACTGTGGAGACCAAGACGGCGTCATCGCCAGTGACTTTGGCAGTCGAAGACCAACTTTAGTCAGGATAGCTTGTAGAGTTGTCCCCCTTCAAAAATGGCCGTTGTTGGCTCCCTTCCCGCTCAATATTTGGGAAGAGGACCAGGGCCCTATAAATAGAGATAGCCACCATAGTAGAAGGCATCTGGATCTCACCTAGAGCCAATAGAGACGAATCCATTCCTCTCCAAGCACACCACCACAAGAACACGCCTCGCGAGGCTGTTCTTCCTCTATACTATTCATCATCAGCCCAAGAGGCAATCCACCACACCACACACTGGATGAGGGTATTACACCACAATGGTGGCCTGAACCAGTATAAACCTTGTGTCCCTTGTGTTGTTCATCGTGTAGCTTAGATTCGCGACGAGGCTTTGGGGCGTGGATCCATATGGAGAAGATCTTCGTGCGTACCCCAGAGTTTGAACCTTAAGGGTTTTGCTGGAACCCGACACCCCAGAGTTCTTCTTCTTCTTCTTCTTCTTCTTCTTCTTTTCGTCCTATTCCTTCTTTTCTTCCTCTTCCTTGATTTTCTTCATCTTATTATGTCATTTGTTGACTAAATAGGCTAAATTATGTCATAAATGGACTAAATAGGCTAAATAAGAAGAAAAATACCGTTATCACGGAGGTGAAGGAACGGCCGGGGTTGCGCCAGTGGAAGACGCAGGTGAAGGACCGGTCGGGGTTCCGCCATTGCCAGACGTAGAAGGATTGGTCGATACCTATCGGGAGGCATGCTGCACCAAAGATCATTTCCAATAATGTCTCGTTAGCATGATGCAACTGAAATGTGAATACTAGTAACTAACGACCATTCAAATCAAACTCACCGTGGTCGCCGGAGCAATCTGGGGCATCGGCGGAGGGTTCTGACCATTTTTCTCGCACGTGGTCTGCACATTTGGTTCTCGTGAGTCAGTCATATTAGTTAGTAATGTGAACATTACGTGCATGATTTGGCTAATATGCATGAGAAACGTACCACGAGGTGCTCGTATAGGGCCCGGTGAGATGCCTCGTTCAAGTTCCTCTCCTCCTCCAACAGCTTAGCCGTCCTCTCCTCCCTCTCCGTCTCCCTCTCCATCGCCTCCCTTCTCGCTGCCTCCAAAAGCGCCCGGGTGTTCAATCTCTCTTTCTCAACCAATGCGTGCAATACACCACTCCTCGTTAGCATTGTAATCATCGACGGACGCACACACAATGTAATGGAGGAAAGGTGAGAGAACCGGTATAACTAACCGCCATGGCGAGCTCCGCGGGCCGTGCACGAGGCGTTATCTCAGGATCAGAGCTACTCTAGCGCTTCTTGATCTGCGGGAGAGTCCTAGGACAAAATATCAGTCCATCACGAATGGCTATGGAGCCATGGGACCTCCCACCACCAGATATCATCACCAGCTCTGTATCAAAAGGATCCTGGCTCGGGTTAAAGTCCTCCCCTTTCCTCGCCTTCCCCTTGTCTCTGTACTTCATGATCTTGTGGTGGGAGGAGATGTTGGTGAAGTTCTCTGGATGATCTAGGTCTTCCTCTGAGAATGCCTTGGCCTTCTTGTAAGGGGCACTATGGGCCATGCCATAGACGTCGAACAGATTTGGCACATGCTTCTTGTTGTGGTGCACCTGAGATAGAGGAACAAAATATTATAGTTAACGGCTCAAGCTAGCATGAAGACTGATATTGCTATGTAAATAGGTCATTTTGGAGCTAAGTAAGGTTATTATGTCTTTTTCGAGGAAAATAAGCTAAGTTTAGGTCATTTTGGAGGTAACCAAGATTATTATGCCATTTTGATGAACGTATGCTAATTATGTCATTATTGAGCTATCCAAGGTAGTTATGCATTTTTTACCTAACTAAAGCATATTTAGGCATTTTATAGAGCTATCTAAGGTTATTATGTCATGAATGACATAGCTAAGATTAGTTTAGGTCATTATTGAGCTATCCAAGGTAGTTATGCCATTTTTTAACTAACTAAAGCATATTTAGTTATTTTATAGAGCTATCTAAGGTTATTAGGTCATTTTAGAGCTAATTATGTCATAAATGTACTATCCAAGGTAGTTATGCCATTTTTTAACTAACTAAGCATATTGAGTCATTTTGGAAGGGAAAAATGCTAGCATGAAGAATGAAATTGCATGAATCATGTAGCAAACCACATACCCAGTAATCCCCATACTCAAACAGGTTGGAGCTCCCTTGATGGTGTGGCACACCAACCATTTGGTTACGCTTATCCTTGGCCCTATGGTGTTCGACATGCCATTGGGGACAGCACCACATATCCACCAACGCCTCCCAACAGTCCATCTTATCCGCACACCATCTCGGGGGCACCTAAGTTAGTCAAGAGAAATTTCAGTGCTACGCATCCGAATCAAATCAAGAAAACTAACTTCAAGGCCTTAAGAATAGGTAATAACCTGCAAGTACTTCTCCTTACTCAAAAACTTGCCGCGACACTTCTTCTTGCCCCTCTTAATACCCTTCGAGGCATAGTAGTCTCGAACGGCCTGCACCCGAGCCTCATGCATAAGTTCTGAAGTAGGCGCTTGCACTCGGCTTCGACAACCATAGATGTGGCCTCCTACTCTCCCTCGGAAACCTTGTAGAAGGTCTGCAATCAAACAAGACAACATTGATTAGTACAATCACTAAGTAGTGTTGATTTTTAATTCTGTAAAGGAGAAATTACCCAAAACCGACGGAACACAATGTCAACCACCGTCTCGCACAAGACACCGGCGACCATCTCCTCCGGCGGGGCCGGGACAACCGAGTACAACTCCCAGCTCAGTGCTAGTTGTGGAACCTGACCCTCACAGGGCAACGTGACCCACCCAGGGAAGTGTTGTCGGCAAAGCACACCAAGGACCTAGTTGGGCATGCGGACACCACGGGGGTGTACCCAGCCCCTGCAGTATGACAAGGCCAGCGCATTAGATATTAATTTGAAGAAACATGAAGGCAAAAGGTTAAAAAATAGTAAATGCACTTACTTCAACCCATTAGGCGCAATCAACCACCTCTGGTCGGGGGTCATCGGCACGGGCGGGAGCTTTGTACAGCCACACTTGTAGACCTTCTTGCCCTTCTCAACCAGCTCATCGTCACTGTAGCTATCATCAGAAAAGGTGTCCTCGCTACCATCAGTAGGGCCACTAGCCTCCGAAGTCTCGTGGGAAGAAGACTCCCGGACCGGAGTCTTCTGGTTCGAAGACTATGGGACCGGACTCACGTGGGGTGAAGGATCGGTGACCCGAGTCTGGTGGGGCGAAGGATCGGCGACCAGAGTCTGGTTGGGCGAAGGATCGGCGACACGAGTATGGTGGGGTGAAGGATCGGTGACCGGAGGCTCATGGACCGGAGTCCGAGACAGGTGCACGTCAGACCAAGCAGTCCTGTGGTCGGGTGAATCAGCCGGGGGTGGCGGCGAGGAAGGCGTAGCAGCCTTCCTACCTCTCCAGCTGCCACGTCCACCTCTAGCCTTCTTCGTCCTCCCCCGACCTCTCCCAGGCAAAGAAGAAGCACCCACCGCTGATGTCTACATACTGTCTAGCAGCGCTCTCCGGAGGGGCTGGGGTGGAATAATGGAACCACCCCTCCCATTAGCGCTCGTAGGAGGGTCGGGGTGCTCTGGACCCTTGCCCACCATCCTGTCAACACCTGCAATGACAAAAAGTAAATGAAATTAGTACAACATTAAAAAAATTTAATACCTGACATGAATAATATGTATATAATTTAAGTGTATCATCATCATGAACATAATAAAAAATTGAATACCTGACATGAATAATATGTATATTATTTAAGTGTATCATCATCATGAACATAATAAAAATTGAATACCTGCCATGAATAATATGTGTATAATTTAAGTGTTTCATCATCATGGACATAATAAAATATTGAATACCTCACATTACTAATATTACTCTGAATCGTCTATATATGCTCCATGATCATTATATTCAACATCATCATCACTATCAGTGACGTGCTCATCATCGTCATCAATAAATGCATCAACATGTGGAAGGCCTCCTTTACGTAATCGTTCAAGCATTGACAGCTCATCTGCAGCAGTAACTTCTTCTTGTTCCGGCTCAGGAGTGAAGTCGGATTCACTATCATTGTCTACGTCAATGTTCTGGGGTGGAGTAGAGCGGTTCTTGAAACGTTTTTTGGAAGGACGTGTTTCTTGGAAGAATTCTCCTTCATCATATGTGTCTTGGTTAATGTGAGGTTCATAATCCTCTTCATTGGGGGGAGGTCGTCTAACACGTGGCGGCACTGCATAAATGACATCCCAACCACTGAGATTTGGATCACTTTGACAGGCCCACGGTAAATAGAAACATGGGTTGCCTGTTGAGCCGTAATATAGACATCGGGAACATCCAAATGGGTGCTTTGCTTGATTTCGACTAGCCCTATATGTTCATGAGTCCTTCTAGTCTCCCTCGGCTGGAACCAATAACATCTGAAGACTACGACGTTTGGTGGGTTTTCACCATAGAATTGAAGTTCATAAATTGCTTCAACTCTTCCATAATACTCAATATCTCCTTCGCCGATAGCAGAGACACAACAATTCGTAGACTTTCGGTCGGCCATAGATAGCTCTTTGCCATAGGTACGAAAGCGATACCCGTTGATGTCGTATTTGTCAAATGAACGGACCTTATAGTCAAAACCATCAGCTACTTGTCTCAATTCGGCATCCATAATCTCTGAATTAGCCTACAAGTTTAATACGAAAGGATTGTTGCATTAGTCGCAAATTAGCCAAAGAAATGTAATGGTCTAATGGAAATTACCTTTTTGAACCAAGAGATGAAACCGGGATATTCGCCTCCTTGCTTTGCCAGAAGCTCATACTCTTCTACAAAATCCTTTAGGATCACCGCTCCATACAAGAATATGGCGACGTATCGACTGCATCAAATATCCAGGAATAAGAGCAGTTCAATGGAATTAGAAGTTGCGAAACAATGTACCGAGATCTTACTCGATGTACGGCCGCACTTCTGTTAGGTTGTTGAAGAGATACAGCGAAATGGCCCGCCATTCTTCAACATCCAACGATACTAGTTTCCAATCACTGGCTGGTGCGAGATTCCCTTTGAATAGGCTGAGGTTGGATCGACCCTTTTTAGGGTCGTCAGCATTTTACCGAGGCTTCGGATTATGCAAATGACGATTTTTGGCTTCGTAGTGTGCTGTCACGAAGTTTGCCGCCTCCTCAGTGATGAATGCCTCGGCCATCGATGCTTCAATTCTACATTTATTTTTACATTTTGCTCGAAGCGTCTTCTGCATCCTCTCAGTTGAGTAGCACCAACGATTTTGCACGCCCCCCCCCCCAAATCTTGCCTCTGTCGGGAGATGCAAAATCAAGTGCTGCATTGTATTAAAGAAGCTTGGCAGAAAGATTATCTCTAACTTGCAGATCAACTCCGGCGCCAACTATTCCATTTCTTCTAGGAGGCCAGGCGTTAGTTCTTTCGCACAAATAACAAGGTAGAAATAGCACAGCTCTGCCAGTACTAGCCATTCATCCTCAGGGATGAAGCCACGCAACATCACCGGCATTATCCGCTCAATCCATATGTGCCAATCATGACTTTTTAGACCAAATATTTTCAATTTTTCAAGACTCGCTCCCCTCTTTAGATTTGCTGCATACCCATCGGGGAACATCAACTGCATTTTCACCCACAAAATAATTTCCCTCATAGCTGGCCTTCCAAGATTGAACCATGCCGTTGGCTTTGTCCAGTTCCGCTTTTCTTTTGATTCTTGCATATTTTGTAACGCCCTATCACATAGCTCCACTTGATCAACTGTAGCCTTAGTATTATCCTTTGATTTCCCGTCTATGCCGAACAATGTACCAAAAATGGCTTCCACAATGTTCTTTTCAGTGTGTATCACGTTGATGTTGTGTGGGCAAAGGAGGTCTTTGAAGTAAGGCAGATCTCAGAAGCATGTCTTGTGAGTCCAAGCGTGTTCCTTATTATACCCCTTGAAATACCCTGGATGCTCTGGATCTAGCTCGAGAGCGTTTAACTGATCTAGGGTCTGTTGGCCTGTCAACGCAGGTGGTGCAGAGTGTTTGACAACTCTACCTTTGATGAAGTTCTTCTTGTCTTTCCTGAACTTATGGCGAGGATCTAGAAACGGTCTATGCAAGTCGAAGCAAGTATACTTGTGCCCTGCGGTCAGCCAATGAAACTCAAGAGCTCCCTTGCATGTGGGGCACGGGAACCTTCCATGCACACACCAGCCAACGAATAGCGCATATGCTGGCAAGTCATGCATCGAGTACCTGTACCAGGCACGCATTATGAAGTTCTATTTGCTAAAGGCGTCGTGTGTCTTGAACCCATTATCCCACGCTTCTTGCAATTCGTCCTTAAGCGGCTGATGTACACATTCATATTCTTCCCCGGATAGTTGGGCCCTGGAATTATCAACATCAGGAAAATGTTCTTTCTTTGCATAATCTGCCCGGGGGGGAGATTGAGTGGAATGACAAACACGGGCCAACAACTGTATTGGGCTGCCGTATGACCAAACACACTGAACCCATCCGTGCTGACAGCAACTCGTGGATGCCTTGGATCTGCCGTTTTTTCCTTATGTAATGCATCGAAGCGCTTCCACGCTTCACCATCCGATGTGTGCACCACCATCACATTCCCATCTGCATCTAGTTTGGTTCTTTTGCCCGTTTTGTGCCATGTCATCTGTCTGGCCGTCTCTTTTGACCATGAAAAGATGTTGAAGTCTTGGTATGATTGGCATATACCAAAGAACATTAACGGGTATTTTGGTCTGCGTCTTCTCACCCATACCATTGCCTACCACAACATAGCTGGAAGACTTGCAAATGGGACAATAGTTCAAGTCCTCATACTGACGCCTAAATAAGACACATCCTTTCTCACAGGCATGTATCTTCTCATAGGGCATCTTAAGAGCACGGAGGATTTTGTCTGACTGGTACAAGTTTGCAGATAGCACATGGCCTTTGGGTAGAAATCGTCTGAATATTGTCATCATCACATCGTAGCATTCTCTGCCCAAGTTGAATTGAGCCTTCAAAGCCATTATTTGTGCAATGGCATCCAGCTGACAAAGCTCAGTGTGCTCGTGGAGAGGATGTTTTGAGGAATCCAACATTTCAATGAAGGCCTTTGCAGATTCCTCCATCTCATCGTCCGAGTCCCGAGTATCATCAAAGTCTTGCACCATGTCTTCCATCCCGGTACCATGCTCGTTGGTGCGATGATGAACCACCTCGGCTCTGGCACGTTGGGTAGACTCACCATGTAATGTTCAGATCGTGTAACCAGGCGTAACACCAAACTTCTGCAGGTGTTTACTCATTTCAAGCTCGTCCCTCTGATTATAGTTGTCGCACCGGACATACGGGCACCAGCTTAATTTCTGGCCATTTGCAAATGCGGCTCTAACAAACCCCTTGGTTTTTGTTAACCATTCCTCGGTCCAAACATTCTGACTACTATAACCGGTGTACATCCATGCACAGTCACTCATATTGACTTCGTACTGGACACACAAGAAATATATACATAATTAAGCAAACCATATCCATCAGTTAATGGAGTTTGTCAGTTTTATACGTCCATGCAACCTACACGCTAATAGGTAAAGATAGGTCCTATTCCCACCCGAGTATGTGTAGATTGGGTTCGTTTTCCCATGCTCTGCTCTGGATCCAACGCAAAATTTCGGCAGCACCTCCCCGCTGTTCTCTTGATACACGTCTCGACAATAAGTAGAGAGGATGTGTACCCGGAGAACAATAGGGAGGCACTGACGAAATTCTACATCGGATTCGGAGCAGAGCATATGGGAAAACAAACCCAATCTACACATACTCGGGTTGTCCATGGATAACGTTGGACAATTCGAAAGAATCACGATTACAAATATGCAAATGCATGCATGTTATAGATGTAACCCTTTCGAACAAGAGACGCATAGTGGTTACACATACTGATGATTGACACCTATAGCTAGCAAGTTTTATCGGCACGAAGACCGGAATAGAGCAAATGAAGGGGGGAGGAGGAGATGTCATTTGTGCTCACCAATGAACGTAGGGGCAGAGCTCGTCGAACGCATGGGGAGGTCGTCAAACACCACACCCTCGCAGCAACGAAACAACTGCACATTTGAATCCACCTGATCAACACAAATATATATGATGTTTTGCAGAACAAAATCAAAAAATATACGACCTAACTCATAATTCACAAATATATGACCCCGTCGGGGTCGGGGTCGAGCTGTGGTGTCAGGGTGTGGTGTCAGGGTGTTGGGGTCGATCGGGGTGTCAGGGTGTCGGGGTCGGGGCTGGGGTGTGGTGTCAGGGTGTCGGGGGTCGGGGTGTCGATGGTCGGGGTGTCATGGTGTCGGGGTGTCGGGTTCGGGGTGTCGGTGGTCGGGGTCGGGGTCGGGGTGTCGGTGGTCGGGGTGTCAGGGTGTCGGGGTGGCGGGGTCGGGGTGTCGTGCCAGGGTGTCGGGGTGTCGGTGGTCCGGGTCGGGGTGTGGTGTCAGGGTGTCGGGGTGTCGGGGTCGGGGTGTGGGTCGGGGTATGGTGTTAGGGTGTCGGGGTGTCAGGGTGTCGGGTTGGGGTGTGTTTTTCTTCTTCTTCTTCTTCTTCTTCTTCTTCTTCTTCTTCTTCTTCTTTTCTTCTTCTTCTTCTTCTTCTTCTTCTTCTTCTTCTTCTTCTTCTTCTTCTTCTTCTTCTTCTTCTCCTCCTCCTCCTCCTCCTCTTCTTCTTCTTCTTCTTCTTCTTCTTCTTCTTCTTCTCTTCTTCTTCCTCTTCTCCTTTTTCCTCTTCTCCTTCTTTTCTTCTTCTTCTTTCCTCTTCTTCTACTTTTTTTCATCTTTATTCTTCCTCTTATATTTATCTAAGCCTAAACCTAAACCTAAAAACTAAAAACTAAACCTAAACCTAGCACTAATCTAAAACAAAACAGGAATAAACAGAACAAAAAAGGAAAAAAACAGGAAAAAAACTAACTTCCAACTCCGGCGAGGTCGGCCGGTGGGGCGGGCGGCAGGGCCATGGGGAATGGATCGGCGGCAGCAGGGGGGGGCGCAGGGCCACGGGAGGGCTCCGGCATCATGACGGGCTGGCGCAGCCTCTCCATCGACGGGCGCTGGCGGCGGGCGGCCATGGCTGGCTCTGCTGCCGCAGGAGGCGGGAGGGCTCGACGACGGCGGGCCACCGGGGTCATGAGGAGGGTCCAAGATCGGGACAGGCCAGCGCAGTCCTCTCCAACGACAGGGTGCGGCGGGGCGTGGCGGGGGGAGGGAGGGGCAGGGTTGGCCGATGGCGGGGGGGAGGCTAGACAGCGGCGGGGGCTAGGTCCGGGTGCGGGGCTGGCCGATGGCGGCGACTGCGGCGGCGGCGACAGGAGGAGAGAGGCGGGCGCACGGGAGGGAGAGAGAAAGAGAGAGAGAGAGGGAGACGGCCACGGCCCGTTAAGTGGGCCTTCTTTGCCGTCTACTAGCAGACGACAAAGAGGGCGACCGTTAGGGCTGGCCCACATCTCCTCTTTATCGTCCGCTAGCAGACGGAAAAGTTGTCACCTCTTTGTCGTCTGCTAGCAGACGACAAAGAAGCTGACCTAGCCATGCCGTGCCCTGTGGTGCCCACCTAGCTCTTTGTCGTCTACCTTTTATCTCTTTGTCGTTCGCTGGCTGACGGCAAAGAAGCAGCTGACGGCAAATACCCTCTTCGCCATCAGCACTTTCTTTGCCATCGGCTTCCTCAAAGCGGACGGCAAAGAACCTCTTTGCCGTCAGCTGGCAGACGATAAAGAGGTGGCAGACGGCAAAATGCCAGATTCTAGTAGTGTACTGAAGTCTTTCTGTCCGCGTGATCTGAAGACTTGTTACACTTGAAGACTGTAATCTTCCAGTCGGTTAGGCGTCGCGTTCTGAGGATCCAAGAGTCATTGTGGATCACCGGTAAATGAAGCATGTGAAGGTTTGGAAGTCTACCTTGAAGACTTACCTAAGGGTGTGTTTGGTTTGTGCCCCAACTAGCCCAACCAAAAAATTGGCATAACCAAAGTGAGGGCATGACCAAAATTTTGGTAAGTTATCATTGTTTGGATTGTAGCCAATGCATTTGCCAAAAAATTGGTAAAATTACTAAAACTTCATTTGATTTTCCACTAACTGAGTTTGCCAAATGTTTTGTACGAGTAACTTGGATTGATTAGTGCTTGATTTGATTTGAATTTGGATGTACCTTGAGCCAACAAAGAAATAGACATATTAAAAATAAGTTTTTTGTATTATAAAAATTAATTAAATATAGTATGCCAGAAAATAAACATGGAAGAGTATTAGTAGTGGTTTTGAGAACATTTGTCCAATAGTAGAAAAAAAATCTTATCGAAGGCAGTCCAGCAGTAAAACGTATGTTAGGCTGGAGCTTACACGACACTGATCCATCTGAACTACTCCCTCCGTTCCTAAATATTTGTCTTTCTAGAGATTTCAACAAATGACTACATACAGAGTAAAATGAGTGAATCTACACTTTAAAATATGTCTATATATATATGTATGTGGTAGTCCGTTTCAGATCTCTAAAAAGACAAATGTTTTGGAAACACGTCAATGAAAAAAATCCATCCAAACAACTGTTCGGTAACCTTAAAAAAACTTTTCGGTCATAACGCAGCTACCCATGCGATTAATCCGCCGTATTATTCAGCGAGACCTCCGTAAAAGCACTGGACGAGACCACTGTATGAAATCAAAGACGAAACAAGACCCACGTAAAAGATCGGACAAGAGCGACTGCCAATTATTTGGCGAGCATTTTCGCCGCCCTCGCTGCGCCCACGAATTGGCGAGAATGGCACGCGGGCATCCCGGGCGGCCTTGGCCAGCCAATTTTCTGGTGTTAATCCAAATGGCGGCCAAATCCCTTGGGCGAGCCGATTTTTTGGTAATGCGGGTGTGGTGGTAAACCAAACGTACCCTAAGTGATTGGGCGAGGACTAAGTGACCTTAGCTCAAGGGGAACAAAGTGAAGACGTGGTCTTCTGAGTTCAATCTCAGCCTCCCTTACCAGACATACAGTTGTCACAGCAACTGGAACTGGTCTACCAAATCCTTCTCTTCATCAAGCAACTGGTTCTATCACTTCAACCCTTTACTTACAATTTAGCTTTGTGAAGTCATTACTTGCATGCTCTCACTATCTTCATCATGTGAATACATTCACCACTGATTGCACATTTGGCTTCATACTGTCTTCCAATTCTGATCTGTCTACCTAGCTACTACTTGTCTTCATGCATTCCATGTATTGTACCCTGACTCTATTGCATGGCTAGTGTAGGTTATCTTCTGTTGTGTTCTATTTAGTTGTTGTTTTTATTGTCTATCTTCAAAGACGTCACCTGTCTTGAATACTTCCATAAAAATCACCTATTCACCCCCCTCTAGTCAATAATTAGCACTTTCAAACCCGTCGGTGATGATTTCATTAATTGCTGACACTTTTATACTAGCAAGTGTTTTCCCACAACACACACGGCTTATTAGAAGCAACCATTTGTGTTATTATCAGTCTTCGCACACATTTTTGATTAGAGGCACGTTTGCCGCAGAACACACACACATCTTGTTAAGTTGAACCATTTCTGTTGTTTTCGCTCATCGCAAACAGTTCAGCCAACTGAATTGTATGCCGTCCATCGCACACACCTTTATCTGGCCTGTCGTTTATGTTGTGTTGCCTAATCAAAAACAATTCATCCGAGTGAACTGTATGCTGTATATCACACACACCCTGATCTGGCTCACCGTTTCTGTTGTTCTGGTCATCGCAAATAGTTCGTATGGATCAACTGTATGCCACGTATCGCACATGAACCTCTAATCTGAACCATGCTTGATGTCTCCGCCATCGCACACAATTTGTCTTATTGGTGATGGTTTTATTACGACACCGTTTGCAATGCATGCATCAGACATAGTTTGGTCGAAGGGTTTCTGATTCATGTGTCGCATTTGGACCATCATACAATAGTGATAAGTAAACTGGGAGGCAAAACATCAAGCCCCTATCTTTCTCTGTGTTCGATGGATGCTATTTGTTCTAAAAATATGCTTTGAGTATTAGCAATCATAGAAGACTATATGATAATTGAGTATGTGGAGCTTTTACTTAGAGTTTACTGAATTAAAATTGTTTGGTGACTAAGAACATGGGTTGTTAAGTTTCAAGAGAATGCATTTTTTGAACCATGACATGTGAATTCGTTGCAACTTTATCATGATGAGTTTTGTCTTGAAGAGTTGTTATTTGTGATACTAGAAAAAGTGATTGAAATTGTAACTGGTCAAACTTATACACTATGCTAGCATTCACACTTCATAAATTATTTATTTTATCATTTACCTACTCGAGGACGAGCAAGATTAAGCTTGGGATGCTGATACGTCTCCAACGTATCTATAATTTATGAAGTATTCATGCCATGTTAGCAATTATTTTATATGGTTTTGTTGCACTTTTATATGATTTTCATGGACTAACATATTAACCTACTGCCTAGTGCTAGTTCATGTTTTGTGCTTGTTTTTTGGTTTCCAGAAAATCCATACCAAATAAAGTCCAAACGCGATGAAACGTTTTGGCGATCCTTTTTGGAACATAAGAGAGCCCTGAAGCTTTGAGGGGGTACCAGAAGACCCACGAGGTGGTGACAAGGTATCTTGCTGCGCCCAGGGGGTGGCCATGCCCAGATACCTTGTGACCCCCTATGCCCCGTCTTCACGCGATTCCAACGCTGAAAATTCTTATATATTAGGAAACCCCCAAAAGTTAACCTAGAACTTCGACTCCACCGCCGCAAGCCTCTGTTCCAAAGAGATCCCATCTATAGGCCTTTTCCGGCACCCTGTGAGAGGAGGAAATCATCACCGGAGTCCATCTTCATCATCCCGGTGGTCTCCATGACGAGGAGGGAGTAGTTCACCCCCGGGAATGAGGGTATGTACCAGTAGCTATGTGGTTGATCTCTCTCTCTCCCTCTCTCGTGTTCTTGATCCTGCGTGATCTTGATGTAACCATGGGCTTTGTTAATATAGTCGGATCATATGGTGTTTTTCCCTCTTTCTATCTTGTTGTGATGAATTGAGTCTTTCTTCTTAGGTTTCACTATTATCGAGTTGAATATTTGGATTGACAACACTTAGTGTATGTCTTGTATGTGGATACCCGTGGTGACAATGGGGTGTTCTATCGACTCATTTGATATATGTTATGGCAATCAACTTGCGGATTCCCGCGGGGACATTGGGGTAATCTAGGCATAGAGGTTCATCCATGTTTTCATCCTGCTTTCCCTAGTAGAAACTTTGGGGTACTCTTTGAACTTCTTTCTATTGGATTGAATATTATGAATCTGAAGTTTTTTGATGCATATCGTATAATTCACTTACATATACTTGTGGTGATATTGGATTATCGAGGTGACATTAGAGTTGATTGATGTGTATCATATGGTGTTATTTTAGTATGAACTCTAGGTTTGTTTGTGACACTTATAGGAATAGCTCAATAGATTGATTGGAAAGGATAACTTTGAGGTGGTTTAGTACCTACAACAATTTCTTCTTATGTTCTCCGCTATTGATAAGAACTTTGGAGTGATTCTATGTCGCACATTGAGGGATGGTTATATGATTCAATTATGTTAGCATTGTTGAGAGATTCCAGTAGTGAAAGTATGAACCCTAGGCCTTGTTTTCAAGCATTGCTATACCGTTTGTGCTCCATTTTATCACTTGCTACCTTGCTTTTTTATATTTTCATATTACAAAAACCTATATCTACTATCCATACAACACTTGTATCACCATCCCTTCGCCGAACTAGTGCACCTATACAATTTACCATTGTATTTGGTGTGTTGGGGACACAAGAGATTTCTTGTGTTTGATTGCAGGGTTTTTTGAGAGAGACCATCTTCATTCTACGCCTCCCACAGATTGATAAACCTTAGGTCATTCACTTGAGGGAAATTTGCTGCTCACCTACAAAACTCTGCGCTTGGAGGCCCAACATGAGTCTATAAGAATAAGTTGTGTAGTAGACATAATTGCCTTATGGCCACCTCGTAAGCCGGTTGGAGTCCTTCGGACGCAAGGAAGCTTATATTGAGAAAAAATCGTGTTAAAATTTCAGCCAATTGGAGTTGCGGATCTCCGGGAATGTAGGAAACGGTTTTCGACCAGAAAACGAAAACAAGAAACAGATCCAATATCAGAGGGGCTCCTGCCCTCCGGGAGTCATGGTGGCCATGGACCAGAGGGGAAACCTCCTCCCATCTAGGGGGGCTAAGCAATAGGAAGAAGGAGGGGGGCTCTCTCCCCCTCTCTTCTAGTGTAGCCAGAGCGCCACCGAGAGAATCATCGTGACAGCAATATACACCAACAACATCGCCATTGTTATCACCAACTCTATCTCCCCCTCTATGTAGTGATGTAACACCTCTTCTCACTGCTGCAATGTCTACTTAAACATGGTGCTTAATGCCATATATTGTTATCCAATAATGTTTGGCAATCCTATGATGTTTGAGTAGATTCTTTTTGTCCAACAGGTTAATTGTGGTATGGTGTGATTGATATGAGTTGTATGTTGATATGGTGCTGTCCTATGGTGCCCTCCATGTTGGGCAAGCGTGTGGGATTACCGCTGTAGGGTTCTGCAATACGTTCATGATTTGTTTGTAGTGGGTGGCGAGAGTGACAGAAGCCTATACCCAAGTAAGGGGGTTGTTGCGTATGGGAGTAAAGAGGACCAGTTACTTAATGGTATGGTTGGGGTTTACCTTATAATATTTAGTAGTTGTAGATGCTTGTTACAGTTCTAATCAAATGTGCGTTTGATCCAAGTACGAAAAGTATGTTAGCTCATGCCCCTCCCTCATTGCATATGATAAGTATCTATCATGTTATATTCAATTGCCTATGGACAATCTTTATCTTTGTTCTACAAAAACTTTCTACTAAGCAACTAACTTTTATTATCTTGCAAATTATTCCTAGTTTTATTCTTGCAAAGTAGTTCTAGCATTACACCTACAAATTACTTCTAGTTTCATACTTGTTCTAGGTAAAACAAACGTTAAGTTTGCGTAGAGTTGTATTGGTGGTCGATAGAACTTGGAGAGAATATAAATTCTACCTTTAGCTCCTCGTTGGGTCCGACCCTCTGATTTATCGAAAAATCTACAATTGATCCCCTATACTTGTGGGTTATCAAGACCTTTTTCTGCTGTTGTTGCCGGGGAGCAATAGCTTTTTTTAGTTGTGGGTAGGAAACGCAAAATACCCAAAAAAATTAGGTATACTTGCTAATCTAGTGGTTGAGGAACCACCCAAAATCTACTGTTCTGTTGAAGCTTTTTACTTGGATCATCTTTGATCCATTTGTGCTCGTGTTGAAAACCCAACTAGCTTAGTTGAGGGAAAATCATTGGATGAGCCTGCTTATTTTGTGCGACGCCGCTTGTCTAAAAAAGGTTAACTTTTATGGGGTCAAATGAATTGTTTGCATTGCTATGCTTGGAATTTATGCGAAATACATGATTTTACATGTTGTTCTGAAGACCCTAAAAACACCTTACCTTCCAGTGTGAGTGTAAGGATAATGGAACATTATCATCTTATGCCAAAGGTGTTTATAGTTACTATGATATTGAACAAATTGAAGAATTTGTTTCCTTTAAGGGTGCCTATGAAATTGCTTCTTTGATTGAAAAGTATGATGCTACTCTTTACAAATCTGAAAATTTTTCCATACTTAAATATTGATACGAAAACTATGCTTATAAGCTTATGTTAAAGAATATATTGAGGAAGCCTCCACTGTCTAAGAGGAGACTAAAATTTTGCAGGAATCTCTGGAGGAAGAAATTGTTGAAACTGTGAGCTCATTAGATGAAAAAATGAGGAGGAGAGCGAAGAACCAAAAGGAGGTAGAGCGGATTGATCACCTGTGCCCACCTTTTGATGAGAGTAACTCTTTATGTCATACGTTGTTTACTTTCCCTTTGTGCTTACTGAAGGATGAATGGTATGATCCCTTGGATTCGTTTGAAATATCCCTTTTATATGAAATTGATGCTTGCTATGCTTGTGGCCATGATGCCAACATGAATGATGCTTATGGAAATGAACTTGCTATAGTTCCTTACGTTAAGAATGAAATTGTTCCTACTTCACCCACACATGATAGTCCTAGTATCTGTTTAAATTCTCCCAACTATACTATATCAAATAAGTCTGTGCTTATTAAAGATTATATTGATGGGTTGTGTTTTACCTTTGCACATGATGATTTTTATGGATATAATATGAATGTGATTGCTGCTCCTACTTGCAATTATTATCAGAGAGGAACTACATCTCCACCTCTCTATGTTTCCAATATGAAAAAATTGCAAGAAACTGCTTATTTTGTGTATCAGCCTTTACTATGTGTGCATGAATATTTCTTTTATGACATGTCGGTGCATAGGAAGAGAGTTAGACTTTGTTGTTATGTGATATATGTTGCTTTGTGCTCACTATTAAAATCATTGTTAATTAAAATTGGCTTTGATATACCTTGGGATCTAGGTGGATCAATTACTTGAGCAGTTTATGCCTAGCTTAATGGCTTTAAAGAAAGCGCTGCCAGGGAGACAACCCAAAATTTTTAGAGAGTCACTTTATTCTGTTGTGTGATTTTATAAAGTTTAAAAATAAAAAAATATAGAGGGTAACCTACAACTCTTCAAAAAGAAAAGTGAAAGTCAGAAAGACGAGAACCGTTGAAGTGGGGGATATCCTTGAACTTTGTTCATTCCCATGGAAACTTTGTGAACCTTGGGTACAGAAACTTTTCAACAAAAATAAGTATACCCTTGTACAAATCCATTGTATTATAAAAATAATGTGCCAATATTTACCTTTAGGACGTTTAAATTGCTTGTCTGGTGTGTGGTGTGAAAGAACAAAAAAATTTGTTGTGGTGCTTGAATTTTCATAATTTACTAGAACATGCAAAAATTCTCAAATTTTCACACAGTACGGCTATGATTTTTTATGATGTCCCAATGTTTCAGAATTTTTGGAGTTAGAGAAGTATATGTATGATCTGCATCTTTACAGATTGTCCTGTTTTCATGGATTACTGTTACAATTTCTTTATTTGCTTATGTTTGAAATCTTGTTGAGCCCCATTGACTTGGGAACCATAGAATTGTGATAGCATACAGAGGGTAATCTTTGATTATAATTATACAATAATGTTATAGCAGGACATGATGGGATTTGATTTTTCATGAACCAACCCTCTAATAAAAAGTTTGGTTAAGTTTTGTGTGGATGAAGTGTTCGAAGATCAAGGAGGTGTCAATATGAGGAGAATAAGGAGAGGTAAGAGTTCAAGCTTGGGGACGCCCAAGGCACCCCAAGTAAATACTAAGGAGACTCAAGCGTCTAAGCTTGGGGATGCCCCGGAAGGCATCCCATCTTTCTTCTTCGACAATTATCGGTATGTCTCGGTTTTTGTTTTGCTCACATGATATACGTAAATTCTTGGAGCATCTCTTGTGTTTATTTTTCCCTTTTCCTTTATACAACATGATGGTATGCGATAGTCCTTGGTTGATTTATAGAATGCTTCATGCACTTCACCTATATCTTTTGAGTATGGCTTTATAAAATGCTTCATGTGCTTCACTTATATCATTTGAAGTTTCGATGCTCATTTCTCTACCTTAGAAAAACCGTCATTTGTAGAATGCTCTTTTGCTTTACTTATATTTATCAGAGCATGGTCATTTGTAGAAAGAACTAAACTCTCATGCTTCACTTATATCTATTTAGGGAGTCAAACAGGAATTGGTCATTCACATGGTTAGTCATAAAATCCTACATAAAACTTGTAGATCGCTGAATATCATATGTTTGATTCCCTGCAATAGTTTTGCGATATTGAGGTGGTAATATTGGGGCATGCTAGTAAAATAATTAAAGTTGAGTATTAATAATGGTGTTAAGGGAAGTAAGTCTTTACGCAAGTAAATCCTCACGCATGTAAAGTGGTGGCCGCTGACATTAGCAGTGAGGTCGGAGCATATTTTATCATTGATTGATCCTTTGTGTTGTTCGAATTGGGGGCGCACGATGGTTAACTCCTCCCAACCTCCTCCCTAGGGGCATGTGAGTAGTACTTTGCTTCGAGCGCTAATAGGCTTCCACAATAAGTATATGAGTTCTTATGACTAATGTGAGTCCATGGATTATACACCCTCTCACCTTTCCGCATATTGCTAGACTCTTCGGTGATGTGCATTTCCCTTTCTCACCTTGATAGTTGGTGCAAACTTCGCTGGTGCATCCGAACCCCGTGATATGATACACTCTATCACACATAAGCCTCCTTATATCTTCCTTAAAACAGCCACCATACCTACCTATTATGGCATTTCCATAGCCATTCTGAGATATATTGCCATGCAACTTCCACCGTTCCATTTTTATGACATACACATTCATTGTCATATTGCTTTGCATGATCATATAGATGACATAGTATTTTTGGCTCAGCCACCATTCGTCATTTATACATGTTACGCTGGCATGATTGCACATCCTGGTAAACTGCCAGAGGCATTCATATAGAGTCGTATTGTTCTAGTATCGAGTTGTAAGTAAATAAAAGTGTGATGATCATCATTATTAGAGCATTGTCCCAGTGAGGAAAGGATGACGGATACTATGATTCCCCCACAAGTTGGGATGAGGAACCAGACGAAAAATAAAAAAGAGAAAAAAAATAGGCCAAAAAGAGCCCAACAAAAAAAAGAAGGAAAAAGAAAAGATGAGAGAAAAAGAGTATCATATCACGTTTACCACACTTGTGCTTCAGAGTAGCACCATGTTTTTCATATAGAGAGTATCCTATGTTGTCACTTTCACACACTAGTGGGAATTTTTCATTATAGAACATGGCCTATATATTTCGAGGATGGGCTTCCTCAAATGCCCAAGGTCTCATGAGCAAGCAACTTGGATGCACACCCACTTAGTTTCCAATGAGATTTCATACACTTATATCTCTTAGTGCATCCGTTGCATGCCAATCCCTATTCCTCGCATTGGTATGGATTGATGGGCATCTCCATAGCCCGTTGATCCGCCTAGTTGATGCGAGACTTTCTTCCTTTTTGACTTCTCCTTGTTGATCCCTACCACCGCATTCTATTCCACCTATAGTGTTATGTCCATGGCTCATGCTTATGTACTATGTGGGAGTTGAAAATGCTGAAGCGCGTTAGAAGTACGAGTCAATTGCTTGGTTTGACCCCGGGGTGCTCATGATTTATACTTTATGCTAGGAAGACTAATCATGACAGGCTATATGATTTTGTAGGGATAGTGTTCTTTAGTATTCTTTATTTTGAAGGGTATGATTTTTTTGTTAGTATGCGTGAGTATTGATGCCTTCATGTCAAATGATAGACTATTGCCTTGAATCACTCATATCTTAATATTCATGCCATGATTAGATTACATGATCAAGATTATTCTAGGTAGCATTCCACATCAAAAAAAATATTTTTATCATTTACCTACTCGAGGGCGAGCAGGAATTAAGCTTGTGGATGTTGCTACATCTCCATCGTATCTATAATTTTTGATTGTTTCATGCCAATATTCTACAACTTTCATATACTTTTGGCAACATTTTATATTATTTTTGGGACTAACATATTGATCCAGTACCAAGTGTCAGTTCCTTTTTTTGCATGTTTTTGTTTCACATAAAATCCATATTAAGCAAAGTCCAAACACAGTAAATTTTTACGGAGATTTATTTTGGAATATATGTGATTTTGGGAGGAAGAATCAACGCAAGCAAAGGCACAAGGCGTTCACAAGGCATCAAGGCACCACCACCACCCCAGGCCGCGTGGGGTTGCCTTGTGGCAACCTTGTATGTCGGTTGGAGTCCTTCTTTGGCGCAAGGAAGCTAATATCGAGAAAATATCGTGTTAAAATTTCAGATCGATTGGAGTTATGGATCTTCAGGAATATAAGAAATGGTTTTCGGACAAAAAAAACAAAAACGTGAAACAGAAGAGAAACAGAGAGAGATCCAATCTCGGAGAGGATCCTACCCTCCGGGAGCCATGGAGGCCATGGACCAGAGGGGAAACCCTCCCCCCATCTAGGGGGAGGCTGAGCAAGAAGAAGGAGGGGCTCTCTCCCCCTCTCTTTTGGTGGCGCCGGAGCGTCGCCGGGGAATCATCATGACGGCGATCTACAACAACAACTTCACTGCCGTCATCACGAACTCTCTTCCCCTCTAGGCAGCGGTGTAACACCTCTTCTCCCCATTTTAATATCTACTTAAACATGGTGCTTAATGCTATATATTATTATCCAATGATGTGTGGCAATCCTATGGTGTTTGAGTAGATTCGTTTTGTCCTACGGGTTAATTGTGGTATGGTGTGATTGATATGAGTTGTAAGGAGGAACTGTTGCTGTGGTAGGCTATCAAGGTGGCTCTGGATCAACAGGGGACAAGGTTGTCGGCTGCCCCAGCTTTTCCCCTTCCATGGAGGAAGGGTTTTTCCGCATCGGATCCTTGGAGGCCGAGGCCGAGGCCTCGGCCATAGAGACATAGGAACCTCCCCCTGTGCCCGGCACGCGTGGAGCTTGTTGAGAGATCACCTCCCCTAGCCCGCCATGGGCAATAGCGGAGGGGGAACGCTTCTCCGATGCACTGGGTGGAGGGAGCTCACTCGAAGACTCCTTGTCGCTAATATGGGAGCGTTGCGGGCTGTGAAAGACAAATAATCGATTAGATTTGTGGGAAGAAGGAATTAGCATGCATACAACACGTACAAAAAAAGGCATACCTCCTCGGCAGTGGCCTCGCCTTGTGCGCCTCGATCAGGTCATCCTCTGATTCACAGGAGATGACCTTGGCCACAGCAGGGGTGCGGGGTGCAACATCGGCGGCCTTCACAAGGGGCCTTCAGGTTCGGAGGGCGTAAACCCCCACGACATCTTCGGATACAATTCTCTTTCTCTTTGGGGAAGGATTACCTTACTTCCCTCATCTCCTTCTCCCTCTCTTTCCTCCTCATCAGAGGAAAGAGCTTGGATGTCCTTAGACTTAGCGCCCAAGGGGTCTCGGATCCGAAGACCTCCCCTGTTCTTCTCGGCTCCTTCTTTGCCTTGGCAGGGCCTTTGGGGGCACCACGACCAAGAGGGTCTGTAGCTCGGCGATCCGGTTTTCTTCGGGCAGCCGCGCCAAACACTTGGACGCCCATTTCTGAAGGCAAAGGAGGAAGGTTCAGACAAATACGAAATACAGAATCGTTGGTGAACATGCAAGACGATGGTACCTCGGATGGGCTGTGTACGGTGTTGTTGCTGCTGTCTAGCCCGTCTTCAGGGGATTCGTTCTGGGATGACTTGAAGAGAGATGTCCACATCCCATCTATGTTGGTGCGAAAGAAGTTCCACAATGTTGGTACGTCTTCGGGCTTATAGAGCCACATGGGGCTAGCCCGGAGCTGGAGTGGGAGGATGTACTAATGCAGCATCACATCCACCACATCCACTGATGTCTACTATGCAACCTTCTTCTTGTAGACGTTGTTGGGCCTCCAAGTGCACAGGTTTGTAGGATAGTAGCAAACTTCCCTCAAGTGGATGACGTAAGGTTTATCAATCCGTGGGAGGCATAGGATGAAGATGGTCTCTCTGAAACAACCCTACAACAAAATAACAAAGAGTCTCTTGTGTCCCGAACACACCCAATACAATGGTAAATTGTATAGGTGCACCACTTCGGTGAAGAGATGGTGATACAAGTGCAATATGGATGGTAGATATAGGTTTTTGTAATCAGAAATTATAAAAACAGCAAGGTAACTAGTAATAAAAGTGAGCGAAAACGATATTGCAATGCTTCAAAACAAAGCCTAGGGTTCATACTTTCACTAGTGAAAGTTCTCTCAACAATAATAACATAATTGGATCATATAACTATCCCTCAACATGCAACAAAGAGTTACTCCAAAGTCACTAATAGCGGAGAACAAATGAAGAGATTATTGTAGGGTACGAAACCACCTCAAAGTTATTCTTTCCGATCAATCCGTTGGGCTATTCCTAAACAGCCCTAGAGCTCGTAGTAAAATAAACATTAAGACACAAATCAACCAAAACCCTAATGTCACCTATATAAGCCAATGTCACCACAAGTACCCGCGGGTATGATTATACGATATGCATCACACAATCTCAGATTCATCTATTCAACCAACACAAAGAACTTCATAGAGTGCCCCAAAGTTTCTACCAGAGAGTCAAGATGAAAACGTGTGCCAACCCCTATGCAAAGATTCCCAAGGTCACGGAACCTGCAAGTTGATCACCAAAACATACATCAAGTGAATCAATAGAATACCCCATTGTCACCACGGGTATCCCACGCAAGACATACATCAAGTGTTCTCAAATCCTTAAAGACTCAATTCGATAAGATAACTTAAAAGGGAAAACTCAATCCATTACAAGAGGGTAGAGGGGGAGAAACATCAGAAGATCCAACTATAATAGCAAAGCTCGTAGTACATCAAGATCGTGCCATATCAAGAACACGAGAGAGAGAGAGAGAGAGAGAGAGAGATCAAACACATAGCTACAGGTACATACCCTCGGCCCCGAGGGTGAACTACTCCTTCCTTGTCATGGAGAGCGTCGGGATGATGACGATAGCCACTGGTGATGATTTCCCCCTCCGGCAGGGTGCCGGAATAGGGTTCCGATTGGTGTTTGGTGGCTACAGAGGCTTGCCGTAGCGGAACTCCCAATCTAGGTTATTTTCTGGAGGTTTGGGATATATAGGGGAGGTTGGCGTTGAGAACAAGTCAGGGGGCCCAACGGAGAGTCCACGAGGTACAGGGGCACGCCCCTGGGGGTGGCGGTGCCCTCCACCATCATGGGGCCCATGGGACTCCCCTCCGATAACTTTTCATTCCAGTATTTTTTGTATTTTCCAAAAAAATATCTGTTGATTTTCAGCGCATTCCGAGAACTTTTATTTCTGCACAAAAAACAACACCACGGTAGTTCTGCTGAAAACAGCGTCAGTCCAGGTTAGTTCTAACCAAATCATACCAAAAGCATGTAAAAATATTATAAACATGGCATGAATACATCAAAAATTATAGATACATTGGAGACGTATCAGCATCCCCAAGCTTAATCCCTGCTCGTCCTCGAGTACGTAAATGATAAATCAGAATTTTTGATGTGGAATGCTACCTAACATACTTATCAATGTAATCTTCTCTATTGTGGCAAGAATATTCAGATTCATAAGATTCAAAATAAAAGTTTAATATTGACATAAAAACAATAATACTTCAAGCATACTAACAAAGCAATCATGTCTTCTCAAAATAACATGGCCAAAGAAAGCTATCCCTACAAAATCATACAGTCTGGCTATGCTCATCACACAAAATATTTAAATCATGCACAACCCCGTGACAAGCCAAGCAATTGTTTCATACTTTTGTTGTTCTCACACTTTTTCAATCTTCACACAATACATGAGCGTGAGCCATGGATATAGCACTATAGGTGAAATAGAATATGGTGGTTGTGGAGAAGACAAAAAGAGGAAGATAGTCTCACATCAACTAGGCGTATCAATGGGCTATGGTGATGCCCATAAATAGATATCAATGTGAGTGAGTAGGGATTGCAATGCAACGGATGCACTAGAGCTATAAGTGTATGAAAGATCAAAAAGAAACTAAGTGGGTGTACATCCAACTCGCTTGCTCATGAAGACCTAGGGAAATTTGAGGAAGCCCATCATTGGAATATACAAGCCAAGTTCTATAATGAAAAATCCCCACTAGTATATGAAAGTGACAACATAGGAGACTCTCTATCATGAAGATCATGGTGCTACTTTGAAGCACAAGTGTGGTAAAAGGATAGTAGCATTGCCCCTTCTCTCTTTTTCTCTCTTTTTTTGTTTCTTTGGTTCTTCTCTTTTTTGGCCTCTTTTTTTTATTTATTTTTATTTTTCGTCGGAGTCTCATCCCGACTTGTGGGGGAATCATAGTCTCCATCATCCTTTCCTCACTGGGACAATGTTCTAATAATGATGATCATCACACTTTTATTTACTTACAACTCGATACTTAGAACAAAATATGACTCTATATGAATGCCTCCGACGGTGTATCGGGATGTGCAATGAATCAAGAGTGACATGTATGAACTAATTATGAACGGTGGCTTTGCCATAAATACGATGTCAACTACATGATCATGCAAAGCAATATGACAATGATGAAGCGTATCATAATAAACGGAACGGTGGAAAGTTGCATGGCAATATATCTCGGAATGGCTATGGAAATGCCATAATATGTAGGTATGGTGGCTGTTTTGAGGAAGGTTATGGTGGGTGTATGGTACCGGCGAAAGTTGTGCGGTACTAGAGAGGCTAGCAATGGTGGAAGGGTGAGAGTGCGTATAATCCATGGACTCAACATTAGTCATAAAGAACTCACATACTTATTGCAAAAATCTATTAGTTATCCAAACGAAGTACTACGTGCATGCTCCTAGGGGGATAGATTTGTAGGAAAAGACCATCGCTCGTCCCCGACCGCCACTCATAAGGAAGACAATCAATAAATAAATCATGCTCCAACTTCATCACATAACGGTTCACCATATGTGCATGCTACGGGAATCACAGACTTTAACACAAGTATCTCTCGAAATCACAACTACTCTACTAGCATGACTCTAATATCACCATCTACATATCTCAAAACAATCATAAAGAATCAAACTTCTCATAGTATTCAATGCACTTTACATGAAAGTTTTTATTATACCCATGTTGGATGCCTATCATATTAGGACTAATTTTATAAAGCAAATTACCATGCTGTTCTAAAAGACTCTCAAAATAATATAAGTGAAGCATGAGAGTTCATCTATTTCTTCAAAATAAAACCACCATCGTGCTCTAAAAAGATATAAGTGAAGCACTAGAGCAAACAACAAACTACTCCAAAAGATATAAGTGAGGATCAATGAGTAGTTGAATAATTATGTAACTATGTGAAGACTCTCTAACATTTAAGAATTTCAGATATTGGGATATTATTCAAACATCAATCAAAACAAAATAAAATAAAATGACGCTCCAAGAAAAACACATATCATGTGGTGAATAAAAATATAGCTCCAAATAAAGTTACCGATGACCGAAGACGAAAGAGGGGATGCCTTCCGGGGCATCCCCAAGCTTAGGCTTTTGGTTGTCCTTTAATATTACCTTGGGGTGCCTTGGGCATCCCCAAGATTTGGCTCTTGCCCCTCCTTATTCCGTAGTCCATCAAATCTTTACCCAAAACTTGGAAACTTCACAACACAAAACTCAACAGAAAACTCGTAAGCTCCGTTAGTATAAGAAAATAAAACCACCACTTAGGTACTGTTATGAGCTAATTCTAAATTCATATTGGTGTCATATCTACTGTATTCCAACTTCTCTATGGTTCATACCCTCCGATACTACTCATAGATTCATCAAAATAAGCAAACAACACATAGAAAACAGAATCTTTCAAAAACAGAACAGTCTGTAGTGATCTGTAACTCTCGAATACTTATGTAACTCCAAAAATTCTGAAACAATTAGTTCCACTTGATAAATTTGTGCAAAAATCTATATCAAAAAGAATCAGGTCAAAAGCACGTTTCAATAAGATTCTGGAAATTATTTACTGAGCGCAAAAGTTTCTGATTTTCAGCAGCATCAACACAACTATCACCACAAGCTATCCTAAAGGCTTTACTTGGCACTTTATTGAAACAAAAGCTATGAAACATTATTACTACAGTAGCTTAATCAAGTGTACACACAAAAACAGTAGGGGTAAATGTTGGGTTGTCTCCTAACAATAGCTTTTCTTTAATGCCTTTTTAGCTAGGCATGCTGATTTCAATGATGCTCACATGAAAGATAAGAATTGAAACATAAAGAGAGCATCGTGAAGAATATGACTAGCACATTTAAGTATAACCCACTTCCTATGCCTAGGAATTTTGTGAGCAAAAAATTCATGGGAGCAAGAATCAACTAGCATAGGAAGGCAAAACAAGCAAAACTTCAATATTTTAAGCACATAGAGAGGAAACTTGATATTGCAATTCCTACAAGCATATACTCCTCCCTCATAATAATTTTCAGTAGCATCATGAATGAATTCTTTTTTTGTGGGAAGAATCATGAATGAATTCAACAATATAACTATCACATAAAGCATTCTTTTCATGTTCTACATGCATAGAAATTTTATTACTCTCCACATAAGCAAATTTCTTCTTATCAATAATAGTGGGAGCAAACTCAACAAAATAACTATAATGTGAGGCATAATCCAATTGAACTTTAAAATCAAGATGACAAGTTTAATATTTATCATTATTCTTTATAGCATACATGTCATCACAATAATCATCATAGATAGCAACGTTGTTTTCATAATCAATTGGAGCCTCTTCCGAAATAGTGGATTCATCACTAAATAAAGTCATGACCTCTCCAAATCCACTTTTATCATTATAATAAGATTAAAAACCCTCCAAAATAGTGGGATCATTACTTCCTAAAGTTGACACTCTTCCAAACCCACTTTCATCAATATAATCATCATAAATAGGAGGCATGCTACCATCAAAATAAATTTGCTCATCAAAACTTGGGGGACAAAAAATATCATCTTCATCAAACATAGCATCCCCAAGCTTGTGGCTTTGCATATCATTAGCATAATGGATATTCAAGGAATTCATACTAACAACATTGCAATCATGCTCATCATACAAAGATTTTATTCCAAACATTTTATAGACTTCTTCTTCTAACACTTGAGCACAATTTTCCTTTCCATCATTTTCACGGAAGATATTAAAAAGATGAAGCATATGAGGCACCCTCAATTCCATTTTTTTGTAGTTTTATTTTATAAACTAAACTAGTGATAAAATAATAAACTAAAAGATTCGATTGCAATATCTAAAGATATACCTTCAACCACTAACCTCCCTGGCAACGGCGCCAGAAAAGAGCTTGATGCCTACTATGCAACCTTCTTCTTGTAGACGTTGTTGGGCCTCCAAGTGCAGAGGTTTGTAGGATAGTAGCAAATTTCCCTCAAGTGGATGACCTAAGGTTTATCAATCCATGGGAGGCATAGGATGAAGATGGTCTCTCTCAAACAACCCTGCAACCAAATAACAAAGAGTCTCTTGTGTCCCCAACACACCCAATACAATGGTAAATTGTATAGGTGCACTAGTTTGGCGAAGATATGGTGATACAAGTGCAATATGGATGGTAGATATTGTTTTTTAATCTGAAATTATAAAAACAGCAAGGTAACTAGTAATAAAAGTGAGCGAAAATGGTATTGCAATGCTTCGAAACAAAGCCTAGGGTTCATACTTTCACTAGTGCAAGTTCTCTCAACAGTAATGACATAATTGGATCATATAACTATCCCTCAACATGCAACAAAGAGTTACTCCAAAGTCACTATTAGCGGAGAACAAACGAAGAGATAATTGTAGGGTACGAAACCAACTCAAAGTTATTCTTTCCGATCAATCCATTGGGCTATTCCTAAACAGCCCTAGAGTTTGTAGTAAAATAACACCTTAAGACACAAATCAACCAAAACCCTAGTATCACCTAGATACTCCAATGTCACCACAAGTACCCACGGGTATGATTATACGATATGCATCACACAATCTCATATTCATCTATTCAACCAACACAAAGAACTTCGTAGAGTGCCCCAAAGTTTTTATCGGAGAGTCAAGATGAAAACGTGTGCCAGCCCCTATGCATAGATTCCCAAGGTCACGGAACCCGCAAGTTGATCACCAAAACATACGTCAAGTGAATCAATAGAATACCCCATTGTCACCACGGGTATCCCATGCAAGATATATATCAAGTGTTCTCAAATCCTTACAGACTCAATCCGATAAGATAACTTCAAAGGGAAAACTCAATACATTACAAGAGGTAGAGGGCGAGAAACATCATAAGATCCAACTATAATAGCAAAGGTCGCGGTACATCAAGATTGTGTCATATCAAGAACACGGGAGAGAGAGAGAGAGAGAGAGAGAGAGAGAGAGAGATCAAACACATAGCTACTGGTGCACACCCTCAGCTCCGAGGGTGAACTACCACCTCCTCGTCATGGAGAGAGCCGGGATGATGAAGATGGCCACCGGTGATGATTTCCCCCTCCGGCAGGGTGCCGGAGCAGAGTCCCGATTGGTTTTTGGTGGCTACAGGGCTTGCGGCGGCGGAACTCCCGATCTAGGTTATTTTCTAGATGTTTGGGGATTTATAGGAGAGGTTGGCGTCGAGAACAAGTCAGGGGGCCCCACGGAGAGTCCACGAGGCACAAGGGCGCGGCCCAGGGGGGTGGGGGTGCCCTCCACCCTCGTGGGGCCCACGGGACTCCCCTCCGATAATTTTGATTCCAGTATTTTTTATATTTTCCAAAAAAATCTTTGTTGATTTTCAGCGCATTCCAAGAACTTTTATTTCTGCACAAAAAACAACACCACGGTAGTTCTGCTGAAAACAATGTCAGTCTAGGTTAGTTCTAACCAAATCATACCAAAAGCATGTAAAAAAATTATTAAAATGGCATGAATACATCAAAAATTATAGATACGTTGGAGACGTATCATCCACCAGCTTAAATTTCTTCTTGAGGGTATGGAATCTCTCTTGGAGAGCGACGACCTTGTCCGGATTGCCCCACTCCAGGCCCTGCTTCTGCCAGGACATCAGCCTCCTTGGAGGTGTACCCATGAAGGCGGGAGCCGCATCCTGGCCCGAGGCGAGGGGCTCTGTGATGTAGAACCACTTGCCCTGCCAGATCTTCATGGTATCGACGAAGGTGCCCTCGAGCCAGTTCGGCTTCTGGAGTTTGTTGATCATGGCGCCCCCGCACTTGGCGAATTCGGCGCCACTACTCTTCATCCTGACGCAGAAGGTCTTCAGCCACAGGTCCAAGTGTGGATCCATGCGGAGGAACGCCTCACACACGATGATGAAGGTGGTGAGGTGCATGATGGAGTTTGGGGCTAGATTGTGGAAATCTAGCCCATAGAAGGAAAGAATCCCCCGCACGAAAGGGTGCAAGGGGAACCCGCTCCCTAGGCTTGGTAGTGGGGACGTATTGTCCGAGCTCTAGAGCCCTGCAGGTGGCATCAACGGTAGTGTAACCCACTACCCTGAGCTCATCGATGGTGGCGTCGGTGACCCTGGAGGCCACCCACCTCCCCTTCAGATCTGCATCGGCCATTGACACGAGGTGCGGAAGCTTGGACAAAGCTTTGGGCTTGGAAATGGGATTAGGAGTGCGAGATCTTGGAAGATTTGGGCGCTGGAGACTGGAGTAGAAGGAGAGCATGGGAGAAAAGATTTGTCGCCCCCTGCTCGTTATAAGTCAGTAAAAATACAAAGTGTCCCTTCTGCTGTGTCATAAAGATCGCCATGTTTCGGTTGATCATGTCGTTATGGTCGCATGGGGCGAAATAGTTGATTGATGATATCCCCTAAAATGCGGGGCATGATATCTGTTTTGATATGACATACCAATGACAGGGTTACCTCGAACCACGACTCGAATAGGCAATAATTGATGTATATTATGTCATGGGCGGCGACGCTTCGGAAAAGTTGCAAGTAATTGACTACGAACACACCTGCACTTCTAGTCTTCGAGACTAAGAAAACCATTCACTTCGGAATGAAGATGTGTTTTGGTGTAACATGGTCAGTTGGCCTTATCCCCTATTAGAAGGGTGCTATCGGCCGATTAGGGATCTACAAGCTCTGTACAGATGCTTAGCCGGGGCATTGGGAGGAAATTGCCAGCTAAGCCAAAGACAATTAAGCTGAAGACTATATCCGAAGAAGATTATCATCCTCGACTTCGAAGACAAGTTCAGGGGCTACTGATGGTGTCCTCGACTAGGGGTCTCAGCCTAGTTGGTCTAGTCCATGGGCCAGATTGACAGTCCATTGATGAGGAGGGACTCCAGAGGCCTCTAGCCTGCTCCACCGAGGACTTGGTGTGTGCTCCAAGTATATATATTAAATTCAACATGTAACCCCTAGATGGCAACTGACCATGTGTAACCCTAGATACCCATGGTGCATATATAAGCCGGAGGGTTTAGTTTGTACCGAGGCATTCATCATCATCACCATTACCCTTAGGGTTTACTCCACAACTTAAGATCTCGAAGTAGATCAACTCTGTACTTTGATACATTCATAATATAAGCAAGAGCAGGATGTAGGGTTTTACCTCCTTGACGAGGGCCGGAACCTAGGTAAAAGCACTGTGTCCCTTGTCTCTTGTTACCCATCGATCCGATCTCACAACTCGGCCCCCCTATCCGAGGTCTGCCGGTTTTGACACCGACAGCCATGGAAGGACTTATGCATGGTTCGCTGATATGTTGCTCTACCATTCTTGAACCCGAAGGGTATTGTGATGTAGCAGAAGGGGCCCTAGGATGTGATGAAAGTTGTTTTCTCCTGATCAAACTCCTTCATACGTAACTGATGGTTTCCTGAATAGGCGTCCAGGAAGAATAGTCTTTCTCAGCCCGTTGTTGAATTAATGATTTGATCTATGTATGGGAGAGGGAACGGATCTTGGGGCATGCCTTGTTGAGGTCTGTGTAGTCTACACACATTCTCCCAAACATTTTCATCATGTGCACCATGACTGGGTAGACCAGCCATTCGGGGTGTGCCACCTCCCTAATGAACCCAGCAACTAGGAGCCAGGCAATCTCCTCTCCAATGGCATGCCTTATCTACGTGGAAAAACGTCAAAGAGCTTGCATGATCGGCCTTGCATCCTTGCAGATGTTGAGGTTGTATTGCGCTTTGTTTGCTGGTACTTCTGGCATGTGTACGGGATTCCAGGAGAATATGTTTGAGTTAGCCTGAAGGAATGCGAGGAGGTTGTCCTCATGTTCTTTCGACGGGTCTCTTCCAATTATCACATTTTCTTCGGGTCCTCCGGGTACACCTGAATTTTTTTGGTGTCCTTTGGAGGTTGAAAAACTGGACCCGACCTTTATTTCGTTGGGAACTCTGTTATTGAGGTGTCCGCACATCGTTGGATCCGCTCGAGCTCAGCAGAGGCCAATGCAGCCTCTGCGAGTTCTATGTTGGCGACCTCAGGCACACTCTCCAGGCTTACACAGGTTGTGACCGTTCCCTTTGGACCTCGCATCTTCAGCTGTAGATATGCATATGATGGTACTTCCACGAGCCGAGCATACGCTGACCTGCCGAAGATTGCGTTGTAGCCGCTGCAGAACAGAGCGACCTCGAACTGGATTTGCTCGGCTCAGAAATTCTCCTCATCGTTGAAGATGACCTCGAGATCGATCTGCCCTAGGAAATTGACGTGGGCGTCCTGGAGAGAAACCGTGAAAACCGGTATCCGAGGGCTGGAGGCCGGATGTGGAGATCCCCATCTTTTCTAGGGTGTCGGGGAAATGATGTTGAGGCTACTGCCTCCGTCCATCAAGAAGTGTGAAAGGTGACAACCCTAATGACTGGATCTACCACCAAGGCAAACTTGCCAGGATGTGGGATATGGCTTCGGTTTTTGTCTTGGCTAAAGTTGACCATAGAGTTAGATCATGCGAGGAGCTCGCTTGGGGCAGACTCCATTGCATAGATCCCACGTTGGGTGAGCTTCTATTTTCGGCGTGTCTCCGCCGTTGGGAAGATCATGTTAATGGTATGTGATTGGGGGGTGCTGGTGGGTTGAAGTAATCCAGCTTTTTCCCTACGAGTGGCAGCTTGCGCATATTTCCTTGCGATGCGGGTCGAGTAGGAGTAAAACGTCGCAGTCTTGCCTTGCTCGACGAAGAGGAACTTGGTTGACCCGAAGCGCATGTAGTCGATATAAGGTGAGGGCGTAATGTCGAAGAGTTGCCCCCAACTGTTAGTTGGCAGCTCTAAAGAGCCGAAGGCGAAGGTTCACGCCGGGCTCATCTAGATCTGTGCCCCAAATTAGATCTCCGGCCAGCGTAGTTCGTTCTTGGCACGCCAACTTACTGTGCAGAAAAAAAGTCAAATCTCTTGATAGGGTGCTGAAAGTGATTCGAAGTACCAGAACGGATCCCGCACGCACAAGCTACCCAGGTTCGGGCCTCCGAAGAGTAATACCTCACGTCCTGCTTTTTGTTGTTATTCATGATGGAAGGATACCTTGTGCGATGGAATACAATGATGTAGATAAGATTGCTATCGACAGTTGACCTATCTTAGAATAGATGGGAAGGAGAGCCCCCTAGCCTCTCCTTATATACACGGTGGAGGTTAGCGTTTTACAGAGAGAGATGTGATCTAGGTCGCCGCCGCCCCTGGTGGGAAGATGATCGCTAGGTGGTTATCCTTCCCTTCGGTCTCCCTTCTATCGCTGGGCCCCGTAGACCCTTCTGGTAGGCCTTCTGTCAGGCTCCCCTCGGTGAGCCACCTCCGGTGTATGACACGGTCACGCTCCTTCATGACGGCAGCTTCCTTGAGACGGCTCTTTCGTTGCCCAGCCGTGGTCGTGGCCAGCGGGATGAGGTTGCCCCTGCCACAAGAGAGCATCTGCCTCAGCGCAGGCATCCCCGACAGGGTGGGCACACGAGCGCCAGCAAGGCGCCGTCACCTCTCCAAGGGGTGGGCGCGTGAGGGGACGGAAGGGTCGTCGCCAGCAGGTTGGGCACACGAGGGGATGGAAGAAGATGGCCGGCACTGGAGAAGAGAAGAAGAGGCAACTTACATGTGGCCCCACATGTAAGTTAACGGTTGAACTAAACAGTCAAACAAAACAGTTTGTTTAAGAGCGGGTCTGACATGTCATGATCACGATCAATTGTAAAACACTTGGTGATTTTGATTTCGTGAAACAACCGACGCCAATTCTGAAAGGTATCAGCGACAGACTAAAATCTAATGGTTTTTTAAAACTCTACGCAGAAAATGGTAGTTTTATGGTATTCACTCGGATGTGACGGACAGCACCTGGCCATTCCGATTCAAATTATCATGCATGCAGCACGGCGCACGGCATTGCAATGGTGGTCGCGCCAGATCTGTGCCCGGTGCCACGCTGCGGCACAGTGGCTTGCATGCAGGACGAGTCCGGCTGCAGCTCGAGCCAGCCGTGACATGAAAGGGAGAGCACACCACACCACACCGCACCAGCCGGATTCAGGCTCCGCATCAGCATCTAATCCAGCGGGGAGCGGTCTACGAGCTACCATCCATTTCCTTGGTCAAGTTCCTCCTTTTCTTCAGCCTCAGCTGCAGAAATGTCCAGTCATCACAAGCTTTTCCTCACCCCAAAGCTGCAGCCCTCTTTCTCCTTTTTCAGAACAAGAAAAGAAAAGCTGCCACTGCTAATACTGATCCCCATGATTGTAAACGATGGAACAATTCTTATAAACGAATAAAGGAGATTTTGAATGTAAAAAAAAAACATTGTCGTTGTGACAGTGATCAGTGGTATGTTGCTTAGGCTTGCATCTTCCAATAATATCATAGCTTAGCAAGGTTGCTTGAACTGAAATAAAATCGACATTCAGGTTAATCGTTATTTGTTTGGTGGCAGTGATAAGTGGCCTACCTAACATTGGTGTAGTACCTGATGCTGTCTTATACAGTATTCAGCAGACCAGATGTTTGTCCCTACCGCAACAAGAGCTCATGGCCAAATTGAAATAAATGCATACTCCCTCCGTTTCAAAATATAGTGCGTCTGCACTTTTCGAGGTTCAACTTTGACCATAAATTTAACCAATTAGAGCGACTGGGACGGAAGCAAAAATTATATAATAGAAAACTTCTTTTGAATACGAATTCACTGGTATAAATTTTGCTCCCGTAGCAGTCAGTCTTGTTGGTTAAATTTATGGTCAAAATTGAAGCAATGAAATTTAAGAACGCACTATATTTTGAAACGGAGTGAATACTAAATAATTCACTTGCCTCTACTGCCTTAAAGTCAGGCCAGGTCCTGGTACATTCACTGATTATATTTTGTGGACAAAACTGCTTCTTAAATGTACAAGAAATTTGCAGCTCATTCTCCCTCTTGAACCTCTGGTCTGGAGGAAACTTGAAAAGGAGAAGAAAACGAAAAAAAGTGGGAAAAAATCAGGACATCTCTACATGTTTGCACAATTGAAGTGATCCTGATTGTTGAGTTGAGAACTTGAGACTGTTGAATACTTCATGGATCAAGTATCATGCCTCCACACCTACACTTCCAGCTCAGAGGTTTGTAGTCGGAGATGCCACCATTGACCCTGTAGGTGGTGAGCATTGCTGCGCCGATGTCACTCGCCGCATCATGGTGTTCTCGGCCAGCTCTCTGCTTGTGATCCTGTGGCACTATAGGCACCTGCACTGCCTCGCAGTGGCCACAAGACATGCACACCCTCTCACACCTTGGTGGCCTTGATCCGATCAGGCCCCTCCGTTCCATCTTCATCATCTCCCCTCTGCGTCCCCCCTCCTCCTCCTATGACATTAACAAAACAATGCTTAATTAGCACTGTAGCACGAGCAAAGGTCCATCAGACAACAGCAACAACTTGCTGATTATTTGTACCTTACTGCTGCCAATCTCTAGTAACCTCAGTGGCAACCTCCCTGTGACAGAAATTGAGAAAGTATAGTTGAGTAAGAAAGTACCATGGAAATGTGGAATGACTGTTTCAAACTAGAAACATTGAGATGAGCACTAGAGGTCTTACCGGCATCTGAATATGCCGACTCCAAGAAGGGGAGGAGGAGGACCGAGAGGAAGAACAGAGGCAACGGCATGTGGGTACTCCCACTGCATTGCAAAAGATGGACCATTCTTGTTTGTGTTTAAACCTTCGTAATTAAACTAGCTCAATCGGTTTTTCTGGCCCCTAAGGCAAACTGATCCGAATCTTCCAGCGGCTAGCTAGACCTCTATCGGCGGTTCCATTGCAGCAATATCGAGTTCATAGCAAGATTTCTGGTGTGGTATGTTGTGGTTCGGTGGGGGAGATGAGATGAGATGAGACGAGGAGGAAGAAGGGGAGTGCTAAATAGGATAGAATATTTGGTACTGGGATTGAAAAAAAAAAGTTCTAGCAGATTCGGGTGCGGGTTGCTGGCTATTTCCAGGTGCAGACTCTGGAGTGCATTCATAATAGCATAATAATCTTGTCGGTGGTGAGTTAGTATCTCGTGTGCGTGTCCTACGTGTGTCCAGAGGGCATATCATTTACTTTTTTTAGGGGTCTCGACTTGGGCCAAGTGCATTCTACGTGTGTCCTACGTACATCCGTATAAATTATAAAGTGCAGACTCTGGGGTGCTATCAAATAACGCATAATTATAATTCATATAGATACATAGTTCACCCCCTCGCGCGTTTTGCCAAGATTCAGGCACGAATATCCTCCGCGGCCTTGTCCGACGGAGCCGTGGTGCGACTCGCCCTCCATGGAGCTCCCACGGCGGGCACGGTAGGCCTCAGACTCGAAGCTTAACACCACGGAGACCAGCCCCAACACAGGGCTTACTCAGACTCCTACGGCTCGGCTTCGGATCGGTCACGGGCCTCGAGCCGCTGTTTGATCCATGCCACACTTGCATGGAGGCGTTGTCGAAGGCGCGCAGTTGGGTATCCTCCGTCGGTCGTAACGGGAGTGAAGCGGACGATTGCGACTAAATCTGAAGTACCGTGCTCGCGTCGTCTTCTCCGCTTCACCATCATCACCTACATCATTAATTGGTCGGCACCTGGGGCGGTGACCGCGTCCCCTTCTGGTGCCTTCCTTATCTCTCCTCTATTCACTCCCGTGGTCCTCACATCGGGAGTGGAGTGAACACTAGTGATGAAGTGGACATTGTTGACTGGGGTTGTTGCCGAGGTATTGCTGTAGATGTACTTGTGCGCTCGATATCGAGGTCACCGATCGTGATGTAGAAGTGGTCGGAGTAGGCGTGGTCGATGTAGAATTCGTCGTAGTTGGTGTAGCCGCAATCGCCAGGGGCGCAAAAATTTGCATGATGTGGATGACGAAAATGCAATCGATGATGTTTTGCACCTTGTGGAGTTCATATGGTACCATCGGGGCAACGTTTTTCTCCTTGAGGGGTACCATTGTGGGCGCCATGCGGATGTAGAGAACGCGGTTGTAGGTGAGACCACTAGTTTTGCCAAGATCGGGGAAACCCACCGCACATAACAGTTTTGCCGGCGTGTGTGCCATGTAGGGGCTATCACAATAGTGATGCCAGTGTGTCGATGCAGTTTCTCTACATCGGTGTCGTGGCGCGTCTTGCAGTAATACTAATAGAAGACACGTGTCCATCCTTGTGAATGATTAGCAGCGGCGGCGGTCTGTTTGATGAAGATGTTGGTGAAGACCACAGTGATGAAGACCTTGCCAATGAGGTGTCGGTGATGAAACAATAGGAATGAAGTAGCATGTCGCTTGGATGCGTCCCTTGCTGTGACATGTGTTGAAGCCTTGTTGTTGGAGAAGTCGGAGAATTTACGTCTCTTCCCACACCGGCCTGGCATGTGCTTGGCGATGATGTCGCTTCTTGTGTATTTGCTTGATGATGATCTTGACTCGTAGTCAACTTGATGTTGTGGTTCGGCCTTGTGTAGTTCGGCTTGATGCAATGCAGATCGGTCAGTGTAGTTGTTCGGCTTGATGTAGATGGCATGTGGGCGGAAGGGTAGTCATTAGAGTCGGCTTGGACGAGATTGCGTATCAGCATACGTGTTGAAGTATAAATGCATAGCCTATCTTTCCCCATCAATTTGATCTTTTGGGTGAACTAACTGATACGTGCAGTTCTATAGTATATAGGCATATCTCTTGTATTTGGAACACTACGATTAGTAATCACCTCCTACCTTATCTGTAGGAGAGCCTTCCTACCCTTCAAGCCATGTATTTTATATAACCTGCCCGAGAGGCTCAATACAACACACACCACATTACGCCAATCACTCCTAACCCTGATCCTAAACCCCGGTCGCCTCCGCTTTCGCACCGTGCCGCCCCTAGGGCAGCCGATCTCCATGCTCGGCACCAGGGGCCGCGCCACCCATACATAGGGTTCGTCCATCGATCGTGTTGATCAGCTGCCCTAGAGAGTCCTTTTCCCGATTGATTGATCTGGGTTTTTTCTCTCATTGATTGTTTGATCGACATTTTTTGGTTTTCTGATCTAAGATCGGTTTGCGTCGCCTGTCGCCCGTTTACCCTCACGCGCCCCTACTTTGACTTCGGCATTGACTATACCGGCCTCTTCTCCTACTCAGCGGCCTCGCCCAACGGCCGTCGTCCGTGTCGCTGTCTGCCGTCAATCTTCGCCAACCATCATCTCTGCCTTCTCTGATCGGGATGCCGCCACCTCGCCACACGACCATTCTAATCAGCCGGTTGCACCCGTCTCCGCAGGATCTTGTGAATATTATCATCACGTACGCGCGCCTTTCTAATGATTGAACAACGGGTTGCTGATGTGTTGCCTTGTTGGGTCGCAGAGTCGTCGCTCCATGGTTCTCCCATGGCAGCACCGACCCGCGCGCTGCCGCTGCGTCGCCCCTTTGGGGCGTAGCACCACGGCACACAGTCTGGACCGCCGCCCTGAGGTCTTCCCCGCCGTCACCCCGACCTGTATGTTGACACCGCGTCGCCCTAACCCTCATGTTGCCATCGGGTCACCCCTTCGAGCTACAACATCGGGGAACGCGATCCACTCCACCGACGACGCGCATGAACGTCTACTGTGGTATGCGCCGCATCACCTCCTTAGGCGTGAGAACGCCACTGTCCGCTCACGGTCTTCCTCACCTTGTTGGGTTCTCTGTCGCCTACTAGAAGCACCGCTGCCGCGCTTCTGCCGGCAATCGACATGGCCTCCTCCCCGGCTATCTCTGGTTCCGCCGGCCAACCTTCATCTTTGTCCAACACACGCCCGTTGGCAATGTCACTGTCATCTTCCCCGACTACTTCATCTACTCCTGTAACCGTGGGCATTACCGACACCTTTCTTTCCCATGCCATTTGCGTCGTGACCGTCCTCGAGGCCCCCTCTACTTTTCCCTCTGGCATGCCGGACAATTTCGTGTTGGTCTCCATGTGTGCATGCCCTGTGCTGGCAACATTGATGCTGCCTTCGTCCCCGGGCTTGGCAACCCCAGTGCAGCTCCTCGTCTACCACGGCTTCGACCCCTCGACGACTGCCTCGGTTGCGTCACTGTTTTCTTCCTGGCGCAACACTCCTTGTGTTGACGTCTCTTGTGGCGCCCGCTTATGTCGCCTCCCTAGGTGCAGGATGGCCACTACCCCGCATGGTCGCCTTCGCCCCTGATTCCTTGGTGCTACCTCGCGCCCCCGACTCTACCTGCGATTACCTTGACACCTGCTACCCCGACTTCGACATCGACCACAGCGCCCCTTGCACGGCTACTGATACTTCAATTTTAGTGATCCGGTAATGAAACAAAAAGTACCCCACACCTATTTCCCCAAGAGGTGACCCTGGGTTATCGAACATGCAGAGGAAGGTTCCCTTGAAGCGATGGTCTTTAGCAGGCTTCTGTCAAAGAAATAATTCTAGTTTTAGATTGGATCAATCAAGCCAATAGTGATCAACCCAGACCTCACTGCGGCGTGGGACCTCGATCTCTCCGTCACTACCGGGGATACGGCCGCCAGGCACCGCCGCCGCCTTGACGGCGAGCATGCCAAGATCGGTGAGGAGTTGTCACTTAGCGACTGCCCCGCCAACGCCGGCAGGGGTAAGACCGCTGGCGCCGTCGGCATTGGCTGTGTTGGCCCTCTGCACCGCGCAACAGGAGGTGGAGCGGCTCCTCCGTGAGCGGCAGGCAGCCGACGGACAAGGCTACCGTGGCCTTCCGACGCCCTTCCACCGTTGGAGCGACCATGCAACAACGGCGGCATGGACGGCGACGGCGTGCGGTAGGGCAGGGTGGGCACGCATATAAGGTGGTCGTTCGGCATAGTGTGTAGTTTTTTTTCTAGTTTTTAATTAGACGGTCGAAATATCAACCTTTTGTGAAAATTATGTATGAACTTTTATGAAATTCGCCGAGTTTGCATGAATTTCATCTGGTCTTATGAAACCCTGCTTGAAATGTATGTAGGAAATGTTGGACGATTGGCTCCCGCATCCGTGTCCTTGTACTAGTCCCTTTGTCCACGGACGAATGCAGGATGAAATTTGTGGGTGAGTGTGGGAGAAGCCCTAACGAGCAAGCCTGGTTAAGTCGACTACATGTTCGCCTAGCTGATTCTGGGAAGAGTTTCCTGTCCCAAATAGAAATAGGCCTTCCATGGTAAGGGCATCTCCAACGCTGACCCGCTACCGTCCGGACCGCGTAAGCCATCCAAGGCGGTCCTGTAAAGGTTCGTGGCACTGTCTGGACGTGATTTCTCCTGCAAATCGGAGCTAAAAGTGGGGGAGATTTGCGGGATTATGGACCGATCCCAAGCCCGCTTCTAACTACCCTAGCCCACCAAAAACCCCTCCCCTCCCCACGCATTTTCAATCAGCACTGCTCCAGAGCGTCAGCGCCCGCAGTCATGCCCGGCCAGAGCGGATGCGACCACTCAACTGGCGCCGGCATTGAAGCGGTGCGCCTGCCGAGAGAGCGCCGCCCGCGCCTCTTCCCAGTGCAGGCGACTTCCACACGTTCAAACGACACGGCGACCGCCCGTCTGCCTACTTCCCTAAATGAGCGGGTCATACTGTGGGGTTATATCCCCAACACGTCTCCTTCGACGCTACCCGTCCGTTCCTTTGCCGCCCACCGGTGTTATATAAACCGTTGCCCTGGCCATAGCCACAGTTAGTCCTCTCCGCACCACTCCCCGCCATGGATCCCTCCGCCGCCAAAGCTCTCTCAGACGGGCTGATGTCGGAGAAGGAGAAGTCCATGGCCACCATTGCTGCTGACTGGCAGGCCCACAAGCAGCTGGAGGACGTGCAAATGGAGGACGCCTCCTCCGACGAGCCAGCGCCACTCTCATCTTCCTCCGCAGCACCCTCCTTCTCCACTCCACCCTCGCATGTGTATTGCACCGTGACCATCGGCGAGGCCCGTACCCATTGTATGGACATGATGCGGGAGGAGCAGTTCCGGGAGGCGCATGCCGATGCCAACTACAACCACAACCTCCTTAGGAGCATCTACAGGCGGAGGAGAAAGTCGCCATCGGCAAAGCGGTCGCGCCATACCTGACCTGGCGAAGCAGGAGGCGTTGCTCAAGTCCTACGGCTCCGCCTCGCCCGTTGGCGGTACCGGCAGCGGGTGGCGGAGGTGACGGCCACCGGCAAGGAGTGCAGCGACGACGTGGGTGAGGCGTTGTTCGTCGACACCAACGAGGAGGACATCGCCGAGGCCGCGCCCCGGCGCCACGACCACGAAGAAGTCGGCACGTCCGCGGGTAGCGGCGACGAGCTAGAGTAGTGCACGGTAGGTCGCCGTCGCTCGGGTCCCAGGAAGGCCACCGCTCCTCCCCTCCCGTCGTCGCCAAGCTTGGTGGGCTGAGCATCTTCGGCCGAGTAGTCGCTTGGCGGCGATGTCGAGGCGGAGAGCTCCAGTTCCCAGGGCTCCAGAGGCGGAGCCGGAGAGCCCCGAGGCGGAACCGGAGATGGTGAAGCTTCAGTTCTCGGGGCTAATGATAGGGAGACGGGGATCGGACGCCATTGATCATTTAGATTATGTATTAGTTATATTCTAGAGCCTGTCTAGAACCACTTTGATGTATTTGTAATGAAATCCGTCATGTTTATATGAAATCTGGTATGTTATATGAAATCCGGCCGTGTTTATATGAATTCCTGCCGTGTTTGAACGAAATTCGTCCGGTTGGTTTGAGTTGTTGCGAAAATATATGCGGCCATGGTTGGATGGCTGCCTTTCACATCCGTGTCCGCGAACAGATGCGGAAAAAAAATTACGACTTGCCGTAGAAGATGCCGTAAGTCAAGATGTGAATAAGAGTAAAACTGAACAGTGAAAGAGGGGGCCAGCAACCACCTGATGACTGACAAGCTGCCAGTGAATGGACGCAGCAGCATTTGCAGGGAAAACAAGAGTTGTACTAATACAACGGCAGACGATATCGGTGCCGGCCACAGACTAAAACAAGTTTAGTACGTCTGACCCTCCGTGAGCATGAAAAAAGGTCGAAAGGACTTTGAGATGGAAAAAAGAGAGTCGAGCCAACTGGACTGTGGACTGCAGACAGGAGAAAGCAAAGCAAGGTGACCGACTCGGTGGAGGACGATGACATGAAGTGGAAGTGAATGGCAGCAGGGCGGACTAATTCTTCCCGGATGCCGACAAGCGGCACCCAGCTCGGGCGTACGTACGCGGCAATTTTTTTTTTGAACAACATAAGGGCGCTCAAGGTGCCATTCATTCAAAATAACAGCAATTTACATGATTAATGGCATACCCCTGCTGTAATACATCTGCAATAATTTGTTTCAGGGAATAATGCCATTGCTGACATTCAACTATACTACATTTAATTATAGCCTTTTGATTTGGATGAAATTCCTGCGGATATGCTAGCTTTGCTTCTTTGTGAGTCTCAGTGTTGTGATTTCTACTGACATGAAAAACCTGAACATTACTAGAGGCTATGAGGGCACAAAAATCTGTTACAACACTCCTGATAATCCAATGTCCGGGCTGCGAGTTAGGCTCCCTTGCTGCTGCCGTCTTGGCCAATGTGAGACTATCTGTTAAAATGGCTGCTTCCTGTATTGCCAACCTGTTTAAAATTATAGCTGCTAATTTGATAGCTAGAGCTTCAGCATGAATTGCCGACTGAGCCTTCATGGCAGTTGCTGCAATCTTGACATGCCATCTTGATTGTCCTTCCTGTACCTGCATGAAAATCCCTAGACCTGCTTTCCCTGTTCCTGTTGTGTTTGCTTGCTCCTGTTCATTCCACGCGCATTTGTAAAGACTTTAATTGGTGTTGAGAGCTCAGTGTTATCAATTGTACTTTCTTGGGTGTGCTTTCTTTCTGTTTGTATTTTCTTTCTCCTCCAGAAGCTACTGTTTCCTGTACAATTATATTCTGTTCCAAAGACATACTATTTTTTATAGCTTGAGCAGCAGAAAAAACATGTGTTGGACACGCATCTTTCTTCTGAAAAAGTTTTTCATTTCGAAATTTCCAAAGGCACCACATAAAGGTGAAAATATTGCTTAAAGTGGCGTGTGGATGATTAGAATTAGCTAAATTTAAGATGATGTTAACTAAAGAATCTGAGTTCTGGCTCAGCATGTTAGATCTAATATACCATGGTTTTGCAAACCAAGCTGCTCTAGCCAAAGCACAGTCAAAAAAGATGTGCAAATCATCCTCCTCTAAACCACATCTATCACAAAGCTTACTAATGTGTTTTGAATACTTACCTGCTCTTTTTCCTGTAGGTAAAGCTTTCCTAATTAGCCTCCATGCAAAAGTTTGTATCCTTGGAGCTATTTCTCTTTCCTTCCAAACTTGTTTTCAGAGTTCTTTTGTGTTATTGGATAAAGTTCTGGGCCTTGGCTCTCCTTCTTCTTGCATGGCCTATAGACAAGTTTTGTATGCACTTTTTGTAGTGAATTTCCCCGTTGGAGTAGGCCTCCAGCATAATAGGTCTTCACCTTCCTCCTGTACGGGGCAATTCAAAACAGGCTACCGGGAACATATGATTTGGGCCACAAAAATGATGTTTTATTGTAAAACTATTAGGACATGCAACGTAAAAATATTAGCACAAGCAAGGTGTTTATGTTTTTCATAACACAGTACAGACGCAAACGTTCATACATAGGCACATATACTCGTCCCTATGTGAAGGAAATATGCCCTAGAGGTAATAATAAAGTTATTATTTATTTCCTTATTTCATGATAAATGTTTATCATTCATGCTAGAATTGTATTAACCAGAAACATGATACATGTGTGTGAATGCATAGACAAACAAGATGTCACTAGTATGCCTCTACTAGACTAGCTTGTTAATCAAAGATGGTTATGTTTCCCAACCATGAACAAGGAGTTGTTATTTGATTAACAAGGTCACATCATTAGTAGAATGATCTGATTGACATGACCCATTCCATTAGCTTAGCACAAGATCGTTTAGTATGTTGCTACACTTTCATCCATGACATATACATGTTCCTGTAACTATGAGATTATGCAACTCCGTTTACGGAGGAACACTTTGGTGCTACCAAGCGTCTGGCAATGCTGGGTGATTATAAAGGAGTACTACAGTGTCTCCAAAGCGGGGCGTTGGGTTGGCGTATTTTGAGATTAGGTTTTGTCACTCCGATTGTCGGAGAGGTATCTCTGGGCCCTCTCGGTAATACACATCACTTAAGCCTTGCAAGCATTACAACTAATGAGTTAGCTGTGAGATGATGTATTACTGAGCGAGTAACGAGACTTGCGGTGCGAGATTGAACTAGGTATTGGATACCGACGATCGAATCTCGGGCAAGTAACATACCGATGACAAAGGAACAGCGTATGTTGTTATGCGGTCTGACCGATAAAGATCTTCGTAGAATATGTAGGAACCAATATGGGCATCCAGGTCCGCTGTTGGTTATTGACCGGAGACATGTATCGGTCATGTCTACATTGTTCTCGAACGTCCATACGCAGCAAGGTTTCGATGTGGTTATTATGAGTTTATGTATTTTGATGTACCGAAGAAGTTGAGTCCGGATGTGATCACGGACATGGCGAGGAGTCTCGAAATGGTCGAGACATAAAGATTGATATATTGGAAGCCTATATTTGGAGTTCGGAATGGTTCCGGGTGAAATCGGATTTTCTGGGAGATGCAGGAGTTCTGGAACCTCCGGGGTTAATGGGCCTTAGTGGGCCATGAGGGAAAGGAAGAGGGGCGGCCAGGCAGGCCGCGCCTCTACCCTTCAGTCAGAATAGGACAAGGGAGGCGCCCCTTTCCTCTTTCCTCCCCGATCCTACTCCAACTAGGAAAGGGGGAGTCCTACTCGGTGGGAGTAGGACTCCTCGGCCGCGCCTCCCTTGGGCCGGCCGCACCTCCCCCTCCCTCCTTTATATCTGAGGCAGGGGCACCCTAGAACACACAAGTTTGATCTACGGATCGTTCCTTAGCCGTGTGCGGTGCCACCTCCACCATATTCCACCTCGGTCATATCGTCATGAAGCTTAAGCGAAACCTGCGCGCGATAGAACATCAAGATCGTCACCACGCCCGTCGTCTTGACGGAACTCTCCTCGACACTCGGCTGGATCGGAGTTCGAGGGCGTCATCAGCTGTCACGTGTGTCAAGAACTGGGGCGCCGGAGTAATGGCGCCGGGATCGATCGGATCGCGAGGAGAACGACGACTACTTCCTCTACGTTGTGATTGTTGGGGAACGAGTAATTTCAAAATTTTCCTACGCACACGCAAGATCATGTTGATGTATAGCAACGAGAGGGAGAGTGTTGTCTACGCACCCTCGAGACCCGGCGGAAGCGATCACAACGTAGAGGAAGTAGTCGACGTTCTCCTCGCGATCCGACCGATCCCGCGCCGCATCTGACGCCCCAGTTCTTGACACACGACAGCTCGATGACGCCCCTCGACCGATCCAGCCGAGTGTCGAGGGAGAGTTTCACAAGACGACGGCGCAGGACGATCTTGATGTTTCATCGCGCAGGGCTTCGCTTAAGCTTCATGACGGTATAACCGAGGTGGAATATGGTGGAGGGGGCACCGACACGGCTAAGGAACGATCCTAGATCAATACTTGTGTGTCATGGGGTGCCCCCTGCCCCAGATATAAAGGAGGGAGGGGGATGCCGGCCTGCCTAGAGGAGGCGCTGGCTGAGGAGTCCTACTCCCACGGGAGTAGGACTCTTCCTAGTTGGAATAGGATTGGGGGAGGGGAAGAGGAAAGGGGAGCCGCCTCCTTGTCCTATTCGACTGGGGAGAGGGCGCGCCACCCCTGGCCGGCCCTCTTCTTCTCCCTTGAGGCCCACCGAGGCCCATTTACTCTTCGGGGTTCCGTAACCTCCCTGATTCTCAGAATTTTTTTACCGAACCATTCCAACTTCAAACATAGGCTTCCAATATATCAATCTTTATGTCTCGACCATTTCGAGACTCCTCGTCATGTCCCTGATCACATCCGGACTCAACTTCTTCGGTACATCAAAATACATAAACTCATAATAACCGCCATCGAAACCTTAAGCGCATGGACCCTACGGTTCGAGAACAATGTAGACATGACCTAGAACTATTCCCGGTCAATAACCAATAGCGGACCTCGATGCCCATATTGGCTCCTACATATTCTACTAAGATCTTTGTCGGTCAGATCCGATAACAACATACGCTGTTCCTTTGTCATCGGTATGTTACTTGCCCGAGATTCGATCGCCGGTATCCAATACCTAGTTCAATCTCGCTATCGCAAGTCTCTTTACTCGCTCCAGAATACATCATCTCACAACTAACTCATTAGTTGTAGTGCTTGCAAGGCTTCAGTGATGTGTATTACCGAGAGGGCCCAGAGATACCTCTCCGACAATCGGAGTGACAAAACCTAATCTCAAATACGCCAACCCAACATCCGCCTTTGGAGACACTGTAGTACTCCTTTATAATCACCCATTACGCCAGACGCTTGGTAGCACCCAAAGTGTTCCTCCGTAAACGGAGTTGCATAATCTCATAGTTACAGAACATGTATATGTCATGGATGAAAGCAGAGCAACATACTAAACGATCGTGTGCTAAGCTAATGGAATGGGTCATGTCAATCGATCATTCTACTAATGATGTGACCTTGTTAATCAAATAACAACTCTTTGTTCATGGTCGGAAACATAACCATCTTTGATTAACAAGCTAGTCTAGTAGAGGCATACTAGTGACATCTTGTTTGTCTATGCATTCACACATGTATCATGTTTCCGTTAATACAATTCTAGCTTGAATGATAAACATTTATCATGAAATAAGGAAATAAATAATAACTTTATTATTGCCTCTAGGGCATATTTCCTTCAGCCTCCCACTTGCACTAGAGTCAATAATCTAGATTACATAGTAATGATTCTAACACCCATGGAGTCTTGGTGTTGATCATGTTTTGCTCGTGGAAGAGGCTTAGTCAACGGGTCCGCAACATTCAGATCCGTATGTATCTTGCAAATCTCTATGTCTCCCACGGACTAAGTCCCGGATGAAATTGAAGCGTCTCTTGATGTGCTTGGTCCTCTTGTGAAATCTGGATTCCTTCGCTAAGGCAATTGCTCGAAGATTGTCACGAGAAGATTTTCATTGGACCCGATGCACTAGGTATGACACCTAGATCGGATATGAACTCCTTCATCCGCACTCCTTCATTAGCTGCTTCGAAGCTGCTATGTATTCCGCTTCACATGTAGATCCCGCCACGACGCTTTGTTTGGAACTGCACCAACCGACAGCTCCTCCGCTTAGTGTAAATACGATCCGGTCTGCGATTTAGAATCGTCGGATCGATGTCAAAGCTTGCATCAACGTAACTGCCATTGATGAGCTCTTTGTCACCTCCATATACGAGAAACATATCCTTAGTCCTTTTCGTATTTCAGATGTTCTTGACCGCTGTCCGATGATCCACTCTGGATTACTTTGGTACCTCCTGCTAGGCTTATAGCAAGGCACACATCAGTCCGTACACAGCATTGCATACATGATAGAGCCTATGGTGAAGCATAGGAACATCTTTTATTTTCTCTATCTTCTGCAGTTGGTCGGGCATTGAGTCTTACTCAACTTCACACCTTGTAACACAGGCAAGAACCCTTTCTTTGCTTGATCCATTTTGAACTTCTTCAAAATTTTGTCAAGGTATGTGCTTTGTGAAAGTCCAATTAAGCGCCTTGATCTATCTCTATAGATCTTAATGCCCAATATGTAAGCAGCTTCACCGAGGTCTTTCATTGAAAAACTCTTATTCAAGTATCCCTTTATGCTATCCGAAATTCTATATCATTTTCGATCAGCAATATGTCATCCACATATAATATCGTAAATGCTACTGAGCTCCCACTCACTTTCTTGTAAATACAAAGCTTCTCCAAAAGTCTGCAGACAAATCCAAATGCTTTGATCACACTATCAAAGCGCTTATTCCAACTCCAAGATGCTTGCACCAGTCCATAAATGGATCGCTGGAGCTTGCACACTTTGTTAGCTCCTTTGGATCGATAAAACCTTCGTTGCATCATATACAACTCTTCTTCCGTAAATCCATTCAGAATGCAGTCTTTACATCCATTTGCCAAATTTCATAATCATAAAATGCGCAATTGCTAACATGATTCGGACGGACTTAAGCATCGCTACGGGTGAGAAGGTCTCATCGTAGTCAATCCCTTGAACTTGTCGAAACCCTTTGCGACAAGTCGAGCTTTGTAGACGAGAACTTTACCGTCGTCGGTCTTCTTCTTGAAGATCCACTTGTTTTCTATTGCTTGCCTACCCTCGGGCAAGTCAACCAAAGTCCATACTTTGTTTTCATACATGGATCCCATCTCGATTTCATGGCCTCAAGCCATTTTATGAATCTGGGCTCACCATCGCTTCTTCATAGTTCGTAGGTTCATCATGATCTAGTAGCATGATTTCCAGAACAGGATTACCGTACCACTCTGGTGCGGATCTTACTCTGGTTGATCTACGAGGTTCTATAACAACTTGATCTGAAGTTTCATGATCAATATCATCAACTTCCTCACTACTTGGTGTAGATGTCTCAGAAACCGGTTTCTGCGACGGACTACTTTCAAGTAAGGGAGAAGGTACAATTACCTCATCAAGTTCTACTTTCCTCCCACTCACTTCTTTCGAGAGAAACTCCTTCTCTAGAAAGGATCCATTCTTAGCAACGAATGTCTTGCCTTCGGATCTGTTTCCTTTGGGTATCCTATGAAGACACATTTCTCCGATTTGGGTTCGAGCTTATCAGGTTGAAGCTTTTTCACATAAGCATCGCATCCCCAAACTTTAAGAAACGACAACTTTGGTTTCTTGCTAAACCATAGTTCATAAGGTGTCGTCTCAACGGATTTCGACGGTGTTCTATTCAGGTGAATGCGGCTGTCTCTAGAGCATAACCCCAAAACGATAGCGGTAAATCAGAAGAGACATCATAGATCGCACCATATCTAGTAAAGTGCGACACGACGCTCGACACACCATTACGCTGTGGTGTTCCGGTGGCGTGAGTTGCTAAACTATTCCGCATTGTTTCAAATGTAGACCAAACTCAGAACTCAAATATTCACCTCCACGATCGATCGTAGAAACTTAATTTTCTTCTTACGATGATTTTCAACTTCACTCAAATTCTTTGAACTTTTCAAATGTTTCAGACTTATGTTTCATTAAGTAGATATACCCATATCTCGCTTAAGTCATCTGTGAAGGTGAGAAAATAACGATATCCGCCACGAGCCTCAACATTCATCGGACCACATACATCTCAGATGTATGATTTCCAACAAATCTGTTGCTCTCTCCATAGTACCGAGAACGGGTTCTAGTCATCTTGCCCATGAGGCACGGTTCGCAAGTGCCAAGTGATTCATAATCAAGTGACTCCAAAAGTCCATTAGTATGGAGTTTCTTCATGCGCTTTACACCGATATGACCTAAACGGCAAGTGCCACAAATAAGTTGCACTATCATTATCAACTCTGCATCTTTTGGTTTCAACATTATGAATATGTGTATCACTACTATCGAGATTCATCAAAATAGACCACCTCAAGGGTGCATGACCATAAAAGATATTACTCATATAAATAGAACAACCATTATTCTCGATTTAAATGAATAACCGTCTCGCATCAAACAAGATCCAGATATAATGTTCATGCTCAACGCAGCACCAAATAACAATTATTTAGGTCTAAAACTAATCCCGAAGGTAGATGTAGAGGTAGCGTGTCGATCGCGATCACATCGACTTTGGAACCATTTCCCACGCGCAAGATCGTCACCTCGCCCTTTGCCGAGTTCGCAATCCGTAGTCCCTGCTTCGAGTTGCAAATATTAGCAATGTAACCAAGATCAAATACCAGTGCTATGCGAGCTCTAGTAAGGTACACATCAATAACATGTATATCACATATACCTTTGTTCACCTTGCCATCCTTCTTATCCGCCAAATACTTGGGGCAGTTCCGCTTCAAAGGACCAGTTTGCTTGCAAGAGAAGCACTCAGTTTCAGGTTTAGGGCCGACTTGGGTTTCTTCTCCGAGCAAAGAACTTGCTTGCTGTTCTTCTTGAAGTTCCCTTCTTCTTCCCTTTGCCTTTCTTCTTGAAACTAGTGGTCTTGTTGACCATCAACACTTGATGCTCCTTCTGATTTCTACCTCCGCAGCCTTTAGCATTGCGAAGAGCTGTGTATAGTCTTTACTAACCCTTGCATATTATAGTTCATCACGAAGCCTTTGTAGCTTGGTGGCGTGATTGAAGAATTTCATCAATGACACAATCATCCGGAAGATTAACTCCCAATTGTGTCAAGTGATTGTAGTACCCTGACATTCCGAGTATGTGCTCACTAATGTAACTATTCTCCTCCATCTTGCAGCTATAGAACTTATTGGAGACTTCATATCTCTCAATCCGGGCATTCTGTGGAATATCAACTTCAACTCTGGAACATCTCATATGCTCCATGACGCTCAAAACGCCGTTGAAGTCCCGGTTCTAAGCCGTAAAGCATGGCACATCGAACTATAGAGTAGTCATCGCTTTGCTCGCCAGACGCTCACAACATCCGTGTTGCACCAAAGAAGAGTCTGCACCTAGCGGTGCATCCAGACGAACTCTTCAGGCAGCAATGAGGATGATCCTCGTTACGGACCCAGTCCATGTAATTGCTACCATCATCTTTCAACTTTGCTTTCTCAAGGAACGCATTAAAATTCAACGGAACATAAGCACGAGCCATCTATCTACAATCAAACATAAACAAGCAAGATACTATCAGGTACTAAGTTCATGATAAATTTAAGTTCAATTAATCATATTACTTAAGAACTCCCACTTAGAAAAACATCCTCTAGTCATCTAAGTGATCACGTGATCCAAATCAACTAAACCATAACCGATCATCACGTGAAATGGAGTAGTTTTCAATGGTGAACATCTTATGTTGATCATATCTACTATATGATTCACGCCGACCTTTCGGTCTCCGTGTTCCGAGGCCATATCTGCATATGCTAGGCTCGTCAAGTATAACCCGAGTATTCTGCGTGTGCAAAACTGGCTTGCACCCGTTGTAGATGGACGAGAGCTTATCACACCCGATCATCACGTGGTGTCCGGGCACGATTTAACTTTGACAACGGTGCATACCGGGAGAACACTTCTTGATAATTTAGTGAGAGATCATCTTATAATGCTACCGCCAATCAAAGCAAGATAAGATGCATAAAAGGATAAACATCACATGCAAATCAATATAAGTGATATGATATGGTCATCATCATCTTGTGCTTCACGATCTCCATCTTGCAAAGCACCACCATGATCACCATCGCCACCGGGCGCGACACCTTGATCTCCATCGTAGCATCGTTGTCGCCTCGCCAAACTTATGCTTCTACGACTATCGCTACCGCTTAGTGATAAAGTAAAGCATTACAGTATGCATTGCATTGCATACAATAAAGCGACAACCATATGGCTCCAGCCATTGCCGATAATTTCGTTACAAAACATGATCATCTCATACAATAAAATATAGCATCACGCCTTGACCATATCACATCACAACATGCCCCGCAAAAACAAGTTAGACGTCCTCTACTTTGTTGTTGCAAATTTTACGTGGCTGCTACGGGCTTAAGCAAGAACCAGTCTCACCCACGCATCAAAACCACAACGATATTTCACAAATAGACTCCGTTTTAACCTTCTCAAGGACCGGGCGTAGCCACACTCGGTTCAACTAAAGTGAGAGAGACAGACACCCGCCAGTCACCTTTAAGCAACGAGTGCTCGCAGCGGTGAAACCAGTCTCGCGTAAGCGTACGCGTAATGTCGGTCCGGGCCGCTTCATCTCACAATACCGCTGAACCAAAGTATGACATGCTGGTAGGTAGTATGACTTGTATCGCCCACAACTCACTTAGTGTTCTACTCTGCAAAACATCAAACCATAAAAACCTAGGCTCGGATGCCACTGCTGGGGAACGAGTAATTTCAAAAATTTCCTACGCACACGCAAGATCATGGTGATGTATAGCAACGAGAGGGGAGAGTGTTGTCTACGCATCTCGTGAGACCCGGCGAAGCGATCACAACGTAGAGGAAGTAGTCGACGTTCTCCTCGCGATCCGACCGATCCCGCCGTTACATCTCGACGCCCGAAGTTCTTGACACACGACAGCTCGATGACGCCCCTCAGACTCCGATCCAGCCGAGTGTCGAGGGAGAGTTTCACAAGACGACGGCGTGGTGACGATCTTGATGTTTCACCTGCGCAGGCTTCGCTTAAGCTTCATGACGGTATAACCGAGGTGGAATATGGTGGAGGGGCACCGCACACGGCTAAGGAACGATCCGTAGATCAATACTTGTGTGTCATGGGGTGCCCCCGCCCCAGATATAAAGGAGGGAGGGGGAGGCCGGCCGCCTAGAGGAGGCGGCTGAGGAGTCCTACTCCCACCGGGAGTAGGACTCCCCCCTTCCTAGTTGGAATAGGATTGGGGGGGGGGAAGAGGAAAGGCGCCGCCTCCTTGTCCTATTCGGACTGGGGGGAGAGGCGCGCGCCACCCTGGCCGCCCCTCTTCTTCTCCTCGAGGCCCACCGAGGCCCATTTACCCCTCGGGGTTCCGTAACCTCCCAGATTCGTAAATTCCTGTTTTACCGAACCATTCAACTCCAAACATAGGCTTCCAATATATCAATCTTTATGTCTCGACCATTTCGAGACTCTCGTCATGTCCGTGATCACATCCGGGACTCAACTTCTTCGGTACATCAAAATACATAAACTCATAGTAAGCGCCATCGAAACCTTAAGCGTGCGGACCCTACGGTTCGAGAACAATGTAGACATGACCTAGAACTATTCCCGTCAATAACCAATAGCGGACCTGGATGCCCATATTGGCTCCTACATATTCTACGAAGATCTTTGTCGGTCAGACCGCATAACAACATACGTTGTTCCCTTTGTCATCGGTATGTTACTTGCCCGAGATTCGATCGTCGGTATCCAATACCTAGTTCAATCTCGCTACCGCAAGTCTCTTTACTCGTTCCGAATACATCATCTCACAACTAACTCATTAGTTGTAGTGCTTGCAAGGCTTCAGTGATGTGTATTACCGAGAGGGCCCAGAGATACCTCTCCGACAATCGGAGTGACAAAACCTAATCTCGAAATACGCCAACCCAACATCCGCCTTTGGAGACACCAGTAGTACTCCTTTATAATCACCCATTCGTTGCCAGGACGTTTGGTAGCACCCAAAGTGTTCCTTCGTAAACGGAGTTGCATAATCTCATAGTTACAGTGAACATGTATATGTCATGGATGAAAGCAGAGCAACATACTAAACGATCGTGTGCTAAGCTAATGGAATGGGTCATGTCAATCGATCATTCTACTAATGATGTGACCTTGTTAATCAAATAACAACTCTTTGTTCATGGTCGAAACATAACCATCTTTGATTAACAAGCTAGTCTAGTAGAGGCATACTAGTGACATCTTGTTTGTCTATGCATTCACACATGTATCATGTTTCCGGTTAATACAATTCTAGCATGAATGATAAACATTTATCATGAAATAAGGAAATAAATAATAACTTTATTATTGCCTCTAGGGCATATTTCCTTCAGTGATCGCTTCCGCTTCGGGTCTACGAGGGTACGTAGACAACACTCTCCCCTCTCGTTGCTATGCATCACCATGATCTTGCGTGTGCGTAGGAAATTTTTTGAAATTACTACGTTAACCCAACAGTGGCATCCGAGCCAGGTTTTTTCTATGGTTTGATGTTTTGCACGAGTAGAACACAAGTGAGTTGTGGGCGATACAAGTCATACTACCTACCAAAGATGTCATACTTTGGTTCAGCGGTATTGTGAGATGAAGCGCCCGACCGACATTACGCCAGACGCTTACGCGAGACTGGTTTCACCGCCACGAGCACTCGCTGCTTAAAGGTGATGGCGGGTGTCTGCTCTCTCACTTTAGTTGAACTGAAAGTGGCTACGCCCGGTCCTTGAGAAGGTTAAACGGAGTCTATTTGACGAAGTATCGCTGTGGTTTTGATGCGAGGTGAGACTGGTTCTTGCTTAAGCCCGTAGCAGCCACGTAAAATTTGCAACAACAAAGTAGAGGACGCCTAACTTGTTTTTGCAGGCATGTTGTGATGTGATATGGTCAAGACGTGATGCTATATTTTATTGTATGAGATGATCATGTTTTGTAACCGGTTATCGGCAATCGGCAGGAGCCATATGGTTGTCGCTTATTGTATGCAATGCATCGCTTCGTAATGCTTTACTTTATCACTAAGCGGTAGCGATAGTCGTAGAAGCATAAATTTGGCGAGACGACAACGATGCTACGATGGAGATCAAGGTGTCGCGCCGGTGACGATGGCGATCATGGTGGTGCTGCAGAGATGGAGATCACGAAGCACAAGATGATGATGACCATATCATATCACTTATATTGATTTGCATGTGATGTTTATCTTTTATGCATCTTATCTTGCTTTGATTGACGGTAGCATTATAAGATGATCTCTCACTAAATTATCAAGAAGTGTTCTCCCGAGTATGCACCGCTGCCAAAGTTCGTCGTGCCTGCACACCACGTGATGATCGGTGTGATAAGCTCCACGTCCATCTACAACGGGTGCAAGCCGTTTTGCACACGCAGAATACTCGGGTTATACTTGACGAGCCTAGCATATGCAGATATGGCCTCGAACACGGAGACCGAAAGGTCGAGCGTGAATCATATAGTAGATATGATCAACATAAGATGTTCACCATTGAAAACTACTCCATTTCACGTGATGATCGGTTATGGTTTAGTTGATTTGGATCACGTGATCACTTAGATGACTAGAGAGATGTCTGTCTAAGTGGGAGTTCTTAAGTAATATGATTAATTGAACTTAAATTTATCATGAACTTAGTACCGATAGTATCTTGCTTGTTTATGTTTGATTGTAGATAGATGGCTCGTGGCCGTTGTTCCGTTGAATTTTAATGCGTTCCTTGAGAAAGCAAAGTTGAAAGGTGATGGTAGCAATTACACGGATCGGGTCCGTAACTCGAGGATTATCCTCATTGCTGCACGTAAGAGTTATGTCTGGATGCACCGCTGGGTGCCGGGCCTCGTCTTTGAGCAACACCGGATGTTATGAACGTCTCGCGAGCAAAGTCGATGACTACTCTATAGTTCAATGTGCCATGCTTTACGGCTTAGAACCGGGACTTCAACGACGTTTTGAACGTCATGGAGCATATGAGATGTTCCAGAGTTGAAGTTAATATTCCAATGTAATGCCCGGATTGAGAGATATGAAGTCTCCAATAAGTTCTATAGCTGCAAGATGGAGGAGAATAGTTCGTTAGTGAGCACATACTCGTAATGTCCGGGTACTACAATCACTTGACACAATTGGGAGTTAATCTCCGGATGATTGTGTCATTGATGTAATTCTTCAATCACCGCCACCAAGCTACAAAGGCTTTGTGATGAACTATAATATGCAAGGGTTAGTGAAGACTATACCGAGCTCTTCGCAATGCTAAAGGTCATGGAGGTAGAAATCAAGAAGGAGCATCAAGTGTTGATGGTCAATAAGACCACTAGTTTCAAGAAGAAAGGCAAAGGGAAGAAGAAGGAACTTCAAGAAGAACAAGCAAGTTGTTGTCGTCAGAGAAGAAACCCAAGTCCGGACCTAAGCCTGAAACTCGAAAAGTGCTTCTCATCGCAAGCGATCGTCCTTTGGAAGCGGAACTGCCCCAAGTATTTGGCGGATAAGAAGGATGGCAAAGTAAACAAAGGTATATGTGATATACATGTTATTTATGTGTACCTTACTAGAGCTCGCAGAGCACTGGTATTTGATATCGGTTTCTGCTAATATTTGCAACTCAAACAGGACTACGGATTGCTTAACTCGCAAAGGACGAGGTGATGATGCGCGTGGGAAATGGTTCCAAAGTCGATGTGATCGCGGTCGGCACGCTACCTCTACATCTACCTTCGGATTAGTTTTAGACCTAAATAATTGTTATTTGGTGCTGCGCTGAGCATGAACATTATATCTGGATCTTGTTTGATGCGAGACGGTTATTCATTTAAATCGAGAGAATAATGGTTGTTCTATTTATATGAGTAATATCTTTTATGGTAATGCACCCTTGAAGAGTGGTCTATTTTGATGAATCTCGATAGTAGTGATACACATATTCATAATGTTGAAACCAAAAGATGCAGAGTTGATAATGATAGTGCAACTTATTTGTGGCACCGCCGTTTACGTCATATCGGTGTAAAGCGATGAAAAACTCCATACCGATGGACTTTTGGAGTCACTTGATTATGAATCACTTGGCACTTATGAACCGTGCCTTATGGGCAAGATGACTAAAACCCGTTCTCGGTACTATGGAGAGAGCAACAGATTTGTTGGAAATCATACATACGAGATGTATGTGGTCCGATGAATGTTGAGGCTCGTGGCGGATATCGTTATTTTCTCACCTTCACAGATGACTTAAGCAGATATGGGTATATCTACTTAATGAAACATAAGTCTGAAACATTTGAAAAGTTCAAAGAATTTCAGAGTGAAGTTGAAAATCATCGTAACAAGAAAATTAAATTTCTACGATCCGATCGTGGAGGTGAATATTTGAGTTACGAGTTTGGTCTACATTTGAAACAATGCGAATAGTTTCAACTTATGCCACCCGAACACCACAACGTAATGGTGTGTCCGAACGTCAGAATCGTGATTTTACTAGATATGGTACGATCTATGATGTCTCTTACAGATTTACCGCTATTGTTTTGGGGTTATGCTCTAGAGACGGCCGATTCACATCGAATAGAACACCGCCGAAACCGCTGAGACGACACCTTATGAACTATGGTTTAGCAAGAAACCAAAGTTGTCGTTTCTTAAAGTTTGGGGATGCGATGCTTATGTGAAAAAGCTTCAACCCGATAAGCTCGAACCCAAATCGAGAAATGTGTCTTCATAGGATACCCAAAGGAGACAGTTGGCTACACCTTCTATCACAGATCCGAAGGCAAGACTTTTGTTGTTAAGAATGGATCCTTTCTAGAGAAGGAGTTTCTCTCGAAAGAAGTGAGTGGGAGGAAAGTAGAACTTGATGAGGTAATTGTACCTTCTCCCTTACTTGAAAGTAGTTTGTCGCAGAAACCGGTTTCGAGACACCTACACCAAGTAGTGAGGAAGTTGATGATGTTGATCATGAAACTTCAGATCAAGTTACTACGTAACCTCGTAGATCAACCAGAGTAAGATCCGCACTGAGTGGTACGGTAATCCTGTTCGGAAATCATGCTACTAGATCATGATGAACCTACGAACTATGAAGAAGCGATGGTGAGCCCAGATTCGCAAAATGGCTTGAGGCCATGAAACTGAGATGGGATCCATGTATGAAAACAAAGTATGGACTTTGGTCGACTTGCCCGAGGGTAGGAAAGCAATAGAAAACAAGTGGATCTTCAAGAAGAAGACCGACGCCGACGGTAATGTTATCGTTTATTAAAGCTCGACTTGTCGCAAATGGTTTTCGACAAGTTCAAGGGATTGACTACGATGAGACCTTCTCACCCGTGGCGATGCTTAAGTCCGTCCGAATCATGTTAGCGATTGCCGATTTTATGATTATGAAATTTGGCAAATGGATGTAAAGACTGCATTCCTGAATGGATTTCGGAAGAAGAGTTGTATATGATGCAACCGAAGATTTTATCGATCCAAAGGAAGCTAACAAAGTGTGCAAGCTCCAATGATCCATTTATGGACTGGTGCAAGCATCTCGAGTTGGAATAAACGCTTTGATAGTGTGATCAAAGATTTGGGTTCATCTGCACTTTTGGAGAAGCTCAGATTTACAAGAAAGTGAGTGGGAGCTCAGAGCATTTCGATATTATATGTAGATGACATATTGCTGATCGGAAATGATATAGAATTCTGGATAGCATAAAGGGATACTTGAATAAGAGTTTTTCAATGAAAGACCTCGTGAAGCTGCTTACATATTGGGCATTAAGATCTATAGAGATAGATCAAGACGCTTATTTGGACTTTCACAAAGCACATACCTTGACAAAATTTTGAAGAAGTTCAAAATGGATCAAGCAAAGAAAGGGTTCTTGCCGTGTTACAAGGTGTGAAGTTGAGTAAGACTCAATGCCCGACCACCGCAGAAGATAGAGAGAAAATGAAAGATGTTCCTATGCTTCAGCCATAGGCTCTATCATGTATGCAATCTTGTGTACCGGACTGATGTATGCCTTGCTATAAGTTTAGCAGGAGGTACCAAAGTAATCCAGAGTGGATCATCGGACAGCGTCAAGAACATCCTGAAATAGCTGAAAAGGACTAAGGATATGTTTCAGATATGGAGGTGACAAAGAGCTCATCGTGAACGGTTACGTTGATGCAAGCTTTGACACCGATCCGGACGATTCTAAATCGCAGACCGGATACGATTTACACTAAACGGAGGAGCTGTCGGTTGGTGCGTTCTAAACAAAGCGTCAGGCGGGATCTACATGTGAAGCGGAATACATAGCAGCTTCGAAGCAGCTAATGAAGGAGTCGGATGAAGGAGTTCATATCCCATCTAGGTGTCATACCTAGTGCATCGGGTCCAATGAAAATCTTCTATGACAATATCGAGCAATTGCCTTAGCGAAGGAATCCAGATTTCACAAGAGGACCAAGCACATCAAGAGACGCTTCAATTCCATCCGGACTTAGTCCGTGGGAGACATAGAGATTTGCAAGATACATACGGATCTGAATGTTGCGCACCGTTGACTAAGCCTCTTCCACGAGCAAAACATGATCAGCACCAAGACTCCATGGGTGTTAGAATCATTACTATGTAATCTAGATTATTGACTCTAGTGCAAGTGGGAGACTGAAGGAAATATGCCCTAGAGGCAATAATAAAGTTATTATTTATTTCCTTATTTCATGATAAATGTTTATCATTCATGCTAGAATTGTATTAACCGGAAACATGATACATGTGTGTGAATGCATAGACAAACAAGATGTCACTAGTATGCCTCTACTAGACTAGCTTGTTAATCAAAGATGGTTATGTTTCCCAACCATGAACAAGGAGTTGTTATTTGATTAACAAGGTCACATCATTAGTAGAATGATCTGATTGACATGACCCATTCCATTAGCTTAGCACAAGATCGTTTAGTATGTTGCTACTACTTTCATCCATGACATATACATGTTCCTGTAACTATGAGATTATGCAACTCCTGCCACGGAGGAACACTTTGGTGCTACCAAACGTCACAACGAATCGGGTGATTATAAAGGAGTACTACAGTGTCTCCAAAGGCGATGTTGGGTTGGCGATTTCGAGATTAGGTTTTGTCACTCCGATTGTCGGAGAGGTATCTCTGGGCCCTCTCGGTAATACACATCACTTAAGCCTTGCAAGCATTACAACTAATGAGTTAGCTGTGAGATGATGTATTACGATCGAGTAAAGAGACTTGCCGTAACGAGATTGAACTAGGTATTGATACCGACGATCGAATCTCGGCAAGTAACATACCAATGACAAAGGAACAACGATGTTGTTATGCGGTCCGACCGATAAAGATCTTCGAGAATATGTAGGAACCAATATGGGCATCCAGGTCCCGCTGTTGGTTATTGACCGGAGACATGTATCGGTCATGTCTACATTGTTCTCGAACCGTAGGGTCCGCACGCTAAGGTTTCGGCGATGCTTATTATGAGTTTATGTATTTTGATGTACCAAGAAGTTCGAGTCCCGGATGTGATCACGGACATGACGAGGAGTCTCAAATGGTCGAGACACAAAGATTGATATATTGGAAGCCTATATTTGAGTTCGAATGGTTCCGTGAAATCGGATTTTACCGAGTACCGGGGTTACGGAACCTCCCGGGGTTAATGGGCCTTAGTGGGCCATGAGGGAAAGGAAGAGGGCCGGCCAGGGAGGCAGGCGCCCCTACCCCCAGTCCGAATAGGACAAGGAGGGGGCGCCCCTCTTCCTCTTTCCCTCCCCCAATCCTACTCCAACTAGGAAGGGGAGTCCTACTCGGTGGGAGTAGGACTCCTCCCGCGCCTCCCTTGGGCCGGCCGCACCTCCCTCCCTCCTTTATATCTGGGGCAGGGGGCACCCTAGAACACACAAGTTTGATCTACGGATCGTTCCTTAGCCGTGTGCGGTGCCCCTCCACCATATTCCACCTCGGTCATATCGTCAAGCTTAGGCGAAGCCCCGCGCCGTAGAACATCAAGATCGCCACCACGCCGTCGTCCGACGGAACTCTCCTCGACACTCGGCTGGATCGGAGTTCGAGGGACGCCATCGAGCTGACGTGTCAAGAACTCGGGCGCCGAGTAACGGCGCCGGATCGGTCGGATCGCGAGGAGAACGCGACGACTACTTCCTCTACGCTGTGATCGCTTCCGCTTCGGGTCTACGAGGGTACGTAGACAACACTCTTCCCTCTCGTTGCTATGCATCACCATGATCTTGCGTGTGCGTAGGAAATTTTTTGAAATTACTACGTTACCCAACACTATGAATACACGGGCACACACCTCTCCCTACGAGCACCTCGAGAGACTGAGCCGACATATCATCTTAATATTAACGAAATTGTCACACCGCCTTGCTACTCGACGAGAACGTCTCCCCGAACTAAACACACATCGCCAGAAAGTCGAAAATAAATCCAGAAAAATACGAGCATGAGTGTCAAATCCAGACTTGAACCCTGATGGGTTGGGATACCACTGTCTTTCTAATCATTCAAATATAGGTTGGTTCGCATGTACGTGCCTATGTTGTATGTACGTATCTCATGTCTGCGCAAAAAATTTCAATCATGAAAAGGTCAAAAGAAGAAAAACTAATATAACTATATGATCGATTTAGGTGTTAAGGTTCTCTCTATTATCTTTTTTTCAAGGGAAAACAAGTTTATATTATTGAATCGGAGTGTTACACTCGTTTTGGCATTTGCTTGCAACAACATCAGGCTCAAAGCCGAGCCAAACTACCGTGTGTTGTGAGCATCTCCCCATGTTTGCCAGACAATGGGCACCATCATTAATTCGCCTACTGATAGTAACAGTCTTAGTTTCCCTTTCCTGAAGTAACCTTTTAATCTCGCCAACCATGGAGGCTACAGATGAAAGATTGACACCAGCCTCCTAGATGGACATGGCGGCTTGCTCAAGCTCTACAATGAGAGGGGATGAACATCTCTCCAGTGCCAGTGCCACTCCATCCATACATGCTACCATTTCAGCTTCAAGAGGAGATGAGCAGGATAACAGATATCTGCACGATGAAACCATTATAGTACCCTACGCATCTTGCATCACCATGCCCGCTCCTCCAATGGAGGAAGATTCCATGAAGGAACCGTCCACATCTGGCTTCACCCAGCCAGCTGGAGGCTTGGACAATTGCTCCGTCGCGCAGGAGTTTGTAGCCGTTGTTGTTGGGGTCGCTTTGCATATGTTGTTGACTCCATGTAGCTATCGAGGAAACGACAAGAAGCTTTAATAGGTGGCGTCGGCTTGGATCAGGTCACCTCATTCTGACGGTGCCAAGCGCCCCAAAACATCATGAGTATCACCATTTGATTTGTCTCTATGTGTTTGTCCAGGAGACAGCGTAGCCATTCCGAGCCGATATTCCGCACACTTGCAAGCTCCGGGAGTGGCCAAGAGTCCAACATGGAATTCCAAAGAGCCACCACTATCGGGCATGTGCAGAAAGTATGGTTGGTGTTCTCTCGTTCCACCCCACATATGCCACAAACATCAGAGGTCCAGGTGGCGGATACATTTGTTTTCCATAGTAGCAAGAAAATCGGTAGCTAGTCGTCAGGCAAACATCCGTACCTTATGAGGAGCAGGGCACCTCCATAACATCGTCCAAACAACACGATGGCCGTCCAATGCCTTGCTCATGGCGCACCTCATAGACCGGATTGGGAGCGAAGGCGAGGTATGGAGGCAGGCGGGTGTACTGCGAGGAGAGTTGGTTGTGGCCTTCACAGCGGCGCACAAATGGGCGATTAGCGAGCAGTCAGATTAGGAATAGGCGGACGGCCGCGAAGCGCATCGTAACAAGCGTTGTAACATAATTGTGGAGGATTCTTCTCCTTTTCTTCTTTAATATATGATACGCACACTCGTACGTATTCGAGAAAAAAAAATGGCGCACCTCATAGTGCGAATTTTTTCCTCGGAGACGAGCTTGTAAGCGCTCCTCATGGAAGATTCTCTCTATCGTGGATATGAAAATTTGAAAGTTCCATTTATTGCCAAAATGGACGATGACATGAAGTGTAAGTGAATGGCAACATGGCGGATTAATTCTCTCCGCATGCCAACATGCGGCACGGGACATCCTATTTAGCGCCTAGAAAGCAATGGGTTACACGCAAACGTGCAACCTCCGCTCCCGATGCAAGCTTGTGGGTCAGCCCATGTGTGGGGGGCAGGGCACGCCCTTGATTTCTTCCTTGTTTTTTCTTATTTTTTGCTTCTTTAAAAAATGTTCAGGATTTCAAAAAAAAGTTTTGAACTTCAGAAAATGTTTAAGGTTTTGATGTTTTTTACAAATTTCAAAACATGTTCACAAAATTAACAATTGTTCCCACATTACAAAAGTTGTTCCGATTTTCAAATATTGTGAATTGGAATAATGTCCTGGATTTCAAAAAGATTCAAGGTTTTTTTTATAAGTGTTCACACTTTCGGAAAATGTGTCAGTTCTCGGTAACAGTTTATATATTCAAAAGGACCTTCACGAAATTAAGAAATATTTTCAATTTAAAAAACTTTCTCTGACCCAAACAATTATCACGAACTCATTTTTGAATGAATTCAAGAGCCTGTTCCCAAATTGCAAAAAATGTTCAAAAAATTAAGAATTGTTCGCCACTTTACAAAATAAATCGTTGATTCAAAAAAGTTAAACATTTTTTAAGTCATAAATTAAAAACATGTTCATGAATTTCAAAAGTAATTCAACAGTTCAAAAAAGGTTCAGAAATTTCAAAAATATATTCACAAGTTTGAAATTTTTTCAAAAATTTCACAAAATGCATGAATTTAAAGATATTCACGAGTTTGAATTTTTTTATGAATTTAAAAATGTTTGCATATTTGAAAACCATCAATGTAAAAATTGTCCATAAATTTGAAAGAGTGTTCACGAACTAAAAAACATTCACATATTTGAAAAAGCATGAATTTGAAAAGAAAATCATGGATTTCAGAACATATTCATCAGTTTGAAAATTGTTCATGAATTTGAGAAACTTAGCATATTTGAAGAAGCATGAATTCATATATTGTTCTCGATTTTATGATGAATTTAAAAATTATTTTCCCTCCGTCCCATAATATAAGAGCGTTTTTTGTAGTGTCGAAAATGCTTTTATATTATGGGATGGAGGGAGTACATGATTTGAAAAAGTTCATGAATTTGAAAACAATTGTGATTTTTTGAATAAGTTCATGAATATATTAAAGAGTTTGCCGATTTGATAAGATAAAAAGGAGAATTTAAAACAAAAAGATGGACAGAAAAAGAGCTAGGATATCGGGCCTGCTCTTTACCGTGGTGGTGGTGCGCATTTGGTTACTATCCCGGACCCATGCAGGGAATATGATCCTCGCCTCCGCACGGGCGCCCCTACTTCTTGCTTTAAGCGAGACAGAGGCGAAGCCTCGCGTCGGGGCGAACGCAAGATGGTGTTTTTTTTTGTTTCTCTTTTCAGTTATCTTTTCTTATCTATTTTTCTCCTTTTCTTTATAATTAAATTATACTACGTATATATTACTAAAACACTCTTCAAAAACACATTTGGAAAATCTGGAACAAGTAGTTGAAAAATGTTGAATAAATATTTAAAAATATTGAACAAGTATTTGAAAAATGTTGAATAAGTATAAAAAATGTTGAAAAAGTATTTGAAAAATGTTGAATAAGTGTTAAAAATTGATGAATGATTATCTGAATTTTTTTGAAGAAGTATTTGTGAAATGTTGAATAAGTATTTAAAATGTTGAACAAGTATTTGAAAAATGTTCAATAAGTATTAAAAAATGTTGAGCGGGTATTTGAAAAATGTTGAATTAATAATTGAAAAATGTTGGTAATTTTTTGAATGTTGAAACAGTACCTGAAAAATGTTAACTAAATGTCCGGATAATGTCGAACGTGTATACCAAAATGTTAATCACTTATTAAAAAATGTTTTTGAAATACACACAAATTCGGAGTGAATATGAAAACAAAGGTAAGAAAAAATAAAAACAAAAAACAAAAAAAGAAAAAGAAAACCAAAAAGAAACAAAATAAAACAAAAAAGAAAATGAAAATAAAACGAGGAAACAAATGAAAAAGGAATAAAAAGGAAAAAATGGAGAAGAAAAAAGAAAATAAATAAAAGAAAAGAAAAAGGAGGGAAACCCTCCGAAGAAAAGCAAATGAAACACAAGAAAAACAAAATACCTAGAAAAACCTATCAAGTACTTAGCGCCTTGGAGTTTGACATGAGATGCATGCTATCCTAGTGGCTAGCAATGTATTTTCTTGTGTATTTTCTCTTTTAGGTGCGAGTATTGGGCCGGCCCGATTAATACATCGCTTGAGCGAGAGAGCCCTTCAACCTCGCTGAATGGGAGAAATAGTCGTCGCGCCACTGCACAGAACTAGGCGTCAAGCCCCACTCCTTGTCGCTGCGCTTTTTTTTAATGTATTTTCTGTTTGAGGTGCGAGTAATGGGCCGGCCCGATTAATACAACGCTTCAGCGAGAGATCCCTTCAACCTCACTGAATGGGAGAAATAGTCCTCGCGCCACTGCACAGGACTAGGTGTCAGAACCTACTCCTTGTCGCCGCGCTTTTTCTTATGTATTTTCTGTTTTAGGTGCGAGTAATGGGCCGGCCCGATTAATACAACACTTCAGCGAGAGATCCCTTAAACCTCGCTGAATGGGAGAAATAGTCCTCGCGCCTCTGCACAGGACTAAGCGTCAGGCCTACGATACACTGTCATCAGATTTTGGCATGGAAAAAGGTGTAATTAAAATAGCCTTAAATTAAAAATCTTCAACATGAAAGTTCTTTGTATCGTCGAAATGTACCTTTGATATTTAGATCATCTCCATCCAAGATTGTATACAATCTTGACAGTCAAAATAATGTGCTGCAACACCGGAGTATGAGGATGCGAGACTGTTCGCCAGGACCTGTACAAAGGCCGGACAGTCCTAGACTCTGTCCGGTTTGAGATAACATTCCAACATAGTCCCGGAGAAGGACCGGATAGTCATGGCTTTGTCTGGCACTCTGGCCTATGTTTTCTAATTTATTCTTGCACTTAGCCGGAGACAAAGCCATTACACCTTCAAGATGATCCTGAATCGGAAAACGTTCGACAAGAACGTTTATCAAAGGTCAAACAGACATAGAACTCTTGAAGGCCTTGTTCGGTTACACTTCTTGTGAAGAGGATTGGAGGGGATTTGGGTGGATTTTGACTTGTAAGAGATTATATCCACCTCAAACCCTGCCAAACCCCTCCTAAATCCCTGTCAACCGAACAAGGCCGAAATGGGTGGGCGACCTCTCACATCGTCTATAATGCTACTGTATGTTGGTAGATACTTCCTCCGTCCCACTGAAACACTGTCCAGCCAAATATATGGTTCGGAGGCCGGATGACCGCGGGTGATTCCGAGTCAGATCATATTTTGGCACTTTGGCTGGGAATTCGAGCCACACGCGCCGATCGGTATCAAATGCATGGCGTGTGTATAGTATGGACCTACACATGTCCACTACTACCATATACCCGTGGCTTCTGGCCGGCGCCAAGGGCCAAACCGCACGACATTTATGGATCAGTTTGTACGTGTTCGCGTGCCTGATGAGCCAAATATAAACTTAGCATATATACGATCGAGGAGGAGACTGTTGCTTAGCTTTCAGCTAATCCACTCCACCAGTGGCAGTGCTCTCTCCCTACCGCGTGGGTCCCACATGTCAGTCGGGCAAAAGAAATAAATAGTAAAGCAGAAATCCGCTCTGTGGTTAGTGGTCGAACCTGAGACCCGCGGTCCGAGGTCGACGCTGGCCTCGTAGAGGAGCGTCTCCATGGCGGCGTGCATCGCCTTGCCCTCCCCCTGGTGGGCCTGGTTGGTGTTGTACCACGGCGCGTGCAGCAGCACCAGCAGCCACGGCGTCCTCCGCCGGTCCACGCCGGCGAGGTCCCGCTCCAGCCACGCGTACTGCTCCGACCCTTGCTCGAACTCGGGGTAGGAGCCCAGCATCACGACGTGCAACGCGCCGCCGGCCACTTCGAACGAGTAGTAGAGGTTGGAGGGCGAGCCGCTCTCCTCGTGCGGCATGCGGCACCGCGCGTTGTACGCAAGGGCACGAACCCGACGATGGGGAGCGCCTCCGCCTCGTGGTTGTCTTCCGTCACCATCCACGGCCGCGCGCTCGCCAGGTTGCCCGGGAGCAGCAGCATGTCGTAGTCCGCGCCGCCGATGTGCGCCAGCGTCGCCGCGGTCCAGCGGGTCTGGCCGAAGTTGCCGATGACGACGAGCTCGACTGGGAGCGACGCCGGAGGGGTCCACACTTCCTTTCGAATCCGCTGCCTTCCACAGCTCTCCACGTACTGTTTTGTTTATTTCCATTTTATTTCTTTGACCCACTGACAGACAGGGCCCACTACAATATTAGCCACATAAGTCTTTGACTGGTCAACAGAGGTAGACCATTTGACTGGTCAACGGATTTCAATACGATGCTATACGGCGAGTCGGTGACCGTATAATCACCGTTTTACGTATACAGTGACCGTAATGAGCGTATTTCAAAGTTCAGGGACCGTACCGTGCTTTCGTTTCAAATGCAGTGACCACAAGTGTATTTATCTCCGTCACCTTTACAGGCGAGGTGAGGATACAGCACCAACCTACTGTCAAAGATAAGGTAGACACTGTGCCTACCTACCTGGAGATGCCAGCCCACTGTGTGCAGCCAGCAGTCGATCTGCTTACCTGCGGTTCATATGGAAACCTCATCCTGCATTGCAAGCTACAGAAGCATTTGTGCCTTTGGGGCCACGATTGAATCCTAAGAATGCGTCGTGGCGTCATGGCTCAGATCCTCGCCGACGTCGGCCCGCGCGTAACTAACTATTCGTCCCTGGTTTTTTTTAACGAAGACGTCAGGGGCGTCCGGTTTTAAATTAGTACTAGGTAATTGCCCGTGCGTTGCAACGGGGACAGATGGTTCCGTATCATCCGTATCTATCTATTTAATATAGTTTTAGAACGTATCTGAGTTGTGGTTTGTCGTTGCTTTATATTTAAAGCGGAAAGCCTCTTTCGGTAATAGAGTTTTCTTTCTCTCCTCCCTAATTGAATAATGCCACCTCCTGCCAACCCCGTACACAACACAGAGAGTGGGTTTGAATTTCAAACACTTACGTTAAACTCCTAGAAATAAACGTCACAATAAGCTCCTCCCCCCTGCCTCCCTCTCTAATCAAGAACACTCAACTCCCACACGGCTCTGAAACTACAAAAATGAATTCCATGTATATTCATTGGACCATTTCCTTTAGGAGTGGACCAAAAATTGCATTACCAAGTGGTGGGCGGGACATGGTGATTACAAAGACAGGGTCGCACTTAAAATCATGGCTCGGGTTCAAAACTTAAAGTCGGGCCGTAAACAGGAAAAAACAATCTTCGGCCAAACTATACAAACATGCATGGGAAAAATACACCCATTAACATGATAAGCGTTACAAAAAGGTAAAGTTAATTGACCTTAAATTTCTTACAATGATGTCTTTTCTATGTGAAGGCCATGGCTCCACCTATTCATCCTTGGAAGCCGGCATATTGAAAAATATATGCATGAAAAATGTCCAGCTCAAGGGATTAGAAAAGTGTCTTTTTGCTCTTCCCACACATGCTCAAATCCCACATCCTTCAGATATGTGAATGCCAGACCTGTGTACATTCAGAGATGTACATACCAAAGGTGGATCATAAATATCAACAGTGTGGAATGAATGGAAATCTGAACATCAGTGCATGACTTGAATCATCTCTCAATGGCTTGAGCTTGTAGCCTTGTACTGTGAAACAGTCAGTTGAAGAAAGATTATCAGATGAGCATTGCTATATAGAGAAGAAAATCATAACACACATACTATAGTGAGTATGCAATAGTCCAGATTATCATATCCTAAATAAAATATCTGACCTTGTATTTTCCATGATGAGAAACCTATGTAAGATATGTAGTTTATTCCTTACAAAATGCTAGGAACGGTTCAGAAAGGTATCATCTTCATTACAATTGCATTTCTATATTTCAAAAAACTATAGACAAAACTCATGGCTGTAAAATATGTTTTAATACCAGTGTGCATTTCAAAGAGAGAAAAGTACCAATAGAAACTGACCACTCTCCATTCAACATAACATCGACAGTTATGAGTTGCACCAGTACTACATATTCTTTTATGTTTCTGAAGAAGATAAGACACAAAGTGCTAATGATCCATGTCGTTAAAATGTGTGCAACATCTCCAACTTGACAGGATCTACAGAGGATAATCCTCTTCTCATAGTTCACCATGCAACAATGAATATGAGTAAACGATAAGTAAGCCATACTCGAGGAATATCATAATGTTATTTACAGATTATGCTACAGTGGTCAATACTGATCAGTCTGGCACATCAACTCGATGTCTGTCTGGGAAATAAACCTGCTTGTAGTGGAGTCAGGGACTCGAGTATTAACCAATGAGTTTTGTAGTGCATAGTGGCGAAACAGTTGGTTGTGTAAAACCATTTCTGCTAGTGTACAAGAAAGATGTCGCTGATCAAACAGGGTACAAAGCATGATCAAACAATGTCAATTTAATCACACACTTGGAATCAAAATCAGTTATAATAGAAGTCATGAAATCACACACTTGTTTCTGCGAATGACCCACACGCACATGTGAATAATTGTTACCAGTGTCCAAGGATTTGATCATTAGCTTTAGCCAATAAGCCCGCGTTCTCTTGGTCTGAAAACATCTTTGCAAAAACCCAATTATAGTAAAAGAGATATGGCAATTGTTCATTCAATGCAGACTGAACTGCTAAGCAGGAATGACAGGTTCAATACAGTGCACGTTGTTGTGTTTTCGGGAATGACAGGAGCTACAGAGAAAGAAAAGTCGACCTGATGGCGCTCGTGTAGAGGGCAGTCCGACGCCGACGAGTTAACCTCTCACTTTGGGGTTCGATACCCAACGCAGCCGGGGATCGAGAAGTCGTTCGATCCAAACAGGTGGGAGTCGGACACGCACACGCTACCGCCGCTGCAACAGCAACAACAGCAGGCGGTGCCCACATATGCCGTTGGCGGATTTCCTGTAGACTTCCTCCCTCAGATTTCCTGCCATGCCTCCCTTCAGACGCCATGGCAGTAGCGCCTTGTGCTCGTCGGCTTCTTCCCTGGGATCCCCACCAGGGCAGGATTCCATCGAGATTGCCGCCGCACCGAGGGCTAGCGAGGAGGCGCCATGGGAGGCCCACCCCCTGTCGATGTCGAGGGTGAAGTAGCTCCGGGCGGCTGTGTCAAACCCCTTGGTCGATCTGGTGGGCGGTCTACCCTGCAGACCAGGAGATTGGAAGAGAAGGAGGCGGGCGACGCCGGATTCAGCGGCGATGATTGGTGGTGGCGAGGGGAATGGATTGGTTTGGGCTCGAGAGCGAGATCGGGGGTGGACACGCGGGAAGGACGCGCGGTGGGGTGGGAGAAGAGATCGACGAAACAGAAGACGTAAGGGGGGAGACGGAACACTACGTTTGTTTTAGGTAGTAGAGAAAGCCCACAATATAGGCAACGTATACAAGAGCAGTAACCAACGTCCAGGAAAAGAAACCAAGCACACAGTCGACCGGCCCAACAAGCAAGGTGCGTTACAAGGCATAGGCCCTGTTTGGTTCAGCTTTTATCGACGGATTCCGCTGCCGTGCAGCAGAATCTGAAGCAAAGGGCAAACCCAAAGAGAATCCGATTCCGTAAACTACCGCCAAAATCTGAACCAAAAGCGAAGCGACCCAGACGTGCTTTCCAAAATCTGATTCATTGCGGGCCAAAATCAAAAAGTCAGATCATTTGGTTTGCCAAATGACCTACATCTTTTTCACATTAGATTTTCCACAGCAGATTTTTCACAGCTGCTTTTAGAAATCCACAGTCGAACCAAACAGGGCCATAGTCAGCCAACAAAAGAGCGTGCAGGCTCGGAGAGAACACTTCCACAAGTAGCTACTCATCCCTAGGTAGCGGAGGCAGCAGACGACGGAGCTCGGGCCGCCGAGTAGACGAGGCGAAGGCGGTCGAGCGCGTGGCGATGAAGATCAGCGTCCTGATGTCTTCCCAATGGGGCCCACTGCTGTAAGAAAATGATACATTTATAAATTACGCCAACGGGGTGAGATGGGAAAACGCCCTCAATCGTAAACTTGTTGCGAGTTCGTCAGAGGGCCAACAACATAGCAGACGCACATGTCCACATGATACGGCGAGAGGAGTCCTGGACCGAGGACAAGTACGATACTAGCTCGGAGCGTGAGTGTGGATCCCAATCCACGCCCGCGGCCTCATGGACCGCGCTCCAGGCGAAGCGAGCCAGATGGCACCGGAAGAACGCGTGATCCGCGTCTTCGGGGACACCGTTAAATATATGGTTTGTGCATGTATATTCTATAGCTTGGCCCACCTCCAAGTCATTGTATAGTTGAGGTTCTGGACCACTTTGTACTCCATATATACGTGCGCTTTGCACCGATCAATACATCGTGAATCATTGCCAAAACATTCGTGTCGGATTTCGGGTTCCGGCAGACCCTTGAGGTTCAAACACTGGGGTGCGCACGAAGATCTCTCCCCTACCAGCTCATGTCTCGAAGTCTCGCAAAGATCTAAGCAAGAATAATGGACACACAAGGGACACGAGATTTATATCGTTCAAAGCCACCATTGTGGTGTAATACCCTACCCAAAGGTGTGGTGTGGTGGATTGCCTCAGGGGCTGATAGTGAACAGTACAAAGGGAGAACAGCCTCGCGAGGGGCTGTTCTTAGCTGGTGCGATGAACTGCTTGGGTGAGTTCACTCGCTTCTCTCTCTCTCTCTCTCTCTCTCTCTGGTTGATCTCCAGATGCCTCTAGATGCCCCTCGATCCCTTACCCTGTGGGTGGCTAGTCCTATTTATAGGCGTAGGCCCTGGGCCTCTTCCCAAATAATGAGTGTGAAGGGCGCCAACAATTGGCCATTTTGAAGGGGAACATCAAGTACTCTTATCCTGACTAAATTTGGTCTTCGGCTGTCAAAGGTCCTGACAGTGACGCCGCCCTGGGCTCCACGATGACCTCCATCCCGCTGCTCACTGGTCTTGGTCTTGTTGCACCAAACGGTAACCTTTGCTCGATGCCTTGGCTCTGTGCTTGCCCCTTTGCACCGAAGGAAAACAAGGACATTATGCGAGCCGGCGCCCTCACGGGTCCTCGATCGTCATGGCTTGCGCCACAGGCCCCTCAGGAGGTGCCCTGCCTTGATCTCTCCGCCTCCTCGCGAGCCTGCCTGAGGAGGCTGCTCCTGAGGAAGCTTCCTGTCGTCCGCCCCGCGAGGCTTGGCCCCTCGCGAGGGTCTTGGGCTTGAGCTGATGAAGTGGGCTGCATTGATCTGGTCGCGGCCCTCCACTCCTTGGTCGGGGGAGACGTGGCAAGGCCGAATGGTGCTCCTGTCCTCCTATTTCTTCGTGATGACTGGGAGCAGGCGGTGGGCGCCATGCCCACCTTCAACGGTGAGGGGCTAGTGCCCGCAGTGGCTCCCGGGGATCTGGCGGCGCTGCCGACGGTGAATGTGTCCTCGAGCGACTCCAACGGGAGTGAGAAGGAAGAAGAGGAGGAGGAGGAGGAAGAGTTCGACTCCGAGGCGACTGGCGAGGAGTCGGAGGAGTCCTTCCCCCCACGCAGGTCTCGCACCCTCTGCTCCATGTCGGATGACGACGAGGCCAGCGCCGGGCGAGGAGGAGCGGATTCTCCCCCGGTCCCGAGGAAAGACAGGTCGGGGCTGGTGCCCCAGGATCCGCTCTGGCTTCGGGGCGGTCTGAGGCCAGCTCCGGCCTTCCCGACGCGTCCTCTGCTTCCATGCTTCCCAAGGTTGACCCTAGCTGCAAGCTCTCGGGCTTCAAGTTTGGTCGGAGGCTGCTTGAGACCGCGAGCGATGACCAGTAAGTACTCGATCCGTGCTCTGTTTTGTTTCTGCCGCCGAGACTTGACGTCTGCACTCCTTGACCAGGCTGGCACCTGAGCCGAAGAGCTTGATGGGGGCTTCTGCAACCCTGCTTGAGGCGAGTTCGCCTGCCGAGGTAGCACCTTCTTTTGCGGGGAAAGGAGGCACCGAGGCTCGCGCTTCCCCTACCCGGTCGCCCTCGCGAGCCCAGTAGGGGCACTCTGCCAAGGAGTCAGCCCCCGTGGCCCCGCTAACCCTGGAGGGGCCTAGGCTTGGTGCTGCTGCTGAGATGCCCAAGGCCTGGGAGGCTCCTTCCTCCCAAGCCGTGATCATGCTACCGTCCTCTCCGCCTGCTCCACCAGCTCCGCCTCTTCCGATCCTCCACTCGCCTTGGACCAGCCACCAATGAATCGAGCGGCCGGGAGGATCTCCAGAGCGCGGACGCCCGCCTGGAGTTAGCCTTCGGCTGGGCCCGCTCTGCTGCCTCTGTTCGAGCGGCGCTGAGGCAGGCTGCGTCTGCCTCCGACAAGGAGAAGCAAGCCGCCCGCCAGGCTAAGGCTGCTCGCGATGCTGCCCAAGGCGAAGCTGCGGATGCCTAGGGCCATTGCAAAGCGCTGGAGGTCGAGCTACCACTACTAGGGAAAAGCCTATACACAGAATCTTAGCAGCAGCGCGGTTCAAAATAGGGCGCTGCTGCTAAGTAGTTGTAGCGCGGGTTACGTAAACTCGCTGCTGAAAATATTTAGCAGTAGCGCGCTCGGCCAGAAACGCGCTGCTACAAATATCGACCGGCGGTGTTCCCCCAACTCTAAGTAGCATGCGCTGTCGCAATAACAGCGCCATCGCTAAGCACGTAGTAGTAGCGCGGTTTCCTCGAGATCGCTGCTGGTAAGTTTCAAATTGCCGCAATTTTTGTCCCGATTAGCGATAGCGCTTGCCTAAAAGCGCTGTCTGCTAAGTTCTTAGCAGCAGCAGCTGCTTTCTCTCCAGCGCCATCGCTAACCCCACCAACCCCCAACCCGTCCCTCCCTCCCCTTCCTTTTTCCCTTCCCCTACCTCCCCTCTCCTCTCTTCCCTCCACCACATGCTCCCACTCTCACTTTTTTCCCTTCCCCTACCTCCCCTCTCCTCTCTTCCCTCCACCACATGCTCCCACTCTCACTCTTCTTCTTCTCAATACTTCTCCCCATTACTCTCTCTCTCTCTATCCACCTTCTCTCTCTTCATTACTCCTACATAACTACACCACCTCCATTAATGCATCTCCTTCTCTTTTCCTTCCCTCCACTAGTTGAAGTTGTCTCCTTCCAAATTAGGTAGCTAGGTAGATGTAGGATTTAGTTAAGGACCTATTTGCCCCTAACTAGATCTATCTTTGTCAAGAAGAGCTTTGTGCACTTTTGATCTCCCTACAACATCATCTCCTACCATCGAGATAGAGGTGATGAAAATTTCATGCTTTTGCAAAATGGAAATGTGTTTATGTGTGTGTGATATGTTTGTGGAAATTGTGTGTGTGGCATGAGTCGACGCCGCCAAATTGTGCTTTTGAGTTGCCTATGTTTTGCCGAAATGTCGATTTATTTCGCTTCGCTAATTCCGCAAACTCTAGATCCATATATGTCCTATTTTTAGGAAGGTCATGCCAAATTTTTTATGACTTTGATGCATGCATGCATTTTTACAATCAATTTTTTATTATTACCGTGCAGAGTTGACGATGGTCGATTGGAACGATGGTGGACAGTGTGGTTGCGGTCGGCGGTGCAAGACATGAAAGAAAATAACCGACAGAGGTTTTATGTCCGTGTCGAAAATGCAAAGGAATAGTTTGGCTCGACCCCATGACGATGGTCGTGTCGGGCGCACCTTCTCATGACTGGTTTCATGGATGGCTATACTAGGTGGATAATTGAAGATGAGGATGACGATGTTGAGGATGCCGACAGGCGAGCAATGATGACATGCGGCAAGACGAAGAGATGATCGATAATGGCGGCGGGGAAGAGGCCGGACATGGCGGCGGAGAAGGGGCCGGACATGGTGGAGGAGAAGGGGCCGGACATGGCGGCAGAGAGAATGACATGGACTCCACGCAGCAGAGTTCGCTCGGTACTAAGTTCAATTGTGCGGGACCTCATGTTCAAGCATTGCTTCGCAAGGAGACGAGTATCGAGAGAGCTGCTTCTAGAGAGGAGGCTAAGCTGGAGCAACTGGTGGTAGACTCGAACACTCCATTGTATGATGGTTGCAACTCGAGGTGACCCGTTGAGTTTCACGCCCAACTCCTCAAGACGAAGGCTAAAAACAAATGGACCGACACTAGCCTCGATGAGCATCTCAAGTACCTAAAGGATGTTCTTCCCGGGTAATCTATGTCCTACTAGTGTTGATGAGGCCAAGAAGATCGTGTGCCCTCTTGATCTCGCCACACGTTCGATACCATGCATGCATCAACGATTGCATAATTTATCGGAAGGAGCACGCGAAAAAACAAGCTGTCCGGTGTGCAATGCTTCTCGATACAAGAAGGCCGGAAGAAATGTCCCCGTAAAGTTGTATGGTACTTACCGATCACTCCCCGCCTCCAGAGGTATTTTGTAGATCCCAAGGAACAAAGCTAATGCGCCGCACGCGGAGAGGAAGAAGCCCGACGATGGAGATGATCCGAAGTCGAGACACGTGAAGGATGGAAGCCGGTGGAGAGCGTTGAACATCTTCTATCAAGATTTTGAATGTGATGCAAGGAACATCGTGTTTCGTGGCGTGTACCGATGGCATGAATCTGCTTGGCAACCGTAACACCAACCATAGTACATGGCCCGTGTTTGTATGGATGTACAACCTCCCCCGGTTGTGCATGAAATCAAGTACATTCACATGAGCATGCTTATTCAAGGGCCAAACAACCAGAAATAATATTAATTTGTATCGGGGCTACTTCAAGAGGAGTTAGACACGTTATGGAAAACACCGCCAAGACATGGGACGCCAAAGAAGGTGAGTATTTCAACATGAGAGCGCGATCACGACAAAGGCAGGACTATCTCGATTACGGATATGTGGCAGGCCGGTGTGCCATGGATATTGCGGATGCACGCGGTGCATGGATGATACAACGCCTCAGCAGCTAACGCCAAGGAAAGATGGCGGTGCGGGAAAATCGTGTACATGGGGCATCGAAGATGGCTTGAACAGGACGACCCGTGGAGAAACCATGGAGATCTATTCAATGGTCACGCTGAGCATCGAGGACCTCCACGTAAGCGGAGCGGTGCCGAAATCGATGAGCTGTTGAAAAACTGGAATGAGTGCCCCGCGCCGAGAAAGACGATGAGAAAGGCACCGGAGCCGCTGCTGAAGGTATGGAAGACGAGGTCTGTGTTCTGGGACTTGGAGTACTGGCACAAACTCGATACACCTCATTGCCTTGATCAAATGCATATCTGTAAGAATGTCCTTGAGAGCTTGCTCGCAACATCGATGAACATGCCGGATAAGACCAAGGATGGGCCAAGGCAAGAAAAGACTTGCAAGATTTGAAAATCGGGAAGATCGCACATGCCGCCCGTAAAATGTCGACGAGAGAGAGCGGAGACAGAGGCACGGAGAAGAAGGGCAAGAAATTAAAGAAAGAAGATTATTGCCCCCTCTTGCTTCACCTTAAGTCAGTGAGATCAATCAATTCTTTAAGTGCCTTACCGGAGTGAAAGTTAGTTCGATTCATCGTGGCAAGATAAGCGAGATATCTAGACACGGACAAGAAAAGGTTCAACGGGATGAAGTCTCATGATGTCATGTGATGATGACGCAGATACTACCTGTTGCCCTTAGAGGGATAATGGACAAGCACGTCTGTGACACACTTATTGGTCTCTGCAACTTTTTGACGCCATCTCGAAAGTCGATCGATGTGAAGCAGCTCCAAAGGCTACAGGAAGAGATCGTTGTGATCTTGAATGAGCTTGAGATGTACTTCCGCCCGCGTCTTCGACGTGATGGTGCATCTGTGTGTCCATATTGTGGATGACATAATAGACTGGGGCCGTCATTCCTGCACAACATGATGCCGCTTGAGAGGATGAATGGGATCATCAAAGGATTCATTCAGAATATGTCCCGTCCGGATGGAAGCATCGTCGAGGCTATTTGGCACAAGAGTGCATCTCTTTCGTGAGAATTTTCTATATGGCGCAGACCAGCCGCCTAGTGTTAGTGTTGGTTTGCCCGCTAACAAGCACGATGGGAGGCTCAAGGAGATGGTCATCAGAACGGTCGCAGGAACTGCACGTGGCATACTCAGATCGACGCAGCGACTTTGACAGAGCAAACTTGGTAGTGCTACAACACCTAGACGAGGTAGATCCTTTCGTGGCAATCGCACAAAGAAATTATCGCAAAGAAGTATCGTGACCGGGGGTATGCGTGACGGACGCCGGTTACTAGAGAGCACAACTCCACTTTCCTCGCATTGGTTCAAAGAGCATATTATTGCTAATCCCGGAGGAGGGCTCTAAGGACGGATTGCTCATATACGCCTTAGCACATGGCCCTCGCCCAACCTCGTAACCTATCGGGCATATGATATCAACGGATACACGTTCTACGGAGGCAAAAGATATGGACAAGTGATGATCGTAACTCGGGGTGACGATGGAATGCATGACCGCAGCGACAACGCACAACCGAACGATTTTATGGAAGGGTCGAGGAGATCGGGAGCTTGACTACTCGAATCGCACAACACGACGATGTTCCGTGTCGATGGGCTAAGAATGTCGAAAGAGAAAGCCGGATGTTCACTACCATGACTATACCCGACGCCAAGAGCGCTACCGTGAACGCTATCGCAGAAAAAGAGCCATGGGTACACGCTAAGCACGTGACACAATGCTTCTTCATAACTGACCCACGCAATCCCAGCCGTGTTGTCGTGAGGAGAGGCAAAAGGAACATCATTGGAATGGATGGAGTCGCCAACGAGGAAGACTATGATCAGTATGGCAACCCAATGAGGGAAGATGACGATGATGATGAAGTATACGTCGAAAGAAGAATCAATACTACATTACCTAAGAAAAATCGTACTCCATGGAAAAGGCAAAGTCACAATTAGGGGCTCAATTATTCTTCGACGAACAAGAAGGGAAAGAAGCTGACTCAAAAACGAAAACGCCAGCACTGAGGAAACGTATGTTATGGGTCCAATGATGTGTAATATATATATGTTCCTATTTTGTATACACACTTAGCCATTATTATGCATGGGTCCAATGATGTGTAATATATATGTTCCTATTTTGCATACATATTTAACCGCCAAATGATGCAATATATATCGCCTCCCTTCGCTCACCGCCTCGGAAATAAAAGTGGGATAAAATAAAGGAAATGAAAAAGGAAAACTGGCAGAAGCGACGGCAGAGCAAGTAGCGTTTCCACAAAACCGCCGCTGCTACATGCACCATAGTAGTAGCGTGTTTCTTATAAACCGCTGCCGCCACGCACCATAGTAGTAGCGTGTTTCACATAAAGCGCTGCAGCTACATATCATAGTAGTAGCGTTTTGACATAACGCGCCATCGCTACGCCCACTTAACCCAAAATTCTCACTCGCCCAGCTTCATCCCGCCATTTCCCCAAATCCCCACTCTCTCCGGCCCCGTCGCTCCGCGCGCTCGACCTGCCGGCGCTTCGCCCCGACTCCGGGGTGCAGCGCGCTTAGCCTTCGCCCGTCGGCCCTCGACCCGACTCGGCGCGCTTCGCCCCGTCCCGCCCTCGACCCGACTCGGCGCTACGCCCGACCACGCCGCTTCGCCCCGACCCAGCCGCTCGCCTCGACTCGGCCGGCCTTCGCCCGACCACGCTCGCCCCCACCGCCGCTCGCCTCGACCGTGGGCCTCGACCACAGGCGCTCGCCCCGACCCGTCGGCCTCGCCTCCCTCCTCGCCCTGACTCTATAAACCCCTCTCTGCTAGGGTTCTTCATGTTAATTAATTAGGTTATCTATTTAGTTATGAATTTAGCTAGGTTTCAAAATTAGCTGAATTTATATGGAAATTTGAACCGGACATGTGATATGTGCATATGTCATGTTTTGGACATGCCATGTTTGGAAAATGATCCGAGTGGCCTATGTTACGCCGAATGTTGATTCATTTCCGTTTCGGTGAATTTCAGGCGCTCGATATGTCCATTTTTTAGCAAAGGTCATGCCGAAATTTCCCGTGAATAAAGGCATGATTTGTGCTACATAGTTGGCATATCGAAGTCTTTGGCACATAGATTTCTTTTTATGTCATTTCTCATTTATTCATACTTTTAGAAATAAATGAGGCCACTTAATCATAGGAAACATGTCGAACAACGAAGAAACTGGGCCTTCTGACCAAGATGCATAAGATGGATTATGATGGTAAACAAGAGTACCTCGACTATTCGATCGCTAAGCAAGGTTTGCGGTGTCGGCCTCGATGATGGTAATCGACGCCGACATCGACACCGACGGCGCCCAAGACCGACGGGCGCCGGCACCGATGCGGCGCCGAGACCGTGGGGAAGGTATCATGGGAAGGTACCGCCCCGATGCCGATACCGAAAACAGGAAGCATAAGAAGCAGAGGATACGAAAACCTAACAAACTAGGGATTGGACGACTTGTGATCACAAAGATGGCACCTGGCAAGTTTGAGCCGTTAGAGCCGGAAGAACCTCGCAAGTGCTATGGGAACCAAGTAGGATGCATCCTACGGGAATGCGCGAGTGTAGGATCGAAGAAGGTGAGAGTGTCTAGAGGGGGGGTGATTAGACTACTCGACAAGATAAAAATTCAGTCTTTTATCAAGGACAGATTTTGGCAGATTTTGCATAAAACACACAAGTCAAGTAGCACACTACACATGCAATTCTAGAGTATGGGCAGCGGAAATTAAATTGCACAAGTAGTAAAGAGAGGTGGAGAAGATCAAACGCAATTTGGAGACGCGGTGATTTTTCTCGTGGTTCCGATAGGTGGTGCTATCGTACTTCCACGTTGATGGAGACTTCAACCCACGGAGGGTAATGGCTGCGCGAGTCCACGGAGGGCTCCACCCACGAAGGGTCCACGAAGAAGCAACCTTGTCTATTCCATCATGGCCTACGCCCACGGAGGGCTAGCCTTACTCGGGTAGATCTTCATGAAGTAGGCGATCTCCTTGCCCTTACAAACTTCTTGGTTCAACTCCACATCTCGACGGAGGCTCCCAAGCGACACCTAACCAATCTAGGAGGCACCACCTCCAAAAGGTAATAGATGTTGTAGATGATGATGAACTCCTTGCTCTTGTGCTTCAAATGATAATCTCCCCAACACTCAACTCTCCTCACCGATTTGGCTGTGGTGGAAGAAAGGATTGAGTGGAAAGCAACTTGGGAAGGCTAGAAATCAAGCTTCATATGGTGGGAGTGGAGCAACTTGATCTCAACACAAGGGTAGGTAGTTCTCTTCTCGTAAATGTAAGGTAGGAGTGGTAGTTCTTTCCGATGGCTCTCTCCACTAATGAAGAGGGGTGGAGGGTATTTATAGCCTCCACACAAAATCCAACCGTTACACACATTTGACCAATCTCGGTGGGACCGAAGTTGACAACTCGGTGAGACCGAAAGTTCAAATAATGTGAACGTTGGGATTTTCGTGGGACCGAAAATACAATATCGGTTAGTCCGATTCGTGCAAAGACAAGAGCTTGCCAATTTCGGTGGGATCGACTTTATCATCTCGGTGACACCGATATGATGATGTAGGTTTCTGAAGCTTGGCAACTCAAGTTTCGTGAGACCGAGTTGAATCGGAAAATCCGAGTTTTCTAGGGTTTGGCTTTATGGCTGAGGTGGTTCATCTCGGTGTGACTGAGTTTGGAAAATCGGTGGGACCGAGACTACTTATGAGTGTATATGGCGTGAGAGTTCTTGATAGTTTAGGAGATGTATCACTAAGCACTTGAGCAACCAGATCATCATCATAACCTCATCCCCTTTAATAGTATTGGCTTTTCCTATGGACTCAATGTGATCTTGGATCACTAAACCAAAATGGAGTCTTGAGCTTTTGCCAATGCTTGCCTTAGCATCTTGAGGGTCCACCTCTTCATCCTTTTGCCATGCCAATGTGATTGAATTTCTGAAACATACTTGATAAAAGCATTAGTCCAACCACAAAGTATGTTGTCATTAATTACCAAAACCACCTGGAGCAAATGTGCTTTCAATCTCCCCTTTTGGTAATTGATGGCAACTCACTAAACAAGACATCAAAGCTTATTGAAAGAAGGACAGAATTATCACGAAAGCTTTGACAAACATGTAGTACATGTGCTCCCCTACAAGTGTGCAAGATTTTCATAAATTATGGTTTTGGACTACCACAAGCACACAAGAGAAAGAAGCAAGATGTGCTACATGCAGCTTGGCTATATGCATCGAGCAGATGAAAAGAAGTGAGTGATAATGCATATGTGCATGGTGATTTCTTGCAAACAAGTATTCACAAGCAAGTCACCATCATGCACATTTCAGAAGGTGCATATACTTACCTTGAGGTTCCTTGGCATTGTACCAAGAGATAAACTTGGGAAAACAAGGTTAGATAACACAAGAGTATTTCTTCAACCAACTGCAAGAACATCAAGAGTACCAAGCTAGGGATGACATGTATAAAGAGTGTCTCATATTGAGCACAAGCTTGAATCAGCAAACATGTCTCCGAAACTAAAAGATTTTCAATGAACTCGGAGAGATTTTGCTTCCCATAAGATATCAATTGTGAAGATTCCTCTCCCTTTGAGTTTTCTCAGATCAAGGGGTTTGATGGAAAGAGCAAAATCAAAAGAATGATGCCAAATGAAATTTTCTTATAAGGAAAAACATTGAAGCTTTGATGTGATTCTCTCCCCCTTAAGGTAAGATTGCTCTTCTTCTCCCCCTAAATCTTCTCTTCTCCCCCTAAGTCTTCTCCCCTTGACATCAAGTGCCAAAAGGACAGCAAACTAGGAAGGTCAGGGAAGATGGAAAGAAAGAAGTGGGATCCTTAAGAATCACAACAGGGCAAAACGGAACATGCATAGAGAATCATTGAGTGGAGCTGCAGAAGATGATATCCTGAAAGAAATAAATCGGTGACACCAAATTAAGATGGATCGGTGGGTCCGAAAGTCAGGGACTTAGGGTAGATCCTTTTCGGTTAGACCGAAATAGTTAAATCGGTGACGCCGAGTTTAATTTCAAGGAAATACAGAAATAATTCAGCTCACTTTGCGAGGAAAGTTTCAAAGAATTTGCAATGAATTTGTGAATGATTTTCAAGGAATTGATCAGAGCCAGAAGGATATTCACAAAGACAGAAGAATAGAAATGAAAAAGATTTCTAGATGAAGTTTTTTTTGTTTTAAAAGAAAACTTAATGAGAGAACATAAGTGAAAATAGAAAGACTTCAAATCATATGTACTTCATCTAGATAAGGGTCGGCGACAAGGTCACCTATGTTTGAGTATATTGACTTAGGAGTCAAATGAGAACATTTGATCATAGGTCATACTCATCGTTTAAGCTCAAAATGGGGTTGCCATTTTTCGATTAAGCATTGATGTGTTCACATCTTATGAAGCTGCTTGTACTCATGACTTTGAGCAAAGCTCCTTAAAGATGTGAAGAACATACCTTGGGCTTGTTGTTGCTTTGCTCATGTAGGTGAACTTGATGTAGGTGCTCATTGAATGTGAAGTTGGAGCGCCATTTCTACTTGTGTAGTTCATCTTCCTACATGGGTTAGGCAAGCAAGGAAATACTCAAGGATATCCAAGATGACAAGAGTGAAATACTAGATGTATAAAATGTCAAAAAGGATATGTGGAATTTTGTTCCTTGAACTCAACATCCCAAAGGGCTAGATACTTGGTCAATGACAAGATTACTCATGATTTGAGTGTGTGGTAATCTTGTGGAATGTAGATCATCCAAGTACCGCAAGGAGTTAGATGCAATACAAGGAGGCAAATGTGTCCAAGACATATGATCATCATCATAAGAGAAATATCAAGGATTAGTCAAGTAGGCTCATGCCTTGCATGCATCAATGGAGTTTTCACTCCAAGTTTGAAGCATCAATGATGTTCAACTCACTCCTTGCGACAAAACACCTTCTCATCAAGAGGTTTTGTAAAGATATCTCATGAGTTGTTTGTGAGTACTAACATGCTTAAGATTGATGTCACCTTTGGCAATGTGATCACGAATGAAATGGTGACGAACTTCAATATGTTTCGCTCGAGAGTGTTGCACGGGATTGTGTCCAATTTTAATCACACTCTCATTGTCACAAAGCAAGGGAACATGTCTCACATGTATCCCATAATCCTTAAGCGTTTGTGTCATCCATAGTAATTGAGCACAACACGAACCAGCAGCAATATATTCTGCTTCAGCAGTGGATAGTGATACCGAATTTTGTTTCTTTGAGGACCAAGATACAAGGGATCGACCAAGAAATTGACACGTACCCGAAGTTGACTTTCTATCAACCGTGTCACCGGCATAGTCCGAGTCGGAATAGCCAACAAGGTCGAAAGAGGCCCTCTTAGGATACCAAATGCCAAAGTTTGGTGTGTGTATCAAATATCTCACAATCCTTTTAACAGCCTTAAGATGACATTCTTTAGGGGCTGCTTGATATCGAGCACACATGCATACACTCAACATTATGTCAGGACGAGAAGCACAAAGATATAGTAGAGAACCAATCATAGATCGGTAAACCTTTTGATCAACGGGTTCTCCATCTTTTGTCAAGTCATTATGTCCACTAGTAGGCATGGGGTTCTCATACCTTTGCTTTCTTGCATGTTGAACTTCTTGAAGAGATCCTTGGTGTACTTTGTTTGTGAGACAAAGGTACCATCCTTAGATTGCTTGATTTGCAACCCAAGGAAGAATTTGAGTTCACTCATCATGGATATCTCATACTTCTCCGACATGAGCTTCCCAAACTTCTCGCTAAAATGAGGGTTAGTTGAACCAAAGATAATATCATCAACATATATTTGGCACACAAATAGTTCACCATCAACCCTTTTCGTGAACAGCGTTGAGTCTATTTTTCCAATCTCAAAGCCTTTTTCAAGAAGAAAGCTAGTCAAGATTTGTACCAAGCTCTAGGAGCTTGTTTAAGACCATAAAGAGCTTTGTGCAACTTGTAAACATGATTAGGCTTTTGGGATTCACAAACCGGAGGTTGTTTCACAAATACTTCCTCCTCTATTTCACCATTTAGGAAAGCACTTTTGATATCCATTTGATAGAGAGTAATATCATGGTGATTGGCATAAGCAAGAAGAATGCGAATGGACTCAAGTCTAGCAACGGGGGCATAGGTCTCACCATAGTCCATACCTTCGACTTGTGTGTAACCTTGAGCTACGAGACGAGCCTTGTTGCGGATGACTTGTCCATCTTCATCTTGCTTGTTCCAAACACCCATTTGGTTCCAATGACGTTTTGATCATCCTTGGGCTTTCTACCAAAGTCCATACATTGTTCCTCTCGGTTGTGTAGCTCTTCGCTCATAGCGCTCACCCAATCCGGTCTTCAAGTGCTTCTTCTACCTTCATAGGTTCAATACTAGAGATAAATGAGTAATGCTCACAAAAGTTAGCTAAGCGAGTTTTAGAGCGAGTAATTCTCCCGGAGTCGATGTCGTTCATCATTTGTTCCACGGGATGATTTTTCTTGACTCTTGCTCGGACTCGGGATAGCTTTTGTTGAGGTTGTGGCTGAGCTTCCTCATTGTCTTCATCTTCCTCTTCTTCTTCTTCATTGTTGTTGGTGTTGTCTTGAGGCGGTGGAGAAGGAGGTTGTGGTGGATCTTCTTGTTGCACTTCCTCATCTTGGTGAGTTCCACTTGTGGAGGCCTCCATGTTGCCTTGAGGTTCATCTTGCCGTGAGGTAGGGGGCTCCACATATGTAGATGAGGTACTCTCCTTCACTTCCATGGGACGGATCTTTCCAATAGATAAATCTTGGATGGCTTCCGATTGCTCCTTGTCTCCTACATCAATAGGCATTTGCTCTACTTGCGAGCCATTAGATTCATCAAACTTCACGTCTACCGTTTCTTCAACCTTTCGGGTGAAATTATTGTAGACACGGTAGGTGTGAGAGTTTGATCCATAACCAAGAAAAAAGCCTTCATGAGTTTTAGGAGCAAATTTAGACCGACGATGCTTATCAAGGATATAGCATTTCAACCAAAGACACGAAAGTATCCCACTTGGGGTTTGTTATCGGTGAGGAGCTCAGATGATGTCTTGCCGAGGAGCTTATGAAGATAAAGCCTGTTGATAGCATGACAAGTCGTCTCGACCGCTTCCCCCAAAAATGCTTCGTGTCTTGTATTCATCAAGCATCGTTCTCGCCATCTCTATGAGCGTTCGGTTCTTCCTCTCAACAACTCCATTTTGTTGAGGAGTGTACGTAGTTAAGAACTCATGTAGAATCCCTTCCTCATCGAGAAAAGAGTCTACATTGGCGTTCTTGAACTCCGCTCCATTGTCACTCCGAACTTTCTTGATCTTCACCTCAAATTGATTTTGGGCCTTTCCGCAAAGGTTTTGAAGATCCTCTGAACTCGCGATTTGTCATCAAGGAAAAATACCCACGTAAATCTGGAATAATCATCAACTATAACTAGACCAAAGGAGTTACCACCAAGGCTTTTGTAAGCATTGGGACCAAGAGATCCATATGAAGAAGATCAAGCGGTCTCCTTGTGGTCATGATGTTCTTCACGGATGACTTCCACCTACTTGTTTTCCTGCACGACAAGCACTACAAAGTCTATCTTTGTCAAAGAGAACATCTTTAACGCCAAGAATATGATCACCTTTGATTAGCTTGTCTAGATTACGATACCAACATGTCCAAGCCTTCTATGCCATAACCAACCTTTAGCGGATTTAGCAATGAAACAAGCTCTAGGTTGGGCTTTCTTAGTGAAATCAACAATATATAGATCACCTCTACGGATACGGTAAATGCCATGTCATGATTGTCACGACGAAAGACTTGGAAATCTACTTGATGAATAGCACATTGAATCCAAAGTCACTAATCTAGACACGGAAAGTAAATTGTATCCAAGCGATTCTACAAGCATGACATTTTGAATAGAGCTATCATGAGATATGGCCACCTTACCAAGGCCAAGTACCTTACCCTGGAGTTGTCTCCAAAAGTCACATACTTGCGTGGACCATCGCTCTTTGCAAGCTCTCGAAACATGTCTTCGTCTCCGGTCATGTGGTCGGTGCATCCACTATCAAGAATCCACTCTTTTCCGCCGGATATGTAGTCTCTCGATTTGCCATAAGATTGAGACTCTTCATGATCTTGTCTAGCTCGGTGTCCTAATCGGAGTAATCATCATCATGCTCATGCTCATCATCATATTGACCCATAGATAGTTCATCATCAACACCTAGGTCAATTTGACAACTACTTGCATTAGTTTTGTCAATGTGACAATAATCATCGGAATGCAATACAAGAGCATTTATAATTAGAACATTGATAAGACCGGATCACCCTTCTTTTCATAAGATCACGAAGCTCAAAGAAGCATTTATCAAAGTTGGGATCATTGGGGCGATCATATCAAATTCAATAGTCTTGTATAGAATTTCATCAAGACCTCTCAAAGAGTAGTCCGGATAAAGTTCTTCCAAGAACTTCCACATAGCATAGGCACACTCAAAGTTTGTAACGAGCTTAAGCAAGTTATCGGGTAACCCTCTAATGATAAGATTTACAGTTCTAAGGTTCTGAAGCAAATCAAGCTCTTCATCCATGGTAGGGTGCAAGGGGTCAAATGGAGCACATAGGGGTCTCAACATATTTTGCAAGTTATACATCTTAAAGATAATAAGCATTTCAATCCTCCACGAGTTATAGGACACTCCATTAAGAATAGGCACTCTATGGCTAACACTCCCAAACGAGACACGCCCATCTTCCTCCAATGGTGTGTAAACCAAAGCAATGGAGACCAAAGCTCGATACCAATTGTAGGATCAAGAAGGTGAGAGTGTCTAGAGGGGTGATTAGACTACTCGACAAGATAAAAATTCAGTCTTTTATCAAGGACAGATTTTGGCAGATTTTGCATAAAACACACAAGTCAAGTAGCACACTACACATGCAATTCTAGAGTATGGGCAGCGGAAAGTAAATTGCACAAGTAGTAAAGAGAGGTGGAGAAGATCAAACGCAATTTGGAGACGCGGTGATTTTTCTCGTGGTTCCGATAGGTGGTGCTATCGTTTCCACGCTGATGGAGACTTCAACCCACGGAGGGTAACGGCCGCATGAGTCCACGGAGGGCTCCACCCACTAAGGGTCCACGAAGAAGCAACCTTGTCTATTCCATCATGGCTCACGCCCACGGAGGGCTAGCCTTACTAGGGGTAGATCTTCACGAAGTAGGCGATCTCCTTGCCCTTACAAACTTCTTGGTTCAACTCCACATCTCTACGGAGGCTCCCAAGCGACACCTAACCAATCTAGGAGGCACCACCTCCAAAAGGTAATAGATGTTGTAGATGATGATGAACTCCTTGCTCTTGTGCTTCAAATGATAATCTCCCCAACACTCAACTCTCCTCACCGATTTGGCTGTGGTGGAAGAAAGGATTGAGTGGAAAGCAACTTGGGAAGGCTAGAAATCAAGCTTCATATGGTGGGAGTGGAGCAACTTGATCTCAACACAAGGGTAGGTAGTTCTCTTCTCGTAAATGTAAGGTAGGAGTGGTAGTTCTTTCGATGGCTCTCTCCACGAATGAAGAGGGGTGGAGGGTATTTATAGCCTCCACACAAAATCCAACCGTTACACACATTTGACCAATCTCGGTGGGACCGAAGTTGACAACTCGGTGAGACCGAAAGTTCAAATAATGTGAACGTTGGGATTTTCGTGGGACCGAAAATACAATCTCGGTTAGTCCGATTCGTGCAAAGACAAGAGCTTGCCAATTTCGGTGGGATCGACTTTATCATCTCGGTGACACCGATATGATGATGTATGTTCTGAAGCTTGGCAACTCAAGTTTCGTGAGACCGAGTTCGTAATCGGAAAATCCGAAGTTTCTAGGGTTTGGCTTTATGGCTGAGGTGGTTCATCTCGGTGTGACTGAGTTTGGAAAATCGGTGGGACCAAGACTACTTATGAGTGTATATGGCAGTGAGAGTTGCTGATAGTTTAGGAGATGTATCACTAAGCACTTGAGCAACCAGATCATCATCATAACCTCATCCCTTTTTAATAGTATTGGCTTTTCCTATGGACTCAATGTGATCTTGGATCACTAAACCAAAAATGGAGTCTTGAGCTTTTGCCAATGCTTGCCTTAGCATCTTGAGGGGTCCACCTCTTCAGTCCTTTTGCCATGCCAATGTGATTGAATTTCCTGAAACATACTTGATAAAAGCATTAGTCCAACCACAAAGTATGTTGTCATTAATTACCAAAACCACCCAGGGAGCAAATGTGCTTTCAGCGAGCATCAACGACGATGACTTAAGGAGTAAAGAACATTTGACGCAGTTGCTCCTAATGAAGTTGCACAAGAGATTCAAGTTCCCCGACCGGGATGATAACATAGAACAACCGTGGGATGATCCGAAGATGAAAAAGATTAACAATCACGCCATGGGCATGTTCAGAATGATTTAGCCTCCGGAAAGGGAGGGTGAAACGAGCTATTGAGGCTGATGAACCCCCGTCCAAGATTCGGAGGAAAATCCGACACTTACGGAAGAGGAGTTGAAAAGTTCAAGGACACTTGCGCTACCGAGGCAGCCAAGGCTAAGGCTGCGAAATTCAAAAGCCTTCAGCTCCGAACACGGGAAGCATCGCCTTGGAAGCCGTGGCTACCTCGGTAAAAGGCCCATATGGGATAAGGAGGACGCGGAACGTGAAGCCGCTGGTCTCCTGCACTTTCGCTGAAAGTTCACCAACCCCTTGGAGCATGACTTCATCAGGCCCGCTACAAGTGGGACAAGGAGAAAAGGTTTTTACACGGACAAGATCACGAGGAAATTGATTAGACCATCGAGAAGCAACACCGCTTGCAGCCAAAAGCCCTACATTCGATGAGGCCCAAGTGGGACACCCCTATCAACCGGCCTTGAACGAACTTAAGGGACTCCCGCTGGACCAGCGCCGCAATATGGTCGTCGTGTGCACGGCGCTGGAGACGGTGCTATGTGGAAGGTGTTTACAACGACGCCCAGAGGCCAAGAAGCGAAAAAGAAGTTTAGTCAGCGGACATCGACGCAAAGGTGAAGCTTGCGGTCGAGAAAAAGCAGCCGAGGACGCCAAAAAGCAGCCGAGGACAAATATGAGTTGCTACAAGAAAATCAATGCAGCCAGAATCGCTGCAGAAATGATTTTGCTACTAACTTGGTTCCGATTATCATCAATCGGGCGAAGGAAAATCGCATAAGACGGTACATGATTTCCGATACCCAGTTTGTCGCGAGCAATTCCATGAACAACAACACCATCGCACCATCACTTGCTCAAGCAACCGGCCTCCTCTCGCACTCCGCTCCGCTCATAGCAGCCCGTCCTCGGCCTCAGCGCGCTTAGGTGGGCCTTCGTCTTTGGCTGAGCTCGACGCCACACAGTAATTACATGTCGCACCAACATATATATATAGATAATATTCCATTTTTGTTGCCTTTCGGTTGTTTTACACCACGACATATGTGTTTGCAAAGTAAAGAAACCCCATGCACCATACTCTACTTGATCAAAGGCCGAAGGTGGACGTGGGAAAGGGGATGATAATGGACCCTCTCAACGCACATTCCACAACCACCCGATCTCACTGGGCACTTCAGGTTAGCTTAACCAGTGTGAAATCAAGACGAGGATTTGCCTCCAAAGACAAAGCATGTGGGAGCGGACGACGAGACCCCAATGCGGATTGGACGATGCAAGGGTTGGGTGTCTGATGGTCAAGAATCTTATTAAATCTCGAGCCGCCGAGAGCACACCAATAACTACCACACATCAACAAGCATGTGTGGAGACCACCACCCCACCCACGCAATTACCAGCTCTCGTAGTAGTGCGGGTGAGAGCGGCGGACAACATGATGAAGGGGTGCAATAGTATGGCTGATGTACCAGAGAGCGAGAGAATGGATGATGAGACGGAGGTCGACCCTATGGATTACCTCAATACAAACGTGTATGATGTGACATAGATATGATGAGTCAACCATATGACGAATCGGGCTATCGACTTGCTAATGAGGATATGGATGATATGACGGGCAGGGCCGCACCATGGAATGCAAAAGTCTCTCTTCATGAAATCCTCACAGACACGCTCAAGATGCCGCCTCAACATAGGCTCAACTAGCGGGCGCGAGGGTCGTGACAAGATTTAGCCCGGGAACACTTGGGCAGGGGTTAAGGAAGGGTCGGAAGGTGTGCCCAAGAAAAGGAGAGGAAGAGATCGGGAAGGTAATCGCCTCCAAACAAGCGAGCACACACAGCAGCAGACGATGCATTACAAGAGCGTGTACCCGTGAAAGGTGCGGTCATGTTCCATCTCACGGGCGAGCCGATGCTACCGCCGAAACCGCTGGAGGCACTATCGGGGATCTCGGAGATCGCACGACCATGTGCCGCCGACCGAGAAAAGCCTACTAGCCTCAAAGGATCCGTGGATATCCGACATACGCGCTTGTGTGCCTAAGGGAAGTGCTACGTCGACACACGGCCCGCGGAGGTGTTCTTCCTGCGGTTTGACCATATCTTTGAGATGTTTCTAACAAGGCGGCTTGATTTTACTATCGTCCGCCTTTTTGCGCTACATATGAGCTCCGTCATGAAGAGTGAAGAAGTCTTGCAAATCTGTGTGGCGGATCCGTACTACATGCACGAGTCTTTCTTGAGTCTCGGCGACTTTGAGCGTGAAACTACTAGGGAGTACCTCCAAAACTTCATGGTACAAAATAAGGACCGGGAAATTGTCCTCGTGCCTTATCATCCAAAGTAAGTCAGTTCCGGACAACCCTTTCGTACATTTCAATCATTCCTTCTCTCTCATATGGGGAATAATTTGAGGTGTCTTTTCCCCGCAGCAACGGGCGCGTCATCCTTATTGTTCTTTACCCGCAAGTCTCCCACGCCGTGTATTTTGACCCTTCGAGAGACTAGGAGAAAAAGGACTACACCCACATAATGAATATTCTAGATGATGCTCTCCAAGGCTTCAGCTATAGAGGTGGCCACGTGCATATCAGGAAACAAAGGAACAAGAAGATGGGTTTCGCGCATAAAACTAACTTCTCCTGCATCCATGTCCCAAAACCAAGCAAGAAGGATGGATTCTACATCGTCCATCTCATGATTCAGTTCAACACGGATCACCAAAGCTTCAGCATTAACAGCAGAATGATGATCATATCCACAAGTGGCTAGAATCTCATGGAGAAGCTTAATTATAAACATAGAGATGACTTCTTTCGCATCCAAATCGACATTGCGACGATCATCATGAATGAAGTCGCCGATGAGAAGGGGATGTTCCACCACGGCCCTATATCGCGAAATGACGTCCGAACTCGTGATAGGCATGCAACGCCTAGACCTCACGCCATTCAAGCAGCTAGGGTTCGTCCTCGATGATATGGAAGGATGGAACTTCTAGTGATTTATGATGCCGATGATGATGATATGTGTCGGTTGAACTTGTATACTTTTGTAGCGATGAAACTTTGTGATGTCCACGGTCCTCGCCGAACTTGCGTAACGCTACTTTGTTAGTTGGCGCGACGATGACCTGCGTACCTCTAGTTAATTAATTTGCGCATTGTATATGTTGCATCTAGTTGCTAACCTTTCTTTTTGGTGTTGCTCTAGTATATTTTTTGCATATATATGATTGTACATCCTCTTCATGAACATGCATCTCTAATGTGTACCTAGTTTCTTGATGGCGAGATGGAAATGCTATGTCGTGGTACAAAGGGAAGGTTCGAGGGGTGTACAACGAGTGGCATGAGTGTCAAAGCGCAAGTGAATGGGTTCACAGGCGCCAGCCATAAAGGCTTCAAAAGGACAAGAAGGAGAAGCTAGTTACTTGAGGTTCACGCTAGCGAGAGAGGACTCAGAATCGCCACCTCATGTATTGCATGGTTTCGCTCTCACTCATAGTGATAGCACTTCTTGCGTATGCCTTTGTTTAGATGGATGACGTTGTTGTAGTTGCAAGTATTCGAGACTTGCATGTATTGCTATTTTCGAGATGATAACAAGATATCACTTTGTGTTGGATGATGATTATGAAGAGACTATTTGTATGTACGTGCTATGATTACATTTGTGGTCTCGCAGCATTTGTATGTGTATCATGATGAAATTTCTATGTGCTAAAGATTCTTCTACAAAGCCGGTTCAAATACAAAACAAATATGCCAAAAAACTACTTAAATTAGCGAAGAGCGAGTGTACAAAAGTTAGCAAAGCAGCGCCGCAATAGCGATGGCGCGTCTCCGCCAAAGAGCGCTAGCACTACTAGTGGTAGCGAAGCTTCCCACAACCTTGCTGGTGTTAGACTTGTATAGCATGGCGGCTGGTGGGCACGCTCATCGCTATGAGTTAGTCAGAAGCGCCAGATAGTAGCGCGGTACCCGCCATCGATACATCTAAAACCCGCGCTGCTGCTAGCCTTTTCCCTAGTAGTGTACAAGACCTGCGCGAGGAGCTCGCGAAGGAGGTCCGCATCCGCCAGGAGAAGGAGGAGGGGATGAAGGCTCCGGAGGCTGCCATCAAAGACCGGGATGCCGAGCTTGTTGACCGTCGTGGCCGGTTGGAGACGCTGGAGCAGGCACTGAAGGTGGACAGGGCCGAGCTAGACCGCAAGGCGAATGTCCTGGCCGAGGACCAGGTGGCCTTTGCCGAGCTGGAGGAGAAGGCCCGCGCCACGCTGAAGACGCTCCATGAGAGCGGCTTAGAGGACCCGTTGGCTGGCGAAGAGGATGGCCCTGCCGAGCTGCTTCCCTTCCTGGTCCGTGCACTTGAAGATGCCGCGGACGGCCTTTGTCCCATGGCCGAGGCTGAGGCGCGTGCCCTGTCATCTGCAGCGCTGATGCGCGTCTTCAGCCACGTCTACCTTCGCTACCCCAACGTCGACCTCGGCAGCCTGATGGAACCTGTGAGCGGCGACCTTGCCGCCGTTGCTGCCGAGGCCGTGAAGGGCCGAGCCGAGGTTTTGCTGGGGAAGTTCCGCGCCTTCAGCACCTTGCCTAAGCGCGACGCCACTGGTTCTGCGGCTTCAGGAGGCGGGTCCACCCGGCGCGACTCCACCGCGGACGGCAGCGCCACTGGAAAGTGATCCTCTTGCGTCTTTCGTCTTGTTTTAATTCCTGCAACATGCACCATGCCTCGTGGAGGCGTTTAGACTTGTGTTTGGTGTTGTGAAAACACTCTATGGCTTGTAATAATTGCATTTTGAATTCCCTAGAATTTGCATCTTTCCCTCCTACTTGCTTGTGTTCTACATCGGTAGGGCTCGACCCCGCGCATACCTCAGGCGCCGTTAGCCCCGACCGCAAACCAGGACGGGACTAAGGGGTGAGGGGCTACGTGGCAAGTTAGGCTCCTGAGTCGCGATGCTCAGGTGTCCCTCTTGATGCGCAAACAGCAAGTAGGGAAGGGAGGGGGCGCAGGAGTGGATTTGTCGTTCTACGTCGGCAGGGCCCGGCCCCGCGCATACCTCAGATGCCGTTAGCCCCGACCGGAAACCAGGACGGGATTAAGGAGTGAGGGGCTACGTGACCAGTTAGGCTCCTGAGTCACGATGCTCAGGAGTCCCCCTTGACGCGCAAACGAGTCTTCGTACCTTGGCTCCGCTCGGGGGGAGGCGCGCGACGAGAAGGTCCGAGGGACCTGGCTGGGTGGCGTGCGTTTGGGCGTATCCCGGCAAGAGCCCCGTGTTCAGCCCCTCGCACGCACACCCGAGGGGAGGCGTTGCGATGGAACCGCACATCGAGCTCTGGGCTCCTCGAGGTTGATACGGTGGGCCGCCTCGCTTGTTTATCACCAATACAGAGCATAGCGCTTCAGATGTGTACGGCATAGCCACTCCTCGGCAATGTAAATCACCAACATGAGCATGGTGCTTCCACCAGTGCACGGAAGGGGGATCCCCTCCGGAGGAGCCCCGGGCGCAGCAGCCCATACGACACGTGGCTGGCACGGTAGGGCTAGGAGAGGTGTATCTGGGCACCCGTGAGCCAGCGCGGGACTCACGAGGCCCTACCTCGAGGCGGGTTGCGCCTAGCTCTAGGCCTTTATCAATGGTGTGTTCCTACAGGGTGGTCAGAATGCAAATGCTCTACGTCCTCAGGTCCCGGCCCTCGAGCAAGCTCAGCCGCCACTAGTATGATAGGTCGCGATGCCGTGGGTCAAGGCCAGGGGGTGAGGGCTAGAGAGCCAGTAAGAGCCCGTGAGTCGCGATGCTCAGGTGTCCCCTTTTAACGCGCAAGCGCTTTGCATGCGGGCGGAGGGGTCCGCGATAAGCAGCAGACGATAATCATGAGGACCAGGTTAAGCTCGGAGGAGCGAATTCATATAGGTAGATGCGGAGAAGTAAACGCCACTGGGTCTGGCCCGAGCAGCCTGGGGATAATGCAGCTCGAGGGACGCCCCCAACAAAGCAGATGAAAAACATAAGCAAAACGGATACATGCCGCGGGGACGGACCCACGTGACCTGGGAATGATGCGGCCCTGCGGGCGCTCCCAGCTGAAGATAAAACTTGAAAAGATGTCACCTGATACCATTGCAGAGCGAGTGTCGAAGTAGCTGTCGACGCGCGGTGAAGCAGCCAACCCTCACGAGCCCTCAGAGCCCTGAGCCTTGGGAGGTTCTGAGGGTCCGGGCGGCTCCTCAAGGTCTGTCTCCATCTCCTCTAGGAACACGCGGTGCCTGGCCACCTGAGCTTCCATGATGCTCCTCATCAGGCGCTGGTGGGCAGTAGCCGCGTTCGGCAGGCCGAAGGGCATGCGAACATGGCTTTGAGGTGGACCCTCACAGCGCTCCACGCATGAAGGCCAGAGGCGCTCCTGAGACGCGGCTCGGTTGAGCCCTGGTATGTCGATGCAGACACGCAGCCCACCATCCTCGTCGGGATGTGGGGCTACAGCGGGTAGGCGGCGACTGCCACGCATGACTCTTGACTCCTGTAGCTCCTGAATGTTCCTCATGATGAACTCCTGGGGGGTTTTGCCTTCCTTGCCTTATATCTTCCTGAGGGAAACGTGCCTTGAAGCACACCTGCAAGTGGTGCCCGAGCGCCTCCCTCGTGACGTCGACGAGGTCGGTGGCCCTCCAGGAGAGAGCCCCCGAGCCCTGCCCGAGGAGGGTGCTGGGCGCGCCTTCCTATGCGACAGAGGGTGGCACCCCTTGGACGGGCGCGGATCCTGACGCAACACCTCCGGAGGGGCCTGCCTCATGAGCGCTTGGGCCAGGTGAAGCCTTCTTCTTCTTGGGGACCGCCTCGGGGGACTTCCCGCTCCTGTGATCTGGGTGTTCGATTTCCGCGGCCTGGAAGGCACGCTCAAGAGAACACACTGCATCCCTCTCCTCGCAAGGCACTGTGATGATTCCACCGCTTCCTGGCACCTTGAGGACATTGTAGCCATGGTGAGTCACTGCCATGAACTTGGCCAGAGCTGGGTACCCGAGGATGGCATTTTATGGCAGGCGGATTTGAGCGACGTCGAAGTCAATGAGTTTGGTGTGGTAATTGTTGCGCTTCCCAAAGTGACGGGAAGACGAACTTGCCCTATCGGAACAGTTGAACCATCAGTGACTCTTGAGAAAGGCTTGGTTGGCTGAAGCTGATAGTATGGCACTTGGAGATTGTTGAACGTCTCGACAGACAGGACGTTGAGCTCAGCTCCGCCGTCGATGAGGGTCCTGGTGACTTGCAAATTGCTGATGACCGGGGAGCAAAAGCATCGGGAGAACTCTGGCCGTTGCTGCATACTTGAGCTGATCCGTTGAGCTGAAGGTGATAGCGCACGCAGACCACCTAAGAGGGCGTGTGGCCTCAAGCTTGGGGAGGACTGCATTCACCTCGCGAGCAAACTGCTTGAAGATGCGCTGAGAGGCTGGGGCCTGAGCGCTACCCAGGATGCAAGCGATTTCACGCGGCTCCTGGAAGCCCCCAGCCCCCTTGTCCTGGTGGTGGTCTTCATTCCTCCTTGGCGGTGGTGGCAGAGGAGGGAGGCCTGCGTTGCCTTGAGGGCCGTCCTCATGAGGCTGATCCCTCCAACCTCCCTCGCGAGGCTGGTCCTGCCAGCGGTCCTCGCAAGGCCGGTCACGCCACCCTTGGCGAAGGCCACTGTCTTCCCATCGTCCTCCGCCTCTTCCTCGTCCTCGGCCATAGCCCCGGTCGTTGCGGTCGGGGCGCCGGCCGATACGTCCATCTCGCACAGCTCTGAACTCTTGACATTCATTGGTGTTGTGTGTGTGGAGGTCATGGTACACGCAGTACCGGCTGCCCTTAGATGACTCAGGCTGATCCCTGCCTCGCTTGGTGTCTGGCTCTGCCACGAGCACAACAGCCCCCTTGCGCTTCACGTCCTTGACCTTGGGCTTCTTCTCTTCTAGGTCAGCAGCCGGGAGCTCGAGGAGGGAGAGGCGCCCTTCCTCAGCCCTAGCGAACTTGGTCGCCAGGTTGAACAACTCCAGCGATGTGCACAGGTCTTCATGGATTGCTAGCTCCTCTTTCGTCTTGATGTCGCGCACTTCATCAGAGAAGGCTGAGATGATGGCCTCCTCAGTCACCTTGGGAATCTTGAGGCGGGCGTTGTTGAAGCGCTGGATGTACTTCTACAGGGTCTCTCCCGGCTGTTGCTTGATGCGGTGCAGGTCACTCATGGCCGGGGGCCGATCGCGAGTACCTTGGAAGTTGGCGATGAAGCGGGTGCGCATCTCGTCCCAGGAAGAGATTGTGCCGGGAGCCAGGTTCAGGAGCCAGGTGCGGGCACCGTCCTTGAGTGCCATGGGAAACCAATTCGCCATGAACGGAGAGCGACAAGCGACACGAATCCTCACCGGCCCGAGCCCCGCTAGTGATGCCTGATCCACCTCCATGGGACGACCAATCATTACGGTCCCGGCCATGACATGGTCCACACAACGATGTTTGGGAGGCACGACCCACAGCTTAACCCACACATCTGGCATAATCTTGGCCTTGGGATCCTCCGGGAGCGATTCCTTGATCTTCGCCATGATGTTGTTGAGGGAGAGGAATAGCTTGCCACTACGAGTCGCCATCCGCAGCATGGCCTTGTTTGGGAAGACGATCGAGAACATGTTTTCGCCGATCGCCGTCACCTGCCAGTCCCACTCCCCCTTGAAGAGGTAGGGGAGTTCCGCCTCTAGGATGGGTACCGACAGCAACCCGTGCGCCGCGGAGATGACGTCCGTATCCACCACCAACTGAGCGCGCACCTCCTCACCCTCAGATTCCATGAAAGGAAGGCGTAAGAAACCCTCGTCGGGGATGGCATTGCCCATAATCTACAACATCAAGGACCGCCCCGCGACGGGCTGTGCGCCAAAGCATGTCCCTCCTCATGGCAGACGACGTAGAGCGGCTTGAAGGAGCACATGTTCTGGTAGTGCCCCACCCGGCCACACTTGAAGCATTCGGGCCCGTCCGTCTCCTCCACGGGGATGGGGGCCTCGGCCGAGCCCTTTGAAGCCGACGGCCTGGCCGTCAGAGCCAGCGGCGGCCGCTTGGGCTCCGCCGAGCTCCACCGAGCTCCACCCCTTCTGCTTCTGCTTCTTGGCAAAAGGATCCCCGATCCATTTGCCGCCGGTAGGGAGGAGGGACTGCTTCCTCTTGAGCTCCTTCTTATGCTCCAGCCCCCGACGCCTGTACTCCTCCTTCTTCTTCCTCTTGCGCTCGCGCTCCTCCTGCTATACTGCTCGCCTCGGCAAGCCACTAGGAGGGCAGCCCCAGCCCCATCCTCCGCCTGGCCCGCCGGCCTCTTGGAAAGCGCCTGCGCCCGCAGATCGAGCTCGCGTTGGCGCTCATCCGCCGGAGCCGTAGGCGACATGGGAGGCTTCTCTGCATGACGGGATCCCATCCGCACCGCGGTCGCGAACGAGCACACGAGGGGGGGGGGAGGGGGCGGAGCGGATCAGGCGACGAGCGAGGTGCCCAAAGCGCCGCACTTGCGAGGGGGATGCGGGAAACCCTAGAGTGAGATCTAGGGCACCCCGCGACAGCCACATCCACTTATATAGGGGAGGGGGCAGCCGCACGTCCGGCCCCGCCATGGGCCTGGGCCCGACCACGTGAGCACACATGGCTTGCAGCCCAGTAGGGCATGGCCCAGCAGCAGAAGTGCACCCCAGCAACCCCGCCGACTGGGAGTTGGTTGAAGCGACCGCTGGGCCCCCTGGCCCAAGCATAGGCAGACTGGGCCACTCCTCCGGGCCCAACCCAGAAACAGGCCCAACAGCCCCCACCAGCGCAACCCTAGGCTGGTCACGCAACTCCCTGGCAGGGACACCGCCACCGGTGCCGCCACCGACCCCTGTCAGCGACAGCGAGCACGTCGAGGCCGAGGGCAGCAGCGCCATCTCCAGGCCACGCCTCCCCTCCTTCGACTGGACGCACGAGCGGCCCTCTGGACCCGCATCCACGCCCCTGGGCGGCTGCCAGATCCGTGCCGCATGGCGACGCCCACCATGCCCACCGGGGGCAAAAGCACGCCGGCGACCGGCCTTGAAGGAGCCCCCAAGCTCCTCTGCACGGGAGACAAAGTCACCCACCGAGCACGCCTTAAGAGGCCTCGGTGAACCACTGTCACTCACCTGACTGCTTACCTGGTTATCCTCATCTTCTTCTTTGTCGAAGTCGGCTCCCGACAGCGCCCAGAACCTGCTGCCCGAGGGTGACGGGCCATGTGGCCGCCCGCCAGGCGCGGGGCACCACCGCGCACGCCCCTCACTTGGGCGCACCGCCGTCCAGCTGTCTTCCGCATCCGCTGCCCCGCCGGGGGCATCCACGCCAACGCCATCGGAATCGCCTCCCGAGTCGCCTCTCTATAGGAGAGCCGTTGGGGCACTCATTCGATTTGGAAAGCGATATTCGTCCTTGGTTGCATGGTGCAGGGGGCAGGGGCACAGGGCACATGCGTGCGAGCTGAACCGGGGACGGAGATCCATCCAAGCTCCCTCTTGTTTCTGCCCATGGTGGCCTTATCGGCGCCGTTGTGCAAGTGATCAAACATCCAACCCTCAGGCTTAATTTGGATGCTATGGGAGCTATTCCCAGGGAAGAGCCCTCCCGATTGAAATCATCTTATGCAAGCTGTAATCCCGTGGAAGATGAACATCATCATTTGGCCCATAGCAGACCTGGGAAGCCCGACCCGGGAAACATCGAACTGAAGAAGTGAGAGGAAGAGATGGTGCTCACCATTAATTTGACAATGGTTGGAGAGCTCGGGGGAACGTCCTCGGTGCGGGGGAGAAGCTCATGGTCAAAGGGGGCGGGAGGGGGGGGGACACCGGCGACAGAGCGAGAAGCTCCTGGTCACGGGTCGGGGGGGGGAGGGTGGGAGTCGCCAACGGCGGAGGGAGAAGCGCTCATGATCGAAGGGGCGGCTGTTAGGATGATCCCCACCGTGTGGGCCCAATGACCCACCGGGCCCTTAGATCTGCACCCTGATCGGGGGCGCTCAACCCACTTTGGTTGATGGGCCCCTGTCACCTGCACTATATATAAAGAGGTGGGGTTTGACGGCTCGCGATACGAGGTTCGTCACCATGCCGTACACCCCACCTACATCCCCCACTGATCTATGGTTAGTGCATTGCTGATGGGAAGCACCGCTACCGCTACTCTCAGCCACCACCGGCCACCGCCACCATGGCTGGCACCGGGACCTCCTCGAGCCACAAGTGAAGGTAAGACCCCCGATGGTCTGACCTACCCGATTTACAACGTCTATCAATGGTATTAGAGCCAAGTTTTGGCTGAGATTTTCGGTGGAAAAGAAACACAGAGAAATCAAAGCAAAAGAAATCCCCTCCCCAAAGAGCCCTAACTGACAAGGCAAAGAAAAACATCCTCGCCGGAGAAAGTAGCGCCGCCGTCATGGCCGCGCCGTTCCTCTTGATTCAGATGCGCATCGGCATGCCGAGGCGTCTGGAAGAAGAACCACTGTAGCTAGCCAAAGGCTCCCCGGAAAAGAAAAAAAGGAAGGGGAAGGGGGTCAGCACCGCGGCCAAATCCCTTGACGGCGGCGCGCTCACCGGAAGGGAGGACGCGCGACCAGCGAGGAGGATGGCAACGGTGCCACTATCGACTGCTCCACCGTACTTGGACACAAGGGGAGCAGAGGAGATCCTCGTCCATGCCTCACTCTCTCTCTGTTGCGGGAGGAGGAGAAAGAAGCAGGAGGAGGGTGGCCTACACGGTGCGGTGGTGCGACGCCGTCACCGACAGCCGGGCGAACCCCTTTCTTCCTGCTGTCTTCGGCGAGGAGAGAAACAACCAGAAGGAAAGCGGGAGCGCGCGAGGTGAAAAGGAAGGGAAGCAGCTTGGCCTTGTGGGTGCTTCTACACTGATCGCCATTGTCAGGCGTTACTCTCTCTCTGCCGACGGCGGGAAGGAGAGAGACAGAGGAAATGAAATGAAAAGGCTAGGGGTTTTCGGATCGATCGGGCGGGTGGGGGATGTTTTGTTCACGCTATACGCGCGCGTGGCCGTAGGATCCCCACGGACGGATCAAATCTAAACCCTAGAGTGGTGCCGGCGTTCTGGGCTGAGAGAGAGGAGGCGGACCAGGCTGGGCTAAGGCCTACAGCCGTGCGCGCTGGGCCGTGGCCGCGACTAGGCTGCGCTGCCCTTTTTTTTCTTTTTCATTTTATCTGTATTTTGCCTAGCTTTTTGGAGGCAAATTTTATATAGTTTTTCTGTTCAATTTTAATCCAACGAAAATTTGGTTAGAAAATAGAAAAGTAAACAGAAAAAGTTTCTGAAAATGAAAATAGAAAATTTTCAGAAAAAGAAAGGTTCATGAATTTTATAAAGAAAATAATAAAGTTCATGAATTTTGCTTTAGTAAAAGGAAAGTTTCTGTAAAGAATAAAAAGTTCATGAAATTTTTATTCATGTTTTTCCGCTGTGTAAATATTTCATAGTGCTATTTTAGAAACAAAATGAAAGTTTACATAGAATTAAGTTTTTAAGAGCATGTTAAAGTAAAAGATTAAATTGTTGCTTCTCTAATGCAATTTTGAACCAACCGGTTAAAATTGCTTAGAGAGTAAAAGAGTACGGAATTTTTTCTGAATAGAATATTGTAAAGTTTTCGCTGCAAATAAAAGTTTTATCCCCAAATTAAATTGGAACCAACGGGAAAATTTAATTGGAAGAACTGTTCTTAGCAATGTTTTCCCCTGTGGGTGAAATCATATTCAGATAGTTTCCGCTATGTCAAAAGAAAGCTATTTGTTTTAAAATATGGCATTGTTATTTCTAACCAACGTTGATGATAACAGTACTATAATTCTATGAGTCTTATGTTCAAAGCTTAAATCTCTGATAAATTTTGCATCAAAGTGATCAATTTTCAGAAAACTGATAAAGATCAAGAAATGCTCTTGAGCCCGAGAAATGTATATTTCTTGTTCCCGCTGCAATAAAGTTGATCATGATGATTATTTCTTAGCAAAGTTGTTTAATAAGCATACACATTGTTTATGATTTATATGCATTATTTCCATTTCCGCCCAATGGTGATATGGAATTAATGCAGAAGGATGATGTTTTATTATAATTCTGCCACAACGGTGATTTAGAATATAAAAAGGAGAGTTTTAAAAAGTTTAATGTGCATATTTTTTAACCAGACCAACGTAGGGTTATTTTATGCTCATTATTGTTGATTATTGGCTAAGTTTTCTCAGACTAAAAGTTTTTCATGCTTCCATTCGTGAAAGCGAATGGCTGGGTACTTGTGACCCGAAAGATGACCAAGAAAGGTCATAACTTGATGGAGTATGTTCTCTCTAAATAATGTCTTCAAAAGAAAAGAATTCTTGGATATCAATTCAAGAAAAGAAAAGAGATAGATCATTGGGAGTCTTGGTTGATGAATGTTTTTCATGTACTCTCTATGAAGATCATTTTGACATGAAACAAGCAACGTGCCTGTTTAATTTGACCAACGTCGGATCAAGCATGTGTGTCAAAGAGCATATGAATTTATTCCTAAATTTGATGATTGAATATGTAGTCAAAAGAGCCAATTCTAGCATTTATGTCCCTTATAGGGAATTACCCGCATGGCGGGAAAAGATGATTATGTCAAAACCCATGTCGGTGTCAAAACCGGCGGATCTCGGGTAGGGGGTCCCGAACTGTGCGTCTAGGCGGATGGTAACAGGAGACAAGGGACACGATGTTTTACCCAGGTTCGGGCCCTCTTGATGGAGGTAAAACCCTACGTCCTGCTTGATTAATATTGATGATATGGGTAGTACAAGAGTAGATCTACCACGAGATCAAGGAGGCTAAACCCTAAAAGCTAGCCTATGGTATGAATGTTGTAATGGAGGTTATGTCCTACGGACTAAAGCCCTCCTGTTTATATAGACACCGGAGAGGGCTAGGGTTACGCAGAGTCGATTATAATGGTAGGAGATCTACATATCCAGATTGCCAAGCTTGCCTTCCACGCCAAGGAAAGTCCCATCCGGACACGAGACGGAGTCTTCAATCTTGTATCTTCGTAGTCTTGGAGTCCGCGGACGATGATAGTCCGATCGTCCAGGACACCCCTAGTCCAGACTCCTCAAGAGTCCCGAACCAGGCTTTAATGACGATAAGTCCGTAGCAGATGTAGTCTTTGGCGTTGCAAGACGGGTTCTCCTTCAAGTTCCATGTACCGCCGAACAGTGTCCGCTTCCTCATTAATGTTGTGCTTCTTGGCTTCTACGCCCAAGAATGACCTTCTTCCACGCTGCCGCACGAATGCGAAAAAGCCGGTATCTTTAACATTTTACCCCTAGCTGCACAAATAATCTGCCTATAAGAGAGGCAAGAATCCAGATCCAAATCACACCACCTTCCTTCCAAGAAGTCCTCATCGGAGCGCCCCGACCAAAAAATCCATTCTATCATGGACCGTCGACGCGGCTCCTCTTTCTCGCCCCAGCCCTCTCCGCCAGAGATTGGAGGAGATGTTCCGTCCCCGCACAACGAGCTGGTGGCGCTTCAAGCAAGGGATATCTCCTCCGCCTTCATGGTCCCGGTTCGAGCTGGTTGGCCACCTACCAAGGTGGGAAACAAGCGGAGGCTACCCCAAGTTCCAACAAAGGGAGCGGGTATGCTTCGTCCCCTATCCGATAAGGGGGCCTGATTTCCTATTCATCTGCTCCTCCGCGGGCCTCGGAGTTCTACGGACTCCAGCTCCATCACCCACGCCCGCCTCTATCCTGCATATTGCGGGTTACGTAGCTCTTTGTGAGCTATTTCGGGCATCGAGCCCCATTTTGCCTTGTGGAAGAGGCTATTTCGCTCGCACTCGTTCTCACGAGGGGTCCATATACCAAGTGGGCGGCGCCAAGTATGGCGCATCATCGGGACGGATATCTATCCGAACCCCAAGAAGGCATTCAAGACCGCCTTGAATGGTTTACATAGAAGACGCCCGCTGCGGACCTGTTGGATCGGCCTCCGGAGTTCAAGATTACTCCCTTGAAGAAACGCCTTAGCTGGCGCTCATGAGCCCCTAACCGAGGAAGACAAGAGCATCCATTATCCGATGGGCGAATAAGGTTATTGGCCCACTCCGGGTTGACCATGATTGGAGTCATGGCAACATGTATTACGTGGGGGGTGCAACCATCTGCAATACAGGCCACCCATGTGGGATTTCAATGGGGAAGACGACGCCACCCGCCATGGTCGCAAAGGACCGGATTTGGCCGAGGATCTGGTGACGATCCTGTCCGGCCTATACAAGGGGGAGAAGGAGGACTTTCTCCAGACGAACCCTTTGAATGGGTTCTCCATGAATAACCCCCGGTGCTGGGTAAGCGAACACTTTAAGGGTCTGACCCGTGCTTTCGAAGCTTAAGCTTCTCATATTAGGTCTTGGCGCAGAACTGCACGGACTATGGAGGACATGATAAGTCCAGCCTCGCAACCCGAGGATCCGGAGAGGTCCGGGATCCGCCTCAAGAGGATCCGGACATAAAGGTGGAGCTAATCAACGGGGTGTTCCACCAGCTCAGCATGGACAATGCTTTAGTCGCCATTACGACTGACTACCCCGGATTGCGTCCGTCTCCCCAGGTGATTGTGACCGAAGTCCCGACACCATTGTTTCTTCCTTGCCCATCTCTCGACCTTCACATACGATGGTGTTTTGCAGAAGTGCCTTCAAGGCGGGAAGCCGAGTTCCGGCGGTGACCAACAAAGGCCATCCCGACCAAAGAGGGCGGAAGAGGAGCGCGCAGATCAAACGTCGCCGCTGAGGTATAGCTTGCATTTAATTATTTGGAGCAACGTTCCTAGGAAGCGTTTAAGTGCTCATGATCTTTGTAGAGAGAAAGCGCCCGCCGGATGCGGGCGTGGAGGTTGCCAATCCAACCTCTACCAGCCTGTGCTCGGCGCCCGGCCTCGAGGGGAGGCGGCGCGAAGCGCGGGCGGATACTCCTCCAACGGAGGATGCCGACAGACCGTCCGCCACCAAGTCTCGAGGTGGAGAGTGCCATGAACCACAGGCGCCACGCCGACATTGTTTCAGGACGCGTGCTTCTCCCCGAGGCGTTGAATGCCTTTAACGCTGGGACGCGCACTCCGTGCTGCTCAAGATGGTTTTACCGAGCCACGAGCAATACGTAAAAGACATACAGGTAAGAGAATTTAATAGTTATATATGCCAGTAGCCCCCGAGACTTAAAGTAGTTATGTTAACTGATTTAAGGATCATTTGAAACATAGGGTCTTACTGAGAAGAATACCCAATTGTCTCAGGAGCTGCAAGAATGCAAGACCGAACTTGAGGCCGCACTTGCTGCCGCAGGAGGAAACACAGAGACCTCTCCTGGTAACACATTTTTATTCATAAATATAAGCGCTGTGCGGCATGCGCGCAAGTCTAACAATGAAATTGAGGTGCCACGGACAAGATCCGGACAGTAAATTCATCGCGCCGGTGAAGGTCGGCGAGAGGGTGCTGAATAGGGTGCAGCAAGAGAGAACAAGCTCTAGGATGCCCACGCCAAGCTCGTGGAAGAGCTGAAAGGTGTTCGGGCCGAGCTATGCAGCTCCGTTAAGGAGAATCAGCGGCTTCGTCGCGGCATCTATAGTAGTGCTTAGCTTAACTCCTTTGAAAAGAAGAGTTGGCGAGGAAGTCAATTGACAAAATGTGTCAGAGGTATTCTCACAGTCGCCTCAGCAGAGGAGATGCCCGTGACGACGGGCGATCAACTTCCCGAAGTTGTTGCAATTTGCTCGAACGAGTTGGCAAAGGCTATGAGCGGCGCCGTTCGGGCTTTATGGCGGCCCTTTCCTGCTCCAAGGCCTTGGGGAGCTTACGAGAAGCTTGAGTGAATGCGGCAGCTTCCATTTGTGGAAGATTTGACCGCCGCCAAGGTGCGAGGACGCTTGGGCCATGGTGAAGACGCGATACAAGAAGGCGGATCCCAACCATATGGCCGAGGTCGGACCTGTGGGGCCCGATGGGAAGGAGATCCCTGTGAGTTTAGTATACGGCCAAGTAGAGTTGGCCGCTAAATTTTCCCAACGGGACTATAAATTAGACAGCCTGTTAGACGGGATTGAGGAGGAATACAGTCAGTAGATTTGACAATGTATTTTTAAAATGACATGTGAAATGCCTTCTAGCCGGATTGTAGATCGTTTGTCTTTGCCGACCTTTTCGCTTCAACCTCGGGACCCTAGAGTCCGGAGTGTGTCCGAATACCTTCTCGGTTAAGAAACAACCGTGGTATGCATGGAGACCAGGCATAGGGGTCATTAGTGCTTTATCAGACAATTGCCCAACTAGTTATGTTATATTACATGTGAGGGAGTCCTGGACTAGGGGGTGCCCGGACAGCCGGACTATCATCATCTGCCGGACTCCAAGACTACGAAGATACAAGATTGAAGACTCCGTCCCGTGTCCGGATGGGACTTTCCTTGGCGCGGAAGGCAAGCTTGGCGATACGGATATGTAGATCTCCTACCATTGTAACCGACTCTGTGTAACCCTAGCCTTCTCTGGTGTCTATATAAACCGGAGGGCTTTAGTCCGTAGGACACAACATATATTACAACAATCATACCATAGGCTAGCTTTAGGGTTTAGCCTCCTTGATCTTGTGGTAGATCCACTCTTGTACAACCCATATCATCAATATTAATCAAGCAGGACGTAGGGTTTTACCTCCATCAAGAGGGCCCGAACCTGGGTAAAACATCGTGTCCCTTGTCTCCTGTTACCATCCGCCTAGACGCACAGTTTGGGACCCCCTACCCGAGATCCGCCGGTTTTGACACCGACATTGCTGCTTTCATTGAGAGTTCCTCTGTGTCGTCACCGATAGGAAGGATGCCTCCACCCGTCTTCAAGGACGGTATTTTCGCCAAAGGGGCCTTGGCCGCCGCCAAACTATCCGCTAGGCGTTTTTCTTATGACCTTTGTCCGCCATCGCTTCGACAATGACTTCTCAAGTCGTCAAAAGCAATCTCCGTCACTCGAATTCGCCGAAAGCGGTGGATCCGATAGAGCTCTCGTCGTCAACGAACTCTTGGATCGCATCGCATACAGGAGTCGCCACGGACTACAATCAGATTGGGCTTAAAACCGATCCGAGAGATTAACTCTCCCGGGTTACCCACCACGTCGCGAGTGGTAGAGGAACAATGCGGCGACTTTCCTCTCAGATAAAACTAGACATGTCGGGCTCCCGAACCCTCCATGCCGGATTTCGCGAGGAACGGATTTCGATCGAGCATCGAACTTAAAGTCGCATCGACCGACTCGTTGGACAACTCCAGCAATCCAAGCTTCCAAAATTGGAAACTTCACGGCCTTTAAGCCCCAAGATGGGCAGGGATCCGGATTTTATTCCACCCACCCGCCCAGACATATGCGATCTATCTTTAATACGGCAAGAGCCCGCTGAAACAGTACATCACTACTGGGCCAGATTCCTCCTGGTTATGGACAGGATAAAGGACTGTCGAGAGGAAAACACAATCTCAATCTTTTGCAATAATTGCACGGACAAGGGAATATTGAACACCAGCCATCGTAAAATCACACGCTTCACCGATCTGGCGTCCATAGTACGAAAGTACTGTGCGATAGAAAGTTTCCGGAAAACCGAAAACCAGTTTTGGGACAATCCGGCCCCGAATACAACCTTAGTCCGCAACAAAAGGGTGCATCATACTCGGCCCCGTGATACAAAACCAAAAGCAAAAACCCCATAGAGGGCACGGAACCGTCTTTGGAGGGATGGCTCGGCGGACCACGTAAGCTTCATAATAGTACAGAGGGCGCCGTCCCAACACATAGCCTTCGAGCATGTTGGATATTACGACAGGTGGCCAAAAGTGGCGAGGAGCTTCTAGCCCCGGAAAACCACTCCAACAATACCGGTACGGTATCAACAGTCTTCGAGACCTTCGCATCAAATAACATGCGAAAACGGACAATCCGCGGCCTCGCCGAAGTCTACCAAGTAGCAACAGCAAATCCATGGAGCGACACAGCCATCACCTTCAACGCCAGCGACGAAATTAAATTCCGAACAGCCCGAGCACCAGCTGCACTGGTGCTTAGTCCCATAGTGGACGGCTTTCGACTCACAAAGGTCCTCATGGATGGCGGCAGCGGACTAAACCTCATCTACGAGGAAACTCTTCAAAAAATGGAAATAGACTGGAGCCGTATTGAGCGAAGCAGCACAACCTTCAGAGGAATAATCCCTAGCCGGGAAGCGCGCTGCACCGGAAAAATCACATTCGATGTGGTGTTCGGCTCGCCGGACAATTACAGATCCGAAGAAGTCACATTCCAAGTGGCCCCGTTCAACAGCGGGTATCACGCTATATTAGGACGAGAGGCATTCACAATTTTTCAAGCCGTACCCCATTACGGGTACATGAAGCTCAAAATGCCTGGGCCCGGCGGAATAATCACTCTCGCTAGCAATCCGGACATAGCACTCTGCGCCGAAAACAAGACAGCCGCACTAGCCCTGGAGGCGTTATCCGAAGCCTTAGCGGCAGAAGAACTCACCGCACTGCGCTCTACGATGAACAGGGACGATGTGATACTCGATAAAAGATCCAAGTCCACCTCCTTCAAACCAGCAGATGAAATAGTAAAATTCCAGGTCCATCCAACGGACCCAACAAAGACGGCCTCCATTGAGGCACAATTGAACCCCGAGGTAGACGCCGCACTGCGCGAATTCCTTCGGGGAAATTGGGACATTTTCGCCTGGCATCCTTCGGATATGCCCGGAATCCCACGCAGATTGGCAGAACACAGCTTAAACGTCCTAAAAGGATTCAAGCCAGTCAAACAGGCTCTTCGACGATTTTTCGAACCCAAAATACAGGCAATGGGAGAAGAGCTAGCCAAACTATTGGAAGCCGGATTCATCAGAGATATCAAACATCCGGATTGGCTAGCAAATCTGGTAATGGTACCAAAGAAGGACAAATCCTGGCGCCTATGCGTCGATTTCAAAGACCTCAATAAGGCTTGCCCAAAGGATCCCTTCCCCCTCCCCCGCATCGACCAAATAATTGATGCTACCGCAAGGCACGATTCGTTGTGCTTCCTCGACACATACTCCGGCTACCATCAAATCAAGATGGCGAAGCGCACTGCCAAGCAACGGCATTCATCACTCCATACGGACCATTCGCTTCAACACGATGCCCTTCGGACTCAAAAACGCCGGCACAACATATCGGCAAGATGATTCAAACATGTCCGCAACCCAGATCGGCAAAACAATGAGGCATACGAGATGACGAGTCATCAAAACAAAACACGCCGAAACTCTAGTAGACAATTTGAGGCTCACATTCGACAACCTCGAGCATATGACATCAAGTGAATCCGGAAAAATGCGTTTTGGCGCATCACCGGAAAGTTTGGGCTTCATTGTATCCGGTAGAGGAATTGAAGCAAACCCGCCAAGATCGAGCTCACACACGGTTGGATATTCCAAAAGACCTCAAACAGATACAAAAATTAACCGGATGCGTGGCAGCTCTAAGCCGTTTTATCTCCCGCTTGGGAGAAAAGGCACTGCCCCTTTATTGCCTCCTTAGGCACACCGAACACTTCGAGTGGACGGATGCTGCCACTGCCGGACTCGAAGAAATAAAGGCCATATTGGCAACAAATCCGGTCCTAGCCGCGCCAAACCTAGGCGAACCCATGTTGTTATACATCGCAGCAACACATCAAGTTGTAAGCGCGGTACTCGTCGTTGAACGAGAGACAGAAGGGCATAAATTCCCTCTCCAAGAACTAGTGTACTACATATCCACTGTGTTAACCCCCTGCAAGTCCCGTTACCCGCACTATCAAAAGATAGCCTACGCGATGTTCATGGCATCCCGGAAGCTCCGACACTACTTTCAAGAGTGTTCGATAACAGTAGCCTCTGAAGTACCACTCAATGACATTATAAACAACCACGACGCAACGGGCAGGATTGCAAAATGGGCCATCGAGCTCCTACCATTCGATATAACCTACAAGCCTCGGCGAGCTATAAAGTCACAAGTTTTGGCTGACTTTGTCGCTGAATGGACCGAAGCCGAACTCCCTAAAGAGTACGGCGCATACTCCAATTGGACTATGCACTTCGACGGCTCCAAAATGTTGGCCGGACTGGGGGCTGGCGTCGTCTTGACGTCCCCAACCGGGGATACAGTCCAATGCATACTTCAAATAATGTACACGGACTCCAACAATGCAGCCGAATACGAGGCCCTTCTACATGGTCTCCGGATGGCAATCTCCATGGGCATTCAGCGTCTAGAGGTGCGCGGGGATTCAAACCTTGCAATATCCCAAATAAACGGAGACTTTGACGCCAAGGATCCAAAAATGGCAGCATATCCCAATGCTGTCCTAAAAATGTCAGCTCGGTTTGAAGGACTTGAATTCCATCACGTAGCCTGAGATAATAACCAAGCAGCCGACGTACTAGCACGCATCGGTGCAAAACGTGACGCTGTCCCTCCAAATATCTTCCTGGAACAGCTCTTCAAGCCATCCGTACTATGGGAAGGGGAGACCGGAATGACAAACCGGAAACAACCGCGCCAACCGGCGATTCAGCCGATGACATAACACCTTCAACCCACGACATAATGGCAGTAATCGCCTGTGGACAGAACCATTCCTAGCCACTTGCTTAGGCAGGAACTCCCGAAGACCAAAATGAGGCCCGCTGCATAGTCCGCGATCGAAAGCCTACAAGGTCCATGAGGAGAACTTTTAAGAAAAGTACAACCGAGTCCTTCAAAGGTGTATCTCCAAGAGGAAGGGCGAAACCTCTGGCTGAAATTCATGCCGGACTAGGCGGACACCACGTAGCAGCCCGGGCCCTTGCAGGAAAGGCATTCCGTACAGGATTTTATTGGCCGACGGCCCGGGCAGATGCCCAGGATTTAGTCTAGAGATGCGTCGGTTGTCGGCTCTTTGCTAATCGAGCCATATGCCACCCACCGCCTCAAAACTATACCCATTACCTAGCCGTTCATGTCAGGGGCTTGATATGGTTGGACACCTTATAGGGGGAACCCACAAGCAAAGGTACCTATTGGTCATGGTGGATAAATTCACCAAATGGATAGAGGCCAAACCGGTCAAAACGGCAGAGTCCGGACCAGTGATAGACTTTATATCCGGGGTCGTACATCGTTATGGTGTCCCCCACAGCATCATCACCGACAACGGCACGAACTTCACGGCCGACGAGGTTAAGTCATGGTGCAAAAATATGGGCATCAAGCTCGACTACGCTTCAGTCTATCACCCTCAAACCAACGGTCAAGTGGAACGAGCAAATGGTCTAACAATGAGCGGCATTAAACCTAGACTAGTGCGGTCACTTACCAAATCCGACACGCACTGGGTAGAGGAGTTCGACTCCGTACTCTGGGGGCTGCGGACAACGCCTAACCGTACTACCGGATTCACACCATTTTTTATGGTATACGGCGCAGAGGCGGTTTTGCCCTGCGACATCATTCATGACTCACCTCAAGTGCGCATGTACGAAGAACGAGAAGCCGAGCTGGATCGGCAGGATAGCTTGGACACATTGGAGGAAGAACACGACGTCGCCAAGGCTCGTTCCGCATTTTATCAGCAGCAGGCTCGAAGATATCAAAGCAGAGAAGTACAGGCCAAAACTTATAACGTTGGCGAACTAGTTCTACGCCTGCCGGACAAGAAAAAGGACAAGCTCAAGCCCAAATGGGAGGGCCCCTTCATCATCGACCAAGTCCTGACCGGCGGGCGCACTGTCTGCGAAATGCATCGGACAACCGACTCGAGCGAACCCATGGAACGCAGCCCGCCTTCAAGATTCTCGCCTAGCGCCGACTAAGAGTTCGCCCCTTCCCCAAATTCCAAATTTTTACACTAAAGCTGCACTTTGTTTCTCTTTCTTCTCTTAACCTTTTTTCACACAAAGCCCTTAAGGGCCTAATTGCGCATTGTTCGCACACACAGGATGTGCTATCCGCACTCATTATACCTGGGGGCTTCTTTTCCAGAAGCTCAACTATAAGGGCTTCATGCCCAACACATGTGTCATGCTTCCACATGTACCTTTTACTCACCATTATATGCATCAATATGATTTAAGTTTTGGCCAAGCTGGGTTGCCTCGCCTCTGTGCTTTCCCCACGCTCCCGATTGTTCGGCTAGGAGGTAAAGGAGCACCTCTGCGATTATTCTCGCTGGTCACCGGATGTGTACCTCGACCGGGTGAAGCCGAAAGCTAGCGTTCTTAATGGAATATTCGGTCGGTGACTTGAAAGATGATTTTTTACCTATCTGTTTATCTGCCCCCAGATGTTTTTCTGTTTTTTTCGCAGTCCGGACATGCACTTTAGGGCATGCCTCCCAGGGAAAGGAACCCTTAACGAAACTATTCTCCCTGGAAGATGTTTCTTACTAACCATGTAATATAACATACCTAGTTGGGCACTTGTCTGATAAAGCACTAATGACCCCTACACCTGGTCTCCATGCATACCCCGGTTGTTTCTTAACAAAAAAGGTATTCGGACACACTCCGGACTCTAGGGTCCCGAGGTCGAAGCGAAAAGGTCGACAAAGGCAAACGATCTACAATCCGGCTAGAAGGCATTTCACATGTCATTTTAAAATACACTGTCGAATTTACTGATTGTATTCCTCCTCAATCTCGTCTAACAGGCTGTCTAACTTACAGTCCCGTTGGGAAAATTTAGCAGCCAACTCTACTTGGTTGTATACTAAACTCACAGGGATCTCCTTCCCATCGGGCCCCACCGGTCCAACTTCGGCCATGTGGTTGGGATTCGCCTTTTTGTACCGCGTCTTCACCATGGCCCAAGCCTCCCTGGCACCCTGGTGGCAGGCCGAAATCTTCCATAAACGAAAGCGCTGCCGCACTCCTTGGAGTTTCTCCGCAAGCTCCCCAAGGCCCTCGGGTAGGGAGGCGACTGGCCATAATGCCTGGACGACGCCGCTCATCGCCTGCCGAACTCGTTCGAGCAGTTGCAACAGCTCGGGAAGTTGATCACCCGTTGATACGGGCATCTCCTCCGCGAGGCGACCTGTGAGTATACCTACAAGACATATTCTGTCAATTGACCTCCTCGCCGAACTCTTGTTTTCAAAGGAGTTCGCTCAAGGACTTACTATAGATGCCGCGACGGAGCCGCTGATTCTCCTTAACGGAGCGGGACAGCTCGACCCGGGCGCCTTTCAGCTCTTCTCCAAGCTGGGCGTAGGCATCTTGAAGCTTGTTCATTTCCTGTTGTAGCCTATTCAGCACCCTCTCGCCGGCCTTCAGCTGGCGCAGCAGTTCCTGCCTGTCCGGATCTTGTCCGGCAACACCTGCAATGTCATTATTAGACTTGCGCGCACGCCGCACAACGCTTATATTTAACAAAAAATGTGTTACCAGGAGGGGCCTCTGTGTTTCCTCCTGTGGCAGCAAGTGCGGCCTCAAGTTGGGCCTTGCATTCTTGCTGAGACAGTTGGGCATTCTTCTCGGTAAGAGCCTGCGTTTCAAATGATCCAGAAATCAGTTAACATAACTACTTTAAGTCTCGGTGGCTACTAGTATATATAACCATTAAATTCCCTTACCCGTATGTCTTTTACATACTGCTCCGTGGCTCTGGTAAAACCATCTTGAGCAGCACGGAGGTGCGCGTCCCCCGCGTTAAAGGCGTTCAACGCCTCAGGGGAGAAGCACGCTTCACAAAATACTGTTCGGCGGCGCCTGTGGTTCATGGCGCTCTCCACCTCAGACTTGGTGGCGGACAGTCTATCGGCATCCTCCGTTAGAGGAGTATCCGCCCGCGCTTTGCGCTTGTTTCCCCACCAGGCCGCAAGCTGGAGCTGGCTGGTATAGGTCGATCGAGAACCTCACGCCCGCAGATCCCGGGCGCTTTTCTCCTACAAAGATCATGAGCACTCGACGCTTCCTAGAACGTTGTTCGAAAATTTAAATACGAAGCTATACCTTTGCGGCGACATTTCAGTCCGTGCGCGCCCCTTTTCCGCCGCTGGTCCGGATCGGTTTTTGTTGGTCACCGCGCTGGCTCGGCTTCCCACCTTGAAGGCGCTTCCTGTAAAACACCATCGTCCGCGAAGGTCAGAAATGGGCAAGGAAGAGATAATGTTGTTCGGACCTCGGTCACAGTCACTTGGAAAGCCGGATATAGTCCGGGGTAGTCCGCCGTAATGGCGACTAAAGCATTATCCATGCTGAGTTGGTGGAACACCCCGTCGATCAGCTCCACCTTGATATCCGGATCCTCTTCGGAGGCCGGATCCTAGGATCTTTCTGGATCCTCGGGTTGCGAAACTGGACTTACCATGTCCTCCACAATCCGGCGTAGTTTCTGCGCCGAAGACATAATGTAAGAAGCTTAAACTTCGAAGGCATGGGTTGAGCCCTTAAAAGTGTTCGCTTACCCAGCCTCTAGGGTTGTTCATGGAAAACCCATTCAAGGGGTTCGTTCGAAGGAAGTCCTCCTTCTCCCCCTTGTACAGGCCGGACAGATCTCGCACTGCATCCTCGGTCGAATCCGCCCTTGCCATGACGGGTGGCATCATCTTCCCGCTGAAATCCCACATGGGTGGCCTCAGATTGCAATGGTTGTACTTCGCATGATGCATGTTGCCATGACTCCAATCATGGTCAACCCGAATGGGCCAAGAATCTTATTCGCCCATCGTAATGGACGCTCTTGTCTTCCTCCAATTGGGGGCTCATGGTGCCAACTAAGGCTTTCTTCAGAGGAGCAAAGATCGAACTCCGGAGGCCGATTCGATCGGGTCCGCAGCGGAGCGCCTTCTATGTAAAACCACCAAGGCCGTCTTGGACGCTTAGGGGTTCGGATGGATATCCGTCCCGCAATGCGCCATACTTGGCGCCGCCCACTTGATATATAGATCCCTCGTGAGAACGGGCACGAGGCGTAACAACCTCTTCCACAAGGCAAAATGGGGCTCGATGCCCGTAAATAGCTCGCAAAGAGCTACGAGCTCCCGATATGCGTGATGTAGGCGGGTGTGGTGATGGGGCTGGAGTCCAGAGAACTCTGTGAGCCAGCGGAGGAACGGATGTATCGGAAACCGAGTCCCCTTATCAGATAGGGGACGAAGCATACCCGCTCCCCTTTGTTGGGACTTGGGGTAGCCTCTGCTTGCTTCCCACCTTGGTAGGTGGCCAGCCCGGCTCGAACCGGGACCATGAAGGCCGGAGGGAGATATCCCCCCGCTTGGAGCTTCACTAGCTCGTTGTGTGGAACAGAGCACCTCCTCCAATCTCCTGGCGGTGGGCTGGGAGCGCAAGAAGAGGAGCCGCGTCGACGGTCCATGATGGTATGGATTTTTGGGTCAAAGGCGCTCCGATGAGTATTCGCGGAGGGAAGATGGTGTGGTTTGGATCTGGATTGTTGCCTCTTTTGTAGGCGGATGACTTGCACAACTAGGGGGTGAAACATAAAAGACACCCTGGCTTTTCACATTCGTGCGACGCGTGGAGGAAGGCCATTATTAGGCGTAGAAGCCAAGAAGCACAACATTTATGAGGAAGCCGGACATCGCTTCGGCGGTACATGGAACTTAAAGGAGAACCCGCCTTGCAACGCCAAGACTATATACGCTACTGGACTAATCGCCATTGAAGCCTGGTTCGGGGCTACCGAGGGAGTCTCGACTAGGGGTGTCCGGACAGCCGGACTATCATCATCCGCCGGACTCCAAGACTACGAAGATACAAGATTGAAGACTCCGCCCCGTGTCCGGATGGGACTTTCCTTGGCGTGGAAGGCAAGCTTGGCGACACGGATATGTAGATCTCCTACCATTGTAACCGACTCTGTAACCCTAGCCTTCTCGGTGTCTATATAAACCGGAGGGCTTTAGTCCGAGGGACACAACATACATTACAACAATCATACCATAGGCTAGCTTTAGGGTTTAGCCTCCTTGATCTCGTGGTAGATCCACTCTTGTACTACCCATATCATCAATATTAATCAAGCAGGACGTAGGGTTTTACCTCCATCAAGAGGGCCCGAACCTGGGTAAAACATCGTGTCCCTTGTCTCCTGTTACCATCCGCCTAGACGCACAGTTCGGGACCCCCTACCCGAGATCCGCCAGTTTTGACACCGACAACATGGTTAGTAAGAAACATCTTCCAGGGAGAATAGTTCCGTTAAGGGTTCCTTTCCCTGGGAGGCATGCCCTAAGGTGCATGTCCGGACTGCGAAAAAAGTAGAAAAACATCTGGTGGAAGATAAATAGATAGGGAAAAAAATCATCTTTCACGTCACCGACCGAATATTCCCTTAAGAACGCTAGCTTTCGGCTTCACCCAGTCTGAGGTACACATCCGGCTGACCCGGCAGTAACAATCGCAGAGGTGCTCCCTTTACCTCCTAGCCGAACAATCGGGAATGTAGGGGTAAGCACAAGAGCCAGGCAACCCAGCTTGGCCAAACTTAAGTCATATCAATGCATATAATGGTGAGTAAAAGGTACATGTGGAAGCTTGACACATGTGCTGGGCATGAATCCCTTATAATTGAGCTTCTGGAAAAGAAGCCCCCAGGTATAATGAGTGCGAATGGCACATCAAGTGTATGCGAACAATGCGCAAGTAGGACCTTAAGGGCTTTGTGGTAAAAGGGTTAAGAGAAGAAAGAGAAACAAAAGACAGCCGAAGTGTAAAAATTTGAACGGAGGAAGGGGACGAACTCTTAGTCCGGCGCTAGGCATAGAATCTTCGGAGGCGGGCTGCGTTCCATGGGTTCGGCTCGAGTCGGTTGTCCGACGATTTGTAGACAGTGACGCTCCGCGGTCAGACTTGATCGATAATGAAGGGCCCTCCCATTTGGGCTTGAGCTTGTCCTTTTCTTGTCCGGCAGCGAGAACTAGTTCGCCAATGTTGTAAGTCTTGGCCCGTACTTCGCTTTGATATCTTCGAGCTGCATCGATAGAATGAGGAACGAGCCTTGGCGACGCCGCGTTTTTCCTCCAATGCGCCTAAGCTGTCCCGCCGATCCAGCTCGGCCTCTCTTTCTTCGTACATGCGCACTCGAGGTGAGTCATGAATAATGTCGCAGGCGTAACGCCTCGCGCCAGATACCATAAAAATGGTGTGAATCCGTAGTACGGTTGGGCGTTGTTCGCAGCCTCCGAGCACGGAGTCGAGCCTCTACCCAATGCGTGTCGATTTAGTAAGTGACCGCACTAGTCCGGGTTTAATGCCGCCAATATTAGACCATTTGCTCGCTCCACTTGACCATTTGTTTGAGGATGATAGATCAAGCGTAGTCGAGCTTAATGCCCATGTTTTTGCACCATGATTTAACCTCGCTGGTAGTAAAATTTGTGCCGTTATCGGTGATGATGTGTGGGGACACCCAAACGGTGTACTACCCCGAGATAAAGTCTATCATCGGTCCGGACTCGCCGTTTTGACTGGTTTGGCCTCTATCCATTTGGTGAATTTGTCCACCATGACCAATAGGTACCTTTGCTTGTGGGTTCCCCCTTTGAGTGGTCCAACCATGTCAAGCCCCCAGAATGCGAACGGGCAGGTAATGGGTATAGTTTTGAGGGCGGTGGGTGGCATATGGCTCTGATTAGCAAAGAGCTGACAACCAACGCATCTTTGGACTAAGTCCTGAGCATCTGCCCGGGCCGTCGGCCAATAAAACCCTGTGTGGAATGCCTTTCCTACAAGAGCCCGAGCTGCTGCGTGGTGTCCGCCTAGTCCGGCATGAATTTCAGCCAGGAGGTTTCGCCCTTCTTCTTCGGAGATACATCTTTAAAGGACTCCGGTTGTGCTTTTTTTATAAAGTTCTCCCTCATGGACCTTGTAGGCTTTAGATCGCCGGATTATGCAGCGGGCCTCATTTTGGTCTTCGGGAAGTTCCTACCTCAGCAAGTAGGCTAGGAATGGTTCTGTCCACGGGGCGATTACTGCCATTATGTCGTGGGCTGAAGGTGTTATGTCATCGGCTGAATCGCCGGTTGGCGCGGTTTTTTCCGGTTTGTCATTTTTGGACTCCTCTTCCCATAGTACGGGTGGCTTGAAGAGCCGTTCCAGGAAGATGTTTGGAGGGACAGCGTCACGTTTCGCACCGATGCGTGCCAGTACGTCGGCTGCTTGGTTATTATCTCGTGCTACGTGATGGAATTCAAGTCCTTCAAACCGGTGACATTTTAGGACAGCGTTGCGATATGCTGCCATTTTCGGATCCTTGGCGTCAAAGTCTCCATTTATTTGGGATATTGCAAGGTTCGAGTCCCCGCGCACCTCTAGGCGTTGAATGCCCATGGAGATTGCCATCCGGAGACCATGTAACAGGGCCTCGTATTCGGCTGTGTTGTTGGAGTCCGTGTACATTATTTGAAGTACATACTGGACTGTGTCCTCGGTCGGGGACGTCAATACGACGCCAAATTTCATCCGCCAACATTTTAGAGCTGTCGAAGTGCATAATCCAATTGGAGTATGCGCCGTACTCTTTAGGGAGTTCGGCTTCGGTCCATTCAGCGACAAAGTCAGCCAAAACTTGTGACTTTATAGCTCACCGAGGTTTGTAAGCTATATCGAATGGTAAGAGCTCAATGGCCCATTTTGCAATCCTGCCCGTTGCGTCGCGGTTATTTATAATGTCGTTGAGTGGTACTTCGGGGGCCACTGTGATCGAGGACTCTTGAAAGTAGTGTCGAAGCTTCCGGGATGCGATGAACACCGCATACGCTATCTTCTGATAGTGCGGGTAACGGGACTTGCAGGGGGTTAACACAGTGGATACGTAATACACTGGTTTTTGAAGAGGGAATTTATGCCCTTCTGTCTCTCGTTCGACGATGAGTACCGCGCTTACAACTTGATGTGTTGCTGCGATGTATAACAACATTGGTTTGCCCAGTTGGCCGCCAGACCGGATTTTTGCCAATATGGCTTTTATTTCTTCGAAGTCCGGCGGTGGCAGCATCCGCCCACTCGAAGTGTTCGATGCGCCTAAGGAGGCGATAGAGGGGCAATGCCTTTTCTCCTTGACGGGAGATAAAGCGGCTTAGGGCCGCCACGCATCCAATCAATTTTTGTATTTGCTTGAGGTCTTTTGGGATATCTAGCTGTGACAGAGCTCAGATTTTGGCTGGGTTTGCTTCAATTCCTCTACCGGATACAATAAAGCCCAGTAGCTTTCCGGTGGTACCAAAACGATTTTTCCGGATTCAGCTTGATGTCATATGCTCTGAGGTTGTCAAATGTGAGCCTCGAGTCGTCTACTAGAGTTTCGACGTGTTTGGTTTTGACGACTACGTCGTCTACATATGCCTCTACTGTTTTGCCGATCTGGGTGGCGGACATGTTTGAATCATGCTACCGATATGTTGCGCCGTGTTTTTAAGTCCGAAGGGCATCGTGTTGAAGCGAGAATGGTCCATATGGAGTGATGAATGCCGCTATGCTTGGTCTGCTTCGCCATCTTAATTTGATGGTATCCGGAGTATGCGTCAAGGAAACACAATGAATCGTGTCCTGCAAGAGCATCAATTATCCGGTCGATGCGGGGAGGGGAAGGATCCTTTGGGCAAGCTTTATTGAGGTCTTTGAAATCGACGATAGGCGCCGGATTTATCCTTCTTGGTACCATTACCGTGTTTGCTAGCCATCCGGATGTTTGATATCTCGATGAATCGGCCTCCAATAGTTTGGCTAGCTCTTCTCCCATTGCCTGTCTTTTGGGTTGGAAAATCGTCAAGAGCCTGTTTGATCGGCTTGAATCTTTTAGGATGTTTAGGCTGTGTTTCGCTAATCAGCGTGGGATTCGGGCATATTCGAGGGTGCCAAAGTAAAATGTCCCAATTTTCGAAGGAATTCTCGCATCTGGCGCGCTACACCTGTGGTTCAATTGTGCCCCAATGGAGGCCGTCTTTGTTGGGTCCGTTGGATGGACACGGAATTTTACTATTTAATCTGCTGGTTTAAAGGAGGTGGACTTGGATCTCTTATCGAGTATCACATCGTCCCTATTCACCGTAGAGTGCAGTAGTGGTGAGTTCTTTCGCCGCTAGGGCGGATAGCGCCTCGGGGCTAATGCGGTGTCTTGTTCTCGTAGCGTAATGCTATGTCCGGATCACTAACGAGATTGATTATTCCACCGGGCCCAGGCATTTTGAGCTTCATGTACCCGTAATGGGGTACGGCTTGAAAAATTGCGAATGCCTCCCGTCCTATTATAGCGTGATATCCGCTATTGAACGGGGCCACTTGGAACGTGACTTCTTCGAATCTGTAATTGTCCGGCGAGCCGAACACCACATCGAGTGTGATTTTTCTGGTGCAGCGTGCTTCCCGGCTGGGTATTATTCCTCTGAAGGTTGTGCTGCTTCGCTCAATACGGCTCGATCTATTTCCATTTTTGAAGAGTTTCCTCGTAGATGAGGTTTAATCGCTGCCGCCATCCATGAGGACCTTTGTAAGTCGAAAGCCGTCCACTATAGGACTAAGCACCGGTCTGGTGGTGCTCGGGCCTTCGAATTTAGGTTAAATCGCTGGCGTTGAAGGTGATGGCTGTGTCACTCCATGGATTTGTTGTTGCTATTTGGTAGACTTCGACGAGGCCGCGGATTGTTCGTTTCCGCATATTATTTGATGCGAAGGTCTCGAAGGCTGTTGATACCGTACCGGTATTGTTGGAGTGGTTTTCCGGGGCTAAAAGCTCCTCGCCACTTTTGGCCACCTGCCGTAATATCCAACATGCTCGGAGGCTATGTGTTGGGACGGCGCCCTCTGTCTTGTGGAAGTTTCTGTGGTCCGTGAGCCATCCCTCAAAGACGGTTCCGCGCCCTCTATGGGGTTTTTGCTTTTTGGTTTTTGTATCGGTGCCCGAGTGTAATGCACCCTTTTGTTGCGGATGGGGTTGGGGCGGATTGTCCCAAAAAATATTTTTCGTTTTCCGAAACTCTCCATCGCTGAAGATTTCGTACTATGGACGCCAGTCGGCAAAGCGTGTAATTTTACGACGGATGACGGCATTCAAGATTCCTCGATCCGCAATTATTGCAAAAATTGAGATTGCGTTATCCTCTCGGCAGTCCTTTATCCCGTCCATGACCGGGAGGAATCGCCCAAGAGTGATGTAATTGCTTCAGCGGGCTCTTGCCGGATTAGAGATAGATCGCATATATCTGGGGGGTGGGTGGAATTAAGTCCGGAACCCTACCCGTCTCAAGGCTTAAAGGCCGGGAAGTTTCCAAATTCGGAAGTTTGGATTGCTGGACGTGGTCCAGCGAGTCTGGAATGATGCATGATTTTAAGTTCAATGCTCGATCAAGGTCCATCCCTCCGCAGAAATCCGGCATGAAGGGTTTGGGAACCCGAACGTGACTAGTTTTCAATATAGGAAAAGAGTCACCGCATTGTTCCTCTACCACTGCGACGTGGTGGGTGACCTGGGGAGAGTTAATCTCTCTCAGATCGGTTTTAAGCCCGATCTGATTGTAGTCTAGAGCGACTCGAGCGGCGATGCGATCCAAGAGCTCGTTGATGATTTAAAGCTCTATTGGATCCAGCTGCTCGGCGGATTCGAGCTGATGCGAAGATTGCTTTTGACGACATGGGAAGTCATTTTGAAGCGAAGGCGGACAGCGGTCATAAGAAACCACCTAGCCAGATAGTTTGGCCGGAGGCCAAGGCCCTTTAGCGAAAATACCGCCCTTGAAGACGGGTGGTAGCATCCTTCCTATCGGCGACGACACACGGAGGAACTCTCAATGAAAGCACCAATGTCGGTGTCAAACCGCGGATCTCGGTAGGGGGTCCCGAAGCGTGCGTCTAGGCGGATGGTAACAGGAGACAAGGGACACGATGTTTTACCTAGGTTGGGCCCTCTTGATGGAGGTAAAACCCACGCCCCGCTTGATTAATATTGATGATATGGGTAGTACAAGAGTAGATCTACCACGAGATCAAGGAGGCTAAACCCTAAAAGCTAGCCTATGGTATAAATGTTGTAATGGAGGTTATGTCCTACGGACTAAAGCCCTCCGGTTTATATAGACACCGGAGAGGGCTAGGGTTACACAGAGTCGGTTACAATGGTAGGAGATCTACATATCCGTATTGCCAAGCTTGCCTTCCACGCCAAGGAAAGTACCATCCGGACACGGGACGGAGTCTTCAATCTTGTATCTTCGTAGTCTTGGAGTCCGGCGGACGATGATAGTCCGGCTGTCCGGACGCCCCCTAGTCCAGGACTCCCTCAACCCGCATGGCGGAAAGAGTCTGGGAAAATACTTGCGTCACGGGATAAAGTTGACATAATATTATGTCAAATATCCCGTATGGCGATAGAAATTTTGGCAAAGGATTTATCTTGTATGACAGGAGAAAGATATGATGACTCATGTGCCTTTAATGTGTCCCACTCTGGGAGAAAAGTATGGAGTAGCTATTATGCTTTCCTAGTATTGACCGTACATCTTATGTGTAACGATCATTAAGCACTCAATAAATCCAAAGAGAATAAGAGTTATAAACGAACCTAAAGATGAGAATGATATGCGAGTGTGACTTGCAAAAGTACTAATGATAAAGAACTTTGTTGAGTTTTTGAAATGGAATGAGGAAAAAGTACTCCCATACCAGTTAATAGATAGCTTCATTTTGTATGAAGTAATCAGATGAATGAAATAGATAATCGAAGTTTCATCAATTCACAAGAGTTATGAATGGTTTTCGAAATTGTGGCAGAAAAGTTCTCCACATTTCGAGGGGGAGAAAGAAATATGAAATAAATTATGAATGATGAAACTCCCCTATACTTTAGATAATGTGATGCACATTATGCATCTAAAGTGATTCATTACCCCTAAATAAAGAAATAGCTATATTCCTGGATCTTTTACAGCTTCGAAAGCAGACTAAGTAATACTAAGATGGTGCTTAAAGTGCCATAAAGAAGAAAGCTTTAACAGAATAAATCCAAATAATAAAGTTGAAAGATACGCCATTTTTAGTGAAGATGGAGTAATCTGGGGAAGCATGTTGTATGACCTATACAACACCTGTTGTTAGCTCTATAAAGGAGGAATGAGTAAACATGGATCTTGTGATAAAGGTCCCTATAAAACCTATTGCCACTTGCAAATGAAAGACTATACAATTAATTCGCCTCTTGGCAATGACAGAGCAACAACAGCCCCATATGAAAGAAGTGCCAGTACCTGTGACACAGATGGTCTCAAGGAATGAGAAAATTAGATACTCCTGATTACTATAAATTCTATGTTAGTGAAATCCCAATGGAGGTTGATCCACCTCATTTAAAGTGCTCAATCGAGCTTTGAGAATCGTCTGTTTGTCTAAATGATAAGAGATTATGTGAGATGAAATAAAATTGGTGAATCCCAATGATGTTTAGGACACATAAGTAAAGAACACAATGGATACTATTTCAAGAAGTCTTTTATGGACTAGAGCAAGTCTCTAGATAGTTGCATTTAAAGTTAGAAGAATGAGATGTTATTTTGGGTTAAAGAAAATGAGAGGACAATTGTATCCATGCAAAGTTATATAATGGGAAATTCATTTCCTAATCCTGTGCATGTGGATGACGTCCTACTTGATAGTGGTCATGTCAATCTACTACAGGAGAAGAAAAGAAGTTCTTGTTCTCAAAGTTCAAAAGAATGTTCTCGGTAGAGTGTCTCTCGTTATAATTATCGAGATTCACCAAGAAAAGAATAAAAGGGGGTATTAGGAGTGTCACATGGACATGCTTAGAAAGGTCTCTAAGTATGCATGTGAGAAAACCTACGCCTGTTCTTATAGTCAACGGTAATGGAACTGGAAACTATGATGTTCCAAAAGTTGATGAGAAAAGATTGAAAATGGATATGGTGCCATATGGTTCAGCTGTTGGAAGCTCAATATATTACCCTGACACAGTCCACGTATCCGGGTTGTTTTGGCAATGTCTGGTCCATATATAGACCATTGGAATGGATTCAAAGATACCGACCTCATGCTGAAAAAATAAGTGCTTTCAAAAGATTGTGAGTACAAAGACAGGACTTCTGAAATGTATAGCGAAATCCACAATTGTCGCTAACTTTCACACTTGGAGTTTTGGTGTGGAAAAGCTCCAAAGAATGAAACAATTATCATCAACGTGATGCAAAAACATGTTATAGCTTGATATGAGGCTGAGGGACGGGCAAAATGGTTAAGAAGACCTGCACCCGGAGTTGATAATGGTTGACAATAGTGATAACCATTTTAAGTTTTTAGCTCCTGTGAAAACAAGTCAAGTGTTGATGCCAAACACACTAACACAGAGTTATGCGTTGTAAAGGAGAAAGTCTAGAATTATGTAGAAATGCTTGAAGCACAAAAGCAACAGATAAGTGTTTGCAGATCTGCTTATTAAAGGCTTACCGCCCAGTGTGTTCGGAGAACACACAGTCGACACGGGTTTTATGGTATAGTCTAAGATTTCCGGACAATAAAAGGGCCCATGGTTAAAGAATTTGTTTCAAAACAGAGAGGTACGTTGTGGCTGTCTGATTCTATTGGCAATTGAGTTGTGACAATGAAACATGTTCTATGTATTGATCTGGTATGAAACAAGTAAAGTAAAAGTATAAGGTCAAAAGTAAAAGTTGAGATCAAGGGGGAGAATGTTAGGATGATGGCCCAAACACCCACTAGACCCTTAGATCCCGCCCTGATCGGGGGCTCTTAGCCCACTATGGTTGACGGGCCTCTGTCACCTGCACTATATATAAAGAGGTGGGGGTCGACGGATCGTGATACGAGGTTCGTCACCACGCCGTACACCCCACCTACATCCCCTACTGATCTAGGGTTAGTACAGTGTTGACGGGAAGCACCGCCGCCGCTACTATCTGCCACAACCGTCCATTGTCACCATGGCCGGCACCGGGACCTCCTCGAGCCACAAGTGAAGGTAAGACCACCGATGGTCTGACCTACCCGATCCACAAGGTCTATCAGTGGCCAGTCGTAGAATGCTCATGAGGATTGAGTCGGCGTCATCGCTTCTCGAGGATTTCCTGCCCAACCAGATGATCAGGAAATCGCTCCCAGGGAAGGGCCGTGGAAAGGGCGGGGCTCCCTCCCAATAGTGGGCAACCAAATGAAGCCTTGGGAGGCTCGGGGTGAAGTCGGCCCGTGGCAGCTCCCCCCAGGGATAAGGCCGGGGTCCCCCCGTGATCCACTATAACCAAATGGGGCCTCAGGTGGTCGGCATTGAAAAATAAGCATGTTCATCATTCGCTGCTCTCATCTTGGAGCGGAGGATTATTCTAACCTTCCATTTGTTCATGCTCTGAAGCAAACGAGTCGGCAAGGGCAGTTGATGGATGATTCAACGACCGACGTCATTTGCCTCCATCTTGGTTACACAAGTTAAAGTTGGAGGAAGCTTACTGCATATGGCAAGGTCCTTGCTGCTGTCCAGATGGTAAATAAACAGCTTCTCAAGACATTCAGATCCGAATTAGATAGAAGTATGTCTGAAACACGACCTTTTCGAGGTCAGCTACACAGATCGGTCAAATTTGGAGACCCCGTCAGTCCACTAGCTGTCGTCTTTTCTTTACCTTACTAGCTATAATGCTCGTGCCTTACGACGGGGCATAAATAGTAAAATTGTGTTTTAAAAAATAGACTCTAACCCTCGTAAAATTTTAACCGACCCATCAAGTTTCAATTTATCTGTGTAGCAAAACTAGGGATGGCACCTGCAAGGTATGGTACGGGTGGAGCCACCCCGTATCCTTACCCGTCCACACTGAACTTACCTATCACCTATACCCATATCCATTAAGTGTATAAATTTTTTCATACCCGTCACCTGACAGGGCATATGGGTATCCGCGGGTAAAAATACCCTAGTTTACAATACATCAAATTGAGTAGAAATAGTTATAAAAGGCAACATATAATCATAAGTTATTAATAGCAACACATATTAAACAACAATGTACAGCAACATATTGTAACAACAACACATTTTCATAAACAAAAAAAACTTGCCTATAAAGCATAAAAATGTTAAACAACAACACATAATCATAAATAACAACACACAGTCATACACTTTAAGTTCACAAAATCACGATAAATCATAGAGATAATTTGACTGCACATTAGAGTTTTCACCTAGCGCGATTAGGAGGAAAATTTAATACATTAGGACATTAATGGAAACCCACTTGTCAACATTTTAGATGGGTACATGGGTACGCGGGCATGGGTTATACGAACCCATACCCGTACCCTCTCTACCCGATGGGTATGATTTTTTTCATTGAAGTACCCATGAGTAAATTTTTGTCCCATACCCTTACCCTAATAGGGTTTTTACCTGCAGGGTACGCGGGTAACGGGTGCCCATTGCCATCCCTAGGCAAAAGTATTAGCCCCTAAAATTCCTTTCGGATATTAATCCAGAGCAATTGCAACTTGTTTATTTTAGTTTCAGACATGAATTTGACATCACTTACAAATGCACACTTGGTATATGGTAGTCTAATAATGAAATAGGAACATCAACATATTATTAGGAATGTCATGCTGAACTTGCTTATTGTTAAACATGACCCTCTTACAAGTGACCAAAGTAAGTAAACAAAATCATCAATCAATAAAGCTCCTAAAAGAACATTCATTACCAACTAATTTGAGGTTGTTAAGCAAGTTACTCAATGTAGCAGAACTAACAATAGATCTGCTTAGATCATATATGTTCCTGTTTTGAATGACAAAGCGCCTCTAGGTTGTATGGATGCTAAAAAAAACAAAGAAGAAGAAGAAGAACTAATAGGGAAGCTCACGCGCATGACTAATCAACCCAACCATGGAATGATAGGGAAAGCATGCACCGTAGTTTGCTAGGGTTTGCTCGTCCTTCAAGATCCGACCCTTATAGGTCTGCCAATGTTGTGGCTCCTGCACATTGCAGTTTTTTTAGATCAACTAGCAAATTTCATTCATCTAGAGGCAAGGTTAAATTTGTGCTGAATGCGCGGACAAGAAAATATGGATAAAGTTTTCTCCACAGACATAGAGGATTAGAGGCAGTAGCACTCTTGGCTGTAAGGTTAGCTGCCACATTTTCATCCAGTTTAACATAGGATAAATCAGAAGAAAGGAAATTTTTGCTTAGTTCTTCGATCTGCAATAGAATGGGCAGAATGCTTATCCTGTGCTAAATTCTGAACTTCAACAGCGCCACCAAGGACATGCAGTCCGAATCCACCATAATATGTCTCGATCTCCAACTGTGAACATCACGGACACCATCCCTGTGGGCAAGAGCTTCAACAACCAAGGTGTTTGGCATAGCAGAGTACCATGAGACCTAGTATCTAGAAGTGAGCCATCAACATCTTTGACCACCACCCTGGAGGACCCATTTTATTTACCAGCACTAAAGGTTGCATCCACATTGACCTTGATGACATCAGTAGGAGGACGTTCCAGGAGGCCACTTCCCTACGATTAGTTCGCAACACAAAGGGAGAGGTCGACCATCACCTTGAACATCCCGGCGGTGGTGCGCTAGTTGGTGCGCACGACAGACTTGGAGCCGTTGGTGCACCAGATGTGATGCCACAGGCTTGCCGCCGGTGTCGGCATCCCTTCCACAAATTTCATAGCCGTGGGGTTGATCCGCTTGGGCAGCGGTGGAGCCAGGCCCTAGGATGCTCGGATGGTGGCCTGGGCCATGAGGTTGTAGTACTTTGCACTGCAAGAACTTCTTCACTTTTCACTATTGTAGCAAGTAATTGTCTTGGGGCTTGCCTGGGGGTGTATCCCAATCCCGGCGCCACTGCTTCGCCTGGGGCTGCATCGCACTATGATCCGGTTCTTCATGGGTGTGTGTGCTTGAAGTGATGGTAGAGAGGTGGAGTTGATTAGCTTCGGTGACAACGAACGGATGGGTGTGTCCATAGAGTAATTGCGGCAAGTGTAGGATCGAGGCGGGAGGTGGTACGTCCTAAGCGTATCTTTATTTTTTGTTTGCTTTATACCATAATTGTATCATTTTTGCATAGTTTTGCAGCATTTTTTTAATTTACCTATTAATTCATTTCATAGTGCTAGTTTTCAGTTCTTTTTAGACTTCTAAGAAGAAGAAGAAAAAATCCTGGACCAAACAAATACGACGTAAAAAATGACATACTCGCAACAATAAAGTCACATTTGATCAAAATTATGCCATGTCAAATCAGGTGGTGGATTATCCGGAGATTATGTTGTTATCCATGTTGGGTAAAAATCTCTCTGGCCATCCACTCCAACTGCATACACATCGCTTTGAACAACGGTAAGTACTTTATTTGATGTAGTGTATACCACATACAAATCAATGCATAAAATGATAAATAACCTGCATGGGAGAAGAGTTTTTTCCCATTGAAAACAATATCATTTGTGCATAGCCAAAGCAAGCATAGTAAGGCTGATGCTCACACCCTTAGTAGTGTACTATAGTTATCTAGTAATTCATTTAGCCGCAGACCACATATATTGGCAACACTTGTGGGTGATATAGTTTGAATACTATTAGGATGACTGACCACTTAGAATGCACAAACTTGCATTGAAAAAAGAGATGTTATGGCAACAATTGCGAGCTATACAATTTAGACTCCATTAGGATGATTGACCACGTAGAATGCATAGACTTGCATTGAAAGAAGTGATGTTTGATTGAGAGCAAAAGCTATAACACTTGCTTCCTTTCCATTTGCAACGAAAGAGGTCGTATTTAGTTAACACAACTCCCCTATGAATATATCACATGAAAATTTTAACTTTTAGTCGTGCCTTCGATTTCAATATTTGTTTATTGTTGTTCACTGAAATATCTGAGTGTAAGAGTACACGATAAATAGACTCGACTATGAAGGATCCATCTTTAGTTAGATTCCAGCAAAACACATCCCGTCCTTGCGTCAGGTTAATCGAGTTCAAATAGGACATAGGATTTGTCCATGACACAAGACGGGGGCCGGCCGAACCCGCCTAAAGGATGCATCTAGTAGGAAGGAGTTGAGCATGTGCTCAAGAGTGTCATTTTTATTGCGTACAATGCAGAACAAGTCTAGATACTATTCCTAGAGAGTATAGTTTCCTAGCTACTTGTTCTCCCAAAAACTTAACTTATAATCGTCCATTATTGGAAAAGATCCAAAGAAGAAAATTTGTTCATTTGCCGCCATCATAACAACCCAAAAATGTGAATCTTCATTCGTCCAATATGCGCTGAAGGGTTTGCCAAATTCCATCCAAAGTACCCCCTCCATTCCCTTATACAAGGCCACAAACTCAAATTACAGGTACCTAGGTAAATTTAATGACTACTTTGCAAGCCAACTTTTCTTCTTGTTAACTGGGATCATTAATACGCCCGCATGCATGCAAGGAAGGAACAAGAAGGAAGTAGCACAATGTCATTATGACTACATGCATGCAAGTATTAAATAAGTTGCTAGTACGAGAAAGCACCATTAAATTTTGCCTCAGTTACTGTTAGTGGCCTTGTATAGATGCAAAATGTATTTTTCATTGTGGCCTTGTATAAGGGAATGGAGGGAGTAAGTAGCTTGAACGACCATTTAGTAAGTAAGGACTCATTCTTGACCTAGAGGTCTTGAGTACGTAAACCTTCTTGGTCTTTTTATCGACAAACCATGCTCCATTTGTTAACCTATACTATTTCTTTCCATTGTCTTATGGCCAAAAGAATCGGAATCTGAAATAATCTGGTCTTTACATAGGACCCCTTTTAGAAGTTAAAAAATGGAGAGCATGTAGAGAACCATGTTTGTGAGAACAGAATTGATCAAAATCATTCGTCCTCAATGAAGTGCGGTTTTCTTTTAAACTGCTCAAACCTTTCTCTAAACGATCTTCCACGTGTTTCTACTCCGTGTTACTGATATGGCGATAATGTATCGGAATTCTAAAATAATTAATGAGGATTAGATCTTGTGCACAAACAAATAAGTCTGTATATTGTGTGGCCACCTCATAGGCTTCTCTGAAATAGAACAATTCACTTTTATGGAAGTTAATTTTAAGACAAAAAATTTGTTCAAAAGATGAAAGTAAGAGTTTCAAATTTCTAGCCTTATCAAGGTCATTGAGGGAGTCCTGGACTAGGGGGTGTCCGGACAGCCGGACTATCATCGTCCGCTGGACTCCAAGACTACGAAGATACAAGATTGAAGACTCCGTCTCGTGTCCGGATGGGACTTTCCTTGGTGTGGAAGGCAAGCTTGGCGATACGGATATGTAGATATCCTAGCATTGTAACCGACTCTGTGTAACCCTAGCCCTCTCCGGTGTCTATATAAACTGGAGGGCTTTAGTCTGTACGATATAACCTCCATTACAACAATCATACCATAGGCTAGCTTCTAGGGTTTAGCCTCCTTGATCTCGTGGTAGATCCACTCTTGTACTACCCATATCATCAATATTAATCAAGCGGGGCGTAGGGTTTTACCTCCATCAAGAGGGCCCAACACAGGTAAAACATCGTGTCCCTTGTCTCCTGTTACCATCCGCCCGAGACGCACATTCGGGACCCCTACCCGAGATCCGCGGTTTTGACATCGACATTGGTGCTTTCATTGAGAGTTCCTCCGTGTCGTCACCGATAGGCTCGATGGCTTCTTGATCAACAACGCCGTGGTGAGACTTTTTCCCGGACAGATCTTCAGATTGGCGGCCGCTGCGGGCCAACTCACTTGGCCATCCGAGCAGATCGAAGCTACGCCCCAGCCATCGGTCGAGTTCGAAGCCTAAACTTCACGGCCGACATCCGCGGGACTTGATCTTGACGGACTCGAGCCCTGACCGAAAGCGTGCAGCGCTGTCATGATGGGCATGATTTAGCTCGCCACGGACGGGCGGTGCCTTGGTGGCGCTGACGAATCCGCTCGGCCCTCGGTCCCGAGCCGATCGCCTAAATCGAGGATCGGTGGCTGGACACCGCCTCGGGCTGCAACTTCGCGGCGATGGGCGAACTCGACCTTGTCCCCTATAAAGCTCGTGACTCCGAGGTGCCGGACTCCCTGCCGGACTCCGAACCTCCTGCGCCCCCGCCAATCGAATCCGATTGGGCGCCGATCATGGAGTTCACCGCGGCGGACATCTTTCAGCACTCGCGCTTTGGCGACATCCTAAATTCACTAAAGCATCTCTCGCTATCCGGAGAGCCCCGGCCGGATTATGGCCAGGATGGTTGGGATGCGAACGACGAAGAAATTCAAAGCCCACCCACCTCCCACTTTGTAGCCACTATCGATGATCCAACCGACATGCTAGACTACGACTCCGAAGACATCGACGGTATGGACAACGATGCCGGAGACGAACAGGAACCAGCCCCTACAGGGCACTGGAAGACCACCTCATCATATGACATATACATGGTGGACACCCCAAAAGATGGGGACGGCGAAGTAGCAGCGGAGGCAGATTCCTTAGAGAAATAGCCCAAGCGCCGGCGTCAGCGGTGCCGCTCTAAATCCCGCCACAGCAAGAATGGAGATTCCGGCACAGGAGATAATAACACCCAGACAGTGCCGAAGACAATCCCTCCAAAGAAGATTCAGCGCAGGAGGATGCGAAGCAAGCCCTCGCGAGAGAGCGGCAGACGAAGAGGTCGAGGATGATAATTACATGCCTCCCTCCGGAGACGAAGCAAGCCTCGGTGACGACGAATTCATCGTGCCCGAGGATCCCGTCGAACAAGAGCGTTTCAAAAGCAGGCTAATGGCCACGGCAAATAGCCTAAAGAAAAAGCAGCAGCAGCTTCACGATGATCAAGACCTGCTGGCCGATCGATGGACCGAGGTCCTCGCGGCCGAAGAGTACAAACTCGAACGTCCCTCCAAGAGCTACCCAAAACGCAAGTTGCTCCCCCGATTAGAGGAAGAAGCATACATACCTTCATCACGGCGACTGTCGGCCGACCGACCACCCCGTGGTCGGGACAGAGAGGCATCCAGACCCTCCACCAAGACCGTACCCCGGCATCGCTACAAAAGTATGAAGCCAAGAGGAAACGCGCCGGACTTGCGAGATATATTGGAGGACAAAGCAAGGCAATCCAGATCCATCTACGGATCACGTGGGCGCCCAACGACCCACGACGAATACCGTCGCGTCGGATACAACAACTCGGCCGGCCCCAGCAGCATAACGCTCCCTCGAGCTACGTCATGATATTGCTCAATCTGAGGCGCCGACACCCGCTATGCTTCATCGCGAAGTAATGGATCATCAAATCCCTAAAGGGTTTAAACCCGTAAACATTGAATCCTACGATGGCACAACAGACCCCGCGGTTTGGATTGAAGATTATCTCCTTCACATCCATATGGCCCACGGCGACGATCTCCACGCCATCAAATACCTCCCACTCAAGCTTAAAGGACCAGCTCGGCATTGGCTTAACAGCTTGCCCTCAGAGTCAATTGGGTGTTGGGAAGACCTGGAAGCCGCATTCCTCGACAACTTCCAGGGCACATATGTGCGACCACCAGATGTCGATGACCTAAGCCACATAATTCAGCAGCCAGACGAATCGGCCAGACAGTTCTGGACTCGGTTCTTGACAAAGAAAAACCAAATCGTCGACTGTCCGGATGCAGAGGCCCTCGCAGCCTTCAAACATAACATCCGCGACGAGTGGCTAGCCCGGCACCTAGGACAGGAAAAGCCGAAATCCATGGCAGCCCTCACATCATTAATGACCCGCTTACGTGCGGGAGAGGATAGCTGGCTGGCGCAAGCAGCAACAACCTCGATAAAAATTCTGGCAGTCCGGATACTAAGAACCACAATGGCAGGTCGCGTCGAAGCAAAAATAAACGCCGTATTAACGGCGACGACAAGGAGGATACGGCAGTCAATGCCGGATTCCGAGGCTCTAAACCCGGTCAGCGGAAGAAGCCATTCAAAAGAACAACTCCGGGTCCGTCCAATTTGGACCGAATACTCGACCGCTCATGTCAGATACATGGCACCACCGAAAAGCTAGCTAACAACACCAACCGAGATTGTTGGGTATTCTAGCAGGCAGGCAAGTTAATTGCCGAAAACAATGACAAGGGGCTGCATAGCGACGACGAGGAAGAGACCCGGTCGCCGAACAGTAGAGGACAGAAGGGTTTCCCCCCACAAGTGCGGACGGTAAACATGATATACGCAACTCATATACCCAAGAGGGAGCGGAAGCGTGCACTAAGGGACGTATACGCTATGGAGCCAGTCGCCCCGAAGTTCAATCCATGGTCCTCTTGTCCGATCACTTTCGATCGAAGAGACCATCCGACCAGACATCCGCCATGGCGGATTCGCGCATTGGTTTTAGACCCAATCGCCGATGGATTTCACCTCACGAGTCCCGATGGGCGGCGGCAGAGCTGAACACGCTTTATCGGGACACGGCGCAAGATGGGCATAGACCCTCAAGGATTAAACCTACAAAGACGACCTTCAAAGGCGTCATACCGAACGTGAGGCCAATTATGCGAGCTCACCACACTAGAAGTGGTCTTGGATCCCGGATTATTTCGGAGTGAGGAGTTAATCTTGACATAGTCCCGTTCATGGCGGCTATCACGCTCTGCTTTCGGACGAACCGCGTTTGCAAAGTTCAGCGTGGTGCCGATTATGCATACCTCAAGCTCAAGATGTCACGCCCTCGTGGAGTCATCACGGTCAGCGGAAATACGGAGCGTCCCTCCGAGCGGAGGAACATCAATGCTCTCGCGGCGGAAGTCAGAGCAGCCTTTTAAGGCAATTTTGAGTCCGCCGTTAAACGGCCGGATACAGCCAAACGCGCCCGAAGCACCACCAACCAAGACCACCTGGCACGATCCGAGCACGTGTAGCAATGCGGCCCCGACCCCAGCCCTCGCATGATCGCAAGACCAACCCTCCGCGTACATCATTACGCTTTGGAGATACCATGGGCGTAGGGGGAGGGGCACGACCACAATAGACCCAGAGTGCGGCTCGACCACACCAGGGGCTCGCAAGTGTGTCACTCTCTTTTATTATTATTTTCCTTCTTTGTATACACAGGACTCCGTTAACCAGAGGCCCTGTCCGGCGGTGAACCTGCCGAACTCACGATGCAACAGCCAGGGAAGAAAGAAGGCTGCAATGAAACACTCAGGTGGTCTCCATTACGAGCATTAAATTTGATTATATACACCAGTCCGCAGCCCACCCCTGGAGGGGGACAAGTTTAATTAGTCCAATCCCTTGCTTACCGCACTATTTGTATCCCTCCGCACTCATAGCAGACTTTCCTTAAATAAATAATGCAGCACTTTTTGCCTGTAATTACATTACTTTACATATATGTCCATTAAATGACATCTTGCACCCGTATATTTTGGTACGGCGGAATACACCAGGGGCTTATGTTCCCCGCATTATGGTGTGATAAGCCCGAACACTTTCACAAGTGCGGCACCCCGAACTTATAGGATTATATGAATCGTCTCTGAATCATGTCTTGGGTCAATAGTTGGGTTTGCCCGGCTCCCACGTTTTGGTGCCTTACGCCCGCTCATCGGCTAAGGTGGCTTTGGGAGAACCACCGCGATTTCGCCCGGTTGAGCTGGGCGGCGCCTCGATGGAGAAAGCTAAACCGACGGCATGATAAGGTGAGAGACCGTCGCTGTTCGAGAGGTCTTTTCGGTCCTTAAAGACTTATGCCGCTCGAGCGAAGCACCGGATAATGTCCGACAAAGGCGTGGATAGCGCCCAATTGATCTTCGAATACTAGGGGCTTCACCGAAATTTAAAATTATAGAATTCTATGGCTAAATGAGAGTGTTCAAGCATTATAAGTCCGGTTGCCTTGTTCGTTGTGTTGAGTGCCTCCTCGATGGACCCAAAATGGGAACAAGAGTGCTCAAGTTTATCCGAACACCCCAAACTTTCATGGCTTGGGGTGAAGCCAACGACTTGCCATCTCTCGATCTTATAAACGGCTGCATGAAGGTAATATTTTAAATTAAACAAGTGTTGCTTAGCGCATATGAACAAAGTTTTCAGCGCAAGAGGATAATACATAGCGAGTTTACTCAAAATTACATCTCTGGGCACTCATCCGCATATTGCGGGCACCCTTGAGACAGTCTTATAGTACATTTCGGCATACGATACTCCTTACCGGGCGGCGGGTCAAGAAGAAGCTTCTCGGCATCCAGCCTGCCCCAGTGCACCTTTGTGCGGGCAAGGCCCGACGAGCACCTCCAATACAAAGGAGCGCTTGATGACCTCCACCTGTGGGCATGCATCCACCAGCCCGACGAGGCAAGTAGCTCCCGTGCATGGCTGTCTGAGCCACACCGGACTATAAGGCCCTTCATGGCCTCCTCGGCCGCCTTTAGGAGCTCGACCATTTGCTTCACTGGTCGCTAGGGGCACGGATGGCCGGCCTCAGCAGATCGAGACCGAAGACCTTCTCCGTTGAGCTCCCTCCTCGCCACGGTAGAATGCGGCGGCATCGGATACATCTGAGGCAGATCTGCAAGCGCCTCGAGAACTCCGATTGGTAAGTGTCGTAGTTTACATTAACATGCTTGCTTTGCATGAAAAATGCCTTACCCGCCGCTATCTTCTTCACATCTTCAACCTCCTGAAGGGCCTTACGGGCCTCGGCCTTGGTGGACTTGGCACTTTCGAGAGCCGAGGCGAGCTCGGACTCTCGAGTCTTTGAGTCGCGCTCCAAACTCTCATGCTTCTCCATGAGAGCCTGGAACTCTTGCCGCACTTCCGCCACCCGCGCCTCCTGCTTCTCTCGCTCTGCCCGTTCCGCGGCCGCATTGCGTTCGGCCACGGACACATCCTCCTTCAGGGTCGCCACCTCGTTAGTGGCCCCTGCAGTACCCACGTTATCCTTGTCATTTTTATTGCAACCTAAATCCTTTTCTGTAAGGTAAATCTTTAAAGTGGTGTTACTCACCTTCTTTGTCCTCGAGTTGCTTCTTGGCACGACCGAGCTCTTGCTTGGACCGCTCGAGATCCTGCTTCAATGCACCGACCTCCGCAGTCAGTGCGGCAGAGGTCAGCAGCGCAGCCTGCAAACCCATATTGACATATTTTTAGCAACCTGCGTATATCTTTTAGATCCTCGGTCCGCTTTTCTTTCCGAGCCAACCGAGCATCGAAACTACCGTCTATGCGGTATTACATTACATAATTTTAACTTCTTACCTCAAAGCCTGTTAGAAGGCTGCTGCAGGCTTCGGTCAACCCGCTCTTGGCGAGCTGAACCTTCTGAATCACCGCACTCATGATAGTGCGGCGTTCTTCCTCGATGGAAGTGCCTTTGAGCGCCTCCAACAAGTTGTCCGGCGCCTCCGGTTGGACGGGGGCCGCCGGTGTCGCGGTCTTGCCCTTCTTGCGAAGGGGCCGCCGGCCGGACTCTGGAACCACTACGGGTTCCGGTGTGGAGTCCGGCGCGAAGTCCGGGAGGCTGCCTTGCGGCGCCTCCGGAGCCTCCTCCTGATGGGTCCCTTTCCGGGATCCCACCTCGGCGCCTTGTCAGCGCGAGGGGTGGAGGCAGTCGGGATGGAATCCACATCCGACGGAGCCAACGACCCGCTCGATGAAGCGGGGAGATCATCATCGGCCGGACTGCGGGCAGTATGCGGCATTAGAAAGACACTATGTGACACAAAAGAAATTGCAGATTATTCAGGGATCCGGATACTTACGATCTCGCCGGAGGCCTGGTCTTCGAGGGCCATTCTTCATCGCCAACGTTGGTGTTGAAGGAGCTGTCCGGGGGAATAGTTCTTCCCCTCTTGGACCCTTCGGCCTCCCCTGTTGGGGACGCCTTCCTCTTTCTCTCTCTCTCCTCTGGGAGAGAGTCTTCTTCCTCCTCATCTTCGGGGGAGGAATCCGCCTCGGAGTCGTCAGACACCTGAAAACGGGAACTCTTTCGAGTACCCGTGGCCACCTTCTTGGCCTTCTTCTCCGGCACCATGTGCGGTGCCGGAACCAGCAGCCCCGCTAGACGGGCGTCCACTGGGTCTTCTGGCATGGGAGCCGGGCAGATGAGCTGATCGGCCTTCTTCATCCACTCCTGTCAAAGGAAAAGGGAGATTGAGACCCGCTCAGGGTTGAAGTATTAACAACAAGTGTCCCATAAAGGGGTAGAATGACTTACCTCGTCAGCTGGACGCTGCGAGTGAAATCCGCGATCTTCCGTCGCGGATGCAGGGGCTTCGGCGCCCTTAAACAGCACCCTCCAGGCGCCTTCGTATGTCGTATCGAAGAGCCCGCTCAATGCCTGGTGCTGTTCCGGATCGAACTCCCACAGATTGAATGCCCGTTCTTGGCATGGGAGAATCCGGCGAACGAGCATGACTTGGACCACGTTGACCAGCCTGAGCTTCTTGTTCACCACGGATATAAAGCTTGTGGTCCCGTCAGCTCCTTTGAATTACCCCACAGCAAGCCCTTCTCTTTCCAGGAGGTGAGCTGCGAGGGATGCCAGATCTGAACTCGGGGCCGCCGCCACGAGGGTCGCGGCTCGGTGATATAGAACCACCCCGATCGCCACCCTTGACGGATTCCACGAAGGCCCCTTGAACCAAAGGACGTTGGGCATCTTGCCCAACATGGCGCCTCCGACTCCACTTGAGTGCCCTTCACAACCTTCGCTTGACATTGAAGGTCTTGAGCCAAGCGAAGTGGGGCTGGATGCGAGGAAGGTTTCGCATTACCCACGATAAACGCCGAGATGTTGAGGACGGTTCGGTGCCGATCATGGAAATCCAGCCGTAGTAGAACATGAGCCCCGGACAAAGGGGTGAAGTGGAAAGCCCAGTCCGCGGAGGAAGTGGGGAAGGAAAACGACCCTCTCATGGGGCCTGGGGGTGGGGATGAGCTGCCCCTCGTCGGGCAGCCGATGCGCGATGTCGCCGGAAAGGTATCCGGCGCTGCGCAGCTTTGTGATGTGCTCCTCCTTAACGGTGGAGGCCAACCACTTGCCTCCCGCTCCGGACATGATCGGAGAAGGTTGATACGAGATGCGCGAACTTGGGCGCTGGAGCTCGAGTGCGCGGAGGTGGATAAGCAAAGGAGGAAGAAGGCGTGGGTGAAAAGGTGAATCCTTATCCCTTATATAGGCGGACGAAGACTATACGTCCCCACCGGCCTGTAAAACTCGCTTGTCTCCCAAGCGCCATCATCAATGGCGCGGTTGGGTTACCCACGTCCGTATTGATGAGAATCCCGGAATAAGGGGAACATGATCTCTGCTTCGACAAGACGTGCCAAGGAAACCGCCGCTAAACGCTACCGAGGCGGTACAAGAAAAAACGATTCAAGTAAAGGCTTGGTAGTGGTGTGACGTCATGCCGCAAAATACGTCAGCAGATTGAACTTGTGTACATTTTATTCTCTCTACGGTGGAATGTGGAATTTATTTTGCAGAGCCGGACATTATCCTGGTGTTCACAATCTTCTCTGGATTATTCAAAGGAGGAACCCGCCTTGCAATGCCGAACATTATGCGCGCCGGACTCATTGTCATTGAAGCCAGGTTCAGGGGCTACTGAGGGAGTCCTGGACTAGGGGGTGTCCGGACAGCCGGACTATCATCGTCCGCCGGACTCCAAGACTACGAAAATACAAGATTGAAGACTCCATCCCGTGTCCGGATGGGACTTTCCTTGGCGTGGAAGGCAAGCTTGGCGATACGGATATGTAGATCTCCTACCATTATAACCGACTCTATGTAACCCTAGCCCTCTCCGGTGTCTATATAAACCGGAGGGCTTTAGTCCGTAGGATATAACCTCCATTACAACAATCATACCATAGGCTAGCTTCTAGGGCTTAGCCTCCTTGATCTCGTGGTAGATCCACTCTTGTACTACCCATATCATCAATATTAATCAAGCAGGACGTAGGGTTTTACCTCCATCAAGAGGGCCCGAACCTGGGTAAAACATCGTGTCCCTTGTCTCCTGTTACCATCCGCCCAGACGCACAGTTCGGGACCCCCTACCCGAGATCCGCCGGTTTTGACACCGACAGTCATGTTCCAAAAAAATAATCATACCCTCGTATTTTGCAAGATCGAGAGGCCCCATACACAAGATGAGGCACTACTCCCGCAATTTAGCCATCCTGTTGGGCGCATTCGGTCATAATAACCAACATGTCGTCAACCATCTTGAATAACATTGGAGATATAGGGTCACATTGACATAATCCCGTTTTCGTGGGGAAGTAATGGCTATGTCATCATTGAATTTGGTAGCCACACTACCTCAAGTAACTACATTTTTTATTCACTCATGCCATTTCTCGGATAAACCTTTCCTTCTCACTGTCTATTGGAGAAACAAACATTCGGCTTTATCTTAAGCCTTTTCAATGTCAAAGTTAAATACTACTGCATTGAAATTCTTACGGTGCATCTCATGAACGGTCTCGTTAAGGATAACTAGTCCATTGAGTATATTTCTTCCTTGCATGAAAATTGGTTGTGATAGCCAAAAAAGATGGTCAACAACCACACTGAGCCTAATAGTGGCAACTTTGGTGAAAGTTCGAGGTTGACATTAAGGATCCATATCATCTGTATTGTTAGATTTGTTCATCCTCCATAATCTTGGGCAACAAATCAATCTCACAAAATTAAGCCTATATAGGTCAAGTGGCCGATGTGAAGAAAATTGAACAACACCATTAGGTCAGCCTTGAGGACATCTGAGATGTACTGATAGAACCTTATGGGGAAGCCATGCAGTATGGGGGCTTTGTTCCGCTCCATTAGGAACACCAGAGCTCACCTCCTCCACAAAAAAAGGTGTCCTGAGGATATTATTCTCTTCTGATGTGACCTATAAAATATCATCCCTCCAGGTCTGATCAAGGGTAAAATTACCTTCATATGAGGCGCCAAACAAAGACTAGTAGTATCGACTGACATAAATTTTAGCTTCTCTTGACCCTCAATCCATCTCTTATCCCGTTGGAGAATAAAAATACACTTATTCCTATGTTGCCCGTTGGTGACCATGTGAAAATATCTTGTATTGTTGTCTCTTTCCTAATAAATTATCCTTTCAATCTTTGGTACTACTTGATTTCATCTTCTTGCAATAGATGTGCTATCTGCACATTGGATTGATGTTTCATGTCAAACACATGTTGAGACTAATTGTGGGTCCCAACGATTTTATCGAGATCATCAATAATGGTGGTGGCAGCGAGGTCGTCTTCTTCCTCCACCACCGCCTCCCTCGTGCATATTCAACCCTAGCCAGATGCACCGCCTTCGAGTGTTGCTTCTCCGTAGCGGCTGGTCTGCTCGTTGTTGAGAAATGTAGTAAAATACAAACAAAAAATCGCTCTACAATCACCCAGGAACAATATGATGATCCATTAACGATTTGGATTCGATCATAATCGACTCCGAGTTCTGGAAGAAGAAGACGAGTTGGTGTCGATTGTACTTGGTGTCCCTCAATTTGTAGATGAACGATCCCACGAACCGACCACGGATAGTCCCTCGAATGGAAAAGCGAAAGCACCACCTCTCTACAAGTTGCAAGCATATGATCTTCAGATCTGGCAGCGCTTCACCGTCCAGAGCTAATCGTTGACGGAGAATTAGAGGGAGGAGATTAGAACCACACTGTGTTTCTAATTATGAGGATTAGAGGATCTAGTTCAAGCTCTAACTGATCTACTAGGACCAACTAGAACTAGAACTAGAGAACTAGAGGAGGCTCCAAAACTTGTGTGTTTCAAAGGTGCAAAAACCTCCAGTATATATAGGTTAGAGGGGAGAGGAGGGGGTGCCACAAGGAGGGGAAGACTCCCCTCCTTGCACTGACCAAAGGGGGAGTGGGAGTCCACCCCCACCCCAATTCATCCCCCGCTAGAGGAAAAGGGGGGCGGCTCCCCTCTTTGGCCCTTGTGGCCCAACTTGCCTTCAACCTCTTGGCCTGTTAAGGCCAGTTGATATTTAATTAATTATAAAAGCCTCCTAAAAATTACTAGAGACTTCTATTATTAATTAAACATCTCTAGAAACATTGTCCACCTATATATTATTTATCGATAATACCCGGTATTGCCCGATAAACTCTGAAACCCTTCCGGTGACCCCGGAACACTTCCAGTTCCTCTCGAAGCTATTTCCAATATTAACAAAACTATTTCACAAAAAAAATCCTCGTCACTCCAGTCCTACTAACACTCAGCAAATCATGATTACGTTAAGCTTATGACCTTGTAGGTTCGGTAAAACATAGACATGAACAGAACCCCTTTGTTCAATGACCGATAGCGGAACCGGGGTCGTCCATATCGATCCCTATGATTACACAAATGACATTCAAATGAACCTTTTGTTATGATGTGATATTCCCTTTCTTTGTGATACTTCAGAAAACCTGAGGTGAGATGTATAGGTATCCTCTTGAGTCATACACATGCTCATTATACCATTATCCTCGTTACCGGTTTTGTTCTTATTTCTCATTGAAATGTTCCAGCATACCCGTGACATAGTCACCTGTGTCTGGCCAGATGATAATGGATGCCATCATAAATCGAGGGCCCTAATACATCTCCAATGTATCTATAATTTTTGATTGTTCCATGCTATTATAGTATCAATCTTGGATGTTTTATATCCAATTATATGCTATTTTATAGCATTTTCTGGGTCTAACCTATTAAGCCAGTGCCTAGTGCCAGTTGCTGTTTTTTTGCCTATTTTTGGTTTTCAAGGAAGTCAGTACCAAACGGAGTCCAAACTCTAGGAAACTTTTTGACAATTGTTTTCTAGACAAGAGAGACCCTAGAAGCTTTAGGAGGAGACCAGAAGGCAAACGAGGAGACGCCAAGGCAAAGGCGCACCCTGATGCCTTGTGGACCCTTCGTGTCCGTTTGACATAATTCTAGCTCTATAAATTCTCTAAAATCGGGGAACAAACAGAGAGCCACCCAAAATACTTTTTCCGCCGCCGCAAGTTTCTGTTCTTCCGCGATCCCATCTGGAGGCCTTTTCTAGTACTCTACCGAAGGGGGAATTGATCATGGAGGGCTTCTACATCATCCTTGCTACCTTCCGATGATGCGTGAGTAGTTCACCTCAGACCTATAGGTCCACAACTAGTAGCTAGATGATTTCTTCTCTCTCACTTTGATCTTCAATACAATGTTCTCCTTGATGTTCTTGGATTTCAATCAGATGTAATCTTCTTTTGCAGTGTGTTTGTTGGGATTCGATGAATTTTGGGTTTATGATCAGATTATTCATGAATATTAGTTGAGTCTTCTCTGAACTTTATTATGCATGATTGTTATAGCTTTTATTTCTCTGATCTATCCGTTTGGTTTGGCCAACTACATTGATTTATCTTCAGTGGGAGAGGTGCCTTCTTCTTCTTCTTCTTCTTCTTCTTCTTCTTCTTCTTCTTCTTCTTCTTCTTCTTCTTCTTCTTCTTCTTCTTCTTCTTCTTCTTCTTCTTCTTCTTCCTTCTTCTTCTCCTTCTTCTTCTCCTTCTTCTTCTCCTTCTTCTTCTTCTTCTCCTTCTCCTTTTGCTTCTCCTTCTTCTTCTCCTTCTTCTTCTCCTCCTTCCTTCTTCTCCTTCTTCTCCTTCTTCTTCTTCTTCTTCTTCTTCTTCTTCTTCTTCTTCTTCTTCTTCTTCTTCTTCTTCTTCTTCTTCTTCTTCTTCTTCCTCTTCCTCTTCTTCTTCCTCTTCTTCTTCTTCCTCTTCTTCTTCTTCTTCTTCTTCTTCTTCTTCTTCTTCTTCTTCTTCTTCTTCTTCTTCTTCTTCTTCTTCTTCTTCTTCTTCTTCTTCTTCTTCTTCTTCTTCTTCTTCTTCTTCTTCTTCTTCTTCTTCTTCTTCTTCTTCTTCTTCTTCTTCTTCTTCTTCTTCTTCTTCTTCTTCTTCTTCTTCCTCTTCTTCTTCCTCTTCTTCTTCCTCTTCTTCTTCCTCTTCTTCTTCTTCTTCTTCTTCCTCTTCTTCTTCTCCTTCTTCTCCTTTGATCAGCTTGTCTAGATTACGCATACCAACATGTCCAAGCCTTCTATGCCATAACCAACCTTTAGAGGATTTAGCAATGAAGCAAGCTCTAGGTTGGGCTTTCTTAGTGAAATCAACAATATATAGATCACCTCTATGGATACCGGTAAACGCCATGTTATGATTGTCACGACGAAAGACTTGGCAATCTACTTCGGTGAATAGCACATTGAATCCAAAGTCAGCTAATCTAGACACGGAAGTAAATTGTATCCAAGAGATTCTACAAGCATGACATTTTGAATAGAGCTATCATGAGATATGGCCACCTTACCAAGGCCAAGTACCTTACCCTTGGAGTTGTCTCCAAAAGTCACATACTTGCGTGGACCATCGTTCTTTGCAAGCTCTCGAAACATGTCTTTGTCTCCGGTCATGTGGTCGGTGCATCCACTATCAAGAATCCACTCTTTTCCGCCGGACATGTAGTCTCTCAGATTTGCCATAAGATTGAGACTCTTCATGATCTTGTCTAGCTCGGTGTCCGAATCGGAGTAATCATCATCATGCTCATGCTCATCATCATATTGACCCATAGATTGTTCATCATCAACACCTAGGTCAATTTGATAACTACTTGCATTAGTTTTGTCAATGTGACAATAATCATCAGAATGCAATACAAGAGCATTTCTAATTAGAACATTGATAAGACCGGGATCACCCTTCTTTTTCATAAGATCACGAAGCTCAAAGAAGCATTTATCAAAGTTGGGATCATTGGGGCGCATCATATCAAATTCAATGGTCTTGTATAGAATTTCATCAAGACCTCTCAAAGAGTAGTCCGGATAAAGTTCTTCCAAGAACTTCCACATAGCATAGGCGCACTCAAAGTTTGTAACGAGCTCAAGCAAGTTATCGGGTAACCCTCTAATGATAAGATTTACAGTCCTAAGGTTACGAAGCAAATCAAGCTCTTCATCCATGGTAGGGTGCAAGGGGTCAAATGGAGGCACATAGGGGGTCTCAACATATTTGCATAAATTGTACGCCTTAAAGATAATAAGCATTTCAATCCTCCACGAGTTATAGGACACTCCATTAAGAATAGGCACTCTATGGCTAACACTCCCAAACGTAGACACGTCCATCTTCCTCCAATGGTGTGTAAACCAAAGCAATGGAGACCAAAGCTCGATACCAATTGAGGGATCAAGAAGGTGAGAGTGTCTAGAGGGGGTGATTAGACTACTCGACAAGATAAAAATTACATCTTTTATCAAGGATGATTTTGGCAGATTTTGCATAACACACAAGTCAAGTAGCACACTACACATGCAATTCTAGAGTATGGGCAGCGGAAAGTAAATTGCACAAGTAGTAAAGAGAAGTGGAGAAGATCAAACGCAATTTGGAGACGCAATGATTTTTTCCGTGGTTCCGATAGGTGGCGCTATCGTACATCCACGTTGATGGAGACTTCAACCCACGGAGGGTAACGGCCATGCGAGAGTCCACGGAGGGCTCCACCCACGAAGGGTCCACGAAGAAGCAACCTTGTCTATTCCATCATGGCCTCACGCCCACGGAGGGCTAGCCTTACTCGGGTAGATCTTCATGAAGTAGGCGATCTCCTTGCCCTTACAAACTTCTTGGTTCAACTCCACATCTCGACGACGGAGGCTCCCAAGCGACACCTAACCAATCTAGGAGGCACCACCTTCCAAAAGGTAATAGATGTTGTAGATGATGATGAACTCCTTGCTCTTGTGCTTCAAATGATAATCTCCCCAACACTCAACTCTCCTCACCGATTTGGCTGTGGTGGAAGAAAGGATTGAGTGGAAAGCAACTTGGGAAGGCTAGAGATCAAGCTTCATATGGTGGGAGTGGAGCAACTTGATCTCAACACAAGGGTAGGTAGTTCTCTTCTCGAAATGTAAGGTAGGAGTGGTAGTTCTTTCGATGGCTCTCTCCACGAATGAAGAGGGGTGGAGGGTATAAATAGCCTCCACACAAAATCCAACCGCTACACACATTTGAGCAATCTCGGTGGGACCGAAGTGGACAACTCGGTGAGACCGATAGTTCAAATAATGTGAACGTTGGGATTTTCGGTGGGACCGAATATACAATCTCGGTTAGTCCGATTCGTGCAATGACAAGAGCATGCCAGTTTGGTGGGACCGACTTCATCATCTCGGTGACACCGATTTGATGATGAATGTTCTGAAGCTTGGCAACTCATGTTTCGTGAGACCGAGTTCGTAATCGGAAAATCCGAGTTTACTAGGGTTTGGCTTATGGTGAGGTGGTTCATCTCGGTGTGACTGAGTTTGGAATATCGGTGGGACCGAGACTACTTATGAGTGTATATGGCGGTGAAAGTTGCCGATAGTTTAGGAGATGTATCACTAAGCACTTGAGCAACCGGATCATCATCATAACCTCATCCCTTTTAATAGTATTGGCTTTTCCTATGGACTCAATGTGATCTTGGATCACTAAACCAAAAATGGAGTCTTGAGCTTTTGCCAATGCTTGCCTTAGCATTTTGAGGGGTCCACTTCTTTAGTCCTTTTGCCATGCCAATGTGATTGAATTTCCTGAAACATACTTGATAAAAGCATTAGTCCAACCACAAAGTATGTTGTCATTAATTACCAAAACCACCCGGGGAGCAAATGTGCTTTTAGTGGGACCTATGCAAATAGAAAAATGTGTCGTAGCTGGTTCAGATGGATATTGGCGCGTGCGTGGGAGACACAACATTCTCTGGTTAAGGAATACACGGTTATCCTCAAAAAAGAAAAGGCCAATCTTCGCGCTTCCGCATGCATGAGAATTTGGTTCTGCTCGCAATATGGATGATACCTGGAGGATGAAGTGAACAGGCATGCTAGCACGGGAAACCTATTTCCGCTATACAGTACTAGAGTACTCATGTTCCTACTAGTAGTATTAGTAGTACACTTGATGGTCAAAATACTATTCATATGGTCCTCACAGTGAAGTGACAACACCCTGCGCCTGACACTAGTCCAGGCAGCGTGTTCGACTTACCAAAGTCAGCCTCACCCTGTGCACTGTGTAGTCTGTCACCACCGATGTACAACACATTAGCATGCCTCGCCTCGTCTCCCTCTCCCCTCCCATAGCACCACTCCATCTCCATCTCCATCTCCGTCTCCATCTCACTGTGCCCCCGTGTACCGTCACCTCGCTCGCCTCCCCCAGTACCACTATTCCCTCACTAGCTACTCCAGCACCGACATCCTTCTCCCCCGTAAATCAATCCCCCCAAAACCCCACCTTCCAAACTCCACCATGGCCGAACGCGAGCCGTGCAGCATCCATATGAGCCGCGATTGGAGCAATCTCCCCAGTGACATCCTCGACCTCTGTTGTTCGTGTATGGATATGTTGAGCGCCCTGCGGCTGGCTGCATGCTCGAGGGACATGCACACGGCCATCGTCGAAGCGAGGCCTAAGCTTTTCAAGACACCCTGCTTGCTGCTATCTGGTCTTGAGAGATTTGCTCACCATGATACGGAGGCGTACATGATTCCCCTCGACTTCAATCCGATCTCCATTAGCCGAAACTTCTTTGTAGGTATGTAGTGGGTCGCCGTACATCATTTCCCTCGACTTCGATCCGTATCACCATCGCCTGAAACTTCTTGGCAGGTATGTGGCATGAACTCCCACTGGATGGCTGCCTTCAGAGAAGACGGTAAAAAGTTGGTGCTCGTGAACTTCCAGACCTCCCATGAGAATATCCTTCCTCCGTTGGATTATAGAGTTTTACCATCGCGGTCCATGTCATCTAGATTACCACGTCAGTTGGACGGACCTTCTTTTGCAGAAGATTATAATCTGCCAAGTGCCCACACGACATGCGAATTACGCATACTTCAAGCTAATTGCCTTGTTCGATCGCGGACTCGCCTATCTTTACGTCGGTGCCTTCTTTAGTTGGAGACAACTCAGCTCACAGTGGATCATCGTCAAAGCTGATACACACTTCTGTGATGCTATTGAACACAGTGGCATCATCTACGCGATCGACAAAGCAGATGGCACCACGTATTGCTGGGACGGCACGTGTAAGTTGTTTCCGTCTCATGTTAATAATGACGCCATGACACTGTTTGAACTTTTTGTGACGATTGGCATATCCCTGTTTGAGCAGAATTTGAGTAGAACTATGGCACTGTATTAGAGACGTCGTAAATCAGCTATATTTGGAATGAGTTAATTCATGCGATTGTGACCATGTCATTACAGCCAATTTGTACCCCTGAATAATCAAACGGTTCGGAATATATGGATATTCTCCTTATTTTACAGTAATCTATATACTACTACTAAATTTGAGTGTGTATCAATGGCCATGTTAGTTTCCTCATTTTCATGATGTAGAAACATGCACCACACTGTTGGTTTCATCTAACCATACATTAGGGAAGTTAATGTGCATATGGAGAACTCTATATTTGGAAGTGGTGAAATCCTGTAATGCTTACCATGTGTACATACCTATATTCACCCTTCAGCAATCAATGGCTAGAATAATATCCTCACAAAAAAATTGCCCACAGAACACGAGTATATAACAGTGCATGGTCTGTTAGTTACCTTGAAGAATTTGTTTGTGAGGACAGAACATGATTACATAACATGCATGATATGGTAGTTTCCTGTGAAGAATCGATTGCGAGATAACATGAGTATAACCATGCATGGCACTTCTATATTTTCGAACCCAGCATACATTTCCCTGTATTTTCCTCCCAGTTCCAACAGGGACATATCAATGTTATTTCTTGCATTATCCTACTCATACTCTGAACAATGCTGACCTTACATTAACAATGCCTGTCCTTTTTGATATGATGCAGTGTCCCTACAGTTATTGCCCTTTGTAATCACACCACCTTTGCCAAAAACAGGGAAGCACAACTGGTTCCTCGCTCGATCAGACGACGGCAAAAGACTGATGATCATTCGGACACATGAGCCGGAAAAGCTATATTGCAAAAACCCCATTGTATACAAGCACTGTGAAATACGTGAGTATCCGGACAGTGGCTGTTACGTCTATGAGTAGGATACCAGCTTGTTGGGGCCTTCAGGATTTTTTAGTTGGAGGCGGGTAAACAGCCTTGGTTCACACTCTCTGTTTCTCGGACTCAATTATCCGATTAACCAAGAGATCACTGTTGGCAAAGACCTTGATGGCAGAGAGGCTCTGTTTGCTATGGAAAACTGTGTCTACGCAGTGAGCCCTAGGAGTTCGGGAGCAAACTCCCCTGATTGTCAAGGATACATCCTGCAGCCAAAAGAAGGTGAGAATGACAAAGGCATCCGGATTAACTTTGATCCTTAGATGTCTCAATTACGACAGGCAGTGATGTGGTTCAAGCCTTCAGGTTGATAGGTAATTGGGTTGTTGTGTCGAAAAGGTGGAGTACTGGTGTCTCCGGATCACTAGTAGCTGAAGCGGGGCTACAAATTATGATGGTGTTGGATCATCTCTTCGAATGACTTTGTTGTCTTTGCTGCTTGTTCTGGATGGGTAGCTCTTTCTTTTTATGCATATTCCTTGTCATTTGGTCATCCTCGTCTATGTCACTCTTACTATGTAATAGTTGTCTCTGTTTAGAATGTCATTCTTGTCTGGAACACGAGAGTCTGAGTGCTGCAGATGGGTGCGTTTTGGTGGTGTAGCAAGACTTCTTATGAACTACCATGTCTTGCTGTTTATGTCAGTAGTAGTCACTAGTCAGTGTTTGAATGTTGTATATATCGTTGTTTCAAACTGTTTATTGTCTCGAACTACTGGTGGGCTAAATGAGGGCATCACCATTCTCCAGTGTTCAGAGTATATCTCCTTTTTTCAAGTTATATAATTTGAGCTCAATGTCTTTTTGATGATGTACACTTGTTTGGGCCAGTGAGGTCTCGTTGAATATGGGCCGAGTAGTAACGCAATGCCAAATAGGTCAATTATGACTCTCAGGCCGGGCTCTCAAAAGATCCTAAAAAAAGGTCGTGCTCTCCAAAAAAGAAGGAATAAGGACTCTTAGGCCGACATGTGGGCGCCACCGGTGTTTTTGTGCGCTTGCGCGCCGAGAGCATATTGGCGCGTGTTCGAAATTCATGCTACCTTTTCATCCCCAATCTCCCGCCCCTCCCCCACCTCTGGAATCTCGATTCCTACTCCAGTTCCCCAAATCAGTTCCCCAAATCCCCCTCCTGTACTCCCTGTACTCAAGCACACTATCATGTCGCTCGTCAACGCGGATCTCCGAGCCGGAGATCCTTAGGTCCGTCCTGCCTTCGGTCGTTGCGTGCTAACGCTCAACAGTGGCATGGCGGCGCTTGACGACTAGTTTCTTAAACAAAGTGCTGATGGTAACCATCAACGGCGACCGACCTCCGGTCTCGTCGGACAGCCTTGTCAAAGCTCTTGGCATTGCGCACGGCATCCAAATAAGTGACTTGCTCGTCGAAGTTTGTCCGCCACCGGCCAATTTCTTCGTCAGGTTCCGGACAACTTTCGACTGCAGTCGTGTATTTGAATCTTCCCGACATTTGTTCTGCGATGGCGCGCTGGTGAGCTTTGATCGGTGGCACCCAGGATGCGGCTCGGTGCCCTCTGAGCTTGAGTTTTTAACAAAGCTTACCTTCCACGGCATGCCTCGACGTGCTTGGAACAACGAGTCCATGAATGAGCTTATCAACGACTTTGGAGGTGAGCTCGTAAGTATGTTTGTTCCTCCAGACAGCTGGGCTCTGACGGTTATGGCATGGATGAAGAATCCGTCCACCATATCGAAGGTGATTGGTGTTGATATACCCGTGCAGGAACCGGGGTTGTACTATTCGTCACCACCAAGGCCGCCGCGGACCATGTTAGGGATGTACCTGTATCGAGTGTTCGTGCATGTCGAAGAAGTGGTCAATCCATCAATCGAAGTCTTGCCGCCGCCGCTGGTGCCAGGGTCCGTCGACGACGTCCATTACAGGAGTCAACGTCAGACTTTCCCCGTGTTGCTCGGAAGATGGATGGCATAGGGCCTACTCCATCGCGCGGCGGAGGCCACTGCTTCTTTGGGAGAAGAGGCAGGGCGGGCTGCCTGGATGTGCTCTAATTTGAGGTAACAACTGAATCTTGTCAGATACTAGTTAAATCCGAGCTATGGGTGTGAAGCACTAATGTGCCAGTACATTTGATTGTGACGTGTTCTAATTTTGTACCTGAACTTATTTTAGAAAGGGATGTACGCCAACTTAATGTGCTAGCAGAACTTATTGTGTTGTCTGTCTATTTTCTTTGCACAACATTCAAGATATTTCCCCGTCATTGATAAAGACGATGAACCGTTATGTACGAATTCGTTGGTTTCAATATAGCACTACACGTAGCGATCCACTGCTTCCATCCTGATTGTGCCGCCTGCATGAAATTTTTGTATGCAAGTTCAGTGTGCTATGATGTTTTATATGATTGTGTCAACTATATAAGTTTCTACTGAGCATCAGCAATGCATATGGCTGAAAGATGTATTTACGACCATCGACCAATGGGTCTCTCTCTCTCTCTCTCTCTCCCACACACACACACACACACACACACACACACATGCACACACGCACACATGCACAAGTGAGACCCGTTGAATTATTTCTTTGCTCGTGACAGCTTCTAATTAGGTTCCACTGTAATCTAACTTTTTTCTTAAGTTATTAACTAAGCTCAGTGACTTCAAAAAGTTGTACAGAAGCCTTGTTTGGGCCTTTCCGGTTTCGCTAAATGTGGGCTGAGTAGCCATGTTAGGTTGTACTGTACTACACAGACCTATTTTTTCAACATCAGCAATGCAACTAGGCCGACAGTTGTACACAATATCCAGGTCAACTTGTTATTCTCCGCCCTGCTAGGCTGCAAACTTTACTAGGAGGTATGCATTAGGCTTAACAAGAAAATGGACTTTAAGAAATAATAAATGGGATGCAATTATAATAACTGGGCAGTAACTATAAAAAATGCATCAAACGTGTAATTAGTTTAAAAAATATATTATTTTTGGAATTTGAAAAATTAATTTCATTACTTGTTGCGCGCGCAATATTTCATTGAATTTTAACGTAATACAACTTTATTTTGAAGTTATATTTAATTTGACTAGAAATTTCGGATAAAAATATTTCGGATCCCATCAAAATGTGGGAAATTTTTTTGAATTCTGTTTTGAGCGGTTGGTTGAAATTACTAATGTCCTAGCTAGAAAATGAGCTGTACTTTTAACAACTGTAAATGGGATGTAGTAAATTCCATTAGAATTAAAAAATGGGTTGTACATTCTTACAAATCGCAAATGGGCTATATGTTCTCTGCCACACACTTGTGGGCCTTCTAAGTTGGCGTGTCCCCTAAAAAAACTAAGTTGACGCGTATGCAAGGCTTTGTCAACAACACACGGTTCTAGCAGCTGTGCCCGTTGGATGTCCATCCAACGGATGTCGTGCTTCTTCTTCAATCTTGGATATTCTTGCTTGACCGCCCAAAAATGATTCCTCCCCGACATCCGGGCGCACCATTTCGGAGGTCGACCAGGCCTACTAAGTTGACGCGTACCAAGGGCTTTGTCAACTTAGTCAATATAAACGATTCTAGCTGCAGTGACTGTACGATGTCCATCCAACGGACGTAGTGCTTCTTCAACCTCTGGTTTTCTTGCTCCAGCCGCCCAAAGCAGCGCCGGTCGTGCCGCGTAACCCTACCTCCCGTGGCCGACTGTGATGCCGCGGAGGCCTCACCGTCCCCTACTACTCCCACCGCTGGCCAGGTCATCCCTCTACTCACCCACACCCCCTGTTATTCTGCGACGACGGCAGCCTCACACCGCAGCCGAACCAGTGAACCCTCGTACTCCTCTCCGCGCGGGCTTCCACTACCACGTCTTCCTTGGCTCCACGTCGTCCCCTTCATATACCTCGCCGTTGTCCACCGCCCTGGTGCTCTCGGCGCGGCGTGGTCAACGTGGTCAAGCAGCGACTTCCATCGAAAGAATACTATACATGGGAAGGCTGACAGCTGGGTCCATGGCAGCCGCAAGGAAGTGCCTCCTTATTACACGCAAAATAATTATTCCTCCACCTGACAGCAGGGACCCACCGGACGGGCCACCATATTTCACGAACCAAACGTTTCCCCCTGACTGCTGGGTCCCACCAGCTACATCTTCGCATGCAAGGAAGTGCGTCCATATTACGGAAAAAAAGGATTCGCCCCACTGACTTCTGGGACCCACCAGCTATATTTTCGCACGCAAAGAAGTGTCTGACAGTCGGGACCCACCTGGTCAAAGCGTACGTAGTGTTGTCATTCTGGTCGTGAACGTGTACGTACATACTTGTCGATGTAGAGGCGCGCACGCGTCGTAGTATTTGCGCGCACGTAGCATGTACATGTACGTACAGCGGCCAGGGTGCAAGAAAGTAAATATGGCCACGTACGTACAAACGAGCGGGGTCTCGAACGCCTACTCGCGCATCCGTACGGCCAGGGGTTGTGTACATGGCTGGGTCGGAACGGAGAAACTGCGTCGTTGTCGTGTTCATGGGGAGGCAACGGAATGCGTCTTGTTCATCGGAAGGCAACGAAACGAGTGTGAGCCAGCCGGCTTGGACAGAACAGCCGATGGAAATGAGGCCTGGCGTACCGCGGAACGGAGGAAACGGCCTTGTGTTCGTCCGGCCACGGTCGAAACGGGATCATGTTCACCAGGAGGGGTCTGGCTTACCGCAAAACGGAGGAAACAGACTTCTGTTGGACCTCCTACGGTTGAAACGGGGTCATGTTGATCGGGAGGGGTGTGCGTACCGCAAAACGGAGGAAACGGACTTGTGTTGGAGCGCTACGGTCGAAACGGGGGTCCTGTTCATCGGGAGGGGTGTGGCGTACCGTAAAACGGACTCCACGGGATACTATTCATCTCCACCACCGACCTCCTCCAGCCTCCACGGGCTACTGTTCATCCACCGTCGACCTCCTCCAGCCTCCACCTGCGACTGTTAATCCACGGGCTCCTGTTCATCCAGCCTCCACCACGCGCTCCTCCATCGTTTACTGTTCAACCAGCCCTCTCCACTTGGTCCTGTTCAACCACCCCTCCACGGGCTACTGTTCATCCAGCCCTCCACCGGCTAATGTTCAATCAGCCCTCCACGGTGTCGTCATGTTCATCCAGCCCTCCACGGGGTCCTGTTCATCCAGCCCCAACCGGCTTGATCGGGGTCCTGTTCATCTAGAGGCAACACCACGGGGTCCTGTTCATCCACCCCCACTGGAAACTGTTCATCCAACCCCTCCCCCAACGCCGGTGTTCATCCAGAGGCGGATCGATCGGCTTGATTAGCGCGAGAGCGGCGAATCGCCAATCGCCGGGTTCAAGAACGTAACTTTGTAGTCTGTCAATCGCCGGGTTCGATTAAGCGAACACCTCGCTCGGGTTCAGTTGGAGCCCAACGCCTCGCACCCACGCGCGTACGTGTATGAGAGAAACGCGCATCGCTCGGCCCCCGACCACCCACCGTAACCGGGAACTCCCCGATATTTTCCTCGCCCTCGCTTCTACCATGGTTTTTTCCGACATGGACGACCCAAAGAATGTCATGCAGCTGCGTCTCCGGCCCGCCCAGGACGAGAAGCCCATTTTTTGTCATGATTTGTTGTCATAGAAGTAGGAGCTCACCACATCTATGAGGATGCCAGGTTTTTGTCACAATTATCGTCATAGAAGTGTCATAAGTATGACAGAATTTTTTTTCGTCCGGCCCAAAATGTCACGGATGTGTCTTTTTTCTGTAGTGCCAACATGTCGCATGGTGTTAACAAACAATAGAGCTTCACACCACGTCGTCATGGAACCTCATAGGCTGATATGGCGTGCACGACCGAAGTCTATCCGATCCAGAAATCTTGGGCAGGATCTCCGGCAGCAATTCCGGAACATGTCGATGACCAAATCGAGGGGGACCGAACATGTAGGCCGTTGCCATGATGCGAAAAGAGCACGCGGACAACCACCATTATTTTGATGCCAGCAGGTCCCCACGTTGCCCCGGTCTAGCCCGCCGCCGCCTGCCTGCCAACATCCATGGCCTGAAGCATGCCGACCAGAGCCCCAGTTCGGCCAACGAGGCACACAGCCGACCGCGGCTTTGGGCCGAGCTCCACCAACCCACCCAGATCAGATCCGAGGGATCGACAGCCCAAGCCACTGCTACAAGCTGGGGCACACCACCAGGCGGAGCACCCCCACCACACCCATGCTCGAGCAGTGCCGCCACCGCCAGATCGAAGCCGCGTCGCCGCCTGGGAGGGTGAGGAGCCGCGCCCATGGAAGGCCCGCGCCGCTCAGACAGCCAAGCCGCTGGCGAGACCTGGCGGTGGCGAGGAGAAGTCTTTGGAGGAGAGGGTCGGCGGACTAGGTTTCCCCCGAGCCACCACTACGGTGACGCAGGGTCAGCCGTTAATCGCATATCTAATCGCTTTAATAGAAACCTTTAAACTCTTTGAGGGGTGAGCCCTTTATCAAAAAAGTAACAGGCTCATGCATTTAATAGAAACCTTTGAACAATTTATCTTCATATGCTTGAGCAAGATAAGAAGATTCCTAATGAATCTTCATGCTCAACCACTCGATCAGGTGCATGATAACATTCCAAAAAAAGTGAAGAACACTACCAGTCTTCAGACAAATCACTTGTCAAGTACGTGTCATTATGGTCCACCTGTGTCCAGGGATACAGAGCGTGTTTGGTTGGTGTCCACACCATTCACCTAAATAAAAAAAGTGTCATATGACCAGTATATTATTGGCTAAATTGTTGACCGAAATCTATAAAATAAATCAAAATACATCATACTTCTCTATACAAATAGAGTAAGTGGCAAATGCATGATCGTAAAAAGCTTGCTAGCAATACAAAGAGATATTCTTCCTTCTTTCAATTCAGAGTATGTCACTTCAGTATCTTACCTCCCATCAAACAGTTTAATTACCAATCCTCGACTTAAACACTAAGCAAAAATACTACTCCGTGCCCTAAAATATTTGATCATTTTTGACACTATATTTTGGGACGAAGGGAATAGTAATTAGCACGGGGTTTACTCGTGTTGACCATTGCATGCGTGCATACTAATCAACCATCCTCGTTGTAGTGGGATGCATCACGATAATAATCATTTCGTAACACTAACGACGATGTTAGGTACAAACGGCCGGACAATGCATGGCAACCGTCCAGGGTGATTGGAATGCCATTCTACCATTCCATGTTCTTTCCAGTCCGCCTCTTCAAGCGAGCCACTCAATGTGAGCCTCTCATCATGGAGATCTGAATCTCATATTTCTGGCCGTCCACGTGTTTGATTTTACCCACTTGCTACCTGTCATCGTCCTCAGCAGTTCTCTACACAGTTTTGTTCAAACCTTTTATGCCGTATCGGAATATATAACCCATCTTCTATCAATGAAGTATGCAGCTCTCCTCCTATGTTGAAAGAAAAGAATACAAAAGGTTGCCGCTCTTTTTCTTCCTTTAAACTGCGGCCATCAATCTTGTCTGCTTGACCGGTACCTTCTGTTTCGGGTGAACGTCCACTGGTTCCTTCTCGATTGTCCTTCACCAATGTACTTTTTTGAAGAAATCTAAATGAAAATTGAAACAAATATAATATATTGTATATTTGATTATTATATAGTTGTAAATATATATGAAATATTCCCTCCATTCCACAATGGAGTGCGCCCGCGCTTCCCGAGATTCAAAGTTGATCGCAAATTTAACCAACGAGACCGACTGCGGCGGAAGCAAAAATTATACCACTGAATTCATATTTTCGATATGAATTCAGTGATATAATTTTTGCTCCCGCCACAGTCGGTCTCGCTGGTTAAATTTATAGTCAAACTTAGATTTCGAAAAACACAGGCGCACTATATTGTGAAAGGAAGGGAGTATATTAGTATTTCTCATGCATGTTGAGAGAAATATACTCCCTCCGTTCCTAAATAATTGTCTTTCTAGATATTTCAACAAGTGACTACATACGGAGCAAAATGAGTGAATCTACACTCTAAAACATGTCTACATACATCTGTATGTTGTAGTCTATTTGAGATGGCTAGAAAGACAATTATTTCGGAACGGAGGGAGTAGTAATTAGTTTGATTGAAGAGGTGTCATGTGTGGTGATTTGTGATGTGTGCATGTTGAAAGCAAATATAAATAGCATTTTACATGCATGCTAAGAGAAATAATTAGTGGGGTGATGAGTTAGATATGTGCATGTTGAGAGAATTGGACAATAGGGATTAACTATTTAGGTATATATATGATAGGATGAATCAACAAATTCGACATCGAGCAACTCATAAACAACTCAATAAAGATCCGATTGAGCGTTCAGTGGGTGGTTAAAGGGGACAATTAGAGCGTATGTATGAGTTGAATTCAAATTTGAACTATTTTATTTCAAAACTTAGTTGGATTATAATATTTACATTTAAACTAGTGTCACATTTTAATATTTTCACACGCTGAAGATTTGATATGCTATTATTTTGAGTGCTACGCATTCTGAAAAGATGTTTGCTAAACTTACGTAAAGTTTACCTACAAAATTACATACTGGACTTATTTGATTGGATACTAGTGGGAGGACGGACACCACCCCTTGAAATGCAAGGGGGCATTTAGTTAATTTTGGAAGGTTACGTTAATTTTCTCTTGAGACAGGCTCGGGTCCTGCTTTATGGATAAAGCAACAAAATACATGGTCAAACGATACAAATTAGAGAGGTAGCCCTCTAACATAACATATGCTGGGATAACAGGAGCAGACTACACTACCAAAAAAGAAAACAGGGAAGTTAGAGTAGAACGCCACGCCACGTCCTAGCACACCTAGTCTCCACTACAACGCCCGCAAGAGGGAGAACGGTGTCGAGCGTCGCCGCTGCCGAGTCTGAACTGGACATGGGTCTTCACCCAGAGCCTTGATACAGAGAGAAGAGTCACAACGACGTCTTCAAGCGGCGCCCACGGGGCGTCGGCGGCGGCGCCAAAGCGCGGAGCTTTCGCTCGACACCTCATCCATGCCATCACGATGATGCCGGACCACGCATGGTGAGTTCCACCCCCGGATCTGGAACTGGGTGACGCCTATGCCAACGACATGAAACGCGCCCGAGCCACCGGCCACTACCCCCTCGCCGCTCATACTACCAATGGTAAACCACCACTGCCGCCATGATGCACGTCGAAGAGCCAACCATGGGGGCCACCTTTCGAGGCCGCCGCCCCGGTATTCATGGCCCGAGACATTGCCACCCGACCACCTCACAGCACGCCAACCGCAGCAGGAAGAGTAAAAGGCCTTCCTTCCACTCCTAGCCCTGCATCGGTCTCTGGATCTAGGTCCACACCCTCACGGTAGGAGGCGTCGACACCTCCATCCCTAGCTAGTCCCAATGGACCGTGGGGACACGATCTTGACACTGCCGACGACCGTTGTGTAGCCTGCGCAGGCTAAGCCCTTGGCCATGCCTTGGTTAGCTAGCACAACGCCTAATCTGTGGCCATCGGTGCCGATCTCTAGGATGAAATGACTTTGTCGGGATCACCACCACTGCCAACCGCACACGTGAAGACACCGCTCACCGGTACATCCCGGGCCGAGCCCAGCCTCACATACCCGAGGAAACAACCTCGATCTGGCCTGCCCGAGCACAAACCCTAGGTGGAAGATGCCACCACTGTGAGCGCAACCACTCCAGCCCCGCACGCCGTCGGCACCGACGCGGGAGAAAGGAGACCGCCAGCTGGACCACAACCGCCGAGTAGCCGTCGCAACACCAGCCCGCACCACCGTCCCAACCCGTCTCGGCCCACAAGCAGACCAAGCACAAGAGGGGTCCATCACAACCGTCAGATGCCGCTGCCGCCCGAGCAGGTGCATAGCAGCACCATGCCGTGGTCACCACCGCTGGGGACACGACACAACAACCACCGGCCCGCTGCCACAGCTCAGGCGAGCCCCATCCGCCACGAAGCCCCCACGCCGCAGCTGCACCGATGTGAGACGTCCACGCCGGTGAGCCGCCACACCCTTCGCGACCACGGCCCGTGCCACACCATCACGCGCGGGGAAGAAGACGCCTCGCCATGGCCGGTCCCGTCGCCTCGTGGGGGTGGCGTGGGAGGGGATAGGGTTCGGGAGCAGTAGGGGTTAGGTTACGTTAAATTTCCGTACAATATTCATGGATAGCATTTTTGCTCTAAAAACTTAGGCATTGGAGATGCCCTTGCTGAGGAGAAGCAGCAGGAGAGAGACGGTAGGAGTAGTACGGAAACCATGTTGGTGGTAAATTTGATCAACTGATAATGGCAGGTGGCAAGTTTCAATCCTTCAAACTTTCCCTCACTCACATTGTCGGAGAGGAGAGAGGAAAAAACAAGCTAGTACTGGAATGGGGGTACAGGCAGCATTTTCTTCCCGGCCCGCATCAAATCCCAACCGCTCGTCCAAAAGGCCAAAACCACATGCTTCCGACGGTCCCAGACCCCTCTTTCTCCTCCATTCCGGTCCTCCCCTCCGGCGCGCTTACATAAGGGCGTCCTCTTCCTCACTTGCCACCAGCACCACTCTCTCTGTTTCTCCCCTCCGACACCAGCGGTGCACAGGAGGCATACGTACGTCCTTGTGCTTGTGTGAAGAGCGAGCTAGCTAGAAGCAATGGGGATGGAGAAGGGCAAGGCTGACCCTGCCGCCTTCAGCATCGCTGAGGCCGGCTTTGGAGACCGGACGGACATCGACGACGACGGACGCGAGAGGCGTACCGGTACGCTCCGGACGCATCCTCCTAGCAACTAATCTATCTTGCTCTTGCAACCGTGCGTGCAATCATATGGTAACCTACATGCATGTTGAACGATGGTGATACAGGTACGCTGGTGACGGCGAGCGCCCACATCATCACGGCGGTGATCGGGTCCGGGGTGCTGTCGCTGGCGTGGGCCATCGCGCAGCTCGGGTGGGTCATCGGCCCCGCCGTGCTCGTGGCCTTCTCCGTCATCACCTGGTTCTGCTCCAGTCTACTGGCCGACTGCTACCGCTCGCCGGACCCCGTCCACGGCAAGCGCAACTACACCTACGGCCAAGCCGTCAGGGCCAACCTAGGTACTCTATAATTATGAGATACGTGATGATGCATGAACCAATTTGTTAATTAACCTCTTCTGATTTCCCCATGATTAATAATTGATTAATATTATCACTTATAATTTTTCAGGAGTTAGCAAATACAGGCTCTGCTCTCTGGCCCAATACGTCAACTTGGTTGGCGTGACCATTGGCTACACCATCACCACGGCCATCAGCATGGGGTAAGCGTGCATGCATGCATGCATGTTTTGTCTCAAACACTCCAACCAATTCATGCATCCCACACCGGGTGCATGCATGCCCATGTTCTGCGCCCATGTTTTTTGTTTACCTGCTTTCATGGCATGCTTCCTACAAACACTGAAAAGACGAGAATATGTCATACTTCATCGGTCTGGAATTAGTTGTCGCTCGAACGAAAGTACCTAGCACCGGGTATATCCATTTGAGCGACAACTAATACCGGATGTAGGATGTTATTTGGTTGCACCAGAAGAAAATCCAACAAAGCTATGTCCGGTTACTAGGGATTTGAACCCCTAGGGGATCCAATCCACGAGGGGGTTGGTTGATCCCACCCCATCACCCATTCCCTTTAGTAACGGCGGGATTAATTCCACGCATATGAAGGAGAGGTTGTTTTTCCGGTTAAAACCGTGGAGTTGTGAGGAGATTTGACGGGGTTTCTATCTCCGCTGGGAATAACCGAATGCACTATATGAAATAGACGGCGATAAATCCCTGTCCAGGGCGATCCCAGCTGACCCACGGTGTTTTGACCCCAATACCGGCGAGGCCGGATTAACCGAACGATACCTAATTGCTTTCAAGTAATATAGGTGTATGCCGTGGTTGTCAATGTCAGTAAGGAAAATATTCATGAGGTTGGCTTACAAATTATTGTTTCCTATGGGATTGCATGGAATGTAAACCATAAATAAAATCCATGTTGTTTATATTCCCAAAACCAAATATGCTACTCCCTCTGTTCCATAATTTTTGTAGTGGTTTTAGTTCAATTTTGATTGAACTAAAACCACCATAATTCTCCATTCCATAATTCTTGTCAAAAGATCCTACAAAATTCAAAAAAGAGAGCATTTTTGGTCATTTATCTACACTATGCCAGTCAAAGTAGAGGTTCTTTCGTTAGGTTCGATCCAACAAACAGAGAAAAGGATGGAAATATGATAACCCAATTTCACAGTTCAAAAGTGCTTGGAAAAAAAGAAGACCAGATAGTACTACTTTTGCCTTAAAACAGAATCTTCAAAAAGGAGTGGCCTGTATTGGCGCAGGTTAGAACTTAGAACAAAAAAAAAATTGTACTTATTGGTGACTACTGGCAAATGATTGATTGGTCATGCTTGACAAGGATATAGCTAGAGGCTACAAATTACTAAGTTATACCCTTTTATTTTAATTGATTTACTTTTCAATTACTTGTCGAACATCTAATCAAGGCGATGCATGCATGTAGGGCGATCGGACGGTCGAATTGCTTCCACCGCAATGGCCACAATGCGGCCTGCGAGGCATCCAACACCACCAACATGATTATATTTGCTGCCATCCAAATCTTGCTCTCGCAGCTCCCCAACTTCCACAAGATCTGGTGGCTCTCCATTGTTGCCGCCGTCATGTCCCTCGCCTACTCCTCCATTGGTCTCGGCCTCTCCATAGCAAAAATCGCAGGTAAATAAATAAATACTACATACACTTTGGCTTTCAATTCAATGTAAGATGGGCTCTAAGCCTTCCATCTAAAATTACTTTAGGATGCTAATGGATATACGAAGTAGTATATTTTGGCATATCATGTGCAAGAAGATAATTTGTTCTCTACATGGTCCTGACATGATATTGTACAAACCATAACTTCGTAAGGAAAAAAAGAGAGAGAGAGAGAGAGAGAGAGAGAGAGAGAGAGAGAGAGAGAGAGAGAGATGGTGGTGATAAGATTTTTGTTGTTGGTGGTGCAAAAGGACACTTGACATGTCGATGGATCATGATGCATCTTTTTTGTTGGTATCAGACATGTTGGCTCCATGGTGCAATGCATATAGATCTTGCATTGGTGACTGATTGATTGTTGTAGGTGGGGTGCATGCCAAGACAACGCTAACAGGGGTGACCGTTGGGGTGGATGTATCCGGGAGTGAGAAAATTTGGAGGACGTTCCAGTCTCTTGGGGACATCGCCTTTGCATACTCCTACTCCAATGTGCTCATCGAAATCCAGGTAATTAACACTAGACATACAGGGCTATTGTCATATCACCCTAGTTATTTATGATCGAAATAGATGATTGTTTGTACACTACATTCATATGGCTAGATATCTCAATTATTGATGTAGTTCTTGGAAACTATAGTAGTACCTCATTTGAGAAAAGGGGAAAAAATGACTCAGAAAATGTGAGACCATCCCCGTGACCTGTTGGATCTTGCTGGAGGACAAATTCTGTAGGAAAACGGTATGGGTGAACCCTATGACCCTATCAAGAGGACAACCTTTGCAGTCCATGTTCCTGCTACTCTATGTAGATCAGATCAGACTACTAGGCAGTAGTCAATTAGAGAGGGTCTCTGCTCTGCACTGAACCGAGTGCAGACTCCACGGTGCAGGTTCTGCATGGGTATGAACAATCAAGAGTATCCAAGGCAAAAAAGGACAACCACTGCTCTAGAAATGCTAAATAGCACTGATTTTTCCTTTGGCAGACCAGTGCGAATATCGTTTGTTGATGAAAATATGCAGAGGCTATTAGAGAGAACCCACACACAGAGACAATGTCGAATTCGCAGTCAAAAACAGTAGGAGTAGTACTTAATAATTAAAGGATTTCATTTGGTGCAGGACACGCTGCGATCGAGCCCGGCGGAGAACACGGTGATGAAGAAGGCGTCCTTGATCGGCGTTTCCACGACCACCACGTTCTACATGCTGTGCGGGGTGCTGGGCTACGCGGCGTTCGGCAGCAGCGCCCCGGGCAACTTCCTCACGGGCTTCGGCTTCTACGAGCCCTTCTGGCTCGTCGACATCGGCAACGTTTGCATCGTCGTGCACCTCGTTGGCGCCTACCAGGTCTTCTGCCAGCCCATCTACCAGTTCGTCGAGGGCTGGGCGCGCTCCCGGTGGCCCGACAGCGCCTTCCTCCATGCCGAGCGCGTGCTGCGCCTTCCGGCCGTTCTCGGAGGCGGCGAGGTCCCGGTTAGCCCGTTCCGCCTGGTCTGGCGAACGGCGTACGTGGTTCTCACGGCGGTGGTGGCCATGCTGTTCCCCTTCTTCAACGACTTCCTTGGCCTCATTGGCGCCGTCTCGTTTTGGCCGCTCACCGTCTACTTCCCCGTTGAGATGTACATGGCACAGGCCAAGGTGCGCCGGTTCTCGCCGACGTGGACGTGGATGAACGTGCTTAGCGTCGCGTGCCTTGTCGTCTCTGTCCTCGCCGCAGCTGGTTCTGTGCAGGGGCTCATCAAGGACGTCGCAGGGTACAAGCCATTCAAGGTCTCCTAAGTCCTAACATCTATTCAGACAAGGCATGCATAGTGATGTGATCACGTATATTATAGGTGAAGAAGGGTCGAGGTTAATCCCTGTTTCATGTTTTAATCTAAAAAGTGGTAAACCTAGATTGATCAGCACTGTATTAGTAGCACAAGCTTAAGCCATATGGGCAGCAATAAGAAAGTTGACAGTTGACTACATGTTGTTTTAATCTATAAAAAACATTGGTGGGTTACTGTCTTTGCAACAGAACTTGTGAACTCAGGGAAGAAACAGAGTAACACTTTACGCAACAGCTGAAACACAACTACTTGAGTCTTGAGACAACTTGCCAAATTCTCAATGTTTTTCTGGGCTACCATCCCATCCGAATGAACTGCAAATTATGAGTAGTTCTGCGTGAGCTCTACATTTAGGGTGTTATTTTTAAAAAGTTCTGTACTTGTGCTGTTCATTTCATCTTTGTAAGTTTGTTGTCGCCGTAATTAATTAACAGAGCTGATGCCACACGTTAAAAGAACAAGTTCATTTGCATTATATTCATGCAGAGCTCTTGATGTGGGGTGCTTTTATATGTCGGTAACTGTAGAGAAACAATAGGATGCAACACACTTGAAAAAAAATTGCGGGTCAACACACTTTAATTAACCGCAGCATATATAGAGTACAAGAGGCGGCTAATATCTCAACCGTATCCTCAATACAAGGAAAGGATCGTGAGATAGGGCGTGCTAGGAAAGAATACGAACAAATCATAACATGCCTAATGTGTTAGGAATAAGCCACGGTGGGCATACTCTGGCTAATGTCCGACTTGTATATGGTCTCGGCATAATCCGACTAGTGTGTGTGCGCGGTGAGTGTGTCGGACGCGAGTCCATGGCCGCGCCCAGTCCGTGGTTGTGTGCCTGTGCGCACGCGCGTGTGTGGGTTAGTTGGCGAGACACGCGGGTGTGTGATCGCGTCCATGTACGTCCGTACGCGGCGGGCGGGTGAACCGTGGAGCGTGATACATCTCCAACGTATCTATAATTTTTGATTATTCCATGCTATTATATTACTCTTTTTGGATGTTTATGGGCTTTATTTTACACATTTATATCATTTTTGGGACTAACCTACTAATCGGAGGCCCAGCCCATATTGCTGTTTTTTTGCCTATTTCAGTATTTCGAATAAAAGGAATATCAAACGGAGTCCAAACGTAATGAAACCTTCGAGAGCGTGATTTTTGGAACGAACGTGATCCAGAGGGCTTGGAGTGCAAGTCAAGAAGCAGCCGAGGCCCCCACGAGATAGGAGGCCCCCCTTTGAGGGGCGCTACTGTCTCGTGGGCCTCTCATGCCACCGACGCATTTCTTCCTCCTATATATATCTACGCACCGAAAACATCCGGGGCACCACGAAACACAATTTCCACCGCCGTAACCTTACAGATCCATGAGATCTCATCTTGGAGCCTTGGCAAGACTCACGGGGGGGAATCAACCACGGAGGGCCTCTACATCAATATCCTTGCCCCTCCGATGAGTTGTGAGTAGTTTACCACAGACATACGGGTCCATAGTTATTAGCTAGATGGCTTCTTCTCTCTTTTTGGATCTCAATGCAATGTCCCCCCCCCCCTCTCTTGTGGAGATCTATTCGATGTAAACTCTTTTTGCGGTGTGTTTGTCGACATCCGATGAATTGTGGGTTTATGATCAAGTTTATCTATGAATAATATTTCAATCTTTTCTGAATTCTTTTATGTATGATTGAGTTATCTTTGCAAGTCTCTTCGAATTATCAGTTTGGTTTGGCCTACTAGATTGATCTTTCTTGCCATGTGAGAAGTGCTTAGCTTTGGGTTTAATCTTGCGGTGTCCTTACCCAGTGACAGAAAGGATTGCAAGGCACGTATTGTATTGTTGCTATCGAGGATAACAAGATGGGGTTTATATCATATTGCATGAATTTATCCCTCTACATCATGTCATCTTGATTAATGCGTTACTCTGTTCTTATGAACTTAATACTCTATATGCAGGCAGGAGTCGGTCGATATGTGGAGTAATAGTAGTAGATGCAGGCAGGAGTCGGTCTACTTGTTATGGACGTGATGCCTATATACATGATCATGCCTAGATAATCTCATAACTATGCGCTTTTCTATCAATTGCTCGACAGTAATTTGTTCACTCACCGTAATACTTATGCTATCTTGAGAGAAGCCACTAGTGAAACATATGGCCCCTGGGTCTATCTCTTATCATATTTGCTTTCAATCTACTTTTATTTGCATCTTTACTTTTTGCATCTATATCATAAAATACCAAAAATATATTTATCTTATCATACTATCGTTATTATATATCACTTTCGCAAGTGGCCGTGAAGGGATTGACAACCCCTTTATTGCGTTGGTTGCGAGTTCTCAGTTTGTTTGTGTAGGTGCGTGGGACTTTTGAGGAGCCTCCTGCTGGATTGGTACCTTGGTTCTCAAAACTTAGGGAAATACTTACGCTACACTTGCTGCATCACCCTCTCCTCTTCGATGAAAACCAATGCAAGCTCAAGATGTAGCAAGAAGGATTTCTGGCGCCGTTGCCGGGGAGGTCTCCGCTCAAGTCAAGACATACCTGAAGGAAATATGCCCTAGAGGCAATAATAAAGTTATTATTTATTTCCTTATTTCATGATAAATGTTTATCATTCATGCTACAATTGTATTAACCGGAAACACGATACATGTGTGAATGCATAGACAAACAAGATGTCACTAGTATGCCTCTACTAGACTAGCTTGTTAATCAAAGATGGTTATGTTTCGACCATGAACAAAGAGTTGTTATTTGATTAACAAGGTCACATCATTAGTAGAATGATCGATTGACATGACCCATTCCATTAGCTTAGCACACGATCGTATAGTATGTTGCTACTTGCTTTTATCCATAACTTATACATGTTCCTGTAACTATGAGATTATGCAACTCCGTTTACGGAGGAACACTTTGGTGCTACCAAACGCCACAACGAATCGGGTGATTATAAAGGAGTACTACAGGTGTCTCCAAAGGCGGATGTTGGGTTGGCGTATTTGAGATTAGGTTTTGTCACTCCGATTGTCGGAGAGGTATCTCTGGCCCTCTCGGTAATGCACATCATGAAGCCTTGCAAGCACTACAACTAATGAGTTAGTTGTGAGATGATGTATTACGGAACGAGTAAAGAGACTTGCGGTAACGAGATTGAACTAGGTATTGGATACCGACGATCGAATCTCGGGCAAGTAACATACCGATGACAAAGGAACAACGTATGTTGTTATGCGGTCGACCGACAAAGATCTTCAGTAGAATATGTAGGAGCCAATATGGGCATCCAGGTCCCGCTGTTGGTTATTGACCGAGAATAGTTCTAGGTCATGTCTACATTGTTCTCGAACCGTAGGGTCCGCACGCTTAAGGTTTCGATGGATGTTATTATGAGTTTATGTATTTTGATGTACCGAAGAAGTTCGAGTCCGGATGTGATCACGGACATGACGAGGAGTCTCGAAATGGTCGAGACATAAAGATTGATATATTGGAAGCCTATGTTTGGAGTTGGAATGGTTCCGGAAAACAGGAATTTACTGAGTACCGGAGGTTACGGAACCCCGGGGTAAATGGGCCTCGGTGGGCCTCGAGGAGAAGAGGAGGGCCGGCCGGGGGTGGTCGCGCCCTCCCCCAGTCCGAATAGGACAAGGAGGCGGCGCCCTTCCTCTTCCCCTCCCCCAATCCTATTCCAACTAGGAAGGGGAGTCCTACTCCGGTGGGAGTAGGACTCCTCCCAGCGCCTCCTCTAGGCGGCCGGCCTCCCCCCCCTCCTTTATATACGGGGCAGGGGGACACCCCATGACACACAAGTTTGATCTACGGATCGTTCCTTAGCGTGTGCGGTGCCCCCTCCACGATATTCCACCTCGGTCATACCGTCGAAGCTTAGGCGAAGCCTGCGCCGGTGAAACATCAAGATCGCTACCACGCCGTCGTCTTGACGGAACTCTCCTCGACACTCGGCTGGATCGAGTACGAGGGACGCCATCGAGCTGTACGTGTGTCAAGAACTCGGGGCGCCGGAGTAACGGCGCGGATCGGTCGGATCGCGAGGAGAACGTCGACTACTTCCTCTACGTTGTGATCGCTTCGCCGGGTCTACGAGGGTACGAGACAACACTCTCCCTCTCGTTGCTATGCATCACCATGATCTTGCGTGTGCGAGGAAAATTTTTGAAATTACTCGTTCCCCAACGGTGGCATCCGAGCCTAGGTTTTTATGGTTTGATGTTTTGCACGAGTAGAACACAAGTGAGTTGTGGGCGATACAAGTCATACTACCTACCAGCATGTCATACTTTGGTTCAGCAAGTATTGTGAGATGAAGCGGCCGGACCAACATTACGCAGACGCTTACGCGAGACTGGTTTCACCGCTGCGAGCACTCGTTGCTTAAAGGTGATTGGCGGGTGTCTGTCTCTCTCACTTTAGTTGAACCGAGTGTGGCTACGCCCGGTCCTTGAGAAGGTTAAACGAGTCTATTTGACGAAGTATCGTTGTGGTTTTGATGCGAGGTGAGACTGGTTCTTGCTTAAGCCCGTAGCAGCCACGTAAAATTTGCAACAACAAAGTAGAGGACGTCTAACTTGTTTTTGCAGGGCATGTTGTGATGTGATATGGTCAAGACGTGATGCTATATTTTATTGTATGAGATGATCATGTTTTGTAACCGGTTATCGGCAATCGGCTGGAGCCATATGGTTGTCGCTTTATTGTATGCAATGCATCGCTACTGTAATGCTTTACTTTATCACTAAGCGGTAGCGATAGTCGAGAAGCATAAGTTTGGCGAGACGACAACGATGCTACGATGGAGATCAAGGTGTCGCTACCGGTGACGATGGTGATCATGGTGGTGCCTGCAAGATGGAGATCGTGAAGCACAAGATGATGATGACCATATCATATCACTTATATTGATTTGCATGTGATGTTTATCCTTTTATGCATCTTATCTTGCTTTGATTGACGGTAGCATTATAAGATGATCTCTCACTAAATTATCAAGAAGTGTTCTCCCGAGTATGCACCGTTGCCAAAGTTAAATCGTGCCTGGACACCACGTGATGATCGGGTGTGATAAGCTCTCGTCCATCTACAACGGGTGCAAGCCAGTTTTGCACACGCAGAATACTCGGGTTATACTTGACGAGCCTAGCATATGCAGATATGGCCTCGGAACACGGAGACCAAAAGGTCGGCGTGAATCATATAGTAGATATGATCAACATAAGATGTTCACCATTGAAAACTACTCCATTTCACGTGATGATCGGTTATGGTTTAGTTGATTTGGATCACGTGATCACTTAGATGACTAGAGGATGTTTTTCTAAGTGGGAGTTCTTAAGTAATATGATTAATTGAACTTAAATTTATCATGAACTTAGTACCGATAGTATCTTGCTTGTTTATGTTTGATTGTAGATAGATGGCTCGTCTTTGTTGTTCCGTTGAATTTTAATGCGTTCCTTGAGAAAGCAAAGTTGAAAGATGATGGTAGCAATTACACGGATTGGGTCCGTAATTTGAGAATCATCCTCATTGCTGCCTGTAAGAGTTACGTCTGGATGCACCGCTAGGCGCCACTTCTCGCTGGTGCAACACCGGATGTTGTGAGCGTCTGGCGAGCAAAGTCGATGACTACTCTATAGTTCGATGTGCCATGCTTTACGGCTTAGAACCGGGACTTCAACGACGTTTTGAGCGTCATGGAGCATATGAGATGTTCCAGAGTTGAAGTTGATATTCCAACAGAATGCCCGGATTGAGAGATATGAAGTCTCCAATAAGTTCTATAGCTGCAAGATGGAGGAGAATAGTTACATTAGTGAGCACATACTCGTAATGTCCGGGTACTACAATCACTTGACACAATTGGGAGTTAATCTTCCGGATGATTGTGTCATTGATGTAATTCTTCAATCACGCCACCAAGCTACAAAGGCTTCGTGATGAACTATAATATGCAAGGGTTAGTAAAGACTATACGAGCTCTTCGCAATGCTAAAGGCTGCGGAGGTAGAAATCAAGAAGGAGCATCAAGTGTTGATGGTCAATAAGACCACTAGTTTCAAGAAGAAAGGCAAAGGGAAGAAGAAGGAACTTCAAGAAGAACAGCAAGCAAGTTGTTGCTCAGAGAAGAAACCCAAGTCGGCCCTAAACCTGAAATCGAGTGCTTCTCCGCAAGCGCATGGTCTTGGAAGCGGAACTGCCCCAAGTATTTGGCGGATAAGAAGGATGGCAAGGTGAACAAAGGTATATGTGATATACATGTTATTGATGTGTACCTTACTAGAGCTCGTAGTAGCACTGGTATTTGATCTTGGTTCATTGCTAATATTTGCAACTCAAGCGAGGACTATGGATTGCGAACTCGGCAAAGGACGAGGTGACGATGCGCGTGGGAAATGGTTCCAAAGTCGATGTGATCGCGGTCGGCACGCTACCTCTACATCTACCTTCGGATTAGTTTTAGACCTAAATAATTGTTATTTGGTGCTGCGTTGAGCATGAACATTATATCTGGATCTTGTTTGATGCGAGACGGTTATTCATTTAAATCAGAGAATAATGGTTGTTCTATTTATATGAGTAATATCTTTTATGGTCATGCACCCTTGAGGAGTGGTCTATTTTGATGAATCTCGATAGTAGTGATACACATATTCATAATGTTGAAACCAAAAGATGCAGAGTTGATAATGAAAGTGCAACTTATTTGTGGCAATCGCCGTTTAGGTCATATCGGTGTAAAGCGCATGAAGAAACTCCATCGATGGACTTTTGGAGTCACTTGATTATGAATCACTTGGCACTTGCGAACCGTGCCTCATGGGCAAGATGACTAGAACCCGTTCTCGGTACTATGGAGAGAGCAACAGATTTGTTGGAAATCATACATCTGAGATGTATGTGGTCCGATGAATGTTGAGGCTCGTGGCGGATATCGTTATTTTCTCACCTTTACAGATGACTTAAGCAGATATGGGTATATCTACTTAATAAAACATAAGTCTGAAACATTTGAAAAGTTCAAAGAATTTCAGAGTGAAGTTGAAAATCATCGTAACAAGAAAATTAAGTTTCTACGATCTGATCGTGGAGGTGAATATTTGAGTTACGAGTTTGGTCTACATTTGAAACAATGCGGAATAGTTTCGCAACTCACGCCACCCGGAACACCACAACGAAATGGTGTGTCCGAACGTCGTAATCGTACTTTACTAGATATGGTGCGATCTATGATGTCTCTTACAGATTTACCGCTATCGTTTTGGGGTTATGCTCTAGAGACGGCCGCATTCACACTGAATAGAACACCATCGAAATCCGTTGAGACGACACCTTATGAACTATGGTTTAGCAAGAAACCAAAGTTGTCGTTTCTTAAAGTTTGGGGATGCGATGCTTATGTAAAAAAGCTTCAACCTGATAAGCTCGAACCCAAATCGGAGAAATGTGTCTTCATAGGATACCCAAAGGAAACAGTTGGGTACACCTTCTATCACAGATCCGAAGGCAAGACATTCGTTGCTAAGAATGGATCCTTTCTAGAGAAGGAGTTTCTCTCGAAAGAAGTGAGTGGGAGGAAAGTAGAACTTGATGAGGTAATAGTACCTTCTCCCTTACTTGAAAGTAGTCCGTCGCAGAAACCGGTTTCTGAGACATCTACACCAAGTAGTGAGGAAGTTGATGATGTTGATCATGAAACTTCAGATCAAGTTACTACTGAGAACCTCGTAGATCAACAGAGTAAGATCCGCACTGAGTGGTACGGTAATCCTGTTCGGAAATCATGCTACTAGATCATAATGAACCTACGAACTATGAAGAAGCGATGGTGAGCCCAGATTCCGCAAAATGGCTTGAGGCCATGAAATCTGAGATGGGATCCATGTATGAAAACAAAGTATGGACTTTGGTTGATTTGCCCGAGGGTCGGCAAGCAATAGAAAACAAGTGGATCTTCAAGAAGAAGACAGACGCTGACGGTAATGTTACTGTCTACAAAGCTCGACTTGTCGCAAAGGGTTTTCGACAAGTTCAAGGGATTGACTACGATGAGACCTTCTCACCCATAGCGATGCTTAAGTCCGTCCGAATCATGTTAGCAATCGCCGCATTTTATGATTATGAAATTTGGCAAATGGATGTAAAGACGCATTCTGAATGGATTTACGGAAGAAGAGTTGTATATGATGCAACCGAAGGTTTTATCGATCCAAAGGAGCTAACAAAGTGTGCAAGCTCCAGCGATCCATCTATGGACTGGTGCAAGCATCTCGAGTTGGAATAAACGCTTTGATAGTGTGATCAAAGCATTTGGGTTTGTACAGACTTTTGGAGAAGCTCAGATTTACAAGAAAGTGAGTGGGAGCTCAGTAGCATTTTCGATATTATATGTAGATGACATATTGCTGATCGGAAATGATATAGAATTCTGGATAGCATAAAGGGATACTTGAATAAGAGTTTTTCAATGAAAGACCTCGGTGAAGCTGCTTACATATTGGGCATTAAGATCTATAGAGATAGATCAAGACGCTTAATTGGACTTTCACAAAGCACATACCTTGACAAAATTTTGAAGAAGTTCAAAATGGATCAAGCAAAGAAAGGGTTCTTGCACGTGTTACAAGGTGTGAAGTTGAGTAAGACTCAATGCCCGACCACCGCAGAAGATAGAGAGAAAATGAAAGATGTTCCTATGCTTCAGCCATAGGCTCTATCATGTATGCAATGCTGTGTACTGACTGATGTGTGCCTTGCTATAAGCCTAGCAGGAGGTACCAAAGTAATCCAGAGTGGATCATGGACAGCGGTCAAGAACATCTGAAATACGAAAAGGACTAAGGATATGTTTCTCGTATATGGAGGTGACAAAGAGCTCATCGTGGCGGTTACGTTGACGCAAGCTTTGACACGATCCAGGACGATTCTAAATCGCAGACCGGATACGATTTACACTAAACGGAGGAGCTGTCGGTTGGTGCGTTCTAAACAAAGCGTCGTGGCGGGATCTACATGTGAAGCGGAATACATAGCAGCTTCGAAGCAGCTAATGAAGGAGTGCGGATGAAGGAGTTCATATCCGATCTAGGTGTCATACCTAGTGCATCGGGTCCAATGAAAATCTTTCGTGACAATATCGAGCAATTGCCTTAGCGAAGGAATCCAGATTTCACAAGAGGACCAAGCACATCAAGAGACGCTTCAATTCCATCCGGACTTAGTCGGTGGGAGACATAGAGATTTGCAAGATACATACGGATCTGAATGTCGCAGACCGTTGACTAAGCCTCTTCCACGAGCAAAACATGATCAACACCAAGACTCCATGGGTGTTAGAATCATTACTATGTAATCTAGATTATTGACTCTAGTGCAAGTGGGAGGATGAAGGAAATATGCCCTAGAGGCAATAATAAAGTTATTATTTATTTCCTTATTTCATGATAAATGTTTATCATTCATGCTAGAATTGTATTAACGGAAACATGATACATGTGTGAATGCATAGACAAACAAGATGTCACTAGTATGCCTCTACTAGACTAGCTTGTTAATCAAAGATGGTTATGTTTCCGACCATGAACAAAGAGTTGTTATTTGATTAACAAGGTCACATCATTAGTAGAATGATCGATTGACATGACCCATTCCATTAGCTTAGCACACGATCGTATAGTATGTTGCTACCGCTTTTATCCATAACTTATACATGTTCCTGTAACTATGAGATTATGCAACTCCGTTTACGGAGGAACACTTTGAGTGCTACCAAACGCCACAACGAATCGGGTGATTATAAAGGAGTACTACAGGTGTCTCCAAAGGCGGATGTTGGGTTGGCGATTTCGAGATTAGGTTTTGTCACTCCGATTGTCGGAGAGGTATCTCTGGGCCCTCTCGGTAATGCACATCACTGAAGCCTTGCAAGCACTACAACTAATGAGTTAGTTGTGAGATGATGTATTACGGAACGAGTAAAGAGACTTGCCGGTAATGAGATTGAACTAGGTATTGGATACCGACGATCGAATCTCGGGCAAGTAACATACCGATGACAAAGGAACAACGTATGTTGTTATGCGGTCTGACCGACAAAGATCTTCGTAGAATATGTAGGAGCCAATATGGGCATCTAGGTCCCGCTGTTGGTTATTGACCGAGAATAGTTCTAGGTCATGTCTACATTGTTCTCGAACCGTAGGGTCCGCACGCTTAAGGTTTCGATGACAGTTATTATGAGTTTACGTATTTTGATGTACGGAAGAAGTTCGGAGTCCCGGATGTGATCACGGACATGACGAGGAGTCTCGAAATGGTCGAGACATAAAGATTGATATATTGGAAGCCTATGTTTGGAGTTCGGAATGGTTCCGGGCGAAAACAGAATTTATCGAGTACCGGAGGTTACCGGAACCCCGGGGGTAAATGGGCCTCGGTGGGCCTCGAGGGAGAAGAGGAGGGCCGGCCGGGGGTGGCATGCGCCCTCTCCCCCAGTCCGAATAGGACAAGGAGGGGGGGCGCCTTTCCTCTTCCCTCCCCCAATCCTATTCCAACTAGGAAGGGGGAGTCCTACTCGGTGGGAGTAGGACTCCTCAGCCAGCGCCTCCTCTAGGGCGGCCGGCCTCCCCCTCCCTCCTTTATATACGGGGGCAGGGGGACACCCCATGACACACAAGTTTGATCTACGGATCGTTCCTTAGCCGTGTGCGGTGCCCCCCTCCACGATATTCCACCTCGGTCATACCGTCATGAAGCTTAAGCGAAGCCCTGCGCCGTGAAACATCAAGATCGCCACCACGCCGTCTTGTGGAACTCTCCTCGACACTCGGCTGGATCGAGTACGAGGGACGCCATCGAGCTGTCGTGTGTCAAGAACTCGGGGCGCCGGAGTAACGGCGCCGGGATCGGTCGGATCGCGAGGAGAACGTACGACTACTTCCTCTACGTTGTGATCGCTTCCGCTTCGGGTCTACGAGGGTACGTAGACAACACTCTCCCCTCTCGTTGCTATGCATCACCATGATCTTGCGTGTGCGTAGGAAAATTTTTGAAATTACTACGTTCCCCAACAATACCAAGTACCCATCACAAACCCATCTCCCTCGCATTTACATTATTTGTCATTTGCCTCTCGTTCTTCTCTCCCCCACTTCACCCTTGCCGTTTTATTCGCCCTCTCTTTCCCAATCTCCTCGTCTCTTTTTCATTTTCTTTTTTCTGTTTGCTTGTGTGTTGGATTACTTGTTGCCATGGCGCAAGATAATACCAAATTGTGTGATTTTAATACCAATAACAATGATTTCCTTAGTACTCCGATTGCTCCTCTTAATGATGTTGAGTCTTGTGAAATCAATACCGCTTTGCTGAATCTTGTTATGAAAGATCAATTCGCCGGCCTTCCTAGTGAAGATGCCGCTACTCATCTAAACAATTTTGTTGATTTGTGTGATATGCAAAAGAAGAAAGATACAGATAACAATATTGTCAAATTGAAGTTATTCCCGTTTTCACTTAGAGATCGTGCTAAAGTTTAGTTTTCATCTTTGCCTAAAAATAGTATTGATTCTTGGAACAAATGCAAAGATGCTTTTATCTCTAAGTATTTTCCTCCCGCTCAGATCATCACTCTTAGGACGATATTATGAATTTTAAACAATTTGATGATGAGCATGTTGCCCAATCTTGGGAAAGAATGAAATTGATGCTTCGCAATTGCCCTACTCATGGTTTGAATTTATGGATGATCATACAAAATTTTTATGCCGGTTTGAACTTTGCTTCTAGAAATCTCTTAGATTCGGCCACGGGAGGCATGTTTATTGAAATTACGTTAGGAGATGCTACAAAATTACTTGATAATATTATGGCTAATTATTCTCAATGGCACACCGAAAGATCTTCTAGTAAAAGAGTGCATGCTATAGAAGAAATCAATGTTTTGAGTGGAAAGATGGATGAACTTATGAAGATGTTTGCTACTAAAAATACTCCTCTTGATCCTAATGATATGTCTTTGTCTTTTTTGATTGAGAATAATAATGAACCTATGGATGTGAATTTTGTTGGTAGGAATAGTTTTGGAAACAATGCTTATAGAGGAAACTTTAATGCTAGATTGTTCCCTAGTAATTCCTCTAATAATTATGGAAATTCCTACAATAATTCTTATGGTAATTTTAATAAGATGCCCTCTGATTTTGAGAATAGTGTGAAAGAATTTATGATTTCTCAAAAGAATTTTAATGCTTTGCTTGAAGAAAAATTGCTCAAAGTTGATGATTTGGCTAGGAACGTTGATAGACTTTAGCTTGATGTTGATTCTCTTAAACTTAGATCTTCTCCTCCTAAGCATGATATTAATGAGTCCCTCAAAGTAATGAGAATTTCCATCGATGAGTGTAAGGAAAGAACCGCGAGATTGCGTGCTAAGAAAGATAGCTTTATAAAAGCGTATTCTTCTAGTTTCTGTGAAAATAATGATGAGGATCTTAAAGTTATTGATGTGTCTCCTATTAGATCTATGTTTTTCAATATGAATTTTGATGATTATGGGACTGATGATGAATCAACTTTGCCTAGAAGGCGTCCCAAGAATTCAGAATCTTTAGATCTTGATGCTAAATTTGGTAAAAGTGAGATTGGAGAATCCTCAACTTCTAATAATATTGAACCTTCTATCTCGGATTTCAAGGAATTTGATTATGATAATTGCTCTTTAAAAGGTTGTATTTCCTTGTTGCAATCCGTTGTTAATTCTCCGCATGCTCATAGCCAAAATAAAGCTTTTACCAAACATATCGTCTATGCCTTGATGCAATCTTATGATGAAAAACTTAATTTGGAAGTTTCTATACCTAGAAAACTTAATGATGAGTGGGAACCTACTATAAAGATTAGAATTAAAGATTATGAGTGTTTTGCTTTGTGTGATTTGGGTGCTAGTGTTTCCACGATTCCGGAAACTTTATGTGATATTCTAGGTTTCCATGATCTTGATGATTGCTCTTTAAATTTACACCTTGCGGATTCCACCATTAAAAAGCCTATGGGAAGGATCAATGATGTTCTTATTGTTGCAAATATAAATTTGGTGCCCGTGGATTTTATCGTTCTTGATATAGATTGCAATCTTTCTTGCCCTATTATTCTTGGTAGACCTTTTCTTAGAACGGTTAGTGTGATTATTGATATGAAGGAAGGGAATATTAGATTTCAATTTCCATTAAAGAAAGGCATGGAGCACTTTTAAAGAAATTCAAATTACCTTATGAATCTATCATGCGTGCTACTTATGAATTTAGTGCTAAAGATGGCACTCGTTAGATCTATCTTTGCTTTTTATGCCTAGCTAGGGCGTTAAACGATAGCGCTAGTTGGGAGGCAACCCAATTTTCTTTATGTTTTTTGTTTTTGCTCCTGTTTAGTAATAAATCTTGCATCTACCTTCTGTTTAGATGTGTTTTTATCTTTTAATTAGTGTTTTTGCCAAGTAGAACCTATAGGATAACCTACGATGATAGTTGATTTGATTCTGCTGAAAAACAGAAACTTTGCATGCACGAATATAATTTTGTTAAATCACAGGAACGTGATTTTACGTTGATTCTTTTTCATGCTGTTCAATAAACAAAATTTCCAGGACTTCCTATTTTCGTAGGATTTTTAGAGTTTCATAAGTTTGCGTTAGTTACAGATTGCTACAGACTGTTCTGTTTTTGACAGATTCTGTTTTTCGTGTGTTGTTTGCTTATTTCAACGCATCTATGGCTAGTAAATTAGTTTATAAACCATAAGGAAGTTGCAATACAGTAGGTTTAACACCTAAATAAATAAAGAATGAGTTCATTGCAGTACCTTATGTGGTGGTTTTGTTTTCTTTCACTAACGGAGCTTATAAGATTTCCTGTTGAGTTTTGTGTTGTGAAGTTTTCAAGTTTTGGGTAAAGCTTTTATGGACTATGGAATAAAGGATGGCAAGAGCCTAAATTTGGGGATGCCCAAGGCACCCCAAGATATTCAAGAATAGCCAAAAGCCTAAACTTGGGGATGCTCCGGGAAGGCATCCCCTCTTTCGTCTTCGTTCATTGGTAACTTTACTTGGAGCTATATTTTTATTCGCCACATGATATGTGTTTTGCTTGGAGCGTCGTGTATTATATTAATCTTTGCTTTTTAGTTTACCACAATCATCCTTGCTGTACACACCTTTTGGGAGAAGCCTATTTGATTGGAATTTGCTAGAATACTCTATGTGCTTCACTTATGTCTTTTGAGCTTGATAGTTTTTGCTCTAGTGCTTCACTTATATCTTTTAGAGCACGGTGGTGTCTTAATTTTGAAGAAATTACTAGTCTCTCATGCTTCACTTATATTATTTTGAGAGTCTTTTATAACAGCATGGTATTTGCTATGGTCATAAAGTTGGTCCTAGAATGATGAGCATCCAAGTTGGGTATAATAAAAACTATCATAGGAAGTGAATTGGATGCTATGATCGATTTGATACTTGATAATTGTTTTGAGATATGGAGGTAGTGATATTAAAGTCATGCTAGTTGGGTGATTATGAATTCAAAGAATGCTTGTGTTGAAGTTAGCAAGTCCCGTAGCATGCACGTATGGTTAAAGTTGTGTAACAAATTTGAAACATGAAGTGTACCTGGCTTGTGCATCCTTATGAGTGGCGGTCGGGGACGAGCGATGGTATTTTTCTACCAATCTATCCCCCTAGGAGCATGCGCGTAATACTTGGTTTTTGATGACTTCTAAATTTTTGCAATAAGTATATGATTTCTTTTGACTAATGTTGAGTCCATGGATTATACACACTTTTACCTTTCCGCCTTTGCTAGCCTCTTCGGTACCTTCCATTGCCCTTTTTCACCTTGAGAGTTGGTGCAAACTTCGCCGGTGCATCCAAACCCCGTGATACGATACGCTCTATCACACATAAACCTCCCTTTATCTTCCTCAAAGCAGCCACCATACCTACCTATTATGGCATTTCCATAGCCATTCCAAGATATATTGCCATGCAACTTTCCACCGTTCCACGGTCAAAAAACTTTCCACCGTTCCGTTCATCATCATCATGACATACTTTACTTTTGTCATATTGCCATTGCATGATTATGTAGTTGACATCGTATTTGTGGCAAAGCCACCATGCATTATTTTTCATACATGTCACTCTTGATTCATTGCACCATCCCGGTACACCGTCGGAGGCATTCATATAGAGTCATATCTTGTTCTAGTTTCGGGTTGTAATTCATATGTTGTAATCAATAGAAGTGTGATGATCATCATTATTAGAACATTGCCCAAAGAAAAAAAATAAGAAAGGACAAAAAGAAAAAAAAAGAAAGGCCCAAAAAAAGAAAAGAAAAAAAAAGAAAAAAAGAAAGAAAATAAATAAAAAGGGCAATGTTACTATCTCTTTTTCCACACTTGTGCTTCAAAGTAGCACCTTGTTCTTCATGTAGTGAGTCTCATATATTGTGCTTCAAAATAGCACCACGTTTTTCATATAGTGAGTCTCATAAGTTGTCCTTTTCATACTAGTGGGAATTTTTCATTATAGAACTTGTCTTGTATATTCCTACTATGGGCTTCCTCAAGTGCCCTAGGTCTTCGTGAGCAAGCGAGTTGGATGCACACCCACTAGTTTTCTTTTGTTGAGCATTCATTTATAGCTCTAGTGCATCCGTTTCATGGCAATCCCTACTCCTCATGTTGACATCAATTGATGGGCATCTCCATAGCCCTTTGATTATCCTCGTCAATGTGAGAGTTTCTCCTTTTTTGTCTTCTCCACACAATCCCCATCATCATATTCTATTCCACCCATAGTGCTATATCCATGGCTCACGCTCATGTCTTGCGTGAAGGTTGAAAAAGTTTGAGATTATTTAAGTATGAAACAATTGCTTGGCTTGTCATCGGGGGTATAGAAGTTGGGAACATCTTTGTGTGACAAAAATGAAGCATAGCCTAACTATATGATTGCGTAGGGATGAACTTTCTTTTGCCATGTTATTTTGAGAAGACATGATTACTTTGATTAGTATGCTTGAAGTGTTACTATTTCTTTTATCAATATGAACTTTTATTTTGTATTCATTTGGATCTGAACATTCATGCCACAATAAAGAAAATTACATTAAGAATTATGCTAGGTAGCATTCCACATCAAAAATTCTCTTTTTATCATTTACCTACTCGAGGACGAGCAGGAATTAAGCTTGCGGATGCTTGATACGTCTCCAACGTATCTATAATTTTTGATTGTTCCATGCTATTATATTGCCCCTTTTTGATGTTTATGGGCTTTATTTTACACATTTATATCATTTTTGGGACTAACCTACTTGAAGGAAATATGCCCTAGAGGCAATAGTAAAGTTATTATTTATTTCCTCATATCATGATAAATGTTTATTATTCATGCTAGAGTTGTATTAACCGGAAACATGATACATGTGTGAATACATAGACAAAACTATAGTCACTAGTATGCCTCTACTTGACTAGCTCATTAATCAAAGATGGTTATGTTTCCTAACCATAGACATGTGTTGTCATTTGATTAGTGGGATCACATCATTAGAAGAATGATGTGATTGACATGACCCATCCGTTAGCCTAGCACTTGATCGTTTAGTATTCTCGCTATTGCTTTCTTCATGACTTATACATGTTCTGTAACTATGAGAATTATGCAACTCCCGTTTACCGGAGGAACACTTTGGGTACTACCAAACGTCACAACGTAACTGGGTGATTATAAAGGAGTACTACAGGTGTCTCCGAAGGTACATGTTGAGTTGGCGTATTTCGAGAATAGGTTCTGTCACTCCGATTGTCGGAGAGGTATCTTTGGGCCCTCTCGGTAATGCACATCACTATAAGCCTTGCAAGCAATGTAGCTAATGAGTTAGTTGCGGAATGATGTATTACGTAATGAGTAAAGAGACTTGCCGGTAACGAGATTGAACTAGGTATTGGATACCGACGATCAAATCTCGGGCAAGTAACATACCGATGACAAAGGGAACAACGTATGTTGTTATGCGGTTTGACCAATAAAGATCTTCGTATTATATGTAGGAACCAATATGGGCATCCAGTTCCCGCTATTGGTTATTGACCAAGAATGGTTCTAGTTCATGTCTACATAATTCTCGAACCCGTAGGGTCCGCACGCTTAACGTTTCGATGATAGTTTTATTATGAGTTTATAAGTTTTGATGTACCGAAGTTTGTTCGGAGTCCCGGATGTGATCATGGACATGACAAGGAGTCTCGAAATGGTCAAGACATAAAGATTGATATATTGGAAGCCTATGTTTGGACATCGGAATGGTTCCGGGTGAAATCGACATTTTACCGGAGTACCGGGAGGTTACCGGAACCCCCCGGGGGGTTATTGGGCCTACATGGGCCTTGAGGGAGAATAGGGAAGGAGGCGGGAGGGGGCCGCGCGCCCCTCCCCTTCCTAGTCCGAATAGGACAAGGGAAGGGGGACGGCGCCCCCCCTTTCCTTCTCCTCTTCCTCCTCTTTCCCCCCTTCTCCTACTCCTACTTGGAAAGAGGGAGTCCTACTCCCGATGGGAGTAGGACTCCCCCCTTGGCACGCCCTCCTTGGCCGGCGGCCTCCTCCCCCTTGGCTCCTTTATATACGGGGGCGGGGGGGCACCCCATAGACACACAAGTTGATCTACGGATCGTTCCTTAGCCGTGTGCGGTGCCCCCCTCCACCATATTCCACCTCGGTCATATCGTCGCGGAGTTTAGGCGAAGCCCTGCGTCGATAGAACATCATCATTGTCACCGCGCCGTCGTCCGTGGAACTCATCTCCGGAGCTCGGCTGGATCGGAGGCCGGAGATCGTCATCGAGCTGAGCGTGTGCTGAACTCGGAGGCCCGACGTTCGGTGCTTGGATCGGTCGGATCGTGAAGACGTCACGACTACATCAACCGCGTTATGCTAACGCTTCGCCACGGTCTCACGAGGGCGTGGGCGAACACTCTCCCTCTCGTTGCTATATCATCACCATGATCTTGCGTGTGCGTAGGAAATTTTTTGAAATTACTACGTTCCCCAAACAGTGGCATCCGAGCCTAGGTTTTATGCGTTGATGTTATATGCACGAGTAGAACACAAGTGAGTTGTGGACGATACAAGTCATACTGCTTACCAGCATGTCATACTTTGGTTCAGCGGTATTGTGAGATGAAGCGGCCCGGACCGACATTACGCGTACGCTTACGCGAGACTGGTTTCACCGTTACGAGCAATCGTGCTTAAAGGTGGCTGGCGGGTGTCTGTCTCTCTCACTTTAGCTGAATCAAGTGTGGCTACGCCCGGTCCTTGCGAAGGTTAAAACAACACCAACTTGACGAACTATCGTTGTGGTTTTTGATGCGTAGGTAAGAACGGTTCTTGCTAAGCCCGTAGCAGCCACGTAAAATTTGCAACAACAAAGTAGAGGACGTCTAACTTGTTTTTGCAGGGCATGTTGTGATGTGATATGGTCAAGACGTGATGCTATATTTTATTGCATGAGATGATCATGTTTTGTAACCGGTTATCGGCAATGGCAGGAGCCATATGGTTGTCGCTTTATTGTATGAAATGCAACGCATACTGTAATTGCTTTACTTTATCACTAAGCGGTAGCGATAGTCGAGAAGCAATAGATGGCGAACGACAACGATGCTATGATGGAGATCAAGGTGTCGCGCCGGTGGCGATGGTGATCATGGCGGATTGCTTCAAGATGGAGATCACAAGCACAAGATGATGATGGCCATATCATATCACTTATATTGATTACATGTGATGTTTATCCTTTATGCATCTTATCTTGCTTTGATTGACGGTAGCATTTTAAGATGATCTCTCACTAATTATCAAGAACTGTTCTCCCTGAGTATGCACCGTTGCAAAAGTTTTTCGTGCTGAGACACCACGTGATGATCGGGTGTGATAGGCTCTACGTTCAAATACAACGGTGCAAAACAGTTGCACACGCGAATACTCAGAGTTATACTTGACGAGCCTAGCATATACTGGTATGGCCTCGAACACGGAGACCGAAGGTCGGCGTGAATCATATAGTAGATATGATCAACATAGCGATGTTCACTATTGAAACTACTCCATCTCACGTGATGATCGAACATGGTTTAGTTGATTTGGATCACGTGATCACTTAGATGACTAGAGAGATGTCTGTCTAAGTGGGAGTTCTTAAGTAATATGATTAATTGAACTTAAATTTATCATGAACTTAGTACCTGATAGTATTTTGCTTGTCTATGTTTGTTTGTAGATAGATGGCTCGTGTTGTTGTTCCGTTGAATTTCAATGTGTTCCTTGAGAAAGCAAAGTTGAAAGATGATGGTAGCAATTACACGGACTGGGTCCGTAACCTGAGGATTATCCTCATTGCTGCACTGAAAAGTTACGCCTGGAAGCACCGCTGGGTGCCTGCTTCCGCCGATGCGATCGACGACGTTATGAGCGTCTGGCGAGCAAAGGCGATGACTACTCGATAGTTCAATGTGCCATGCTTTACGGCATAGAACCAAGTCTTCAACGACGTTTTGAGCGTCATGGAGCATATGAGATGTTCCAGAGTTGAAGTTAATATTTCAAGCAAATGCCCGGATTGAGAGATATGAAGTCTCCAATAAGTTCTATAGCTGCAAGATGGAGGAGAATAGTTACGTCGGTGAACACATACTCAAAATGTCTAGGTATAATAATCACTTGATTCAACCGGGAGTTAATCTTCCCGATGATAGTGTCATTGATGAATTCTCCAATCACGCCACCAAGCTACAAGATCTTTGTGATGAACTATAATATGCAAGGGATGAACAAGACTATTCCCGAGCTCTTCGCAATCTTTGAAAGCTGCGGAGGTAGAAATCAAGAAGGAGCATCAAGTGTTGATGGTTAACAAAACCACCAGTTTCAAGAAGAAGGGCAAAGGGAAGAAGAAGGAAACTTCAAAAGAACGGCAAGCAAGTTGCTGCTCAAGAGAAGAAACCCAAGTCTGGACCTAAGCCTGGCCGAGTGCTTCTACCGCAAGCGATCGACTTTGGAAGCGGAACTGCCCCAAGTATTTGGCGGATAAGAAGGATGGCAAAGTGAACAAAGTTATATGTGATATACATGTTATTGATGTGTACCTTACTAATGCTCGCAGAGCACCGGGTATTTGATATGGTTACATTGCTAATATTTGCAACTCAAAACAGGACTACGGATTAAGCAAAGATTAGCTAAGGACGAGGTGACGATGCGTGTGGGAAATGGTTCCAAAGTCGATGTGATCGCGGTCGGCACGCTACCTCTACATCTACCATCGGGATTAGTATTAGACCTAAATAATTGTTATTTGGTGCCAGCGTTGAGCTTGAACATTATATCTAGATCTTGTTTGATGCGAGACGGTTATTCATTTAAATCAGAGAATAATGGTTGTTCTATTTATATGAGTAATATCTTTTATGGTCATGCACCCTTGAAGAATGGTCTGTTTTTATTGAAATCTCGATAGTAGTGATACACATATTCATAGTGTTGAAACCAAAAGATGCAGAGTTGATAACGATAGTGCAACTTATTTGTGGCACTGCCGTTTAGGTCATGTCGGTGTAAAGCGCATGAAGAAACTCCATACTGATGGGCTTTTGGAATCACTTGATTATGAATCACTTGGTACTTGCGAACCGTGCTCTCGGTGTCAAAACCGGCGGATCTCGGGTAGGGGGTCCCGAACTGTGCGTCTAGGCGGATGGTAACAAGAGACGAGGGACACAATGTTTTTACCCAGGTTCGGGTCCTCTCGATGGAGGTAAAACCCGACGTCCTGCTTGATTAATATTGATGATATGGGTAGTACAAGAGTAGATCTACCACGAGATCAAGGAGGCTAAACCCTAGAAGCTAGCCTATGGTATGATTGTTGAGATGTATGTTGTCCTACGGACTAAAGCCCTCCGGTTTATATAGACACCGTAGAGGCTAGGGTTACACAGAGTCTTCAATCTTCTATCTTCGTAGTCTTGGAGTCCGGCGGATATTGATAGTCCGGCTGTCCGGAAACCCCCTAGTCCAGGACTCCCTCAGTAGCCCCTGAACCAGTCTTCAATGACGATAAGTCCGGCGTGCATAATGTTCGGCATTGCAAGGCGGGTTCCTCCCTTGAATAATCCAGAGAAGATAATGAACACCAGGATAGTGTCCGGCTCTGCAAAAATGATTTTCCACATTCCACCGTAGAGAGAATAAAACATATACACTGACTCAATCTGCTGACGTATTATGCGGCGTGACATCACACCGCCACCAAGCCCTCGTTTGAATCGTTTTTTTTTCTATTCCACCTCAGCACGTTTAGCGAAGCGGTTTCCTTGGCACGTCTTGTCGAAGCAGAGATCGTGTCCCCTCTATTCCGGGATCCTCATCAATACGTGTGTGGGTAACCCAACCGTTCCCGTCGCCACGCCTCCTCTATCGAAGGGGAATCCCAAACGGTCACGGAGACGACCCTTGGTATTTCTTCCCCTTTATAAGAGGACCAAGGCCTATCCTTGTTCTTTAATCTCGCATCAAATCTTTCCTCCGCCCGGTTCCAACACCCGAGCTTGATTGAGCGCCGGATCCTCAACCATGTCGCTCCGACCTCCGGGGCGGTGGATGCCCTCCTCCGTCACGGAGGAGGACATATTGAAGCTGCGTGAGGCCAAGTGCACCGCCCACGAGGTTTTCAGACAGTTGTTGCTGCCTGGGGCAGGCCGTGCCCGCCCGATCCGGTGAATCGTCTTTCGTATCCCACCTCCGCGGGGTTTAGGCTTCCCGACGGATCCCTTCGTGAGAGGGCTCTGTTCTACTATGGGCTGGACTTTCACGACTTGGCTCGAGTCCATCCTCCATATCTCCGCATTCATTATCGCTCATGAGGCCTTCCTCGCGTCATTCCCCACTTCGCCTATGGTGAAGACCTTCAAGTGGAGCCAAGATGATTGGGGCGTCAGCGGAGAGCGCGGGCGACCATAAGCAAAAGGTCGATGCCCGTGGCCGAGGGTTCCTTCCAAGAGGAACTTGGACTGTGGCAGCAGGAGTGGTTCTACATCACCGCTCCAAGGGGCAGCAGGCAAAAGACACTGCCCTTATTCCGCCCGGGACCTCCACGCCAACTGATGTCGTGGGTCAACCAAGGGCTCAACTGGGGGCCATCCGAGGACGTGCCCTCACTGCAGGGACGGATTCGAGACCTCCAAGTGAGGGAGATCGACCTGATCAAGGTGATGCAGGTTATGCTAATCAGGCATCTTCCGCTCTGTAAACGCCGTCCTCTCCGTCTATGGGAGTTCAATCCGGAGGGACCTCATATTCTCCAGCACTTTATGGGTGCGACACCCACGGAGATGTACAAGCTGTTCTTCGGACCGCAGGTGGCGTGTCCGGATTCGGCCGGGGACGCAGGCCTAAGCCGTGATCGCCCGGATACTCAGGTAGATAGCTCAGAGTCCGGACATTCTATTTATATGCCTTTCAAAAGTTCGTCTCCTGACCCTTTGTTCTTTACAGGAATGTGTGGCGCGATCAAGGCTGATAAGGTGTCCGCCCCCCTCCAGAGACCGCCTTTGGAGCCCGTCTTTGGTCGAATGTTGGAGGTTGCACCCACGTATAAAGCAGCGGGAAAATAGAGGAGCTAATATTTCGCCCAAGGGGCGATCAAGAGGAGGAACCAAGAACCCCTCCTTGAGAGGGAGAAGAGGACCGCCTCCAAGATCCGGAGGCCAAGGCCCTAAGCGTGGGAAGAAATCCTCACTGGGGTCCGGCGTCCGAAGAAAATCCGGACGCACAATCATCGCCAAAGGACCAGCCCTCCAACGAGCCGTGAGTATGAAAGAGGAAATTAATTAGTAACGGTACCTTCATTTGTGCTTCATGGGTAATCGAAATATTTATATTGCAGTTCGGATCTGCAGCCTTCTCGATGAGTTCATCTTGGGGACCTTCTTAGGAGATGATGGAGAGCGATCGCCTCCATCTGCAGCGCCGCCAGATGAGGCAAAGCGAGCCCGAAGTGTAAATCACGGAGGGCGCCCCGAGTCCGAGAGGGCAGAGAGTTTGGCACTGCTTGGTGTCCGCCGAGAGGCGAAGAATCTGCTTGAGAGGGCGCCCATTTCAGAAGATCATCGTGCGTTAATGCGCATGGTGATTGGAAGGATTTCGTCCACCGAGAGCGGATTGCGTAATGCCGTCATGAGTTTGCTGGCGGGATTTGAGGTATGCGAAAATGGCGCACCCCTTTGTCTTTTAACAGTTTTGCATATAAAAAATGCGCCCTGTATAGATAGTAGCCCCTGAGACTCGGTAGGTTGTCGGAAACGACAGCGTGCCGAGGATCGAAATCTCAAAACCTCAAGTAATGAATACCGCCGTCCTTATGCGGTGGCGGATAGTCGAGGCCAGCGGACTAATGAGTTTGCCGAATTAAGTCGGCAACTTGACGTGGCGATGCCGACATCGCACTTGTCAACCGCGACTTGACGAGTCGCAAGGTAAATAAATTCTCATGATTGCTTTATTTAAGGGGGTCAAAGCCTGCCTCGATAAATTATATGCTGTTTATCTGACGGTGCTTGCGGTGGAGAGCCTTGGGCGAACTTGCTCTAGCTAAGGAGCAAGCCCGAAGGAGTGACGCGACTGCCTCGAGGGCGGCCGAGGAGTTGAAAGCCGAAAAGGCTGCGACTTGCCTAGCGAGGCGGAGGAGGCCGAATTGGCCAGAAATTCAAGGATGCTACCGACCGCAATAAGGCTCTTGAGAGGGCGCTTATCGAGCGGGAAGACTGAAGAAGGCCACCGCCGAAGTTAAGGATGCCCGCTCTGCAATGCGGGCTATGAAGGAGGAGCTGCGCCAGTCGAGAAATCGCGGTGGCAAGCCCTTTCGATCGTCGCCGGTTTATGGATTCAAGTATGCTCAATTTGGTAATTTGTGGAGTTCGGAGGATCCATATATGGACTTGGCTGCGAAAAGCGGCTGATGCCGTTAAGCACTTCCGGGCGAGGGGATCACGAGACGGAAGAGTTATATTGGTCTCAATTCCACATCCGGATCGCCCACTTTGTTGACGGACGGTTGGCGAATGGGCGAACTAAATAGATTGTCCGGACTGGCCATGACTGACATCGTGGCCCATGTCTGGCCAGAGAGGTCCAAGGCGACGAGCTATTTTGGCTTACTACAACAATTCCTTGGGGCGGTGTCGCATATAAAGGAGATGAAGCGGTCGGCCTGCATAGAGGGCGCGCGGATGGCTTTGGCCCGTGTGAAGGCGCATTGTCCGGAGATGGACGCCACCGCTGTTGCTGCCCAGGGTTCGGATGAAAACCGGCTCCCTGCCGAGCACCATTTCGGGGAAGTTATGCGTGGCGCTCGTGTAATAGAGTCGCAGAGCTCGAAGAATGTAACGTTCAATTGAACGCATTAGCCTGTAAATCAATGATTATGGTATAAGCGCTTTTTATACTTGTGCGCCCAAGTAGTAAAACTTCTCTGTCGGCCGCCACGTATACTTGTGTATAACTGAAAGATGCGATCTTGACTTCAGCCCCTCGCACAAAGTTTGGGGTGTTCGCAAAATAGCGTTTTCACACTTAATCCGGCGTCTCGGTCTGTTATAAGGAGGTGGTAGCGTAGCTTAACGAGGCAATCCGGACTATAATGCTTTATCACTTTCACTTAGCTGGAGCTCGAGGGTGGGGCTACGATATAGCCTGGTGGCCCCGCGTCTCCGAATTTAAAGTGCGTAAGTGCTCGACCGAAGCGGTCCTTCGTCAAAGCGAAATTCTAAACATTCCGATAGTCGATCGAGTGGTTGACGGTCTCTCGTTGTATCATAGCGATCGGTTTTGGCTTTCTCATCGAGGTGCTCGCCCCCAGGCGGGGCACAATCGCGATAGTTCTCCGGTGCGCGTTAGCCGATGATCTGAGCGTAAGGCAGCAAAACACGTGAGCGGGCAAACCCAACATTTGACCAAAGACATGATTCGAGCTGATGCATATAATGCCTAACTTCGAGGCGCGAACACTCCCTAAGGTGTTCGGTCTTTATAATAATGGGCGAACGATGCCCTAAGCCCTAGTGTCCGTGCGGGCATGGTCTTCGACGGCCGATGCTAAGGCGTCGAGCTCCGCATTGGCTATAGGTAGAAACCAAGGAGAATAACAACAAGAGACGGTAAAAAAGGTTTACGCAGGTCTTAATCTGAAAAGAATCCTCAACGGGTCCCTCTTGCGTCTGCGCTGTGTCTCCGTTGCGCCATTATCTGGACGGTATGCACATTGTTCATCTCAGAAAAGAGAGGGCGTTTAGTTTAAAAACAATTTGTGCGGAAAATATGTAAAATAGAAAATATAAATAATTAAAGCGGGGTTTGTATAAACCCAGCGGTTATGTCTTGTAGCCCACAGTGAAGGGGTATGCGGCTAGGGAGCCCTAGCCCTCGACGCCGGATTCGTTTATATCGAGTCGGGGTCTTGAAGTGACCCTCGATGAAATGATGCCACGTGGACGGGCATCTTGAGTGTAAGAGAGCGTGAATGCGGTATAGCGTTGAAGCGGACAAACGCTTTACGTCCCAAGAGCGCTTGATATTCACTTTCAAATGGGGCGATGTGAAAATTAATTTTCTCGTCGAGAATTGTTCGCGATCGAACACGACTTCTAGTAATATGGAGCTGTGCACTTGGCGTAAGGGCTGGCGTCACTCCTTTGAAGGAAGTGCGGCTGTGTCGGATTTTGGCGGGTTTACCCCATTCTACGGACGGTTTTGGAATCTGCGAGTTTAAGTCATCGCCTCCGTCCATTAGGACACTAGTAAATTGTAATCCGTCTATCATGGGTTTCAATATCAGGGGAGTCCGTCCGGCATTTCGAACGCTTCTGGAATAGTCCAGGTGGTCGAAAGTGATTGGTTTTGATGTCCAATCTCTATTGTCTGCTGGGTTGGACCGTGCGAAGCTCTTTTTAGAAAGTGCCGCACTATTTTTTCGTTTTATCACATGAAGTGAGTTATTGCTTTAACCCCTTGTGGGAAAGTCTTTTGTTTTCGGTGCTCGCTAGTGGGGTTTATCCTCTTCGCTGACGCTGTCGAGCCCCTTGTGTTCGGCATTTAGTCGGCCGAACTGTTTAAAAACCCAACAATCCCTGTGGGTGTGACTTGCAGGCCTTCCGGGGGTACTGTGGATTTGACATATCCGACCCAAAATCTTCTTTAAGTTGGACAATTCATCACTGTCATCCTTTAGAGGCTGTGTTTTATTATTGGGCCGCGAGCTTTTAAATCCGGCGTTGACTGCCGTGCTCTTTGGGCTTTTCTCTTTATTCGCGCCGCTGCTCTTTTTCTGCGCCGTGATTTTCCGTTCCATCTCTTATCTCTGATGTACTAGGGTCGCTGGTGCTGCATCTTCCTAACCAGCTGTCCTCGCCCGCACAGAAGCGGGTCATGAGGCTTGTTAGTGCGGACATTGTCCTCGGCTTTTCTTGACCGAGGTGCCTGGCGAGCCATTCGTCTCGGACATTGTGCTTGAAAGCTACTAAGGCTTGGCGTCCGGACGATCGACTATTTGGTTCTTTTGGTAAGGAACCTGTTCGAAATTTCCACCGACTCTCCGGCTGTTGAGTTATATGACTTAGATCATACGCATCCGGAGACGGACATAAGTCCCTTGAAAATTTGCTCTAAACGCGTCCTCGAGCTCTTCCCAACTTCCAACAGTATTTTCTGGGAGGCTTTTAAGCCAATGACGGGCTGGCCCTTTGAGCTTGAGTGGTAAATATTTTCTGGCGTGGAGATCGTCTCCTCTGGCCATATGTATATGTAGTATATAATCTTCTATCCAGACTCCAGGGTCTGTTGTTCCATCGTAGGCCTCTATGTTGATGGGTTTAAATCCTGCTGGGGATTCATGGTCCAACACCTCATCGGTGAAACATAGCGGGTGTGCGGCGCCCCTGTATTTGTGTGTGCCGTTATCATCGGGCACTTGACGTGTTACCTTGCTTATTGGGGCCTTCTCCTTTGGCCCATAAATGGACCTGGCTGGGCCATCTACCCTTCCGAGTTCGTTGGTGGATTTATGTGTGGCGCCGCTTTCATAATTTGGCACGTAAATGCGCCGTCTATCCAACCAGGCAGCCCCTTTATTTTTGGATGGTGGAGGCTCTATGGCCTCCTCGTCGAATTCCGGTAGCAGTTTGCGCTTTGGGTAGCTCTTTGATTGGTGGCCATTGCCGTATTTATCTGCGGTGTTTAGCACTTTGCTCCATCTCATTCTGAGTGTGTCTTCCGCAGTTTTGAGCTTCCGTTTTTCCTTCTTCAGGCTTCTTGCAGTGCTGACAAGTCTTTTCCAAAGGTTCTTATTCTCCGGCGACGTGTCCGGCATATGGTCGTCCGGACCGTTGTCCTCGCCGGGCCTGGATTGGTTATCTGACTCATCGTGTTCGGACGGTTGCTTATGTGCATGTTCGTCGTCCGATTGTGAGCCCTGCCGTATCGCGGGCTCGTTGGGAGCGTTGTTGTCATCGAGGCGGGACTTAGCATGGCGTTTACGCCGTCGCTTTGGTCGTTTATCGGCGGGGTTATCTTCTGCCGTGGCCCGTTGGTCCTTGTTATCGCTCCCCTTTGGGGTATCCACCATATATATGTCATGTGGCAAGGTGGTCTGTCGTCTTTGTATAAGCTCATTTTTTGTTTGTCTCGGCATCATCGTCTACTCGTCGATGTCTTGAACCGTAGTTTAACATGTCGGTTAGATCGGCGGTGGCTCTGAAGTGGGTGGTGGGTGGGATCTGAATTTCTTCGTCGCTCGAACCCCAACCATCCCGCCATAGTCCGCCAGATTCTCTGATAGCGAGAGATGCTTGATGAATTCAGGATATCGCCAAAAGGCGGTCTTTGAAAGATGTTCGCGCGGTGAATTCCATAACCGGCGCCCAATCCGAATTGATTGGTAGAGGCGCGGGAGGTTCGGAGCCCGGCAGGGAGTCCGGCACCTCGGAATCACGAGTTTCGCGGGGGACAAGATTGGTGTTCGGCTCCATCGCCGTGGATGTTGAAGCCCCAGTGGCGTCTATCCACCGCCCTCGATCCGGGCGATCGGCTCGGGCTAGTGACGAAGCTGATCCGTGTCTGACCACCAAGGCCTTGTTGGCGGCGAGCTAGATCATGCCCATCGTTCTGATCGGGTGTGATCGGCTATGGCTCGAGTCCGTTGAGGATCAAGTCTCCGCGGACATCGGCGGTGAAGTCTAGGCTTCCAAATCTGACCTGACGGTCAGGGGTGTGGCTTTCGATCTGCTCCAGATGGCCAAGAGAATTGGCCCGTAGTGCAAAGCCGTCGAATACGAAGATCTGTCCGGGGAGAAAAGTCTCACCCAGGACAGCGTTGTTAGTTGAAGATGCCATCAAGCCTATCGGCGACGACACAGAGGAACTCTCAATGAAAGCACCAATGTCGGTGTCAAAACCGGCGGATCTCGGTAGGGGTCCCGAACTGTGCGTCTAGGCGGATGGTAACAAGAGGCGAGGACACAATATTTTACCTGTTGGGCCCTCTCGATGGAGGTAAAACCCTACATCCTGCTTGATTAATATTGATGATATGGGTCGTACAAGAGTAGATCTACCACGAGATCAAGGAGGCTAAACCCTAGAAGCTAGCCTATGGTATGATTGTTGAGATGTATGTTGTCCTACGGACTAAAGCCCTCCGGTTTATATAGACACCGTAGAGGCTAGGGTTACACAGAGTCGGTTACAATGGTAGGAGATCCACATATCCGTATTGCCAAGCTTGCCTTCCACGCCAAGGAAAGTACCTTCCGGACACAAGCCGGAGTCTTCAATCTTCTATCTTCGTAGTCTTGGAGTCCGGCGGATATTGATAGTCCGGCTGTCCGGACACCCCCTAGTCCAGGACTCCCTCACGTGCCTTATGGGCAAGATGACTAAAACGCCGTTCTCCGGAACTATGGAGAGAGCAACAGATTTGTTGGAAATCATACATACAGATGTATGTGGTCCGATGAATGTTGAGGCTCGTGGCGGATATCGTTATTTTCTCACCTTCACAGATGATTTGAGCAGATATGGGTATATCTACTTAATGAAACACAAGTCTGAAACATTTGAAAAGTTCAAAGAATGTCAGAGTGAAGTGGAAAATCATCTTAACAAGAAAATAAAGTTTCCACGATCTGATCGTGGAGGAGAATATTTGTGTTACGAGTTTGGTCTACACTTGAAACAATGCGGGATAGTCTCGCAACTCACGCCACCTGGAACACCACAACGAAATGGTGTGTCCGAACGTCGTAATCGTACTTTACTTGATATGGTGCGATCTATGATGTTTCTTACCGATTTACCGCTATCATTTTGGGGTTATGCTTTAGAGACGGCCGCATTCACGTTAAATAGGGCACCATCAAAATCCGTTGAGACGACGCCTTATGAACTGTGGTTTGGCAAGAAACCAAAGTTGTCGTTTCTTAAAGTATGGGGATGCGATGCTTATGTGAAGAAACTTCAACCAGATAAGCTCGAACCCAAATCGGAGAAATGTGTCTTCATAGGATACCCAAAGGAGACTATTGGGTACACCTTCTATCACAGATCTGAGGGCAAAATTTTCGTTGCTAAATTCGGATCCTTTCTAGAGAAGGAGTTTCTCTCGAAAGAAGTGAGTGGGAGGAAAGTAGAACTTGATAAGATAATCAGTATCTACTCCCTTATTGGAAAGTAGTTCATCACAAGAACCGGTTCTGTGACAACTACACCAATCGAGTGAGGAAGCTAATGATATTGATCATGAAACTTGAGATCAAGTTTCTCTTGAACCTTGTAGGTCTACCGAGTAAGATCCGCACTTTGAGTGGTACGGTAATCCTATTCGGAAGTCATGTTACTTGACCATGATGAACCTACGAACTATGAGGAAGCGATGATGAGCCCAGATTCGCAAAATGGCTAGAGGACATGAAATCTGAGATGGGATCCATGTATGAAAACAAAGTATGGACTTTGGTTGACTTGCCCGATGATCGGCAAGCCATTGAGAATAAATGGATCTTTAAGAAGAAGGCGACGACGATGGTAATATAACTGTCTATAAAGCTCGACTTGTTGCGAAAGGTTTTCGACAAGTTCAAGGGGTTGACTACGATGAGACTTTCTCACCCGTAGCGATGCTTAAGTCTGTCCGAATCATGTTAGCTATTGCAGCATTTCATGATTATGAAATTTGGCAAATGGATGTCAAAATTGCATTCTTGAATGGATTTCTATAAGAAGAGTTGTATATGATGCAGCCAGAAGGTTTTGTTGATCCAAAAGGTGCTAACAAAGTATGCAAGCTCCAGCGATCCATTTATGGACTGGTGCAAGCATCTCGGAGTTGTAATAAACGTTTTGATAGTGTGATCAAAGCATATGGTTTTATACAAACTTTTGGAGAAGCCTGTATTTACAAGAAAGCGAGTGGGAGCTCTGTAGCATTTCTAGTTTTATATGTAGATGACATATTATTAATTGGAAATGATATAGAATTTCTGGATAGCATAAAGGGATACTTGAATAAAAGTTTTTCAACGAAAGACCTCGGTGAAGCTGCTTACATATTGGGCATCAAAATCTATAGAGATAGATCAAGACGCTTAATAGGACTTTCACAAAGCACATACCTTGACAAAATTTTGAAAAAGTTCAAAATGGATCGTGCAAAGAAAGGATTCTTGCCTGTGCTACAAGGTGTGAAGTTGAGTCAAACTCAATGCCCGACCACACGCAGAAGATAGAGAGAAAATGAAAGATGTTCCTATGCTTCAGCCATAGGCTCTATCATGTATGCAATGTTGTGTACGGACACGACGTATGCTTAGCAATAAGCTTGGCAGGAAGGTACCAAAGTAATCCAGAGTGGATCATCGACAGCGGTCAAGAACATCTGAAATACCGAAAAGGACTAAGGATATGTTTCTCGTATATGGAGGTGACAAAAGCTAGTCGTAAATGGTTACGTCGATGCAAGCTTTGACACCGATCCGGACGATTCTAAATCGCAAACCGGATACATGTTTATATTAAGCGGGGAGCTGTAAGTTGGTGCAGTTCTAAACAAAGCGTCGTGGCGGGATCTACATGTGAAGCGGAGTACATAGCTGCTTCAAGCGAGAAAATGAAGGAGTGCGGATGAAGGAGTTCATTTCAATCTAGGTGTCATACCTAGTGCATCGGGCCAAAGAAAATCTTACGTGACAATCTGGAGCAATTGCTTTGGCAAAGGAATCCAGATTTCACAAGAGGACCAAGCACATCAAGAGACGCTTCAATTCCATTGGGACCAAGTCCAAGTGGGAGACATAGAGATTTGCAAGATACATACGGATCTGAATGTTGCGAACCGTTGACTAAGCCTCTCTCACGAGCAAAACATGATCAGCACCAAGACTCCATGGGTGTTAGAATCATTACTATGTAATCTAGATTATTGACTCTAGTGCAAGTGGGAGACTGAAGGAAATATGCCCTAGAGGCAATAATAAAGTTATTATTTATTTCCTCATATCATGATAAATGTTTATAATTCATGCTAGAATTGTATTAACCGGAAACATCATACATGTGTGAATACATAGACAAAACTATAGTCACTAGTATGCCTCTACTTGACTAGCTCATTAATCAAAGATGGTTATGTTTCCTAACCATAGACATGTGTTGTCATTTGATTAGTGGGATCACATCATTAGAAGAATGATGTGATTGACATGACCCATCCCGTTAGCCTAGCACTTGATCGTTTAGTATTCTGCTATTGCTTTCTTCATGACTTTTACATGTTCCTGTAACTATGAGAATTATGCAACTCCCGTTTACCGGAGGAACACTTTGGGTACTACCAAACTTCACAACGTAACTGGGTGATTATAAAGGAGTACTACAGGTGTCTCCGAAGGTACATGTTGAGTTGGCGTATTTCGAGAATAGGTTTTCTCACTCCGATTGTCGGAGAGGTATCTCTAGGCCCTCTCGGTAATGCACATTACTATAAGCCTTGCAAGCAATGTAGCTAATGAGTTAGTTGCGGAATGATGTATTTCGTAACGAGTAAGGAGACTTGCCGGTAACGAGATTGAACTAGGTATTGGATACCGACGATTAAATCTCGGGCAAGTAACATACCGATGACAAAGGGAACAACGTATGTTGTTATGCGGTTTGACCGATAAAGACCTTCGTAGAATATGTAGGAACCAATATGGGCATCCAGGTCCTGCTATTGGTTATTGACCGAGAATGGTTCTAGGTCAAGTCTACATAGTTCTCGAAACGTAGGGTCCGCACGCTTAACGTTTCGATGACAGTTTTATTATGAGTTTATAAGTTTTGATGTACCGAAGTTTGTTCGGAGTCCCGGATGTGATCACGGACATGACAAGGAGTCTCGAAATGGTCGAGACATAAAGATTGATATATTGGAAGCCTATGTTTGGACATCGGAATGGTTCCGGGTGAAATCGGCATTTTACCGGAGTACCGGAGGTTACGGAACCCCGGGGTTATTGGGCCTACATGGGCCTCGAGGAGAAGAGGGAAGGAGACAGAGGGGCGGCGCGCCTCCCTTCCTAGTCCGAATAGGACAAGGGAAGGGCGCCGCCCCCTTTCCTTCTCCTCTTCCTCCTCTTTCCCCTTCACCTACTCCTACTTGGAAAAGGGAGTCCTACTCCGGTGGGAGTAGGACTCCCCCTGGCGCGCCCTCCTTGGCGGCCGGCCTCCTCTTGGCTCCTTTATATCACGGGCGGGGGACCCATAGACACACAAGTTGATCTACGGATCGTTCCTTAGCCGCAGCGGTGCCCCCTCCACCATATTCCACCTCGGTCATATCGTCATGAGTTTTAGCGAAGCCCTGCGCGATAGAACATCATCATCGTCACCATCTTTGTCGTCTTGTGGAACTCATCTCCGAGCTCGGCTGGATCGAAGGCCGGAGATCGTCATCGAGCTGAGCGTGTGCTGAACTCGGAGGCCCGTGACGTTCGGTGCTTGGATCGGTGGATCGTGAATACGCACGACTACATCAACGCGTTGTGCTAACGCTTCGCTTACGGTCTCACGAGTGCGTGGGACGAACACTCTCCCTCTCGTTGCTATATCATCACCATGATCTTGCATGTGCGTAGGAAATTTTTTGAAATTACTACGTTCCCCAACACTACTAACCGGAGGCCCAGCCCATATTGTTGTTTTTTTGCCTATTTCAATATTTCGAAGAAAAGGAATATCGAACGGAGTCCAAACGGAATGAAACCTTCGGGAGCATGATTTTTGGAACGAACGTGATCCAGAGGACTTGGAGTGCAAGTCAAGAAGCAGCCGAGGCCCCCACGAGATAGGAGGCCGCGCCCCCCCCCCTTGTAGGGCGCGCCCCCTGTCTCATGGGCCCCTCGGGCGGCCACCGACGTACTTCTTCCTCCTATATATACCTACGTACCCCGAAAACATCCAGGGGCACCACGAAACACAATTTCCACCGCCGTAACCTTTTGTATCCGTGAGATCTCATCTTGGAGCCTTCGCCGGCACTCTGTCGGAGGGGGAATCAACCACGGAGGGCCTCTACATCAACATCCTTGCCCCTCCGATGAGTTGTGAGTAGTTTACCACAGACATACTGGTCCATAGTTATTAGCTAGATGGCTTCTTCTCTCTTTTTGGATCTCAATACAATGTTCTCCCCCTCTCTTGTGGAGATCTATTCGATGTAAACTCTTTTTGCGGTGTGTTTGTCGACATCCGATGAATTGTGGGTTTATGATCAAGTTTATCTATGAATAATATTTGAATCTTCTCTGATTCTTTTATGTATGATTGATTTATCTTTGCAAGTCTCTTCGAATTATCAGTTTGGTTTGGCCTACTAGATTGATCTTTCTTGCCATGGGAGAAGTGCTTAGCTTTGGGTTCAATCTTGCGGTGTCCTTACCCAGTGACGGAAAGGGTTGCAAGGCACGTATTGTATTGTTGCCATCGACGATAACAAGATGGGGTTTATATCATATTGCATGAGTTTATCCCTCTACATCATGTCATCTTGCTTAATGTGTTACTCTGTTCTTATGAACTTAATACTCTAGATGCGGCAGGAGTCGGTCGATGTGTGGAGTAATAGTAGTAGATGCAGGCAGGAGTCGGTCTACTTGTTATGGATGTGATGCCTATATACATGATCATGCTTAGATAATCTCATAACTATGCGCTTTTCTATCAATTGCTCGACAGTAATTTGTTCACCCACCGTAATACTTATGCTATCTTGAGAGAAGCCACTAGTGAAACCTATGGCCCCCGGGTCTATCTCTTATCATATTTGCTTTCAGTGTACTTTTATTTGCATCTTTACTTTTTGCATCTATATCATAAAATACCAAAAATATTTATCTTATCATACTATCTTTACTAGATCTCACTTTCGCAAGTGGTCGTGAAGGGATTGACAACCCCTTTATTGCGTTGGTTGCGAGTTCTCAGTTTGTTTGTGTAGGTGCGTGGGACTTTTGAGGAGCCTCCTACTGGATTGATACCTTGGTTCTCAAAACTTGGGGAAATACTTACGCTACACTTGCTGCATCACCCTCTCCTCTTCGAGGAAAACCAACGCAAGCTCAAGAAGTAGCAGAGCGCGGGGCGTCGAGTGGGTGAGTGGGGTTGCGTCAGGAGCGCGATGTTGGTGTTGGTGCCTGCACGTATAACCCCTTTGGACTCCTATGTGTTGTTGCCAAGGGGTGCTCGAGTTGTTGCTTGAGGAAGAGGCTCTCGTTGCGGCATGCGTCTGTCCACCGGAAAGACTCGCCGTGTGCACTGTGTCTCCTTCTTCCTCCTTTCTTCTTCAGCGTGCAAGAGAGAAAGGCGAGCAGAGAGTAGGAGAGAGGGCACCGGGGAGCTGTGGTGAGGCCAGTGCACTAACAATTGGCATCAGAGCTGCGATTCGGGGGTGATCGCCGATGGTCATGTCGCTTGTCCCACACGGCGGTGGCGACGGTGGCGCGATGTCGTTGCCGGTCCCGCCATTGACGCCGACCAACTACACCTCCTGGGCGATCAAGGTGGAGGCAATCCTTGATGCCCAGGGGCTATGGGGCGTGGTTGCACTGGCGGAGGGCGCGGCGATCAACGCCGACAAGAGCAAGGCAATGCATGCAATGCTGTTGCGCGCGTAGTCGGAGGAGGTGCTGATGCAGGTGGAGATGAAGCCCACGGCAAAAGAGGTATGTGACTCCCTGAAAGTGCGCTTCATGGGCGATGATCGGGTGCGGGCGGCACGGCTCGCGACTCTCCATGGCGAGTATGATCGTCTGCGGATGGAGGACGGCGACGAGCTTCATGTGTACGCCGACAAAGTGAACAGCATGGCGGCGAGATACACGATGCTCGGCGCAACAGTCACGACGCAGCCATGGTGAAGAAGCTGCTCAACACCGTGTTAGACCGTCTGTACGCCGGGTGGCCGGCATTGAGCAATTCTGTGATGTGGAGGAGATGCCCTTCGAGGAGGCCCTCGAGCATCTGAAAGCTTTCAAAGAACGGACGTGGCGGCGCGCACAGGCCGGGGGCGAGCGGGCATACGGGCAACTTCTGCTCACGGCGGCTCAGTGGGCGGCGCGGCAGCGACAGCAGGGCGGAGGCGGCTATGACCACGGCAATGACAAGGCGGGCAACATGACATCGGGCGGCGGAGGAAGGCGGTGCGGTCGCTGCTACAATTGCGTCCAGCGCGGACACTTCCAGTGCGAATGCAAGAGGCCTCAGAAGGCGGCGGAGGCGGCGAAACTGGCGCTTGTCGCGGACGTCGACATCGAGGGTTCGAAGCCACTCTAGGTCGTGGCTTAGGGGGTGATTGTTAGGAATAAGCCATGGTGGGCATAGTCTGGCTAGTGTCCTACTTGTGTATGGTCTGCCCATAGTCCGGGCATAGTCTGACTAGTGTGTGCGTGCGGTGAGTGTGTTGGATGCAAGTCCGTGGCCACGTCCATACGTGGCAGTGTGTGTGTGTGTTTGCGCGCGCGTGCGCGCGCGTGTGTGTGTGTGTGTGTGTGTGTGTGTCAGCACATGTGTAGGTTAGTTGGCAAGACGTGCGGGTGTGTGACCGCGCCGGTCGTTGGACCCGGTTGCGTCCGTTTGCGTGCATGTGTGGCAGGCGCATGAGCCGTGGAGCGCAGGGCATGGAGTGGGTTAGTGGGGCTGCATCAGGAGCGCGACGTGGACGTTGGTGCGCGCATGTATAAACTCCCTGACTCTTGTGTGTTGTTGCCAAGGGGTGCTCGAGTTGTTGCTTGAGGAAGAGGCCTTCGTTGTGGCACGCGTTCGTGCGCCAGAAAGACTCATCATGTCCACTATGTCTCCTTCTTCCTCCTTTCTTCTTCAGTGTGCAAGAGAGAAAGGCGAGCAGAGAGCAGGAGAGAGGGCACCGGGGAGCTATGGTGAGGTCAGTGCACCAACATAATGTACATGCAATATAAATATATTCACCTTCCCGACAGTCGAAGCGTCGAGTCTGGTGATGCAAAGACTGGACCGGAACTCCTCAAAGGTGGACGTAGGCAAGCGCAAGCCTTTTGTCATGATATCTGTGAATTGTTGCATCGTGGGAACGTTAAGAACTCAAGCCTTCCCAAGGTCCACCTATTCGCAAACAAAATAAATATTCAGCTCGATGTGCTTAGTGCGGCGATGATGGACCAGATTGGCAGAGAGGTAGACGGAGGATATGTTATCGCAATAGATAATTATACTTCTCCAATGTATCTATATTTTTTATTATTCCATACTATTATATTATCTGTTTTGGATGTTTTACATGCATTAATATTCTATTTTATATTATTTTTGGGACTAACCTATTAACCTAGAACCCAGTGACAGTTTCTGTTTTTTCTTGTTTTTGGCTTTTACAAGAAAGGAATATCAAAAAGAGTCCAAACGGAATAAAACATTACAGTGATTTTTCTTGGACCAGAAGACACCCACGAGACTTGGAGAGGAGGCCAGAAGACCCACGAAGCGGCCACAAGCCGTGGGGGCGCCCCCTGGCTTGTGGGCCCCTCGTGGACCGTCTTGACCTATCTCTGCACTACAAATCCTCAAATATCCCCCCTATACTAGAAGGCAAAAAAAATACTTTTCCGTTGCCGCAAGCTTCTGTTCCCATGAGATCCCATCTTGGGGCCTTTTCGGGCACTCCGCCGGAGGGGGATTCGATCTCGGAGGGCCTCTACATCAACATTGCTGCCCTTCCGATGAAGCATGAGTAGTTTACCACGAACCTAAGGGTCCATAGCTAGTAACTAGATGACTTTCTTCTCTCTCTCTCTCTCTCTCTCTCTCTCTTTGTTTTTCAATACAATGTTCTCCTTGATGTTCTTGGAGTTCTATTCGATGTAATATTCTTTTGCAGTGCGTTTGCTGAGATCTAGTGAATTGTGGATTTATGATCAGATTATCTATGAATATTATTTGAGTCTTCTATAAACTCTTTTATGCATGATTAAGATATCTTTGTATTTCTGTTCGAACTATCGGTTCAGTTTGGCCAACTAGATTTGTTTTTCTTGCAATGGGAGAGGTGCTTAGTTTTGGGTTCAATCTTGCAGTATCCTCAGCTAGTGATAGAAGGGGTAGCAAGGCACGTATTGTATTGTTACCATCAAGGATAAAAAGATGGAGTTTACATCATATTTCTTGAGTTTATCCCTCTACATCATCTCATCTTGCTTAAGGCATTACTTCGTTCTTATGAACTTAATACTCTAGATGCATGCTCGATAGCGATCGATGTGTGGAGTAATAGTAGTAGATGCAGAATCATTTCGGTCTACTTGTCAGGGACATGATGCCTATATTCATGATCATTGCCTTAGATATCGTCATAATTATGCGCTTTTCTATCAATTGTTCAACGATAATTTGTTTACCCACCGTATGTTTTATTCAAGAGAGAAGCCTCTAGTGAAACCTATGGCCCCCGGGTCTATTTTCCATCATATATTTTCAGATTTATAAAACAAAAATCCAAAAATACCTTGCTAAAATTTATTTATATTTACTTTAGTTTGCTCTTTTGTTTATCTTTTATACCTATCTCTTTTAGATCTCACTCTTGTCCATGACCGTGAAGGGATTGACAATCCCTTTTTCGTGTTGTGTGCAGGTGCATATATTGGGGACTTGCTTGTGCCTCCTACTAGATTGATACCTTGGTTCTTAACTGAGGGAAATACTTATCTCTACTTTGTTGCATCACCCTTTCCTCTTCAAGGGAAAATCAACGCAAGCTCAAGAAGTAGCGGATAATGGTGGCTTTGTGAATGGGATGACAAAGCTCAAGAAGAAGCTATCGAGGCCACATGCACTCAGTTACGATGTTGGCCACGCCATGATACTCTGCCTTAGTGCTCGATCACAAAACTGTGGGTTGTCGCTTGGGTGACCACGAAATGAGGGATGGTCCAAGAAACACATAGACGTAGAGCAACGAGTGTCCGGATAGCCAGCCTAATCAGCATCCGAGTAAGTGACAATGTCAGTGGAGGGCGATGCCTACAAGGTGATGCCGAGATCCATGTGTCCATGGATGTATCGGAGAATCCGCTTCACCAAGGACCAATGAGCATTGTGAGGAGCATGCATATGAAGGCACACCTGCTGAACAACATCCTGCAACTCAGGACGGTGAGCGTCAAGTACTGCAAGGCACCAACGATGGACCTGTAGAAGGAGGCATCCGGAGCTGGAGATCCATCAGTAGCAGAGAGCTTGGCTTTAGTATCCATGGGAGTAGTCATGGGCTTGCAATTAAGCATGTCGGCGCGGTCAAGTAGCTCATGAGCGTACTTCCACTAGTGGAGGAAGAATCCATCCACACGTCATACCACCACGATGCCAAGGAAGTAGTGGAGCGGCCCCAAGTCCATGATGGAGAACACGGCGTGAAGGCGCTCAGTGAGACATCGAAGTAGGTCGGTGGTGCAAGCTATCAGGATGACATCGTCGACGTAGACCCTGTTTCATTTCTTACCACTTCCTTCATCTTAGGATTTAATCATCGCTGGTGATCAACAACTGGTTTAGCATCAGGCTCCATATTAATTTTAGGCTGACATAGAGTGGGACTAATGCCCTTAAGATCATCAAGAGTATATCCAATAGCGGCATGATGCTTCCTTAGAGTTTTCAATAATCTCTTTTCTTCATGCTCTGAAAGGTTAGCACTAATAATAACAAGATATATCTTCTTTTCATCAAGATAAGCATATTTCAGAGTATCAGGTAATTGTTTAAGATTGAACACATGATCACTCTTGGGTGGAAGAGGATCTCCAAGAGTATCAACAGGAAAATTGTGTTTCAAAATAGGCATTTGTTTAAAAAATATTTCATCTATTTCCTTTCTTTCATTCATAAACATATCATTCTCAAGATCTAGCAAATATTGTTCTAAAGGATCAGTAGGAGGCACGATAATAGAAGCAAGACCAATAATTTCATCCTTACTAGGCAATTCTTTATCACAAGGTTATCTATGGAATTTGGAGAAATTAAACTCATGAGACACATCACCAAAATTAACACTGACCGTTTCTTTCTCACAATTTATCTTAGCATCAACGGTGTTCAAGAAAGGTCTACCAAACATAAAGGGACAAAAATCATCTTGTGGGGAACCAAGAACTAGAAAATCAGTAGAGTATTTTATTTTCCCACACAAGACTTCAACATCTCTAACAATCCCAAGTGGTGTGGCAGTATCTCTATTAGCAAGCTTAGTAGTAACATCAATATCTTCTATTTCAGCAGGTGCAATATCATTCATAGTTTCTTGATATGAAGTAAAAGGAATTGCACTCACACTAGCACCCAAATCACATATGCCATGATAACATGATCTCCTATTTTAACAAAGATAGCAGGCATACCAACAACAGGTCTATGTTTATCTTTTTCATCGGGTTTAGCAATTCTAGCAGCTTCTTCACAGAAGTAAATAACATGCCCATCAATATTTTCACCCAAGAGATCTTTAACCATAGCAACACTAGGTTCTACTTCAATTTGTTCAGAGGGTGTAGGTGTTCTTGTATAACTCTTATGGACTATAGATGAAGCTTTAGCATGTTCTTTTATCCTAACAGGAAAAAGGTGGTGCCTCAACATAAGCAGTAGAAATAACTAGATCAAAATTATAAGTAATGGTTTCTTCTTCAACTTTAATGGGTTATGTTACTTTTATTTCAATGGGAGGATGATATTTAAACCACTTTTAATTAGGGAGATCAACATGAGTAGCAAATGATTCATAGAAAGAAGCTACTATCTCATAGTCAAGTCCATATTTAGTGCCAGTCTGAGGAGCTAGTCTGAGGAGGCCGCTCCCTCCGGAGGTCTTGGCGTCGTCCGCCTCGTGAGGCTTGGCCCCTCGTGAGGGTCTTGTCTTAGGGGTACTGAAGATGGGCAATACTAGGCCGCTGATGGAGCCACACTGTGGGCCACAGGCAGGCAAGTCTGGGCCCCCTAGTTCCCAAAACGCCGACAAAAGAGGAGCGTATGATGCAGCACATCAACGGTAAGTATTTACCTCAGTTATGAAACCAAGGTTATCAATCTAGTAGGAGGATCCACCCAAACTATGTAAATAGTACATGAACACAAATAACAAATACTTGCAACCGAAAGCGTAAGAGGGGTTGTCAATCCCTCCTCGGTAGATAGATTAAATTGTATGACATTGGTTGAATCGATCTAACAAAAACACAAAATAAAATAAAGAAAGAAAATTGTAGCAAGGTATTTTTTAGATTTTTGGATTAATAGATCTGGAAATAATATGATAGGAAATAGACCCGGGGATCATACGCTGGGTAAACAAATTACTGTTAGGCAATTGATAGAAGAGCAAATAATTATGACGATATCCAAAGCAATGATCATGTATATAGGCATCACAATCCAAGATTAGTAGACAGAAACGATTCTGCATCTACTACTATTACTCCACACATCGACCGCTATCCAGCATGCATCTAGTGTATTAAGTTCATGAAAAAACGGAGTAATGCAATAAGAACGATGACATGATGTAGACAAGATCTATTCATGTAGCAATAGGCCCCATCTTTTTATCCTTAATGGCAGCGATACATGTGTGGCATGTCTCTTTCTGTCAATGAGATTGAGCACCGCAAGATCGAACCCATCACAAAGCACCTCTTCTCGTGGCAAGAAAAATCAATATAGTTGGCCAAACCAAACCAAAGTTTCGAAGAAGAACTACGAGGCTATAAAGATCATGCATAAAAGAGTACAAAGAAGACTCAAATAATATTCATAGATAGAGCTGATCATAAACTCGCAATTCATCGGATGCCAACAAACACACTGCAAGAAGTGATTACATCAAATAGATCTCCAAGAACATCGAGGAGAATATTGTATTGAAGATCAAAAATAGAGAAGAAGACATCTATTTACTGCCTACGGACCCGTAGGTCTGTGGATAACTACTCACGCATAATTGGAGGGAAAAGGGTGTTGATGAAGAACCCCTCCGTGATCGTTGACCCCTCCAGCAGAGTGCCAAAAAAGGCCTCTAGATTGGATCTCGTGGATCTGGAACTTGCGGAGGTGGAAACTATTTTCTGTATGTTCCTCTAGGGTTTCTAGAATATTAGAGTATTATAGAGCTGAGAGGCGGCGGAGAAGCTTCCCGTGGGCCCCACTACCCACCAGGGCACGCCCTGGTGCCTAGTGGGCCCCACGGGCCTCCTCTGGTGCACTTCTTGGGCTCCCCCGCTGTCTTCTGGGCATAAAAAATTCTCCAAAAAGTTTCATGGCATTTGGACTCCGTTTGGTATTGATTTTCTGCAAAGTAAAAAACAAGCAAAAATAGCAAATGGCACTGGGCACTATGTCAATAGGTTAGTACCAAAAAAGGATATAAAGTTGCTATAAGATGAATATAAAACATCCAAGATTGATAATATAACAACATGGAACAATCAAAAATTATAGATACGTTGGAGACATATCAAGGCCCACGAGGCTCCGCTGACCCTAGTCTCAAACCTATAAATTCCTATTTTCCGAGAAAAATAGGAGAGGAAGTTTCATCATGTTTTATGATACGGAGCCGCCGCCACCTCCAGTTCTTCATCAAGAGGCCAGATATGGAGTCCGTTTGGGGCTCCGAAGAGGGGGATATTCCATCTTCGTCATCATCAACGATCCTCCATCACCAATTTTATGATGCTCACCGCTGGAAGTGAGTAATTCCTTCGTAGGCTTGTTGGACGGTGATGGATTGGATAAGATTCATCATGTAATCGAGTTAGTTTTGTTAGGGCTTGATCCCTAGTACCCACTATGTTTTGAGATCGATGTTGCTATGACTTTGATATGCTTAATGCTTGTCGCTAGGGCCCGAGTGCCATGATTTTATATCTGAACCGTTTATGTTTTCACCAATATAATTGTGTTCTTGATCCGATCTTGCAAATTGTATGCACCTATTACGTGTTATGATCCGCATACCCCAAGGTGACAATAATTGGGATTCTTTCCGGTGATTATCGTAGTCTGAGGAGTTCATGTATTTGCAGGAAATATGCCCTAGAGGCAATAATAAAGTTATTATTTATTTCCTTATTTTATGATAAATGTCTATTATTCATGCTAGAATTGTATTAACCGGAAACATAATACATGTGTGAATACATAGACAAACATAATGTCACTAGTATGCCTCTACTTGACTAGCTCGTTTATCAAAGATGGTTATGTTTCCTAGCCATGGACAAAAGAGTTGTCATTTGATTAATGGGATCACATCATTAGAAGAATGATGTGATTGACATGACCCATTCCATTAGCCTAGCACTTGATCGTTTAGTATGTTGCTATTGCTTTCTTCATGACTTATACATGTTCCTGTAACTATGAGATTATGCAACTCCGTTTACGGAGGAACACTTTGGTGCTACCAAACGTCACAACGAATCGGGTGATTATAAAGGAGTACTACAGGTGTCTCCAAAGGTACATGTTGGGTTGGCGTATTTGAGATTAGGTTTTGTCACTCCGATTGTCGGAGAGGTATCTCTGGGCCCTCTCGGTAATGCACATCATTATAAGCCTTGCAAGCAATGTAGCTAATGAGTTAGTTACGGAATGATGCATTACGTACGAGTAAAGAGACTTGCCGGTAACAAGATTGAACTAGGTATTGGATACCGACGATCGAATCTCGGGCAAGTAACATACCGATGACAAAGGAACAAAGTATGTTGTTATGCGGTTTGACCGATAAAGATCTTCAGTAGAGTATGTAGGAGCCAATATGGGCATCCAGGTTCCGCTATTGGTTATTGACCAAGAATAGTTCTAGGTCATGTCTACATAGTTCTCGAACCGTAGGGTCCGTGACGCTTAAGGTTTCGATGATGTTATATTATGAGTTTATGAGTTTTGATGTACGAAAGATTTTGGAGTCCGGATGAGATCGGGGACATGACGAGGAGTCTCGAAATGGTCAAGGCGTAAAGATCGATATATTGGACGACTATATTCGGAGTTCGGAAAGGTTCCGAGTGATTCGGTATTTTTCGAGTCTGGGAGAGTTATGGAATTCGCCGGGAGTATATGGGCCTTATTGGGCCATACGGGAGTAGAGGAGAGAGTCCAAAGGAAGGAGGCTCGCGCCCCCTCCCTCTGGTCCGATTGGACAAGGGCAGCCCCTTTCCTTCTTCCTCTCCCCCTCTTTCCCCTTCTCCTACTCCAACAAGGGAGGTGGAATCCTACTAGGACTAGGGAGTCCTAGTAGGACTCCACACTTGGCGCACCCCCTCCTAGGGCCGGCCTCCTCCCCCTTGCTCCTTTATATACGGGGGTAGGGGGCACCCCATGACACACAAGTTGATCTACGGATCGTTCCTTAGCCGTGTGCGGTGCCCCTTCCACCATATTCCACCTCGGTCATATCGTCGCGGAGTTTAGGCGAAGCCCTGCGCCGGTAGAACATCATCATCGCCACCACGCCGTCGTCTTGTGGAACTCATCCCGACCCTTTGCTGGATCGGAGCCCGGGGATCGTCATCGAGCTGAACGTGTGCTGAACTCGGAGGTGCCGTACGCTCGGTACTTGGATCGGTCGGATCGTGAAGACGTACGACTACATCAACCGCGTTGTCATAACGCTTCCACTTACGGTCTACGAGGGTACGTGGACAATACTCTCCCCTCACGTTGCTATGCCATCACCATGATCTTGCGTGTATGTAGGAAATTTTTGAAATTACTACGTTCCCCAACAGTGGTATCAGAGCCAGGTTTTATGCGTTGATGTTATATGCACGAGTAGAACACAAGTGAATTGTGGGCGATACAAGTCATACTGCTTACCAGCATGTCATACTTTGGTTCGGCAGTATTGTTGGATGAAGCGGCCCAGACCGACATTACGCGTACGCTTACGCAAGACTGGTTTTACCGCCGTGCTTTGCACACGGTGACTAGCGGTGTCGGTTTCTCCAACTTTAGTTGAACCGAGTGTGGCTCGCCGGTCCTTGCGAAGGTTAAAACAGCACCAACTTGACGAACTATCGTTGTGGTTTTGATGCGAGGTAAGAACGGTTCTTGCTCAGCCCGTAGCAGCCACGTAAAACTTGCAACAACAAAGTAGAGGACGTCTAACTTGTTTTTGCAGGGCATGTTGTGATGTGATATGGTCAAGGCGTGATGAGATATAAGTTGTTGTATGAGATGATCATGTTTTGTTGAAGTTATTGGCAATGGCGAAGCCCTATGGTTGTCTCTTTGTTGCATAAGATGCAAGTGCCAAATAATTGCTTTACTTTATCGCTATGCGATAGCAATAGTTGCAAGAGCAATAGTTGGCGAGGCGACCATGTGATGACACATTGATATAGATCGGGATGATGAAGATCATGGTGTCGTGCGGTAACGATAGAGATCATGACAAGACTTTGGAGATGGAGATCAAAGGCGCAAGATGGTCATGGCCATATCATGTCACATATTTTGATTGCATATGATGTTTATCATTATACATCTTATTCTGCTTTTGATTGACGGTAGCATTTTAAGATGATCTCTCACTAATTATCAAGAAGTGTTCTCCCGAGTATGCACCATTGCGAAAGTTCTTTGTCTTTGAGACACCACGTGATGATCGGGTGTGATAGGCTCTACGTTCAAATACAACGGGTGCAAAAGCAGTTGCACACGGAATACTCGAGTTAAATTTGACGAGCCTAGCATATCTGATATGGCCTCGGAACACAGAGACCGAAAGGTCGAGCATGAATCATATAGTAGATATGATCAACATAGTGATGTTCACCATTGAAAACTACTCCATCTCACGTGATGATCGGACATGGTTTAGTTGATTTGGATCACGTGATCACTTAGATGACTAGAGAGATGTCTGTCTAAGTGGGAGTTCTTAAGTAATATGATTAACTGAACTTAAATTTATCATGAACTTAGTCCTGGTAGTATTTTGCAAATTATGTTGTAGATCAATAGCTTGCGTTGTTGCTTTCATATGTTTTTTTTGATATGTTCCTAGAGAAAATTGTGTTGAAAGATGTTAGTAGCAATGAAGCGGATTGGATCCGTGATCTGAGGTTTATCCTCATTCTTTGCCTGAAGAATTATGTCCTTGATGCACCGCTAGGTGACAGACCTATTGCAGGAGCAGATGTAGACGTTATGATCGTTTGACAAAGCTCGGTATGATGACTACTTGATAGTTTAGTGCACCATGCTTAACGGCTTAGAATCGAGACTTCAAAGACGTTTCGAACATCATGGACCATATGAGATGTTCCAGGAGTTGAAGTTAATATTTCAAGCAAATACCCGAGTTGAGAGATATGAAGTCTCCAACGAGTTCTATGGCTAAAAGATGGAGGAGAATCGCTCAACTAGTGAGCATGTGCTCAGATTGTCTGGGTACTTCAATCGCTTGAATCAAGTGGGAGTTAATCTTCCAGATAAGATAGTGATTGAAAGAATTCTCTAGTCACCATCACCAAGTTAGTAGAACTTTGTGATGAACTATAGTATGCAAGGGATGATGAAAACGATTCCCGAGCTCTTCGTGATGTTGAAATCGACGAAGGTAGAAATCAAGAAAGAGCATCAAGTGTTGATGATTGACAAGACCACTAGTTTCAAGAAAAGGGCAAAGGGAAAGAAAGGGAACTTCAAGTAGAATGACAAGCAAGTTGTCACTCCCGTGAAGAAGCTCCAAGCTGGACCAAAGCCTGAAACTGAGTGCTTACACTGCAAAGAAATGGTCACTGGAAGCGGAAATGCCCTGAATATTTGGTGGATAAGAAGGATGGCAAAGTGAACAAGGGTATATTTGATATACAGATTATTGATGTGTGCCTTACTAGTGTTTATAGTAGCCCTGAGTATTTGATACTTGTTCGGTTGCTAAGATGAGTAACTCAAACAGAGTTACATAATAAGCAGAGACTAGTTGAGGGAAGTGACGATGAGTGTTGGAAGTAGTTCCAAGAATGATATGATCATCATCGCACACTCCCTATACTTTCGAGATTAGTGTTGAACCTAAATAAATGTTATTTGGCGTTTGCGTTGAGCATGAATATGATTGGATCATGTTTATTGCAATACGGTTATTCATTTAAAGTCACAGAATAATTGTTATTCATTTACATGAATAAAGCCTTGATGGTCATACACCCAATGAAAATAGTTTGTTGGATCTCGATCGTAGTGATACACATATTCATAATATTGATGCCAAAAGATGCAAAGTTAATAATGATAGTGCAATTTATTTGTGGCACTGCCGTTTGGGTCATATCAGTGTAAAGCGCATGAAGAAACTCCATAGATATGGATTTTCGGAATCACTTGGTTATGAATCATTTGATGCTTGTGAACCGTGCCTTTTGGGCAAGATGACTAAAACTCCGTTCTCCGGAACAATGGAACAAGCTACTAACTTATTGGAAATAATACATACCGATGTATGCGATCCAATGAGTGTTGATGCTCGTGGCAAGTATCATTATTTTCTGACCTTCACAAGATGATTTGAGCAGATATGGGTATATCTACTTGATGAAACATAATTCTGAAATAGTTGAAAGGTTCAAAGAATTTCAGAGTGAAGTGGAAAAATCATCGTAACAAGAAAATAAAGTTTCTGCGATCTGATCGTGGAGACGAATATTTGAGTTACGAGTTTGGTCTTCAATTAAAACAATGTGGAATAGTTTCACAGCTCACGCCACCTGGAACACCACAACGTTATGGTGTGTCCGAACGTCATAACCGCACTTTATTGGATATGGTGCGATCTATGATGTCCGATTTACCAATATTGTTTTGGGGTTATGCATTAGAGACAGTTGCATTCACACTAAAAGGGCACCATCTAAATCCGTTGAGACGACAACATATGAACTATGGTTTAGCAAGAAACCCAAGTTGTCATTTCTTAAAGTTTGGGGCTACGATGCTTATGTGAAAAAGTTTCATCCTGATAAGCTCGAACCCAGATCGGAGAAGTGCGTCTTCATAGAATATCCAAAGGAAATTATTGGGTACACCTTCTATCACAGATCCGAAGGCAAGATATTCGTTGCTAAAAATGGATCCTTTCTAGAGAAGGAGTTTCTCTCGAAAGAAGTGAGTGGGAGGAAAGTAGAGCTTGATAAGGTAATTTGTACCTTCTCCCGAATTGGAAAGTAGTTCATCACGGAAACCAGTTCCAGTGATTCCTACACCAATCAGTGAGGAAGCTAATGATGATCATGAAACTTCAGATCTAGTTACTACAAAACCTCGTAGGTCTTCCAAAGTACAGTCCGCACCAGAGTAGTACGGTAATACTGTTCTGGAAGTCATGTTACTAGACCATGATGAACCTACGAACTATGAGGAAGCGATGATGAGCCCAGATTCCGCAAAATGGTTTGAGGCCATGAAATCTGAGATGGGATCCATGTATGAAAACAAAGTGTGGACTTTGGTGGACTTGCCCGATGATCGGAAAGCCATAGAAAATAAATGGATCTTCAAGAGGAAGACGGACGTTGATAGTAGTGTTACTATCTACAAAGCTTGACTTGTCGAAAAAGGTTTTTTGACAAGTTCAAGATGTTGAATACAATGAGATTTTCTCACTCGTATCGATGCTTAAGTCTGTCCGAATCATGTTAGCAATTGCCACATTTTATGAAATCTGGCAAATAGATGTCAAAACTGCATTCCTTAATGGATTTATTAAAGAAGAGTTGTATATGATGCAACCGAAGGTTTTGTCAATCCTAAAGATGCTAACAAAGTGTGCAAGCTCAGACAATCCATCAATGGACTGGTGCAAGCATCTCGATTTGGAATATACGCTTTGATAAGTTGATCAAAGCATATAGTTTTATCTGAGACTTACGGTGAAGTCTGTATTTACAAGAAAGTGAGTGGGAGCACTACAGCATTTCTGATAAGTATATGTGAATGACATATTGTTGATCGGAAATAATGTAGAATTATTCTGCAAAGCATAAAGGAGTGTTTGAAAGAAGTTCTTTCAAAAGAAAGACTTCAGTAAAGCTACTTACATATTGAGCATCAAGATCTATTGAGATAGATCAAGACGCTTGATAAGATTTTCAATGAGTACATACCTTGACAAGATTTTGAAGTAGTTCAAAATGGAACAGTCAAAGAAAGAGTTTTTGCCTGTGTTGCAAAGGTGTGAAAATTGAGTAAGACTCAAATCCTGACCACGGCGGAAAATAGAAAAGAGAATGAAAGTCATTCCCTATGCCTCAGTCATAGGTTCTATAAAGTATGCTACACTATGTACCAGACCTATTGTATACCTTGCTCTGAATTTGGCAAGGGAGTACAATAGTGATCTAGGAGTAGATCACTGGACATTGGTCAAGAATATCCTTAGTGAGGACTGAGGAAATATTTCTCGATTATGGAGGTGATAAAAGAGACCATCGTAAAGAGTTACATCGGTGCAAGCTTTTACACCGATCCAGATGACTCTAAGTCTCAATCTGGATACATATTGAAAGTGGGAGCAATTAGCTAGAGTAGCTCCGTGCAGAGCATTGTAAACATAGAATATTTGCAAAATACATACACTCTGAATATGAGACCCGTTGACTAAGCTTCTCTCACGAGCAAAACATGATCACACCTTAGTACTCTTTGGGTGTTAATCACATAGCGATGTGAACTAGATTATTGACTCTAGTAACCCTTTGGGTGTTGGTCACATGACGATGTGAACTATGGGTGTTAATCACATACAGATGTGAATATTGGTGTTGAATCACATGATGATGTGAACTATATTATTGACTCTAGTGCAAGTGGGAGACTGAAGGAAATATGCCCTAGAGGCAATAATAAAGTTATTATTTATTTCCTTATTTTATCATAAATGTTTATTATTCATGCTAGAATTGTATTAACCGGAAACATAATACATGTGTGAATACATAGACAAACATAATGTCACTAGTATGCCTCTACTTGTCTAGCTCGTTTATCAAAGATGGTTATGTTTCTGAGCCATGAACAAAAGAGTTGTCATTTGATTAATGGGATCACATCATTAGAAGAATGATGTGATTGACATGACCCATTCCGTTAGCCTAGCACTTGATCGTTTAGTATGTTGCTATTGCTTTCTTCATGACTTATACATGTTCACGTAACTATGAGATTATGCAACTCCGTTTACGGAGGAACACTTTGGTGCTACCAAAGCGTCACAGCGTAAGCTGGGTGATTATAAAGGAGTACTACAGGTGTCTCCAAAGGTACATGTTGGGTTGGCGTATTTCGAGATTAGGTTTTGTCACTCCGATTGTGGGAGAGGTATCTCTGGGCCCTCTCGGTAATGCACATCACTATAAGCCTTGCAAGCAATGTAGCTAATGAGTTAGTTACGGAATGATGCATTACGTAACGAGTAAAGAGACTTGCCGGTAACGATATTGAACTAGGTATTGGATACCAACGATCGAATCTCGGGCAAGTAACATACCGATGACAAAGGGAACAAAGTATGTTGTTATGCGGTTTGACCGATAAAGATCTTCATAAAGTATGTAGGAGCCAATATGGGCATCCAGGTTCCGCTATCGGTTATTGACCAAGAATAGTTCTAGGTCATGTCTACATAGTTCTCGAACCCGTAGGGTCCGCACGCTTAAGGTTTCGATGATAGTTATATTATGAGTTTATGAGTTTTGATGTACCGAAAGAGTTCGGAGTCCCGGATGAGATCGGGGACATGACGAGGAGTCTCGAAATGGTCGAGACGTAAAGATCGATATATTGGATGACTATATTCGGAGTTCGGAAAGGTTCCGAGTGATTCGGTATTTTGAGAGTCTGGGAGAGTTACGGGAATTCGCCGGGGAGTATATGGGCCTTATTGGGCCATACGGGAATAGAGGAGAGAGTCCAAAAGGAAGGAGGCCTGCGCCCCCCCCCTGGTCCGAATTGGACAAGGGGCGCAGCCCCCCTTTCCTTCTTCCTCTCCCCCTCTTTCCCCTTCTCCTACTCCAACAAGGGAGGTGGAATCCTACTAGGACTAGGGAGTCCTAGTAGGACTCCACACTTGGCGCGCCCCCTACTAGGGCCGGCCTCCTCCCCCCTTGCTCCTTTATATACGGGGGCAGGGGGGCACCCCATGACACACAAGTTGATCTACGGATCGTTCCTTAGCCGTGTGCGGTGCCCCCTTCCACCATATTCCACCTCGGTCATATCGTCGCGGAGTTTAGGCGAAGCCCTGCGCCGGTAGAACATCATCATCGTCACCACGCCGTCGTCTTGTGGAACTCATCCCGACCCTTTGCTGGATCGGGCCGGGGATCGTCATCGAGCTGAGCGTGTGCTGAACTCGGAGGTGCCGTCGTTCGGTACTTGGATCGGTTGGATCGTGAAGACGTACGACTACATCAACCGCGTTGTCATAACGCTTCCGCTTATGGTCTACGAGGGTACGTGGACAATACTCTCCCCTCTTGTTGCTATGCCATCACCATGATCTTGCGTGTACGTAGGAATTTTTTGAAATTACTACGTTCCCCAACAGTATTCACTATGCGTTAATGTTTTCTTCGGTTCTCTATTAAAAGGAGGCCTTGATATCCCTTAGTTTTCTTATGGACCCCGTCGCCATGGGAGGGTAGGACAAAAAATGCCATGCATGTTCTTTTCTATAAACACGTATAACTATTTACGGAATACATGCCTACATTACATTGATGAATTGGTCCTAGTTTTGTGTCGCACTAGGTTATGACTGTTATATGATGAATATTATCCAATGTTATCACCGATCCAATGCCTACGAGTTTTCCACACATTGTTCTTGCTAAGTTACTACTGATGTTACTACTGTTACAACTGCTACAAAACTACTGCTACTACTATTACTATTACTGTCATTGCTACTGCCATCAAACTATCATACTACTATGCTACTGATCACGCTACTGTGGATATTTAGTCTTCGGGTGTTGTCGTGGATTTGTCACGGCAGATGTCCTAGTGAAAGGACTTAGTCGCGGAGCCATGGCTACGGGTTTACTTGAAGGGGTTAAAGTGGACACAAAGACACAAGGGTTTATACTAGTTCGGCCCCTTCGATGAATGTAAAAGCCTACGTCTAGTTGTGATGGAATTGATGTGGTCTCGATGGCTAGGGAGCAAACAAGCTTCGCCTAGGCTCGAGTTGTGGTTGTCTGTCCTTGAACCGTCGCCGGTCGTCCCTTATATACACGTGGACCTTGTCGGTTCATAGAGTCCCAACCGGTTCATACTTGTATCCCGGTTGGTATCTCTCTATTCCTAACTTACAACACAAGTATACATCAGGCCGGTTTACGGCTACAAGTTCTAAACCGACTATAGGCCTTGGGCCTTTCTCTGCTTATACCGCTAACAGAGTTAACCCGGCCCAAGCTGGCCGGTTTACACCTAGTGGTAATATCCCCAACATTAGGCCCCAGATTGATTTGAACTGGTTCATGTCAATCCTTCACAAAGCTTGTATCTTGGACGTCTTCTAATGACTGGTAAACCGCCATGTCGTCATCACTTCTGGTTACTGTAAACCGGCATGACGTCATCCTGAAATTTTATCATTTATAACGCCCTCTTTTAATAGTTGTTCCTGGATCCACGCGCTTGACCTAGCTTGGCTGCCTTATAAATAGGACCGAAGGGTCATTTCTTTCTTCCCTTCGTCTCTTCTTCTTCGTCTTCCTCGCGCCGCTGTTCTTGGAGCTCCGCCACCGTCGTCGACTTCCGCCTCGTCCTGGGCCGCTGCATCAACTCGACGCGTGCGAACATTGCGGCCTCTTTCTGCGTCTTCTCCGTTCCCGGTAAGCTTCTTCCCCTTTCTTGACTTAGATATGTTTTTAGGGTTCTAGCCTCATACTGTGTTCTTCATGCGTTCTGTACATTCTTTTAACTTTGAACAACTTTGTGAACTCAGATCTTTGTATTAATAGCGATCCCAAGCATCTGCTGTACTTTCTCATCTTAAGTCCACGGATCTTACGCATATATATCTGCTCCATAGTCCACTTCCGTTTACGCCTTTTACATGGAATATTTTTACATTTTAGTAAGCCTGCATTTGATCCGCAACTATAATAGAATCTTGTGAAACTTGTTTCTGCAAACTAACTCTCCATAGCTTTAATTGCTTCCAAAGCCTAGATTAGGCGGTTTAACTCACCATAGGAAAAAAACTGCTAAACCGGCATATATATATCATTAGTCCCCTTGTTGAACCGCCAGTATCCACCTGATATCATACCACAGGAAACCGGTTTATAGATACTGCCTCCGGTTTATCATAACTTAGATCAACACCTTGTATCAAGCATGCTTTTGAACCGGATCAATTATTTCTTGTAGATCTTACCATGGCCAAACAAGTGTATGAATGCAACTGGGTTCCTTCTCACGTCACCGAGTCACAGCTGAATGATCTAGTCTCGATTGGCGCTTTAGATGACAAAGATACAGTCCACTGGAGGGTCCCTGGAGAGGAATGTCCTCCCACACCCTAGGAAGGAGAAGTTGTGGTCTTCGCAGATCACCTGGCCCGGGGCTTCAAACCGCCCGGTTCAAAATTTTACCGGGACGTGTTAGCCAATTTTCAGCTCCGTCCCCAGGACATTGGCCCCAACTCCGTCACCAATTTATGCCACTTTCAAGTACTATCTAAAGTATATCTTCAAGAGGAACCTTCTGTTGAACTGTTTAGAGACCTCTTCCATCTAAACCGTCGCACTGAATTCACCGACGGCCCCAATACTGAGTTGGGTGGCATGGCTATCCAGAAGAGGAAGGAGATCACCTATCCCCACGTCAAACTCCATACTCACCCCAAGGAGTGGAATGCGACTTGGTTTTATTGCAAAGACACTTCTCCTGAAGATGAAAATCCCTTACCTGGCTTTCATCCAGAGCGGCTAAGCAACACCCATCCGTTTCCACAAAGATTGAGCGCCAAAGATAGAAGCAAATATGCCCCGCAACTATCCAAGCTCCGAGCTTTTAGGGCTAACGGTTTGACGGGAATAGACCTTGCACGCTGCTGGTTATCATGGGGTATACTGCCTCTGAGCCGACGCTCCGGTTTGATGTGCCAGTATACTGATAGTGTCGATGACCCACTCCGACACACCAAACTCCAACACTCTGATGATGAAGTTACGGATTCGGTAAAAAGGATGCTGAATGAACCGGAGCACCTCTGTGCTCAAACCGGCCTAGCTCCTTATTGCACCACCAACAAACCACCTGCGGTAAGTTTCTAGTTGTTCCATCATTAAACCTGTTACTGCTTCATGTATCTAACATTTAATTATTTCTGATCCAGGGTGATAATCCGTTTTGGAGCAAGAAACTTTCACAAGATAAAGCGGAGAAAGCTGGGCGGCCAACCCGGCCCAAAACCAAAGTTGTCAAGAAATCAGCTCATAAGAGAAAGACCACTGCTTCATCTGACCCAGCCATTGACGATGATGTGGGTAATCCGGATCTTGAGGTAGAACTTGATTCTCTTGGCTTGCTTTTTACCGCCTTATTGATGATGATGCTTGTCGGACGACGCCGAGGCCAACAATGCAGGATTATTGAGGTAACTATTCTTTCTTCCGATTCACAAATTTGCCTTTGCCAAAATTTCGCCGAGCAAACCGGAAAGTTAATTTTCTCATCCTCTTGCTTATTTGGATCCCAAATTTCTTATGAAGACGCAGACAACATAAAGCTCGCCGCACAACCCGCACAGTGGTCGTAGTTACCTCTGCGGTTTACCAAACAGCCCGGTTCGAAAGTGCCGCTCCGAGGTCTCCGACCTTTTTATTGCTTTAAATTCTAAAGCGGGTTTCTTCCGTCAACCTCTTAATCCGTCCGACTCCGATTATCAGGTCACTTCCCATTCATCCTCTGGTGAATCATCGGCCACTCAGTTACCACCATTGAAGATAGCCGCCGGGTAAGCCAAATCGACCATATGCTTCTAATATATTGTGTAATGGTTACGCTTTTCCCTGACTCTTTGTCTCTTAGAACCAAACCGAAACCCAGCAAGAAGGCCCGTTTGGATAAAACTGCTGAAGAAGATGCCGCTTTAAATCATGAGAGAGCACCAGATCTTGAAAATTTTGCCTTTGAAGACATTCCCAATGATCCTCCGGTACAAGATGCTGTTATTCCCGAAGAAAGGCCTGTTAACACTTCAACCTCTGCCGATCCACCTGCCAGCCCTGTCCGGTTTGATAAATCCCACAGTCCTGCTGACAAAACGGCCGTGCCCACACAATCTGTTGAATCCAAAGATGATGATGTTGTGATAACTGGTATGGGCCGTTCTGAACCGGGGAATCCTGCAACTTTAACCAGGCACACTGTAAAAGAAGATTTTTCCACTTTGAATAAAGGAAAATGGGATGTCGAACTGGAGACATATGCTGCTCTGAGTGCCCAAGACCTTCATTCTGGCTATTTAAACCGGCTTTATACTAGCTGTGACTATGAAGCTGGCCTGGTCAAGTTAATGAGAGATAAGTTTGAGGTAACCCACTCCTTTTACTTACTGCCATTATATTAGTCCGTCTAGCCCCCAAGGGCCGGTTTGTAATCCTGATCAAACCGGGACTTGCATATTTTCCTTCACAACTTTGAAATCCACCCGCATAGCCCCCAAGGGCCGGTTTAACTTTGCATACTTAAACCGGGACTTTAATAAAAACTGCCTTTGGGAACATACGTAGATCAAATAGCCATTAGCCCCCAAGTGCCAAGTTGAATAGTTGTATTGAGCTTGGGACTTTGTCATCTAGCAGATATATAAAAATCGAAGGTACATTAGCCCCTAAGTGTCAAGCATATAACTTTGTTGTGTGGTTGAGACTTTGACTTTCTTGAATTGCTTGCTGAACATACTATCGATACAGGTGAGGTGAAAATCAAGGAGGACCGGATTGCGATTTACAAGCAGCGTTGAAAACCCAACAGGCCGAAACAGAGAAGGCCAAGAGAGAATTAACCAGTGCTTTGAACGCCACTGAACAATTGAAGGAAGGCTTCAAGAAAGAACAGAGTGGTGGGCCTTTGAGAAGGCCAATTTAATCAAACGAGCAGAAAATGCTGAAGCTGCCCTTAAACCGGTGGTAGATGATCTGACAGCCGTAAAGCGGCAAGTACACTCTATGACTGCGGCAATCTTTGGTAAGCTCCTTTGAACAATTGTGATGTTTTGAACCCTCTGTAGCATAACTCCGGTTTGAAACTAACTCTTTACTGTTGTAGGCACACGTATTGGGCACTTAGGAAACGATGTGCGGAAGAAACTGAAGGCTGTCTACACCTTAGTAGAACAGTTATATACCGGAGCCCAGCGTATCATCACCACAGCCTTGCACAACAACCCGGCACCTTCCTTGATCCAAGATACTCTGAACCGGTTGTCCATGCTGCCTGCCCGGATTGAGGAGGTGAAAAAATCTGCTGCCCGGACCAGAGCTATTAATGCCTTGATCCGAGCCAAGGCATGGGTACCAGATTTTGACCCGGTGGAAGCAGCTCAAGGCTACCCTAGTGTGAAGGAAGATGGTTCTGATTTTAATGAAGAGGATTTACGGGCAATAAACCGTGCAGTGCGCCCTCTGGCTTGTCAGCTGGCCGAAGAAGCAGATTTGGAGCATTATCAAGCACAATACAATGACCGGAACAAGCGAGTGCCAGCCCCAACTTTTGAAGCAGAAAATCTGATCCCTCAATCCGTAAGCATACCTACATACGATATTGAACCATCTTCCCGATCCATGAAGAAGCTATTTTCAAGCGTTAATGGGAATCGATTGGACCTTTGTTGATTTCGGCCAATGGGTAGAGACGAGGAAGCGGAAGCGGCGGAAGATGAAGAGCAGGCTTGAACCGGAGGCCGGTTTAAATATCTGTCATTGGCGGTTGCTCAAAGAACAATGATCTTATTTGGGCACCGTGTTGCCTTGTAATAACTTTAGTTAATACTTCTGTGTTGAATATGCCTTCGTGCATAAATGGTGACACTTTTGCTTGATTCGTACTTCCTGCAACCAGAAAAATTTGAACCTCGGTGGCGGTGATACCGCCAGCCGGTTTATGATATTGAATATATGTATCAGAAACCCAACAACGTGATACAAATACCTGCCATGTCTGGGCATGAAGCTGGCGTAGCCAAACTTAAAGCGGAGGCCTTAAAACCCATAACCGTCTATAAAGTGGGGAGAGAACAACTCCCATATAAACCGTGCTGAATCAGCACAAGCCCCCTTGTTATTCAATGATGATAACAAGAAAAAGGTAAACCGGGTAAATAAACTCCGGATTAAGATTTAACCGTGTTCTGTCAATTTGTAATTGACAGTTGAACCGGATAGAATGTTGTCGGTTTAAAAAACGCAACAAAAAATCCAATATCAATTATGAAAAAATATGGCAACAAAGGCAACAATTTTTTGCAAAAGAAAAGCTTTACTGAGCTGGTCAGATGGCGTTACCATGGTCAGACGCAACCAAGCTCCCCGAAGGCGTAGCGATGGTGCCAGTCGGCCAGGTTCCCAAAAGACTCGTGGCAATACGCCGGCCAAGTGGCATGACACTGGTTCGGGTTCGACCAAGCCCCCAAATGACTCTGGCCCTGTAGGCCGACCAAGAGGCGTGACCGGTTCAGACTTGACCGTGTCCCCAAATGATCTGGTGGCTTTCGCCTATCAAGAGGTGTTGCATTGGTTCGGACACGACCAAGCCCCCAAGTGATAAAAAACAAATGTCAAGGGGTAAACCGGAGGCCGCTTTAAAAACAGAATCACTCCATGTAACCACGCATGATGAGAAAGACAAAGACCCCGCTTTAGCTGAGGCTCCGGTTTATTATATCGAAGATAATATATACATTGTCATGATATGTACATAAATAGAGCCGATGGCTCAAGTGTAGTAAGGCCGAAGATGAGCTATATTCCACGGCCTGTTGGTCTCCTCCTCTGATGTGCGTGAGTCTTGACGCTCTCGAATATCAATCAGATAGTATGATCCGTTGTGTAGATTCTTGCTGACCACAAAAGGTCCTTCCCAAGGTGGGGATAACTTGTGCATATCTGTCTGGTCTTGGATGAGCCGAAGCACCAAATCTCCTTCTTGAAAGGTTGTGGTTTTAACCCGGCGACTGTGATAACGCCGAAGATCTTGCTGGTAAATCGCCGAACGGGCAGCCGCCATATCACGCTCTTCATCCAACAGGTCCAAAGCGTCTTGCCGTGCCGTCTCGTTGTCCGCTTCAACATAAGCCGCCACACGAGGCGAGTCGTGCCGGATGTCGCTGGGGAGAACTGCCTCTGCTCCATAGACCATAAAGAACGGTGTGTATCCAGTGGACCGGTTTGGCGTAGTATTGATACTCCAGAGCACAGATGGTAGCTCTTCAACCCAGCATCCCGGTGTCCTCTGCAACGGAACCATAAGCCGGGGTTTGATGCCTCGTAAGATCTGTTGATTAGCTCGCTCTGCCTGTTCGTTGGACTGGGGGTGAGCCACTGATGACACGTCAAGCCGGATGTGCTCACGTTCACAGAACTCTTTCATAGCACCCTTGGATAAATTAGTACCATTATCAGTAATGATACTGTGTGGAAAGCCAAACCGTAAGACCACCTTTTTGATGAACTGCACCGCTGTTGCTGCATCACACTTTATTTATTGAGCCCGCTTCAACCCACTTGGTAAATTTGTCTACTGCCACCAGAAGGTGGGTCTTCTTATCCTTGGATCGTTTAAAGGGTCCAACCATATCCAGCCCCCAAGTTGCAAACGACCACGTTATTGGGATCATCCTTGAAAGTGCAACTAATCCCCAGGTGGTTTTGGTAATTAATAACAACATATATATCATTGAACTAATCATTTCTTGAGTATATTTCAGAAAGTTCAGTGATATGGGTATGGCAATGACTGATGATGTGGACCCCTCAAAATGCTAAGGAAAACATTGGCAAAAGCTCAAGACTCCATTTTTGGTTTAGTGATCCAAGATCACATTGAGTCCATAGGAAAGCCAATACTATTAAAAGGGGTGAGGTTATGATGATGATCTGGTTGCTCTAAAGTGCTTAGTGATTTATCTCTCAAACAATCAGCAATCTTTCATTCCAACATAAACTCATAAGTAATCTCGGTCCCACCGATTCCAAACTCACCACACCGAGATGAACCACCTCGACCATATAGCCAAAACCCTAGAATCTCGGATTTTCCGATTCCAAACTCGGTCATTCGAAATTGGTGTTGCCAACCTTCAGAACCTTCGTACTCAAATCGGTGTCACCGAGATGAGAAAGTCGGTCCCACCGAGATTGGCAAACCCTAGACTTTGGAAGAATCGGTCTAACCGAGATTGTATTTTCGGTCCCACGAAAATCCCAACGTTCACAAGATTTGAACTTTCGGTCCCACCGAGTTGTCAACTTCGGTCTGACCGAGATTGCTCAAATGTGTGTAACAGTTGGATTTTGTGTGGAGGCTATAAATACCCCTCCACCTCCTCTTCATTCGTGGAGAGAGCCATCGAAAGAACTACCACTCCTACCTTACATTTCGAGAAGAAAACTACCTACCCTTGTGTTGAGATCAAGTTGCTCCACTCCCACCATATGAAACTTGATTTCTAGTCTTTCCAAGTTGCTTTCCACTCAATCCCTTCCTCCACCACAGCCAAATCGGTGAGGAGAGTTGAGTGTTGGGGAGATTATCATTTGAAGCACAAGAGCAAGGAGTTCATCATCACCAACCCCATCTATTACCTTTTGGAGGGTGGTGCCTCCTAGATTGGTTAGGTGTCGCTTGGGAGCCTCCGTCATGATGTGGAGTTGAACCAAGGAGTTTGTAAGGGCAAGGAGATCGCCTACTTCGTGAAGATCTACCCGAGTAAGGCTAGTCCTCCGTGGGCGTAAGCCATGATGGCATAGACAAGGTTGCTTCTTCGTGGACCCTTCGTGGGTGGAGCCCTCCGTGGACTCATGGCCGTTACCCTCCGTGGGTTGAAGTCTCCATCAACGTGGATTGACGATAGCACCACCTATCGGAACCACGAGAAAAAATCTCCGTGTCTCCATTGCGTTTGCTCTTCTCCACCTCTCATTTACTATACATGCAATTTACTTTCCGCTGCCACAACTCTAGAATTGCATGTGTAGGGTGATACTTGACTTGGTTATCATTGTGAACTTGCTAAGAAACTACTCCAATCAAAAGGCTAAACTTTTAAGTTGTCAAGTAGTCTAATCACCCCCCCTCTAGACATACTTTCGATCCTACAAGTGGTATCAGAGCTTTGGTTTCCATTGGATTGGTTTCCATTGCATTGGACTCCATAAGCTTGGTTTCACAACCTAGGAGAGTATGGCGTCTAGTGAGGGTAATTTTCGTAGAGGTCCTTACTTTGATGGTTCAAACTTTGCTAGTTGGAAGCATAAAATGAAAATGCATATTCTTGGACATAACCCTGCCGCATGGGGCATTATTTGTGTTGGCTTGCAAGGTGAGTTCTTCGAGGAAGGAAAAGTTCCGGATCGCGAAGCTCTGCGGATGAGTTGCGGATGTTCTGAACAATGCTCAAGCTTGTGACATTCTCTTCAATGCTTTGTGTCCCGAGGAGTTCAACAAGATCAGCCGTCTTGAGAATGCAAAAGAGATTTGGGATACTTTGGTGAAATGCACGAAGGTACCGAGTCCGTGAAGGAATCAAAGCTAGATGTTCTTCAAGGTCGACTTGACAAGTTCAAGATGAAGGAAGGTGAAGGAGTCGCTGAAATGTACTCTAGGCTTGCTCTCATCACCAATGAGATGGCAGGCTTAGGAAGCGAAGAAATGACCGACCGATTCATCATCAAGAAGATCCTCAGAGCTTTGGATGGAAAGTATGACACCGTGTGCACTTTGATCCAAATGATGCCAAACTACAAAGATCTCAAGCCTACCGAAGTCATTGGAAGGATTGTTGCTCATGAGATGACACTTAAAGATAAGGAAGAGCTTCACAACAAGTCAAGTGGTGCTTACAAAGCTGCAATTGAAGCTCCCACATCCTCAAGTGACAAGCTAGTTTCCAATGAAGAGATAAGCCTAATGGTGAAGAACTTCAACAAATTCTACAAGAGTAGAAGCAAGGAAAGAAGCTCAAAGTCTAGATCATATGATGAAAGGAGATCTTCTAGTCGTGATCGAAGCTGCTACAATTGTGGAAGACCGGACACTACTCAAATGAGTGTTCGACTCCCACAAGAGAAGAGAAGAATCTCCAAGAAGAAGAAGCTCAAGAGAAGAGTCGCCTCAAAAGAGAGAAGGAGTAAAGATGATCGTTATGAGCGAAGATCCTCTCGGAGAAGCAAGGATTAGGAAAGGAAAGACAAGTCATCAAGGAGCTACACAAGAAGAAAACATCAAGCTCATGTTGGTGAATGGGTTTCGGCTCCGACTCGACAATCACTCGAAAGAAGCTATCACTCCAACTCGAATCTGATCAAGATGAAGGTGTTGCGGTCTTGCTCTCGTATCCTCCAACTCCAACTCCTATGACATATTTGATTCACCAAATGAGGGAATTGGAAGATGCTTCATGGCAAAAGGCCCCAAGGTATCACATCCTGAATTTATTGACTTTGATAGTGATGAGGATGACTTGCTTGGAGAAGATGAGCTTTTACATGATAAATCTAGTGAGCTTAGTAATGATGAACATGCTAGTAGTCTTTATAGTCGAGATGAGTCGAATGACAATGCTATGAAGGAGATTGAGCGTCTAACTAAAGAACTAAACACTCTTAAGTTAGCTCATGAAACAACTCAAGAAGATCATAGAGAGCTCCTAAGATCTCATGAGAAGCTACGCTTCGAGAAGCTCAATCTAGAGCAAGAGCATGAGTTTCTAAAAGCTATCAATGACGATCTTGAAAGAAGAGTTCTTCATATCTTGCCAAACGACTTCTCTTGTCAAATTTCTTGCCACCTATCAAAATTAAGCATGACAAGCATAAGAAAAATTCTTCATCTAGTAGTAACAATAATCATGTTAAATCAAATGTTGTTACTTCTAGTAATTCTCTTGATTCCACTAACAATGTTTCAAGCCAAGTTTCACTTGAGCAAGAAAATAGTCTATTGAAAGGGATTATAGAGAAAGGTGTCTACAAGAGTCTTGCCGGAAGCAAGAGCTTTGAGGAAATTGTTCGCAAACAAGGAAGACACCGGAAGAATCAAGGAATTGGTTTTGAGCGAAAGTTCAACGCCGAGGGTGTTGAATGGGAAGAAGGTCAATATCCCACTCCAAAGTTTGTCACTCAAGAGAAGAAGTATGATCCTACTTCTTCCAACGAGGAACAAGCTCAAGATGACCTTCCACCACAAGACCACAAGCTAAAAGGCAAGGACAAGCTTCAAGAGGAGATTGATACATTCATTGAAGCACCCAAGGCCATGGTCAAGTGGGTTCCCAAGGCAACTTCAAGTTCTACTTCAACGAGCTCAACTACTACCCCAAGGATTCCCATCAAGATGATGTGGATCCCGAAGAAGAAGAACTAGAGAGTTCTTGAGGGTGACTCCGCCAATACACTTCACTCATATTCATTTGGCAAGGACTTGTGCAATCAACTTCCACATCTTGCACTAGTTCATGGAGTCACAAACCCTCATGTTGGTAAGTCAAGGGACAAGGTAATCATTGCTTTCATGGACATCATCATTTGTGAACTTCAATCTATGTCCATGGATACTCTTGTTTGTTCCTTGTGGGACTAACCCATGTAGGTATTGAAAGTGCCCGAATCCAAAGGATTGCTCTCAACTCTTGATGATCTTCATCAACATTGAGCATCCACATCTTCAACATCTACATGAAGTCTTCAACGACAACCCAAGGTTAGTTTGACCCTTTAAAAGGGGTTCTCACATCAAGGGGGAGCTTTGCTCTAAAGAAATGAGCTAAAACATCTCCTAATGATGTGAACACATTAATGCTTTATGGAAAAGTGGTAACCCCACTTGTGCTTAAGCGATGAGTATGACCTATGATCAAATGTTCTCATTTGACTCCTAAGTCAATATACTCATATATAGATGACCTAGTCATCGCCAAATTGTGTGCTAACTGTCAGTGTTTTGTTTGTGCATGTTTGACACATATTTCATTTGCTATCTTATTGTGTGAGCATGTTGGATGCATGATTTTATCCATTCGAGGACATCCATTTGTTGCTTTGGTCTTTATGGTTTTCTTTCTTTTTGACCAAATGGATGGACAAGAATGCCTAAGTTTTTCCTTAGCTATCTATGCTTTCTTGTCTCAAACTCTATTCATGCTTATATCACAAACTTTGAACAAGACTTTTTGGACGGACCGAGTGAGGAGCACTCGGAGCCACCGATCCGTCAAAAGCCTAACTTCCAAAACCTTCTAAGTACTTTCGGTCAAACCGATATATCAAATCGGACGGATCGAAATCACTTGATTGATCTAGGTTTTCACCTCGGTGAAACCGAAGTTTCAATTTTCGGCGTGACGATGTGTGTAATCGCACGCGATTAACCATCTCGGTCCCACCGAAGTTTTCAAACTTCGGTCCCACCGACACCGAAGAGTATATATACTCGAGGACGAGCGTTGATTACTTCTTCAAACGCTTCGCCCTCAAAACTCTTTTTGCCGTCGCCTTGGTCTACGGATCGTCTCCGCCGTCCGCTCAGGCCCTCGCCATGGTCTCCTTCGCCGTCAGCGGTCCTTCAGACTGCACCGTTGCCGCCATAGTGAAGCTCCACCGCATTGGGTGAGCTTCATCCCTCTCGTGTTCCAATCGCTGATTCTATGCACGATAGGCATTGCCATGATTCTTGCCAAGTTTGAGATTTCCCTATCCAGCAGATTAGATCATAGGACAAATTTCGAGTGAAAATTTTAGGGTTAGGTTTCCGCCGAACACATCTCGGTGTGACCGATTCTGCATTTCGGATCGACCGATTTGGCCTCTGGCCATTGCACTGCACTTTTCGGTGAAACCGAGTTGTGCAAATCGGTAAGACCGAAGTGAAGATTTAGTGAAACCCTAACTGTCTCGGCTAGACCGAAACCCATTTCGGTCCAACCGAAAGTGGTGTATGTGGTCTGTTTAGACATTTCGGTTTCACCGAATTGATAGACTCGGTCAGACCGACATGTATTCTGTGAAAACCTAAAACTAAAGTTTGAACTCATTCTTTTGAAAAATCCTCTGCAGTTTGTGAATAACTCTTCTATTCTGCCCATACCCACTCTATTCACAGGTTGTCAGACATGTCTGAAGGAAGTGACAGTCAGAACAGGTCTGAGATGCCAGTTGAGATTCCAGAGGCAGCTACAAGTCCAGAAGCAAGCAGTTTTTCAGATGATGGAGAGAGAAGCACTCCAAGTGGACTGCCTGCTGCTGCCACCAGGGCCAGGAGGAAGAGAAACTCAGATGAGGAAGATTCAGATTTCATAGCTGATGAGGAAATAACCTCTAAGCCTAAAAGGCAAGTGGTTGCAAAGAGCTATCAAGGAAAAGATTCAAAGAAAGGCACAACCAAGGTCAAGAAATCCTCTGTTGCACAGAAGCTCAGTATGGAAGAAACCTCCAGCAAGGTCAAGAAGACTTCCAAGAGGAAGAGGAAAGTTCATGAAGAGACTGCTGATGATGATGATGATTCTGATGAGGAAGCACCTCAGCCACCTCAGAAGCAGAAGTTGATGGGTGATGCCATCGAGCAGGAGCACCTCAAAAGCTAAGGCTTCAGCTCCAGCAAAAGGCAGCCCAAGCCAAACCATTTGCCAAGCCAGGAAGACTGTGAGAAACATTCAGCGTCGAGAAAAGAAGAAGGACAATGTGCCACTGCAGAATCGATGATGAGGCTCATGTTACTGCTCAAGCTAAGACGAAAGCGCCAGTTCATAATGAAGCTCATCCTCGAGCTGAAAATATGAAGGAGAGAAAGGACAAAGGTCTCGAGCTATGGAGGCAAACAGATCCATATGCGGCCAGGAGAAAAACAGCGATTGACTCAAGATTCCACACAAGAGAGCAACAAGACTTTTATGAGGCGGTGCTCATGGACAAGAAGCCAATTGTTGCCGACACAAGATCGTGGATTGGAAATACATCGGCGGTGAAGAGCACAGAGACTTTTTCCCACATGTGCATGAAAGCTTCCTTTGCTTGTGGGATTGCAGAGTTTGTTGGTCGGTCGATTGCTGGAACGATGAGATGATCATGCAATTCTATGCCACCGCACACTTCTATCCGGATGGCAGGATTGTATGGATGATGAAGGCGTAGATTTCATCTCTTGTTGAGGAATGGAGAGCATTGCTGAATGCACTGTTTCGGGAAGATGACATTGATGTGTATGGCATTAGAAGAAAAACCACGAGTCAATGAAGAACATGTATAATGAGGTTGATGAGAAGGGCGTAGAGATTTGGAAGCTTGGATCAGTCTACTATCTTGAGCAGGTCTCCCAACAACCAACACCATTACGAGGCATACTTTGATGCCTAAGTCAGGACCACCGCATGATAAGAGGGTACTCTATCAACATGCTGCACATTCTAGACCGAAGACACCTTTTAAGGTGATGGACACGATAGTTGAGACTATCAAGAGGAGCGGTGACCGTAAGAGGTCGTGTGGGTTTGCTCCGCATATTCGGATGCTCATTAATGCCAAGTTTGGCACGGACACCTACCTGTTGGATAGACCCCACTTGCCCTTCGCAGCCCTGAACATGAGGACAACGAGATTGTGATGATGAGAATGCTCCCACGTCGTGGAAGGACATGCTAAGTCTGAAGTCGCTAAACAAGCTAAAGCCGAGAAGGAAGCAGCAACAAAGCCCAAGAGTGTTGAGAACAACTTCTTGAAGCCACTCAGAGAATTGAGCTACGCTGCCGGCATAGTGCAATCTCGGAGAGCCTTGAGAGGATCGTTGAGGATAAGTTCCATGCTCGACGGGCGTCGAGTCAAGAAGCAGTCACCGTCAACAAGCTTGATGCAGATATCGAGGAAGCTAAGAGGAGAAGGCAGAACTTATGAAGGAGATGGAAGGTGACATGGTCCAGATGACTATGAGCAGCTGCTGCAGTGCCCACAAAGCCCAGATCATTTGCTATTCCGAGGTCGATCCTGGCTACCACATCGGCACCTCCTACAGCTCCGTCGGCCCAAAGACCAGCTCAAGATCCACTCCTCCAGCTCCACAGACTTCAGCAGAAGCTTTCGCAGATGCAGCCATCTCCACTCCATCGACGCAGACGGGAGCCGCCAGCAGAGTCCCGAGTGACGATTAGCTCTATACCTTTCAAACTTTTTGGTAACTTGTTGCCAAAGGGGGAGAAATTGTATAGATCATAGGGCTTCGAGAGAGAGAGTGCTCGTTTTTGCTCTTTCGTTTGCGGTTTTCCTTGAGACACTTTTGAGTTCTTTTGAGATACTCCGTGTGTTTGATACTACGCTTGCTACGTTTGCTCTATCTTGATGAGTGCTTGATCATACCGTGCTTAATGTGTGCTTGATGTCTATCATATTCCATTCATATCTTGTATGATCACTTACTCATGTCTTGGTGATTGGGTGCATGATATTCATTCTTATCATTTTGTGCGCTCCACCAAGATGTATGTGACATGGAAGAGTAACCCATGATCCTAATCGATTGTGCATTTGCATTCAAACGCAAATCTTAAATAATGCACAAATTTAGGGGGAGCTCTTGCTTATCACATACTTCTCAAAGCGACGATGTTATTCATTGATTATATCATTTGTCGAAGCTTTGATCTATATGTTGTCATCAATTACCAAAAAGGGGGAGATTGAAAGTGCAACTAATCCCCAGGTGGTTTTGGTAATTAATAACAACATATATATCATTGAACTAATCATTTCTTGAGTATATTTGAGAAAGTTCATTGATATGGGTATGGCAATGGTGATGATGTGGACCCCTCAAAATGCTAAGGAAAACATTGGCAAAAGCTCAAGACTCCATTTTTGGTTTAGTGATCCAAGATCACATTGAGTCCATAGGAAAGCCAATACTATTAAAAGGGGTGAGGTTATGATGATGATCTGGTTGCTCTAAAGTGCTTAGTGATTTATCTCTCAAACAATCAGCAATCTTTCATTCCAACATAAACTCATAAGTAATCTCGGTCCCACCGATTCCAAACTCACCACACCGAGATGAACCACCTCAGCCATATAGCCAAAACCCTAGAATCTCGGATTTTCCGATTCCAAACTCGGTCATTCCGAAATTGGTGTTGCCAACCTTCTGTAACCTTCTGTACTCAAATCGGTGTCACCGAGATGAGAAAGTCGGTCCCACCGAGATTGGCAAACCCTAGACTTTGGAAGAATCGGTCTAACCGAGATTGTATTTTCGGTCCCACCGAAAATCCCAACGTTCACAAGATTTGAACTTTCGGTCCCACCGAGTTGTCAACTTCGGTCTGACCGAGATTGCTCAAATGTGTGTAACGGTTGGATTTTGTGTGGAGGCTATAAATACCCCTCCACCTCCTCTTCATTCGTGAGAGAGCCATCGAAAGAACTACCACTCCTACCTTACATTTCGAGAAGAAAACTACCTACCCTTGTGTTGAGATCAAGTTGCTCCACTCCCACCATATGAAACTTGATTTCTAGTCTTTCCAAGTTGCTTTCCACTCAATCCCTTCCTCCACCACAGCCAAATCGGTGAGGAGAGTTGAGTGTTGGGGAGATTATCATTTGAAGCACAAGAGCAAGGAGTTCATCATCACCAACCCCATCTATTACCTTTTGGAGGGTGGTGCCTCCTAGATTGGTTAGGTGTCGCTTGGGAGCCTCCGTCATGATGTGGAGTTGAACCAAGGAGTTTGTAAGGGCAAGGAGATCGCCTACTTCGTGAAGATCTACCCCAGTAAGGCTAGTCCTCCGTGGGCGTAAGCCATGATGGCATAGACAAGGTTGCTTCTTCGTGGACCCTTCGTGGGTGGAGCCCTCCGTGGACTCAAGTGGCAGCCGTTACCCTCCGTGGGTTGAAGTCTCCATCAACGTGGATTGACGATAGCACCACCTATCGGAACCACGAGAAAAAATCTCCGTGTCTCCATTGCGTTTGCTCTTCTCCACCTCTCATTTACTATACATGCAATTTACTTTCCGCTGCCACAACTCTAGAATTGCATGTGTAGGGTGATACTTGACTTGGTTATCATTGTGAACTTGCTAAGAAACTACTCCAATCAAAAGGCTAAACTTTTAAGTTGTCAAGTAGTCTAATCACCCCCCCTCTAGACATACTTTCGATCCTACAATCCTCAACTCTTGTGCCGGTACATGAGCACGCCTGGAAAATTTCTAACATTCATCACACCGTTTAACCAAGTCCTCCGTGATCGGCATGTCTTTGTCAACGATAAAATCCGTGATTTAAACGCCTTTGCCACCGAGAGACTTTGAACCGGCGTGATGTCCACAATCCTTCATGGATTTCTCTTAAGATTTCACAGCCTTCCTCGGGAGAAACACACCGTTGAAATGCCCCCGATACATCGCAATGATGCAGCTCACCATTAAGAATCGTCATAGACTTGAGCGCGGATTATCTGCGGCGCCGAATCTCATCTTCGGCAATTCCCTCGAGTCATGTACGCAAGAAAAGGAACCGCCCAATCCGGAATAGCATGTAGTGCCGCCACCAATTGGGCCTCCGGATCGAGAATAGCCAAATCCGCTTCACCAGGAGTGGACGACGGGTTGTGCAATACGCCCAAAAGACATTAGGCGGGACGGTTTACGCTGAGAACCCAACCGCTTAAAGCGTCCCGCCGCTTAGTTCTTCCGGCGATCCACATGATCCACTTGATAACCCTTGAAGCAACCCGCAATATTATCCACTTCTCGATGATATGCGGCCATAAGCGGTCCTTGGAATCCCAAGTGCGGATACTTGCCGAGCCACCGGTCCGAGTCACCAAAGCACTTAACCCGCTTAAATTCATCTCTTTAGCCATCCGGAGACCATGGAGCAAGGCTTCGACTCAGCTGCATTATTAGTACAAAGGAACATTAAGCGGAGAACATAACAAAACTTATCACCTCATGGGGAAGTTAAAACGACTCCACCCCGAGCCTTCCAACTGCTGGATCCATCGAAATGAATAGTCCAATATGTGTGATCCGGCTTCTCCTCCGTGCTTGTAACTCCGCCCAATCATTAATGAAATCAACAAGTGCTTGAGACTTCACCGCTGTCCGTGGTATATACTTGATCCATGCGCCCAAGCTCTATGGCCCATTTGGCAATCCGCCGATCGCCTCCGGTTAGTATGATATCACCCAAAGGAGCTGAGCTGACCACCGTGATAGGGTGCCCTTGGAAATACTGCTTCAATTTCCGACTGGCCATGAAAACACCATAGACTAGCTTCTGCCAATGCGGATACCTTTGCTTGGACTCAATAAGCACCTCACTGATATAATAAACCGGCCGCTGAACCGGATATTCCTTGCCTGCCTCCTTCCGTTCTACCACAATAGCCACGCTAACTGCTCGAGCGTTGGCTGCAACATATAACAACAGTGGCTCCTTGTCAACCGGGGCCGCGAGAACAGGCGGATTAGCCAATTGCCGTTTTAAGTCCTCAAATGCTTCATTAGCAGCCGGACTCCAGACGAAATTATCTGTCTTCCTCAGCATCTGGTACAAAGGGATGGCCTTTTCTCCGAGGCGGCTGATAAACCGGCTCAGCGCAGCGATTCTGCCCGCCAAACGCCGAACATCATTGATACACTTCGGTTTAGCCAAGGAAGTAATAGCTTTAATTTTCTCGGATTAGCCTCAATTCCTCTGTTAGATACCAGGAACCCCAATAACTTGCCTGCCGGAACACCAAAGACGCACTTGGCCGGATTAAGCATCATTTTGTAAATGCGCAAGTTGTCAAAGGTTTCCTTCAAATCATCCACCAGTGTCTCCTTTTGTCTTGATTTCACCACAATATCATCCACATAAGCATGCACATTGCGGTCGATCTGTGTATGCAGGCAATTCTGTACACACTGCTGATACGTAGCCTGGGCGCTCTTGAGCCCAAAAGGCATAGATACATAGCAGAAGGCTCCAAAGGGAGTTATAAACGTTGTTTTCTCCTGGTCCTTAACCGCCATTTTGATCTGATGATATCCAGAGTACGCATCCAAAAAACTTAAACGCTCACAGCCTGCTGTGGCATCAATAATCTGATCAATGCGGGGGAGGGCAAAAGGATCCGTTGGACAGGCCTTGTTAAGATCGGTGTAATCCACACACATACACCAAGTGCCGTTTTTCTTAAGGACCAGCACCGGATTAGCAAGCCACTCCGGATGAAAGACTTCAATGATAAAGCCAGCTGCCAAAAGCCTGGCCACTTCCTCTCCAATGGCTTTGCCTTTCTTCGTTAAATCGGCGGAGGAACTGTTTCACCGGTTTATACTTAGGATCCACATTAAGTGTGTGCTCAGCGAGTTCCCTCGGTACACCTGGCATGTCAGATGGCTTCCATGCAAAGATGTCCCGATTCTCACGGATGAACTCGATGAGCGCGCTTTCCTATTTGGGATCCAGGTTGGCACTGACAGTGAATTTCTTGGACGAATCGCCTGGTACGAAGTCAACAAGTTTGGTCTCAGCTGCCGATTTAAACTTCAGATCCGATTCATGCTCTGAGTAGGTTTCTTTAAAGGGTCATATCTGCACGGATCAACGTTGTCCTTATAGAACTTCAATTCCTCCGTGGCACAGACCGCCTCTGCATAAGCTGCATCACCTTCCTCACATTCCAAAGCGACTCGGCGACTTCCATGCACCGTTATCGTTCCCTTGTAACCCGGCATTTTGAGCTGCAGGTAGATATAACAAGGTCGTGCCATGAACTTAGCATAAGCTGGCCGCCCAAACAAGGCGTGATATGGACTCCGGATCTTTACTACCTCAAAGGTTAGTTTTTTAGACCGGGAATCGTGCTCGTCTCCAAAAGCCACATCCAGGGCTATCTTACCAACAGGATAAGCAGATTTGCCTGGTACTACACCATGGAACACTGTATTGGACGGTGTGAGATCCTTGTCGGTTAGACCCATGCGACGGAAAGTTTCATAGTATAGTATATTAATACTGCTTCCTCCATCCATAAGCACCTTAGTGAACTTATAACCCCCCACCTGAGGGTCTACCACCAATGCCAGCTGGCCCGGATTATCAACCCGGGGGGGGGGGGATGGTCCTCTCTGCTCCATACGATAGGCTGCTCCGACCAGCGTAAATAACGTGGCAAGGCCGGTTCAACAGAGTTCACTGCTCGCTTGTGAAGCTTTCGGTCGCGCTTATCCAAGCTAGTTGTGAAAACATGATATCGCCCATTGTTCAACCGCTGGTTGGCTCGATAACCCGATTGCTGCTGCTGCCGCTTTGTTGCCGTTCTGAATATTCTCGATTATTGTGACCGCTACGATTGAGACCTGAACCGAAGCTCCATCGTGACCGGCCCATGGAAACCAGATCCTGAATCGCCACCGACTTCGGTCATACCGAAAGCATTAGAGTTTTTGAACTCCTGCATAATATAACAATCTTTCGAGAGATGGTTATTTGGGGACTCCTTCGCCCCGTGCTTGGGGCAAGGTTGATTCAACAAGTAATTCAAACGGCTCGCATTAGGATTTGGACCCGATTTGCTTTGCCTCTGCGCGCCGCCTCACATCTGTGCATTAGTGTTGGCCACGAAATCCAGTTGCCATCGCTGGCGCTTGCCTCCGCTTTCCATGACCCGCCAGATTTGTCTTGTTGCCCCTTGAGTTGCCATTTTTCTTTCCTTCCCGCTTCATCATCATCAGCCTCGGGATCCTTGGTCCGTCCGAATCAGCATATTTCACCAAAGCGCCATGAGGGTTCCCATGTCATTACTGTAACCGCTTCATGCGCCCCAATTTCAATTTTAAAGGCTCAAACCGGCAGTTGCCTTCTAGGGTTAAGATTGCAGAGTCAGTGTTGATCCTGTCAGAGGAGTGCAAAATCTCCGAAACACGGCGTATCCAACGGGTCGCTGACTTCTTCCTCCCGGACACAAGCCGCTAGGTCTACTATGGACTTGGGCTGCTTACATGTATCCTTGAAATTCTGGATAAGCCGGGCCCGTAACTGGGCCCATGAGCTGATAGAGTTGGGCGGTAGGCTCTTCAACCAAGTACGAGTCGTGCCTTCAAGCATCATGGTGAAGTATTTTGCACACGCGGCCTCATCCACATCTAGCATCTCCATGGCCATCTCATAACTTTCAACCCACGCTTGAGGACAAATCGGCGGTGTAATTCGCACCTTGCGGACCCTTAAAGTCTTTGGGCAGGCGACATTGCATAAAGCGGGGATCAAACAGGCACCCCTAAAGCGGATGCGACTCTGGTCCGGCGAAGGTGGTAGGGCTAACCGGTGTATGTTGACCAGCGTCATCTGCGCCGCTAATTGGCCTCCCTTCGTGCCTCGCCCGATCCACCACCTCCGAGCATCACGAATACCACCCGTCGAGTTATTGCCACGGGCCGCTTCACGGTCCCGTTGCTTGATATGGCCGGTTCATCCACGCTACCGCTATAGCTCCGCTTGGACGGGCGAGTGAATCCGATCGCGCTATATGAATATGCCTCTGTTGAATCGGTGCCGGAGAGCTCCTTAACCCCGGCGTCTCATCGCTTGTGGGGAATCCTTCGACCGGATAGCCTCCAATCGTGAGGCAACTGCAACAAGGTTGTCCATAGGATTAGAATAATGACTGGCGGTGTTCGAACGGCGGGGAACCACTATGTTCGCTCAGAGGCTCCATCTGGGCGCGGTTGGACCGCCGCCTCGGTCTGGTGCTCGATCCGGTTTGCCTCCGGTGCCGAGGCGGATTCTCGGGTCCAGCTCACGGGTGCGAAGAGATTTCGGGATCAAACCCTAATGGTAGGCGTGATCTGATTTCCGCTTCAACACCTCTGCGCGACGCACTCGTCAAGCATGAGTTTGTAAGCTTTGGGCGCCCAGAGCGGCTCGCTCTGCAGCCATCCGCCTTTTTCGCCGCCAGATCCGCTTTGGCTTGTGTGATCTGCTCTTTTACTTTCACAATTTCTGCATTATGAGCCTCGATCCATTTGGGTTGTCCTTCGCCATAAGCGCAGCTAGTGCATCAAACAGATCGATAGAACTTGAACGGCGGGCGACCGGGCCTCCGCTTCGCCGCCATCGCCGCTGCTGATCCGGAAAGTATCGCTGCGATGGTTGAAGAGTGGTTCACGCTCGCATACCGCCATGAATATTCCAACCCGTTGATCGCTTGGGGGTCCGGAATCTATCGCCATCGGAATAGCCCCGATCATATCGCCCTACAACTGGTACAATGACTCCGTCTCTCTGTTGAAGATTAAATCGCCGAATAAACGACGGTCTCACTACCGTGTTCGAACCGCGTCGTGTTCTCCTCCGTGGATGACTCCAACGAAGACATGCTTCATGGCCGGTTTAACTGGGTAGGTCGTGCACGCCGAGCCGTCTCGACGAGGTCGGTGCAGATGTCCGGCTCAGGCCTGGGCTCCCCGATCTTGCCGATGAAAACATGTATGCCACCAAAGGGGACCCGTACCCGTACTCAATTGAATCGGCCTCGGGACCCCATCAGCGTCGTCGATGTAGATCCGCCGCGACGACTCTTGGTCATCCGCCCACGACGTAGCCTTCGAGTCCTTTGAGCTTGCCCTCCAAGATCGTCAAACCATCGGCGATAGCCCCACGGTGGGCGCCAACCGTCGTGGATTTGTCACGGCGGATGTCCTAGTGAAAGGACTTAGTCGCGAGCCATCGCTACGGGTTTACTTGAAGGGTTAAAGCGGACACAAAGACACAAGGGTTTATACTAGTTCGCCCTTCGATGAAGGTAAAAGCCTACGCCTAGTTGTGATGGAATTGATGTGGTCTCGATGGCTAGGAGCAAACAAGCTTCGCTTAGGCTCGAGTTGTGGTTGTTCGTCCTTGAACCGTCGCCGGTCGCCCCTTATATACACAGTGACGCCTGTCGGTTCATAGAGTCCCAACCGTTCATACTGTATCCCGGTTGGTATCTCTCTATTCCTAACTTACAACACAAGTATACATCAGGCCGGTTTACGGCTACAAGTTCTAAACCGACTATAGGCCTTGGGCCTTTCTCTGCTTATACCGCTAACAGAGTTAACCCGGCCCAAGCTGGCCGGTTTACACCTAGTGGTAATATCCCCAATAGGTGTGGTTGAATTGACAACTCAACTGCTAATACTTACAAATATTCTTTGGCTCCCCTTGTGTTGAATCAATATATTTGGGTTGGATACTCTATCCTCGAAAACTGTTGTGATCCCCTATACTTGTGGGTTCGAGAAGAGTTGTCAGTCGGTGTGGATTAATATCATCTAGATCTGTATATATCTCTAAACATCGAGTGGAGGGCTAGGTTTCAGGAAACCTTGATCATGTGGTCAACAACAAGAGCCAAGTTTTTCTGTCGATAGTCCTGGTGGCACAGGGAAGACTTACCTGTACGAGGCACATCTTGCTAAAGTCCTTTCATTGGGGAAATTATCTAGCAATATCCGGTGTAGCTGCATCAATCATGCCCGGTCGATGCACCGCCGACGTTAGGTTCAAAATTCTGATTAGGCTGGCGGATAATAGCATCTGTAATTTCACCAAGCAGAATGGTACCTAAGAGTTTCTCGAGAGTGTATCTCTCATAATCTCAAAATAATTTGCCATGACGAAACGTCAAGCAGTTGAGGCACTTTATTGGTCACTACGGGATATCATGGGATGTGCTATGCCGTTTGGGGGAAAGGTTGCGGTGTTTGGAGGGGATTTTAGACAGATCCCTTCAATGGTCACGTGTGGGACAAGAGCATATCACTGAAACCATGCTACAATGATCATATATGTGGGGGGATTAGAAAAATATGCCTCACACGTAATATGAAGGCACAAACTAGCCTCTGGTTCTCCAAATACCTCTTCAGAATTGGCAATGAAATTGAGGAGACACTTGATGATGATAATGTGTGTTTTATCGGTCAACTGTCTGTTGTAGCAGCATCAATCATGTCCGGTGGACACGCCGCCCACTCTAGGTTCAAATACGGTTGAGGCGATCTGTGATGACATTGTGATAGGTTACACACTCGCTGACATAGCAGTCAAGAATTTTATCAAAGATGTGTTCCCATCGCTTTAGGTGAATGCATCGTCCGGTGCCTACATGGGCACATGTGTTATTGTTTCTACCAAGAATGAGCATGTGGACGACCTGGATGCAAAGATGATTGACATATTTCTTCACCAAGAAAAGGTATAGTGTAGTTTCGATTTCGTCGGTGATGATGCATTCAATATCTGCACAATTGACTTTCTGAACAACCTCACTCCGAATGACTTACCCCCACATGTTCTAATAGTCAAAGTCAATTGCCATGTCATTCTGCTCTAAAACCATGACCCACATAAAAGATTGTGCAATGGAACAAGATTGATGATTAGAGCATTCCAAAATAACGCAATTGACGGTGAGATTGTTGGTGGGCAAAATGCTAGAAAAAGATTTATCATCCCTAGGATCCCTTTGGCGCCCTTGGAGGATATTTTACTTCCTTTGAAGTTGAAGAGGAAACAGCTCCCTGTTCGTTTGTTTGACAATGATCATGAAAAAAGCTGAGGGCAAACCATCCCAATTGTTGGTGTTTACCTTCCTGAGCACGTATTTTCGCATGACCAACTTTATGTTGCACTATCAAAGGTTGTGTCAAGGCAGACAACTCGGATTCTGGCAAAGTTAAATAAAGAAATAGATCCCACGGGTAAAAGCACCAAGAACATTGTGTACAAAGATGTCTTGGAGGGACAACACAAGTTTGCTCTCGAAACTCTCCAAACTTTGGATTCCTATACGTATGATAGCTTTTTGAAGTAACATTATATATGTTTCTAATTGCAACTTTCCTATACAAAGATGTCTAGTCCCACCTGTAGGCACCATAGAGGATCTATACTCATTAAGATCCACTGTCGGTCATTACTTTCATGCTTCCACTACTTAGTTTTTTACCTAATGTATAATATGCAATCTATTTCCATTGTTGTGTTTTACATTATGTAGTTTCGTTATGTATTTGCATATTTTTTGCATAATGTGGATCCAAATTGCATAAGAAAACCTTTTTTCAAAATATCAGTCCAAGGTGTCCTTATGTATATGGAAGTACAATATAACTTGTACTAAATCCTTTGTTGGTTTCTTTTACTGATCTTTTGCAAGAACTTGTAGATGCAACCTTCCTTCTCTCCTGATCTCAAAGGACTCGCCATGACTGCATGGGTGACCATCTCCCCCATGATGCAACGCTTGCAGGATTGAGTGTCTTCCTCCCATCATCTCCTCTCGCAAGTATGAGTTGCTTGTGCGTGAGCTAGGTGCCAGAGACACGCCTGAACTTGCAGTGGCTGACTGAACCCAATTCAGCATCATGTGGGTTCATTTTGCCTTTGGATCCAACATTGGATTCAGTAGGTTTCATACCACCCCTAACATCCTAACTCTACATTCAGTTTGTAATCCGGGTATCTACCATGTTAACTTGCATTTAGCCATGCTGCTGCAATGGCCATACCAGAAGGCATGGAACACGGGCATGTATGCTCTAGACTAGAATCTGAATTTTGGAGAAGCTTATTTGAGTTGATTACTGTTGAATTGTGTATGGGCTTTATTTTTGCTGTGGGTAGTAGCCGACTCGGGCATGGGCCCAGACCCACGTCTCCCTACCCGATCGGCTATATATTGGAGGCATAGGCAACCCTAGCCGTCATCCAGATCATATCGCATCTATTCTACCTCCTCGCGCATAACCCCGCTCTTTTGTGATCCTGCACCAGAAGAATGACGGTTAGATTTTTGGGGAGCGTCCCAGGCTCAACCACTTGTTATTGTTTGTTTCCGTCCTCTACTTCGACTACGTCCTCGACCTCCCCGACTTCACGTGGGTGAAAACTTCGAGGCCGCCAAAAAGAAGGCTATCGAGGATGTTGTTGCTGCCACCGTGGCTTTGACCTGGTCAACCGGAGGGTATGTTCTATTCATCATTTTCATGTTTATTCCTATGTTTGCCGTATTATATGTTTACATAGATGTATCTGTTGTACGCGTATCGAGGATGTATCAATACGAGATTAATATTTTAAGCGCTGTTATCATGATTTATTTATGGATTAAATCAATTGAAAAATTGCTAATTTATCCAACAATTACTTCTTTAGAAAATACTTGCACAATTCAATTCCTACTAGTTTTTTCAGTCCTTATCCACATAACACATGGAACTAGGCAATAATTATGGTTGGTGGTGCGTCTCCGATCATTGGATTGCTCCCACCTAGATCTGTCTGTGGCAGTGGTCAAGAGGTAAACTTACTGGAGTTGTGTATGCTTTGGCAAATTGCAAATGGAATTTATTTATTTAAAGCTGCAGATGAAAATAAAATGTACTTATGTGTCACTGAACTTTCTGGAGTTGCATGGATGGATATATAAGCAGATGTCATGCTTGAAGACGGAGGCAAGACCGGTACAGCACAGTACAGCACATCACTTGTGTGATCCTCTACCAGAGTCATGAAAAGGAGCTAGTAATTTTCCCTCCCTTTTCAGCTTTTCAATCCCTTTTCGAAAAGAAAAAAAGCTTTTCAATCAAGGAAGAAAAATGTGCTAGTCATTTCTCCTAAAACATGTTATTGAAATGCTTCTTCTTTCCCCTCATGCATATGCAAAGAAGAGAAGAGGGGAAATAGAGATGCGCTTTCATACATGTAATACTGATGTTGACACTCAGAGTCACAGGACACGAAAATACAAAGTCTGTACTTAACACTTGCGTTAGCCTGGTTGCTTACTGTTTCTTGTGCTATGCTTGCCTTTTAGGAGGACAGATCGAAAAAGAACCCACTCAACACCAGTTGGTCTGTTACATGTCTGAATTCTGAATGATTGAGGACGGGCTAACACATGGTGTTGCTCCCTAGTCCCTACCCATTGTGACAGGGCCACCTAGATCTGATGCAGTTCGTAACCAGTGTCAAGTTCATATGCACTCTTACTTACCAGTGATATCGGACAGGCGAAGAGAACCTAACCTCACCTTTGACCGATCCTTCCCTTGCTTTCACTTCACTCAAAGTTATACTCCTTTACCAGTCAACTGCTTCGGCTGATCAGATCCTACATAATCTCACGTTCCAAGCAGGGCCACTAGGATTATCTTGAGTAAACTTGGCAAAGGCAAGCAAACATGTGAGGACAGTAGGTATACCCTCCAAAAGTTGAGTTGCAGCACCCCATACACATACACATACACTGTAGCAGATATGTTTACACCTGCTCATTTGAACACATCATAAACCAAGTAGAGAACACCAAAAACCTTTAAGAAATCTTGATTGATTTGCAGAGTCAAGGTTAGATGCCACACGGATGGAGAAAGCATTTGATTGTAACAGGAAAACATGACAGCTCCACCATAACTAATCTCTTAACTCCCTGACTAGTCTCTTGATTGTAACAGGAAAGTAGAGACAAAGAAAAAAAAATAGCATGATATTTACAGCACAAATAGGAGTACCTAAGTAAACAATTCAGCTTGACAGAAGCCAGAGACCTACGCTCCACACCCTTAGATGCAAAGAACAGCATACCAAACCCTAAGATTACAAGAATTAAACATCCAAATTTGACAAAATAAATTGCAATAATTCAGCTTGACAGCTCTTCAGATGCTGATGAGATTAGGAGGCAGTGAAGACGGCGAGCTCGGTTGCTGCTGTTGGTGCTGCTCCTTTGCTTCATCGGTTGCAGGCTCCACAGTTTCAGGAGGTCCTACAGGACCAGATTCATCACCATCACCACTACCAGTAAGCTGCTCCTCTCCAAGCTTCGTACTCGGCTTGGGTAGCTCACTGAGGATTTGCACCACCTCCCGCATTGTGGGTCGCTGCACGCTCTGTTCCTCCACACAAAGCAACGCAACATAGAAGACGTGCATTACCTCATGCACGGGCACTGTTGACAGCCTTGGGTCCATGATCTTGATAACCTGCTCCCTTTTGGAATCCGTCATCATCTTGATCCAGTGAACAATGTCCACACCATCGCCAAACTCCCCTACCGGCTTCTTTCCCGTAATCAGCTCAAGAAGCACTACACCGAAGCTGTAAACATCGCTCTTTTCATCCACCTTGAGAGTATACGCGTACTCTGCAAATTCAAAGTGACAGTTCGATGTAAGATTAATGTATCTGCTTGTACAGACAGACGGTCGGCTACTAGTGAAGTCAGTGGAAAGAACACTAATGATCTATGCGCTTGAAGCGGGTGGCCAGCGAGGTGTCGGTCCTATATATGACTAGTGTTGCCGATATGTCAGGGTTTTTATATCCTTTTATCAGACTATTCGTGTTTGGCTGTGCATCTTAGTTATGCAGAGGACGGGTGTTGCTCATCATGCTTTGTATCCGCTTGATGCTACATTTTGAGTTAATAAAAGCGCCCCTTATCGGAAACAGTAGTGATTAAACCAATCTAACAACATGCAGTGGAATACAATATCAGATAAAAATGTAAAGTGGAACATAGACTAGAAAATAACAGATTTACAGTTTAATAACAGTACTAAAGCATCAGAAATAAGGAACTGAAATTCAACTGCAGACAACAATAATGAACAGAACATGGATAATTTTTGAGACAGTGCTATGTGTTGTATATGGTTTATAAGCATTTCCAAACTGTAATGAGGACTGATCTTTTACCTGGAGCAATATAGCCGTAAGAACCGGCAATGGCTGACATGCACTCTGATGTGCCAGAGTCCTGCAAGAACTTGGCAAGCCCGAAATCAGCAACATGTGCTTCAAAATCAGAGTCAAGGAGAATGTTGTTTGATTTGACATCGCGGTGCAGGATGGGTGGTGAGCAATCATGGTGAAGGTAGCATAGCCCCTTGGCAGCCTCAACAGCTATCTTGTACCGAGTATCCCAGTGCAGGTGGCCGCCCTTCTTTCCATGGAGTAGCTCCCCCAGGCTGCCATTAGGCATATACTCATACACCAGGAGATTAGTTTCATTGTTGGAGCAGAAGCCAAGCAGCCGCACAATGTACCGGTGCCGAATCCTCCCAAGAGTTTGTATCTCGGCAGAGAAACCATGGTCATGCGACGAGCCACGGCTCATCGTGGAAAGCCTTTTCACCGCAACATGGTCACCATCTGGCATCGTCCCCTTGTACACGGTCCCAGCTCCACCTTTGCCAATCATGTTCTCCTCCTTGAGGCTATCCAGCACGTCGTCGCAGGTGAATTCAAGGCGCTGGAACGCGGTGAGCCTCCATGCACGCGCTTCGCTGGCTTTCTTCAGTGACCGGGCTTTCAAGATTGCCATGGCAGCAAATGCAATGGAGAAGGCAAGCAAGACGAGGACGATGATCAGCTTGAGGCTACTGGACAGTCCACCATGAGTGTGTGCGCCATGGTCTGTGCCAGCACCGCCGGGGCGGCATGGCCCGAGGTATGGTCCACACAAGCCTGGGTTGCCGACGAAGGACGTGGCGTTGAAGTAGCTGAACTGCCCGGTCACCGGCACGAGCCCAGACAGGTTGTTGTATGAGAAGTCCACGGCCGTGAGGCTCTGCATCGCAGCAATGGTTACTGGTATCTCTCCATCAAGCTGGTTCCGGGACAGGTTCAGATAGTTCAGTATCCGCATGCCTGAAATAGCCGGCGGTATATCTCCAGACAGCTTGTTCTGGCTAACATCAAGGTAGGTGAGCAACCGGCATTTCCCAATCTCCGGCGGCACGCCACCATCGAATGAATTGCCGCTCAGGTCAGCCTTGGACAGCTGTTGTAGCCGTCCAATCTCCGGCGGTATTGCGCCGGTGAACGCATTCTGATCAAGAAGCAGCTTCTGCAGCCCAGAGAAGCTCCCAATGGATGCCGGCAATGCGCCGTTGAGCTGGTTGTTGGAGAGGCTGATCCCCCCAAGATTCGGCCCGCCCGCGCTCACCACAGCCGGGAAGCTGCCCGATAGGAGGTTGTCCTGGAGCTCCACCTGGGTCAGATTCGGCAGCTCGAATAGACCTTCGGGGATTGAACCATTCAAGAAGTTCTCGCCGAGGCGAACGCGGGTGAGCGCCTTGCATTTCCCGAGAGAATCCGGGATTGGACCGAAGAGCGAGTTTCCGAGCGCGATGAGCGTCTCCAGCTTGCCTCCGGCGCAGAGCTCCGGCGGGAGGGTGCCCGTGAGCCTGTTCGACGAGAGGTCCAGCAGCTGGAAGCGGCCGTTACGGCCAAGGCGGCGCGGGATGCCGCCGGTGAAGTTGTTTTCCCACAGCTGCAACACCTCGAGGCCGGGCAGGTCGCCGACGAACTCGGGGATGTCACCCCTGAGCCTGTTTCGGAAGAGGTTGAACAGGGTGAGGTTCTTGAGGGCCGCGAAGGTCGCCGGAATCTCGCCGGAGAGCGCGTTGTTCGACAGGTCGAGCGAGCTGAGGCTCCCGAGTCGACCCAGCACCGGCGGGATGCCGCCGGTGAGCCCGTTCACCTGCAGGAACAGCGTGTCCAGCTTCGCGAGATTCCCGAGCTCCGGTGGGATCTCGCCAGAGAGCCCGCAGTTGGCCGCGTCGAGTCGCACAAGCTCCGTCATGTTCCCCAGCTCTGCCGGTATCCCCCCGGAGTAGTTATTGTAGTAGCCTATGTAGAGCTCTCTGAGGCTCGTCAAGTTTCCCAGTTCTGGGGGTATCTTCCCTGACAGCTCGTTGCCGGAGACGGCGAGATACTGCAGCCTCCTCCACCCGCCGTACTCTGGCGGAATCTCCCCGGAGAAGAAGTTGCCTCCGAGGTGGAGGTGCCGGAGCTGCGCCATCCTGACGACCTCGAGCGGGAGCGAGCCGGTGAAGTTGTTGTTGTACAGATCAAGAACCCGGAGCGCGCGGAGCCGCGCGAGCGGCGGCGGGAAGGAGCCGTTCAGCAGGTTGCTGGAGAGGTTGAGGTAGACGAGGAGCCCGAGCCGGGAGAGCGACGGCGGAATGGGACCGGAGAGGGAGTTGGCGGCGAGGTTGAGACGCGCGAGGTAGGGTAGCCGGGAGAAGGCGCGTGGGACGGCACCAGAGAGGTTGCGTCCGGAGAGGTCGACGCCGACGACCGCGCCGGAGCGCGGGTCGCACGACACGCCAGACCACGCGCAGAGGCCAGTGCTGGCGTTCGACCACGACGCGAGCGAGCCGGTCGGGTCATCGAGCGCGGCCTTGGCAGCAAGCAGCGCATCCGCGTCGCCGCCGGCCGCCTCCCTGACGGCGAGCGCGGCGAGCAGGACGAAGAGGGGGAGGTGGTGGTGGCCCATTGGGGCGCGCGTTCTTGCCCCCGTCCTCGGGGAGTGGAGACAGGAGTCAAGAGGGGAGTGTGACTGGTCCGGGAAGAGGGAGAGGAGCAGAGGTAGCTCGTGCTCATTTCTTGGATGAGCATGCGGTGTCACCTAGTGGCTGGTACTAGTACTAGTAGAAAACATGTGATTCGTTCTTGGATTTTGTGTCATCCTAGGCCTCTTTTCTTTTACTAGTAAGCTTGCAGGTGTAATGCCCGTTTTGATAGAAATTCATTAGAAAATAATATTTAAATATATGAAACTTACACTTTTAGTTTACATATAGCGATATCTTACCTGAGCAGTGGTTTATTGTACATTTCACATACTTTATAAATTTAAATCTTGATGTAATATATACTTAACAGACTTTCCTAAAGCGTAATGAAATTAAATCCGCCACCAGAATTCACCGATCAATAATCTTAATGAACACCCTTCCGGACCCAGAAAAATACCTATTATCATCCAAACACCTATATGGGGCCTATCAGATCATCGCAATGAAAAAAATCGGATAGGTAAGTTAAAATTAATCATAATATATTTCTCACAATATTACAACAGCTACAGTTCACCATCATTTAGCTGCTGAGACCATCGCCGGTGTTGCCCGAAAAAACATCCTCATAGCTTAATGTTCTCCCTGACAACAATCTGCGGGCCTAATCCTCTTTTTCTGCATCTTTTAGCTCATATCGTTCCTTCTTTCCATGCTACATGTTATTTCTAATCATAATCAACAATTATAAAACAAACAATGTAAGCCCACATACATGCTATAGCGTATATATTTCAATTGCAGCTTCATACACAAGGAATATAGTAAGCGTGCACAAGCAATGCCGCCTCGACTGATGTTACAATCAGATATGCAAATTCTAAAGGTATTATGATTACACTAAAAATATGACAATCAACCTATAATTTAAATGATTTTCAAGCAACACTACAATTTAGCATCATATGCATGGAGCGAAGACACCTGATTACCTTAGTATGTCTTAATACACTAACCAGTTCTTGTACAACATAAGGGGTGCATGTTGTATGCGGCTTCATTCTCAGTGTAGTTGATTAGATGCACCAAAATTCTTATCTCACAACTATACTTTATGAGAACCACAGGTCATTATCTAGAGAGTTTTCATGAGGTAGAATGAAAAAATGAAATATTAAATATTCACCCTGCAAATTGTTTGGTTCGATTCTTTCACGTTCCATGAGTGCACAAACCAAAAAGCAAAATAACCAGATAGAGATGCTACGTACATTGGAAACCAGTTGAAATCATGCAATGTTGATTGCATACTTGTTTGTCTATGGAACATCCGCCTTGAAAGCAATACAATGACAATTGTTCTTCGCAAAATCAACAGTTTGCTCGCTCCTTGTCTCAAGAGACAAAAATGAAATCAAATATATCTTGAGAAAAGTAAATATAGAAATTTCATCTAAAAATATAATATAAAACCGATGTCAGCCACATGAGAGTTCCACTTTGATTCCTACAACCTCATTTGAAATCTCAACAAATTAAAGTACATTATGCATATTCATCAATGACAAAATAATTCAAGTCAGTGTATGCTATAAAGGAACGAATCCAATCTATCTAAATATCATGAATAGACAATCACAAACTACACACCCACAAATATAGTATTTACAACAATAATTCCAAGGGAAAACAAGCTTTAATAAAAAAAAGGCTCCACCATATTTATCCTTCAAGTTCAAATAGAATCACTATATCAACACATGAACAAATAATAACTTCCATTCGGATTTTCCATTCTAGTTCTGTGATTCATCACCGCAGAACAAGCATATATTTCCAACATACGTGACCAAAACTACACTTATGATATGAGGCAAAGTAGCGTACGGATATTTTGCCAGGGTGTTTTTTGTGAAGGAGTATAAAGTCCTAATGTATAAGATTGTGCAAAAGAAACACCGGCGTGGTGGATATATGAATTCCTCTAAGGTTAGCTGATGGATGCAACTCCAAAAACCAAGCATGCTTTATTTTGAACAGAAGGTCCATGCCAACTTTATTATAGACAGACATCAAGTCAAGTGGATGATATGCACACATTCATTGGAAAATAACTGCCAAGATGACAAGGCTTTTTGTCACTCGAATTTAGTCTTTCAACTTTATAAAGATTGGCATATAATTGTCTGCTGCTAACAAATGGCCCAGTACATCGGTATAAATAATAATGTTGTCATCAAGTCTAGGTCCTAGATTTTTAAAATGGCAGTACTATTCATGAAACAGGCAATCCGTGGTTCAGGAAAGCATCTAATTTACATTAAATCGAAGATCGATGTGATTGATCTCTATATCTTACGGCTGAGCTGATCATAATTACGTAAAACAACATCAAATAAATTTTTGGTCCGGATCAACACCACCAAACGATCTTGAGAAGGATAGCTAGAATGGATTTTATCTCCAGTAATATTGGAACAATGCCTGCAAACAGAGGAGATGGAACGGGACTTGCATTGCCAGAATAATGCTGGTGTTGAGATGTTGCCGGCGACACAATGCCAATGTCATTCAACATGTGGTGTTGGTAGACGGTTGGGATGTTGACGGCGTTGCCACATCCAAAGCCGTTGGTGACGGATGAGAGGACGTGTGCGGCATCATCGAACACGCAGATTGCTACCACAAAATAGTTCATCAATCTAAATTATCTGTCTAGAGCTAGCTCCAATGTCGAATAATTGCATCTAAGGCGAGCGGTCTTACACCAACTCGAATATCATGGAAGAGGCGCCCATCGCTTGATCTCAAACCGCCTTCGTTCGCACCTGTTCTCTTCTCCTACATGCATCCTTTCCCCATCTCATATCGGCCTTCTTGTACCCACACCAGTCCCCCGCCCACAACGCCTTACTTCTCCTTCTCCCGCCAAAGACAAACACTGCAAGGATTTTAATAAAAAATTGATTGGTTCAAAGATAAATACATTTTTGTTAATTCATCATAGTCGTAATATCCTCACTACTTCAAGCAACCACTGAAACGGTACCATAAACATCACAAATTTGCAAATAAAAATTGGAAGGAAGGATAAGTGGAATACCAGTTGTGTGGCAGTGGAATAATTGAAAGTTATGGACCAAGAATAATCCAAATCGACCTTCTATCATTCGTCATGTTCATCTCTGAATCCGTACACCATCTAGTTTTCCAGACTAGGATCCTGAATAGTGTTGGAGTTGTGTCGAATATTGTGTACAAGATGGGTTACAGTTGGACTTATAGTTGTACTGTGTTTAGATAGGATACGGAGTCGTGTCCAAGTAGGACACTTGTATCCTAGGCCTCTCATATATAGCGGAGCTAGACACACGATGTAACCTATGCCAACATAATAGCACCGGAACGCAGGGGAAGCCGGCGGCATGTGCCGGTGTCCAGGGCGACCGGGTGCGGTATTGTGATGGTGTCACGGGGAGGAGCGCCCGTAGTCAGGCCCCGGGGATGTAGCCATATCGGTGAACCTCGTTAACAAATCTCGGTGTCGTGCTCGTGTGATTGTTTGGTCCTCGGATGATCGACGATATGCCTCGAATTTATTATAACAAGTGGTATCATGAGCTAGGTTATTCGAATGCTGTGGACTGTTGATCTAGAGGAAGGAAGAAACCATCGACGGAAGTCTGCAGGAAGCAATCGTAATACGGGATAAATCATCGGCGAATTACGATGCAGGAGCAGATGTATTTGTCGTGTGGTATCTTCGATGAAGCAATTGGAAGCGGAGTCGGCTAGATTGGATCGGAAGCAGCAGGCACCTGGCAGCGGCAAACTTTGTGGTCGTGCTGCGGCACGTGGCACAATGCCCAGGAGGGGCTGGCAGCGAAAGCGTGACACAAAGCGGTAGGGCCGAGGCGAGGTTCTCACGTGGGTGCAGCCCAAGCAGGTTTAGACCGGATTGTGGGTTAGCATTGTTTTTTGTGAGGGAAAAGCATGTGCTACAGGCCAAGGCAGTAAAGCCCGAGGCGGGGCTAGTGTGTGTGTGCAAGAGGTGCTGGATGAGGTGTCGTGCTGAACCGAAGGAATCAAGACTGAGATTTTGTTTGGATAAAAAAATCTGCATTATATATGGTATTGACGTGGCATGGACAACAACACAACAAAGAAAGAGTGCTTTGGAGGAGACTACCAAGAAAGTCAAAATTTCTTTTGGAAGTGTTGCTAATTGCACACGAGGTTTACTATGACAATGGCAGATTGGTGATGTGCATATAAGGCTTGTGGAGTCTCGAGCATATCATGCAGACTAGATAGTCTGACGGATCGACGCGAGTCGGTTGGTACAGAAGACGGTGGTGGGATCAGCGGCGACGACATAGGAGCGTGCTGCTGATGGTGACCGACTTCTGGGCGTGGAAACACGTGGCGCGAGCCCGAGGGCTTGTATGGCTTCGACAAGACTATGGCGTGGGGTTGATTCAAGATGGCGTACGCATGTGAGCTTGAAGTCGACGGGACACGAGGGTGGACTGATCAACCACCATGGAGTCATGTTGAAGGTGGAGCTGGATTGAAGGGCTACAGTGTAAGGATCCAGAGAATCGAAGCCTATTCAGCGGACGGGGAAAAAGCGAGGGACACGTAATTCGGACTGGAGCCCAGTGGTCTGATGGAAGTGTGAAACTCGTCATCGGTCGGTGATGATCGGTGGTACTCTGCGGTGGGGTTGAGTGGTGTGGTTCGTGACCCTTGAGACTCGACCAGGACAGCAGAGGCTCGACGCAGTAATAGCGGCGAGGCATGCGGTATGCACGGGACATGGAGATGGGCCAGGGCTATGGTGGTCATACATGTGGTGAGACAACTGCGAATTTGACTCGGGATGACTATAAGCAATGGTGAAATTTCTTTAAGTTTCAGACATGCGGTCAAGAAAAGAGCGGTGATGTTGAGTTCAGGTAACTCTTATGTGTGACACCCAATATGTGAGTTGTTCACTTTCACGCAGGTCAGTGATCGGTGTGTGATGGCGTTGGACTGATACTCTGGAAGTTGGGAGCGCAAACTAGAGTAACGTGGAACTTTATTTCGCTCGAGTGTTGACTGTGGTCAAGAAAAAGAAGGGACTACAAGTTGCAGGTGGAGTCATATGGAGTCTTTGGAGTAGCAGCGGTGCTCATGGGATAAGCTCAAGTCCAATGTACATGGAAGTTTGACGCATGGACAAATTCAGGATGGTGGAGAATATTCGCCAAGGTGGAGTTTGTTGGAGTTGTGTCGAATATTGTGTACAAGATGGGTTACAGTTGGACTTATTGTTGTACTGTGTTTAGATAGGATACGGAGTCGTGTCCAAGTAGGACACTTGTATCCTAGGCCTCTCATATATAGCGGGGCTAGACACACGATGTAACCTATGCCAACATAATAGCACCGAGAACACGGGAAGCGGCGGCATGTGCCGGTGTCCAGCGACCGGGTCGGTATTAGACGGTGTCACGGGGAGGAGCGCCCGTAGTCAGGCCCCGGGGATGTAGCCATATCGGTGAACCTCGTTAACAAATCTCGGTGTCGTGCTCGTGTAATTGTTTGGTCCTCGGATGATCGACGATATGCCTCGAATTTATTATAACAAATAGAAAGACCAAACACACTAAAGCAAATCAACTAAAGGCGCAAAAATAAGTATGAGTCGGCTACTCAGAGTCAGAATTCAGAAAGTAACTCGTCTAGGGAATTTCAACGAATCTATAGACATGTTGTTTGATTTAGCACCTAAATAATTGTCTCAATTAGAAAAAGACTTGCCACCAGGCTGTAAAGTGTAAACAATCCAAAGTCCATACACGGCACTCAAAGGTTTGGGCGTCACACTGACCGGTGGCATCCAAAATTTGCAGAGAACAAGAAGTTCGCAAAATACTGTTTAATGGAAATCAACGTCCATGGAAGCCTGATTACTTCAAAGTATGAGTTAGTTCTACTATTTGAAATCAACATACAGGGTTTAAAAGGAGGGCTTGCCTCGGTGCCGGCCACAACAGATGTACGTAGCCGTTGTCAATTGTCGAGCTAGAGCGGGGCACCGGTTGTAGGTGCAGCTAATAGATAGGGAACAGGAGAAGAATGGAATGATGATGGAGGGAGGCACCTTGTTGCAGTACACCGCCTAATATAAAGCCTCTCACTGACTTATTACTTGAATATGTGTTTGATTTGCGCAATTGTCTCTTTGCATGCTTGCGCTGCAATTTGTTTTTCTGGTTTTGTACAATCAGTGACTTTCTGCAGTCTCGGTTTGTTTGCATGACACATTTGCATGATTGTCTGCTACTTGGCTTCTCCTCTCCAAGTCGTAAGATCAAGAAGCTGCAACATAAAAAAATCAGAAAATACTACGATAAGTAGTTACTGATTGAACATGACATTTGTTAAGGATGATTAAATGGGAAAACATGTATATGAGTAAGAAGACATAGATATAGATGTAAGGGGGACATAGCATAGAGTAATTTAGGATTGAATAAATGATGTGTACAACTATCTCTAGGCTTAGAAGAGAATTATTATAGATCATTGTCAGGCAAGCAAATGTTCAAGACCTCGAATACATAACAAGATTAGAACTCAAAAGCTTGGAGAAATGAAATATTAGGACTCAAGCATTAAAATGAAGCCCACTGGCATAAAATTCACAGGAGAGGAGTTTATACTTCACTACATCATATAGTTACCTTGATTCACCTCACCTGCAGCCTGCTTGGATATCTTATCAAAGACACCCTTGTCGACATGACACATAAAAGGTCTTCAGAATTAACATGAGAGATGGAGATGGTTAAGTCAGCATATGGTAATAATAAGGGTAAATCAAGAATCAATGTACAAAATGAATGTAGATGAACCGCAACAACAGTAATCGCTTAGCCAAGTCTGTACCTATCCTGTGAAGAGGACATGCACTTTTTATCCTCCTTCTCTGCCTACAAGAAAAAATATCACCATGATGTAATCAGAATTTTGTGCCATATTTAAAACAAAACTTATTTGGAGTTTTTTTTGCAAAAAAAGAGAATTCATTACTTAACCATGGGGATTATTACAATCATTCTGATACAACAAATGAATCTCTTGAGGAACAGACCTCATACTTGGAGTTAACTTATAGCCATAAGCATAAGAAAAATGAAAATAAGTAAATATTAGGAAGGCCATCACCCAGGGTGATCTTTGTGGATACCGAGGATAGTTTTGTGTCAGTCGCATCGCGCGGAATTAACTCGAGTGAAGTCATGGAGGGGTGGAGCATAATCCATATCAGCCGTCTACAAGATGTGGTCTACACATCCGATCGCACAAGAACAAACCGACCGAGGCAAGACGACTCAAGGAAAGGAAACTTGCTGAGCATGAAGCATCAACCCGATGAAGCAGATGTAACTTGCTGAATTGTTTATGTAGCCATCGTATCAACGATACAAAATTGGCTACCCCAATCCCACAGGTTCAAACGTTCAGGAAGATTTCATAGGTTGTAACTACCCTGATCTGACAGGTTACAAATTCAGCAATATTTCAGAGGTTGAAATAGTAGGCCATTCATCAGCAGGATTAAAAAAAATCAAGTCTTCTCAATTAGAGTTGGATTGAAAGTGCGTTATATCAACTAGAGGGGAGGTGAATAGGCGATTTTAATAAATTCTTCACTAAGGAATTTGCTAGTGGGGAAATTCTTAAAAAGAACTACTAGCAGCGGAATAAGTACTCAGAAGTAAACATAACAAAATACAAGCAAAGTCATTATGGCGAGATGAAGACAAGCACAGAGTACAGAAAGCGTAAACACAGGATAACACAAGAAAGAAGACGGACAGACTGAAGAAATTGATCTAAGGAAATTGAGAAAGTCTTCAGTTAAAGTCTTCAAACAGATATGAACAGTCACACAACAACAGACATGAGGAAATGAAAGAGTTGAGGAAATAGAACCAGGAGGCTTGGTGAAGACAATGATTTGGTAGACCAGTTCCAATTGTTGTCTCAGTTGTACATCTGGTTGGAGCGGCTGAGTATTTAAACTCGAGGACACCCAGTCCCGGACACACAGTCCTCACCGTATTCTCCTTGAGCTAAGGTCACACAGATCTTGCCCAATCACTTGTGGTAAGTCTTTAGGTGACTTCCGAACCTTCACAAACTCGGTCACTCGGCGATCCACAATTCCTCTTGGATGCTCTAGACCTTGACACCTAACCGTCTGGAAGAAGCACAGTCTTCAAAGGAAACAAGCATCGGATCCACGCAGGATCAATCTCTTCAGTGATGCTCAATCACTTTGGATTTGTAGGTGTTGGTTTTTTGGGTTTTCCTCACTTGATGATTTTCGCTCAAAGTCCTCAGAGGATGGGATGCTCTCAATTGACAAGTGTCAGTTTCTTTCGGAGCAGCCAACCAGCTAGTGGTTGAAGGAGGCGGCTATTTATAGCCTAGGGAGCAACCCGACATGATAAGACATAAATGCCCTTGTCCGATATGATCGTTAGGTGGGTAGATATTTTGGAACCGCTGGCGCATAGCACAGCAACGGTCGGAATTCTGACTATCAAGATCCTCAGGGCTATCATGCTCCTCTGTAGGCAATTCACACTGGTGAATTCCTAACTCCTCAGTCAGAACAAATTCCTCAGAGATCAGAAGAACTTTGTCTCTATAACTGAAGAATATGACTGAACTGTATGAGATTTCCAGTGGCTTCACTCGAAGGGATTGGTAGGTGTAGGATTTTGAGTTGAGCATCACATGGAAATTTTTCCTTGGTATTTCCTCCACCCCCTTTAACAGTACGGTGTTTCCCATGACTCAAGAAAGAGAAAATGAAACTACGAAAACAAAAGTCTTCACGCTTCATGTTCCTCGAATGAATACCAAGTCTTCAAGGTCACACCAGTTTCTTCACTTTCAAAGTCTTCAGATATCCAAAGTATTCAGACGAAGAACTTCATTTTTAGGGGTCAACTTTCTCTGTAAATATCAAACTCCTCATAGAGTTATAGACCTGTGTACACTCACAAACGCATCAGTCCCTTAACCTATAAGTCTTCAATACACCAAAATCACTAAGGGGCACTAGATGCACTTACAATCTCCCCCTTTTTGGTGATTGATGACAATATAGGTTAATTTTTCAACGGGGATAAACATGTGAAGTGTAAATATTGATATTGAGGAATTTGATTGCAAGATATAGAAGAAATCCCCCTGAAGATGTGCATAGTGAGGAATTTGCTTTTGAAGCAATGCACACTTGAAGAGTATAATCATGGAGATCTCCCCCTATATCTTGCAACTCATACACGCATTTGATATATAATATGAAGAATTTGAAATGCATGATGAAATATGGTGACTGATGTAATTCAGCATGCGTGCATTAACATTAATGAGGAATAAGCATGCAGAAGAACATAGCAAGAGTATCAGGTCACCATAGAGTTTAAGATTACAACTCGATCCAGCAAAGTCATCAGAAGAACGAGAGTTGTAACTTAGCAAAAAACGCCCATATAAGATAGACCCGCTTGAAGACTAACTCAAATTTCTCCCCCTTTGTCATCGAATGACCAAAAGGGTTGAAACGGAGGACTAACGCCCCTGAAGAATATCATGAAGATGGAGGAGCGCCAGCGTTGTCAGGGTCTTGAGTCGATGTAGGGCCTGCTGCAGTGTCATCCAAGTCTTCATACTCGTCCGTGGCGCGTGATGAAGAATATGAGCTGGCCACCAAGGAAGGAACCTTGACTTTCTGGAATCTCTTCGGTGGAGGTGCAGACTAGTCAAAGTCTTCCTTGAAGCCCATTTGCTTCAGATCTTCTTCACCATATAGATGTGACAGAATAGCCCAGGTGCGATCAAACACTTCATGGAGGTAGTAGTGATTTTTCTTCACTGCATTATGTGTAGAAGTCATGTTGTGAAGAATAGAGCCAAACTGACGCTTAACCCACTTGTGGTTTCGATCCACCTTCCGGTGAAGACTTATCAGCAGTTCACGATCAGACAGCACACGAGGAGCAGTAGCTTGAGGACTTGTCTTGGTAGATCATGAGTGGCAGAGTCATCATTGGTGGAGTAAGATGCAGCTTTGTGGAACTGACCATCCAATGGACGAATGCCTTCATCGATCACGGCTGGTGACTTGCCCTTCTCATCAGATGAGGAAATTGTCCGCTTGAGGACTTCAATAGGGGGCAAGTAGCTGAGGTGATTCTGAAAATCAGCCTTGTAGTTGAGTGAAGACCTTGTTCCGAGGAATCTCATGATCCACGGCGCGTAAGGCTTCAGCTCAAATGGAGAAAGTGCAACATTCGCCAGAGTCCTCATGAAGAAATCATGATAATTGATGGGGATGCCATGCATGATGTTGAAAAGCATATTCTTCATCATTCCGATAATTTCTTCATCGGATGAGTCATGGCCTTTGATGGGACTCATGGTCTTCGTCAGAATGCGGTAGATTGTCCTTGGCACATAGAGCAATTCCTTCACGAGGAATTTGGTCCTTGGAGCTTGTCCCGCTTCAGCGGCTTCATGAGCACTTGCATATAGTGATCAGTGAGTTCAGGATCATCATACAGACAATCAGCACCGTCAAGTGGAGAACTGATTGGTAGGGCACGAAGCAATTCAGTGGCTGGTGCCTTCTAATGAGTGTTTTCACTCATCCAGTCCAACACCCATGAGTTGACGCCGGCAAAGATCGCTTTGTGATATGCAAGGTTGCGTAGAACTGAAGAATAAGTTCTTCATTCCAATCAACAATGTCAGAGCAGAAATTGAGTAAGCCAGCGTCATGAATCATGCTTAGGACTTGAGAGAAGCACGACATGGATTCCATGTCCACGTGAGGAATATGCTCATGATCAAAGACTTTGTCCTTATTGTAAAGCACAAAGGAATAGAAGTTTGCCTGGCTGGCAGTCCAGAAATGCTTCCTTCTAAGACGAGCATTGTCATAGGGGTTGAAGTCAGTGAAGAACACGTGCTCGCCGAAGAAATCATCAGCCTTGAATTTTTGCTCCTTAGAGAAAGGATCCTTTGGCTTGGGCTGAGGAGTGTTAGTCAATTGCAGCACCACTTCAGGAATCGCAATCTCAGGTTCCTCAGGCTGAGGAATTTGTGCTCTTCTTGACTTCACTGGTCGTCAATTCTTCATTGACAATTTCTTTAGCACTAGTGGCTGGAATTTCTTCATGAACACTTGGGGTTGCATGAGGTTCTTCAGATCCCATTTGCACTTCAGTGGCGGCAGGGGACTGAGGAATAGCTTGAAGGGGAGTGAACAGGGATGTTGACTGTCCCAAAATTCATCATTGAGCACAGGAGTGGTACAGCCAATGTCCACATCCTCCTCTTATATTTCTTCAACACCTACCTCTTCAGCAGTAAACTGAGGCATATGTGAGGAAATGATTGGGGTTGAAGGGATCTTATCCACTTCAATTTCTTCGTCCAATTGCTTTGAAGAAGCAGCAGAAGGAGTTTCTTCATCAGATTCATCAGGAATCACATAATCTTCACCAAAAGAAACAAGGTCCTTTGATGGCATGGAGGAGACTGGAACGACATCAATTGGATTGTCAATTGAACTAGTCAGAGGCTTCATCTTCTTCGGAGCTGAAGAATTTGAAGAAGTTGATGCCTTCCTTTTCTTCACAGTTGCACGTTCTGCAGCCTTGGTCTTCTTCGCAACTGATGCAGTTGCCCTGACTTGTTCACTTCTTCAGGCGCACCACTAGTGGATGCCCTGGCAATATCTTCGCCGTGGAATGGAGTCATCACCGCACTCTCATTTTCTTCAAGACTGATTGTCATCGGTGGTGCTTGGCATTTTCTTCAATGGGTTGAGCAGATGCCTCACCGAGTAACTTCAACGTGCGGTGGAGCAACACTTGAAGTGAATTTCTTCGTCAGATTGACGAAACGCACCTTGGCGCCCTTCTAGTCAGCATAATAGCGATCAAATTCATCACTCAATTGCTTGATTTCAGCTTGCAGAGCAATGAGCTGATCAGGGGTGAGAGTGAGGACATTGTCCTTGAGGTACCGCTGTTTCTTGTACTGCGCTTTCTTCAAACTTTTGCCTTGTTCAAATTTCTATTTTTCTTCTTCAATGAAGGCAGTAAGAACATGGCTTTGACCAAGAGTGAGGTTCATCTCCGGCAAAGGCGTGTTAGGGTCCTTGTGCCATAAGTCAATATAATTGAGGATCGGCTTGGGATCCAACATCAGTGGCACATTGCTGCCTTTGGCTCTAGCGGCCCTGGCTTGCCTGTTTCTGATGACTTCGGCAAGTTCTTCATCATCATCCTCATCATCATCAGAAGGTACATGGAAGGCGACCTGCTTCTTGTGAGGACTTGGACGAGTGCCTCGCCCAAAGAAGGGCCTTTTTCTTCAAAGAGAGAGGGACCAGCTGAGGAATTTTGAGCAGCTGAGGAGCTTGCAGATGCTCCTGAGGCAATAGAGAAGCCTTGAGTCCTTTGGCACGTGGCGAGGTGCTCAGGTGCCGAGGATTTTGTCGGAGCAGCTGAAGACTTTGACGGAGGAGCTGAGGACTTAGACAGAGCAGTCTGAGGAATTTGCCCTGAGGGCCTTGAGGAATCTGGCCTTGATGGCATAGCAGAGGAGCTTGGTCGTGAGGGCATTGAAGGTGAAGCACTGGACTTGTGTGCAGGCTTCTTGTGCATAGCCTTCTTGGGCTGACTAGCAGAGGTAGCAGCAACAGCAGAGTCAGCGTTGAATTTCCTCACTGCTTCCTTTGCTAGCTTGCCAGTTTGGCTTGGCGCTTTGCCCATTCGTCAGGATAATCCTCACCACGCTTGAGGCTAGTGGGATCCGCCAACTGGCCTGGTGCCAATGGAGGTCTTGGGCATGGAGGGTTGAGTGCGAATTTCTTCATGTACTTGGGAGTTACATACCTGTACTCCCTCCATTCCCGTGCACATCTCCTTTCAATCCTCTATATGCGCACCTTGCGCTGATTTTTGTTCTCCTTACCAAACTTGGCCTCATCAGGTGTGCAATAGCCTGCGTAAATGTCCTCAGGGATCTCAAAAGCAGTCATCACCCGAGGCTTCTTTCCTCCCTTCTGTGGCCTCTTACCATCTGCCATTTTCTTCAGTGGAGGAATTTGAACAACCGAATTATCTGAAGAAGTATGCAACTTTTCTTCGAGGAACGCTGCAAATGAGTTAAGTTGATGAGAACCTAGTGATTCAAAGAATGACATTTGTACCGTGAATGAGTATAGTTGTGAGGAATTTGGAGAGGTCATATGCGTTCTCAGAGGGATTTTCAAAAAGAACAAGTTTGAGGAATTTGACCAGATGAGTCTTGAGGAATTTCACTAAGCGTTCTTTGTCTTAGGTTCCAGAGTTGTATAGATTGAAAATCCACACAATTGAGGAATCTTGAAGAAAGTCGTAGCTTAGAGAAACGAATCAAGAATAGATGACGTGTGAGGTGTTCGTGTGTGTGAAGAATTGAAGCATAAAGACCTTCGAAGATTTTTAGAAAAACTTGAGAATCAAAGCGAGCAGTTAAAAGTAACTTTTAATTACCCGAAGTGAAGAACATGACGAACTGGGAAGAATAGATGTGAAGTTCGTCAGTTCAGATCTTCCACGCCCTAACTTGGCGGAGGAAGACGGCTACGGCGGCGGCAGAGTGAAGATTTCCGCGGCCGGCGCTAGTACGACGGCGACGAGGTCGAGGCAGTGAAGCTCTTCCTCAATGGCGATGATGGAGTAGCGGCGGTGCTAGGGTTTGAGAAGCTCGAGCGGGAGAGAGAGGTCGAGCGGAGTAAAGGAAGTGAGGAAGGGGTGAGGGGGTATTTATAGTCGCAGTGAAAAACTGATCGCTCGAAGATTTAGGACGAACGTGCCCCTGACCCTTCTCATTCGCATGACATGTGTCACCCACGTACTTTGAGGTGGTGATCGTGTAGGATCGTGGGTGAATAGATAAGTATATCATGGGATGCGGAACGGTTTGAGCGGCAAAGCCAAAAATTTAGATAAGATAAGATAAAAGTTCCGTTCGCAATTTCTTCAGTTGTCAAGGACACAGTGAAGAATTTAAACGAGTTTCAAATAGAACGCATATGAGGAATTTGTGAATAGACTGGGTTGAGTTTAGCATGGAGGGGGAAGGGTCCGATCACATTCACTTAGCAGAAGAAATCAACTTGAAGAAATAACAATAAGTGAATGCTGTAGAGGACTTAAAACTCATCTATATATATATTCGAATGAAGAACAACACCAGAAAGAGTGAAGACAATGCAAAGTTGAAGAATTTGGAAAAATTGAGGAATTTCAAAAACGAAGAAAAACTCAAAGTGAAGATTCTCAACTTTGGTTGGTGGCGTAACCCACCATATAAGAAAACTGATTTCAGACACCGCGTACAATTGTCGTAGGGCTCTGAGAATCAATTTCTTCATTAATCTCTTCACACTTAGAGGGTTAGTCTTCATTGATTGAAGCAAAACGTTACTTCGTGTGTTGCGCTTCTAAGTCATCAAGTCAGCATAAGTGTTAGGATGTGTGTCCATTTCAGATAACATTTGAAGATTTCTAGGACATTTAGCTCACATCGCAACTTGCTAAATCTCTTTTCATCCAAGGGATTTGTGAAGATATCGGCCAATTGATCTTCAGTGCTGACGTGGTCGATGGAGATGTCGCCCTTCAATACATGATCACGAAGAAAATGATGACAAATTTGGATGTGCTTGGTCTTCAAGTGCTGAATAGGGTTATGAGCAATTTTGATGGCACTCTCATTGTCACAGTAGAGAGGCACATTCCTCACGTTGAAGCCATAGTCCTTGAGTGTTTGCTTCATCCATAGTAGTTGAGCACAGCACGATCCAACAGCAATGTACTCAGCTTCTGCAGTGAAGAGAGATACACAGTTCTGTTTCTTCGAGGACCAACAAACCAAAGATCGTCCGAGGAAATGACATGTACCAGATGTTGACTTGCGGTCCACGCGATCGCCAAAGATAGTCGAGTCGAATATCCAATGAGATCAAAAGTGGAGCCCTTGGGATACCATAATCTAAGTGTTGGTGTGTGAGCTAAGTATCGAAGAATATGCTTCACAGCCTTATGGTGTGATTCCTTCGGTGTAGCTTGAAATCGGGCACACATGCAAACACTAAGCATAATATCCGGCCTAGATGCACATAGGTACAATAAAGAGCCAATCATGGAGCGGTATACCTTTTGATAGAAGTCTTTACCATTTTCATCAGTGCATAGATGGCCATTTGTGGGCATTGGAATTTTGACCCCTTTGCAATCTTGCATGCCGAATTTCCTCAATACGTCCTTGAGGTATTTCTCTTGAGATATGAATATTCCATTGCATTGTTGACGAATTTGAATACCTAAGAAGAATTTCAACTCTCCCATCATAGACATTTGATATTCTTCACTCATCATATAGGAAAATTCATCACTATATCGTTGGTCAGTACAGCCGAAAATGATATCATCAACATATATTTGGCACACAAACAATTCACCATCATAAGACTTATTGAAAAGAGTTGGGTCGAGTGAACCGGGTTTGAAGCCATTCTTCATGAAGAATTCCTTCAAGGTATCATACCACGCCCGAGGGGCTTGCTTGAGGCCATACAGGGTCTTGTTTAGCTTGAAGACTTTATCAGGATTCTTTGGATCTTCAAAACCTGGGGGTTGAGCAACATATACTTCTTCCTCAAGCTTACCATTGAGGAATGCACTTTTCACATCCATTTGTTGTAAGATTATATCATGATGGTTAGCATAAGCAAGTAAGATGCGAATAGCCTCAAGTCTAGCAATAGGTGCAAAAGTTTCATCGAAGTCAATTCCTTCAACCTGTGTGTAGCCTTGAGCTACAAGCCGTGCCTTATTCCTCACCACAAGGCCATTTTCATCTTGCTTGTTGCGGTAGATCCACTTTGTGCCAATAATGTTGTGCTTGCGAGGATCTGGACGTTTGACCAGTTCCCAGATGTTGTTGAGCTCGAACTAATGTAATTCTTCTTGCATAGCTTGAATCCACTCAGTCTCCAGAAATGCTTCATCTACCTTAGTGGGCTCTGTGATAGAGACAAATGCAAAGTGCCCACAAAAGTTAGATAAATGTGAAGCTTTTGAGCGTGTGAGAGGACCTGGTGCTTCAATGTCATCGATGATCTTCTCGATTTGCACTTCAATTGCAATACGAGGCTGAGCGGGTTGTCTTCGAGGAATTTGATCCGCATTTTCTTCAGAGCATTTTCCTCAAAGACCATTTTCTTCAAAAGCGCCACCGACGCTCATCACGTTCTAGAATGAATTCTTCAGCAGATTCTTCAAGAGGAATGACATCCTCGGTGGCTTTGCATTTGATAGAATCCTCGGTGCTGGTTCATCTATCACAGAAGGTAGGTGCTCTCTTTGCGAGCCATTAGTTTCATCGAATCAAGACATCTATAGTTTCAACAACCTTGTGAAGAACGTTGTTCAAGACTCAGAGGTGTGCGTAGTCCTTTCAGAACCAAGCATTATGTGCTTCGGTGCAAACTTAGAATTGTGATGAGGATCTCTAATCCAACATTTAGCAATCAAGACTTTGAAGTAACTTACATTGGGTTTCTTGTCGGTGAGGAGTTCACAGCAGTCTTCTTCAAGAATTTGTGAAGATATACTCTGTTGATGATGTGGCAAGCGTGTCAATTGCATTAATCCGTAACCGACGAGGTGTCTTGTATTCGCAAGCATAGTGCGAACCATTTCAGCGAGGGTTCTATTTTTGTGCTCCACGACGCCATTCTCGCTGAGGAGTATAAGGAGCAGATAACTCATGAGTAATACCAAGTTCATCAAGATAGTCATTAAGACCGAATTCTTGAACTCGGGCCCATTGTCACTCCCCGATGTACTTGATCTTCACTCCAAAGTTGGTTGAAGCCCTCGAGGAAAATCGCTTGAAGACTTCGCACTTCATGTTTGTAAGTAACAATGTGTACCCTTGTGTAACGAGAATAATCATCAACAATAACAAAGCCATATTGAGATGCATCATTTGTCACAAAGAGAATAATGATTAGGACCGAAAAGATCCATGTGAAGCAATTCAAATGGTCGAGTGATAGTCATGATAGTCTTATTGGATGCTTGGCCTTTGTCATCTTCCCAACTTCACAGTTCGATAAATGATCCTTGAGGAATTTGACATTCTCAATGCCAATGACATGCTTCTTCTTCATGAAGCGTGCAGATTCCTCATGCCAAGATGACCAAGTCGTCGATGCCATAGCCAGCCTTCTCAAGCTTTTGCAAGTAAGCACACGGCAGGTTGTGGTCCTGTAGAGAAATCAACAATGTACAAGTCTCCTCTCCTAAAGCCTTCGAAGACTTACTTTTGCCTTTGTCAGCGAAGATAATATGCTTCAGATGTGAAGGTGATAAGGGAGCATCCATCAATAGATTATTGTCACCAGTCATGTGATTTTTACATCCACTATCGAGGACCCACTCATTTGCTTTGGGTTGATCATCCTGTAGATGAATTAGTGCAGCTTACAAACTCATATACTTCATTAGTGAAGAATATGACATCAAGATTATCAGTCAATTTCATCAAGCAATTAGACAGCATAATCAATATGAGGACGTGAGAAATGAACGCTCATTTCTTCATGATTAGCTCAAGGCCCTATCGAGCAATCGCTCGTGTCTCCAAAGAAATTCTTCACCATTTTGAGCACGATCGAGACTCGACCTGGATAAGAGATTAGTTATTTTTCTTCACCACCCACATCTGGAGGGGTGTCAAAGAATTCATCACTCTATGAGCACCATATGAGAAAGGTTGCATGGACGCCAGTCCACTTCGTTTCACATAAGAGGGGTTAGGGTAAGCATATGAATAAGCAGAGAAATTCTTCGAGGACTTATGAACATAATGATTTGAAGAATAATGCACATATTCATAGCCCTTAGCTCTACCCTGCGAAACAGAAGAGTTAGCACGATGATGATCATATGAGGACTTTGATCCTTTTGAGGAATTTGATCCACATGAGGAATTTGGTCCACCTGAGAACTTGGATCCATATGAAGAATTTGGTTCATATGAAGAATTTGATCTGAGTTCCTTTTCTTCACTGTGTGGTGTCATGAGGACATTCACCAAGACTTTCAAGGCAACTTTTGGGAACCCAGATTTTCTTCATAGGGGAACTGCTCTGCAGCTTACTCCCAACATATCTAGCAAATACTTCACCATTCGATTTTTGAGCAGTTTATAGTTAGAGTCAAATGACTCATCGGAAGAATGAGGAGATTCACATGTAAAGCCAGATAAGTTGGATGGATCAACTGAGGCCCTTTGCAAAGAACCCATGAGGTTACGGGGTACGCCAAAGCTTCCAATATGTTCCATCAAGATTGAGTTTCCTCTCAAAGGAAATACCCTCTTTCCTAGGGTTTCGTTGAGGATCGCTTTTGAGCACATCACTAAGAGTCGATGCCCTTTGAGGCTTTTGTACATGCCTGTCATGTACAATTCCTTCAACCTCGCATCATCAAGGATACTCGCATTGTCCTCGATGAGAAATTAGTGACAGAGAGACATATGAAGAATTTGTAGCATTAGAAGCATTTGAACATTCAGTGAGGAATTAGCAGCTTCACGCTCAATGCACTTTGACATGGAGGAACAAATTCTTCCTGGGTAGCGCTGATTTGTTGAGCAAGTAATGAATCACGCTCCTTCTGAAGATCTTCATAATCCACTCTTAGCTTTTCAAGATCTTGCTTTCTTTGAAGAGATTCAGAAGAAAGCTTCCCGTGATCAGGCAAGAGAGTATTATGTTGATCTTGAAGGGCGTCAAACTTGGAATGAAGTCTTTGAAGACTCTCAGCCAATGCTTTTGACTGATCCATTTCTTCACCCAACATATCATCGCTCTTATTAAGCATGTATTGAACTTTTTCCAAAGCTCTTTGTTGTTTAGTGGCAAGGGAAGCAAGTTTGACATAGCTGGGCCAAATTCATCACCTGATTCATCATCACTAGATTCGGAATGGTAGCATTCAGTTACCTTGGCACCTCCTGCCATGAGGCATGGTGAAGAGGAAGACAATTCAGGTTCGAAAGTCATCTCTTTGAGAGAATCCTTGTAATCCTCAAACCAAGCATCATGACAAGTACGATGACCTTCATAGACCTCAGAAAGCCGGTTCCAGATTAGCTTCGCGTGATTGAGGTGCATGACGTTCCTGAACTGATTTCAGGACAGACAGGAGCAGATGACATCCTTCACCATGAGGTTCAGTAGAGTGTACTTGCGAATGTCATCAGCGTCCACCATCTTGCATAGATCGGTAAGACCAATCTCAGTGACGGTCCATAGTTCGCTGTCCATAGCCATGAGTCGCTTCTTCATCATGGCCTTCCACCGAGGATACTCATGACCGTCACAGATAGGGCAGGATACGTACCTCAATCCCGCAGTCAACATAACTAAAACTCCAGGCGGTTAAACCAAAATCACACAGAACAAGGGAGTACCTTGCTCTGACACCAATTGAAAGTGCGTTATATCGACTAGAGGGGGGGTGAATAGGAGATTTTAATAAATTCTTCACTAAGGAATTTGCTGGTGAGGAAATTCCTAAATGAAGAACTACTAGTAGCGGAATAAGTACTCAGAAGTAAACATAACAGAATACAAGCAAAGTCATTATGGCGAGATGAAGACAAGCACAGAGTACAGAAAGCATAAACACAGGATAACACAAGAAAGAAGACGGACAGACTGAAGAAATTGATCTGAGGAAATTGAGAAAGTCTTCAGTCAAAGTCTTCAAACAGATATGAACAGTCACACAACAACAGACATGAGGAAATGAAAGAGTTGAGGAAATAGAACCAGGAGGCTTGGTGGAGTCAATGATTTGGTAGACCAGTTCCAACTTCGGTCTCAGTTGTACATCTGGTTGGAGCGGCTGAGTATTTAAACTCGAGGACACCCAGTCCCGGACACACAGTCCTCACCGTATTCTCCTTGAGGTAAGGTCACACAGACCTCGCCCAATCACTCGTGGTAAGTCTTCAGGTGACTTCTGAACCTTCACAAACTCGGTCACTCGGCGATCCATAATTCCTCTTGGATGCTCTAGACCTTGACGCCTAACCGTCTGGAAGAAGCACAGTCTTCAAAGGAAACAAGCGTCGGATCCACATAGGATCAATCTCTTTAGTGATGCTCAATCCCTTTGGGTTTGTAGGTGTTGGGTTTTTGGGTTTTCCTCACTTGATGATTTTCGCTCAAAGTCCTCGGAGGATGGGATGCTCTCAATTGACAAGTGTCAGTTTCTTTCAGAGCAGCAAACCAGCTAGTGGTTGAAGGGGGCGGCTATTTATAGCCTAGGGAGCAGCCCGACATGATAAGACATAAATGCCCTTGTCTGATATGACCATTAGGTGGGTAGATATTTTGGAACCACTGGCACATAGCACAACAACGGTCGAAATTCTGACTATCAAGATCCTCAAGGCTATCATGTTCCTCACGTGTAGGCAATTCACACTAGTGAATTCCTAACTCCTCATTCAGAACAAATTCCTCAGAGATCAGAAGAACTTCGTCTCTCACATCAAGAATATGATCGAATCAGTATGAGATTTCCAATGGCTTCACTCGAAGGGATTGGTAGGTGTAGGATTTTGAGTTGAGCATCACATGGAAATTTTTCCTTAGTATTTCCTCGACCCCCTTTAACAGTACGGTGTTTCCTATGACTCAAGAAAGAGAAAATGAAACTACAAAAACAGAAGTCTTCACGCTTCATGTTCCTTGAATGAATACCAAGTCTTCAAGGTCACACCAGTTTCTTCACTTTCAAAGTCTTCAGAAAGTCTTCAGATATCCAAAGTCTTCAGACAAAGAACTTCATTTTTAGGGGTCGACTTTCTCTGTAAATATCAAACTCCTCATAGACTTATAAACCTGTGTACACTCACAAACGCATCAGTCCCTTAAGCTATAAGTCTTCAATACACCAAAATCACTAAGGGTCACTAGATGCACTTACATGGATTCAAATTTTATACTCGACATCTGTCTATTAGATAGAAGACCAAATAATTAAGCTACCAACAACCAAACTCACAAGTTTGTTCACCCAGGGACTGTGAACCACACAACCAAACAGATTCTGAAATCTTTGGAATTTCTTAACAAACCCCAACAAATAAATCGTTAAAGAATGCATCCTACCGATATATAAGAGGGAGAAGACTTTACCAGCAAATATATCGCTGAGGTTCAGATTTTTTTTATGTGTGTCTTTCACCAGCGATGTAATGGGCTTGACGAACATTAAGATGCAGGCACAAATCCTCCTCGAAGGCAGTGACGGTGACCGTTCAGGCACGACGACTCCACACATCTTCGAAGAGCGTGGTGGCAGCATCCTCCCTGGCACACGCGTGTCCGGTCCGCCCTTAACACACACCTGGTGACAGCTGAAGCAGAAGGAAGGCACAATCAGTGGAGCAATCTGACGGAATGAATGGAGCAATCTGGAGTGGGTTCGTGGAGAAAGGGTTGGATGCCTGGATTTTGTATGGGCGGCGGGGGGCGAACGCGCGACGACGACTGTGGCGGCTCCTGGGTGCAACAGCGGTGAACGGCGCGCGGCGGGCCGTGACTGAGGCGGGTGGCTTTCGCGGTGCGCGACAGTGGCGACTGCGGCGGCGGCTCACATGGCGAATAACGCGACAAATACTGGGCGAACGGCTGGGCGCGACGGGCGGCGACTGCAATGGGCGGCTCACACAAAGCGGCGCGGCAGGCAAATGAATCGCAGGGGAGGAGGGGGGTGAGAGGTCGTGTGAACGGTTTTTGTTTTTGAACGAGAGCGCGGATTAGCGATCAAAGGATTGTCAGTGGCTTAATTGCGTGGTTTGTTGCGTTAAACATCGGAGGATTAAGAGTCATCAGATCTTATTGATGGACGGATCTGATTGTTTGGTTCTCCGCCCTCTCTTTCTTTTATAGGAGTAGTAGATTCATAGAATAGTCAAAACACGGAAATAGAAAAAATAGGGGACTAAAGTGACATGCCCGCTTGAATTTTACTGAATTAGCATTGAGTATTTGATGCCACACACAAAATAGAGTAATATAATAGAGGCCGGAGTGGAGTGTATGCTAGATTTCCTTTTTAAGATACCCGCAGGGGGGGAATTTTCACAAAGTTTAGCATACAATTTTTTTAGCCAAACTGATTCTTCACATGCTTCTGTAATAGCCATGTATTCTTCTTTAGTTTTAAACAATCACTAATAGTGAAAAACTAACTTGTAAGGGGCCTCCTCTTATCTATCATTATAAGCAAAATCTAAATACACAATTCCAACTAGTCCCTCACCAGCCTTGTCGAATTTCAAACAAAGATTTTAAGTGCCACGAAGGTACTTGAAAATCCACTGAACAACCTTCTAATGTTCTTTATTAGGATTAGCAATGTATCTACTGACCAAATTTATTGCATATGATAAATCAGAACGAGAACACATAATGGAAAAAACCCGACAACGGTAGAATATGGAACCCTTGACATGTACTGAAACTCGTCATGCGTACTAGTTCATTAAGAAGATACTAATTTGAAATGAGGAGCAATGAGTGCTTACTAACTTGGTGTTAAAACGAAGAAGAACTTTCTTGATGTAACTCTGTTGACTAAAAAATAGAAAACTAGAATTTTTGTCCTTGGTGATCTCCATATCTAAAATTTTCTTATGAGCACCAAGATCCTCTATCTCAAACTCACTACTTAACTGGGTCTTTAAAGTAGTGATTTCTTTATTACCCTTGGCAACAATCAATATATAACAGCAAGTATGTAGGTGATCCATAAAAAAAAGTAATGTAAACACAACTATCATATTCAAACCTCTTTGACGGAGTCGATTCTGGCGAATCTTGGGTAGGGGGTCCCGAGCTAGTAGCCTAGATGCGATGATAACAAGGACATGAGTTTTTACCAGGTTCAAGCTCTCTCAAAGAGATAATACCCTACATCATGCTTGTGTTTGTATTAACTTAGGGTGGAGTATAAAGTATAGGTTGATCTACCACAAGATTGTTCTGTGTTCTACGAGCCCTACCCCTTGGTTTATATAGATACCAGGGAGTCTGGGCTTTTAGATAGGTCGGCTACGTATAAGGCAATTGTATTGTAGACGACCTCTAACTCTTGGAGTATGCCCTAAGTCTTCGGGAATATTCCTTCCTCTCACCATGGGCCTTCTGGAAATGGCCTATCATTGAACCGCCATAGAGGGTCCCTGGTCCGACCCAGCTGGCCGGGAGATGACGTGGTGAACGAACCCTAGTCTGAGACACCATCAGCTGAAAGTGCAACTAATCCCTGTGATTTTGGTAATTCATAACAACATATAACTCATTGAATTAATATCCATTCAAGATAAATATTTCAGGATGTTCAATAATTGGCAAGGCATGGACTAGAGATGTGGACCCCTCAAAATGATAAGGATAAAGATTGGCAAAAGTTCAAGATTCTTCATTTCTATTTAAGTTATCCAAGATAACATTGAGTCCATAGGAAAGCCAACACTATTAAAAGGGGATGAGGTGTTGCTTAATGGTCTACTTGCTCAAAGTGCTTAGTGATATTGCTCCAAAACCCTCAGCCACTTTCTCCATCCAAATATGTCCAAACCCTAATTCCAAACTCGGCCCCACTGATAATTTCTACCCGGAGCCACCGAGTTCATTTGACATAGCCACTGCCAGAAACCCTAAAAATTCAGCCACACCGATTGATGAGGACATCAATACCATTGTTACACCCACAGCCCCTGCTGCTATACATACTGGACCAATTACTAGAGCTCACGCACGCCAATTAAATTACCAGGTACTTTCGTTTCTTGGTAATGATTCTAATGTTCATGAGAATATGATGCTGCCTAAATTGGATACATTTGTTCTGCTTACAAATGAAGGGCCTAGCTTGGAGAAGGATGAACATTGGAGCAAGAACAAGCATGGAGAAGATGGCATGCGCAAGGGGAACAAGAACGGAGTTACAAGTGATGATTTCAGGACGTTGAAGCCACCATAATGAGTGCATGAAGCCTTGGACGAAATATACAAGATGCTACTTCATAATTTTCGTCCAGAGGCTATTCTAGGTGTTGCGTCACCTTATTATTGGGCCAGTCCCATGTATTTTTGAAATACTTGAGTATAGGCTGTTTTTAGAGTTCGTATATGTGGGGAAACAAGAGATAGGGTTGGTTTTGGACCCCTTCCCCAAGGGCCACAAAATTCCCCCCTCTTCCTCCATATATACAGCCCTTAGGGCGTCGTTTAGACTTTGGGTTTTGTTTAGATTAAAAGTTCGCCATAGCTGCAACTTCACAGATTTCGCTTGTGTTCAACGACCAGACAAAGGCGTCATAGAACCCCACCTTGATCAATAAAGCTTTCCTCTTATATTCACAATATCCAGATTGCAATCTTAGTTTCTTGCTTGTTCTTCGTTTGCCTGCAGGAAACAGATCTTCGTGGTTAGGTTGATCGTGCTCCGGCATGGTCAATAACCTCTCGGAGTTGGTTTAGCGATTGCTAAGGCGCGACGTCCTCGCAAGTTCGTAGTCGGATCGTCAAAGTCGACTTCCACCAAAGTGATATCCATCATCTCATCGAAAGACGGGACACCTTTGCCTCTATCAAGTGGTATCAGATTTCCAAGTTGCTCGGTTAGATTTTACAGTTTTTCGTAGTTTAGATCGAGTCTGTTCTTCATACCTATAGTCCACGAAAAAGCCAAAAAAAATTAGGATTAGTTCATCCTATCCGAACCAGTCTGAGCCTTTGCATAGTCTTTTCAGTATTTTGCTTTGTTGAATTTGCGGTTGCATCGCCGCATCAAGTTCTTTGGTCTTAGCGCCTAGTCTTTAGAGTTTCGAGTTCGGTCATAAGTTGTCACGCCGCCGCACCATCATCATCGCCTCGCCACCTACCACCACCGCCTCAATCCGTATCCATATACCACCACCAATCTGTATCCATATACCACCACCGATCCATATCCATATACTACCACCGCTGCCATATACCACCACCGCTGCCATATACCACCACCATATATCCACCACCAATCCGAGTTCCTTGCATATTAGGTTTGTTTTCGAGATCCCTCTAATTTCCGATTCGTGTTTCCTTGCCTAAGTAAGTTTCGGAAAAAAAATCTGGAGACCCCCGGGCAGTTTTTAGGCCAAAATTTCAGCGACCGAAAATATTTTTTCCCTATCCTATTTTTAGGTCCCAAGGAGTGTTTTGAGACACTCGCCATCATAGTGATTTTTTGTCGCACTTTTTCATCGTCGCTGCCCTGATTTCTGAAAAAAAAAATTGTCAAAAAAATTTCGTGTCCATCCTGTCAGTTTGACCTGGGAAGAGTTTTGAGACACTCGCCATTATAGTGATATTTTGCAAAAAAAAAAGAGGAGCGCATAAAAAAAGCAGAGCGAAAAAAATTCCATAGTGTGCTTCTCCCTTGTTTGCGTGCAGCGCCGTGATTTTGTTAGTGTTCTAGGCTCGCGTCTCTAGCACGGTCTAGCCTAGGACTAGCACAATACCGTCGTTGAGCGTTTATTCAACTTTGCATCTCTGAATTGATTATTGCTGATCCTTTTTGCTATCATATTATAAGCCTTCCCAGCTCCACATACATCTACGTCGTGTGTTTGACTCTCCCTGGTAATCACTCTATCCAAGCTTTGAGAGTTTTGACTACAACGGTTGCCGATCACCGCCTACTGCTGGGTAAGAACTGGTAAGAATTTGAGTTTTGCTTGACGGATTTGTGACACCCACCACCACCATATTCCAGTAGTATGTAGGATCATATTCTTGTGTGTTTCTATTGCTGCTAACCATGCCAGGATCACAAGCCGACGAGATTGACTGGGAGAACTTAACGAACAAGGAGCTTCATGATAAGTGTCAGCAAATGATGAGTGAACAAGTGCAAGATGTGCTGAACAATTTTGAAGAGGCCATGGAGAAGATCATCGGCCTTGAGAAGACGTTCAAACAAAGTTCGATAACAGATTTAATGAATCGCTTATGCGTCTTCCACCGGCTGCACCTGCCGCACCTCTGCAACAACAACAACAACTACCTCCACGTCGCGAAACAGCCCTCCGCCGAGCGAGCCGTGTCCTTCTTCAGCCTGGGCAAACTGTTGGTGCTGCTGTTGATACTTCTGTGGCTCATGCTGATGATGCGGAGAATGATTATGCGAGATATTACGAGGATGAGGTTGATCAAAATCAGAACTACGTGCAACCACCAGCACCACAACCACCAGGTCGTCCACATGCAAATATTCACAATGGTAGGGCTCTCCCTCAGGTACGAGATCATGACCATCTTCCTAAACTGAAGCTGAACATTCCACCATTTGAGGGTAGATATGTTCCTGATATATATCTTACTTGGGAGTTAGAAACTGAACAACGATTTACATGTTTACAATATCCTGAGGAGAGACGTGTTCCTGCTGCTGTTTGAGCTTTCACTAGCTTTGCATGTGTTTGGTGGTTTGAACATTGTAGATTATATCCTATTCCAGCTACTTGGGCTTCTTTGAAAACTGCTATGCGTACTCGTTGTGTTCCACCATATTATCAACGTGAATTGCTTCAAAAATTGCAGCGTTTGAGACAAGGAAAAAATTCTGTAGAAGAATATTATCAGGAATTACAAACTGGCATGATTAGATGTGGTATTGTTGAGGAGAATGAACCTATGCTTGCACGTTTTATGGGTGGATTAAATAGAGCGATTTAGACCATTCTAGAGTATAAGGAGTATACTAATATCACTCGTTTAGTCCATCTTGCTTGTAAAGCTGAACGTGAAGTGCAGGATCGATAAGCATTGGCGCGAACTAACTTTTCTGTAGGTCGACCTTCATCATGGACACCGCGTGCATCTTCTACTTCAATTGTACTAGCACCTCCATTAGGTGCCACCTCCAGCCGTGATACAAGAAAGCAGGCACAACCACCACTATCTGCCAAGAGCGCACCTATCGGGCCTACACAGAGCTCTTCTTCTTCCATGGCATCAACTGGGCACATAAGTGATATTATTTGTCGTCTTTGTAAGGGAAGAGGTCATTATGCGAGAGAATGCAAATCTCAGCGTGTGATGATTGCTACTGAGGATGGTGGGCATGATTCCGCTAGTGACTATGATGAGGAGACGTTGGCTCTTATTACACGTGAAGAACACGGTGGAGATGATTCTGATCATGAGACACAATACATGGCTCCTGAAGACGCTGACAGGTATGAATGTTTAGTTGCTCAACGTGTTTTGAGTGTGCAGATCACACAAGCTGAGCAAAATCAGAGGCATAATTTGTTCCATACAAAGGGAGTTGTGAAGGAATGTTCTGTGCGCATCATCATAGACGGAGGGAGCTGCAACAACTTGGCTAGCATGGAGATGGTGGAGAAGCTCTCTCTCACCACAAGACCACACCCACATCCTTACTACATCCAATGGTTCAACAACAATGCAAGGTTAAGGTAACACGTCTTGTTCGTGTGCATTTTAGTATCTCTACATATGTTGATTATGTTGATTGTGATGTGGTACCTATGCAAGCATGTTCCTTATTACTTGGTAGACCATGGCAATTTGATAAAAATTCTGTACACCATGGTAGAAATAATAAGTATACTCTTGTTCATAAGGATAAAAATATTACTTTGCTTCCTATGACTCCTGATTCCATTTTGAAAGATGATATTAATAGAGCTAATAAAGCAAAACAGGAGCAAAATAAGAGTGAAAATCAAATTGTGGCAAAAGAATTTGAGCAAATGAAGCCTAATAATAAACCATCTAGTGTTGCTTCTGAAATTAAATTGAAAAGTGCATGTTTATTTGCCACCAAATCTGATATTGATGAGCTAGATTTCAGCAAATCTGTTTGCTATGCTTTTGTGTGCAAAGAGGCTTTATTTTCATTCGAGGACGTGCCTTCCTCTTTGCCTCCTGCTGTTACTAACATTTTGTAGGAGTTCGCTAACGTCTTTCCACAAGACGTGCCACCGGGATTACCGCCTATTCAAGGGATTGAGCATCAGATTGACATAATTCCCGGTGCTTCACTACCAAACCGTGCGCCATACCGTACCAATCCAGAGGAGACGAAGGAGATTATGTGTCAAGTACAAGAGCTTCTCGACAAAGGTTATATACGCGAATCCCTTAGTCCTTGTGCTATTCCTATTATTCTAGTGCCGAAAAAGGATGGTACATCGCGTATGTGTGTTGATTGTAGAGGCATTAATAATATTACTATTCGTTATCGTCATCCTATTCCTAGGCTAGATGATATGCTTGATGAATTGAGTGGCTTTACAATATTCTCCAAAGTTGATTTGCGTAGTGGATACCATAAAATTCATATGAAATTGGGGGATGAATGGAAAACAACATTTAAAACTAAGTTTGGATTATATGAGTGGTTAGTCATGCCTTTTGGGTTAACTAATGCACCTAGTACTTTCATGAGATTAATGAACGAAGTTTTACATGCTTTCATTGGACGATTTGTGGTAGTTTACTTTGATGACATATTGATTTATAGCGGATCTTTGGAGGAACATTTGGAACATTTACGTGCTGTTTTCATTGCTTTACGTGATGCACGTTTGTTTGGTAACCTTGGGAAGTGCACCTTTTGCACCAATCGAGTGTCTTTTCTTGGCTATGTTGTTACTCCACAGGGAATTGAAGTTGATAAAGCCAAGATTGAAGCTATTGAGAGTTGTCTGCAGCCCAAAACGGTCACACAAGTGAGGAGTTTTCTTGGCCTTGCTGGATTCTATAGGCGTTTTGTGAGAGATTTCAGCACCATTGCTGCACCTCTCAATGAGCTTACAAAGAAGGATGTGCCTTTTGTTTGGGGTACCGCACAGGAAGAAGCCTTCACGGTGTTGAAAGATAAGTTGACACATGCTCCTTTACTCCAACTTCCTGATTTTAATAAGACATTCGAGCTTGAATGCGATGCTAGTGGAATTGGATTAGGAGGTGCGTTATTACAAGATGGCAAACCTGTTGCATACTTTTCTGAAAAATTGAGTGGGCCTAGTCTGAATTATTCTACTTATGATAAAGAATTATATGCTCTTGTTCGGACTTTAGAAACAGCAACATTATTTATGGCCCAAAGAATTTGTTATACATTCTGATCATGAATCTTTGAAACATATTAAAAGTCAAGCTAAACTGAATCGTAGACATGCTAAATGGGTTGAATTCATTGAGACTTTCCCTTATGTCATTAAACACAAGAAGGGTAAAGAAAACGTTATTGCTGATGCATTGTCTCGTCGCTATACTATGCTTTCACAACTTGACTTCAAAATATTTGGTTTGGAGACCATCAAAGATCAATATGTGCATGATGATGATTTTAAAGATGTATTGCAGAATTGTAAATAAGGAAGAACATGGAACAAGTTCGTCGTTAATGATGGATTTGTGTTCGGTGCTAACAAGCTATGCATTCCAGCTAGCTCCCTTCGTCTTTTGTTGCTGCAAGAGGCGCATGGAGGAGGACTAATGGGACACTTTAGCGTGAAGAAGACGGAGGACATACTTGCTACACATTTATTTTGGCCAAAGATGAGATGGGATGTTGAGCGCTTTGTTGCTCGCTGCACTACATGTCAAAAAGCTAAGTCACGACTCAATCCTCATGGTTTATATATGCCTTTGCCTGTACCTAGTGTTCCTTGGGAGGATATATCTATGGACTTTGTTTTAGGTTTACCTCGAACAAAGAAGGGGAGGAATAGCATATTTGTTGTCGTGGATAGATTCTCGAAAATGGCACACTTTATAGCATGTCATAAAAGTGATGATGCTGTTAATGTAGCCGATTTGTTCTTCCGTGAAATTATTCGCTTGCATGGTGTGCCAAATACTATTGTTTCAGATCGTGATACTAAATTTCTTAGCCACTTTTGGAGATGTTTATGGACTAAGCTGGGGACTAAACTACTTTTTAGTACTACTTGTCACCCCCAAACTGATGGACAAACTGAAGTAGTCAATAGAACATTGTCTACTATGCTTAGGGCTGTTTTGAAGAATAATAAGAAAATGTGGGAAGAATGCTTGCCTCATATTGAATTTGCTTATAATCGTTCATTGCATTCTACTACTAAGATGTGCCCTTTTGAAATTGTGTATGGTTTCCTACCTCGTGCACTTATTGATTTGTTGCCTCTTCCATCTTTGGAGAAGGTTAATTTTGATGCTAAACAACGTGCTGAATTGATTTTAAAAATGCATGAGTTAACTAAGGAAAACATTGAGCGTATGAATGCTAAATATAAACTTGCTGGAGATAAAGGTAGAAAACATGTTGTGTTTGCACCTGGAGATCTTGTTTGGTTACATTTGCGTAAGGATAGATTTCCTGATTTGCGCAAATCAAAGCTAATGCCACATGCTGATGGTCCTTTTAAGGTGTTAGAGAAAATGAATGATAATGCATATAAACTTGAGCTGCCTGCAGATTTTGGGGTTAGTCCCACTTTTAACATTGCAGATTTGAAGCCTTATTTGGGTGAGGAAGATGAGCTTCCGTCGAGGACGACTTCATTTCAAGAAGGGGAGGATGATGAGGACATCAATACCATTGTGACACCCACATCCCCTGCTGCTATACATACTGGACCAATTACTAGAGCTCGCGCACGCCAATTAAATTATCAGGTACTTTCGTTTCTTGGTAATGATTCTAATGTTCATGAGAATATGAAGCTGCCTAAATTGGATACATTTGTTTTGCTTACAAATGAATGGCCTAGCTTGGAGAAGGATGAACATTGGAGCAAGAACAAGCATGGAGAAGATGGCATGCGCAAGGGGAACAAGAATGGAGTTACAAGTGATGATTTCAGGACGTTGAAGCCACCATAATGAGTGCATGAAGCCTTGGACGAAATATACAAGATGCTACTTCATAATTTTCGTCCAGAGGCTATTCTAGGTGTTGTGTCACCTTATTATTGGGCCAGGCCCATGTATTTTCGAAATACTTGAGTATAGGCTGTTTTCAGAGTCTGTATATGTGGGGAAACAAGAGATAGGGTTGATTTCGGACCCCTTCCCCAAGGGCCACGAAATTCCCCCCTCTTCCTCCATATATACAGCCCTTAGGGCGTCGTTTAGACTTTGGGTTTTGTTTAGATTAAAAGTTCGCCATAGCTGCAACTTCGCGTACTTCGTTTGTGTTCAACGACTGCACAAAGGCGCCACGTAACCCCACCTTGATCAATAAAGCTTTCCTCTTATATTCACAATATCCAGATTGCAATCTTAGTTTCTTGCTTGTTCTTCGTTTGCCTGCAGGAAACAGACCTTCATGGTCAGGTTGATCGTGCTCTGGCGTGGTCAATAACCTCTCGGAGTTGGTTTAGCGATTGTTAAGGCGCGACGTCCTCGCACGTTCGCAGTCGGATCGTCAAAGTCGACTTCCACCAAAGTGATATCCATCATCTCATCGAAAGACGGGACACCTTTGCCTCTATCACCGATACGGATCTCGGTCCCACCGAGATGGCCTTGCCAGCGCTTTGTGTTCTGTTGCACTCACTTTGGTCCCACCAAGTTTATGCAAGCGGTCTCACCAAGTTGGCTTGACAGATTCTCTGTTGCTTATTGCTTCACTTCGGTCCCACCGAGTTGATGCAATCGGCGCCATCGAGATGATGTTTGCCCTAAGCCCTAGCACATCGGTCCCACCAAGTTGTTCCAGTCAGTTTCCACCGAGATTCCTAACGTTCATATTTTTGAACAGATTGGTGCCATCGAGTTTCCTAATCAGTGCCACCGAGATGAGTCCAAAGTGTGTAACGATTGGATCTTGTGTGGAGGCTATATATACCCCTCCACCCCTCTTCATTCAGATGAGAGCCATCAGAACGTGCCTACACTTCCACCATTCATTTTCTGAGAGAGAACCACCTACTCATGTGTTGAGATCAAGAGATTTCATTCCAACCTTTTGAACCTTGATTTCTAGCCTTCCCCAAGTTGCTTTCCACTCAAATCTTCTTCCCCAAAATATGAAGATTAATTCAAAAACTAGTGAGACTTCGAATCTACACTATATAGATTGAATAAGTGTTAATAAAAAACATTTGGATCATTTAGAGTAGGTCCAAAAAAACTTGATTACAAATGGGTTGTTTACCCTAGCCCGGGAGCTCATTTGGAGCACATTTCTCACATTCAAATTTCTTTGACCTCCTCTAAATCACCTCAAATTTTGCACACATGATCTCCTACACAAACATAGATAGTTTGCCAAGGTTTGTTTTGCATTTTTTTGAATTTATACTACCCTGTCGAATGTCAGTTCAAAACATCGGATAATGAAACATGCTGGTGGGAAAGAGCATGCATTTGATTAATAAACATGAGACAAATAATTAGGATAATGCTTCTTTTATGATCAGTGAAAAAGCAGCATGTCTGACCAGTGAAGCAACACTGAAACAACATGTGTGATCATTGCAGCACCTAAACTGGTGAGAAAAAGAAGCATGTCTGATCAGTGAAGCAACACTGAAACAACATGTGTGATCATTGTAACACTTAAACTCATAGTTCACAACATCTAAACAGAACTAACCATACACCACAGGCAAATTTAAGGACAGACAAATATAGATAGCATAATATATCACTACCATCACTTCAGTTCATCACATCATAAACAGCCACATTCAGTTTACCAAAAGTAACCCAAAAGATAAAGATAAAACATGCTAACACTTTGAGTTCATCACATCACACCAGAGTCAAGGCCTTCGCGAGGGCAGCATGCTGCCCCCTGATCATGTGGTCCTCCCCGCGAATTGCTACATCCTCTGCATGAGACACAAGGTGATCGAAGCGGCCATCCTTTGGCTTTGGCTTGGTGGTGCAGTAGGAGCAGTTCCACTTCTTGATCTTGCGGTTGTAGAAGGAAGCAACTCCCTTGGCCTTGATCTTCTCCACCTCCTTCGCTATGAAGAACGTGACGTTGCCCTTGTACACATCTTCTCCAGAATCATACTGCATACATGAATGAATTACATTAATATATTATAGATTCATATACACCATGTCAAAGGAACTAAATGAACAATCTAAATTTCAAGTTGGCTTACCTCATATTCTTCATCGTCACTGTACTCTGGATCATACAGGTCGAACCCAGTAAGGGTCAGCTTCCTCTTTTTCCCCCAACCATCATCCTCCTGAGTATACAATTACATCCATCACTAGTAAATACAGAAGTCAATTAAAAAATTAGATATTCACACATGACACATTGATCATAGGGCTAATATACTATGATCCTATTTGCATTTTCCATTGTCATGCACACACATTGAACAACAAAGCTAATATAACTACATATTGTGGACAAATTTCCCTATATACTAATGAATCAAATAACTTCTTAATCAATAGATTCCATTTCGGCATATGACATTCAAAAGCCCAACCTGCGTAGCATTCAAAAACAAATCTAATAGGGACCCAATCTAATAAGCATATATACATGTCTGTAGCATTAAAAAAACCAATCTGTATAGCATTAAAAAAATCTAATAAGCATACATCTGTGTAGCATTGAATCATAGAGATCCCTATCTCTCATACAGATCTATCTAGCATTTTCGCACTGAATGTAATCCAACAAACCCTAGTACAAAACCCCCCATCCCCTCATATAGAAAACCCCGACCCATCCGTAAAACCAACTACTCTAACCATCTATACTACCGTATGAATCACAATCTAACCAATGCAACTAATTGTAGCAACTAACAAGCAAGTGCAAATACCTCCTGCTCCTTGCCAGGCTGCACATCAGGGGTACCAGGATGGACTGCGCCGCTTGACGCCATCACCTTTTGCTCCGGCAGCGCTGAGGCAGAGCCCGCCACCTTCTTCTCCACATCTGAAGCGGTTGCGAGTTTCCCTGCACCGCCGTGGACGCCGGCAACGTCCTTCACTTCATCCGCGGTCACCGTGCCCTACATCTCCACTACATCTGCGGCCGCTGCGCCGGCATCGCCGCGAGCTTCTACCATCGGACAGATGGAGGCGATGAAGGTGCGGAAGAGGATGCGGTCGAGGAGAGCGAGACGGTGCGGTGGAGGCAGTGGAGAAGAGCGAGAAGACGCCGGTGGGGGAGAGGAAGACGATGCGGCAGGGAGGGGATTTGGGGGGAAAGGTAGGGGCGATGCGCTGGGAGGTGGTTCCCCCTCTTTATACGATGGGGCGTTTCAGGCATGTACCATGGACACGTGCTACCCCACGACCGTGGTCAGTTACATGCGCCCACGTATACGAATACCAATGTACGGCCAGCATACGAAACCACTATACTGGTAAATGGTCAAAGGTGGACTCGGCCCTATGTGGCCCCACTCGTCAGAGTTAACGGTCAAAGGCATTGACCCAATGGCAACATCCGTTGTAACCTGTTCTGAGGGTTTTGGGAAAGTGAGTAGGTAAAAGTGAGCAAAAGTTAAGAGCGTGGGGATGAATGAGTACAACTAACAAACCAGGGGCACAGAAATAAAAAGCCCTTTATATTAACTGGCAAAAGAGTCTGTGTGTTGCAACAAGAAAAAAAATACCACACTCCCTAACCCAATAATCATGACTCAAGACTCCAATAGATCCACGTCCTTTATTTCAACACATGGCAACCCATCTTTGTTTTCACTTACCCTCCTTCCCACCCTCGCTAACAGTGGCCTCAAGGCTCACAAATTCACAACGTGTTTGAATTTTGACAATCCTAAGGCGTCTTTCTCGGCATAAGATGAGATTCTTTTTCTGTGAGGTTTTGGCTAGGCTTGCATGCATGGTTGTAGATTATTTTCTTTCATCTCAAATTCTGATTTTGCTGGGGTGTTCATTTACAATCCGGATCGGCATCGATATGAAAGAAAGACTGATCAGCTATTGATTAATATTTCATCCTACATAGCATTTTAAAAATGGTTAATAGGTAAAATAACATCATATTCGGATTCTACACATTTTTTATCAAATATCATATGCAACATGTTAAATTTAGAGTTAGCGTTTAAAAAATATGGATAATTTTAAAAGGCATTTGATTTGATATGTACTACATGTTGATTAATCCAAATATCAGGGGTTTACTGCAAAAGAGAAAATACGAGTTAAAACCGGCCAGTGGGTTAATTACCACGCACATCAAAAGGTTTTTTATGTAAAAACAAAAAAGATTGACTTAAAAGTGAACTACATGTTGATTACCAGAAACATCAAGGGGGTGTTTTATGAAAATAGCATGTCGGACCAAGATTATCTATTTTCTTTATTAGTAGTATTGATATTGATTTTGATTTTGATTTTCATTGCATATCTTTGTTTTCTGTTGTATCGTGTTTTTAGATAGTTTAAAAAATAGGCAGAAGGCACATGTGCTCACACATAATATTTCAACGATAGAAGAGACTTGGTTTGTAAGGACAGTTCATGTGCAAACAAGGTATATTTTCGTTGCAAGCTTATTTTTTACGCTGGTCTATGTGAACACTCGCAACTATTCAGGTGTCGATTAGAGTGCAGCTGGAGTAGAAGTCCAAATAAACAAGCTGCCGGGACTACTCCCTTCGTTCATAAATATTTTTTTTTACATGATCACTACTTTGAAGTGTGGGGAAAGTATACCGTCAGGGCATGATGAAATCGCGGCGGCGGCAGACACATACTATACAGAGGTTCTTGGAAATGCACCGGTATGAGGATATGGCATGGACCTTGCAGAGTTGGGGCTACCTGTGCGCGATCTATCTCACCTAGACATGCCCTTCTCGGCGGATGAGGTTTTGAAGGTGATTAAAACCATGCCGCTCGAGAAAGCCCATCGTCCTGATGGATTTACAGGACGATTCTTCTATGTATGATGGGACATCATCCAAAATGACTTCATGCGTGCCTTACATGCTTTCCACTGCGGTGACATGAGGGGCATCCACAAGATAAACAAGGCCCTTATCACTCTCATACCTGAGGCGGATGGAGCGGTTGCCATTCGTGACTTCCAGCCCCTGAGCCTGGTACACAACACCATTAAGATATTTTTCAGGACACTGTTGGTCCACCTTACGGACGAGCTTCCGGAGCCAGTTGGGATTCACCAGAGCGCTTTTGTGCGCGGACGCTCCATACATGATAACTTCATGATGGTACAGGGCATGGCTAGACGACTACATGCTCTCAAAATGTCGGCAATCATGCTAAAGTTGGATATCTCCAAGGCTTTTGATTCCGTTCAATGGCCATTTTTTATTGAAGCGCTCTTGACGATGGGTTTTACCTCAAAGTGGATCGGCTGGATGTGCGGACTGCTAGCTACCTCCTCTACCAGAGTATTGATTAATGGTATACCGGGCATACCGATTTTTTCGAGAACCGGATTGCGACAAGGTGACCCCATATCACCTATGATTTTCATCCTCGCCATGGAGGTCTTACACAGGACGTTCTTGAGGGCAGCCAGTAATGGTTTGCTGGAACCCCTTGCACCACAAGGCATGCACCAATGACTTTCGATCTATGCGGATGACGTGATGATCTTTTTAAAACCAAAAGAGGTGGAGCTTCAATGCTTTGATGAGATTCTGGAGTGCTTCGGGATGGCGTCCGGACCGCGTGTGAACTTCCAAAAAAAGTGCGACTATGCCAATAAAGTGCTCGGTAGACCAGGAAATGTTGACTAACGAGATAATAGGTTGCACGATTGGCTCATTCTCGTGCAAGTATGTTGGGTTGCCTCTAAGCATCAGGAAGCTGACAACACCTCAGTTTTAGTACCTTGTGGATCAATTGGCGAACAAATTGCCAACTTGGAGAGGGACCTTGTTACCCTAAGAGTTGTAGGCTGCTGCTGATCCATTCGGTTCTCTGTGCCATCCCAATACATGCTTTCATGGCTCTCGAATTGCCACCGAAGACAACTGCGACATTGGAGAAGACCTGTCGTGGATTCCTGTGGTGTGTGAAACGAAACGCACACGGTGGCAACTGCTCAGTGGCTTAGAAGCAGGTGCGCACTCCGCGTTGGGCTGGTGGCCTTGGAATTCCCAACCTCCGATGGTTGAATGCTGCACTACAGGCGAGATGGCTATGGCTACGGTGCACGGATGAACAGAGACCATGGGCAGAATTCGAGATCAACATCACAACAGATGAAAGAGCAATCTACCAGGCAGCGGTGCACACAACTATTGGCAATGGCAACACGGCCCTATTCTGGGAAGACCGGTGGCTCCATGGCAATAGAATATAAGATGTGGCACCAAACATCTATGGCGTGGTGGCCCCCAGGACAAGGGCCTCACCAACAGTACGACAAGCACTTCATGAAAATACATGGGCAACAGACGTTGGGCCTAATCTTGGCCTAGGTAAGATTGAGGAATACATACATCTTTGGGGAAGTGTGACAGAGGTGGAACTAAATAGCGAGAGGGAAGACAACATCCGTTGGGCCTGGGAAGTCAATGGATCCTACTCGATTCGATCTGCGTACGCGGCATGTTTCATAGGACGAGAGGTGGCAGCATATGCGGATTTTGTATGGAAGCAAAAGGCGCCCCTACAGTGTCGTTTCTTTGCATGGTTGGCGATGCAAAACCGCTGCTGGACTTCGGACTGCTTGGCTCGTCGAGGTGTCCCACATCAAGCCGTGTGCCCCTTCTGCAACCAACAGATTGAAACAATCAACCACATACTCCTCACTTGCGTTTTCGCGAGAACATTATGGCTATGGATTTGGAGTGCACTAAATGAGCCGAGACAAGCTCCGGGGACTGAAGATGACTTGGTGGAATGGTGCTCCACACGCGTGGTGACACAATGTGCACCTAGAGACTTAAAGGCAATCATCACATTAGGCTTGTGGGAGCTGTGGAAACACCGCAACGCTATAGTTTTTGACGGCGAAACACCGTCACTTCTAACGGCACTATGGAACATTGATCGCGAAGGGTGGACGTGGAGATTGGTTGGGCTGCTTAAGGGTGAGATGGAGTTCTTCTTTGGTGGTCTCAGTAGGCGGGCTAGTGGCGAGTAATTCCTTGTAGCGTGAGTGATTGTGAAGGCTAGAGAGAGCCTTGTAAATATGTGGTTGTAAACTTGTGGAGGGTCACTTCACCCCTTTTTTCTATAATATATGATATGCACACTCGTGCATATTCTAGAAAAAAATAAATTTCAATAAGAGACTACATACAGAACAAAATCAATAAATATACACTCTAAACTACGTCTATATATATCCATATGTAGTTCATAGTGAACTCTCTAGAATGATTTATATTTAGGAACGAAGGGAGTAGTTAAGACTACCCATAATGGGAGTAGCATAAAGAGTACAGAGATGGCATCATAATCAAAAATGATGATGTAGCAGTTAATTAATAAGGAGGGAGACAAATTTAGTAACATAGTTAGTTACTCAGACTATGAGTAAAATCATTCCTTTTCTAAAAAACTATGAGTAAAATCATAGTACATACTCCCTCCGGTCCTTTTTACTCTGCATATTAGGTTTGTCTGAAGTCAATATCATCCAACTTTGACCAAGTTTATATAAAAAATTATTGACATTTACATAACAACACCAACATCATTAGATTCATCTCCGAATATATTTTCATATTATATTTATTAGATATTATAGATGCTAATAATTTCTAATATAAATTTGGTCAAACTTAGCTAAGTTTGACTTTTGGCAAATCCAATGTGCAGAGTAAAAAGGACCGGAGGGAGTACCTTATAGTACATCAAGACAAGATGAGCATATAACATAATAAATAAAGTGTTGCATGATACCACACATATGTTATTCCTCGTTGTAGAGTTAGTAGCATGCCACTGATTAAGTTACTCCCCACTATGAGTAGGAATACATAGTAGACATGTGGCGGTTCCGTAGAAGCTAGGCAACTGCATTGTATATAGGTATACTTAGGGATTAAATATTAGGTGACTGGTCGATAACTTAAGTTGCAAGTTGCGACGCCTAGAGCCGAGAGTAATTTGTCCTCCGTTTCGACAGCCACATGCATCACTTTCACATTTATAATGCTGGCGATTGGAAGAATCAACTGTGGGCCAGGCTTTGTGATGCATTCTTAGGTTTAGTAGCAGCAGCATTCAGCTGCTAGGCTGTTACGATCATTTTTGCTCATATATTACAGTTGGGCTGTGCCTGTAAGTATAACTACAATGCATGCGTGATGTCCCAACGCCGGATTTGCTCATACTATTACATGAATATAGACAGGTTGCCACAGCCGGTGGTGGCAACAGATGGTTAACCACGTATATCCGTGGATGATACTGATCTATCTGTCCCTGCCTCGATCTTACTGAGCAACACTATAGGTACGTACTCCTCCCCAAATTTATTATTTCCTCGGTCCAAAATAAATGTCGCGGTTTTAAACTGGAGTCAGTAGTATATCCTTGTTTAATTAGCAGCACTGCAAGTGCGCAGTATTTGACGAATTCATGCGTGCATGACGTCCGGATCCAGACACCCACCATCCGTGGTTGGAGAGGAAGCATCAAAATTGCAGATATGCAAATGATACTGATAATACTGCATGTACTAATTCGTTTTGGCTGCACAATGGCAATGTTGACATGAACACATGGCATTAAGGTAGGTAAGACCTATAGTAGCTAGCTCCTGTTGATAGCAGTGTGGTTGTGTTAACCAACCGTATATAACTATATAAGATTGGGCAGGTGGAGGCGAGATAAAGCGTCGGCGCATCCAACCATGGAAAAGACAGCGAAATAACAAGTCGAAACAGCCCAAGGGATGATTGAACCGGCCGAATCCAAAAGAGTTGCCACCGATCGAACTCCGGACTTCCGGATCTCTGGCACGAAACGACCACAGCGACGGCGACGACAACCGATAATCTCTCCATCGCCGGACGATGCTAGCTAGGCACTGTCATTTTAAAAGGAAGACATGGATGTGTTGTCTCGCAAACTGATTTTCTTTTCCCCCCCTTTTTTCTGAGTTTTTTTTTTCTTTTTCTGAGCAAAGTTTGGCGGGCACGCCTTCCATATATGGACCGGCCCAGCGCAGGAGCAGCGCTGGCTCACTCTCCAGCACAAACTTGGTTCACCTGACGTCACGAAGATGACATGCTAACGTCATGCTAATATTTTTCCTTTCTCTTCATATTTAAGTGAATATCTTTTCAAACTTAGCGTTACTTCAAAAAAATAAAACATTGGATCTGAAAAACAATATACAAATATGTTAGCGCAATTGAGAAAATCTTGATAGCTTTCAGAAAAATGTCCCTGACATGGAAAATGTTCTTGTATTTCAAAAAATAGTATGTGAAATTTTCTAAAAATGTGTATGCAATGTAAAACAAATGTTTGCGTAGTATAAAAATTGTTTCGTGCCATTTATAAAAACACATATGAAATTTTGAGACACATTCCCGCTTTCAGAAAATGTTGATTATTGTATTTCAAAAATAAATCATGTATTAAAATTGTTAATCTTGTCTTTAAAAAATTATTCAGAAATTATACTTAAAAACTTCATTTGAAACAAAATAAACATATATAAAAATATTTTATATGTACACAAAAATATACTATGTGTATGAAAAAGGTTGACATCCAAACATATACTTGAAAAAACATCTACTTGAAAAATATTTAATGTGTTCCTGACATATTTGAAAATGTTCAACATGTATAAAAAATGTTCACATGTACACCAAAATGTGCATTGTACATTGTAAAAAATAGAAATGTGTTGAAAATAGAAAAATAAAGAGAAAATAAGGAAAAAACACCTGCAAACCAAAGAAACTAATGAAGAAACAAAGAAAAAGAGAAAACTCGAAAAAGATGGTGAATAAACTAAGAAAAATATGAAAAGGGAAAAAAGCAAAGAAAGCGAAAGGAAAACCAGTGATGAAACGAAGAAACCCGATGAATAAACGAACAAAACCATATGAAAAAAATAAGAAAAATGAAAAGGTAAAATGTACACCCGTTTCAAAACAGGTGCATAGAATTTTTCTAAATGTTTTATATAATATACAGAAATACTTGTGTAATTCAGAAAAGTAGTAAACATTTATAAAAAATGTTTCACACGTATAAGAAAAATATATGATGTGCAGAAAAAAAAAGTAGATATCAAAACATATAATGAAAAAATATTAACCATGTATAAGAAAGATGTTGAACCTGTATAGAAAACATTTTAGATGTATACCAAAAATGTACAGTGTGTACGAAAAAAATAGATACGAAAATTTATATTTGAAAAATTGTTAATCACTTATTTAAAAACAATATCCTGTATTAAAAAGCATTAAATCTGTATAAAAAATAGTGTCAGATGTATAAGAAAAATGTATGATGTGTACGAAAAAAGTAGACATTCAAACATATATTTGAAACAATATTAATCATCTATATGAAATATTCTAAATCTATATTAAAAACTATTTTATATGTACACAATAAAATGTACAATGTGCACAATGAAAATACATACTAAAACATATATTTGAAGAAAAATGTTTATCCTGTATTTGAAAAATGTTAAACGTGTATTGGAAAAAAATTCTTGAATTATACATAAAATGTAAAGAAACAATTATACCAGAGAAAAAAACAAAAAGGAAGAAAATAGGAAATGAGAAAAAAAACCAATGAGACGGAGAAAGAAACAAAAGAAAAAACCGAAGAAAATGAAGGGAAGAGAAAAAACACAGTAAAACCTGAGGTTAAAACAAACAAAACCGGTAAAAAAATGATTCGGTGAGGAAACAAAAAAGGAAAAAAAACTAAAGAAAACGATAGCGAGCACAACGACAAGCGAGGGAATCCGAATGAGCGGTAAGAATGGTCCTACCCGGTACAGTACAACCATACAAAAAGCTTAAGGGACAGAAGCTACTCCCGTGTTTAGCATGATATATCTTTCCGATGACTAGCAAACTGATGATGGTGCCGGTGCATGGAAAGCTAGGCCTGGATGTCTGCGAATGCTATATCTCGTTTATATCAAGTATAGCATTCACCTGGCATGATGCACGCGCATATAGAGCTGGCCCATTAGCGCAGATCGCCCGCTCGCGAAGTTGACGTACTGGTTTGGCCCCCTTTTGGTTTTTTCTCTTCAAACATTTTTTAGACCATATTTAAAAAAATTCTGAACTATTTCTGAATTTTGAGAACACTTTTTGAAATCTGATATTTTTTAAAAACTCCTATTTTTTCTAGTTTTTAGAAAGAAAAATCAAACTCCGATCATTTTTTAGTTTTGGGAACATCTTTTCGATTTTTTTGAAATTTTTGAATGTATCGAAATAAAATAAAATAAAAGTTTGGCAAAATTGACTCGGCAGAAAAAGAAACAGAGAAACGTAAATAAAATAAAACAGTACAGTACATCAGCTTAATGGGCTGGTCCGGTTTGGTCGCCAGCTCTGGAAGGGCAGCCTTGCTACCGGGGGGGGGGTGCAGGTCCGACCCAGCCGGGATGTGGGTCGTCGCAGTGACATCATGCCGATGTCAAAGTATTTTCCTTTTTATTATTTTTTGTCCTTTATCCTTTTTATTTAAATTTTAAATGAATATTTTTTTTGAGGCAAACTCACAAAGCTTTATTCAACCGTCACAATGTTTACAGGGACGAATAAAAGTTCTCCGGGCTGGCCTAACCAAGCATGGCAGCCAGTACCCAGCGTTAAAGCATGCTTTGCAAGTTTGTGAGCCTCGAAGTTCGAGGTTCTGAACTCATGACTAATGATACAAGATAAAAAAAACCCCTAGAACGTTCTATTATTTCATGCACTATCGCTCCATATGATGCCGAAGTGCCGACCTTGATAGCATCCACGGCCACCTGGCAATCAGAGGCAATGCCGATCTTGTGAAGGTATAGATCGTCAGATAAAGCAAGCGCTTCTCTGATTGCCATCGTTTCCAAAACTTCTGCAACATCTATGTTTGTGAAGACTACTGCCGAGGCTCCCAAATATGCACCTGAAAGATCCCGACAAATTGCTGCAACTGCTCCAAAACCTCCTGCACGTGAAACCGCAATATCTACATTAATTTTTGCGTGATCCTCTTGTGGTGGTATCTAACAGGTCGATCTTGGAGCTGCTGTTTGAGCCATACTAGATGCTGGTTTCTTCATGAACTGTACATCTGAAATATAGCTTGTGATGCTGGTTTCTTCATGAATGAGTTTCTGTCGCGCGGACCAAATGGCCCAGAGAGTTACGATCATGGCAATAAGCTCTTCTTGTGAAAGTGTCTCACTCATGAATTACAATACAGTAAAACGGAGCTAGCTACAGCCATCCACAACGATTTGACGTTGTCAACCATGAGATCTCACATATGAACGCTTCAGATTGATTGATCGTCCCGCCGCACGCACCATGGTCGTTTTAACCAGTTTCCCCGCGCATCGTCGTTGGCCCAACGTGCCCGGGCCGCTGCTCCGGAGGATGAGCTGGGTGCTCTCTGATCAATTGGGCTAATAGGTAGTTAGCTAGGCCTTAATTCTAGCCCACCGTACGGCTCACCTCCCATACGTTTTTCTCTACAAAAAAACCTCCCATACGTACCTTTCTCTGTAAAAAAAAGGTCACCTCCACAGCAATCCGTACATAAAACACAAGCCAAGTCTTGCACGGTAATATGCAACCGTCGGTGCGAATATTTTCCTTATGCTTTTTTTTGTACATATATAATGATTTCATCTGCTTGATGGAAGAAACTAATTTACAATGTTCCAAACAACGGACAAGATGATGCTACTGTCAAGATGAGTAAGGTGCTTATTCAATATCATTTCTTCTTTCCCTAAAAAACATTAAATTTATTTTGTTTGGAATATGTAATGTTAAATTAAGCTCTTGACATGTGCCCGATTTCATACACTTGCGTGGCAACCAATGCACATTTTAAGTTCAATATTATGCCCAGTACCGTAGTGGGCAGCAAGTCTATATGTGCAGTTTCACTTAGAATTCTACTTGAGTTTAAATGTAAAATCCAGCATTCTAGGTCATTGGTGTACTTGACGCTACAACTCAAAATTTTCACTCACCGTCGACCTTTTAAATGTTTTCCTTAATCTGTCTTCTATTTTACGGGTTTGCGAAAGATTTGTAAAATCTCATGCGGAATTTCTTGTTCAAAGATATTTGATGATTATTTGAACTGGCCCCTTCAATATATGCGTGTACCCAAATTTTGGTATTCAAATATACTGTAGTTTATGCTAAAAATTGAGGCGCTCAATTCAAATCTGAATTAAAAATTATACTTCTATTTCTTTCATAAATGGTCATATTATCACTAACATGGGCGGGTGCGGCAACGCGCACCTTGATGTTCTAGTATATTTAAAAGTGTAGCGGGCACACTGATGCCTCAAGCAATCCCATACATGGGCCGGCCCGGCGCATGATTAGCACTCGCTCACTCGCTCGCCCCTCGTCCACGACATGGGTTCGCATGACATCACGCTGGTGACATGCTGACGTACGCCAATATCTATTTATATATTTTTTATATTTGAAATGGATATCTTTGAAATACTTCAACATTAATTAAAAAACTAATACTTGAATTCGAAAAATGTTTCTGGCATGAAAAAAAAGGTTCATTCGCTTTTTCAAGAAAATGTATGTTAACTTTTAGAAAATTATGTGTAAAATGTAAAATAAAATGTTTGCGTAGTTTAAGAATAATGTTTCGTACCATTAGAAATATGTGCGTGAGAATCACTTTCAAAAAATAATGATTATTGAATGTAAAAATAAAATCATGTGTTAAAAATGTTAATCTGGAATGTCAAATTTTATTGACAAAACATATTTAAAACATGTATTAGAAAAAATGAACATATATATAAATATTTTGTATGTATAAAAAAAAATAATATGTGTAAGAAAAAGCTACACATCCAAACATATAGTTGAAAAAAATCATGTATTGGAAAATTGTTTAATGTGTACAAAACAATGTTCCTCGCGTATTTGAAAAACGTTCAACATGTATATTCACATCAAAACTAAAAACGTGAATTGTGTATTGAAAAAATATTAGTGTGCTGAAAAATTAAAAGAAATAAAAAAGGTAAAATATTAGAAAAGCATGAAAAACACCAAAAAAACGAAATAAAACTGATGTAGAAACAAAGAAAATGAGAAAACCCATAGAAAATTGGTGTATAAACATTTTAAAATAGGAAAACATAAAAAACAAAGTAAGTCAAAGACAAATCAGTGGCGAGATGAGGAACACCGATGAATGATCAAACAAAATTGAATAAAAAAAAGAAAAACGAAAAAGTAAAATGCACGTGTTTTAGAAACAAGTGCATGGATTTTAAAATAAATGTTTATACAATGTGCAAAAATGTTTGTGCGATGCAAAAAAATGTCTCACATGTACAAAAGATATACGATGTGTATGTAAAATTGTAGACATCAAAAAAAATATGTGTAAAAATGTTACTCATTTTTAACATGTTTTTCAAATATATGTTTTGATAAGCATGTATAAGAAAGGTATTAAACCTCTATAAAAATCTTTCAGATGTATATCTATAATGTACAATGTGTATGAAAACAATAGACATCAAAATTTATATCAGAAAAAATGTAATCATTTATTTAAAATATCTAACGTGTATTTAAAAAGCGTTAAATATGTATAAAAATGTTTTGGTGTATAAGAAAATGTATGATGTCTAGGAAAAGTAGACATCCAAACATACATTTAATAAAATGTTATGACTGTATGAAAAATGTTAAACCTGTATAAAAACTATTTGAGATGCATACATAAAATATAACATGTCAAGAAAGCAATGCATATTAAAATGTATAATTGAAAAAAAATGTTTATCGTGTATTTGAAAATGTTAAACGTGAATTGAGAAAATGTACTTGATGTATACGAAAAATGTATAGAAACAATGAAACCCGAGAAAAACTAAGGAAAACTAAGAAAATGGAAGAAAGTAAAGACAACAGGAAATAAGAAAAGACACGGTGAAACGGAGAAAGAAACAAAAGAAAAAAACAAAGAAAATGAAGGAAGGAAGAAACAAAAATAAGTACACAGTAAAAATTGAGAATGAAACAAAGAAAACATGCAAGAACAGGAAGAAAATAAAGAATCTAGTGAAGAAACAAAATAAACAGAGAAAACAACATTAAACTCAACAGCCAGCAAGGGACTGCGAACGAGTGGTAAGAATGGGCCAGCCCAGTAAAGTACAGCTACACGAAAAATGTACAGGAGCAATGAAACCCGAGAAAAACGAAGGAAAACTAAAAAGCTACTCCGGTGTTTAACCGAGATAGAGAGCTCGCCGGTTTCGAGTTGTGGCGCTCGAAGTGTCACGATATTGGGCCGGCCCAGGTGGGTTTCAGTCGATCACAACAAAACACGTCGCGGAAAAAACGTGAAGAAAAAGCGAGAAAGTCGAGCTTCGAACTAAGGATCACACGTCTGTTGTGCACTAAGGCTGCGCTTGGATTGGGTGTAAAATAATACGGAGGTGTTTTCTTTACCGGTGTAACTTACCGGCTAGTGAGCAATTTCCGGCCGGAAACGAAACGACCGAGCGAGGCATGTATTTTCTACGGAGGTATTTGATACGAAAACGCTGATCTAAACAGGCCCTAATGCAAGTACCACTACACCATACACGTTGTGTTGTTCTGCAACTAGGAAAAAGTGCTACTTGACCATTCTTTTAGTGAAACATTTAACGTAAAAAATATGAAAATTAGTTGAAAACTTCAGTGATTTCGAAAAACAAGTTCACCGATTTTGAAAACCAGTTCATCAATTTTTTTAAAAGTTCATAAAAAATGAAAAAAGTTCATCGATTTTGAAAAAAGTTCATCAAATTTGAAAACTGTTTATCATTTAAAAATATGTGCATTGAATTCGAAAAAATTTCATCAATTTTTTAAAAAGTTCACACAAAATGAAAAAAGTTCATCGATTTTGAAAAAAATCATCAATTTTGAAAAAATTTCATCGAATTTGAAAAGAATTCATCGATTTTAAAAAGTGTTCGTTGAATTTAAAAAAGTTCATTGAATTTAAAAAAAGTTCATCAAATTTGCAAAAAGTTCATCGATCTTGATAAAAGTTCATTGAATTTGAAAAAAGTTCATCGAGTTTGATAAAAAGTTCGCGCATTTAAGGAAAGAAAAAAAGAAAGGGAAATGAGAAAAGAAAAGTGAAAAGGAAAAAAAAAACGCTCAGAAATTGACCAGCGAACGACCTAGAGAAAAGAATTAAAAAAAGGAAGGAAGTCTGTAAGCACAAGTGCGTCGTTATCCTAGTGGTGAGTGCGCTGATCTGCTAATTGATTGATCCCATGTTCGATCCCTCGCTTTGTGCACATTATTTTATCCTGTAGTTTCAACAGGAAAAAAAGTAACATGGGCCGGCCCAGGGCGGACATGGGGGTGTGCGCCCTGTACCGTTAAGCCTATTTCGGACGCTTAAGGCGCCGAATAGGAACCAACCCGAGATATACCTCTCGCGAAGTCTGGTGGATGATGGTGTCGGTGCATTGGAAGGAAGGCCTAGATGTCTACGAATGCTATGTCTTGCTTATAGCAAGTATAGCATCCGCCTCGCCTGAAGCCCGCGCATATGAAGACGGTCCTTTTTTTTCTTTGAACATTCTCTCAACCATTTATTAAACTCAAAATATTTTTTGAAATTTCTGAAAATTTTATGAATTTTGAGAACATTTTTTGAAACTCCGGTCATTGATCATATATACGAAAAATGTTAAACTTATATAAAATTGTTTTAGATGTATACCAAAAATAAATAGTGTTTATGCAAAGTTAAAAACAATAGACATCCAAACATATATTTGAATTTTTTATTTATGTATTTTAAAAATGTTAAACATATATTTAAAATTATTTCAGTTGTATAAGATAAATATATGATGTGTACAAAAAAGCAGACATTGAAACATATAGTTGAAAAATAGTAATCGTCTATATGAAAATGTTAAATATGTATAAAAAATATTTTAGATGTATATAAAAATGTTCTACAAAAAACAGACACTAAAACATATATTTGAAAAAAATAATGTATTTAAAAATATGTTCTTGACGTATACAAAAAATATACATGGAAGAAAAATGTAGACATGTGTAAAAATGAAGAAAACCCATTAAAATCATTGCAAAGGATGGAAATAAGGAAAGTGAGAAAGAAACAAACAAAACTAAAGAAAATAGCAAAGAAAAGAAAAAACAACGAATAAGGGGAAAGAAACAAAAGAAAACCAAAGAGAAAAGAAAGAAAAGAACAAACACGATAAAAATTGATAATGAAACGCAGAAAATTGGTGAAAAACAAAAAATGAAGTAACTGGTGAAGACAAAAAGAAGAGGAAAAAGAAGGAAAAACAAAAAAAACAGAGAAAGCAGCAGCGAACAGAACGACCAAGGAGTAAGGATGAATGTGCACTAAGAATGGGCCCGCTTAGTACGGTTCAACCACACAAAAAGCTTCAGACGAGACAAAAACCACTCTCGCTTTGAGAAAGATATAGCTCTCACGAAATCTGGCGAGCTGATGATGGTGGCGGTGCATGGGATGGGTGGCCTGGATGTCTACGAATGCTATATCTGGCTTATAACGAGTATTGAAGGAAATATGCCCTAAAGGCAATAATAAAGTTGTTATTTTATATTTCTTTATATCATGATAAATGTTTATTATTCATGCTAGAATTGTATTAACCGGAAACCTGATACATGTGTGGATACATAGACAAAACACCGTGTCCCTAGTAAGCCTCTACTAGACTAGCTCATTGATCAAAGATGGTTAAGGTTTTCTAACCATGGACACGAGTTGTCATTTGATAACGGGATCAATCATTAGAAGAATGATGTGATGGACAAGACCCATCCGTTAGCTTAGCATAATATTCGTTCAGTTTTATTGCTATTGCTTTCTTCATATCAAATACATATTCCTTCGACTATGAGATTATGCAACTCCTGGATACCGGAGGAGTGCCTTGTGTGCTATCAAACGTGACAACATAACTGGGTGATTATAAAAATGCTCTACAGGTATCTCCGAAGGTGTTTGTTGAGTTGGCATAGATCGATATTAGGATTTGTCACTCCGAGTATTGGAGAGGTATCTCAGGGCCCTCTCGGTAATACACATCATAAGCTTGCAAGCAAACGATAAGGAGTTGGTCACGAGGTGATGTATTACGGAACGAGTAAAGGGACTTGCCGGTAACGAGATTGAACTTGGTATGAAGATACCGACGGTCGAATCTCGGGCAAGTAACATACCGATGGACAAAGGGAATTACGTATGTTGTCATAACGGTTCGTCCGATAAAGATCTTCATAGAATATGTAGGAGCCAATATGGGCATCCAGGTTCCGCTATTGGTTATTGACTGGAGAGGTGTATCGGTCATGTCTACATAGTTCTCGAACTCGTAGGGTCCGCACGCTTAACGTTCGATGACGATATAATATTATATGAGTTATGTGATTTGGTGACTGAATGTTGTTCGGAGTCCCGGATGAGATCACATACATGACGAGGAGTCTCGAAATGGTCGAGAGGTGAAGATTGATATATAGGACGATGGTATTCGGACATCAAAAGTCCGGAGGGTACCGGGTACTTATCGGGTCACCAGAAAGGAGTTTCGGGTGTTAGAGTATATTTATATAGCCATGTAGCCTTTTGTATTTACCCCATTATATAAGGGGTCTTCTGCATATTTCCTGCACCTATACATGTATATATACTATGGCCTCATGGGAATACAAGTTGCATATTCCTAACATGATATTAAAGCCTAGGGTTTTTTTTCGCACGCGCAACTCGTGCTCCTCCGATCCAAAAATTTGTGCGCCCGTCGTGGTTGCGCCTCTCTTTCTCGGTCTCTCGCCGGCTGATTGCTACTCCTACTCTACTGCGCACTCATCCGTGTACTTCGTCTGCATCTACAGGTCTCCCGGCTCTATCTTTTTGGTTTGTCCTTGCCAGTCCTCCATCGACTGGTTGTCTGGTTCCATTGCCGGCGCCGCCCCTTAGTGGATTCCGCCGCTAGCTGCTGGTCTCGGCCATCCTCACCAGATCCTGCTGCCCTCGCCGAATCCTTCCGCCAGCCGCTGCTCTTCGCCGGATCTCGCTGTCTCCTCCGGCCTCCACCGCCGTCCGTCAGCCGCCGCCCGCCCACCCGCAGCTGTACAGCCGCGCGTGCACGGCAGCACGAGTTAGCCGCCCGCTCGATCTGAGCGAGGCTGCTTTGCGCGTTGACCTAGGCCTCGGCTGCTACTTTGGACATTGGGCTGCTTCATCCAGGCATCCAGCGACGCTGTGTTCCGGTGGATCAGGAATTCGGGATTGACTGGTTGGGTTGGCTAAAAAAAGTGTACGTCTTCGTTTGGTGAGATGTCTCATTGCTGCTCGTTGCCTTCTGGGGGTGTTCCCTATACCGATCCTATCTTGCACATGCATCGATCCTCAGTGCTTGGTGCTCGTCCACCTATGGCATCGTCTCCTTCGGCGTCTTCGGTAGACTGGCATGGTCGCTCTTTTGCGGCTCCTCCTGCGATCTTCACACATGGTGTTTGTCGCTCTACACCGACACCTCTCGCGACTTTCACCAGTTGTGTTGGTGCATATGACTCCATCGACTGCGCTTTGCACACGCGTCTTCCCGGCGCTTGGTGCTTGTCTGCATACGGTCTCATCTCCTCCATCGGCCTTTGCGGACGCTACTGATCATGCTACATCGCCACATCTAGTGGCTTCCACGGGTGGTGATGGTCGCTCCTCTCCTGGTGCTACCGCGTCGACTCCTTCAGCTATGTACTTTATCGAGCAGGATATTGTGCGACTTCGTGATCTGATGGTTGCCTCCGGCTCTTCACCGCCGGGCGCATCTACGTCGACCACTTCAGTTGAGCTCCTGACTGAGCAGGAGATTACGCGGCTTCGATGCTTGCTCGCTGCATCTCCTGGTTCTTCACCGACAGGTTTTGTTGGTTCTGCTACTGACTCTTCTGGCATTGTGAGACCACCCTCTACACAAGCAGGTACATTTCCGTGGATTCTTGAGAATGGAGCATCTTTTCATATGACTCATGATTCATCCACTCTGTCCTCTACTCGACCTCTCGATTCTCCCGTTCATGTTCTTACTGCGGATGGTACCTCTCTCCCGGTTACTGGCCGAAGCACTCTTAGCACTTCATCTTTTCATGTTCCCGATGTTGCTCATGTTCCTCGACTTACCATGCAGCTCATTTCCGGTGGTCGGATTGTTGACTCTGGTTGCAGGGTCATTCTCGACTTTGACTCATGTTCCATTCTAGACCGTCACACTAGTGCTCTTCTTGGTGCTGGCCCCCGGCGCCGTGACTCTCAGGGTCTCTGGGAGCTTGACTGGCTTCACCTTCCATCCGCTGCCACCACCGTCAGTCTCTCCACCACTGTTGCCTTGTCTACCAGCTCTTTTCAGCAGTGGCATCATCGCCTTGGTCACTTATGTGGCTCTCGTCTCTCATCCTTAGTTCGACGTGGTCTTCTTGGATCCGTCTCCCGTGGCGTGTCTTTAGGCTCGTCGTGGTTGTCGACTTGGTAAATGTGTCCAGCATTACCTTATCCTCATAGTGAGACTATGTCTCGGCGTCCTTTCGACCTTGTTCAATCTGATGTTTGGGGTCCAGCTCCCTTTGCCTCGAAGGGAGGTCATCGCTACTATATTATCTTTATAGATGATTTCTCGCGACACACGTGGATATATTTTTATGTCTTCTCGTAGTGAGGTCTTATCCATCTATAAGCATTTTGCTGCCATGGTTCACACTCAGTTCTCTACGCCTATTCGTGTGTTCGTGCTGACTCTACTGGAGAGTATATCTCCAAGATGTTGCGTGGAGTTCTTGCTGAGCAGGGTACTCTTGCTCAGTTCTCTTGTCCCGGTGCTCATGCTCAGAATGGCGTGGCTGAGCGCAAGCATCGTCACCTTCTTGAGACGACTCGTGCATTGATGATCGCCGCCTCTCTTCCGCCTCACTTTTGGGCTGAGGCTGTCTTCACTTCCACCTATCTCATCAACCTTCAGCCGTCCACTGCTCTATAGGGTGGCGTTCCTTTCGAGCGTCTTTTTGACCATTCTCCTGATTATTCGATGCTTCGTTTGTTTGGTTGTGTTTGTTATGTTCTTCTTGCCCCTCGTGAACGCACCAAACTGACCGCTCAGTTTGTTGAGTGTGTCTTCTTAGGTTATAGTGATGAGCATAAGGGCTATCGTTGTTGGGATCCTATCGGTCGTCGGATGCGTATTTCTCGAGACGTGACTTTTGATGAGTCTCGTCCCTTCTACCCGCGTCCATCTTCCTCGACCTTTTCAGTGGAGGATATATCTTTTCTCACTTTTTCTGACACACCTATCACTCCCGTTGAGCCCTTGCCCATCCGTCCTACTGCCCCTACTTCTCCGACTTGTGCAGATCTGACGCCACCATCTCCCATGGTTTCCTCCCCTCGCTTGTCACATGATTCTGCACCTTCATCCCTGGTGTCTTCTTCGTCATCTTCGCCTCATCCAGATATCTCTCCTTGTATCGGTCCATCTTTTCCTCGGTATTATACTCGTCGTTCACGTGTTGTGGATGCGTCTACCGATGTGCCATCTTCCTCCTCTCAGCCTAGTTATGGCTTGCGTCCTCGTCCGCTTCCGCCTATTGATCGCCTTGGTTTTCCAAGTGCTGGTACTGCTGTTCTTGAACCGACTTCTTATCGCCAAGCTGTTGTTCATCCCGAATGGCAGTTTGCGATGGCAGAGGAGCTTGCTGCTCTTGAGTGCACTGGCACGTGGGATCTTGTTTCTCTCCCTCCTAGTGTTTGTCCCATCACCTGTAAATGGGTCTACAAAGTTAAGACTCGCTCTAATGGTTCTCTTGAGTGTTACAGAGCTCGTCTTGTGGCTCGTGGCTTTCAGCAGGAGCATGGTCGTGATTACGAGGAGACTTTTGCTCCTGTGGCCCATATGACCACTGTTCGCACACTTCTTGTTGTGGCCTCTGTTCGCCACTGGTTTGTATCTTAGCTTGATGTTAAGAATGACTTTCTTAATGGTGAGCTACGTGAGGAGGATTACATGCACCCACCACCTGGGTATTCTGTTCCTGATGTCATGGTCTGCCGTCTTCGTCGCTCTCTCTATGGCCTTAAGCAAGCCCCTCGTGCATGGTTCGAGCATTTTGCCTCTGTGGTGACTGCCGCTGGCTTTTCAACGAGTGCTCATGATCCAGCGTTGTTTGTCCACCTTTCAGCTCGTGGTCGGACTCTTCTTCTTCTATATGTTGATGACATGATCATCACTGGTGACGACCCCGAGTATATTGCCTTTGTGAAGGCCCGTCTCAATGAGCAGTTTGTTATGTCCGATCTTGGTCCTCTCCGCTACTTTCTTGGGATCGAGGTCTCTTCTACGTCTAATTGCTTTTATATTTCCCAAGAAAAGTATATCCAGGATCTTCTTGCTCGTGCTGCTCTTACTGATGACCGCACTATTGAGACTCCCATGGAGCTCAATGTTCACCTCCGTGATACTGATGGTGACCCCTTGTCTGACCCAACACGTTATCGTCATCTTGTTAGGAGTCTTGTCTATCTAGCTGTCACTCGTCCAAATATCTCTTATCCAGTCCATATTTCGAGTCAGTTTGTCTCTGCTCCCACTTCAGTTCACTACAGTCACCTCCTTCGTGTTCTCTGATATCTTCGTGGCACGATCTCTCACCGTCTGTTCTTTCCTCGCTCCGCTTCACTACAGCTTCAAGCATTCAGATGCTACGTGGGCTAGTGATCCCTTAGATCGGCGTTCACTTTCTGCTTACTGTGTTTTTCTTGGTGGTTCTCTCATTGCCTGGAAGACGAAGAGACTGACTGCAGTTTCCCGTTCGAGTGCAGAGACTGAGTTGCGAGCTATGGCTCTTTTGACGGCAGAGGTGACTTGGTTACGGTGGTTGCTTCAGGACTTTGGTGTTTCTGTCACTGCACCTACCCTTTTGTTGTTTGACAGTACAGGTGCTATTAGCATTGCACGCGACCCTGTGAAGCATGAGCTCACCAAGCATATTGGTGTTAATGCTTTTTATGTGCGCGCTGGTGTGCATGATCGGGTTATTGCTCTGCAGTATGTGCCTTCCGAGTTTCAGTTGGCAGATTTCTTTACAAAGGCCTAGACTAGAGCACAGCATAGCTTCTATCTCTCCAAACTCAGTGTTGTTTATCCACCATGGGTTTGAGGGGGGTGTTAGAGTATATTTATATAGCCATGTAGCCTTTTGTATTTACCCCATTGTATAAGGGGTCTTCTGCATATTTCCTGCACCTGTACATGTATATATACTAGCCTATGGCCTCATGGGAATACAAGTTGCATATTCCTAACATCGGGCACCCCCGGCAAAGATATGGGCCTTATGGGCTAAGTGAGGGAACACACCAGCCCTGGTGCGCTCCTATAGAGGCCAGCCCTATGAGGAGGAGAAGGAAAGAGGGGAGGGCAAGGAAAGTGTGGATTAGGATTCCTACTTCCTTCCCTCTCCCCCTCTTTCCTCCCCCCTCGGTTATATATGGCAGGGGGGCGCGCGGCTTGGGAGGGACTCCAAGTAGGATTCCTCCTATTTGGGCACCTCCTATGGCTGCTCCTCCCTCCCTCCCACCTATATATATGAGGAGGGGGGCGCCTAGCACACAACAGATAATTGTTAGCCGTGTGCGGCGCCCTCCTCCACAGTTTACACCTCCGGTCATATCTTCGTAGTGTTAGGCGAAGCCCTGCGGGGATCACTTCACCATCACCGTCACCATGTCGTCGTTCTGACGGAACTCATCTACTACCTCGACAACTTGCTGGATCAAGAAGGCGAGGGACGTCACTGAGCTGAACGTGTGCAGAACTCGGAGGTGCCGTACGTTCGGTACTCGATCGGTGGATTGCAAAGAAAGTTCGACTACATCAACCACGTTGTGAAACGCTTCCGCTTACGGTCTACGAGGGCACGTAGACATACTCTCCCCCTTGTTGCTATGCATCTCCTAGATAGATCTTGCGTGAGCGTAGGATTTTTTTTGAAATTGCATGCTACATTTCCCAACAGTGGCATCCGAGCCAGGTCTATGCGTAGATGATATGCACGAGTAGAACACAAAGAGTTATGGGCGGTGATAGTCATACTGCTTCCCACCAACGTCTTATTTTGATTCGGCGGTATTGTTGGATGAAGCGGACCGGACCAACCTTACATGACCACGTTCATGAGACCGGTTCCACCGACAGACATGCAACTAGTTTTGCATAAAGGTGGCTGGCGGGTCTCCGTTTCTCCTACTTTAGTTGAATCAAATTTGACTGCGGCCGGTCCTTGTTGAAGGTTAAAACGACAAACTTGATGAATCACCGTTGTGGTTTTGATGCGTAGGTAAGAACGGTTCTTGCTAGAAGCCCGTAGCAGCCACGTAAAACTTGCAACAACAAAGTAGAGGACGTCTAACTTATTTTTAGAGGGCTTTTGTGATGTGATATGGTCAAGACATGATGTGATATACGTTATTGTATGAGATGATCATGTCTTGTAAAAGTTTCGGCAACTGGCAGGAGCCTTATGGTTGTCTCTTTATTGTATGAAATGCAAACGCCATGTAATTGCTTTACTTTATCACTATGCATTAGCGATAGTTGTAGAAGCAATAGTTGGCGAGACAACCACGACGCTATGATGGAGATCAAGGTGTCAAGCTGGTGACGATGGAGATCATGACGATGCTTTGGAGATGGAGATCAAAAGCACAAGATGATGATGGCCATATCATGTCATATATTTTGATTGCATGTGATGTTTATCTATGCATCTTATTTTGTTTAGTACAGTGGTAGCATTATAAGATGATCCCTTAACTAAATTTCAAGGTATAAGTGTTCTCCCTGAGTATGCACCGTTGAGACACCACGTGATGATCAGGTGTGATAGACTCTACGTTCACAAACAACGGGTGCAAGACAGTTTTGCACATGCAGAATACTCGGGATAAACTTGGTGAGCCTAGCATGTACATACATGGCCTCAGAACACTGGAGATCGAAAGTTCGAACGTGAATCATATAGTAGATATGATCAACATAGAGATGTTCACCATTGATGACTACTCCATCTCACGTGATGATCGGACATGGTTTAGTTTATTTGGATCACGTATCATTTAGATGACTTGAGGGATGTCTATCTAAGTGGGGTTCTTAAGTAATTTGATTAATTGACTTAATTTATCATGAACTTAGTCCTGATAGTATTTGCAAATTATGTTGTAGATCAATAGCTCGCGTTGTAGCTCCACTATTTTTTGATATGTTCCTAGATAAAATAAGTTCAAAGATGTTAGTAGCAATGATGCAGGCTGGGTCTGTGATCCGAGGATTATCCTCATTGCCGCACAGAATAATTATGTCCTTGATGCACCACTAGGTGACAGACCGATTGCAGGAGCAAATGCAAATGTTATGAATGTTTGACAGGCTCGGTATGATGACTACTTGATAGTTTAGTGCGCCATGCTTTACGGCTTAGAACCGGGACTTCAAAAACATTTGGAACGCCACAGAGCATATGAGATGTTCCAAGAGCTGAAATTGGTATTTTAGACTCATGCCCATGTCGAGAGGTATGAGACCTCTGACAAGTACTTTGCCAACAAGATGGAGGAGAATAGCTCAGTCAATGAGCATGTGCTCAGAATGTCTGGGTACTATAATCACTTGAATCAAGTGGGAGTTAAACTTCCAGATAAGATAGTGATCGACAGAGTTCTCTAGTCACTATCACCAAGCTACTAGAACTTCGTGATGAACTATAATGTGTAAGGGATAACGAAAAAGATTCTTGAGCTCTTCACGATGCTGAAATCAGCGAAGGTAGAAATCAAGAAAGAGCATCAAGTGTTGATGGTTAACAAGACCACTAGTTTCAAGAAAAAGGGCAAAGGAAAAGAAAGGAAACTTCAAGAGGAATGAAAAGCAAGTTGCCACTCCCGTGAAGAAGCACAAAGCTAGACCTAAGCCTAAAACTGAGTGCTTCTACTGCAAAGGGAATGGTCACTGGAAGCAGAACTACCCCAAATACTTGGCGGATAAGAAGGATGGCAAAGTGAAAAAAGGTATATTTGATATACATGTTATTGATGTGTACTTTACTAGTGTTCATAGTAACCCCAGGGTTTTTGATACCGGTTCAGTTGCTAAGATTAGTAACTCGAAATAGGAGTTGCAAAATGAACAGAGACTAGTTAAGGGCGAGGTGACGATGTGTGTTGGAAGTGATTCCAAGGTTGATAAGATCACCATTGCACACTCCCTCTACCTTTGGGATTAGTGTTGGACCTAAACAAATGTTATTTGGTGTTTGCATTGAGCATGAATATGAGTGGATCATATTTATTGTGATACAATTATTCATTTAAGTCACAGAATAATTGTTGTTTTGTTTACATGAATAAAACCTTCTATGGTCATACACCCAATGTAAATGGTTTATTGAATCTGTATCGTAGTAATACACATATTCATAATATTGATGCTAAAAGATGCAAAGTTGATAATGATAGTGCAACATATTTGTGGCACTGCCGTTTAGGTCATATTGGTGTAAAGTGAAGGAAATATGCCCTAGAGGCAATAATAAAGTTATTATTTATTTCCTCATATCATGATAAATGTTTATTATTCATGCTAGAATTGTATTAACCGGAAACATGATACATGTGTGAATACATAGACAAACATATAGTCACTAGTATGCCTCTACTTGACTAGCTCATTAATCAAAGATGGTCATGTTTCCTGACCATAGACATGTGTTGTCATTTGATTAGTGGGATCACATCATTAGAAGAATGATGTGATTGACATGACCCATTTTGTTAGCCTAGCACTTGATCGCTTAGTATATTGCTATTGCTTTCTTCATGACTTATACAAAGTTCCTGCAACTATGAGATTGTGCAACTCCGTGTACGGAAGAACACTTTGTGTGCTACCAAACATCACAACATAACTGGGTGATTATAAAGGTGCTCTCTGGTGTTTCCGAAGGTTCATGTTGAGTTGGCATAATTCGAGATTAGGATTTGTCACTCCGATTGTCGGAGAGGTATCTCTGGGCCCTCTCGGTAATACTCATCACTTAAGCCTTGCAAGCATATAACTAATGAGTTAGTTATGAGATGACGACATGAGCGAGTAAAGAGACTTTCCGTAACGAGATTGAACTAGGTATTGATACCGACGATCGAATCTCGCAAGTAACATACCGATGACAAAGGGAACAACGATGTTGTTGTGCGGTTCGACCGATAAAGATCTTCAGAGAATATGTAGGAACCAATATGGGCATCCAGTCCCGCTATTGGTTATTGACCGAGACATGTCTCGGTCATGTCTACATCGTTCTCGAACCGTAGGGTCCGCACGCTTAAGGTTTCGATGACAATTATATTATGAGTTTATGTATTTTGATGTACCAAGTTTGTTGAGTCCCGGATATGATCACAGACATGACGAGGAGTCTCAAATGGTCGAGACATAAAGATTGATATATTGGACGGATATATTTGGACACCGGAAAGGTTCCGGAGAAGTTTGGAGCTCCGGAGGTTACTGGAACCCCGGGAGGTATATGGGCCTTATTGGGCCCATGTAGGAGGAAGAGAGAAGGAGCAGGGGGGGGCGCCCCAAGCCCAATCCGACTGGGGAGGGGGCCGCCCCTTCCTTTCTCCTTCCCCCTCTTCCTTCTTACAACTAGTACTACTTCCTAATACTAGTACTCCTTCCTTCCCTCCAAATAAGATAAGGAAAAGAGAGGGAAACCTACTTGGAGTAGGTTTCCCCCTCCTCATGGCGCACCCCTAGGGCCGGCCACCTCCTCCTCCCTCCTTTATATACGGGGTAGGGGGCACCCTAGAACACACAAGTTGATCATTGATCGCCTTAGCCGTGTGCGGTGCCCCCTCCACGATATTACACCTCGATCATATTGTAGCGGTGCTTAGGCGAAGCCTCGCGACAGAGAACATCAAGATCGCCACCACGCCGTCGTGCTAACGGAACTCGCCTCGAGCTCTCTCTGGATTGGAGATCGAGGGTGCGCCATCGAGCTGTACGCGTGTCAAGAACTCGGAGGTGCCGAGTAACGGTGCTTGGATCGGTCGGACCGGAGGACGACGACTACTTCCTCTACGCTGCGTCAATGCTTCCGCCGGTCTCACGAGGGCACGAGACAACACTCTCCCTCGTTGCTATATCATCACCATGATCTTGCGTAGCGAGGAATTTTTTGAAATTACTACGTTCCCCAACAAATGGCATCCGAGCCTAGGTTTTATGCGTTGATGTTATATGCACGAGTGGAACACAAGTGAGTTGTGGACGATATAAGTCATCGCCTACCAGCATGTCATACTTTGGTTCAACGGTATTGTTGGATGAAGCGGCCCGGACCGACATTACGCCAGACGCTTTACGAGACTGGTTTTACCGCCGTGCTTTGCACACGGTGACTAGCGGTGTCTGTTTCTCCAACTTTAGTTGAAGCGAGTGTGGCTACGCCCGTCCTTGTGAAGGTTAAAATGGAGTCTATTTGACAAACTATCGTTGTGGTTTTGATGCGAGGTAAGAACGGTTCTTGCTAAGCCCGTAGCAGCCACGTAAAATTTGCAACAACAAAGTAGAGGACGCCTAACTTGTTTTTGCAGGGCATGTTGTGATGTGATATGGCCAAGACGTGATGCTATATTTTATTGTATGAGATGATCATGTTTTGTAACCGGTTATCGGCAATCGGCAGGAGCCATATGGTTGTCGCTTATTGTATGAAATGCAACGCATCAGTAATTGCTTTACTTTATCACTAAGCGGTAGCGATAGTCGAGAAGCAATAGATGGCGAACGACAACGATGCTACGATGGAGATCAAGGTGTCGCGCCGATGACGATGGTGATCACGACGGTGCTTCGAGATGGAGATCACAAGCACAAGATGATGATGGCCATATCATATCACTTATATTGATTGCATGTGATGTTTATCCTTTATGCATCTTATCTTGCTTTGATCGACGGTAGCATTTTAAGATGATCTCTCACTAAAATTATCAAGTAGTGTTCTCCCGAGTATGCACCGCTGCCAAAGTTCGTCGTGCCGAGACACCACGTGATGATCGGGTGTGATAAGCTCTCACGTCCATCTACAACGGGTGCAAGCCAGTTTTGCACACGCAGAATACTCAAAGTTAAACTTGACGAGCCTAGCATATGCAGATATGGCCTCGGAACACAGAGACCGAAAGGTCGAGCGTGAATCATATAGTAGATATGATCAACATAATGATGTTCACCATTGAAACTACTCCATCTCACGTGATGATCGGTTATGGTTTAGTTGATTTGGATCGCGTAATCACTTAGATGACTAGAGAGATGTCTATCTAAGTGGGAGTTCTTAAGTAATATGATTAATTGAACTTAAATTTATCATGAACTTAGTACCTGATAGTATCTTGCTTGTCTATGTTTGTTTGTAGATAGATGGCTCGTCTTTGTTGTTCCGCTGAATTTTAATGTGTTCCTTGAGAAAGCAAAGTTGAAAGATGATGGTAGCAATTACACGGATCGGGACCGTAACTCGAGGATTATCCTCATTTGCTGCCTGTAAGAGTTACGCCCTGGAAGCACCGCTGGGTGCGAACTCGCTCGCTGATGTAACCGACGACGTTAAGAACGTCTCGCGAGCAAAGTCGATGACTACTATATAGTTCAATGTGCCATGCTTTACGGCTTAGAACCGGTCTTCAACGACGTTTTGAACGTCATGGAGCATATGAGATGTTCCAGAGTTGAAGTTAATATTTCAAGCAAATGCCCGGATTGAGAGATATGAAGTCTCCAATAAGTTCTACAACTGCAAGATGGAGGAGAATAGTTTCATCGGTGAACATATACTCGTAATGTCGGGTATAACAATCACTTGATTCAACCGGGAGTTAATCTTCCGATGATAGTGTCATTGATGTAATTCTTCAATCACTTCCATCAAGCTACAAGAGCTTTGTGATGAACTATAATATGCAAGGGATGAACAAGACTATTCCCGAGCTCTTCGCGATGCCGAAAGCAGCGGAGGTAGAAATCAAGAAGGAGCATCAAGTGTTGATGGTCAACAAGACCACTAGTTTCAAGAAAAGGGCAAAGGGAAGAAGAAGGGAACTTCAAAAGAACGGCAAGCAAGTTGCTGCTCAAGAGAAGAAACCCAAGTCCGGACCTAAGCCCAAATCGAAAGTGCTTCTACCGCAAGCGATCGTCATCGAAGCGGAACTGCCCCAAGTATTTGGCGGATAAGAAGGATGGCAAAGTGAACAAAGGTATATGTGATATACATGTTATTGATGTGTACCTAGCTAGAGCTCGTAGTAGCACTGGTATTTGATCTCGATTCTGCTGCTAATATTTGCAACTCAAAAAGGGACTACGAAATAAGCGAGCACCGCCAAGGACGAGGTGACGATGCGCGTGGGAAACGGTTCCAAAGTCGATGTGATCGCCGTCGCACGGTACCTCTACATCTACCATCGGATTAGTTTTAGACCTAAATAATTGTTATTTGGTGCTGCGTTGAGCATGAACATTATATCTGGATCTTGTTTGATGCGAGACGGTTATTCATTTAAGTCGAGAATAATGGTTGTTCTATTTATATGAGTAATATCTTTTATGGTCATGCACCCTTGAAGAGTGGTCTATTTTATTGAATCTCGATAGTAGTGATACACATATTCATAATGTTGAAGCCAAAAGATGCAGAGTTGATAATGATAGTGCAAATTATTTGTGGCATCGCCGCTTAGGTCATATCGGTGTAAACGCATGAAGAAACTCCATCTCGATGGACTTCGGAATCACTTGATTATGAATCACTTGGTACTTGCGAACCGTGCCTCATGGGCAAGATGACTAAAATGCCATTCTCGGTACTATGGAGAGAGCAACAGATTTGTTGGAAATCATACATACTGTATGTATGTGGTCCGATGAATATTGAGGCTCGTGGCGGATATCGTTATTTTCTCACCTTCCCAGATGATTTGAGCAGATATGGGTATATCTACTTAATGAAGCACAAGTCTGAAACATTTGAAAAGTTCAAAGAATTTCAGAGTGAAGTAGAAAATCATCGTAACAAGAAAATAAAGTTTCTACGATCCGATCGTGGAGGAGAATATTTGAGTTACGAGTTTGGTTTACATTTGAAACAATGCGGAATAGTTTAAGAACTAACGCCACCGAACACCACAACGAAATGGTGTGTCCGAACGTCAGAATCGTACTTTACTTGATATGGTGCGATCTATGATGTCTCTTACCGATTTACCGCTATCGTTTTGGGGTTATGCTTTAGAGACGGCCGCATTCACGCTAAATAGGGCACCATCAAAACCGCTGAGACGACGCCTTATGAACTATGGTTTGGCAAGAAACCAAAGTTGTCGTTTCTTAAAGTTTGGGGCTGCGATGCTTATGTGAAGAAACTTCAACCAGATAAGCTCGAACCCAAATCGGAGAAATGTGTCTTCATAGGATACCCAAAGGAAACTGTTGGGTACACCTTCTATCACAGATCCGAAGGCAAAACATTTGTTGCTAAGAATGGATCCTTTCTAGAGAAAGAATTTCTCTCGAAAGAAGTAAGTGGGAGGAAAGTAGAACTTGATGAGATAACTGTATCGACTCCCTTATTGGAAAGTAGTTCATCACGAGAACCGGTTCCCGTGACAACTACACCGACTAGTGAGGAAGCTAATCATATTGATCATGAAACTTCAGATCAAGTTTCTGCTGAACCTCGTAGGTCTACCAGAGTAAGATCCGCACCAGAGTGGTACGGTAATCCTGTTCGAAGTCATGTTACTTGACCATGATGAACCCACGAACTATGAGGAAGCGATGATGAGCCCAGATTCGCAAAATGGCCGGAGGCCATGAAATCGAGATAGGATCCATGTATGAAAACAAAGTATGGACTTTGGTTGACTTGCCCGATGATCGGCAAGCCATTGAGAATAAATGGATCTTTAAGAAGAAGACTAATGCCGATGGTAATGTTATCGTCTATAAAGCTCGACTTGTTGCAAAAGGTTTTCGACAAGTTCAAGGGTTGACTACGATGAGACTTTCTCACCCGAAGCGATGCTTAAGTCTGTCCGAATCATGTTGGCTATTGCTGCATTTCATGATTATGAAATTTGGCAAATGGATGTCAAGACTGCATTCTTGAATGGATTTCTAGAAGAAGAGTTGTATATGATGCAGCCGGAAGGTTTTGTTGATCCAAAAGGTGCTGACAAAGTGTGCAAGCTCCAACATTCCATTTATGGACTGGTGCAAGCATCTCGGAGTTGGAATAAACGCTTCGATAGTGTGATCAAAGCATATGGTTTTATCTGAGACTTTTGGAGAAGCATGTATTTACAAGAAAGTGAGTGGGAGCTCTGTAGCATTTCTAGTTTTATATGTTGATGACATATTATTAATTGGAAATGATATAGAATTTCTGGATAGCATAAAGGGATACTTGAATAAAAGTTTTTCGATGAAAGACCTCGGAGAAGCTGCTTACATATTAGGCATCAAGATCTATAGAGATAGATCAAGACGCTTAATAGGACTTTCACAAAGCACATACCTTGACAAAATATTGAAGAAGTTTAATATGGATCAGGCAAAGAAAGGATTCTTGCCTGTGCTACAAGGTGTGAAGTTGAGTCGAACTCAATGGCCGACCACAGCAGAAGATAGAGAGGAAATGAAAAATGTTCCCTATGCTTCAGCCATAGGCTCTATCATGTATGCAATGCTGTGTACCAGACCTGACGTATGCTTAGCAATAAGCTTAGCAGAAGGTACCAAATTAATCCAGAGTGGATCATCGACAACGGTCAAGAACATCCTGAAATACCGAAAAGGACTAAGGATATGTTTCTCGATATGGAGGTAACAAAGAGCTAGTCGTAAATGGTTACGCCGATGTAAGCTTTGACACCGATCCGGACGATTCTAAATCACAAACCGGATCGTGTTTTTATTAAATGATGGAGCTGTAAGTTGGTGCAGTTCTAAACAAAGCGCCGTGGCGGGAAGTACATGTGAAGCGGAGTACATAGCTGCTTCAAGCAGCAAATGAAGGAGTGCGGATGAAGGAGTTCATTTCCGATCTAGGTGTCATACCTAGTGCATCGGGACCAATGAAGATCTTCGTGACAATCTTGGTGCAATTGCCTTGGCAAAGGAATCCATATTTCACAAGAGGACCAAGCACATCAAGAGACGCTTCAATTCCATTCGGGACCAAGTCCAAGTGGGAGACATAGAGATTTGCAAGATACATACGGATCTGAACGTTGCGAGACCGCTGACTAAGCCTCTCTCACGAGCAAAACATGATCAGCACCAAGACTCCATGGGTGTTAGAATCATTACTATGTAATCTAGATTATTGACTCTAGTGCAAGTGGGAGATGAAGGAAATATGCCCTAGAGGCAATAATAAAGTTATTATTTATTTCCTCATATCATGATAAATGTTTATTATTCATGCTAGAATTGTATTAACCGGAAACATGATACATGTGTGAATACATAGACAAACATATAGTCACTAGTATGCCTCTACTTGACTAGCTCATTAATCAAAGATGGTCATGTTTCCGACCATAGACATGTGTTGTCATTTGATTAGTGGGATCACATCATTAGAAGAATGATGTGATTGACATGACCCATTTTGTTAGCCTAGCACTTGATAGTTTAGTATCGCTATTGCTTTCTTCATGACTTATACAAAGTTCCTGCAACTATGAGATTGTGCAACTCCGTGTACGGAAGAACACTTTGTGTGCTACCAAACGTCACAACGAATCGGGTGATTATAAAGGTGCTCTCTGTGTGTTTCCGAAGGTTCATGTTGAGTTGGCATAATTTGAGATTAGGATTTGTCACTCGATTGTCGGAGAGGTATCTCTGGGCCCTCTCGGTAATACACATCACTTAAGCCTTGCAAGCATATAACTAATGAGTTAGTTATGAGATGACGACATGAGCGAGTAAAGAGACTTGCGGTAATGAGATTGAACTAGGTATTGATACCGACGATCGAATCTCGGCAAGTAACATACCGATGACAAAGGGAACAACGTATGCTGTTATGCGGTTTGACCGATAAAGATCTTCATAGAATATGTAGGAACCAATATGGGCATCCAGGTCCCGCTATTGGTTATTGACCAGAGACATGTCTCGGTCATGTCTACATCGTTCTCGAACCGTAGGGTCCGCACACTTAAGGTTTCGATGACAATTATATTATGAGTTTATGTATTTTGATGTACGAAGTTTGTTTGGAGTCCGGATATGATCACGGACATGATGAGGAGTCTCAAATGGTCAAGACATAAAGATTGATATATTGGACGGATATATTTGGACACCGGAAAGGTTAGAAGAAGTTTGGAGCTCCGGAGGTTACTGGAACCCCGGGAGGTATATGGGCCTTATTGGGCCCATGTAGGAGGAAGAGAGAAGGAGCAAGGGAGGGGCGCCCCAAGCCCAATCCGACTGGGGAGGGGGCCGCCCCCTTTCCTTTCTCCTTCCCCCTCTTCCTTCTTACAACTAGTACTACTTCCTAATACTAGTACTCCTTCCTTCCCTCCAAATAAGATAAGGAAAGAGAGGAAACCTACTTGGAGTAGGTTTCCCCTCCTCATGGTGCGCGCCCCTAGGGCGGCCACCTCCTCCCTCCCTCCTTTATATACGGGGTAGGGGGCACCCTAGAACACACAAGTTGATCATTGATCGTTCCTTAGCCGTGCAGGTGCCCCTCCACGATATTACACCTCGATCATATTGTAGCGGTGCTTAGGCGAAGCCTGCGATAGGAGAACATCAAGATCGTCACCACGCCGTCGTTCGACGGAACTCCCCTCGAGCCTCTCTTGGATTGGAGATCGAGGTGCGCCATCGAGCTGTCGCGTGTCAAGAACTCGGAGGTGCCGAAGTAACGGTGCTTGGATCGGTCGGACCGGAGGACGACGACTACTTCCTCTACGTTGCGTCAACGCTTCGCTTCGGTCTCACGAGGGTACGTAGACAACACTCTCCCCTCGTTGCTATATCATCACCATGATCTTGCGTGTGCGTAGGAAATTTTTTGAAATTACTACGTTCCCCAACATAAAGCGCATGAAGAAACTCCATACGGATGGATTTTTGGAATCACTTGATTATGAATCATTTGATACTTGTGAACCATGCCTCATGGGCAAGATGACTAAAACTCCGTTCTCCGGAACAATGGAGCGAGCCAATGACTTATGGGAAATAATACATACCGATGTATGTGGTCCGATGAGTGTTGAGGCACGCGGCGGGTATCGTTATTTTCTGACCTTCACAGATGATTTGAGCAGATATGGGTATATCTACTTAATGAAACACAAGTCTGAAACATTTGAAAAGTTCAAGGAATTTCATAGTGAAGTGGAGAATCATCGTAACAGGAAAATAAAGTTTCTACGATCTGATCGCGGAGGTGAATATTTGAGTTGTGAGTTTGGCGTTCATATAAAACAATGTGGAATGGTTTCACAACTCATGCCACCTGGAACAACACACCGTAATGGTGTGTCCGAACATCGTAACCGTACTTTATTAGATATGGTGTGATCTATGATGTCTCTTACCGATTTACCACTATCGTTTTGGGAGTTATGCATTAGAGGCAGCTGCATTCATGTTAAATAGGGCACCATCTAAATCCGTTGAGATGACACCATATGAACTGTGGTTTGGCAAGAAACCTAAGCTGTCGTTTCTTAAAGTTTGGGGTTGCGACACTTATTTCAAAAGGCTTCAGCATGATAAGATCGAACCCAAATCGAAGAAGTGCATCTTCATAGGATACCCTAAGGAAACAATTGGGTACACCTTCTACCACAGATCCAAAGGCAAGATCTCTGTTGCCGAGAATGGAACCTTTCTAGAGAAGGAGTTTCTCTCGAGAGAAGTGAGTGGGAGGAAAGTAGAACTGGATGAGGTAATTGTACCTTCTCTCAAACTGGAAAGTAGCACATCAGTGAAATCTGTTCCTGTGATGCCTACACCAACTAGAGAGGACGCTAATGATGATGATCATGAAACTTTGGATGAAGTTACTACTGGACCTCGTAGGTCGAACAGAGCACGTTCCGCACCAGAGTGGTACGGTAATCCTGTCCTGAAAGTCATGTTATTAGACCATGGCGAACCTACGAACTATGAATAAGCTATGATGAGCCCAGATTCCGACAGATGGCTTGAGGCCATGAAATCTGAGATAAGATCCATGTATGAGAACAAAGTGTGGACTTTGGTGGACTTGCCCGATGATCGGCAAGCCATTGAGAATAAATGGATCTTCAAGAGGAAGACGGACGCTGATAGTAGTGTTACTATCTACGAAGCTCGACTTGTCGCAAAAGGTTTTCGACAAGTTCAAGGTGTTGACTACGATGAGATTTTATCACTCGTAGCGATGCTTAAGTCTGTCCGAATCATGTTAGCAATTGCCACATTTTATGAAATCTGGCAAATGGATGTCAAAACTGCATTCCTTAATGGATTTCTTAAATAAGAGTTGTATATGATGCAACCAAAAGGTTTTGTCGATCCAAAAGGTACTAACAAAGTGTGCAAACTCCAGCGATCCATCTATGGACTGGTGCAAGCATCTCGGAGTTGGAATGTACACTTTGATAAGGTGATCAAAGCATATGATTTTATACAGACTTCTGATGAAGCCTCTATTTACAAGAAAGTGAGTGGGAGCTCTGTAGCATTTATGATATTATATGTGGATGACATATTGTTGATTGGAAATGATGTAGAATTTCTGGATAGCATAAAAGGATATTTGAATAAGAATTTTCCAATGAAAGACCTCGGTGAAGCTGCTTACATATTGGGCATCAAGATCTATAGAGATAGATCAAGATGCTTGATAAGACTTGCAATGAGTACATACCTTGACAAGATTCTGAAGGAGTTCAAAATGGATCAGTCAAAGAAGGAGTTCTTGCCTGTATTGTAAGGTGTGAAGTTGAGTAAAGACTCAAAACCCGACCACGGCAGAAGATAAAGAGAGAATGAAAGTCATTCCCTATGCCTCAGCCATTGGTTCTATAAAGTATGCCATGTTGTGTACCAAACCTATTGTGTACCTTGCCATGAGTTTGGCAAGGGGGTACAATAGTGATCTAGGAATAGATCACTGGACATCGGTCAAAATTATCCTTAGTTACCTTAAAGAGGACTAGGGAAATGTTTCTCGGTTATGGAGGTGATAAAGAGTTCATCATAAAGAGTTACGTCGATGGAAGCTTTGACACTGATCTAGATGACTCTAAGTCTCAATCTAGATATGTATTAAACGTGGGAGCAATTAGCTAGAGTAGCTCCATGCAGAGCATTGTAGACATAGAAATTTTCAAAATACATACAGATCTGAATGTGGCAGACCCGTTGACGAAACTTCTCTCACAAGCAAAACATGATCAGACCTTAGTACTCTTTGGGTGTTAATCACATAGTGATGTGAACTAAATTATTAACTCTAGTAAACCCTTTGGGTGTTGGTCACATGGCGATGTGAACTATGGGTGTTAATCACATAAAGATATGAACTTTTGGTGTCAAATCACATGGCGATGTGAACTAGATTGTTGACTCTAGTGCAAGTGGGAGACTGAAGGAAATATGCCCTAGAGGCAATAGTAAAGTTGTTATTTTATTTTTCCTTATATCATGATAAATGTTTATTATTCATGCTAGAATTGTATTAACCGGAAACTTGATACATGTGTGAATACATAGACAAAACACCATGTCCCTACTAAGCCTCTACTAGACTAGCTCGTTGATCAAAGATGGTTAAGGTTTCCTAACCATGGACACGAGTTGTCATTTGATAACGGGATCTCAATATTAGGAGAATGATGTGATGGACAAGACCCATCCTTTAGATTAGCATAATGATCGTCCAGTTTTATTGCTATTGCTTTCTTCATGTCAAATACATATTCCTTCGACTATGAGATTATGCAACTCCCGGATACCGGAGGAATGCCTTGTGTTCTATCAAACATCACAATGTAACTGGGTGATTATAAAGATGCTCTACAGGTATCTCCGAAGGTGTTTGTTGAGTTGGCATAGATCAAGATTAGGATTTGTCACTCCGAGTATTAGAGAGGTATCTCTAGGCCCTCTCGGTAATACACATCATAAGCTTGCAAGCAAACGACTAAGGAGTTGGTCATGAGGTGATGTATTACGGAATGAGTAAAGAGACTTGCCGGTAACGAGATTGAACTAGGTATGAAGATACCGACGATCCAATCTCGGGCAAGTAACATACCGATGGACAAAGGGAATTACGTATGTTGTCATAACGGTTCGACCGGTAAAGATCTTCATAGAATATGTAGGAGCCAATATGAGCATACAGGTTCCGTTATTGGTTATTGACTGGAGAGGTGTCTCGGTCATGTCTACATAGTTCTTGAACCCGTAGGGTCGGCATGCTTAACGTCCAATGACGATATAGTATTATATGAGTTATGTGATTTGGTGACCGAATGTTGTTCGGAGTCCCGGATGAGATCACGGACATGACGAGAAGTCTCGAAATGGCCGAGAGGTAAATATTGATATATAGGACGATGGTATTCGGATACCGAAAGTGTTCCGGAGGATACCGGGTACTTATTGGGTCACCGAAAAGGAGTTTCGGGCACCCCCGGCAAAGATATGGGCCTTATGGGCCAAGTGAGGGAACACAGCAGCCCTGGTGCACCCCTATAGAGTCCAGCCCTATGAGGAGGAGAAGAAAATAGGGGAGGGCAAGGAAAGTGTGGATTCGGATTCCTACTTCCTTCCCTCTCCCCCTCGGTTATATATGGCAGGGGGGCACGTGGCTTGGGACGACTCCAAGTAGGATTCTTCCTACTTGGGCGCCTCCTATGGCTGCTCCTCCCTCCCTCCCACCTATATATATGAGGAGGGGGGCACCTAGCACACAACAGATAATTGTTAGCCGTGTGCGGCACCCTCTCCATAGTTTACGCCTCTGGTCATATCTTCGTAGTGCTTAGGCGAAGCCCTGCACGGATCACTTCACCATCATCGTCACCACACTGTCGTGCTGACAGAACTCATCTACTACCTCGACAACTTGCTAGATCAAGAAGGCGAGGGACGTCACTGAGTTGAACGTGTGCAGAACTTGGAGGTGTCGTTTCCCAACAAGTATAGTATTTGTCTTGTCTGAAGCGCACACATATAGGGACAACCCATTAGCTTAGGTCACTCGCTCTCTCAGTCGATATATGGGTCTTGTCCGTTTGTGCAGTTTTTTTGTCTTTCTTTTATTATTTTCTTTTGATTTTTTGTTTCTTCATTTGTTTTCTTTGGCTTTCGGTTTTCTTTGGGTTTTCACTGCTTTTCTTTGCTTCTTTCATGGTTTTTACTGGGTTCTTTCTTTGTTTTTCTTTGTTCTTTCTCGGATTTCACTAGTTTTTTTGCTTTTCTTTCTTTGATTCTCTATGTTTTTTTTATCTCGGTTTCATTGTTTCCTTCTTGGGTTTCACCGTTTCTATTCTTTTGCATTGGGGTTTTGCATATTATTACCATAATTGACATTAATAGAATTTATAATAACATAATTGCAATCATGCCTTTCATTCAAGGAGCTATCATGAATCACTTTATAAAGTTTTTCTTTTAGCACTTCATCACAATTTTTTGATTCACGAATTTCAAGCAAAACTCCATAAAGACAATCTAGTGCACCCAACTTACTAGCAATTGGTTCATAATAATTGGATCTTTTAAAAGGATTAGCAAGTGGATGAGGATCCATAAACGTTTTGATTTCTAATTTGGAATAAATATGCAGTTATGCCAAGTGAACAAGCAAACAACCCACGTAAGACATAAAGGTAAACAAAAAAAGGCAAATATTTTTGTGTTTTTCTGAAAACGTTTTAGAAGTGGGGGAGATGAAAACGAGAGGCAAATGGCGAATAATGTAAATGCAAGAGAGGAGATTTTATGATAGGTACTTAGGCTTGACGTAGATCCTCCCCGGCAACAGCGCTAGAAATTCTCCTGCTACTTCTTGAGCTTGTGTTGGTTTTTTCCTTGAAGAGGAAATGGTGATGCATCAAAGTAGAGATAAATATTTCCATCAGTTAAGGACCAAGGTATCAATCCAGTAGGAGCACCACACAAGTCTCCAATGATAGCACCTGCACAAACAAACAAATACTTGCACCCAACGCGATAAAGGGGTTGTCAATCCCTTCACGGTTACTTGCAAGGATGAGATCTAATAGAGATATGTATAAATGATAAATAAAAGTGCAAAATAAAGTAAAGGTAAATAAACTACAACAAGGTATTTTTGGGTTTCGGGTTTTATAGATTTGGAAATAATATGATAAAGGATAGACCTGGGGGCCATAGTTTTCACTGGAGGCTTCTCTCTTGAAATAACGCATATAGTGGGTAAACAAATTACTGTTGAGAAATTGATAGAAAAACGCAAAGTTATGACAATATCTAAGGCAATGATCATGAATATAGGCATCACGTCTGTGACAAGTAGACCGACTCTTGCATGCATCTACTGTTATTACTCCACACATCGACCGCTATCCAGCATGCATCCAACGTATTAAGTTAACAAGAACGAAGTAACGCCTTAAACAAGATGACATGATGTAGAGGGATAGATCCAATCAATATGAATAAACCCCACCTTTTTATCCTTAATGGCAACAATACAAATCCGTGCCACGCCCTTTCTGTCACTAGGTGAGGACACCACAAGATTGAACCCATTACAAAGCACCTCTCCCATTGCAAGAAAAAATCAATCTAGTTGGCCAAACCAAATCAATAGATCGGAGAGAAATACAAAGCTATCCTAATCATGCTTAAAAGAGTTCAGAAAAGACTCGAATAATATTTATAGATAATCTGATCATAAATACACAATTCATTGGGTCTCAACAAACGCACCGCAAAAGAAGATTACATCTAATAGATCTCCAAGAACATCAAGGAGAACATTGTATTGGATATCAAAGAGAGAGGAGAAGCCATCTAGCTACTAGCTATGGACCCATAGGTCTATGGTAAACTACTCACACATCATCGGAAGGGCATCAAGGTTGATGTAGAGGGCCTCCGTGATTGAATCCCCCTCCGACGGAGTACCAACGAAGGCCACAAGATGGGATCCCAAGAGGACAGAAACTTGCGGCGGCGGAAAAGTATTTTTTGTGTGCCCTCTAGTATAGGGGGAATATTTGGGTATTTATAGAGCAAAGATTAGGGTTAGAGAGGCATCAGGGGGCCCACAAGCCTGGGGGGCGCCCCCCTAGGGCATGCCCTCCGAGCTTGTCGCCACTCTGACCCCCCTCTCGAAGGTTCCTAGGTGTCTTCTAGTCCAAGAAAAATCTTCAAAAAGACGTATTAATTTTCTATAAAAGACAAAAACAAGGAAAAAACAGCAACTGACACTTGGCACTAGGTTAATAGGTTAGTCCCAAAAATGATATAAAATAGCAAAATAATGCATATAAAACATCCAAGGTTGATAATATAATAGCATGGAACAATCAAAAATTATGGATACGTTGGAGACGTATCAATTACCCTATATGTGCTTTGTTGAATGACCTTTGAGTCATTGACACTTGAAACTTATCGCTGAGCTAGGCCAGTTGGACCTTCTTGATTTCCTCTATCCTCTTCTACTCTGGGTGAAATTTACCATCTGAATACTGACGCGGGTGATAGCTGAATCAAGGATTGAAGGAGCGATTGGCTGCCCTTCATAAGATGAAGGGGGCAATTAGTTGTCCGTGCCACAGGAGGACTAACAAGTCTTGGATTTGGAGATTGTGACAATAGTACAACCACATGCTATATGGGCACTGGCTTGGTCAAGTAAGCTAGTCAGCCTTAGGTGTCGATGTCGTACCCAAATGGGATAGCTGCCCTACGGGGAGTATCCTTGGCACAGATGGCGGAACCGGTTTGAGGACATACTCTCAGTTTCGTTTGCTAGGCCCGATGGGCATGTCACATCTTTGGGGGATCTAGTCCAAAAACCTATTCACAATCTCCCTGCCGGTATACCAAATGGTGTACTACGCTAGTGACAACTAGTGGCAACAAGTCAGGATTGTATCGTGTCGGTAAAGTTTACAACCTCTACAGAGTGTAAAACTATTCAAATAGTTGTGTCCACGGTCATGGACGACACATGAATCTTTGTTGACATACATGACCTGTCTTTCTATTCCCTCTTTGTCCCTATTCTTGGAACCTGTGAAGAACGTGAGTTGATCGAGGATCCTCACTCTGTTGAAAGTTATGCTGGAGATAGAACATGTTTTCATCTAAAAGCGCTTTATCCAACTACTATGATATTTCAAATAAAACTAGGTTTTATGCATGTAGCTATTAGGACCTTCTTTGGAGGAGGCATGCATGTTAAGTACGTAATGTACTCATGACAATAATTTTGTTGAACAACGGAGTCCCATGAACACGAAGGTGATGTCTACGACTACTATGGCGATCTGTAGGAGTGAGGACACGTGGACTACACCGATTGCCTATGGCTAATGGAGTCGCTATACATTTTACTTTTTCACTGTTTCTGAATGTAATAAATGTCATGAGACATTTCTCTATGTATGCCTTATGGCAATATTTATTAAACATGTAATACTTTTACGTATTGTGCAATGATACCATTTCAGTGTGTTCTCAACAATTATCCTGGGGTTGAAATTAAAAATAGGAGGGTTTGGAAGTAAATTCTGGGTTCTCATAGTGGATTAGCAAATGAATAAGGCTGAACAAAGGGGTGTGTTGGAATGTCCTTCGCTTGTGCCTTCACTATGAAGGTTCCTACCTCCTGGAGCATCTTCACGTCATAGTTGGCATGTATCGACCGGGTATCATCCGAGGGGTCATCGTACTCATACACCTAGTGAGATTGGGCCTCGAGAGGTTGGATTCGTCTATCTAGCCAGGTCACTAGAATCTCCATCCCGGTTATCCCGTCCATGATGAGTCGATGCACTTCCTGGCGCAGGATCTCCATGCCACGTAGCTCGGTGTCGGATGACGCCTTCCTCAAAGATTGGCGTGGAAGCTGAGTACGCTGGAAGTACCTCATGTCTGGTGTATGTCGACGCAGTAGAACTAGTTCTACCATCATTTCTTTATATACTCGAATAGCCCCAACTTGAATTATTTCACTTTCGGCTTCAGCTGGATGTTGGCTCCGCCGTACTTGTAGAGCTCATCGTCGTTCCTTAGCACCCTCACATGGAATTACTTCCTCCACATGCCAAACCAGGGTTGGGTCCTGAAGAAGCATTCGCACATCACAATGAAGAAATCAATGTGGATCACTCCATTGGGTGTGAGGTGTTGGAGTTTGATGTTGTGTAGGGGGCAACGATACCCCCTCCCCCTAGGACACGAACTATGTCAGCAACACCCCCTCGCACGAATGTGGCATCGGGGTGACCTTTAAGGTCGACACACCCTCCTAGACTGGCACCCTCCAGTTCGCCTCCTCATGCCTTAGAATGAAGCCAACACCATCAAGCCCCTCCGGCTACTCTTCTTGATTACAAAAGACGTCTACCGCCCATAGGGTTGTTGGCGATGGAGCCGCCCCAATCAGCAGCAGCTCCCTAGGCGTCGACTTCCCTATCTGGCTCAATCCATCATACATCTCCAACGTATCTACTTTTCCAAACACTTTTGCTCTTGTTTTGGACTCTAATTTGCATGATTTGAATGAAACTAACCCGGACTAACGATGTTTAGAATAGAACTACCTTGTCGTTATTTTGTACATAAACTAGAACAATGCTCGTGCGTTGCAACGGGATATAAATCTTCTAGTATGTCAGATTGTGATTTACATGTCTATAATAATGCGATTGTGTAAGTAAATGATCATCAAATTCTACCCATGAATTACCTTATATTTTGATCCGAAGTTTGGCAAGTGAATTAAAGTGTAACTGGTTTAGAAGGTAAGTAAATTAAGTTGATTTATTATCATACAACGAAGGTTGGACGAAGGGGTGATGGGAAGAAAGGTGAAATAGGAACATTACATTCTTTTTAAGTAGTGGAGATAAAAGTTCTCGTAATTGGACAAAACTTCACGGGGATTTTTTTATGGTATAAATAAAAAATACTAGAGCAAAGAAATGTCGAAGGGGGCCACCAGCAGGCCACAAGCCTGAGGGCACGCCCACGCCCCCAGGGCGCGTCCTGTGAGCTTGTGGGTCCCACGAGCCTCCATCTGACCTAATTCCAAGCATATATATTCCACCTTCTCGAGAAGTAAAACAGAGAGAAAGTTTTATCGGGATTTATGATACGGAGCCGTCGCCGCCTCCTATTCTTCATTGGGAGCGCTAATCTGGAGTCACTTCAAGGATCCGGAGAGAGGGATTTGTCGTTGTCGTCATCATCAATCTTTCTTCATCAACAATTCCATGATGCTCACCACCGGGAGTGAGTAATTACTTTGTAGGCTTGCTCGTCGGTGATGGAGATCGATGAGATTTCTTATGTAATCAAGTCAATTTGTTAGGGCATGATCCCTAGTACCCACTATGTTCTGAGATTGATATTGTTATGACTTTGCTATGCTTAATGCTTGTAATTAGGGCCTGAGTGCCATGAAGTCAGATCTGAACACTTATGCTTTTCATGATTATATACTTGAGATATTGATCTTACCTGCAAGTTATATGCACCTATTATTGTTCTGGACTGTAGACTCCAAAGTGACAATAATTGGGATACTCTCCGGGAATGACTGTAGTTCATGTATTCACTATTTGCTAATACTTTGTTCCGGTTTTATTTTAGAAGGAGGGCCTTAATTACTCTTAGTTTCCATTAGGACCCCGCTGCCACGGGAGGGTAGGACAAAATATGTCATGCAAGTTCTTGACTGAATCTAGCACCGCTCTGTGCCCCTCCCCCGTTTAACCACTTTAGACCCAACTCGATGGATACAACAAGCTCTCTCTCAACAAATGAGCCTGACCAAACCTGACCCTATTCATACATGACATCATGATGACCTCATCAAGTATTCACCCCACTTTATGATCCCATCAGCCGGCTGATACTGTTGTTCCTGCCTTCAGGGAACAATGCCGGATCTACTTGTTTTTAAAGAGTTCCATGAGTCCAACAAGACCAATCTTCTAGTCCAAGAGGGCGTGCCCAGTTCATATTCCACCTAGACACAACTAAGCTCATGAAGGACTTGGGGCTACTAATGATGTCATGCCCCAGGGGTACACTAGCGGGTTGAGAGTCGGCCTACCAGGCCATAGGGTGTCCCAAGCCAATGTCCTGCCACCGATGTACACAAAGGCGCATGATAAACTTGACTTATAAGATAAGATAACAACACCAAGGATCTTAGAGTATCCGGTTAGGATAGAGCTAGATTGTACCAACCGAGGAATCATGTAACCTAACACTTAACCCTATATAGAGTAAATTACAAAACAAACGCCACAACTGGGGCCCCTGAATGAAAAACCACCACCTTTTTGTAGAGCACCGAAAATGGCCTCCAGAGTGAATCGACGTGGAATGCATGGTGGCGGTGACAAAAAAATTCTCGATAATTCTTTTCGGGGGCCTCAGGATAATATAAAGGCGTAGGCGTCGAGAGGTAGTGGAACGAAGGGTCGGGGGGCATGCGGCCCGACCTCAGGGGCTGCCTCTTTGCTGCGACCAGGGGCACACGGGGCTCCCCTGATGGCCTTCGGTGCCTATGGCTTCGTCTTTTCATGAAACTTCAAAGATTTTCCCCTAACTTTTTTGTCCATGAAACAGTGGTTTCCTGGAAAGTCCAAAAACATACAGAAAACAACAACTAGCATAGTGCACTAGATCAATAGGCTAGCCCAGTAAATCGATAAAAATATGGTACCAAAGTGATCCAATAATGATATAAAGGTACATGAACATAAGAAGGATTATAAATACATTTGAGACATGTTGTGCACCGAGTCGTGATTGAGGAGGCTGCATCGGGGGGGGGGGGTGGAGGCCGGTACCCCAGAGGACAAATTGGATCCATATGGATTGGGTCGTCCAATGAGGAAATGTGAGACGAACCTAGAGGGGGTGTGTTTGAAGGGTGGTGTCGAGTCGTCATCTAGTGAGAAAACTGTGGGGTCTAAGTGAATGATCGATACGCCCGGCGAGGCAACAATGATGCCACCGCGAATGAGGGCACAGTGAGGATTATCCATTATGCACCGCCATAAATCTGTCCTAGCGCATTTGGTGACATGGCATTGTTTCCATGAACCACCATGTGTGGTGGGCGGATAAAGAAGGGTGGGTAATGGAAGGCTAGGGGGTTGGGTGCAGTTGAAACTATGGTGATCGGAGCGGCCACAACGAGCATAGGAGATGGGGTCACGACAATGCTTGACTAGGTGATTGTTGGAGAGAGAGTGAGAGAAGTGAGGAGCGAAGTGTGGTGTGGCAATTACATGCAAAGTGCACACGAGATGTTGTGGGAAGGAAGGGAAGAAGGAACGATACGGGTTTGACCACTCAAGTACTCTCGCCATAGGTTCTAGCATTGGTGTGGCACATGTTTTGTGGATCGTGTGGTCGTATATGGGAAATGTTGCGATGGGAGCGAGGTAGGTGGGGTGGGTGTATGGGCTGGGTTTACGGTGGTGGGGGTAGGTGGCCAACTTTTTTTTACCCTCAAAAGAAAGTTGCGAGCCTTAGACTCAACTTTTTGGGACATCCATTAGTCACGATTATGAGAGATGTGCGTTAGGCCCTGATTAGGCCTCTCATCTTCATCATGTCGTAACCATGGTTGATCAACTGAACTTTCGACGAATAATGATTGCAGATTATTTTCTAGAGAGAATTCCTTATTTAACATTATCTTAAAATTTGTTGTCTTATTTGACACAAAAAATCTTTTTCTTCCTTATTTAGTATTGATTTTAAATTTTATGCTTTTTATGACACTTTTGTCTATTTTAAGTCTTAAAAGTGTTAAATGACACCTGAAAATACCTGTTTACCCCTCGTGTGGCATGTGACCAAAATTTTACATGTATGTGTGTATCCAGCCCACTCGATTTTGTGTTGACCTTCGTCCCGCCCTCGGCAGCGTTGTGGCCGAGTGCTTTTCGGCGTACATGCATACGAGGCTAGCTCAAAGTACTTTCGAAGCTAATGAGTTCCGTCGAGAGACGTAGACGGCGATGTACATGTACACACCAAGAAACAAGCATGTGGTACTAACCAAGTTAGGGCTCCTTTGATTCAAAGGAATTGTATAGGATTTTTGAAGGATTTGAATCCTTAGGAATTTTTCCTGTGATGCTCGTTTGATTCGTAGGATTGGCATCCTTAGGAATTTTTCCATAGGATCCATTTGTACTACATTTTGGAGGAAAATTTCCATCCACTCAAACCTCTTTGTAGAATTCCTTTGTTTTTCCTGCGCTATCAAACATTCTTTGAGATCCTGTAGGATATTATGGGACATGTCATCCTATTCCTGCATTTTTCCTATTCCTTCATTTTGACAATCCTGCGAATCAAAGAGGCCCTTAGCCAGCAGCCGATCTCTCGCTTGACCGATTCTATGTTGGCTGGGTAGCTAACCAAGCTAGCAATACTATCTCGATCGGCGACACATGAACAACACACAAGGCGATTTATGGCCACATGACCACCGTGCGCTCTCCCGTCACCATAAATAGAGTAGACCTAGCAGGCTCGCCATCCAGACAGAGTCGTATACTAAGGTAAATTATCACATAATTTTTTGTCGAAAAAAAACTACCACGTAATTTTTTTGTCACATGCGACATGAGGTCAAATAGGTCTTTTCAGGTGTCATTTAACACCATTAAGGTTTAAAATGGACGAAAGTGTCATAAAAGGCATAAAATTTAGACACGGTGTTAGATAGGGAAGAAAAAAAAATTCAATGCCAAATAAGGAAACAACATTTAAAACAGTGTTATATAAGGAATTTTCTCTATTTCCTATCACTAGATATATTAAGCTCCCTTGAAATGAAGCCCAGAGAGAGCTCCTGCGTTTTTTTTCCGAGTGGACCCCATCTGACAGGACTCGGTGTGCCCTCCCCCCAGTACTACCACGCAACCGACGTTCCTGGTTCCTGGGTTTGACCGCGTGTCGGTTCGTTGCGGTTTGGGTCTTCTCGCTCGCGTACTCGAGTCCCCTCCCTTTCCATCCTTCGCTCCCCCACGTTTCTCGATCTATCCATGAACCGCGACCATGCCAAAGATGCCACTCTGATCTATAAAAAAAGAGTCAACGGCCGCCTCGCAGTGGCGCTAGAATTAAGGGCGCCGCCGCCCCGGCCCATGCATCGGTTCGACCGCCGGCGGCATATGTCCTTCCTGTCGAAGTACTGCAGACTTTCACCACGCTTCTCGGTGACGGAAGCGTGACACAACAACCCCTCACCGAACGACTCCTCCCTAGATCGAGATGTTGGCCTACTACGCGTGCTCGCCGATCTGCACATCGCCTTGGAAGGGGGGTGAGATGCGAAACTGCACGCCGGCGTCGGTCACCGGCGTGTGGGAGAATGATACGCCGGCCTTGGCCTCGGACATGTTCCCTTCAACCATCTCAGCGAGTGCCCCAGAGTTCCTCGCTTCAGCTTGAGGAACCAGGCCGCTTGCTGCAGGATGGAGGCTGCAGGAAAAAGGACCCAAGGCACGAGGTGTGCTGCCTGTGGTAAAGGGTGGCGGTGGTCTAATACTCTTCCGGATAGACGGCATGGATTCCAAGGTTTGTTCCCAGGTTTACTTTTCGTGTCCATTCGTCGTCCATCGGTTCAACCTGGTGCTACCTGTTTTGTTTCTCCTCAGGAAGATGAAATTGAGTTAGGTTCATGCCTTCTGTTTTTCTTTTGATGGGAGTTCATGTGTCTGCACCAAGAGCGTGTTGGTTTTAAGCCGGGTGGTACAATCCTCACAAAGTTTGTTGAAATATGAGACGGGCCTAGAGCCGGCCGAAATCACTATTTTGACCTTTTTAGCAAACTTTGTCACAAAGTGAACTCGATATGAAAGTATTTCACGATCTAACCCTTTTTGAAACGCCATAGCCCGCGGCGTTTCTGCCCAACATAGCAACGCCGAGGTAGCTAGCGCTTCTATCCAACAAAGAAATGCCGAGGTAGCTCGCGCTTCGGACCATGTAAGAAACGCCATGGGCCTTGGCGTTTCTTCGCTACCACCCAACCCACTCGCTGCCTCGTCAGGGTCTTCCTCCTCAGCTGCCAGACTCGTCGGGCCAGAAACGCCAAGGCTAGCGGCGTTTCCGGCCTTCTTAGAAACGCCAAGGCAAGGCACTACTTGGTAACCAGGGCCGCAACGCCAAGACGTATGGCGTTTGTTTCTTGGCTAGAAACGCCAAAGCCTATGGCGTTTCTTACATGGTCCGAAGCGCGAGCTACCTCGGCGTTTCTTTGTTGGACAGAAGCGCTAGCTACCTCGGCGTTGCTATGTTGGGTAGAAACGCCGCGGGCTATGGCGTTGCTAAAAAGGGTCAGATCGTGAAATACTTTCATGTTGAGTTCATTTTGCGACAAAGTTTGCTGAAAGGGTCAGAATAGTGAAAAAGGCCCCTAGAGCCCATATGACAATTTCAGATTTAATCTCTAAGGGCCCATGTAGGTGGCATGACAAGGTGGTGGGAAGTTTAGTCCCATCATGCTAGTGGAAGAAGAGTTGGAGTGGTTTATAAAGGATTCTTTTCCTCGTGCTATTGGAGCTTGAGAAGTAAAGAAGCCCTCGCGCACGCCTCGCCACGACGCGCCGCGGGTTGCAGGATTGCGCCGAGCCGAGCTCACTCCTATGCGCTTCTTTTTGTCGGTCAGGAACGGAGAGTCTTTGACAGGGAGGGCCATGATCTGAGACGTCGGATCGTGGGCTACCGACTTGGACGTGGGTTCAGCCCACGTCTCTCCACGCGCGGCCGCACATATATATGTGGAGCGCTGCCAACTCTAGCCGCCGCGAAATAGAACGCATCTCCATCTCCGCCTTCACGCCCACGTTGTTCCTCTGCTGCTGCTGCCGCCGGCGACTCCATCCCGTTCACCGCGTACACGGTTGACGGGAGAGCAGGCCTCCGAAACCTCGCCTCTCCGGATCCTGTACGGGAGAGGGGCGATTAGGTTTCTGGGTAGCGACTACGCGACTGCTCGCTTCTGTTCATCTACGTCCGCATCACCTTCGTCATCACCACGTCGACCGACGCCGACCGTGCCGCTGCTGAGAAGGCCGAGGCCGACAAGAAGGCCACCGAGGATGTCGCAGCTGCTGCCACCGTCACCGCCGCCGCGTGGCCGATTGGAGGGTATACATCGCTGATCCCTCTCGTGTTTCTTTCTGTTGTAGCAGTACTAGCGATATACGTAGATGTCTCTACTATGTGCGTAGTACATGCTTTGTTAGATCGTAATCAGTGTGTTATCAATGCTGTTCATGTCATGCTCATGATTTATTCATGGATTAACTTAATCGAAAAACTGCCTATTTATCCATCAATGTTCACATACCACTTGAACAAAGGAATCGCCAATACACCTGTGGCCGAGAATTAGATCTAATCGGCGCAACGAGAGTTATTTCAACCAAGGTAATTGATAGTACTGGCGAACAGAGCTAGAACTAATCAGCAGCCAGTTAAAAAATGTTCAGCGTCAAGTTGCATTACCCTTCCATCAGTACAATTTTTATTCTCAACAATTGAGTGGTAAACTGTTACTTTCTATTCTTTCTCTATGTGAGTTTTGAACTTGTTAATTAGGCTAGATCCTGACTGAATATATGTTACAAGTTTGTCTTATTTTTCCTGACACCTTAGATGTTTTAGGATACTATTTTCAATTTTCTTGTGGGCAGGTCTTTTATATGCCTACATGCCTACTTAATGTGTGCTCACTGTAGATTTGTGGCATATGCATGTGAATGGTCTTTCATATGCCTCTTCCACCAGAATGATTCACATATTTAATTGTTCAAGGCTTCAGCACCATAACAAAAAGTCAATGAAGTTGAAGGTTAGACCTTTATATTAAAAACATCGTACCGGATAACTAGATGATTATTTATTGTTTCAAATGTTATTTATTGATTTTACTTTAACTTGTTTTTTAGATGTCACACATATTCTAAAAGCTTGTGATTTTTTATATCATTGTGTGCCTCGCTGCCTCTACATAACATTGTCCATGCTCCACAAATTGCAGTGGTTTATTTTCTGATACCAGAATTGTACCTGTAAATATGATGTTGTAGCTACATTACATTGAATGAGCTTATTAAGATGAAAGGTACATATACATAGAATTTAGCAATTGCCCACTGAATTGTCCGATTATATTCCTTTTGCAGTTCACATGGACTATGTTTCACATGGTTCCTTTTATAATTCTTGTTTGTTTAAACCATTATCATCAGAAAAAAACGATGTACTCCCTCCGTTCCAAAATAAATGACCCAACTTTGTATTACGTTGAAACAAAGTAACAAATATCAATACATAAACTTTGTAACAAGACTGTACATATTGGAAGTACCAAATTATTGTGTCCAGGTGGCTAATTCATTCCGATGCATGTTCCTCACGCACATCGATTTTCTATGTCATGTCCTGAAGAAGTATACGTGCATCAGTACAGTTGTTACAAAATTTATTTTAGAATGCATAGAAATCAAAGAATGACACAAATGGTCTCTAATTCATTGAAACACTTCGTTACCACAGTTATCACATCACAACGAAAAACAAGTTGGCACATGAATATATCTGATTGCGTATATATAATTTCCTATGTTGTTTTTTATGGAAGAAGAACGGCGCGGCAAGGCGTGCATTTTCATCTAGTTTAATCCAATTTCCACTTTGACCATAATCTTGTTCTGGTGGACAGATCCCCCCACCTGCCCCCGCGTCGTCCTCCTGGGCGACTCGGGTGGCGACTAGGGTTCCCCCCGCGCCGCCACCCCCTTTTCCCCGTTCTCCCTCGCCGCCACCTGAGGGTCTCGCCTAGAAATCGCCCGCGGACGCCGGGGAAGGTGGCGGCGAGGCCTCTGGCGCTTCGTCCATGGCGGAGGTCTTTGGATCTGGGGCGGCGGCCCTGTTTGGCGAGGTAGCGGCGTCCTCTCGGCTGGCGCCGGCTGCGGGTGCTTCTGGCCGGTTAGCTCGACCACGCGGGTGGTGAGCCGCCGGCGGGGGCTGGCTGCGGCGCAGAGTTCTTCCCCACCTCGCCGGATATGAGGTTTGGCTCCCTCCTCCTTGACTCCCTCTACACCGTCGTCCCCTGTTGCTTGCGTCTCGTGCGCCGGATCTGGCGATGATGTGTGCTCGGTGGTGAGGCGTGGGACCACGGGAAACCGTTTGGCTGGCTTGTCCGGCCCGGCGGCAGCGACGCCTTTGGCGCCGTTCTTCCTCCCTGGAGGTGCCGCCGAGGTCCTGCCCTCTCCACCCTCGTTCCCCCTCCTGGGTGAAAGCCCAAAATCCGGCTAGGATTGGGCGGCAACGGCGCGTTTCATGTCGTGCTCCTCCTTGGAGGTGCCGCCTGGGGAGGGCTCGTGTTCGGGTGAGGTGTGTCAAAGGTCCGAGCTTTGGGCGGCTCTGGTTGTGTGGCGGCCGCGATTTCGTCAGGATTTGCATGGCCGGCATTATCCCCGTTCCCTCAAGGGTGGTGCCACTGGTTGTGGCGTGTTTGGCTCAAGGCTGGCGGTACGGCGCCTTCGATCCGGTGGTAGGGGATGGGGTTCCCCTTCCCAGCATTAGCAACACGCCCCCGGCTGTGGGCTCCCGGTGCTCTTCTTCAACGGTCGACGGGTCTTGCTCCTCGACGTTCTGCGGTCTTCCTTGATGTCCTTGCTGCCTTTCTTCAGCAGCTGCTCCCGGTGGCTTTCCGGCAGTCTACTGGTGTCCTTGGTAGCGGCGGTATAGTGGTGTTGTGTGCTCATCGTCCATGGTGATGTGCTCTGCGGTGTTCCTGGCCCCGAGGTTGCCATCGCTTCTGCTCTAGGGTGAGCGCTTCTCAGGTCCGCTGGTTCGATGCCTTTCGATCCAAGGCGAGAGGGAAGGGTCCCTCTGCGACGCGAGAGGAGGAAGACGCCTGGTTTTTTCTTCATCCTGGGAGTCAGCCCAGATCATGCCACACTCTGTTCTAGCAGGTCTTCATCCTGCTCTGACGGTCGCTACCTTTGTTATCAGTTTTGCTGCTGTCTTCGGCTAGTACAAGCAATGGGCTCGGTTGTATTTTCCTTTCGTGCTTGTGCGCTGCGTTGAGTTGTAAGCTTCCTAGAATGCTCTCTTGTATCGTTGGGCCGATGTGGTTTGGTGTATGTTTGTAAGTCCTGGCTGGTTGATGGCTTTGTTAATTCAAAGCCGGGCTCTTCGCGAGCCTTCGTTCTAAAAAAATAATCTTGTTCTGGTGGCTGTGTAAGGATGGTGACATGTCTGCCGCATGTCGTTGAACACGTCAGCTTTGGCCGCTTCTCTCGCTCTCCAGAATAACCTCACCTCGCCAGCTTGTTTGAGCACTCCAGCTCACACGATTCAAAGAGGGCCCTGCTTTCATTCTCCAGCGTTCCATGCCTCCATCGGGGCGCCCGTTCTATTCCCAAGGAGATCACGTCCGTTGAATCATTCGTGTTATCTCCCTGCAAAAAAAGAAAAAGAAAATAAAAGGTATCATTCGTGTTACCAACCCCAAAAATCATAATAATAACAATCTCCATGACTTGCTGTAAAAAAAGTCTCCATGACTTGATCAGATTGTTAATCTGTTTTTCCTATAAATAATACTATATGGATGGCCTGTTCAAAATTTCATTACAATATCTTTATATTGTCGGCCTTAATAAATGAAGGAAAAGAATGTTGGATAGATGGTCAGCGCAGATAGTGGCATTGCTGAATGTTGATTGATGGAATCGTTCGTCGCCTGATAATAACCACAAAATTATACAGAACCAAGTTAGAAAAAGAAAGTGGAAAGGTCAGCTCAATTATTAGTTTAGTGAGAAGCTACACGAATATGGAAGTTATCAAATTAGCTACCACGTTGTGTGTTGCTACCTTTCAGGGGCACAATAATCAAATAAGGTATGCGTGTACAGTTGAGCTTTTGTCGTATGCTTAACGCTGAAATGTTCTGTGGAGAATGGTATTCCGTTGATTGGAAGTTGTGGACTGCAGCATTCTTCCTCGGCCTATCACGATTCAGTAGAATTCCAACACAGCTCATTGCGTAATGCCTTCTCTATGATTTCATCCATCACCACAACGTAGTCGATAACTAGGGAGGTGCTGTCCCCGTTCTAGTGGGCTAGCTAGAGCTAAAAACCCATTTTAGGGGCTTTAAGAACAACCAGCTTGTTTTCGGATACTCTACATTTTTTGGATGAATATGCAACATTACGCAGGTGAAATATAAAGAAAATCTTCCGTAAGTACAATATCTTTCTAGTCATATTACGGAACTGAGCTTGCTCTTTGTTCAGAAGATGTCTGGGATATGGTGATCATGTTTTTTTTGAAACAGAGGCAAAAGATTTGCCTCATTCATTAATTAAGAAGGAGAGTTTTGAGTACATGAGAACCGGCTTTACAACATAGCCCATCAACAAAAGGTGCAAATGAATTACTCTCGCGGCATGATGATGCTCAGATGCCTAGCCCCCGCAGTGACCCACGTCCTGGCCTCCTCCTGGATGATTTTGAAGATGTAGTGTGGCGGTGTCGATTTCCTTTGGAAGACTCTAGCGTTTCTCTCATTCCAGATGACCCAACATACAAGCATGGTGAGTGAGGCCATGGCCTTCCTGTTAGCTGTATTTGGTTTGGACATGCTTGTCCACCAACACTTTATGTTGCGTTCCGTCCCCCAACTATTCATCTCCAGCGCCCCTAGTCCAAGCCATGCTTTGACCATCCTCCAAATACGCCGTGTAAACCGGCATTTAAAGAAAAGGTGATCGGATGTCTCGCTGTCCCTCCGGCAAAGGGCACATAGGCCACAATTCTCCCAACCCTCTTCAGAGCCTATCCATGATCCATATCCTGTTTTGGATGGCCAACCAAGAGAAGAACTTGACCTTGGGAGGTGCCCAAACCTTCCAGATGGTCTTGTTCATGACTGTGGAGGTGGAGCCCAAGAATTGTGCCCTATAAGCAGAGCCTGCCGAGTATTCCCCATTTGCCTCAAATTTCCAAGTGATGTCGTCGTCAACGTCCATTTGCAATTGTATGCCTAGAAGCCGCACCCAGAGATCAACAAACTGGACAATGTGCCCCACCGTGAGGTCGGTAGAAGGGCTAATCTTATGGACCCAAGCCATGTCGCGCATGGCCTCCCTCACGCACCATTTCTTCCGCTGGCAGGCCGCAAAAATGAGTGGGGCAATGTCCTTTGGCCTTTTCCCTCCTAACCATGGCGCTTCCCAGAAAGGTGTCTTCCCTCCATTACCTAAGGTGATGACTGTGGATGCGTAGAAAAGGTTCATATCCACCTCGGAGCATGGGTTGCCCAGGCCAACCCACAGCTTAGACGGGTCCTTCCATGCCATCCAGGGCCATCTCAGCCTGAGAGCTCTCGCAAATTTCCCCAAGTGGAGTATGCCAAGCCCACCGAGCTGTGTAGGACGGCAGACTGTCTCCCAATTGACCTTGCACTTTGCTCCTGTAGTTGTGTCGCTAGCTGACCACAGAAAAGCCCGCTCAATCTAGTTGATTTTTTTCAGCACCCCAGGGGGGACTGTGAGCGGGGTGATGTGGTAGATGACCTGTGAGGTGAGGACCGACTTCACCAAGGCCGCCCGCCCAATCGTGGTAATGTTCCTCCCCTGCCAGGGGGGCAGCCTCGCCGCAACTTTATCCTCAAGGGGTTGAAAGTCAACCCTTTTGAGCTGCCAGATCGAAAGGGGAAGGCCCAGGTACTTTATCGGGAAGGAAGTCCGCATAGCAGGAAGGCTAGCCAGAATCTCATCCAGGTTCATTTGATCACACCGAATAGCAACGACAGAGCTCTTTTGAAAGTTGGTTGACAGCCCGGTGACCTCGCCGAAGTATTTGAGGATGGCAGCTAGGTTCTGCACATCCTCCCGCGTCGGCGATATGAAAATGGCCGCATCATCAGCATAGAGGAAGGTCCGGACAAGCGAACCCCTCCCTCGAAGCTTGTGCAGAAGGCCGTGGTTCGTCGCGGCATCGAGGATCTGCTGTAGCGTGTCGATTGCGATGACGAAAAGCAGAGGAGAGAGAGGGTCCCCCTGCCTAAGTCCACAACCATGGAGGATCGGGGGCCCGGCAATCCCGTTTAGAAGAACGCGTGACGATGAGGTGCAAAAAAGGGCAGCAATCCAATCCCGAAAGCGGTCCGGAAAGCCCAAGCGACGAAGCAGGTCCAAGACATATTCCCATCGCACCGAGTCGAAGGCCTTCCGAATGTCCAACTTGAAAAGCAAGGATGGGGTCTTGTTTCGGTGCATTCGTCGTGCAAGGTTTCTGACGTACATGAAGTTGTCATGTATGCTTCTTTTTTTTTATGAAAGCACTTTGCGCATTGGAGACCAAGTCGTTCATGAATGGGGCAAGACGAACGGACAACACCTTGGCAATGATCTTGGCGATAGCGTGAATGAGGCTGATGGGGCGGAAGTCCCCAATCTCTTCCGCCCCCTCCTTCTTTGGTAGCAAGACAATATTTGCCGAGTTCAGCCATTGTAGGTTGGACGTTTGAAGGTTGCTGAATTGATGAATAACTCGCATGACATCGTCCTTGACAACTGGCCAGCACTTCTTGAAAAAAATGCCCGTGAAGCCATCCGGCCCCGGGGCCTTATCGCCCGGCATGAGGTTAATGGCCGCCATGACCTCAATCTCAGTGATGGGGGCATCAATACCGATCAGCTCAACCGTCCTCAGGTTTAGGTTCTCCCAATTTAGGTCCCTGTTGCTGTGTTGGCCTCCACCTAAAGTCCTTGCGAAGTGCTCATGGATGATTTCCTCTTTGACCGTGTGGTCAGTGACCCATGCACCATTTCTCTTTAGCCGGTGAATGTGATTCTTCCTTCGGCGCCCGTTTATTCTGAGATGGAAGAATTTGGTATTGGCATCGCCCTCTCTGATGTTTGCTATGCGAGCGCATTGCTTTTTTCTTGCCCTTTCAACCGAGGCGAGGGAAATGACTCGACGCTTGAGTCGACCTCTAAGGTCCCTTTCCGCCATAGAAAGGGGGCGTGTTTCCTAGGCGATGTCGAGGTGGAGGATGATGTAGAGGGCCGCATGCAGGTGAAGCTTCGCCTTTGAGAAAAGGCCCCTGCTCCATTTAGCCAGGAGCCATCCTGTGTGCTTAAGCTTGGAGAAAAGCCGTTGGCAAGGCTCGGTATGCTCGCATGGATCCGCCCAAGCTTTGAGCACGATGTCACGGAAGCCTGGAAGACATGTCCAGAAATTCTCAAACTTGAAGCATCTTGGTCGCTTTGGCCCTTTATGATCAGCGAGTAGGAGAGGACAATGATCTGAGAGTGAAGAAGAGATGGCGTGGAGCACGTGCGATCCAAAATGCATGTCCCAATCAGCATTACAGAAGACCGAGTCAAGCTTGCATAAGGTGGGGTTTTGCCGCTCATTACTCCAAGTGAAACGTCTGTTCTGTAGGTGAATTTCTTTGAGTTCGCAAGTGTCGAGAGCATCACGAAAGCGGTTAATACGGCTGCGGTTGACATTTCTATTGTTTTTGTCTCTGGCTCTTGAGATTTGGTTGAAATCGCCCATGGCAATCCACTTGGTTCCAGGAGTTGGTTTTTGGGCGATCAAGTCCTCGAAGAAATCATCCTTTCTGTTGGAAGCCGTTGGTCCATAAACAGTAGTTAACTTGAATGACGTCTCGGAGTGAATCACGTTGACGGTTACCGATAGACAAAATTCGGAGGTGTGAACGTCCGAAATACGGACGACGCTATCATCCCAAAGCATTAACATGCCTCCTCTAGTGCCCACCGCAGGCCGTTGGGCGAAGCTCCGCAGCCGATTCCCGCCAAGGTAGGTGGCAACAAATTGGTCAACATCTTCCAGTTTAGACTCCTGCAGGCAAACTATGTGACAGGACGAGGAGGCGATCGTCTCGTGGACCGTCGCACATCTATGAGGATCATTCAGCCCACGCACGTTCCAACTGAGGAAGTCGATTTTTTGTTCTGTCATGGGGAAACAATGGTTCTCTTGGCACTGTGGAACAGCACCCAGCAAGGTTGCATCACAGGAGAAAAGAGGATGGGCGAAGACATGGTTGCCGTTGGGTGAGGATTGACTTGGGGAAGGCTCCAGAGCATAGCAGAGGCAAGTAGCCAAACACATTCATTCATCATCAAACTAGGAAGCAGTACAAAGAGGATACAACCAGGTACAGCGGTACAGCAGGCCGACACACGGTTACGACCATCAGGGAGGCAAGTGAAGCTTGGCCACCGATCACTGGAACAAATAACTTGAGCTAAGAAAGATAACATTGGAAACTAGCTGAAACTCGCCGGTTGGAGCTGCGGAAGAGTCGACAGCTCAGAGCCTCGACCACCTCGTGGTCGAGCAACGACCACCACGGTTGATCGTATGCGTCTTCGACAGCCGTGGCCTCCTCATCATCAAGCTTGAACAGAGCACGTAGCGCCGATATCACTGTTGGCGATAGCTCGTGCTGGAAACGGCGGCCCAGCTCATCCAGTGCGTCCTTAGTGACATCTTTGCCGTCTTGCGTGATCCCAAGGCTTCGGCAGACGAGCTTCTTGGCCTCCACCGAGACAGGAGCAACATCCCGTCGCTCCCTAGCGCGTGCAACGGTGCGCTGCAGGGAGAAGCCGACGCTGGAGTTGATTGTGACACCTGCCATGGTCTTCCTTCGGGTGTTCTGCGCACGTGACTTGGGAGGTGGTGCGGGTAGGAGCGCAGCCTCCGGCTGCTTGAAGAGGGTGTCGAAGCTGCCGTGGCCGTGGCGAGCCGGCGATGGGGTGCGGCGAGCTGGTTGGCTTGTGACATGAAGAGGCGTTGCCAGCGAGGGGTGTGTCTGGCTGGTGGCCTGACGGGGCGGGCTGAGCGGCATGGAGAGCTCGTATCCTGGTGGGCGTGCTGGCATTGAGGAGGAGGCAGAGGACGTCGGGGCAGTGGTTGGAGCCGGAAGGATGCGGAGGACGGGGTTAGCAGCCCTGTCCCCATCCGCGGCGGCTTCATCAGGCATTATCACCGGAGATGGGGGAGTTGGGAGGACAGACGTTGGGGAAGTCGAGCGCGCCGCGTCGAGAGGGTGCGTGCAGCGCGAGGAGCCGCCCCGCGGGCTCCTGGCAGGGCTGGCGGAAGAGTCAGCGGCTCCAGCTTGTCGACGCCTGTGTCCATCTCGACCCTCGCGGTCGTCGCGTCCCCGCCTCTGGTCGCCACCACGGTCACCGTCGTGGTCACGGGCAGCGCGCGAACGGCTACGTCCCGGCCACCTGGAGGCCCTTTCGTCACGCCCATGGTCTCGTCCCCGGCGCGCGTCGTCTTCGTCCTCATCACGGCGCCCGCGGCCGTGCCCATCGCGAGGCTCCTCCTGAGCGTCAGACGGCGCCCGTTCGCCATCCACCACACGGTGGTGCCAGGTGTGCTCGTAGACGTCCGGGTTGGCTCTTGGGTCGTCGTCGTTGGCGCCGGAGTAGTCCTCGTGGAGCCCCAGGTGGACCAGGACCCTGTAGCGGAGACGGCGCCGGCCACGTCCTCGCCGCTGGGCACGTCGGGCAGGCAGCGAGAGCTGCATCACCTTTGGGATGCAGCTTGGGTTCGTCGTCCACGCCCAAATGCTGAGTGTGCGTGCGTCTTCTTTGCGGGTGGAGCGCGGGAGGATGTAGTCGAGCTCGCTGTCGACGCCAATGACGCGGCCGATGGTGTCCTCATTCCAGGCATGCAGGGGGATGCCCTCCAAACTGAGCTGAACATGGTGCTTCATCTCCTGGTGCTCCGCTTGCGCCTCCATGATCCAAGGCTTGGGAAGGAGCTGCAGCTGGTCACGCTCGAAGTTGCCGCGGGCGATGACGTCGTCGCGGTGGTGAGGGTGGGTGAAGTTGGCGAGGAAGTCCTCGGGGACGTGGCGCACGACGGTGACGAGGTTGAGCGGTACATTGAACTCCTTGTGCAGAGCGTTGGCGACGGCCGAGGCGGAAACCGAGCGGTGGTGGTCACCACCCAGCGAGATGAGCACGCAGCAGCTGGCGAGGGCGTCGGCCTGCACCTCCATGTCTGGCGATGCCGGCGCGACGACCCTCCCCATGGCCGGCCGGAGCTGCGGGTCGCCGGCACGGAGCTGCGGGGCGCCAGCGCGGCGAGCCATCAAGGCTTCGCGGTAGGAGAGGTCTTGCGGGAGAGGCGGTCGCAGAGGAGGGGCGGCCTGGCGAGCCCGAATAGGAGCGACAGGGCGAGCAGAAGCAGGAGGCCTTCCCCTACTCGGGCACCCACGGGCACAATGGCCAGACCGGAAGCAGGCGTTGCAGCGCACCTCCTCCGTGCACTCCCTGATGTGGTGAAGTGGGGAGAAGCAATTGAAGCACTTGCCCGCAAGGTGCGGGGGGATATGAGGGCGCTTGCGATGCGTAGAGGGCGGCGGAGGCAGAGGTGGCCGCGGGGAATCGCGCGCCGAGCCCACGCGCGTCCAGCCTGGCTCCAGCAGCCCGCACAGAGCATGGCCATGAAGGCGCGCGGCGGGGGCAGCGGGAGACCGGGGAGAAAGCTGGGGAGGCGCCGTCCCGTCGCCGCTTATCCCATCACCCGCATTGATGGCGGCATCGCCATGAATGCCCACAACAGGGGCGACGATGATGGACGCGACGTGCACGCGTCCGCCTTGAAGCTCCGGTTGCGTCTCCAGAACCTCCCCCGCATTCAAAGCCGCTTGGATCCGCGCGCAGGAGGACGGCGAGGGTAGAGGGGATCCAGATCCGCACGGCGGCCGATCTAGATCGGGCAGGGACGCGTCAATGGCAGCAGAGATCACCACCGGGACGAAACCGCGCGGCAGACGCAGCGGGGGCGGCGGCAGCTGAAATGGGCGCAGCGAAAGGGAGGAGGGAGTGGCCGGCGAGGCCGGAATGGCCCTCGCCGGGAGGGGTTGGTGGCGGTGGGGCAGGCTCGGGGGAGGAGGGTCGCTGCGCTCCATTGCTATTTGTACTAACTTAGTTGCTTGAACTGCAAAAACGTATATTATGGTGATCATGTTGATATGGCGTATTTGGCAGCTCAAGACAGATTCTTCACATGGAAAGGAAGTTTCACCGGTGGAGGTCACAGTGGATTTCCTTGATAGCTATTACAAGTATGTCAAGCTTGCTGGACGTTTTAGCACGGAGGAGATAATCAAGGGCAAGATGAATGTTTTGGACCTTGGGCCTGGTACCGCAGCTAGAGCTACACACTCCTCTGCTCCGTGGCCGGCACCAGCGCCGGGCACCGTCGCCCTGTCCGTGGATGGGTCCTTTCGGGACTCGGATGGTTTTGCTGCAGCATGTATGGTACTACGAGATGAGTCAGGTGCAGTTTTGTTTGCCACTTACCGTTACATTTTCAACTGTAACGACGCACTGGAAGAGGAGTTCATGCCCTCATGCAAGGTATGGCTTTGGCTATCCAACATACATCGCTCCCGGTGGTAGTACAGTCGGACTCATCTGAACCTCTTTCAACGTTGTCTAGCAATGGTCTAATTAGATCAGTTTATGGTCACTTAGTCCTTGAGATCAAGGAACTAATGAGTAATAGGGAGTTTTAACCTCAGAAGATTCATCGTAGTCAGAATAGTGTTGCAGATCGGTTGGCCAATTATAGCCGCTCCGAGAGGACCACGGCTATGTGAGTACACTCGGTTCCACCTTGTATCGAGGAGTTGTGGCCTCTTGATTGTAACACTGTGATATTGCAATAAAAACTCCCTTTACCCCGCAAAAAATATATATTATGGAACTGAGCTGTTAACAAAACCTGTACAAAGTTTGATGGCTTTTTTCTAATGAGAAAGGGCCCCATTTCTCTTTCCCTCTCGCGACAGTGGCGGCAAGGGCACTCATCTTCTCCAAGTTTCACCAGCGAGCCCGTGGATCCACCTTGCCCCGCCAACTACTCAGGCTGGTGGTGGTGGGGAGTGTGATCCTGGTGCCTCGGCTCCGACTAATAGTTTAGGTTAGTTTTTTTTTCGCAGGGGCGGGGCAGATGGCAACACCTTTGTCTATGAGCTGGTCTTCTGGACTCATATCCTCCTCGAGTTCGTTCATCGGGGTGGATTCGGCGAAGCTCCGGCGTCGATTCCTGTCGTCTCCTGGGCAGTGAGGTTATGGTTTCTTGCTGGTCCTGTGTAGTAACGAGATTGCATGCTATGTACTTCAAATTGATTCAAGGGTTCAATGATGACAATTGCGGCTCTGAGCGATGGTCCTTATGATAATGTGCATGAAGATTTTCCAAATGTCGTCGACAAGGTCAAGTCGGCTTCGGCAGGGGAGCAAAGATAACGGCACATCAACATTTCGTTCTAGCGGCACTTGTTGGGGAACGTAGTAATTTCAAAAAATTTCCTACACACACGCAAGATCATGGTGATAATATAGCAACGAGAGGGGAGAGTGTTCGTCCACGTACCCTCGTAGACCGTAAGCGGAAGCGTTAGCACAACGTGGTTGATGTAGTCGTACGTCTTCACGATCCGACCGATCCAAGCACCGAACGTATGGGGCCTCCGAGTTCAGCACACGCTCAGCTCGATGACGATCTTCGGCCCTCCTATCCAGCAAAGGCTCCGGAGATGAGTTCTGTCAGCACGACGGCGTGGTGACGATGATGATCTACCGGCGCAGGGCTTCGCCTAAACTCCGCGACGATATGACCGAGGTGGAATATGGTGGAAGGGGGCACCGCACACGGCTAAGGAACGATCCGTAGATCAACTTGTGTGTCTTTGGGGTGCCCCCCGCCCCCATATATAAAGGAGCCAGGGGGAGGAGGCGGCCGGCCTAGAGGGCGCGCCAAGGGGGGAGTCCTACTCCCACCGGGAGTAGGACTCCCTCTTTCCTAGTAGGATTAGGAGAAGGGGGGAAAGAGGAGGAAGAGGGGAAGGAAAGGGGGGCGCCGCCCCCCTTCCCTTGTCCTATTCGGACTAGGAGGGAGGAGGCGCGCCCCTCCTCGGCTCCTTCCTCTTCTCCCTCTTGGCCCATGTAGGCCCATTAACCCCGGGGTGTTCGGTAACCTCCGTACTCAGAAATGCCGATTTCACCGGAACCATTCCGATGCCCAAACATAGGCTTCCAATATATCAATCTTTATGTCTCGACCATTCCGAGACTCTTCGTCATGTCCGTGATCACATCCGGGACTCGAACAAACTTCGTACATCAAAACTTATAAACTCATAATACAACCGTCATCAAACGTTAAGCGTGCGGACCCTACGGGTTCGAGAACTATGTAGACATGACCTAAAACCATTCTTGATCAATAACCAATAGCGGGACCTGGATGCCCATATTGGTTCCTACATATTCTACGAAGATCTTTATCGGTCAAACCGCATAACAACATACGTTGTTCCTTTGTCATCGGTATGTTACTTGCCCGAGATTTGATCGTCGGTATCCAATACCTAGTTCAATCTCGTTACCGGAAAGTCTCTTTACTCGCTCAGAATGTCGTCATATCATAACTAACTCATTAGTTATAATGCTTGCAAGGCTTAAGTGATGAGTATTACCGAGAGGGCCAGAGATACCTCTCCGACAATCGGAGTGACAAAACCTAATCTCAAATATGCCAACTCAACATTTACTTTTGGATACACTGTAGTACTCCTTTATAATCACCCGATTACGTTGTGACGCTTGGTAGTACCAAAGTGTTCCTCCGTAAACGGAGTTGCATAATTCTCATAGTTACAGGAACATGTATAAGTCATGAAGAAAGCAATAGCAGAATACTAAACGATCAAGTGCTAAGCTAACGGGATGGGTCATGTCAATCACATCATTCTCCTAATGATGTGATCCCATTAATCAAATGACAACACATGTCTATGGTCAGGAAACATAACCATCTTTGATTAACGAGCTAGTCAAGTAGAGGCATACTAGTGACTATATGTTTGTCTATGTATTCACATATGTATCATGTTTCCGGTTAATACAATTCTAGCATGAATAATAAACATTTATCATGATATGAGGAAATAAATAATAATTTTATTATTGCCTCTAGGTCATATTTCCTTCAGTCTCCCACTTGCACTAGAGTCAATAATCTAGATTACATAGTAATGATTCTAACACCCATGGAGTCTTGGTGCTGATCATGCTTTGCTCGTGAGAGAGGCTTTGTCAACGGATCTGCAACATTCAGATCCATATGTATCTTGCAAATCTCTATGTCTCCCACTTGGTCTTGGTCCCGAATGGAATTGAAGCATCTCTTGATGTGCTTGGTCCTCTTGTGAAATCTGGATTCCTTTGCCAAGGCAATTGCACCAGTATTGTCACAGAAGATCTTCATTGGTCCCGATGCACTAGGTATGACACCTAGATCGAAATGAACTCCTTCATCCAGACTCCTTCATTCGCTGCTTGAAGTAGCTATGTACTCCGCTTCACATGTAGATCCCGCCACGACGCTTTGTTTAGAACTGCACCAACTTACAGCTCCACCGTTTAATATAAACACGTATCCGGTTTGCGATTTACAATCGTCCGGATCAGTGTCAAAGCTTGCATCGACGTAACCTCTTATGACTAGCTCTTTGTCACCTCCATATACGAGAAACATATCCTTAGTCCTTTTCAGGTATTTGAGGATGTTCTTGACCGCTGTCCGATGATCCACTCTGGATTACTTTGGTACCTTCTGCTAAGCTTATTGCTAAGCATACATCAGGTCTGGTACCTGACATTGCATACATGATAGAGCCTATGGCTGAAGCATAGGGAACATCTTTCATTTTCTCTCTATCTTCTGCTGTGGTCGGGCATTGAGTTTCACTCAACTTCACACCTTGTAGCACAGGCAAGAATCCTTTCTTTGCCTGATCCATTTTGAGCTTTTTCAAAATTTTGTCAAGGTATGTGCTTTGTGAAAGTCCTATTAAGCGTCTTGATCTATCTCTATAGATCTTGATGCCCAATATATAAGCAGCTTCACCAAGGTCTTTCATTGAAAAACTTTTATTCAAGTATCCCTTTATGCTATCCAGAAATTCTATATCATTTCCAATTAGCAATATGTCATCTACATATAAAACTAGAAATGCTACAGAGCTCCCACTCACTTTCTTGTAAATACAGGCTTCTCCAAAAGTCTCAGATAAAACCATATGCTTTGATCACACTATCAAAGCGTTTATTCCAACTCCGAGATGCTTGCACGGTCCATAAATGGAACGATGGAGCTTGCACACTTTGTTAGCACCTTTTGGATCAACAAAACCTTCCGGCTGCATCATATACAACTCTTCTTCTAGAAATCCATTCAAGAATGCAGTCTTGACATCCATTTGCCAAATTTCATAATCATGAAATGCAGCAATAGCTAACATGATTCAGACAGACTTAAGCATCCCTACGGGTGAGAAAGTCTCATCGTAGTCAACCCCTTGAACTTGTCGAAAACCTTTCGCAACAAGTCGAGCTTTATAGACAGTTACATTACCATCAGCGTCAGTCTTCTTCTTAAAGATCCATTTATTCTCAATAGCTTGCCGATCATCGGGCAAGTCAACCAAAGTCCATACTTTGTTTTCATACATGGATCCCATCTCAGATTTCATGGCCTCTAGCCATTTTGGAATCTGGGCTCATCATCGCTTCCTCATAGTTCGTAGGTTCATCATGGTCAAGTAACATGACTTCGAATAGGATTACCGTACCACTCAGTGCGGATCTTACTCTCGTAGACCTACGAGGTTCTCAGAGAAACTTGTTCAAGTTTCATGATCAATATCATTAGCTTCCTCACTGATTGGTGTAGTTGTCACAGGAACCGGTTCTTGTGATGAACTACTTTCCAATAAGGGAGTAGATATAATTATCTCGTCAAGTTCTACTTTCCTCCCACTCACTTCTTTCGAGAGAAACTCCTTCTCTAGAAAGGATCCAAATTTAGCAACGAAAATCTTGCCCTCAGATTTGTGATAGAAGGTGTACCCAATAGTCTCCTTTGGGTATCCTATGAAGACACATTTCTCCGATTTGGGTTCGAGCTTATCTGGTTGAAGTTTCTTCACATAAGCATCACAGCCCCAAACTTTAAGAAACGACAACTTTGGTTTCTTGCCAAACCACAGTTCATAAGGCGTCGTCTCAACGGATTTTGATGGTGCCCTATTTAACGTGAATGCGGCCGTCTCTAAAGCATAACCCCAAAAGCGATAGCGGTAAATCAAGAAGAGACATCATAGATCGCACCATATCAAGTAAAGTACGATTACGACGTTCGGACACACCATTTCGTTGTGGTGTTCCAGGTGGCGTGAGTTGCGAGACTATCCCGCATTGTTTCAAGTGTAGACCAAACTCGTAACTCAAATATTCTCCTCCACGATCAGATCGTAGAAACTTTATTTTCTTGTTACGATGATTTTCCACTTCACTCTGAAATTCTTTGAACTTTTCAAATGTTTCAGACTTGTGTTTCATTAAGTAGATATACCCATATCTGCTTAAATCATCTGTGAATGTCAGAAAATAACGATATCCTCCACGAGCCTCAACATTCATTGGACCACATACATCTGTATGTATGATTTCCAACAAATCTGTTGCTCTCTCCATAGTACCGGAGAACGGCGTTTTAGTCATCTTGCCCATAAGTCACGGTTACTTAAGTACCAAGTGATTCATAATCAAGTGATTCCAAAAGTCCATCAGTATGGAGTTTCTTCATGCGCTTTACACCGATATGACCTAAACGGCAGTGCCACAAATAAGTTGCACTATCATTATCAACTCTGCATATTTTGGTTTCAACACTATGAATATGTGTATCACTACTATCGAGATTCAATAAAAATAGACCACTCTTCAAGGGTGCATGACCATAAAAGATATTACTCATATAAATAGAACAACCATTATTCTCTGATTTAAATGAATAACCGTCTCGCATCAAACAAGATCCAGATATGAAAGTGCAACTAATCCCCGGGTGGTTTTGGTAATTAATAACAACATATATATCATTGAACTAATAGTTACTTGAGAATCATTTCAGAGAGTTCAGTGATATGGGTATGGCAAGGACTAAAGAAGTGGACCCCCCAAAATGCTAAGGCAAGCATTGGCAAAAGCTCAAGACTCCATTTTTGGTTTAGTGATCCAAGATCACATTGAGTCCATAGGAAAAGCCAATACTATTAAAAGGGGATGAGGTTATGATGATGATCTGGTTGCTCAAGTGCTTAGTGATACATCTCCTAAACTATCAGCAACTTTCACTGCCATAGACACTCATAAGTAGTCTCGGTCCCACCGATATTCCAAACTCACCACACCGAGATGAACCACCTCAGCCATAAGCCAAACCCTAGTAAACTCGGATTTTCCGATTCGAACTCGGTCTCACCGAAACATGAGTTGCCAAGGTTCTATAACCTTCGTCATCAAATCGGTGTCACCGAGATGATGAAGTCGGTCCCACCGAAACTGGCATGCTCTTGTCATTGCACGAATCGGACTAACCGAGATTGTATATTCGGTCCCACCGAAAATCCCAACGTTCACATTATTTGAACTATCGGTCTCACCGAGTTGTCCACTTCGGTCCCACCGAGATTGCTCAAATGTGTGTAACGGTTGGATTTTGTGTGGAGGCTATTTATACCCCTCCACCCCCTCTTCATTCGTGGAGAGAGCCATCAGAAAGAACTACCACTCCTACCTTACATTTCTGAGAAGAGAACTACCTACCCTTGTGTTGAGATCAAGTTGCTCCACTCCCACCATATGAAGCTTGATCTCTAGCCTTCCCAAGTTGCTTTCCACTCAATCCTTTCTTCCACCACAGCCAAATCAGTGAGGAGAGTTGAGTGTTGGGGAGATTATCATTTGAAGCACAAGAGCAAGGAGCTCATCATCATCTACAACATCTATTACCTTTTGGAGGGTGGTGCCTCCTAGATTGGTTAGGTGTCGCTTGGGAGGTCGTCGAGATGTGGAGTTGAACCAAGAAGTTTGTAAGGGCAAGGAGATCGCCTACTTCGTGAAGATCTACCCCGAGTAAGGCTAGTCCTCCGTGGGCGTAGGCCATGATGGAATAGACAAGGTTGCTTCTTCGTGGACCCTTCGTGGGTGGAGCCCTCCGTGGACTCGCATGGCCGTTACCCTCCGTGGGTTGAAGTCTCCATCAACGTGGATGTACGATAGTGCCACCTATCGGAACCACGGAAAAATCACCGCGTCTCCAAAATTGCGTTTGCTCTTCTCCACCTCTCTTTACTACATGTGCAATTTACTTTCCGCTGCCTATACTCTAGAATTGCATGTGTAGGGTGATGCTTGACTTGATCATAATTGTGAATCTGCCAAAACTGTTCTTTGTCAAAAGGCAGAATTTTTATATTGACAAGTAGTCTAATCACCCCCTCTAGACATACTTTCGATCCTACAAGTGGTATCGAGTTTTGGTCTCCATTGTATTGGTTTCCATTGCATTGGACTCCATAAGCTTGGTTTCACAACCTAGGAGAGTATGGCGCCTAGTGAAGGTAATTTTGTAGAGGTCCTTACTTTGATGGTACAAATTTTGCTAGTTGGAAGCATAAAATGAAAATGCATATTCTTGGTCATAACCCAGCCGCATGGGGCATTATTTGTGTTGGTATGCAAGGTGAATTCTTCGAGGAAGGAAAAGTTCGGATCGCGGGCTACACGGAAGAATTGCGGATGTTGCAAAACAATGCTCAAGATTGTGACATTCTCTTCAATGCCTTGTGTCCCGAGGAGTTCAACAAAATCAGCCGCCTTGAGAATGCAAAAGAGATTTGGGATACTTTGGTTGAAATGCACGAAGGTACCGAGTCCGTGAAGGAATCAAAGCTAGATATTCTTCAAGGTCAACTTGACAAGTTCAAGATGAAGGATGGTGAAGGAGTCGCTGAAATGTACTCTAGGCTTGCTCTCATCACAAATGAGATTGCGGCTTAGGAAGCGAAGAAATGACCGACCGATTCATCATCAAGAAGATTCTCGAGCTTTGGATGGAAAGTATGACACCGTGTGCACTTTGATCCAAATGATGCCAAACTACAAGACTCTCAAGCCAACCAAGTCATTGGAAGAATTGTTGCTCATGAGATGACACTTAAGGATAAGGAAGAGCTTCACAACAAGTCAAGTGGTGCTTACAAAGCTACAAGTGATGCTCCCACAACCTCAAGTGACAAGTTAGTTTCCAATGAAGAGATAAGCCTAATGGTCAAGAACTTCAACAAATTCTACAAGAATAGAGGCAAAGAGAGAAGCTCAAAGTCTAGATCATATGATGAAAAGAGATCTTCTAGTCGTGATCGAAACTGCTACAATTGTGGAAGACCCGGACACTACTCAAATGAGTGTACAGCTCCCCACAAGAGAAGAGAAGAATCTCCAAGAAGAAGAAGCTCAAGAGATGAGTCACCTCGAAAGAGAGAAGGAGAGAGATGATCGTTATGAACGAAGACCCTCTCGGAGAAGCAAGGATTCGGAGAGGAAAGACAAGTCATCAAGGAGCTACACAAGAAGAAAACATCAAGCTCATGTAGGTGAATGGGTCTCGGCTCCGACTCCGACAATCAATCCGATGGAAGCTATCACTCCGACTCCGACTACGGTCAAGATGAAGGTGTTGCGGTCTTGCTCTCGTATCCTCCAACTCCAACTCCTACGACTTATTTGATTCACCAAATGAGGGAATTGGAAGATGCTTCATGGCTAAAGGCCCCAAGGTATCACACCCTAAATTCATTGACTTGATAGTGATGAGGATGACTTGCTTGGTGAAGATGAGCTCTTGCATGATAAATCCAAATGAGCCTAGTAACGATGAACATGCTAGTAGTCTTTATAGTCGAGAAGAGTCGAATGACAATGCTATGAAGGAGATTGAGCGTCTAACTAAAGAACTAAACACTCTTAAGTTAGCTCATGAAACAACTCAAGAAGATCATAGAGAGCTCCTAAGATCTCATGAGAAGCTACGCTCGAGAAGCTCACTCTAGAGCAAGAACATGAGTTTCTAAAAGCAATCAATGACGATCTTGAAAGAAGAGTTCTTCATATCTTGCCAAACGACTTCTCTTGTCTAATTTCTTGCCACCCATTAAGACTAAGCATGACAAGCATAAGAAAAATTCTTCCTCTAGCAGTAACAATAACCATGCTAAATCCAATGTTGTTGCTTCTAGTAGTTCTCTTGATTCCACTAACAATGTTTCAAGCCAAGTTACACTTGAGCAAGAGAATAGTTTATTGAAAGGGATCATAGAGAAAGGTGTCTACAAGAGCCTTGCGGAAGCAAGAACTTTGAGGAAATTGTTCGCAAGCAAGGAAGGCACCGGAAGAATCAAGGAATTGGTTTTGAGCGAAAGTTCAACGCCAAGGCGTTGAGTGGGAAGAAGGTCAATATCCTACTCCACAGTTTGTTCCTCAAAAGGAGAAGTATGATCCTACTTCTTCCAATGTGGAACAAGCTCAAGATGACCTTCCACCACAAGACCACAAGCTAAAAGGCAAGGACAAGCTTCAAGAGGAGATTGATGCATTTGTTGAAGCACCTCAAGCCATGGTCAAGTGGGTTCCCAAGGAAACGTCAAGTTCTACTTCGTCAAGCTCAACTACAACCCCAAGGATTCCCATCAAGATGATGTGGATCCCAAGAAGAAGAACTAGAAAGTTCTTGAGGGTGACTCCGCCAACATACTTCACTCACATTCATTTTGGCAAAAACTTGTGCAATCAACTTCCACATCGTGCACTAGTTCATGGAGTCACAAACCCTCTTGTTGGTAAGTCAAGGGACAAGGTAATCATTGCTTTCATGGACATCATCTATTGTGAACTTCAATCTATGTCCATGGATATCCTTGTTTGTTCCTTGTGGGACTAACCCATGTAGGTATTGAAAGTGCCCGAATCCAAAGGATAGCTCCCAACTCTTGATGATCTCCATCAACATTGAGCATCCACATCTTCAACATCTACATGAAGTCTTCTACGACAACCCAAGGTTAGTTTGACCCTTTAAAAGGGTTCTCACATCTAGGGGAGCTTTGCTCTAAAAATTGAGCTAAAGCATCTTCAAATGATGTGAACACATCAATGCTTTATGTAAAAGTGGTAACCCCACTTGTGCTTAAACGATGAGTATGACCTATGATCAAATGTTCTCATTTGGCTCCTAAGTCAATATACTCATATAAAGATGACCTAGTCATCGACAAATTGTGTGTTAGTTGCTAGAGTTTTGGTTGTGCATGTTTGACACATATTTCATTTGCTATCTTATTGTGTGAGCATGTTGGATGCATGATTTTATCCATTCGAGGACATCCATTTGTTGTTTTGGTCGTTTTGATTTTTCGACCAAATGGATGGACAAGAATGCCTAAGTACCTCCCCTAGCTATCTATGCTTTCTTGTCTCAAATTCTATTCATGCTTACATCACAAATTTTGAACAAGTCATTTTCGGACCCTCGGGTGAGGAGCACTCGAGCCACCGATCCGTCAAGGGCTAATTTCCAAAACCTTCTAATTGATTTCGGTCGGACCAACTCACTCAAACTCGGTCGAACCGAAAGCATTTAGACTGATCTAGGTTTTCATCTCGGTGAAACCGAGTTGTGATTTTCGGCGTGATCAAGTGCATAATCGCCTAGCAGTTATCCATCTCGGTGCCACCGAAGTTTACAACTCGGTCCCACCGACAGCGAAGGGGTATATATTCCGAGGGCCGCGCGCGTTGATTCCTCCTTCAAACGTTTCGCCCCCACACCCCTTGCTGCCGTCGCCTTGGTCTCCGGATCGTCGCCGTAAATGCGCTCAGGCGCCCGCCGCAGTCTCCGTCGCCGTCAACGGCCATCTCCTCCGAGCCGTTGCCGCCATAGAAAAACTCCACCAAGTTAGGGTGAGTTTTGATCCCACTCGTGCTCCCATCTCCGATTCAATGCACGCTGGATTGCCTAGTATCTTGCCACGATTGAAATCCTCCTGTACACCGATTGGTTCGTTTGAACTAGATTCGAGTAAAAGTTTTAGGGTTAGGTTTCATGGAACACATCTCGATGAGACCGATTTTATATTTTCGGTATGACCGATTTGGCCTATGGCCATTGCTTTGCACCCTTCGGTCCAACCGAAGTTGTGCAAAATCGGTGTGACGAAATGAAGATTCTGTGAAACCCTAGTGTTTTCGGCAGATCGAAACCCACTTCGGTCAAACCGAAAGTGGTGTGCCAAGCTCTGTTTAACACTTCGGATTCACCGAACCTTAAACTCGGATGCGACCGAAATGTCTTCTCGTGAAAACTTAATACTAGAATTTGAACTCATTTTTTTGCAAAAACTTCTGCAGTTTGTGATGACTCTTCTTCTCGCCTACACCTTATCTATTCACGGGTTGTCACCATGTCGATGCCGTGGATAAAGTGAGAACAGGTCGAGACACCCATTGCGAGACATTCCAGAGGCAGGCACTAGTCCCGATCCTAGTAGCTCATCCGATGATGGTGAGAGGAGTACACCAAGTGGCATGCCTCCTACAGCCACCAGAGCTAGAAAGAAGAGGAATTCAGATGATGAGGATTCAGATTTTGTTGTTGAGGAAGAGGTGACCTCAAAGCCTAAAAGGAAGGTTGTTGCCAAAGAGCAACAAGATCAACAATCTACGAATGGGCAGAAATTCTGAATGCTCCAGTGCAACGAGAAGATGATATTGATGTATATGGGATTCCAAAGAAGAATCATGAATCCATGAAAAACATGTACAAAGAGGTTCCAGCAGAGGATTTGGAAATCTGGAAGCTCGGCTCAGTCTACCATCTCCAGGCAGGCTTACCTACCACTAATACCATTTTGAGGCATACCTTGATGCCCAAATCTGGAGATGATCGCATGATCAGAGGATACTCTATCAACATGCTGCACATACTTGATGAGAGAGCACCTTTCAAGGTGATGGACTTGATGGTAGAGACCATTAAGAGGACCGCGGTGACCGTAAAAGGTCATGTGGATTTGCCCCACAGATTCAGATGCTTATCAATGCCAAGTTTGGCACGGGCACATTCTTGTTGGATAGAGAACATTTACCGTTGCAGCCAGAGCATGAAGACAATGTTGTTGTGATGGATGAGGAGGATCCGACATCTGTTGAAGGTCAAGCCAAGATCGCAGCTGCTAAGAAAGCCAAAGTCGACAAAAGCAAAGCAGCAGCCTAAACCAAAGAGTTTGGAGAGCAAATTCTTGAAGCTACTCAAAGGATTGAACAACGCTCGCCAGCATTGAACAGTCTCAGGAGAGCTTAGAGAGGATTGTTGACGAGAAGATCCACGCTCGGACGTGAAGTCGATCAAGTACAAGTGAGCGCCAACAAGCTCGAGGCGAGACATTGAGGAAGCAAAGCAGACAAGGCAGAGCTTATGCGTGAGTTGCAGGATGACTTAGTCCAGATTCTCATCGACAGATCGCTCCGGTTCCCAAAGGATCCCGATCAGTTGCTATTCGATGATCGACACGGGACTACAGACTTCAAAGACCTCCCACAGTTCCAGCAGTTCCTCCTACTCCAGCTCCAGCTCCAGTGTCCACTCCTCCAAAGACAGACATCAGTGAAGTCTTCGCCGATGTTGTCATATCCACTCCGACATCAACCTGACGGAGCCGCCAAAGCAGAGTCCACAAGGACGCTTAGCTCTATGCTTTTTGAACTTTTGGTAACTTGTTGCCAAAGGGGGAGAAATTGTATAGATCATAGGGCTTCGAGAGAGAGAGTGATGTTGTCTTTGCGCTTTTGCTCTTTCGTTCTTTTGCGGTTTCTTTGAGATACTTTTGGTTTTCGAGACATTCAAAGTGTGTTTGATACTCCGCTTGATTCTACCTTAATGAGTGCTTGGTCGTACTATGCTTTAATGTGTGCTTAATGCTTATCATATGCCATTCCTATCTCGTATGACCATTTACTCATGTCTTGGTGATTGGGTGCATGCTGTTCATTCTTATCATTTTGTGCGCTCCACCAAGATGTATGTGACATGGAAGAGTGACCCATGATCCTAATCGATTGTGCATTTGCATTCAAACGCAAATCTTAAATAATGCACAAATTTAGGGGGAGCTCTTGCTTATCACATACTTCTCAAAGCGACAATATTATTCATTGATTATATCCTTTGTCGAAGCTTTGATCTATATGTTGTCATCAATTACCAAAAAGGGGGAGATTGAAAGTGCAACTAATCCCCGGGTGGTTTTGGTAATTAATAACAACATATATATCATTGAACTAATAGTTACTTGAGAATCATTTCAGAGAGTTCAGTGATATGGGTATGGCAAGGACTAAAGAAGTGGACCCCCCAAAATGCTAAGGCAAGCATTGGCAAAAGCTCAAGACTCCATTTTTGGTTTAGTGATCCAAGATCACATTGAGTCCATAGGAAAAGCCAATACTATTAAAAGGGATGAGGTTATGATGATGATCCGTTGCTCAAGTGCTTAGTGATACATCTCCTAAACTATCAAGAACTTTCACCGCCATAGACACTCATAAGTAGTCTCGGTCCCACCGATATTCCAAACTCACCACACCGAGATGAACCACCTCAGCCATAAGCCAAACCCTAGTAAACTCGGATTTTCCGATTCGAACTCGGTCTCACCGAAACATGAGTTGCCAAGGTTCAGAACCTTCGTCATCAAATCGGTGTCACCGAGATGATGAAGTCGGTCCCACCAAACTGGCATGCTCTTGTCATTGCACGAATCGGACTAACCGAGATTGTATATTCGGTCCCACGAAAATCGCAACGCTCACATTATTTGAACTATCGGTCTCACCGAAGTTGTCCACCGGTCCCACCGAGATTGCTCAAATGTGTGTAACGGTTGGATTTTGTGTGGAGGCTATTTATACCCTCCACCCCTCTTCATTCGTGGAGAGAGCCATCGAAAGAACTACCACTCCTACCTTACATTTCGAGAAGAGAACTACCTACCCTTGTGTTGAGATCAAGTTGCTCCACTCCCACCATATGAAGCTTGATCTCTAGCCTTCCCAAGTTGCTTTCCACTCAATCCTTTCTTCCACCACAGCCAAATCAGTGAGGAGAGTTGAGTGTTGGGGAGATTATCATTTGAAGCACAAGAGCAAGGAGTTCATCATCATCTACAACATCTATTACCTTTTGGAGGGTGGTGCCTCCTAGATTGGTTAGGTGTCGCTTGGGAGCCTCCGTCGTCGAGATGTGGAGTTGAACCAAGAAGTTTGTAAGGGCAAGGAGATCGCCTACTTCGTGAAGATCTACCCGAGTAAGGCTAGTCCTCCGTGGGCGTGAGGCCATGATGGAATAGACAAGGTTGCTTCTTCGTGGACCCTTCGTGGGTGGAGCCCTCCGTGGACTCAGCAATTGTTACCCTCCGTGGGTTGAAGTCTCCATCAACGTGGATGTACGATAGTGCCACCTATCGGAACCACGGGAAAAATCACCGCGTCTCCAAAATTGCGTTTGCTCTTCTCCACCTCTCTTTACTACATGTGCAATTTACTTTCCGCTGCCTATACTCTAGAATTGCATGTGTAGGGTGATGCTTGACTTGATCATAATTGTGAATCTGCCAAAAACTGTTCTTTGTCAAAAGGCAGAATTTTTATATTGACAAGTAGTCTAATCACCCCCCTCTAGACATACTTTCGATCCTACAAGATATAATGTTCATGCTCAACGCTGGCACCAAATTAGGTCTAAAACTAATCCCGATGATAGATGTAGAGGTAGCGTGCCGACCGCGATCACATCGACTTTGGAACCATTTCCCACGCGCATCGTCACCTCGTCCTTAGCTAATCTTCGCTTAATCCGTAGTCCCTATTTCGAGTTGCAAATATTAGCAATGTAACCAAGATCAAATACCCGGTGCTCATGCGAGCATTAGTAAGGTACACATCAATAACATGTATATCACATATACCTTTGTTCACTTTGCTATCCTTCTTATCCGCCAAATACTTGGGGCAGTTCCGCTTCGGTGTCCATCGCTTGCGGTAGAAGCACTCAGTTTGGGCTTAGGTCCAGACTTGGGTTTCTTCTCTTGAGCAGCAACTTGCTTGCCGTTCTTTTTGAAGTTCCCTTCTTCTTCCCTTTGCCCTTCTTCTTGAAACTAGTGGTCTTGTTGACCATCAACACTTGATGCTCCTTCTGATTTCTACCTCCATGCTGCTTTTAGCATCGCCAAGAGCTCGAATAGTCTTGTTCATCCCTTGCATATTATAGTTCATCACGAAGCTCTTGTAGCTTGGTGGCGAGTGGTTGGAGAATTTCGTCAATGACACTATCATCGTGAAGATTAACTCCCAGTTGAATCAAGTGATTATTATACCCAGACATTTTGAGTATGTGTTCACTGACAGATCTATTCTCCTCCATCTTGCAGCTATAGAACTTATTGGAGACTTCATATCTCTCAATCCGGGCATTTGCTTGAAATATTAACTTCAACTCCTTGAACATCTCATATGCTCCATGATGTTCAAAACGTCGTTGAAGGCCCGGTTCTAAGCCGTAAAGCATGGCACAATCGAACTATAGAGTAGTCATCGACTTTGCTCGCCAGACGTTCTTAACGCCGTCGGTTACATCAGAAGCAGTTCGCACCCAGCAGTGCTTCCAGACATAACTTTTTCAGTGCAAAGAATGAGGATAATCCTCAGTTACGGACCCAAATCCGTGTAATTGCTACCATCATCTTTCAACTTTGCTTTCTCAAGGAACGCATTAAAATTCAACGGAACAACAAAGACGAGCCATCTATCTACAAACAAACATAGACAAGCAAAATACTATTAGGTACTAAGTTCATGATAAATTTAAGTTCAATTAATCATATTACTTAAGAACTCCCACTTAGACAGACATCTCTCTAGTCATCTAAGTGATCACGTGATCCAAATCAACTAAACCATGTCCGATCATCACGTGAGATGGAGTAGTTTCAATGGTGAACATCTCTATGTTGATCATATCTACTATATGATTCACGCCGACCTTTCGGTCTCCGTGTTCCGAGGCCATATCAGATATGCTAGGCTCGTCAAGTATAACCTGAGTATTCCACGTGTGCAACTGTTTTGCACCCGTTGTATTTGAACGTAGAGCCTATCACACCCGATCATCACGTGGTGTCTCAGCACGAAGAACTTCCGCAACGGTGCATACTCAGGGAGAACACTTCTTGATAATTTAGCGAGAGATCATCATAAAATGCTACCGTCAATCAAAGCAAGATAAGATGCATAAAGGATAAACATCACATGCAATCAATATAAGTGATATGATATGGCCATCATCATCTTGTGCTTGTGATCTCCATCTTCAAGCACCGCCATGATCACCATCGCCACCGCGCCGACACCTTGATCTCCATCGTAGCATCGTTGCCGTACGCCATCTATTGCTTCTATGACTATCGCTACCGCTTAGTGATAAAGTAAAGCAATTATGTATGCTTGCATTTCATACAATAAAGCGACAACCATATGGCTCCCGCCATTGCCGATAACTTCGGTTACAAAACATGATCATCTCATACAATAAAATATAGCATCATGTCTTGACCATATCACATCACAACATGCCCTGCAAAAACAAGTTAGACGTCCTCTACTTTGTTGTTGCAAATTTTACGTGGCTGCTACGGGCTTTAGCATGAACCGTTCTTACCTACGCATCAAAAACCACAACGATAGTTCGTCAAGTTGGTGATGTTTTAACCTTCGCAAGGACCGGGCGTAGCCACACTCGATTCAGCTAAAGCGAGACAGACAGACACCCGCCAGTCACCTTTAAGCACGAGTGCTCGTAACGGTGAAACCAGTCTCGCGTAAGCATACGCGTAATGTCGGTCCGGGCCGCTTCATCTCACAATACCGTCGAACCAAAGTATGACATGCTGGTAAGCAGTATGACTTGTATCGCCCATAATTCACTTGTGTTCTACTCGTGCATATAACATCAACGCATAAAACCTAGGCTCGGATACCACTGTTGGGGAACGTAGTAATTTCAAAAAAATTCCTACGCACACGCAAGATCATGGTGATGATATAGCAACGAGAGGGGAGAGTGTTCATCCATGTACCCTCGTAGACCGTAAGCGGAAGCGTTAGCACAACGTGGTTGATGTAGTCGTACGTCTTCACGATCCGACCGATCCAAGCACCGAACGTACGGGGCCTCCGAGTTCAAAGACACGCTCAGCTCGATGACGATCTCCGGCCCTCCGATCCAGCAAAGGCTCCGGAGATGAGTTCCGTCAGCACGACAGCGTGGTGACGATGATGATGTTCTACCGGCGCAGGGCTTCACCTAAACTCCGCGACGATATGGCCGAGGTGGAATATGGTGGAAGGTGGCACCGCACACGGCTAAGGAACGATCCGTAGATCAACTTGTGTGTCTTTGGGGTGCCCCCGCCCCCGTATATAAAGGAGCCAGGGGGAGGAGGCGGCCGGCCTAGAGGGCGCGCCAAGGGGGGGAGTCCTACTCCCACCGGGAGTAGGACTCCGTCTTTCCTAGTAGGATTAGGAGAAGGGGGGAAAGAGGAGGAAGAGGGGAAGGAAAGGGGGGCGCCGCCCCCCTTCCCTTGTCCTATTCGGACTAGGAGGGAGGCGCGGCCCCTCCTCTGGCTCCTTCCCTCTTCTCCCTCTTGGCCCATGTAGGCCCATTAACCCCCCGGGGGGTTCCGGTAACCTCCCGGTACTCCGGTAAAATGTCGATTTCACCCGGAACCATTCCGATGCCCAAACATAGGCTTCCAATATATCAATCTTTATGTCTCGACCATTCCGAGACTCCTCGTCATGTCCGTGATCACATCCGGGACTCCGAACAATCTTTGGTACATCAAAACTTATAAACTCATAATAAAACTGTCATCGAAACGTTAAGCGTGCGGACCCTACGGGTTCGAGAACTATGTAGACATGACCTAAAACCATTCTCGGTCAATAACCAATAGTGGGACCTGGATGCCCATATTGGTTCCTACATATTCTACGAAGATCTTTATCAGTCAAACCGCATAACAACATACGTTGTTCCCTTTGTCATCGATATGTTACTTGCCCGAGATTTGATCGTCGGTATCCAATACCTAGTTCAATCTCGTTATCGCAAGTCTCTTTACTCGCTCAGAATACGTCATATCATAACTAACTCATTAGTTATAATGCTTGCAAGGCTTAAGTGATGAGTATTACCGAGAGGGCCCAGAGATACCTCTCCGACAATCGGAGTGACAAAACCTAATCTCAAATATGCCAACTCAACATTTACTTTTGATACACTGTAGTACTCCTTTATAATCACCCGATTACGTTGTGACGTTTGGTAGTACCCAAAGTGTTCCTCCGTAAACGGAGTTGCATAATTCTCATAGTTACGAGGAACATGTATAAGTCATGAAGAAAGCAATAGCGAATACTAAATGATCAAGTGCTAAGCTAACGGATGGGTCATGTCAATCACATCATTCTCCTAATGATGTGATCCCATTAATCAAATGACAACACATGTCTATGGTCAGGAAACATAACCATCTTTGATTAACGAGCTAGTCAAGTAGAGGCATACTAGTGACTATATGTTTGTCTATGTATTCACACATGTATCATGTTTCTGGTTAATAAAATTCTAGCATGAATAATAAACATTTATCATGATATGAGGAAATAAATAATAATTTTATTATTGCCTCTAGGGCATATTTCCTTCAGCACTAGTGGTCATTTCGTGGTATATGGTCTGATACGTTAATTTTGCATCATGTTTTCCTACTGTTATTTATAGTGTTTTATTCAATATAACACTTTGTGGAGTAATTCTAATGTCTTTTCTCTCATAATATGCAAGGTTTACACAAACAAGAATTACCAACAGCTAGAGTTTTGGACCTGAAAAAGCTATATCAGAGATACCTATTCTGCACATCTCCAAATGGACAGAAATTTTACCAAGATTTATTTTTGAATATATAAAAAATATTGGAGAAAAGAAATACCAAAGGGGGCCACCCAGGTGCCCACTATGCACCAGGGCGCGCCTACCCCCCCCCCCCCCCGGCGCGCCCCAGTGGGTAGTGGGCCCCCTTGCCAGCCTCCGGTGCCCATCTTCTGGTATATAAGGTCATTTTCCCTAGAAAAAAAATATGGAGAGGACTTCCGGGATGGAGCGCCGCCGTCTCGAGACGGAACCTGGGCAGGAGCACTTTTGCTTTCCGGCGGAGCGATTCCGCCTGGGATACTTCCCTCCGGGAGGGGGAAATCGAAGCTATCGTCATCACCAACAACCCTCTCATCGTGGGAGGGTCAATCTTCATCAACATCTTCAACAACACCATCTCATCTCAAAACCCTAGTTCTTCTCTTGTGTTAAATCTTTGTACCAAAACCTCATATTGGTACCTGTGGGTGACTAGTAGTGTTGATTACATCTTGTAATTGATGCAAGCCGATTTATTTGGTGGAAGATTATATGTGCAGATCTATTATGCTATTCAATACCCCTCAATCTTGTGCATGAATATGTTTTGTGAGTAGTTACTTTTGTTCTTGAGGACATGGGAGAAGTCTTGTCATAAGTAATCATGTGAATTTGATACTCGTTTGATATTTTGATGATATGTTGTGATTCCCTTAGTGGTGTTATGTGAGCGTCAACTACATGACACTTCACCATCTTTGGGCCTAAGGGAATGCATTGTGGAGTAGTTATTAGATAATGGGTTGCTAGAGTGACAGAAGCTTAAACCCTAGTTTACGCGCTATACCGTAAGGGGTTGATTTGGATACATTAGTTTAGTGCTATGGTTAGATTTTATCTTAATTTTTATTTCGTAGTTGTGGTCCTTGCGGATGCTTGCGAGAGGGGCCAATCATAAGTGGGAGGCTTGTTCAAGTAAGAACAACACCCAAGCACTGGTCCACCCACATATCATATTATCAAAGTAGCAAACGTGAATCAAACAAACATGCTGAAACTGACTAGATGAAATTCCCGTGTGTCCTCAAGAACGTTTTACTTATTATCAGAGACCGTTCTGGCCTGTCCTTTACTACAAAAATGATTGGGCTACCTTGCTGCACTATTTTGCCGTTACTATTACTTGCTCGTTACAAATTATCTTGCTATCAAACTATCAGTTACCGACAATTTCAGTGCATGCAGAAAATACCTTGCTGAAAACCGCTTGTCATTTCCTTCTGCTCCTCATTGGGTTTGACACTCTTACTTATCGAAAGGACTATGATTGATCCCCTATACTTGTGGGTCATCATGGTCCTCGATGTAATTTTTTATTATGTTTCGTATACTTTATACTTCTTATGAACCATTATAATAGATCTAGGTTCTTTTCCCCCCAATTTTTTTGATGTCTTGTGTGGCCCTTTAGCCCTGGGCCAGATCTACCTCGAGCTCCATGCAACCATCTTTCTAACAAAACTAGCTAAACATAAATCATCGATGGACACAAAATCTTGCAAGTGGCATTAGATTTGTTGAGTGAAGGATCAAAGATGTTAACTCGAGTGGGCGTGAATAGATGACTACAAATTTCAATATTTTCTTAGCAAATTAATGGAAGTGTTGATAAAGTAAGTTATCTTCATATGCAATTACGCGTAGCAAAATATATGAAGCTACTGACAGTGCGAAATACTATCGGGTCCCTTGGTAGGGGTCCAAGCGCAGCTGGAAGTCTAGGCTCGGAGATCACACAAGGTTTTTACCCAGGTTCGGGCCTCTGTAGAGTAATACCCTACACCCTGCTTGTTTTTTTATTCATGCTGGAGGGGTACCTCATGCGAGAGGTTACAATGGTGTATGGTATGCTACTGAGAGTTTCTATCTGAGATTAGATGGTGGTCAAGGTTGAAGGAAATATGCCCTAGAGGCAATAATAAAGCAATTATTTATTTCCTTATATCATGATAAATGTTAATTATTCATGCTAGAATTGTATTAACCGGAAACATAATACACGTGTGAATACATAGACAAACTTAATGTCACTAGTATGCCTCTACTTGACTAGCTCATTAATCAAAGATGGTTATGTTTCCTAACCATAGATATGAGTTGTCATTTGATTAACGGGATCACATCATTAGTAGAATGATATGATTGACTTGACCCATTCCGTTAGCTTAGCACTTGATCGTTTAGTATGTTGCTATTGCTTTCTTCATGACTTATACATGTTCCTACAGCAATGAGATTACGCAACTCCCGTTTACCGGAGTAACACTTTGTGTGCTACCAAACGTCACAACGTAACTGGGTGATTATAAAGGAGCTCTACAGGTGTCTCCAAAGGTACATGTTGAGTTGGTGTATTTCGAGATTAGGTTTTGTCACTCTGATTGTCAGAGAGGTATCTCTGGGCCCTCTCGGTAATGAACGTCACTATAAGCCTTGCAAGAAATGTAACTAATGAGTTAGTTATGGAATGATGCATTACATAAACGAGTAAAGAGACTTGCCGGTAACGAGATTGAACTAGGTATTGAGATACCGACGATCGAATCTCGGGCAAGTAACATACCGATGACAAAGGGAACAACGTATGTTGTTATGCGGTTTGACCGACAAAGATCTTCGTAGAATAGGTAGGAGCCAATATGAGCATCCATGTTCCGCTATTGGTTATTGACCGGAAATGTGTCTCGGTCATGTCTACATAGTTCTCGAACCCGTAGGGTCCGCACGCTTAAGGTTTCGATGACAGTTATATTATGAGTTTATGAGTTTCGATGTACCGAAGGTTCTTCGGAGTCCCGGATATGATTACGGACATGACGAGGAGTCTCGAAATGGTCGAGACATGAAGATTGATATATTGGAAGCCTATAGTTGGATATCGGAAGTGTTCCGGGTGAAATCTGGATTTTAGCGGAGTACCGGGAGGTTACCGGAACCCCCCGGGGGCTTAATGGGCCATAGTGGGCCTTAGTGGAGAAGAGGAGAGGAGGCCAGGGCAGGGCCGCACGCCCCTCCCCTCTAGTCCGAATAGGACAAGGAGAGGTGGGCGGCGCCCCCTGTCGGTGTCAAAACCGGCGGATCTCGGGTAGGGGGTCCCGAACTATGCGTCTAGGCGGATGGTAACAGGAGACGAGGGACACGATGTTTTACCCAGGTTCGGGCCCTCTCGATGGAGGTAAAACCCTACGTCCTGCTTGATTAATATTGATGATGTGTATTACAAGAGTGGATCTACCACGAGATCATGGAGGCTAAGCCCTAGAACTAGCCTATGGTATGATTGTTGTAACGGTTGTTGTGTCCTACGGACTAAAACCCTCCGGTTTATATAGACACCGGAGAGGGCTAGGGTTACACAGAGTCGGTTACAATGGTAGGAGATCTACATATCCGTATCGCCAAGCTTGCCTTCCACGCCAAGGAAAGTCCCATCCGGACACGGGACGGAGTCTTCAATCTTGTATCTTCGTAGTCTTGGAGTCCGGCGGACGATGATAGTCCGGCTGTCCGGACACCCCCTAGTCCAGGACTCCCTCAATAGCCCCTGAACCTGGCTTCAATGACGATGAGTCCGGCGCGCATAATGTTCGGCATTGCAAGGCGGGTTCCTCCTCCATAGAAGATTGTGAACACCAGGATAGTGTCCGCTCGCAAAATAATTTCCACATTCCACCGAGAGAGAATATCATGTACACAGTTCAATCACGACGATCTTGTAGCATGATGTCACGCCACTACCAAGCCTTTACTTGAATCATTTTTTATTATACCACCTCAGCGCGTTTAGCGAAGCGGTTTCCTTGGCACGTCTTGTCGAAGCAGAGATTGTGTTCCCCTTATACTGGGATTCTCATCAATACGGACGTGGGTAACCCAACCGCGCCCATCGCCACGCCTCCTCTACCGAAGGCGAGTCCCGAACGGTCACGGAGACGGCTCTTGGTATTCTCCCTCTTTATAATAGGACCAAGGCTCGTTTCTTTTCTTCAATCTTCCATCGAATCCTCTCCTTGCTCCAAGTTCCAACACCCAGAGCCCCAGATTCGAGCGCTTCGGACTTTCAACAATGTCCGACTCCGACCTTCAGGGCCGGTGGATGCCCTCCTCCGTCACGGAGGAGGACGTGCTAAAGTTGCGAGAGGCCAAGTATCTGTCCTACGAGATTTCGCAATGGTTGCCTGCCGAAGGGCAGGCCATCCCCACCCCCGAGCCCGGCGAGTATGTCGTCTTTGTATCCCACCTCCGTCGGGGTTTAGGCTTCCCGACGGATCCTTTTGTGAGAGGGCTCATGTTCTACTATGGGTTGGAATTCCACGACTTGGCTCCGGAGTCTATCCTCCATATTTCCGCATTTATTATCATCTGAGAAGCCTTCCTCCGCGTCACCCCTCACTTCGGCCTGTGGCTGAAGACCTTCAATGTGGATCTGAAGATGATCGGGGGGCGTCAAGCAGAGTGCGGCAGGGCGGTCATAAGCAGGAGGGCCGATGCCCCGTGGCCCGAGGGCTCCTTCCAAGAGGAGCTCGGCTTGTGGCAACAAGAGTGGTTCTATATCACCGCTCCGAAGGGCAGCAGGCAGAAGCCGCCGCCTTTATTCCGCTCGGGACCTCCATGAAGGTTGATGTCGTGGGTCAACCAAGGGCTCAATTGGGGGGCCGTCAAAAGACGTGCCCCTATTGCAGGGCCGGATTCGAGACCTCCAAACGAGGGAGATCGATCTGGTCGTGGTGATGCAGGTTATGCTAATTAGGCGTCTCCTGCCCTGCAAATGCCGTCTTCTCCGGCTATGGGAGTTCAATCCGGAGGGACCACGGATTCTCCAACACTTCATGGGTACAACACCCGTGGAGATGTACAAGTTGTTCTTCGGATCACAGGCGGCGTGTCCGGAATTGACCGAGGATGCTGGCCTAAGCTGCAATCGCCCGGATACTCAAGTAAGTAGCTCAGTGTGCGGACGTACCGTTTGTTTGCCTTTCTACAATTTGCCTTTTAACCCATTATCCTTCAACAAGAGTGGATAGCGCAAGCAAAGCTGATACGGTGTCCGGCCCCCCTCCCAGAGACCACGCCGGAGCCCGTGCTAGTCAGAATGTTGGAGGCTGCGCCTTCAGAAGAAGGCGAAGGGGAAAATAGAGGAGCTACCGCCTCGCCCAAGGGGGCGCTTGAAGAAGGGGGGATCGAGAATCCCTCCCTCCAGGGGGAGAAGAGGACCGCCTCCGAAGACCCGGAGGCCAAAGCCCCTAAGCGGGGGAAGAAATCTTCACCAGAGGGTCCTGCGTCCGGGGAGGTCCCGGCCGCACAATCTTCTCTAAAGAATCAGCCCTCCAGTGAGCCGTGAGTAGAAAAAGGGGAGTTCATTAATAAGAAACATCCCTATTTGTGCTTCTGAGGATAACCGAAATTTTTACCTTGTAGTTCGGATCTGCGACCTTCTCAGATGAGCTCTTCTTCGGGGAATCTTCGTCCGGAGATGATGGAGAGCGAGACGCCTCCGTCTGCTGCACCGTCGGATAGGGCGGACGAGCCTGAAGTGTCGTCACGGAGGGTATCCCCGAGCCCGGCAGAGCCGAAGAGTTCGGCGCCGACTAGTGTTCGGCTGGGGGAGCTGAAGGATCTGCTTGAGAGGGCGTCCATCTTAGAAGATCACCGTGCATTGATGAGCATGGTGATTGGAAGGATTTCGTCCGCCGAAAGCGGATTGCACAATGCCGTCAAGAGTTTGCTGGCGGGGTTTGAGGTACGTAAAAACGACGCACCTTTTTGATAGTTTTGCACATGAAAGTGCGCCCTGTATAGATAGTAGCCCCTGAGACTCGGTAGGTTGTCGAAAGCTGAAAGCACATTTGCTCCCTGGGTGGTTTTGGTAATTAATGACAACATACTCTGTGGTTGGACTAATGCTTTTATCAAGTATGTTTCAGGAAAGTCAATCACTTTGGCATGGCAAAAGGACTGAAGAGGTGGACCCCTAGGATGCTAAGGAAAGCATTGGCAAAAGCTCAAGACTCCATTTTTGGTTTAGTGATCCAAGATCACATTGAGTCTATAGGAAAGCCAATACTATTAAAAGGGATGAGGTTATGATGATGATCCTGGTTGCTCAAAGTGCTTAGTGATCTATCTCCCAAACTATCGCAATCTTTCATTCCAACATATACTCATAAGTAATCTCGGTCCCACCGATTCCATAAACTCACCACACCGAGATGAACCACCTCACCATATACCCAAACCCTAGAAATTTCGGATTTTCCGGTTCCAAACTCGGTCTCACCGAAACTAGTGTTGCCAAGCTTCTGTAACCTTCTGTCATCATATCGGTGTCACCGAGATGATAAAGTCGGTCCCACCGAGATTGGCAAACCCTAGTCTTTGGAAGAATCAGACTAACCGAGATTGTATTTTCGGTCCCACCGAAAATCCCAACGTTCACAAGATTTGAACTTTCGGTCTCACCGAGTTGTCAACTTCGGTCTGACCGAGATTGGTCAAATGTGTGTAACGGTTGGATTTTGTGTGGAGGCTATAAATACCCCTCCACCTCCTCTTCATTCGTGGAGAGAGCCATCAGAAAGAACTACCACTCCTACCTTACATTTCTGAGAAGAAAACTACCTACCCTTGTGTTGAGATCAAGTTGCTCCACTCCCACCATATGAAACTTGATTTCTAGCCTTCCCAAGTTGCTTTCCACTCAATCCTTTCTTCCACCACAGCCAAATCAGTGAGGAGAGTTGAGTGTTGGGGAGATTATCATTTGAAGCACAAGAGCAAGGAGTTCATCATCACCAACACCATCTATTACCTTTTGGAGGGTGGTGCCTCCTAGATTGGTTAGGTGTCGCTTGGGAGCCTCCGTTAAGATGTGGAGTTGAACCAAGAAGTTTGTAAGGGCAAGGAGATCGCCTACTTCGTGAAGATCTACCCCGAGTAAGGCTAGTCCTCCGTGGGCGTATGCCATGATGGCATAGACAAGGTTGCTTCTTCGTGGACCCTTCGTGGGTGGAGCCCTTCGTGGACTCTCACAGCCGTTACCCTCCGTGGGTTGAAGTCTCCATCAACGTGGATTGACGATAGCACCACCTATCGGAACCACGAGAAAAATCTCCGTGTCTTCAAACTGCGTTTGATCTTCTCCACTTCTCTTTACTTCATGTGCAATTTACTTTCCGCTGCCCATACTCTAGAATTGCATGTGTAGTAAGCTGCTTGACTTGTGTGATATGCAAAATCTGCCAAAAACTTGTCTTTGTCAAAAGGCATAATTTTTATCTTGTCGAGTAGTCTAATCACCCCCCCTCTAGACACTCTCACCTTCAACGATCCTACAATTGGTATCAGAGCATTGGTCTCCATTGCTTTGGTTTGCACACCATTGGAGGAAGATGGACGTGTCTATGTTTGGGAGTGTTAGTCATAGAGTGCCTATTCTTGATGGAGTGTCCTATAACTCGTGGAGGATTGAAATGCTTGCTATCTTTAAGATGTACAACTTGCGCAAATATGTTGAAACCCCATATGTACCTCCATTTGACCCCTTGCACCCTACTATGGATGAAGAGCTTGATTTGCTTCGTAACCTTAGAACTGTAAATCTCATCATTAGAGGCTTGCCCGATAACTTGCTTGAGCTTGTCACAAACTTTGAGTGCGCCTATGCTATGTGGAAGTTCTTGGAAGAACTTTATCCGGACTACTCTTTGAGAGGTCTTGATGAAATTCTATACAAGACTATTGAATTTGATATGATGCGCCCTAATGATCCCAACTTTGATAAATGCTTCTTTGAGCTTCGTGATCTTATGAAAAAGAAGGGTGATCCCGGACTTATCAATGTTCTAATTAGAAATGCTCTTGTATTGCATTCCGATGATTATTGTCACATTGACAAAACTAATGCAAGTCATTGTCAAATTGACCTAGGTATTGATGATGAATTATCTATGGGTCAATATGATGATGAGCATGAGCATGATGACGACACTCGATTCGACACCGAGCTGGACAAGATCATGAAGAGTCTCAATCTTATGGCAAATCTGAGAGACTACATATCCGGTGGAAAAGAGTGGATTCTTGATAGTGGATGCACCGATCACATGACCGGAGATGAAGACTGTTGGGGAACGTAGTAATTTCAAAATTTTTCCTACGCACACGCAAGATCATGGTGATGTATAGCAACGAGAGGGGAGAGTGTTGTCTACGTACCCTCGTAGACCCGAAGCGGAAGCGATCACAACGTAGAGGAAGTAGTCGACGCTCTCCTCGCGATCCGACCGATCCCGCGCCAAGCATTCGGCGCCCGAGTTCTTGACACACGTACAGCTCGATGACGCCCTCAGACTCGATCCAGCCGAGTGTTGAGGGAGAGTTTCACAAGACGACGGCGTGGTGACGATCTTGATGTTTCACCGGCGCAGGGCTTCGCCTAAGCTTCGCGACGGTATAACCGAGGTGGAATATGGTGGAGGGGGGCACCGCACACGGCTAAGGAACGATCCGTAGATCTAACTTGTGTGTCCTATGGGGTGTCCCCCGCCCTTGTATATAAAGGATGGAGGAGGAGGAGGCCGCCAAGGCAAAGGTGCGGCCAGAAGGGGAGTCCTACTAGGACTCCAAGTCCTAGTAGGAGTCCTCCAAGAGGGAGGAAGGAGAAGGAATAGGAGGAGTAGGAAGGTGGCGGCCCCTTTCCCTAGTCCAATTCGGACTAGAGGAGGGGGCGCAGCAGCCTTTTTCTCCTCTTCCCACTAAAGCCCATCAAGGCCCAATACTTCTCCCAGCGAATTCCCGTAACTCTCCCAGATTCGAAAAATACCGAATGACTCGAACCTTTCCGAACTCCGAATATAGTCGTCCAATATATCGATCTTTACGTCTCGACCATTTCGAGACTCCTCGTCATGTCCCCGATCTCATCAGGGACTCCGAACTCCTTCGGTACATCAAAACTCATAAACTCATAATATAACTGTCATCGAAACCTTAAGCGTGCGGACCCTACGGTTCGAGAACAATGTAGACATGACCTAGAACTATTCACGGTCAATAACCAACAGCGGAACCTGGATGCCCATATTGGTTCCTACATATTCTACGAAGATCTTTATCGGTCAGACCGCATAACAACATACGTTGTTCCCTTTGTCATCGGTATGTTACTTGCCCGAGATTCGATCGTCGGTATCCAATACCTAGTTCAATCTCGTTACCAGCAAGTCTCTTTACTCGTTACGTAATACATCATCTCACAGCTAACTCATTAGTTGTAATGCTTGCAAGGCTTAAGTGATGTGTATTACCGAGAGGTCCCAGAGATACCTCTCCGACAATCGGAGTGACTAATCCTAATCTCGAAATACGCCAACCCAACATCTGTCTTTGGAGACACCTGTAGTACTCCTTTATAATCACCCAGTTACGTTGTGACGTTTGGTAGTACCCAAAGTGTTCCTCCGGTAAACGGGAGTTGCATAATCTCATAGTCATAGGAACATGTATAAGTCATGAAGGAAGCAATAGCAACATACTAAACGATCGTGTGCTAAGCTAACGGAATGGGTCATGTCAATCAGATCATTCAACTAATGATGTGATCTTGTTAATCAATCAACAACTCCTTGTCCATGGTTAGGAAACATAACCATCTTTGATTAACAAGCTAGTCAAGTAGAGGCATACTAGTGACACTCTGTTTGTCTATGTATTCACACATGTATTATGTTTCCGGTTAATACAATTCTAGCATGAATAATAAACATTTATCATGATATGAGGAAATATATAATAACTTTATTATTGCCTCTAGGGCATATTTCCTTCAAAGACATGTTTCGAGAGCTTGCAAAGAACGATGGTCCACGCAAGTATGTGACTTTTGGAGACAACTCCAAGGGTAAGGTACTTGGCCTTGGTAAGGTGGCCATATCTCATGATAGCTCCATTCAAAATGTCATGCTTGTTGAATCACTTGGATACAATTTACTTTCCGTGTCTAGATTAGCTGACTTTGGATTCAATGTGCTATTCACCGAAGTAGATTGCCAAGTCTTTCGTCGTGATAATCATAACATGGTCTTTACCGGTATCCGTAGAGGTGATCTATACATTGTTGATTTCACTAAGAAAGCTCAACCTAGAACTTGCTTCATTGCTAAATCTGCTAAAGGTTGGTTATGGCATAGAAGGCTTGGACATGTTGGTATGCGTAATCTAGATAAGCTAATCAAAGGTGATCACATTCTTGGTGTTAAAGATGTTTTCTTTGACAAAGATAGACTCAGAGTGCCTGCCAAGCAGAAAACAAGTAGGTGGAAGTCATCCGTGAAGAACATCATGACCACAAGGAGACTGCTTGAGCTTCTCCACATGGATCTCTTCGGTCCCAACGCTTACAAAAGCCTTGGTGGTAACTCCTTTGGTCTAGTTATAGTTGATGATTATTCCAGATTTACGTGGGTATTTTTCCTTGATGACAAGTCACAGAGTTGAGAGAATCTTCAAAACCTTTGCCGAAAGGCCCAAAATCAATTTGAGGTGAAGATCAAGAAAGTTCGGAGGACAATGGAACGGAGTTCAAGAATGCCCATGTGGACTCTTTTCTCGATGAGGAAGGGATTCTACATGAGTTCTCGGCTACATATACTCCTCAACAAAATGGAGTTGTTGAGAGGAAGAACCGAACGCTCATTGAGATGGCGAGAACGATGCTTGATGAATACAAGACAATCAAGCACTTTTGGGGTGAAGCCGTCGAGACAGCTTGTCATGCTATCAACAGCTTTATCTTCACAAGCTCCTCGGCAAGACTTCATATGAGCTCCTTACGGTAACAAACCCCAAGTGGGATACTTTCGTGTCTTTGGTTCAAAATGCTATATCCTTGATAAGCATCGTCGGTCTAAATTTGCTCCTAAATCTCATGAAGGCTTTTCCTCGGTTATGGATCAAACTCCCACACCCACTGTGTCACAATAATTTCACCCAAAGGTTGAAGAGACGGTAGACGTGAAGTTTGATGAATCTAATGTCTCGCAAGTAGAGCAAATGCCTATTGATGTAGGAGACAAGGACCCATCGGAAGCCATTCAAGATTTATCTATTGGAAAGATCCGTCCCATGGAAGTGAAGGAGAGTACCTCATCTACATATGTGGAGCCCCCTACCTCACGGCAAGATGAACCTCAAGGCAACATGGAGGCCTCCACAAGTGGAACTCACCAAGATGAGGAAGTGCGACAAGAAGATCCACCACAACCTCCTTCTCCACCACCTCAAGACAACACCAACAACAATGAAGAAGAAGAGGAAGATGAGGATGATGAGGAAGCTCAGCCGCGACCACAACAAAAGCTATCTCGAGTTCGAGCAAGAGTCAAGAAGAATCATCCCATGGAACAAATGATGAACGACATCGACTCCGGGAGAATTACTCGCTCTAAAACTCGTTTAGCTAACTTTTGTGAGCATTACTCATTTATCTCTAGTCTTGAACCTATGAAGGTAGAAGAAGCGCTTGAAGACCCGGATTGGGTGAACGCTATGAACTACACAACTTCGAGAGGAACAACGTTTGGACTTTGGTAGAGAAGCCCAATGATGACCAAAACGTCATTGGAACCAAATGGGTGTTTCAGAACAAGCAAGATGAAGATGGACAAGTCATCCGCAACAAGGCCCGTCTCGTAGCACAAGGTTACACACAAGTCGTAGGTATGGACTATGGTGAGACCTATGCTCCCGTTGCTAGACTTGAGTCCATTCGCATTCTTCTTGCTTATGCCAACCACCATGATATTACTCTCTATCAAATGGACATTAAAAGTGCTTTCCTAAATGGTGAAATTGAGGAGGAAGTATTTGTGAAACAACCTCCCGGATTTGTGAATCCTAAAAAGCCTAATCATGTTTACAAGTTGCACAAAGCTCTTTATGGTCTTAAACAAGCTCCTAGAGCTTGGTACAAATGCTTGACTAGTTTTCTTCTCGAAAAAGGATTTGAGATTGGAAAAATTGACTCAACGCTATTCACGAAAAAGGTTGATGGTGAACTATTTGTGTGCCAAATATATGTTGATGATATTATCTTTGGTTCAACTAACCCTCATTTTAGTGAGAAGTTTGGAAAGCTTATGTCGGAGAAGTATGAGATGTCCATGATGAGTGAACTCAAATTCTTCCTTGGGTTGCAAATCAAGCAATCTAAGGAGGGTACCTTTGTCTCACAAACAAAGTACACCAAGGATCTCTTCAAGAAGTTCAACATGCAAGAAAGCAAAGGTATGAAAACCCCCATGCCTACTAGAGGACATAATGACTTGACAAAAGATGGAGAACCTGTTGATCAAAAGGTTTACCGATCCATGATTGGTTCTCTACTATATCTCTGTGCTTCTCGTCCTGACATAATGTTGAGTGTATGCATGTGTGCTCGATATCAAGCAGCCCCTAAAGAATGTCATCTTAAAGCTGTTAAAAGAATTGTGAGATATTTGATACACACACCTAACTTTGGCATTTGGTATCCTAAGAGGGCCTCTTTCGATCTTGTTGGCTATTCCGACTCGGACTATGCCGAGACAGGATTGATAGAAAGTCAACTTCGGCACGTGTCAATTCCTTGGTCGATCCCTTGTATCTTGGTCCTCCAAGAAACAAAATTCGTATCATTATCTCATCGCCAAGCAGAATATATTGCTGCTGGTTCATGTTGTGCTCAGTTGCTATGGATGACACAAACGCTTAAGGATTATGGGATACATGTGAGACATGTTCCCTTGCTGTGTGACAATGAGAGTGCGATTAAGATTGGACACAATCCCGTGCAACACTCTCGCACGAAACACATTGAAGTTCGTCACCATTTTATTCGTGATCACATTGCTAAGGGTGACATCGATCTTAAGCATGTTCGATCGACAAACAGCTTGTCGATATCTTTACAAAACCACTTGATGAGAAAGTGTTTTGTCGCTAAGGAGTGAGTTAAACATCATTGATGCTTCAAACTTGGAGTGAAAACTCCATTGATGCATGCAAGGCATGAGCCTACTTGACTAATCCTTGATATTTCTCTTATGATGATGATCATATGTCTTGGACACATTTGCCCCTTGTATTGCATCTAACTCCTTGCAGGTACTTGGATGATCTGCATTCCACAAGATTACCACACACTCAAATCATGAGTAATCTTGTCATTGACCAAGTATCTAGCCCTTTGGGATGTTGAGTTCAAGGAACAAAATTCCACATATCCTTTTTGACACCTAATACATCTAGAATTTCACTCTTGTCATCTTGGATATTCTTGAGTATTTCCTTGCTTGCCTAACCCATGTAGGAAGATGAACTACACAATAGGAAAAGGTGTTCCAACTTCACATTCTGTGAGCATCTACATCAAGTTCACCTACATGAGTACAAACAACAACAAGCCCAAGGTATGTTCTTCACATCTTGAAGGAGCTTTGCTCAAAGTCATGAGTACAAGCAGCTTCATAAGATGTGATCACATCAAATGCTTAATCGAAAAATGGCAACCCCATTTTGAGCTTAAACGATGAGTATGACCTATGATCAAATGTTCTCATTTGACTCCTAAGTCAATATACTCAAACATAGGTGACCTAGTTGCCGACCCCTATCTAGATGAAGTACATATGATTTGGAGTTTTTCTGTTTTACTCTTATGTTCTCTCATTAAATCTTCTTTTTTAATCAATCAAAAAAAAAACTTCATCTAGCAATCTTTTTCATTTCTATTCTTCTGTTCTTGTGAATATCCTTTTGGCTCTGATCAATTCCTTGAAAATCCTTTACAAATTCATTGCAAATCTGTTGAAACATTCCTTGCAAAGTGAGCTGAATTATTTCTATATTTCCTTGGAATTAAACTCGGCGTCACCGATTTAAATACTTCGGTCTGACCGAAAAGGATCTGCCCTAAGTCTCTGACTTTCGGACTCACCGATCCATATCAATTCGGTGTCACCGATTTACATTCACGAGGATATCATCTTCTGCAGCTCACCTAAATGATTTATTTTGCATACTTAGTTTGCTCAGTTGTGATTCTTAAGGATCCCACTTCTTTCCTTCCATCTTTCCTGACCTTCCTAGTTTCCTGTCCTTTTCGGCACTTGATGTCAAAGGGGGAGAAGATTTAAGGGGAGCTTAGGGAGAGATTGGAAGATAAGGGGAGAAGAGAAAATTTAAAGGGAGAAGAAGAACAATCTTACCTTAAGGGGGAGAGGATCACATCAAAGCTTTGCCGTATTTCACTGTGATAATACTTTTGGCATCATTCTTTTGATTTTGCTTTCTTCGCTCTCACAATTGATATCTTATGGAAAGCAAAATCTCTCAGAGCTCATTGACAAATCTTTTAGTCTTGGGAGACATGTTTGCTGATTCAAGCTAGTGCTCAACATGAGACACTCTTTATACATGTCATCCCTGGCTTGGTAATCTTGATGTTCTTGTTGTTGGTTGAAGAAATACTCTTGTGTTATCTAACCCTGTTTTCCCAAGCTTATTTCTTCAGGTACAATGCCAAGGAACTTCAAGGTAAGTATATGCATCTTGCAGAATGTGCATGATGGTGACTTGCTTGTGAATACTTGTTTGCAAGAAATCACCATGCACATATGCATCATCACTCACTTATCCTCATCTGCTCTGATGCATATAGCCAAGTTGCATGTAGCACATCTTGTTCTTCTCTCTTGTGTGCTTGTGGTAGTCCAAAACCATAATCTATGAAAATCTTGCACACTTGTAAGGGGAGCCTGTGTACTACATGTTTGTCAAAGCTTTTGTGATAATTCTGTCTTTATTTCAGTAAGCTTTGATGTCCTGTTTTGTGTGTTGCCATCAATTACCAAAAAGGGGGAGATTGAAAGCACATTTGCTCCCTGGGTGGTTTTGGTAATTAATGACAACATACTCTGTGGTTGGACTAATGCTTTTATCAAGTATGTTTCAGGAAAGTCAATCACTTTGGCATGGCAAAAGGACTGAAGAGGTGGACCCCTAGGATGCTAAGGAAAGCATTGGCAAAAGCTCAAGACTCCATATTTGGTTTAGTGATCCAAGATCACATTGAGTCTATAGGAAAGCCAATACTATTAAAAGGGATGAGGTTATGATGATGATCTGGTTGCTCAAAGTGCTTAGTGATCTATCTCCCAAACTATCGACAATCTTTCATTCCAACATATACTCATAAGTAATCTCGGTCCCACCGATTCCATAAACTCAGCCACACCGAGATGAACCACCTCAGCCATATACCCAAACCCTAGAAATTTCGGATTTTCCGGTTCCAAACTCGGTCTCACCGAAACTAGTGTTGTCAAGCTTCTGTAACCTTCTGTCATCATATCGGTGTCACCGAGATGATAAAGTCGGTCCCACCGAGATTGGCAAACCCTAGTCTTTGGAAGAATCGGACTAACCGAGATTGTATTTTCGGTCCCACCGAAAATCCCAACGTTCACAAGATTTGAACTTTCGGTCTCACCGAGTTGTCAACTTCGGTCTGACCGAGATTGGTCAAATGTGTGTAACGGTTGGATTTTGTGTGGAGGCTATAAATACCCCTCCACCTCCTCTTCATTCGTGGAGAGAGCCATCGTAAAGAACTACCACTCCTACCTTACATTTCGAGAAGAAAACTACCTACCCTTGTGTTGAGATCAAGTTGCTCCACTCCCACCATATGAAACTTGATTTCTAGCCTTCCCAAGTTGCTTTCCACTCAATCCTTTCTTCCACCACAGCCAAATCAGTGAGGAGAGTTGAGTGTTGGGGAGATTATCATTTGAAGCACAAGAGCAAGGAGTTCATCATCACCAACACCATCTATTACCTTTTGGAGGGTGGTGCCTCCTAGATTGGTTAGGTGTCGCTTGGGAGCCTCCGTCAAGATGTGGAGTTGAACCAAGAAGTTTGTAAGGGCAAGGAGATCGCCTACTTCGTGAAGATCTACCCGAGTAAGGCTAGTCCTCCATGGGCGATGCCATGATGGCATAGACAAGGTTGCTTCTTCGTGGACCCTTCGTGGGTGGAGCCTCCGTGGACTCTCGCAGCCGTTACCCTCCGTGGGTTGAAGTCTCCATCAACGTGGATTGACGATAGCACCACCTATCGGAACCACGAGAAAAATCTCCGTGTCTTCAAACTGCGTTTGATCTTCTCCACTTCTCTTTACTTCATGTGCAATTTACTTTCCGCTGCCCATACTCTAGAATTGCATGTGTAGTAAGCTGCTTGACTTGTGTGATATGCAAAATCTGCCAAAAACTTGTCTTTGTCAAAAGGCATAATTTTTATCTTGTCGAGTAGTCTAATCACCCCCCCTCTAGACACTCTCACCTTCAACGATCCTACAAAAGCGACAGCGTGCCGAGGATCAAAATCGCAGGTATTGAGTGTCGCCTTTCCTATGTAGGTGGCGGATAGTCCGGGGGCTAGCCGGACTGATGGAGTTGCTGAATTAATGCGGCAACTCGATGTTGCGGATACGGACATCGCGCTAGTCAACAAGCGACTTGACGAGTCGCAAGGTAAGTTGTTTTCCCTGCAGTCACCTATTAAGGGAGTCAAAGCCCATCTCTTACAATATTTATGCTTGACGCAGATGGTGTTGCTGCTGTGGAGAGCCTTCGGGCAGAACTTGCTCAAGACAAGGAGCAAGCCAGAAGGAGTAATGCGGCTGCCTCGAGGGCAGCCGAGGAGTTAGAAGCCGAAAGGGCTGCACACTGCCGAAGCAGGGAAGAGATGGCCGAACTGGCCGTTAAATTGAAGGATGCTACCGACCGCAATGAGGCTCTTGAAAAGGAGCACCTATCGGAGCGAGAAGACCTAGGGAAGGCCATCGCCGAAGCCAAGGATGCCCGTTCTGCAATGCGGGCTATAAAGGAGGAGCTGCGTCAGGCCGGAGACATTGTGGCTGGCAAGCCTTTTCTGGTGCGCCGCAGGTTTACGGATCCAAAATATGCTCAGCTTGGCCAGCTATGGGGCCCGGAGGATCCATATATGGACTTAGCGGCGAGTGCGGCGGATGCCGTTGCGCACTTCCAGAGTCAGAAGGATCACAAGACGGAAGAGATGTTTTGGTCTCAATTCCATAGTCCGGATCGTTCACTTCCGCTGATCGATCGTTTGGCCGAATGGGTTGAGCTGAATAGGTTGTTCGGACTTGCCATGACGGATATCGTGACTCATGTCTGGCCGGAGAGGCCCGAGCCGAAGAGCTATTTTGGCTTATTGCAACAGTTTCTTGGGGTGGTGCCGCATATCAAGGCGATGAAGCGGTCGGCCTGCATAGAGGGTGCGCGGATGGCCCTTGCCCGTGTGAAGACACATTGGACAGAGATGGATGCCACCGCTGTTGCAACCCCGGGGTCGGACGAAAGCCGGTTACCCGCCGAGCACTATTTTGGGGAAGTTATGCGTGGTGCTCGTGTAATAGAGTCGCAGTTCTCAAAAAATGTCACGTTCAAATGAACGTTTTATTTTGTAAAACAATGGTTATGATGTAATCACTTTTTATACTTGTGCGCTCAAGTATTGAAATATCTCCTATGCGGCCGCTTATGTATACGTATGTATAACCCGAAGATGGCGTCTTGTTTCAGCCCCACGCACAAGGTGCGGGGTGTTCGCAAAAATAGCGATTTTCACACTTAATCCGGCGTCTCGGTCCTGTTGAGGAGGTGGTAGCGAGCAAACGAGGCAACCGGACTATGATGCTTTATCACTTTCACTTAGCCATTGAGCTCGAGGGTGGGACTACGATATAGCCCCGGGGCACCGCGCTCCGATTTCGGGCGCGTGTGTGCTCGACCGAAACGCCTTCACAAAGCGGAGGAATTCTAAACATTCCGTGGTCGATCGAGTGGTTGACCAATCTCTCGCCAGTATCATGATGATCGGTTTTCGCTTTCATCGAGGTGCTCGCCAACCGGCGGGGCACAATCGCAGAGTTCTCCGGTGCGCGTTAGCCGATGATACTGAACGAAGGCAGCAAAACACAGGAGCCGGGCAAACCCAACATTTGACCAAAGACATGATCCTGAGCTGATGCATATAATGCCTAACTCGAGACGCCGAACACTCCCTAAGGTGTTCGGTCTTTATAATAATGGGAGAAACAATGCCCTAAGCCCCTTGTGTCCAGGTACGGGCGAGGTACTCTGACGCGGCCGATGCCAAAATGTCAGTCTCCTCTCTGGTTATCATGAAAACCAGGGATTATAGCAACAAGAGACAAGAAAAAGGTTTACGCAGGTCTTAATCAAAAGAATCCTAGCAACGGGTCCCTACTGCACGTCTGCGCCTGTGTCTCCGTTGTGCCGTTATCCTGGACGGGTGTGCACGGTGTTCATCTGTAAAAAGAGAGGAACTTAGTTTGAAAGAAATCGTGCGAAAAAGTTCATAAAAATTAAAATATTTAGAAATTAATAAAGCTGAGCCTATATTAGCTCATTGTTGCTTATATGCCCAGCCCCTTGTGAAGGGGTGTGCGGCTGGGTAGCCCCTAGCTTATTTATGCCGGACTCGTCTAGCCGTGTCTAGGGTCTTTGAATGACCCTCTTAATGAAATTATGCCTCGTGGACCGGGCATTTTGAGTGTAAGAGACGCGTAATGTGGTATTGCTAAAGCCGATTTAAAGCTTCACGTCCCAATAGTGCTTGATAGCTACTTTTGAATGGGGCGACATGAAAGATTAGCTTTTCACGCCGGAAGTTGTCCGTGACCCAAACACAACTTCCAAAGAGTAAGGAGCCTGTGCACTTGGCGTAAGGGCTCAAGCGCCACTCCTCTAAAGGAAGTGCGGCTATGTTGAATTTTAGTAAGGTCTATCCCCAACTTGCGGATTGTGTTCGGATATAGCAGGTTTAAATCGCCGCCATCCATCGGGACTTGTGTAAATTGTAGTCCGTCGATTATAGGACCCAAGATCAGGCAGTCCATCCCGCATTTCAACACTTCGAATAATCCGGTGGTCAAAAGTGATTGGTTTTGACATCCAATCTCGAGGTTCATTGGGTGGACCGTGCGAGACCCATCTTAGCGGGTGCCGATTATTTTTCTCATTATCACATGAAGTGAGTTTACTGCCTTGACTTCTTGTGGGAAAGTCTTTTGTTTTCCGGTGCCCTGCTGGTGGGGCTCGTTGTCGTCCTCGCTTGGTGCGTCAGGCCCCTTGCATTCGGCGTTGAGTCGGCCAGACTGTTTGAAAACCCAACAATCTCGGTGGGTGTGGTTTGCGTGCCTTCCGAGGTAATGTGGATTTGACATATCCGATCCAAAATTTTGTTTAAGTTGATAGCTCGTCCACCGTTGTCCTTAAGAGGCAAGTGTTTTGTTGTTTGGTCGCGAGCTTTTGAATCCGCATCGACCGTCGTGCTTTTTGGGCTTTTCTCTTTATTCCGCGCTGATCTTTTTGCTACCGTGATTTTCCGTTCCATCTCTCGATCTCGGATGTACTTGGGTCGCTGGTGTTTGATCTTGCTAGCTACCTGCCTTCCCCCATAAAAGCGAGTCATGAGGCTTGTTAGCGCGGACATTGTCCTCGGCTTCTCTTGGCCGAGGTGTCTAGCGAGCCATTCGTCTCGGACGTTGTGTTTAAAAGCTTCTAAGGCTTCGGCGTCCGGACAGTCGACTATTTGGTTCTTTTTAGTAAGGAACCTGTTCCAGAATTCTACCGACTCTCCGGCTGTTGAGTTACATGACTTAGATCATCTCAGATCCGGAGGGCGGACATAAGTCCCTTGAAAATTTGTTTCTAAACGCGCCCTCAAGCTCTTCCCAACTTCCAACAAAGTTTTTCGGGAGGCTTTTGAGCCAATGCCAAGCTGGCCCTTTGAGCTTGAGGGGTAGGTATTTTATGGCGTGGAGGTCATCTCCTCTAGCCATGTGTATGTGTAGTATATAATCCTCTATCTAGACTCCAGTGGTCTGTTGTTCCGTCAGAGGCCTCTATGTTTATGGGTTTAAACCCTGCTGGGAATTCATGATCCAAAGACCTCATTGGTGAAACATAGTGGGTGTCGGCGCCTGTATTTGGGTGTACTGCAGTCTTCGAACACTTGGCGTGTTGTGTTGCTTCCTCGGGCCCTCTTTTTGGCCCGTAAATGGACTCGCTAGGCCATCTGCTTTCCCAGATCATGAGTCGGCTTGTGTGCGGCGCCGCTTGTAGTTTTTGGCCTATCCTCGGCCGCCTATCCGCCAGAGGCCTCTTTGTTTTTGTTGTGGGGGCTCTATGGCTTCCTCGTCAAATTCTCGCAGCACTTGCGCCGGGTAGCTCTTTGATTGATGGCCATTGCCGATTTGTTCTGCGGTTTTGAGCACTTTGCTCCACCTCATTCTCGAGTATGTCTTTCGCTGTTTTGAGCTTCCGTTTTCCTTCTTCAGACTTCTTGCAGTGGCGACGAGTCTTTTGCAAAGGCTCTTATTCTCCGGCGGTGTGTCCGGCGTGAGGTCGTCTGGACTGTTGGTTTAGCCGGGCATGGATTCATTATCCGATTCGTCCTGTCCGGACGGTTGCTTGGCTGTATGTTCATCGTCCACTGGTTTGCCCTGTTCTATTCTTTGGGTCATTAGGAGCGTTGTTGTTGTCGGCGGGATTTATGGCGGCGTCTGCGTCGCCGCTTTTGGTTGTTTATCGGCGGGATTATCCTTTGTCGCGCCCCGTTGGTCCTCGTTATCGCTTCCTTTTGGAGTATCCACCATATATACATCATGGGTTGGGGTGGCCTTCCAGTGCTCTGTGAGCACTAGTTCTTGATCGTCTCCGGCATCGTTGTCCATACCGTCGATGTCTTCGGAGTCGTAGTCTAGCATGTCGGTTAGATAAATCGACGATGGCTACAAAGTGGGTGGTGGGTGGGCTTTGAATTTCTTCGTCGTCGCATCCCAACCATCTCGCCATAATCCGCCAGGCTCTCCGGATAGCGAGAGATGTTTTAGCTAATTTAGGATGTCGCCAAAGGATGAGTGCCGAAAGATGTCCGCAGCGGTGAACTCCATGATCGGCGCCCAATCGGATTCGATTGGCGAGGGCACAGAGGTTCGGAGTCCGCAGGAGTCCGCACCTCGAGTCACGAAGTTTTATAGGGACAAGGTCGGTGTTCGGCTCCATCGCCGTGGAAGTCGCAGCCCCCGAGGCGATGTCCAGCCACCCGTCCTCGATCTGCGCGATCGGCTCCGCTCTATGGGTCAGAGTGGATTCATGTGCGGCCTCCAAGGCATTGTCTGGCGGCAGAGCTAGATCGTTTCCATCGTGACAGTGTGGCACGCTCGGCTGCGGATCGGATCCATCGAAGATCAAGTCTCCGCGGATATCCGTCGTGAAGTTTAGGCTTCCAAATCTGACCTGACGGCCAGGGGCGTAGCTTTCGATCTGCTCCAGATGGCCAAGTGAATTGGCCCGCAGTGCGAAGCCGCCGAAGACGAAGATCTGTCCGGGGAGAAAAGTCTCACCTTGGACGGCGTTGTTGATTGGAGGAGCCATCAAGACTATCGATGACGGCACAGAGGAACTCTCAATGAAAGCACCAATGTCGGTGTCAAAACCGGCGGATCTCGGGTAGGGGGTCCCGAACTATGCGTCTAGGCGGATGGTAACAGGAGACAAGGGACACGATGTTTTACCTGTGTTGGGCCCTCTCGATGGAGGTAAAACCCACGCCCCGCTTGATTAATATTGATGATGTGTATTGCAAGAGTGGATCTACCACGAGATCAAGGAGGCTAAGCCCTAGAAGCTAGCCTATGGTATGATTGTTGTAATGGTTGTTGTGTCCTACGGACTAAAACCCTCCGGTTTATATAGACACCGGAGAGGGCTAGGGTTACACAGTAGTCGGTTACAATGGTAGGAGATCTACATATCCAGACGCCAAGCTTGCCTTCCACGCCAAGGAAAGTCCCATCCGGACACGTGACGGAGTCTTCAATCTTGTATCTTCGTAGTCTTGGAGTCCGTGGACGATGATAGTCCGGCTGTCCCGGACACCCCTAGTCCAGACTCCTCACCCCCCTTCCTTCCTCTCTCTCCTCCTCTTTCCCCCTTCTCCAAGTCCAACAAGGAAGGAGGGAGTCCTACTCCCGGTGGGAGTAGAACTCCCCATGGCGCGCCCCCTCCTAGGCCGGCCACACCCTCCCCCCTTGCTCCTTTATATACGGGGGCAGGGGCACCTCTAGACACAACAATTGATCTCTTGATCTCTTAGCCGTGTGCGGTGCCCCCCTCCACCATAGTCGTCCTCGATAATATTGTAGCGGTGCTTAGGCGAAGCCCTGCAATGGTAGAACACCAAGATCGTCACCACGCCGTCGTGCTGATGGAACTCTCCCTTGACACTCGGCTGGATCGGAGTTCGAGGGACGTCATCGAGCTGAACGTGTGCTAGAACTCGAAAGTGCCGTAGTTTCGGTGCTTGATCGGTCGGGCCGTGAAGTCGTACGACTACATCAACCGCGTTGTTCTAACGCTTCCACTTTCGTTCTATGAGGGTACGTGGACAACACTCTCCCCTCTTGTTGCTATGCATCACCATGATCTTGCGTGTGCGTAGGATTTTTTTTGAAATTACTACGTTCCCCAACAATGGTATCAGAGCCAGGTTTTATGCGTGGATGTTATATGCACGAGTAGAACACAAGTGAGTTTTGGGCGATACAAGTCACACTGCTTACCGGCATGTCATACTTTGGTTCGGCGGTATTGTTGGATGAAGCGGCCCGGACCGACATTATGTGTACGCTTACGCGAGACTGGTTCTACCGACGTGCTTTGAACACAGGTGGCTGGCGGGTGTCAATTTCTCCAACTTTAGTTGAACCGAGTGTGGCTACGCCCGGTCCTTGCGAAGGATAAAACAGCACTAACTTGACGAACTATCGTTGTGGTTTTGATGTGTAGGTAAGAACGGTTCTTGCTTAGCCCGTAGCAGCCACATAAAACTTGCAACAACAAAGTAGAGGACGTCTAACTTGTTTTTGCAGGGAATGTTGTGATGTGATATGGTCAAGACGTGATGCTATATTTTATTGTATGAGATGATCATGTTTTGTAACCAAGTTATCGGCAACTGGCAGGAGCCATATGGTTGTCGCTTTATTGTATGAAATGCAAACGCCCTGTAATTGCTTTACTTTATCACTAAGCGGTAGCGATAGTCGTAGAAGCAATAGATGGCGAAACGACAATGATGCTACGATGGAGATCAAGGTCTCGCGCTAGTGACGATGGTGATCACGACGGTGCTTCGGAGATGGAGATGACAAGCACAAGATGATGATGGCCATATCATATCACTTGATTGCATGTGATGTTTATCCTTTATGCATCTTATTTTGCTTTGATTGATGGTAACATTTTAAGATGATCTCTCACTAATTACCAAGAAGTGTTCTCCCTGAGTATGCACCGTTGTGAAAGTTCTTCGTGCTGAGATACCACGTGATGATCGGGTGTGATAGGCTCTACGTTCAAATACAACGGGTGCAAAACAGTTGCACGCGCGGAATACTCAGGTTAAGCTTGACGATCCTAGCATATACAGATATGACCTCGGAACATGGAGACCGAAAGGTCGAACGTGAATCATATAGTAGATATGATCAACATAGTGATGTTCACCATTGAAAACTACTCCATCTCACGTGATGATCGGACATGGTTTAGTTGATTTGGATCACGTGATCACTTAGATGACTAGAGAGATGTCTGTCTAAGTGGGAGTTCTTTAGTAATATGATTAATTGAACTTAAATTTATCATGAACTTAGTACCTGATAGTATTTTGCTTGTCTATGTTTGTTGTAGATAGATGGCTCGTGCTGTTGTTTCGTTGAATTTTAATGTGTTCCTTGAAAAATCTAAGTTGAAAGATAATGGTAGCAATTACACGGATTGGGTCCGTAACTTGAGGATTATCCTCATTGCTGCACAGAAGAATTATGTCCTAGAAGCACCGCTGGGTGCCAGCTCGCCATGATGCAATCGATGATGTTAAGAACGTCCGCGAGCAAAGTCGATGACTACTCGATAGTTCAAGATGCCATGCTTTACGGCTTAGAACCGGGACTTCAACGACGTTTTGAACGTCATGGAGCATATGAGATGTTCCAGGAGTTGAAGTTAATATTTCAAGCAAATGCCCGGATTGAGAGATATGAAGTCTCCAATAAGTTCTATAGCTGCAAGATGAAAGAGAATAGTTCGTCAAGGAACATATACTCAAAATTTCGGGTATAATAATCACTTGATTCAACTAGGAGTTAATCTTCCGATGATAGTGTCATTGATGTAATTCTTCAATCATCGCCACCAAGCTACAAGAGCTTTGTGATGAACTATAATATGCAAGGGATGGATAAGACTATTCCCGAGCTCTTTGCAATGCTAAAGGCATGCGGAGGTAGAAATCAAGAAGGAGCATCAAGTGTTGATGGTCAATAAGACCACCGTTTCAAGAAAAAGGTAAAGGGAAGAAGAAGGAACTTCAAGAAGAACAACAAACAAGTTGTTGCTCAAGAGAAGAAACCCAAATCTGGACCTAAGCCCGAGATCGAGTGCTTCTACCGCAAGCGATCGTCACGGAAGCGGAACTACCCCAAGTATTTGGCGGATAAGAAGGATGGCAAGGTGAACAAAGGTATATGTGATATACATGTTATTGATGTGTACCTTACTAATGCTCGCAGTAGCACCTGGGTATTTGATACTGGTTCTATTGCTAATATTTGCAACTCGAAACAGGGACTACGGATTAAGCAAAGATTGGGTAAGGACGAGGTGACGATGCGCGTGGGAAATGGTTCCAAAGTCGATGTGATCGCGGTCGGCATGCTACCTCTACATCTACCTTCAGGATTAGTTTTAGACCTGAATAATTGTTATTTGGTGCCAGTGTTGAGCATGAACATTATATCTGGATCTTGTTTGATGCAAGACGATTATTCATTTAAATCTGAGAATAATGGTTGTTCTATTTATATGAGTAATATCTTTTATGGTCATGCAACCTTGAAGAGTGGTCTGTTTTTATTAAATCTCGATAGTAGTGATACACATATTCATAATGTTGAAGCCAAAAGATGCAGAGTTGATAATGATAGTGCAACTTATTTGTGGCACTGCTGTTTGGATCATATTGGTGTAAAGCGCATGAAGAAACTCCATACTTATGGACTTCTGGAATCACTTGATTATGAATCACTTGGTACTTGCGAACCGTGCCTCATGGGCAAGATGACTAAAACGCCGTTCTCCGGAACTATGGAGCGAGCAACTGATTTGTTGGAAATCATACATACTGATGTGTGTGGTCCAATGAATATTGAGGCTCGCGGCGGTTATCGTTATTTTCTCACCTTCACAGATGATTTGAGCAGATATGGGTATATCTACTTAATGAAACACAAGTCTGAAACATTTGAGAAGTTCAAAGAATTTCAGAGTGAAGTGGAAAATCATCGTAACAAGAAAATAAAGCTTCTACGATCTGATCGTGGAGGAGAATATTTGAGTTACAAGTTTGGTTTACATTTGAAACAATGCGGAATAGTTTCGCAACTCACGCCACCCGGAACACCACAATGAAATAGTGTGTCCGAACGTTGTAATCGTACTTTACTAGATATGGTGTGATCTATGATGTCTCTTACTGATTTACCGCTATCGTTTTGGGGTTATGCTTTAGAGACGACCGCATTCACGTTAAATAGGGCACCATCAAAATCCGTTGAGACGACGCCTTATGAACTATTGTTTGGCAAGAAACCAAAGTTGTCGTCTCTTAAAGTTTGGGGCTGCGATGCTTATGTGAATAAACTTCAACCAGATAAGCTCAAACCCAAATCAGAGAAAATGTGTCTTCATAGGATATCCAAAAGAGACTATTGGGTACACCTTCTATCATAGATCTGAAGGCAAGACTTTTGTTTCTAAATTCGGATCCTTTCTAGAAAAAGAGTTTCTCTCGTAAGAAGTGAGTGGGGGGAAAGTAGAACTTGATGAGGTAACTGTACCTGCTCCCTTATTGGAAAGTAGTTCATCACAAGAACCGGTTCCTGTGAAAACTACACCAATCAGTGAGGAAGCGAATGATATTGATCATGAAACTTCAGATCAAGTTACTACTGAACCTCGTAGGTCAACCAGAGTAAGATCCGCACCAGAGTGGTATGGTAATCCTATGGTGAACCTACGAACTATGAGGAAGCGATGATGAGCCCAGATTCCGCAAAATGGCTTGAGGCCATGAAATCTGAGATGGGATCCATGTATGAGAACAAAGTATGGACTTTGGTTGACTTGCCCGATGATCGGCAAGCCATCGAGAATAAATGGATCTTCAAGAAGAAGACTGGCGCTGATGTAATGTAACTATCTACAAAGCTCGACTTGTTGCGAAAGGTTTTCGACAAGTTCAAGGGGTTGACTACGATGAGACTTTCTCACCCGTAGCGATGCTTAAGTCTGTCTGAATCATGTTAGCAATTGCCGCATTTTATGATTATGAAATATGGCAAATGGATGTCAAAACTGCATTCTTAAATGGATTTCTGGAAGAAGAGTTGTATATGATGCAACCAGAAGGTTTTATCGATCCAAAAGGTGCTAACGAAGTGTGCAAGCTCCAGCGATCCATTTATGGACTGGTGCAAGCCTCTGGGAGTTGGAATAAACGCTTTGATAGTGTGATCAAAGCATATGGTTTTATATAGACTTTTGGAGAAGCCTGTATTTAAAAGAAAATGAGTGGGAGCTCTGTAGCATTTCTGATACTATATGTAGACGACATATTGTTAATTGGAAATGATATAGAATTTCTGGATAGCATAAAGGGATACTTAAATAAAAGTTTTTCAATGAAAGACCTGGGTGAAGCTGCTTACATATTGGGCATCAAGATCTATAGAGATAGATCAAGACGCTTAATTGGACTTTCACAAAGCACATACCTTGATAAAGTTTTGAAAAAGTTCAAAATGGATCAAGAAAAGAAAGGTTTCTTGCTTGTATTACAAGGTGTGAAGTTGAGTTAGACTCAATGCCCGACCACAGCAGAAGATAGAGAGAAAATGAAAGATGTTCCCTATGCTTCAGCCATAGGCTCTATCATGTATGCAATGTTGTGTACCAGACCTAATGTATGCTTAGCAATAAGTTTAGCAGGGAGGTACCAAAGTAATCCAGGAGTGGATCACTAGACAGCGGTCAAGAACATCCTGAAATACCTGAAAAGGACTAAGGATATGTTTCTCGTTTATGGAGGTGACAAAGAGCTGGTCGTAAATGGTTACGTCGATGCAAGCTTTGACACTGATCCGGACTATTCTAAATCGCAAACTGGATACGTGTTTATATTGAACGGTGGAGCTGTCAGTTGGTGCAGTTCTAAACAAAGCGTCGTGGCGGGATCTATATGCGAAGCGGAGTACATAGCTGCTTCGGAAGCAGCAAATGTAGGAGTCTGGATGAAGGAGTTCATTTCCGATCTAGGTGTTATACCTAGTGCACGGGACCAATGAAGATCTTCGTGACAATATCGTGCAATTGCCTTGGCAAAGGAATCCAGATTTCACAAGAGGACCAAGCACATCAAGAGACACTTCAATTCCATCCGGGACCAAGTCCAGGTGGGAGACATAGAGATTTGCCAGATACATACAGATCTGAATGTTGCAGACCCGTTGACTAAGCCTCTTCCATGAGCAAAATATGATCAGCACCAAGGCTCCATGGGTGTTAGAATCATTACTGTGTAATCTAGATTATTGACTCTAGTGCAAGTGGGAGACTGAAGGAAATATGCCCTAGAGGCAATAATAAAGTTATTATTTATTTCCTTATATCATGATAAATGTTTATAATTCATGCTAGAATTGTATTAACCAGAAACATAATACATGTGTGAATACATAGACAAACTTAATGTCACTAGTATGCCTCTACTTGACTAGCTCATTAATCAAAGATGGTTATGTTTCCTAACCATAGACATGAGTTTTCATTTGATTAACGGGATCACATCATTAGTAGAATGATGTGATTGACATGACCCATTCCGTTAGCTTAGCACTTGATCGTTTAGTATGTTGCTATTGCTTTCTTCATGACTTGTACATGTTCCTACAACTATGAGATTATGCAACTCCCGTTTACCGTAGGAACACTTTGTGTGCTACCAAACGTCACAACGTAACTGCGTGATTATAAAGGAGCTCTACAGGTGTCTCCAAAGGTACATGTTGAGTTGGCGTATTTCGAGATTAGGTTTTGTCACTCCGATTGTTGGAGAGGTATCTCTGGACCCTCTCGGTAATGCACATCACTATAAGCCTTGCAAGCAATGTAACTAATGAGTTAGTTACGGAATGGTGCATTACATAAACTAGTAAAGAGACTTGCCGGTAACGAGATTGAACTAGGTATTGAGATACCGACGATCGAATCTCGGGCAAGTAACATACCGATGACAAAGGGAACAACGTATGATGTTATGCGGTTTGCCAATAAAGATCTTCGTAGAATATGTAGGAGCCAATATGAGCATCCAGGTTCCGCTATTGGTTATTGACCGGAAACGTGTCTCGGTCATGTCTACATAGTTCTCGAGCCCGTAGGGTCCGTATGCTTAAGGTTTCGATGAAAGTTATATTATGAGTTTAAGAGTTTTGACGTACCTAAGGTTGTTCGGAGTCCCGGATATGATTATGGACATGACGAGGAGTCTCGAAATGGTCGAGACATGAAGATTGATATATTGGAAGCCTATATTTGGATATCGGAAGTGTTCCGGGTGAAATCGGGATTTTACCGGAGTATCGGGAGGTTACCGGAACCCCCCGGGGGCTTAATCGGCCATAGTGGGCCTTAGTGGAGAAGAGGAGAGGAGGCCAGGGCAGGGCCGCGCGCCCCTCCCCCCTAGTCCGAATAGGACAAGGAAAGGGGGGCGGCGCCCCCTTCCTACCTCTCTCTCCCTCGTCTTTCCCCCTTCTCCAAGTCCAACGAGGAAGGAGGGAGTCCTACTCCCGGTGGGAGTAGGACTCCCCATGGCGCGCCCCCTCCTAGGTCGGCCCCCCTCCCCCTTGCTCCTTTATATACGGGGGCAGGGGGCACCTCTGGACACAACAATTGATCTCTTGATCTCTTAGCCATGTGCGGTGCCTCCTCCACCATAGTCCTCCTCAATAATATTGTAGCGGTGCTTAGGCGAAGCCCTGCGACGGTAGAACATCAAGATCGTCACCACGCCGTCGTGCTGATTCACTTATGGTGGGTTGTGAGAGTGACAAAAGCTTAAACCCGAGTAGGTGGGTTGTTGCATATGGGATAAAGAGGACTTGATACTTAATGCTATGGTTGGGTTTCACAACCTTAATGATCTTTAGTAGTTGCGGATGCTTGCTAGAGTTCCAATCATAAGTGCATACGATCCAAGGAGAGAAAGTATGTTAGCTCATGCCTCTCCCTCGTATAGAATTACAAGAATGATTACTGGTACTTGTTATCGATTGCCTAGGGACAAATGACTTTCTTGTTGACAAAAGCTATCTACTTTACTACCTTGCAATTTATTCGCAGTTTTATTCTCGCAAAGTACTCATAGTTTTATTCTTGCAAAATAGTTTCATACTTGTTCTAGGTAAAGCAAACGTCGAGTGTGCGTAGAGCTGTATCGGTGGTCGATAGAACTTGAGGGAATATTTGTTCTACCTTTAGCTCCTCATTGGGTTCGACACTCTTATTTATCAAAGAAGGCTACAAATGATCCCCTATACTTGCGGGTCATCAGTACGCGCGATGATAGAGTGGCTTGGGCGCGGACGGGGCCGCACGTGTGAGGGCAGAGTGGGGGTGGTCGGAGCCAGCGAGCTGCCGGGGAGGAGGCTGGGCGGCAGTACTTCACCCCGGCCGCCCACCTCCTCCATGGCCTGACAAGATCACACAGAGGGCCAATGATAGATGGTAGTTTGAGTGAAGGTACTTGTAGTGATTTGATGATGTCTCCCCAGCAACGGCGCTAGAAATTCTTTATGCTACTTGTGGGTTGTGTTGGGATTTTCCCCGAAGAGGAGGGTAAAGTAGTACAATAGAGATAAGTATTTCCCTCAGTGAGAACCAAGGTTTACTGAACCAGAAGGAGCACCAAACCCTAGTGAACAACACCTGCACACACACAAAAACAAATACTTGCATCCAACGCGGGCAAGAGGGTTGTCAATTCGCCTTGAACTCATAACTTCCAAGGATCAAATCTTCTATAGGTAGACCGATAAATTGCAAAACAAGATAAAAGTAAATAAATTACATCAAGGTATTTTTAGTTTTTAAATATGATTAAAGTAGACCCAGGGGCCATAGTTTCACTAGAGGCTTCTCGCTCGAACACATAGCATACTGCTACCCCTTGAGCATGCGTTGGTTTTCCCTTGAAGAGGAAAGGGTGATGCAGCAAAGTAGCGTAAGTATTTCCCTCAGTTTTTGAGAACCAAGGTATCAATCCAGTAGGAGGCTACACTCAAATCCCTCGTACCTGCACAAACAAATAAGAACCTTGCAACCAACGCGATAAAGGGGTTGTCAATCCCTTCACGGCCACTTGCAAAAGTGAGATCTGATAGAGATAATGAGATAAATATTTTTGGTATTTTTATGATATAGATTGGAAAGTAAAGATTGCAAAATAAAATAGATCGGGAACTTATATGATGGAAAATAGACCCGGGGGCCATAGGTTTCACTAGTGGCTTCTCTCAAGATAGCATAAGTATTACGGTGGGCGAACAAGATAGCATAAGCAAAGCACTTCTCCCATTGCAAGAAAGATCAATCTAGTAGGCCAAACCAAACTGATAATTCGAAGAGACTTGCAAAGATAACAAATCATACATAAAAAAATTCAGAGGAGATTCAAATATTGTTCATAGATAATCTTGATCATAAACCCAAAATTCATCGGATCTCGACAAACACACTGCAAAAAGAATTACATCGAATAGATCTCCAAGAAGATCGAGGAAAACTTTGTATTGAGATCCAAAGAGAGAGAAGAAGCCATCTAGCTAATAACTATGGACCCGAAGGTCTGAGGTAAACTACTCACACATCATCGGAGAGGCTTTTGTGTTGATGTAGAAGCCCTCCATGATCGATCCCCCCTCCGGCGGAGCATCGGAAAAGTCCCCAAGATGGGATCTCACGGGTACAGAAGGTTGCGGCGGTGGAAATAGGGTTTCGTGGTGCTCCCGGATGTTTTCAGGGTATATGAGTATATATAGGCGAAAGAAGTCGGTCAGAGGAGCCACGAGGAGCCCATGAGGGTGGGGGGGCGCCTACCCCCTGTGCGTGCCTCCCTGCCTCGTGGCTGCCTCATTGTTTCCTTGACGTCCACTCCAAGTCTCCTGGATTACGTTTGTTCAAAAAATGACTCTCCCGAAGGTTTCATTCCGTTTGGACTCCGTTTGATATTCCTTTTCTGCGCAACACTGAAATAGGCAAAAAAACAGCAATTTGGACTGGGCCTCCGGTTAATAGGTTAGTCCCAAAAATAGTATAAAAGTGTATAATAAAGCCCATTAAACATCCAAAACAGATAATATAATAGCATGGAACAATCAAAAATTATAGATACGTTGGAGACGTATCACATACGTTGGGCAATTGGTAGAAAAGTACATAATTATGATGTATTCACGGCAATGATTATGTATATGTGCATCACGTCCATGACAAGTAGACCGACTCCTGCCTGCATCTACTACTATCACTCCACCAATCGACCACTATCCAGCATGAACCTATGGTATTAAGTTCATGACAAACAGAGTAATGCCTTTAGCAAGATGAGCTGATGTAGACAAAGTAAACTCAAGCAATATGATTAAACCCCGTCGTTTTACCCTTAATAGCAATAATACAATATGTGCATCACTACTCCTTCTCTCATTGGGCGAGGACGCCGCAAAATTGAACCCATTACAAAGCACCTCTCCCACTGAAGATAAATCAATCTAGTTGGCCAAACCAAACGGATAGGTCGGAGAGAAATACAAATCTATAACAATCATGCATAATAAAGTTCAGAAAAGACACAATTACTTTTAGAGAATAATATGATCATAAACCCACAATTCATCGCATCCCAACAAACACACCGCAAAAGAGGATTACATCAGATAGAACTCCAAGAAGATCAAGGAGAACATGGTATTTAATATCAAAGATAGAGGAGAAGCCATCTAGCTACTAGCTATGGATTTGTAGGTCTGTGGTGAACTACTCACGCATCATCGAAAGGCAGCAAGGATGATGTAGAAGCCCTCTGTGAACGACCCCCCCGGCAAAGTACCAGAAAATACCTCTAGATAGGATCACAGAAGAACAGAAGCTTGCGGCGGTGAAAAAGTGTTTCAGGTGGCTCTTTGTTGGTTTGAGAATATTTGCAAATTTATAGAGGTGGAATTAGGTCAAACGGAGCTACATGGGGCCCACAAGCTCAAGGGCGCGCCTACCCATGGGGCGCACCCTGTGAGCTCGTGGCTCTCCCATAGGTCTTCTGGCCTCCTCCCGAACCTTCTAGGGTCCCTTCTGGTCTAGAAAAAATCACCATAAAATTTCATCTTGTTTGGACTTTGTTTGCTATTGATTTTCTGAAAAGCCAAAAACAAGCAAAAAACCGGATAGCACTGGGCATCGGGTTAATAGGTTAGCCCTAAAAAATGATATAAAATAACATAAAAATGCATACAAAGCATCCAAGATTGATAATATAATAGCATGAAATAAAAAAAATTATAGATACGTTAGAGACGTATCATGGAATACCTCGTGCAAGTTCTACAAGAGATTAGATGGGAATGAGAGCCCCCTATCCTCCCAGGCCTCTCATCGTGTCGACTCCTGATCTGGTGGGCCGGGCTGAGGACCCCCCTTGTCGGTTTCTTCCTGGGACACTTTGGGTGGCCCATGGCGATCTACAAGGAAAATCAAGAAGCCTTGTCGTTCAAGACAAGGACTCCTTATCCATGGAGGATTCTCCTCCACCAACATAGCTGACTAGGACTCCTGTAATCCTAGGCCTCCAAGATTCTTATATAAGTCAACACTGGGCTAGTAGATAGGACACGATCTCACGGTAGATCACCTATACTTTGTACTCCATTTGAAATCAATACAACCACAAGAAAGACGTAGGGTTTTATCTCCATGGAGAGCACGAACCTAGTGTAAGGGCATATTTATCCCCAAGTTGTTTTGGTGATTGATGACAATGCTTTTGCGTACTAATCGTGTGCGTTAAGTTCTTTCAGAGATTCATCCATTGGCACGAGACAATTACCTCCCCTCCGTGTTTTATTCAAGACGGTGTAGCTCCTTCGTTACGTTGTTGGTGGACTAGTTACGTAGGAGTCACCGTACTATCAAGAGGGGATCCGCTTTGGTAAGACTAGGGTGGAATCAACACGTACACATCCTTATCACACCCGACGTCTTCCTTCCGCATCATTGGAGCTGCCTCTTCTTCCGTACCTGCGCCGTTCTGTCCCAGCGGTAGTACCGTGGTCCTCAGCGGTAGTACCGCCGAAGCTCTCAAGCGGTAGTACCGCTCCACGAAGCGGTAGTACTGCTTGTGGGCTTCGGCCGTAGTACCGCAGTGGTTCCGGGCTACTACCGCCTCGATTCGAGAATGATGTTTTTCGTGTCGGGTTTTGCGATACTAGGAGCAGTAGTAGTGGCGGTAGTACCGCTCCAAGCTGTAGTACCGCTCTTACTCCCGCGGTAGTGCCGCTCTGGGGCCAGGACCCTGTCTTCCTCGTCAGCAGGGTAGTACCGCTGGGTGGGAGCGGTAGTACCGCTCTCAGCGGTAGTACTGCCCTGCCCAAGCGGTAGTACCGCTCTGTGCGGGGATGTACAGTGAGGTAACGGTTGGATTGTTTTACCCACTATATAAAGGTGTGTTCTTCCCCAAAGTTGACCTACCTCTTTCCCCCAAAGCTCCATTGTTGCTCCAAGCTCCATTTTCGCCCGATCTCTCTCCCTAGCCAATCTGACTTGTTGATTTGCTCGGGATTGGTTGAGAAGGCCCCGATCTACACTTCCACCAAGAGAAATTTGATTCCCTCTCTTATCCCTAGCGGATCTTGTTACTCTTGGGTGTTTGAGCACCCTAGACAGTTGAGGCCGCCTCGAAGCCATACTCCATTGTGGTGAAGCTTCGTGGTGTTGTTGGGAGCCTCCAATTGTTGTGGAGATAGCCCCAACCTTGTTTGTAAAGGTTCGGTCGCCGCCTTCAAGGGAACCAATAGTGGAATCACGGCATCTCGCATTGTGTGAGGGCATGAGGAGAATACAGTGGCCCTAGTGGCTTCTTGGGGAGCATTGTGCCTCCACACCGCTCTAACGGAGACGTACTTCCCCTTAAAAGGAAGGAACTTCGGTAACACATCCTCGTCTCCACCGGCTCCATTCTTGGTTACTTCATGCCTTTACTCTTGCAAGCCTACTTGTGTTGTTTCCATTGCTTGCTTATGTGCTAGTTGTATTTGCATCATATAGGTTGCTCACATAGTTGCATATCTAGACAACCTATTTTGTTGGAAAGTTTAAATTGGTAAAGAAAAGCTTAAAAATTGTTAGTTGCCTATTCACCCCCCTCTAGTCAACCATATCGATCCTTTCAATTGGTATCAGAGCCTCGTCTCTTTATTAAGGACTTTGCCGTCCGAAGAGTATGGTTGACACCAATGACGGTGCGGAGGAGCACTCCGGTGTGAATCCCATCTCGTCTTCGGACGAAGGGGGAACCTCAGTCTAACGTGAGGAATTCAATGTGGCTTTAGACACATTGAAAACCTCCATGACGGCCGAGGTTAAAAGCATGTTTACTGAATTCCTAGAAGGACTTAAACAATCTACCTCGCCGATGAAAGTGGGTGATCCCACTAACAAGGTGACGGATGCTACCTCCGACAAGGGGGGAAGCTAACAGTGAAAAGAGTCCTTCTACTAGTGATAGAAATGGCACCGGCATCTTTGCCCATGTGGAACCTCCAATTTATGGAGGGCTGATCCCCTCCACTCATTTGAATCATGCCGGTCCTCCTCATAAATATGAGAAACATGAAGACTTTGATTCTTGTGTTTATCGCTTCAAGCGTCATTTAAAACATGTGAACACTAACCTTTGGAGAATCATTGAAGAAGGTTTCTATCCTCATGACCCAAGCAACTTCACCCCTCGAGAAGCCGTGGACAATCAATTCAATGAGAGTGCTCTCTTCATCATCCAAGATGCAATCCTTCCCGAAGATCTCCCTCGTCTTCGACCTCATGCCATGGCTAAAGAAGCATGGAAATGTGTTGAGTCTCTCTATCGAGAGAGTGCTAGCATTCAACGCTCCAACTATGAAGTGGTGCAAGATGAAGCCGATGAGTTTGCAATGAAAGAAGATGAAGAACCTCGTGAGCTCTTTCGAAGAGTGACCAAACTCGCGGTCTCACTCCGAGATCATGGAAGCAAGGACACGGATGACAATTGGATCAAGCGCAAGTTCCTCAAGGTCATGATGCCCTACAACAAGGCCTCCTCCGTCATTCGTCAAAGACCGGACTTCCACTCCATGACCTCAAGTGAAGTGTTGGATGAGTTCGTTGCAATGAGCATCTTGGACAAGACCGCTGACAATGCGGTGCTCCGTTCTCAAAGGGAAAAGAAGCCCAACCTTGCTTTGAAGGCCAAGGTTATTATGGAAGAAGAGGAAGAAGTGGAAGATGAGGAGAGCAATCCCGAAGACACCAAGTATGATTATCATGAGCACATGGCCCTTGCTTCAAGACAATTTTGGAGCAAAAAGAATACAAGACCCAACTTCAACAAGAACAACTCAAGTGGCGTCAAGGGCAAGCAACGAGTTAGAACTTGGTTCAATTGTGGCAATGTGAGCCATTTCGTTGCGGATTGTCCTTATGAGAAGCGGGAAGACAATGGTGGCAAATTCATTCGAAAAGATAAAGCCAAGTCCTTCCCCAACAAGAACAAATTCGCCAAGAAGACTCCAACTCGTGGGTTGGTGGTTCAAGAAGAATACCAAGAGGATGACGATGATGATGAAAGTGGAGAAGCAATGGCCATGACATCCGTTGCCATTGCTACTACTCCCCCGGTGTCTCTCTTTGATTCACCCAACGAAAACATCACTGTTAAGTGCCTCATGGCTAAAGCTTCAAACAAGGTAACCCCCAACATCACAACCACCATCATTACTAATCCCTCCTTGGAGGATTGCATTGATGAACATGATGGGTCTAATGAGGAAGTGAATGAATTTGAGTCTTTTATGAGTAAGCTCAAGGGCAAGTCCAAGAAGCATTTTGTTGCTCTCTTGAAACAACTTGGTGAGGCCAATGACATGATCGAGGCTCACGAAGAAACCATCTCTAAGATGGAAGGTCATAGTCGTGACTATGCCGATGAGATATCAGATCTCTCTAATGCTCTTGAGGAAGAGCGTGTTCAACGTTTGACTTTTGAGGAGTCACACAACGATGACCATGCTAAGTTAAAGAAAGATCTTGATCATGCTCTTGTCGTGTCTCGTGTGCTAACTTCTGAGAAGGCTAAACTTGGCGTTGATCATGCTAGACTCAAAGAGGAGTTTGAGATACTTGACAAGGCCCACAAGGTCTTGAAGGGTGCTCACGCTAACCTCAAGGAGTCTCATGCTCAACTCCAAGTTGAGCTAACCAAGGAAAAGGCCACCTTCCCTCATATGGTATTAGTTGATAATGCATGTGCTACTAACCCATGTTGTGAGCATGTGCATCTTGTGGAGGAGAATGCCAAATTGAAGGATCAACTTGAGAAAGGCCTTGTGACATGCATTCAAGGTGAGAAGAACCTCAACGACCTTTTGAGCAATCAAAAGGAACTTGTGGCCAAGGAAGGAATTGGGTTTGCACCCAAGTCCAAGAGCAAGAAGAAGAAGAACAACAAGACCAAACGTCCTCCTCCTCTCAAGAAAACGTTTGTGAAAGAGGGAGAGGGTGCTCCTAAGGAGAAGAAGGAAAAAGTGAAGGGAGTTGATGTCCAAAAGGGCAAAAGCATTTTCTCCAACAAAGCCGGCGACTTTAACCCGTCATATGTGTTGTGCCGTGCGAGTGATGGACATGTTTATGCTAAATTTGTTGGTTCTCCTTATGAGTACATTGAGTGGTCTATTTGGGTTCCTAAGACCCTTGTTACTAACATCAAAGGACCCATTACCAAATGGGTACCTAAAACCAAGCATTTATCTCTTGTAGGTGTTTGCTTCCGGTGGGGGATCATGGTTGCTTGATAGTGGAGCAACAAATCATATGACCGGAAGCAAGGACTTGGTGGTGGACGTGCAAAAGATTCCATCTATGCCCACCAATGTTGAGTGGGGTGATGCCTCACATTCTAAGGTATTGGGTCTTGGCAAGGTTGTCATTTCTCATGATCTAACGATCGAGAAAGTCATGCTTGTTGAGTCCCTTGCATACAATTTGCTTTCCGTTCGTCAACTTGCACTCATGGGTTTTGCTACTTTCTTTGACATTGATACTGTGGCCCTCTTGTGGAGCAAGACTCTTAAAGTAGCCTTTGTTGGGCATGTCGAGAACGGTCTCTATGTGATTAACTTTTCGGAGCGACCCACTAAGACCGCGACATGCCTAATGGCTAAAGTTGACGTGGGATGGCTTTGGCATCGCCGTTTGGCCCACGTCAATATGAGATCTTTGCAAAGTCTTCTCAAGGGGGACCATGTCCGTGGACTAACAAATGTTAGTTTTGCCAAAGATCGTGCTTGCAGTGCTTGTATCAAAGGAAAGCTTCATGAAAAGGCTCACCCTCCTTCAACCATCATCTACTCGGAGAGACCCTTGGAGCTCCTTCACGTGGATCTCTTTGGGCCTCCATCTTTTGATAATCTTGGAGGCAGAAAGTATTGCTTGGTGATTGTGGATGACTATTCAAGATACACTTGGGTATACTTCTTCAAGAGGAAGAGTGAGACTCAACAAACCGTCATCGACTTTGCAAAAAAACTCAACGTCAACATAATGCAAAGATCTTGACAATAAGAAGTGACAACGGCACCGAGTTCAAGAAGTACACCTTGGATGAGTTTCTCAGTGATGAGGGGATCAAGCATCAATATGCTGCACCTTATACTCCTCAACAAAATGGTGTAGTGGAGAGGAAGAACCGGACGTTGATGGATGCGGCAAGGACCATGATGGCGGAGTTCAAGTCTCCATACAAATTTTGGGCCGAATCCATCAACACCGCATGTCATGCATCCAATCGGCTCTATCTCCGCAAAGGCTTGAACAAGACCCCTTATGAGATACTCACCGGCAACAAGCCCAACCTCAAGTACTTCCGGGTGTTCGGTTGTAAGTGTTTCATTCTCAAGAAAGGTGTTCGTTTGTCTAAATTTGAGGCTAGAGCTCATGAGGGCATATTTGTTGGTTATGCTACAAACTCTCATGCTTACCGTGTTCTCAACAAGTCCACCGGACTCATTGAGGAGACGTGTAACATGGAGTTTGATGAAAATAACGGCTCCCAAGTGGAGCAAAGTGGTACTTGTGATGTAGGTGATGAAATTCCTCCCCAATCCATAAGAAGAATGGGTATTGGTCAAATTCTACCCATTGAGGAACCCCTTGTGGCCGAAGGAGAAGGACAATGCTCTACTCAAGTGGAGCCATCACCTCACCAAGACCCACACGCTTCCGAAGAACAAAGTGAAGGCCCTCAACCTCGTGAACAAGACCAAGGGCAAGATCAACCTCAAGATGGTGGTGAACCTCTAAATGATGCCCAAGGTCAAGTTCTCCCCTTCGAGCAAGTTCAAGATCAGGAGCAAGCTCAAGATCAAGAACAAGCTCAAGACGGCGCTCAAGATGATCAAGTCAACCCTCCTCCTTCCACACCCGAGGAGGAATTAGAGCGTCGTGCTGCAAAGATTGCTTCCAAGCTCACCACCCAAGGCCATCTCATGGAAAATATGGTTGGAAGCCTAAGAAAGGGGGTAAGCACTCGTAGACAATTAGCAAACTATTGTGAACATCATGCGTTTGTCTCTTGTGTTGAACCCCAAAAGGTCTATGAGGCGCTCGAAGACTCGGATTGGCTCAATGCCATGCATGAAGAACTCAACAACTTTGAGTACAACAAAGTATGGAGATTGGTGCCAAGGCCATCGGGGGACCACAACGTCATTTGAACCAAGTGGATCTTCAAGAACAAGCAAGATGCTCATGGGAACATCGTTCGCAACAAGGCAAGATTGGTAGCACAAGGCTACTCCCAAGTCGAGGGTATTGACTACGGTGAAACCTTTGCTCCCGTTGCTCGTCTTGAATCCATACGTTTGTTGATTGCCTATGCTTCCCATCACAACTTTAAGTTGCAACAAATGGATGTGAAAAGTGCTTTTCTTAATGGTCCTATTAATGAGTTGGTCTATGTCAAGCAACCCCCCGGGTTTGAGGATCCCTACTTTCCGGATCATGTGTATCAACTCGATAAGGCACTCTATGGCCTTAAACAAGCCCCACGTGCGTGGTATGACCACCTTACCGAGTTGTTACAAGATCGTGGATTTGAGGTGGGGCTAATCGACCCCACTCTTTTTACTAAGAAGGTCAAAGGGGAGTTGTTTGTATGCCAACTATATGTTGATGATATTATCTTTGGTTCTCCTAACAAAGCTTTCAATGAGGAATTTGCCGCTCTCATGACCTCCAAGTTCAAGATGTCTTCGATGGGAGAGTTGAAGTTCTTCCTTGGTTTTGACATCAAACAAAGAAGAGAAGGAACCTTCATCAACCAAGCCAAATACGCTCAAGACATGCTAAAAAGATTCAAGCTAAGTGATGTCAAGCCGGCTACTACTCCAATGCCCACCAAGTGCCAACTTGACATTGATCCCAATGGTAAAGCGGTGGATCAAAAGGTATATCGCTCCATGATTGGCTCCTTGCTTTACCTTTGTGCATCTAGACCGGATATCATGTTGAGTGTGGGGATGTGTGCACGGTTTCAAGCCGCACCGAAGGAAAGTCACTATGTGGCGGTCAAGCGAATCTTTTGATATTTGGCTCATACCCCAAACTTTGGCTTATGGTACCCAAGAGGGGCAAACTTCAAGCTTGAAGGATTTACGGATTCTGATTTGGCGGGAGACAAAGTGGATAGGAAGTCCACTTCCGGAGGGTGCCTGTTTCTTGGGTGCTCTTTGGTGAGTTGGTCTTCCAAGAAGCAAAGTTGTGTGTCTCTCTCGTCCACCAAAGCGGAGTATGTGGCGGCCGGTAGTTGTTGTGCACAACTCTTATGGATGAGGCAAACTTTAAAGGAATACGGTGTCATTTGTGACAAAGTGCCTCTTTGGTGTGACAACGAAAGTGCCATCAAGATTTCTCTCAACCCGGTGCAACACTTCAAGACGAAGCATATTGAGATTCGGTATCATTTCATCCGGGATCACATTAGGCGAGGGGAGATCGAGCTCAAGTATGTCAACACTCATGATAACCTTGTAGATATTTTCACGAAGCCCTTGGATGAAGCAAGATTTCGCGAGTTAAGGCATGAGCTAAATATCATTGATTCGAGCAATGTGACGTGAACCCTTGCACCCCCCACCACACTCATCTTGTTGTCTAGTTTAGGTGTAGGCATGGACATAGGGGGAGTGTTGTTCTCTCAATGAACTCTCCCTCCCCCCATTATGCATAAAACGATCAACTCTTTCACACTAGCCATTTTTGATGGTACTTGTGCATCAAAGACGAGTTTTGGTCATGGGCCCAAGGATAATTCTTCGCGGTGCCATACCAATTGACTCAAACATAGGTGGCTCCGGCCACCACCCTCTCTTGAGAGAGGCCAGAGCTCGCTCTACTTTCGTGTGGTTGTCTTGAAGGAGTGGGTTCTGGACCGTTGTTAGTGTGTGTGTTGCCTTGTTGGTCTTTTTTCTTGGCCTTGCTTTCTCGTTTTTTGTTGTTGTTGTGCTTGAGCTGTTTTTCTAGAGGCCTTTTTGGTTGCTGGCGGTACTACCGCTGCTGGCGAGCGGTACTACCGCTCCAAGCGGTACTACCGCTGAGCAACACAAGCGGTACTACCGCTGTGAGGCGCGGGCAGGGGGTTATATTGGGGCAGGGAGAGTTTTCTTCTCCCCCATACCCATTCGCACACCCCCTCGCTCTGTTCCTCTCTCTCCAGCAACCAGCGCCGCGGGAGGGCTCCGGCGGATCTCCCTCTCCGGGGCGTTTCTCTCCATTTCCTTCGGTGGAGACGATCCCCACCTTGTCCTCTTGCCATGGATGCCGGTATTGCCCCCGTTCCCTCTTTCCTTTTGTCTAGATTTCCAATCTAGCATCTTAGGGGCAGTAGCAGTTGCATCTCTAGATTTTTGGCCAAATCTAGGCTTGAGTAGGATGGAGAATGCTTCTAGGCAGTTTGGATTGATGTTTGGTTGGAGTATTTTTGAATTTGGTAGGACGGTAGTGCCGGATCTGACCACAGTAGTAGGAAACTGCTGTTTCCCCGTCTCGAGCGGTACTACCGCCCTCTCCAGAGCGGTACTACCGCTCTCTATGGAGCGGTACTACCGCTTGGGGCGGTACTACCGCTAGCAGGTCGCGGTACTACTGCCCTCTACCAGTTTCCATCATGCTCTTACCTCTCAGTGATCTTTTTGCTCGTGTTTTGTGGCTTATGCTCGTTCTTTCTGGTTGTTTGCGTGTTCTTGTGTGTGGTTCCAGGTGATGAGATTCCTGAGCCTCCGGCTCATCGTGTCAACCCCGATCGTGCCACGTCCAAGCGTTACCGCACCACTGAGTCTGCCGGAGGTTCCTCAAGTGCTCCACCTCCACCTCAACTCCAGAAGAAGACTGGTATCAAGCCAAAGCACTCTGGCAAAACCGTGACAGAAATGCAACCCAAGGAGTTCTGGGCAAGGCGTCGCCGCAACCCCTATGAGGCAGAGCAAGATCCCACTTTGGTCAACCGTCCATTTTGGAACAGGTTCCAGTTTGCCATCTTCTTTGATGTTCTCAAAGCCAAGAAGAACCTCTTTGTCGACATGCACTCCATCGACACCGACCATATGGAGAAGGATCCTGAATACTTTGGTGAAGCTCTTCAGATGTGCACTCAACGGAACATTCTTGGGGTCATGCTATTCAACAAAGATTATGATGCTGATATTGTGGCTCAATTCTATGCCACGGTTCATCTCGGGACTGATGACGACAGGACACTGACTTGGATGACCAATGGCAAGTTGCTTTCAGTCAAGTGGAAAGCTTTCATGGAGTTGATTGGGGTGCAAGATCTAGGACTTGAGTCTCCTATCGGCTTTCGTCCACACCGCAACACCAACGCCACTCACAAGCAAGCTCTATGGCCCTACTGCACTTTGAGGATCAACCCTGAGACGAAGAAGGAAACTTATGAGCTGCCTGCCTATCTGGATATCCTTCACCGTGTCTTCAGAGAGACTCTTTTCCCTCGTATCGGGAATCTGGATCAGGTTCACTCCTATCTCGTGGACATGCTTCTTTTCTGCCAGAGTCAGAAGGAACAGCACACCGGAGAGTCCCTGGATATTTCCCATGTTATGTGGTCTGAGCTGTTATCTGCTATCTCCGAGCGCAAGTGCCCGATTTACGGTTCGCTCATCATCTTTGCTTATTGAGAAGGCTCGGCTCGTGTCTATCCCAAGGTGATCTTTGGAGACTGGAGAGTTGGTTTCTCACGACATCAAGCGTTTGAGGAATAAGGATAACTGGGGCACTCAGGCCCCTAAGACTGGAGTTCCTTCGGTATGCTACGCCATGGAGACCAAGGAGGAGGCGGGGTGAGGATGATGATGATGACTACATGCCTTCGAGGCGAGCCCTCTTGGGCAAAGAAGCTCAAGTCTAAGATGAAGAAGTTGTTCGCATGGAGGCTCACGGTCAGTACATGACTCATGTGGCTGAGAAGAAGGCTCGAGGTCGCCACAAGGAGCTCATGCGTCAGTTGGGTGCTACATTTAACAGTGGATCTGAGGACCAGCTTACTGAGGAGGAGGAGTGGATTCAGCGGCACTGCCCGTGGACCGATTCTGATGCCGAGCACTTCCCGACCGACGACGGTGGCGCAGATGATCCTGCTGTGATCTGATGTGTGTGTCCTTCTACTACTATCACCTGAAGCCGTAGCAACACTCCCTCTCCTTTTTGGTGTCTCGATGAAAAAGGGGGAGAGAGTTTAGGGATTTGTGCTTTGTGTCTTCCGTCTTCTGTGTTTGTGTTTTTCTCACTATTTGCTTTGGTTGGTTTGTGTCAGTGAGACCTAAGTTGGTTTGTGTGAGTGAGACCTAATTTCCCGTCATATGGTGTGAGACATATGCTATACCTTATCTTTCCAATACTATCTAACTTATGAGTTGCATGCTTATCTTGTTAAGTTATCTATGCTCCTCTCATATACCATGCTTAGGTGGTTGGTCGGTCTCTAAATTGTAGGGGGAGCGTTGATCCTAGTATGTGTGCCATGCAGTCCAAAGCACTTATCGAGATAGCACACATCTAGGGGGAGCCCATCTACATTTTAGGACGGTGGGTTTTTGTGCTTGTCCTATATCTCTCTTGTTTGTGCAAATCCCGTATTGTCATCAATCCACCAAAAAGGGGGAGATTGTAAGGGCATATTTATCCCCAAGTTGTTTTGGTGATTGATGACAATGCTTTTGCGGACTAATCGTGTGCGTTAAGTTCTTTCAGAGATTCATCCATTGGCACGAGACGATTACCTCCCCTCCGTGTTTTATTCAAGACGGTGTAGCTCCTTCGTTTCGTTGTTGGTGGACTAGTTTCGTAGGAGTCACCGTACTATCAAGAGGGATCCGCTTTGGTAAGACTAGGAGGAATCAACACGCACACATCCTTATCACACCCGACGCCTTCCTTCCGCATCATTGAGCTGCCTCTTCTTCCGTACTGCTCGTTTCGTGTCCGGTAGTAGTACTCATGGTCCTCGTGATAGTACCGCGAAGCTCTCAGCGGTAGTACCGCTCCATGAATCCAAGAGCGGTAGTATCGCTTGTGGGCTTCGGCCGTAGTACCGCAGTGGTTCCGGGCTACTACCGCCTCGATTCGAGAATGATGTTTTTCGTGTCGGGTTTTGCGGTACTAGGAGCGATAGTAGTGGCGGTAGTACTGCTCCAAGCTGTAGTAACTCTCTTACTCCCGCGGTAGTACCGCTCTGGGGCCAGGACCCTGTCTTCCTTGTCAGCGCGGTAGTACCGCTGGGTGGGAGCGGTAGTACCGCTCTCGTAGTAGTACTGCCGCCCAAGCAGTAGTACCGCTCTATGTGGGATGTCTGATGGGGTAACAGTTGGATTGGTTTCCCCACTATATAAAGGTGTCTTCTTCCCCAAAGTTGACCTACCCCTTTCCCCCAAAGCTCCATTGTTGCTCCAAGCTCCATTTTCGCTCGATCTCTCTCCCTAGCCAATCAAACTTGTTGATTTGCTCGGGATTGGTTGAGAAGGCCCCAATCTACACTTCCACCAAGAGAATTTTGATTCCCTCTATTATCCCTGGCGGATCTTGTTACTCTTGGGTGTTTGAGCACCCTAGACGGTTGAGGCCGCCTCGAAGCCATACTCCATTGTGGTGAAGCTTCGTGGTGTTGTTGGGAGCCTCCAATTGTTGTGGAGATAGCCCCAACCTTGTTTGTAAAGGTTCGGTCGCCGCCTTCAAGGGCACCAATAGTGGAATCACGGCATCTCGCATTGTGTGAGGGCATGAGGAGAATACGGTGGCCCTAGTGGCTTCTTGGGGAGCATTGTGCATTTGTGCCTCCACACCGCTCTAACAGAGACGTACTTCTCCTTAAAAGGAAGGAACTTCGGTAACAGATCCTCGTCTCCACCGGCTCCACTCTTGGTTACTTCGTGCCTTTACTCTTGCAAGCCTACTTGTGTTGTTTCCATTGCTTGCTTATGTGCTAGTTGTATTTGCATCACATAGGTTGCTCACATAGTTGCATATCTAGACAACCTATTTTGTTGCAAAGTTTAAATTGGTAAAGAAAAGCTTAAAAATTGTTAGTTGCCTATTCACCCCCGCTCTAGTCAACCATATCGATCCTTTCACCTAGGTAAAAACTCATGCCATATTACCATCGTGTCAAGGGCTCAGGCCCCCTATCGGAGATCAGCTGAACTCGACTCCGTCAACTGACAGTCAGGTATTGGTTATGACTTTGAGTGAAACCTCTTCACACAAAACTTGACATTCAAGGCATTGTCAATTTTCAAGTTGTGAAGGATGTAATTTAAACCTCTTCAAACAAAAGCAATATCAAGCAAATCTCTAAATGGATATATAAGATCTGGTGGGCGAATGTTAGAATTAATGGCCTTGGCCCGCGTGTATTTTTAGAAAATTCCTAAATCAATCTCAAAGATCCATGAATAAATGCAAAGGATGGTGTGAATGTTTAGTCCCATACTGCTAGTGGAGGAGGTGTGAGACCTCTTCATATAGTGGATTCTTCCCACTACACTAAGTGATTGGTATGAGGATAGGAAAGATGACAACACATGCACACACTAGCCTCGCCTCGTTGGGCACGGGCACACCCACATGACGGGACAAAGGGCGCTAACGTGCGACATGTGCGTGAATGTTCTGCCAAAATATGACCATGGCTTGGGAGGAGCGCAACTTATTTTTGTCGTTTTGTTTTATTTTTAGTTTCTTGGTAGACAATTTGATTGTTTCTTGACCCGTAAGTTGGAAACCAAGTCGGTTGAGATCGTGATTGCGACACGATACTACATGGGTTCTCCTATAAATATGACTTACCAGTCACAGTGAAAGATACGCTAAAAACGAGTTAGGAGTTTGCCTTCTCTAGCTACTTGCATTGTAGCCATAGTCTACTCCACCCCGAAGGCCGGTAGCGAGCGGGAGAGCAAGTCTCTGGAACATCTCCCCCTTGTGATCCTGCACCAGAAGAGGGCGAATTAGGTTTATGGGAAGCGTTATGCACGACTGCTCAAGTTCGTAGCCACAGGTTGTCTTCCATCCAAGTCGGACGGCGTCAAGTACCGACATCTTCAACATCATGTGCTTCAGCCGGTCTTCACGAGCGTCGTCTGCTTCAGCCGATCTTCACCAACGTCGTCGTCAACAACATCGCCTCTGCAACAGTCACCCGCCGCTTCTTCTGCAACTGATTAGTACGTGCATCGTAATCTGACCCAACCTCTTATTACGGCAAGTGTTGCATTTGCGATGCTATTGTACAAGTTTTCCTTGTTCATCTAGTATGTATTTCTCCACGGATTATCTAGTATGCTAAGTGTTGCATCTAACAATAGTTTTAATCACAATTTATATATTTTAATAAATCACCATCTCTATCTAATAATAAAAGGGTTATTGCTTCTGGCGGTACATCATAAAATTGCCCTTAAAGTTGCCACGAATTATCCACTATGCCACCCATAAGTTAAAAAAATGATTCATTTTTTCCTTCTCATGCGTTTGCTTTGGTTCATTTAGGGCAAGCGCCTCATGTATGACGAGAATATAATCGGTGCAGTGGCCAGCGCGTCAGTCTTGTATCCGAGAGGCCAAGGTTCGACTCCCCCTTTCTCGTCATTTTCCCTCCCTTTTCTTTTTAGATGCTGGTGGGCGTAGGATAAAGCTGCTCGCCGAAGCATCGATGGGCCTTTCCTTTTACGGGCAGATTCAAAAGTTTTTTTAAAATCATAACTTTCAAACCATAACTCTAAATATAACATGTTATATATGAAAATCCCTCAAAAATATATGTAGATTCCAGTTATGCTATTATCTCACTGGTTAATCATTTCTAAAATTGCTTTAGGATGCAACCTTAAATAAATATCTTCACTATATGAGGTATTTGGGAGGGAATGCCTATGTTTCCTACCCTATTTGAATTTAGTAGATGTGGTAGTTCGCGCTCTCACAAAATCTATTATTGGTACCGTAGGGGGTGTTGATTCCTACCAACTACCATGTACTAAAGGTTAAAACAATTACGTAATCATCCCCTCTATTTCACACAGTGCACTATCAATCCCTATACGATGATTCATATAAACTGATGTTGTCGATGATACGAGCTTTATGTAACAGTGGCTTAACGTCGGTTTCATATTGTTTGAAATTGTGCTAGTACAGATTTTTTTAAGAATATTATTTACTGATGTTGTCGGGTGTGTATGAGGGATAATTTCTTTTTTCTTTCCGTTGAAACGCACGGGCATGTTTTGCTAGTATTAACTAATTATATATCCAACATAAGTGAGGTGCCTCTTTTTTTTCCTCTTGTTTGAGCTTTCACAAAGTTGCGGTGTTCCGCTTCTTCATTTTTTGAGTTGACTTTCTTTTTCTCTGAAAATGGAGCTTGTTCACTTCCATGTGGACACATCTGCCGTTCTCACATGCACAGCTTCGGCTCCAAGAGAAAAGGACACTGGCCGATAGCTTAGCCGGACGCGTAAACCTAGAGATCTCTCTCCATCAATTCCAAACAGTAATGTGTTTATAAATAAAGAAGAAAAGAAAGAAGCAATGACCCGTCAGGACAAGAAGCGGATGGACAAAACGAACATTCCTCGGTCGGTCCGAGCCCACGATCGAGCCCGCAAACCCGACCCCTCACTCCAACGCCTCCATGTGGATCACGGGTCACAGACAGGTGGGCCAGCCGTTCCCGGCATTCCGGCCGCCTTCCCACCTGCAGGACACGGCCCGCATTGAAGCGGGGCAGCGCCGAGCCCGTGAGACGGGCCCCACGTGAAAGCGATCCGGGACGGCTGGAAGATGGCCCCACAGAACCTCGCTCTTTAGTTTACTCGCCCGCACACATGCCGGTTTCGTTTCTTGCTTGTCTCGCCTCGCCGCCTCGCTGCCACGGTCAACTCCTCCTTGCTTGCCTCCCCCACGTCTCCGTGCCGCCCAGAGCCAGAAGCATTCCCTCAAACACCTCGCGGGCGCCTCTGACCCCGCCTCCTTCCATGGCCGCGCCCTAGAGACAACATTGTCGCAGCCGCTTCGGTGCTCCGGCTCCACCCATGCCGCAGTGCCGCCTCCTCCTGGCCGCCGTGGTCCTTTTAGGGGCTGTGGTGGCCGCCGTGGCGCAGCAGCCGCTCGCGTCGCCGTCGGACCTGGCGGGGCTGTACAGCCTGCGGGCGTCGCTGGGTTTGCGGGCGCGGGAGTGGCCCGCGAGGGCCGACCCGTGCACGGCCTGGGCGGGGGTCATGTGCCGCGCCGGCCGCGTCGTGGGTGTCAGCGTCGCGGGGTTCCGCCGCACCCGCCTCGCGAGCCGCGCGCCGGCGTTCGCGGTCGACGGGCTGCGGAACCTCACAGCGCTCGAGCTCTTCAACGCCTCCGGTTTCCCGCTCCCCGGCGAGGTGCCCGCGTGGTTCAGCCGCGGCCTCCCGCCGCCGCTCGCCGTGCTCGACCTCCGCTACGCCGCAGTCAATGGCACGCTCCCGCCCGATCTCGGCTCATCGGGAAATCTGACTAGACTGCTCCTCTCCGGGAACAGCCTCTCGGGCCAGGTTCCGGAAACGCTGCTCTCCGTCAAAGGCCTTCGCGTTCTTGACCTCTCCACCAACAATTTCACAGGGGAGCTACCCAGCGTCTCGGTCGGCGCCGGTGATGTAGCGGCATCGTTATTTAACATTTCAGGGAATTCTCTGTATGGTGTGGCCACTGATGCCATTGGGGCACTCAAGACGAGATTCCGGCTGGTGGACGTGTCAAGCAACTACCTCGATGGAAATTGGAATGGATCCGATGCAACGGTGGATGTTAGCGTGAATTGCTTCTCTGGTGTCTCTGGTCAGCGCAGTGGTGTTGATTGTGAAGACTTCTATAGGAGGGAAGGGGTGAGACTTGTTGATAGTCCAGTGCCTGCACCTTTGCCTCAGCCATCACCGGAGAAGAGCCGTGGGATCTCCAAAAATGTACTTATTGGGGTTCTTGCAGCCGCGGCAGCATTGATGGTTATGTTTTTGGTTGCATTGCTTTTCTGTTTGATGAGGAGGAGACAAAGAGGAGGTGGGAGAAGGGCGGAAACAAATGAGGAAGGTGCACGCGGCATGCGTAGGAGGGACAGCAGCGTAAATCCTGTGGCCTCATCACCGGTAGCAGTGTCCCCGATAGCCGATGCTACTCCTAAGGATGCGATTGCCGTTTTTGGTGAGTTGACCTATGAGCAATTGGTCCATGCCACCGGGGGCTTTGGTGATGACAACCTCCTCAAGCATGGGCATTCGGGGGATATTTACCATGGTGTGTTGGAGAATGGCGCACATGTCATCGTCAAGAAGATTGGTACAAAGAGTATCAACAAAGTTTCAAGCGAATTGGACTTCTATTCGAGGTACTCACATGAGAGGATTGTTCCGTTGCTCGGCCATCTGGCCAACAATGACGAAGAATTTCTGTCCTACAAGTATATGCCAAAGGCGGACTTGACCAGCGCATTGCACAAGAAACCTGTGGACACTGAAGATGGCTTGCACTCATTGGATTGGATAACTAGACTGAAGATCGCCACTGGTGTAGCTGAGGCCATGTGCTTCCTTCATGACGAGTGCAGCCCACCATTCGTTCACAGGTATTTTATACTTTTTGTATGATCCAAACATCTTGCTGGTGCATTTCCCAGTACATGTGGAATATGCTATTGAAGTATTTAATCTTATGGTATAAATTTGTTACATTTAATCTTATGGTATAAGTGGTGGTTGTGCTTTTGACGTTTATGAATACACCAGTAAAATTCATATCTGTCAAGGCATTATTGCTGAAGAGAGAGAAATATTATACGTATATGTGAAACTTTTGTTTGACCTATTATTCCCAAGTCTGAACGAAAGATTAGAGGAATATGATTTGTCTTTGTATATGGTTAGAAGAATTGACCTGATGTAGAAGTATATGATTTTGTATGACTAGTCATTTTCTGATTGTTTTGCTGAGTAAAAAGTGTTACATATTTTTGCATGGAAATAAAAAATGTTACTTGATTGTTTGGTTTTCTGATATGCATGTGGTTCTGTACAAAGCATATATGCTGCACGAAAGAATGTCTGAGGAAGAGTTATACAATGAAGATATATTTGATATATGATAATGGTTTTTTTAATAGAAATAAGCTCTACCATAGCCTCAAGTCTCTATTGGAGCGTAGGCGTAGCATTTGTATTCGTATTTTACCAACTGCTCTGTGGACGTCATCAGTTATTCCAGTATTGTATTACTTTTGACATAACTGGTAGTCATCTTCTGTTCCACCTGCCTATTTTGACTGCTTTATCTTTTGCTGCCATCTTACTTTGACTAGTCAATGTTGTCACTTGTCAGTAGGTGAGGTCAAGTATTTTAAGTTACAGGCCTTATCTCCACATAGCTGCATGTTGCTTGATGCCCTAATCTTCTTCTTTGATATCGTTCTTGATATTTTATTTATTATGTTCTGAGTTCTGATTCTTTCATTGTAACTGTAGAGATATCCAAGCAAGCAGTGTGCTTCTTGATGATAAATTTGAAGTGCGACTCGGAAGTATGAGTAACATATGCGCTCAGCAAAGTGCAGGAAGCCAGAATGTTTTCTCTCGGATCTTGAGATCATCAAAGTGAGATTGCGACCTGTTTAATTCTTTTTTCTACATGTTTTGTGTTAGGCTTAGAAGAATCTAATAACCATGCTAATTAACTCCTGAGCTTAATGTTGTAAAGTTTGCTCTGAGTTATCTTGATGTTAAGGCTTTTATAGCATTAATATACGAGGAGCATACATATAGAAATAAGTGGAAGGTAAAGCAACTCTACTTATAAATCATCGATGACCCTATGTATAGAAAAGAAGCTAGAGGCATTAATCTACAATAATTTATATTTGTGGTTTTACTTGACTTGCGGTAAGCAATTTGTTTGCCCACTTTCATACTAATTTTACTGGTACTAACTTAAAGGTACTACAGCATGCTAGCAGTGACGAGTTCTTGTATTAAGTGCCATTTATTTGCCAAATGCACACCAAATAAGGACATAGCAGTAAGGATTTTGGCATATTTTGATTGATTGGTGGTTGGTATAGATCATTGTTTCGTCACACACCTACTTACTGCCCTCTGATTCTGTTGTCTTAGCAAATTCCAATCTTGTCTTTTTTAGAAACTTATGTTAGTAGTATTTTGTTAAGCTTCTTCAGTCTTCTGAACTGACGTTCCTAACTGACATTGGTAACTGGCACTTTCTTGTGGCAGGTCTCTTGACAAGAACATATCAGGTGCGTAAATGTTTCACATTTGTCCGCATGCTACTTTCATAATTGATATACAAGTCTTATATCGAAAAAAAAAAACAAAATTTATCTCTTTTGTGTGCCTTTCGCACTTTCAGGCCCACCAGCAACTTGTTCATACGATGTTTACTGCTTTGGGAAGGTGATCCTTGAGCTAGTAACAGGCAATTTTGGTGTAAGTGGATCAAATGATGCTGGCTCCGAGGAGTGGCTGACGAACACAATAAATCGCATCAGCATCAGTGACAAGGATAGCATTACTAATATCATTGATCCTTTACTTGTCGTTGATGAGGACCATCTTGAAGAAGTATGGGCAGTGGCGATCGTCGCAAAGACGTGCCTAAACTCAAAGCCGTCAAGGCGCCCCTCTGCTCGCTACGTCTTGAAAGCCCTGGAGAATCCACTGAGGGTGGTCCGAGCAGGTTCCCGGTCCAACTCCGCAAGGCTCAGGAGCTCGTCATCCCGGAGCTCATGGCAGTCTGCTTTTCTTCAGGGCAATCGTTACCAGAGCTACGAGGTCATGTCGCCATCAGGGCGAATGCTTGATCGCAGAGGCTCAGTTCGGTCACATATTAGTGGGGGAGAAGCTTCCTCGTCCTTCAAGAGATCTTTGCGGGAGATTGCTCCGGACCCGCAAGTGCTGGACGAGGACGTCGCTGTGTAGAGAAAAGAGAAGATTTTATCCGGAATTTCTTTCAGGCGCTGGTGATTCTTGCTTACCTGTGTATAATTGTCATCGGATGTGCATGGCCGGTTCCTCAAGGTCAGAAGTGTGCATAAAGAGAGGCTAAGTTGTGGGTTTTCCTTCATTGGCACATGGAGATGGTACATGATGTTTTCAGAGTGCACATAGAGCAACAACATTCAGTATGTCACAATTAATTTCTTTTCACCAAATCACATTGATTTTTGACATAATCTGTACTAGTTAGTTTGATTAATTTGAGACACGGTTGCTCTGGGAGAAGGTTGAAAAAATAAGTCAATTTGAATTTATACTTTTATTTAAATTTAAATTCAAATGTGACCGTTTAGGCAGTTGTCCATGCCGGTTTACCTTGCCTTGTTTCTCTCTCTCTCTCTCTCTCTCTCTCTCTCTCTCTCTGTGTGTCAAAAAAAGAAGAAGCAGTTAAGCCCCAAACAGTTAAAAAAAAAACAGGATAGAGCTAAACCTCGCTCCACCTTCCACTCGTCTCCAATGGCCACCACCACTCTCTCACGCTCTCACATCCGCCTGCACCTCCCGCTCCACACCATCAACCCTTCCTACCCTCGCTGCTGCCGCCTCCTTCCCTCCTCCGCCATCTCATCGCGTCTCCAGAACCCCGCCACAACCACCGCCACCCACTATCCCATCCTCCCGCCCGCTCCATCCCCTTCCCTCCTCGTCGCCGAGGAGGCCTCCCTCGCCCCGCGCCGCACCCACCGGTTCCCGGGCTCTGTCGCGCCCCCGCGCATCCAGGACTCCCGGGACGACCTCGACGTCCCGGCCGACGATGACGTCCTGCGGCGTGCGCTCGAGGTGCGCCGCGCTGTGGCCACCGAGGCGCTCGTGGCCGCGCTCAGCGGCGGCAAGGCCGGGGGGCTCACCTACGTCAACAACCTCACTTCACGGATGGGCGCCTTCGTCGACCGCATCGTCGTCGGAGCCGCCGCCATGCGGCGCGACCGCCCCGAGCTCGCGCACCAGTCCTTCAACGCGCGGGCACGGACCTACATCCAGGAATCGGGCGTGGTCGAGCTGGTCAAGTAAACGTCGCAGCGTCTCCTTTCCTTTTCCTGTTCATTTCTTCTGTTTATTTCTTCTCAAGTACTGGGCACATGAACTGCAACAATGCAACTACCAGACACGAATGAAATTTTGTTTTTGTGTGAGCAAAAACTATAAATCTATAGGAGTTGTCATTTAACAGAAACAGACGGAAAAGAAAATCATATTCTAAGTTGGCCCATCTGATCTGAGCAAGAAGCTTGACCATTTCCCACCTAGCTGATTTCAAGACGGTGCATATTTTGTTAGGCTTGAAATGAAAGTGCCCTCATATCAGTGACCCACCATGACAATCACAAGCTTGGCTATAACACCCCTGTCAACAAGTTCCATTGTGATTATTTTCCAATCCTGCTGTTTAACCTCAGCAAGCTAAACTCAATCTTATTAAATTTTCTGTTCTATTTATCTTGCTGGACTTGAGCTGATTGATTTTTTTTCCAGTTTTAGTTGTCTAAACTGCATTTATTTGATGTATTTTCACACTGTTCTATGACTATACCTATTTAAACATTTCATTTGAACTGACATGATAAGTAACTGTGCAAAGTCCTAATCATGGCATTGTTCCTATTTGCTAGCAAACTCCTAAGTAATTCACAAATTCTGAAGTGGTGTACTTCATAATATGTACGGAAATAGTTTCCTCGCTAGTATTGAAACAATATATTCACTTCAGGTGGTTCAAGCACAACTCGTTGACATATCCCCAAATTGCGAAAGTAGTTTGCTCCTGTTCTGGTGATCTGGAGAAAGTGAGAAGGATGCTAAAGTGGTTGAGATCAATTCATGTGAAAGGAGAATTTTTGGGGCGTGTGCTTGGGAATGGTGAATCCCTTATGAGTCGCAGTTTTGAAGAATTGGAAGAGATTACTGGCTATCTGGAATGCTGTGGTGTTAGGAGAGACTGGATTGGTCACGTGGTCAGTAGATGTCCACAGCTATTGAATTTGTCCTTGGATGAGTTAGAGACACGAGTGCGATTTTATACAGATATGGGAATGAACGAGAATGACTTCGGCACTATGGTCTATGATTATCCAAAAGTTCTCGGATTTTTCAGCCTAGAAGAGATGAACAATAAGGTATTTACTGCGTATTAAGTTTTGCTCCATGCAATTTTTCTTTCTGCACCTTGCCCACTTGGAAGGATATTTGACACCATTTTTTCCTGCAATTTATTCCCTTTCTCTTACTATTACTATTATGCGAGAGTCAATTTAATCTTTAGATGATTGAAGATCGATTCATATTTTGTTAAAGAACATTGGTGGAGCAAAACTAAACTCACAGTTCCCTTTTTGGATAGGCATCAATGATTGCACAGTGTTGACCGCCATATGATTATAACCGATCTAAAACTGAACTACTGATGAACTAGTGAAAGTAAATTTCTTGTAATTCTTGGAGATATTGTCATATGACTTTGGATTAATGAAAATCTTGTCTTGACATGCTAAGTTGTCTCCCCTATAGCTAGTAGGTTGGTGGCTTGCACGCCCCACACATGTTTTGGCCTTGCTTGCTTGTGTGTCCATAATTCAATATAGGCGACCTAATGGCCTAAACATACCAATAGTCACCAAATTTATATCGGCTACTGAGGAGTATGCAATGATCTTCTTAAGATCGATCTGTCTTCAAGTCGTCAAGGAAGTATATTTTATAGCAATCGCGCCAAAATCTCGCTTCAGGAAACATGGTATTGAAAATCTTCGAAACAGGACTCGGTCGTAGGTGCCTCTACATGGGCTTCGGATACAAGTAAAGTATATAGGAAAAACTGAGTTCTTGAATTGAACATTTCAGTTTGTCATTGTTAATTCTATAGCAATGGTTGTTTGTACTTCATAATTAGAACAAATTCAGTGTTGAAAATAATGGCGTTCTGGCTCACAGGTTCAATATCTGAAAGAGTTTGGTTTGAGCACAGAAGAACTTGGAAAAATGCTGGCTTATAAGCCACAGCTCATAGCCTGCAGCATTGAAGACAGGTGGAAGCCACTTGTGAAGTACCTATATCATCTAAACATTTCACGGGATGGTATGAAGCGTATGTTGGTGGTCCAACCTACGATTTTCTGTCTTGATTTAGAGACAGTAATTGCTCCAAAGGTACCCCGTAAATAATTAGCACTATGCATGCATGTTTTGATGCTACTTGGGCACTCTTTTATGAGTTATTCACTGCAGGGTACTATGATTTGTTGGCCTGTTCACAAAATATATTATGATCTGTTAAACATGCTCTTTAACACTCTGATAGGAGTAACTGCCTTTTTTTTTTAACTCTTAGGAGTAATTACCTTTTGTATCTGAGAAAAGTGTACAAATTGGATTTCTAGTTCGGATGTATGGCTTGTTGACAGTTGACCCTTCTCATTTCTATCTGATCAATTCTTCCAGGTACGATTTCTACAGGATATTGGTGTGAGGAATGATGCAGTCGGCAATGTGCTTGTGAAGTTCCCCCCTGTACTAACTTATAGTCTGTACAGGAAGTTACGCCCAGTGGTTTGTTCTCGTATCATTTTATTTCACCATGTTTTACAATGCTTTCAGTAGGATAAGTGTAGGTACATCATAAGTGCAGTTAGTTTCAAATCTCATTAAGCCTTGTTGTGCTCTATTCCGCTCATGTGTCTTGAAACTGCAGGTTATATTCCTGAGGACAAAAGCTGGAGTAACAGAGGATGACATTGGGAAGGTGATTGCGTTGGATCCGCAGCTCATGGGCTGCAGCATCGCACACAAACTGGAAGCCAGCGTCAAGTACTTCCGGTCACTGGGCATCTACCACTTGGTGCTCGGCCAGATGGTTGCCGACTTCCCGACGCTTCTCCGGTACAATGTGGATGTTCTACGTCCAAAATACCAGTACCTCAGGCGTGTCATGGTACGGCCGCTGAAAGATCTTATCGAGTTTCCCCGGTGAGTGTACCGCATCTGTATCCTCTTCTGAGAAGAAGATGAGATGATACAGGCTGATGCTTCCCATCCTTGTGCCTTGCCAGGTTTTTCAGTTACTCTTTGGAGCATAGGATAGAGCCTCGGCACAAAGTTCTGGTGGCCAACAGGATAAACATGAAGCTGCGGTACATGCTGCCTGGTTCCGATGAGGAGTTTGCGCAGAGGGTGCAAGAGGCCGTCGAGAGGAGAGCGAGATTCGAAGCCGGAGAGGCTACTCTGGAGACGTCAGGTGCGCCCGAAACACCCAGCGTCAATGGAAACGGCCTAGCAGCAGCAGCAGTAGCATGTCAAGAGATGGAGGCAGATTAAGGCAGTACCTTGCAAGAAACAAGAATTCCATGTCCTTGACTTGTAGTACTAGTACATACGTGTACATATTCCTGTTCCACGTTTGTGGTTGGCTGTGCTCACTGTGAGCCTATTTGATCCTTCGTGACTCCAAAGTCCTAAGCCAAATCGACGGTGGATTCTGCTGGAGCCAGCGCGAGCACAAAATGCATAACTAAAATGTTTCACAAAAGAAAAGAAAAACATAACTAAGGTAGATCATCATCCCAGATCATAAGTATCTTTTTTTTTAGACAAACTCGCAAGCTTTATTAAGACGTCATTTACAGGGACGAAAAGAAGATCTCCGGGTTGGCCTAACCAAACATGGCGACCAACCCCTAAACTAAAACCATGCTTTGTGAGATTGTGAGCCTCCACATTCGAGGTTCTAAACTCATGACTAAAAATACTAATTCATTACAGAAATTCAAGATCATAAGTATCTGGTTCGGCATTAAAGCAGCTCATATAAAATTTCATTTACACCAAGGTACCAAGAAAGGGACAGGCTAGGCACTAGTATTTTCTTTTGTTTTATTTATTTATTTCTCATGAATTACACAGGATAGACAGGAAAAACAAGAACGAAATTCAGCTGAAACTCTCGGCTAGAGAACACCCACCGCATACTTTATTAACAACCGTAATTAAATCACAGAGCTGAGACGCATGAATCAGTATACTCGTGCTTTCGGTGGGAAAGACTCGATTTCATCATTCAATGTGTTCATATGGACTGGCCTGTATGCCAATCGTACCTTCTCATTCTCCCAGTACCTGTAAAACACAAGACAAATGGCATCAAGTTGCTGAATTTAGGACATCTCCAACGCTATACGTACGATGTACCGCCCCTAAATTTCCGGACACCACAGACGCGTCCAAATTCCCAGAAACCGGCACCAAACCGAGGGGAGGTTGCGAGCCCACCCAAAACCTCACTCGGAACTGCGTTTTTCTTACTCCCCCTTCCCTGCACTCTGTATTCACTCCCTCCTTGAGCGGCGGCTACCAACGTGCCCACTCCCTCCTTGAGCGGCGGCTACCAACGCCGCCGCTGTATCACACCCGCTGCCCCACCCACGCGCCTACCTGCCTTAAAGTGCGGCACCTTTCCACCCCTCGTCCATCCGCTGCCTAGGTACCGTCCGCCCTGTAGGTGCCGTCCATGGCGGACACCACGCCCGACAAGTGTTTGGCCAAATGCTATAGCCAAATTGTTGACAATTTTTTCCTTCCTTGGAAGCAAACACGATGGATTTGGAGTACTTCTACAACAACTTCAAGGATCCATCCTCGTTGAATGATGACGAATGGCGATGATGAGGGCGGTCCTTCCAGATGCAGAGCGTACGGAGGAGCATGTGCCGGGGAGCATGTTCTCAGTTTCAAAGGATCAGTCAAGGGCGAGTGTAGAATCAGAATAGGGCATGGGGGCATTTGATGCTGATGGACGACTACTTTCTCCCCAATGCCCTATTCGTAGACAATTTTCGCCGACGCTTTCAGATGCGGAAAAATATTTTTGATGGTCCCTACAATGGTGTTTGGGCCTATGATGACTACTTCATCTTGAAGGAGGCCGTTACCATTGTCTTCTCTGGTTATCAGAAGTCACGACTGCATTGAGGATGTTAGACTATGGCATGGCCGCAGATTCATTGGACAAGTGGCTTCGGATGTCTGAAAGCACATGCGAAGATGCCATGATCAGGTTTGCTACTGCAGTGGTCAAGATGTTTGGACCACAATATTTGAGAAAACAACTGTAGCAGACACCGAAAGGCTCATGGCACTCTCGGAAGCAAGAGGGTGGCCAGGTATGCTCGGATCCCTTGATTGCATGCACTGAAAATGGAAAAACTGCCTATATGTTAAAGAAGGGCAATATCAAGGTCATGTTAAGAAGCCTACCATCATTCTTAAAGCAGATGCATCACAAGACCTCTGAATTTGGCACTTTTTTTGGCATGCTTGGGTCTCACAATGACATCAATGTGTTGCAGCGGTCTCCTTTGCTTGCTAGGTTGACTGTGTGACAAGCTCCTCCATGCAACTATACCATCAATGGTCATGACTACAACATAGGCTACTATTTGATTGATTGTATCTATCATCGGTGGGCGACCTTTGTCAAGACCGTGTCTGAGCCAAACACTGAAAAAAATCTTGCTTTGTCCGAAGACACTACAAAGGATGAAGGCATTTGGAGTGCTCCAAGCCCGTTTTGCAGTTGTTCGTGGACCTGCTAAACAATGAGATCCAGAGACGTTGTGGGAGGTGTTGACTTGTTGTGTGATCATGCACCACATGATTGTGGAGGATGAGGGTGAAGGTCTGGAATTTGAGTGTTCTATGCAACTTACAGAGCAGAATTTGGCGACGTTTGGAAATTTTATCCAAATGCATCAACATATTCGCCATCGAGCAACTCATGAGCAACTTCGGAATGATCTGCTTGAGCATCTGTTGCGCTTAAAGGGGAGAACTAAACTAGAGAATATGTGTGAATAAGTTGGATTCAAGATTGAATTATTTTATTTGAAAACTTAATGTTTGGAATCATAGGGAAAAAACAAGGACGGACAAGGGCGGACGTTTGCCGCACAGGGTTGGGTGGCCGGCTCCCGTATCCGGGTATCCGGGTCCGCGGACGCATCCACGGAAGTTTGGTGTGTCCAGTTTGGTGGGGCCGCTGACGTTTATTGTGTCCGATTCGGGGTACATCGTTGGAGATTCCCTAAGTGGGTTTTACACCGAATTACACGCTACTATAATTTGTTTCACTCCACAAAATTGTTTGATGTAACCACATTAAGCCTAATAATGAAGAGAAGACAATCAAGATACTTACCCCAGTGAGTGCTTCATCCAACGCTCATCATCTCTTGTCTGTAAGCAACGAGGAGAAACAATTGCCGTTACTACATAGAAGCATGTGGGTGCAAGGAAGAAGAGAGAGTAAAACAAACAAGCCAAGTAGCAAACCGTGAAATCTTCACGAGCATGAGCTCCTCTGCTTTCCTTCCGAGCCTCTGCTGAATACATAGTTATGCATGCATTTATCAACAGATTTTCCAGCTCTATGGTTTCTATCAAGTCTGAATTCCTGCATAAACAAACGACAACAAAAATGGGTGGTTACTGCAGGAATACAAGTCAAACTGCTTCATACAATTCCTGCGAGAAATAACATATACCATATGAGGCTTCGGTCACTGATCTTCACGTCATGATAACTTTCCCATGCTTTGCTGATCAGTTGACAACCTAATAAACATATGGCCAATGAGAATTTTTTGATAAATGATAATTATAACCAAGAAAGTGGCTCTTCCTGCTTATGTATCTTTACTTATGTTGTTCTTGCTTCCTGCTTTTCATGCATAAATAGCTCTAAGAATTTCCCTTACCTCTCAAGGGTCTATGGTGAAAACAGATAACAGACACAGGATGGTGATTGTTCGAGAAAAAACACAGGATGGTGATGAACTCTACAAAGGATATGTTCAATACCTTCTTCAAGCGTTTCTTGTGTACGGAAAACTGCAGCATTATTTTGCATAATACGTTGCGTGTTGAGACGGATCTTGGAAGTTGGCAATGACCCATTTGCATTTCTCAGCTTGTCCAACCATGCTATAGTCTTCTCCCCTGCACCTTTTTCCAGAGGTTTCTGCTTGTCACCTGCAATATAGGTATAGTGAGTCAGAGCCAAGAAAGCAATGAGATACAGAACAAAACAAAGGAGCTTACCTGGTTTCGAAATCTCAGCTACCCTGTTTGCACAAGCTCTACCAAACACAACTATGTCAAGAAGTGAATTTGCACCCAAACGATTTGCACCATGAACAGACGCGCACGCTGCTTCTCCAGCAGCCATTAAACCAGGAATAACAGTATCTGGATTATCACCCTTGATATCCACAACCTAATAACATTTAAAACAGAACACCTATTAGGAGAACAGCAAATATGATCCATGATCATGTTTAATATGGTTACTTAAGACGAACCTCCCCATGGTAGTTTGTTGGGATCCCACCCATGTTGTAGTGAACGGTAGGCAAAACTGGAATGGGCTCCTTGGTGACGTCAACACCAGCAAAAATAGCAGCAGTTTCAGATATACCAGGAAGTCTTTCCTTGAGAACTTCAGGAGGCAGGTGGTTAAGATGCAAATAGATGTGATCCTTCAATGGCCCTGCGATAACCAGACAAAAGGATAAGGTTGACGTGAATAAGCCACACAATTTGGCAACTTTTCGAACATATAAAAAGATGACTAAGACTACTTACCAACACCACGTCCTTCTCTAATTTCCATTGTCATGGATCTTGAAACAACATCACGAGAAGCAAGATCCTTTGCAGTAGGAGCATATCGTTCCATGAAACGCTCACCTTCACTGTTCCTAAGAATACCACCCTCACCACGGGATCCTGAGAAAACCATGTGAGATCAACAAGGTAAACACAAGTTGTCAGAGAAGAGAAAAGGGGGCTTAACAGACAAGTACAACATGAACTCCAGAAATACATCATCCATAGATTAGAGGGTTTTATGATCAAGTTGCTTCCCTAATGATAACAACAGGGAGAAATAGTTGAATATATACAACCTTCAGTGATGAGGCATCCAGCACCATATATGCCTGTAGGATGGAACTGGACGAACTCAAGATCCTGCAATGCATATATCACACAAGCATAATCAAACAGGATAATGGAAGAGGAGGAACTTAAAAATTAGCATCAGCATTAGACAAAAACTAACTTGAAGAGGTAAACCAGCACGTGCAACCATGGCATTGCCATCTCCAGTACATGTGTGAGCTGAGGTTGCTGAGAAGTAGGCCCTGCCGTAACCCTACTTCCATAACCCAAAAATAATTTCACGGCTAAAGTAAGCAAGCACAAACAATTTATACCTACAAACGTAGAAATAATAATAATAATATTACCCCAGTGGCTAGAATTGTATTTGTTGCACGGAAACGGTGAAGCGTACCATCCTCCATGTTTAAGGCAATGACTCCCTGGCAGTTGCCTGAAATATCATTATGTGTTAATTACTAGTATTGACACCATGGAAAGCTCGAAAGAATCTTCATGAGTCCAATACAAAAGCTCCAGAAGCAGCAAGAAGAGTGCAAGCATGTCAATGTCGCTATGGAACAGAATAACAAAAGGAGGCAACAAACACTTAGGGAGAACTGTAACAAGCAGGCTTGGGTTCATGGGCAATGGCATAGAGAATAAAACAGACCATGTTAACACTTATGGACAAATCCCCTATAAGTCCATAACACATAAGCAACATTATGGTTAGCGCAACAAGAACACCACAAGCTCGGAAAACAAAAAATAATAATCAAACAATGCTTCGAATTCATAGACAGAACCATAACTAGAAAGTGTAATATGAAGTGCTCAACGTGTCTATGGGAAGTGGGTTAATTTATTACTCCCTTCGTTCTTAAATATTTGTCTTTTAGAGATTTCAAATGGACTACCACATACGGATGTATATAGACATATTTTAGAGTGTAGATTCACTCATTTTGCTCCGTATGTAGTCACTTGTTGAAATCTCTAGAAAGACAAATATTTAGGAACGGAGGGAGTACATCATAGCAACAATTTGAAACACATAAGATGAATATGATTGTTTCTAGATACGTATATCTTTGTAATATTCTGAAATTGGGATGTGTGGCTGCAGGGCAATACATGGGCTGGAACTTGCCCTGCCTGGTTTTGCGTTAGTTGCTTGCGCGATATGGATTGGTATGAATGCTATGGTCTTTGAATATTCGCCACCAGAAATAAGCTGATTATGAAGTCATATTTTGTTTGACTGGAGGAAGTTGGCTTCAATAACAATCATATTTGCAGTGGATCAAGCAATTGAAGATAGTGGAAGAACAATTGTTGTGGTCTAACAATCATATTGCAGTGGCTTTGTTAGCTTCGTTGGCTAGGAGTGTGCGTGGCCTCAGGACCGGTGTGGTAGTCGGAGTGGCGGCTCCGGAAGTCTCCTGCGCGTGGTGGTGGCTTTGGTCACTTGGGCGGCAGTGCCATCGACTAGCTGGTTCGTGGCCTCGGGGCCAATGTGGAAGTCGGAGTGGCGGCTCTGAAGATCTTCTGTGCGAAGGTGGTGTCTTTGGTCGCTAGGGCGACAGAGACATCGACTAGGCTGGTGCGCGGCCTCAGGGTCGGTGGGGTCATGGGAGCAGCGGCTCCGAAAACCGGTGTTGAGTGATAGGGTGTCGTCTCTTGTCACTTAGGTGGCAGTGTCGATGGCTCGGTTGGTGCGCAACCTCAGGGCTGGTGTGTGCACTTGTCGCAGATGTATCAGTTTTCTGCCAGATTTCCTTATAAACTGACCAATTCTCTTCTTAATGAAAAGGCAGAGCTCCTGCCGGTTGCTCGGAAAAAAAAGGCAAGCAGAGAAATTTCAGGTGTTCCTTCATTGCTGGTACTTCCACTGAGATGTTCCTTTTAGATCCTAGTGAGTTATTAAGTTCTAACAGATGTCTCTGTTGTACGTTGCCACAAGAAAAAAAAAGTTGAATCTAAGATGTCTGGCAGAGCAATTCATTTCAAATCGAAATAATTTTATCTAATTCAAATTGAATCTCGTGTGCTACCAGATATGAGGGGAGAAGATACATGACAATCTGAATAACATAGTTATCTTACCTTCATTGTCCATGAGAAGGTCTAGTGCAAAATATTCTACAAAAAACTGAGTGTTATGCTTCATGGCTTGACCATATAACGTGTGGAGCATAGCATGCCCTGTCCTGTCAGCAGCACATGCACATCGGTAGGCCTGTCCACCTGATGATAGCAGATAGTGGTAGGATGAGGAATAAGATACTATCAAGGTTTCCTTCTTACACTTAAGTTAGAAAGTACCTTTCCCGAAATCTAAACTCTGGCCTCCAAATGCACGTTGGTATATTTTTCCATCTTCAGTTCTTGAAAATGGCAATCCATAATTTTCAAGTTCTATAACAGCTTTTGGTGCTTCTCTGCACATATATTGGATAGAATCTTGATCACCTGAAAGTGGATAAGAATTGCATATTATAAAGAAATTTCAATGAGGTTTTGTAGGTTCTGTTAAAAACGAATGGGGTTTCACGCCAGTTGCTTAGAAAGATGTCAATTTGCATTAGCTCTCAAATTTCTATGATTATAACCTCTACGTATTTTCCCTAAAACATCAAAATTTGTGGAGTAGCTTACCAAGCCAGTCGCTTCCCTTGACCGTATCATACATATGCCACCTCCAGTCATCTTCGCTCATGTTTCCTAGAGCAGCATTTATGCCTCCCTGCATACATTCTTGCATGTTAGTGCATGCCCAAAGTCAAAAAAAACTTTAGACAATAACTCACAACTAAACAGGAAATCTAGCAGTTCATATTAATAGTGCAAAAGACACAAAGCCTGAAAGTGACCTTACACCTACATGGAAAATGCAACATTACAAGTCAAGCAAGCACAGTTCAGTGGCATAGTAGCACAGAAATTTGTCAGATAAAATACATGCTGACAAATTGAGAGTTTCGACATTACAAACTTAGGATGGTATGGCATCAATATGAATATTCCTTAACATAATAACCTTACAAGTCAAGGAAAGCACGCAAAAAGTCCTGAACAGCACATCTGCTTTAGCATGAAACACACATTGCTGAGAAATGCGAATGCTACGCCTAATTCAGGGATGGAAATAACAGGGTCACACATAATTCGCAGATTTTAAGACCACGTATCATTTAATTTTTGGACCAAACACAGCAGAACTTCGGCTTATTCTATACAAGACTTTATTCACTGCCTTACCTTGGTCACCCCTAACAAACTGTTAATTATGAAATCCAGCAGTCTGAGAACAGATGCTCCACTCCTCCTTGCGAACTGCAACAATATTGATCCAACCTAATGCTCAGGCTAGCATCAGCTTAGAACCACTTGGCTGCCTTTCACTCTTCTACTCTCTTCTCACTTGATTAGCATACTACAGGAGTACCGGAGAAAAATAAATAGCCCTACCAAATGGTAATTTATTGGCATGCGAGGGCAGTTCAACGGAGTTTGCCATGGGGATCGTCTATGCCTCGCAAGGTCACCACAATAAGGAAATCAAGTCAATGATCATCATGGGGGATTAGGAGCTGTGGCAGGAGAGAAACAACTGCACTTTCAGCGTGGTTATTGTGCCTGTCACCGGTATAGTCGCGGCGATCTTTGGCGTATGGCCGGCGCAAAATGTCCGGAGACCCCTTTCAGGGATCCGTCGTGAAAGATTGGGAACTCCTTCAGGCCTTTTCAGGGCCTTTTTATTTTTCTCTTACTGTTCTTTTACTTTCCTCCTTGGATCCACGGATCAGCCTGTTACTGCTTAATATATAAACCAGCGTTTTGCTGGATCGTTCAAAAAAAAAAATCACCCTATTCCCAAACTGACTAACCAACAGAAATTAGCACCAAACGGCACACGGAAAAAGAAACAGTTTCTGTCTTATATGTCTTACAGCGAATTTCATTTCATTAATTAAATATAATAACAGGATACACAGATACCCAGCGTTTGCGATGATAATTGTACTATACCTGAGCTGCGACGGTATGCGACCGCGTGGGGAAGAGCTTGGTGATGCAGGCGGTGTTGAAGCCGTGCTCCGAGAGCCCGATGGCCGCCCGGAGACCTGCGCCTCCTGCGCCCACTACCACCGCGTCATACGAGTGGTCCACCACCGTGTACGAGGACTGCAAATACTCACAGGCACAGAAGAACAATCAATCGTCGTGCATTCCTCGAACACTAAGCCATCTCATCGCATAGAAAACCAAGATTACTCTCTTTGTTTTTGCGAAAGGAAAACCAAGATTACTCGAAGAAAAGGGTAGAATTTCCACCTAAAAACCCCCAGCTCCGCGATCAACTATAAGAATACTCGAAAATTTCGGGGAAAACCACGTCGATCAGATGAAGCAGAAAGAAAGAGGGGATCGAGGGTACCGAGGTCGTGGAGAAGAGCCTAGAGGCTGAGGCCTTGGCCTTGGAGAGGCCGCGCGAGACGCAGCCGCGCCACATCTCGAGTAGATCTCAGGGCTCGCGAGTGTTAGGGGGTTTCGAGTGGCGCTGGCGGTGGCGCGCGCGGAGAGAGGTGGCGGTGGCGGTGGCCAAGAGAGAAGACGAAGGGGAGATCGTTTATTGCAGGGGTTTAGATGACGGTTTTGCACTTGCGGCTGGTAACTTTTACGATACTGCCACTGCTTTATTTCCCTTCTTCCATTTTCTTCTGTTTGGGTATCGTTTTAAAATATCATTTTAAAATACATTTACTATTAGAACAGTAAAATGCTAATGTTTCGCATCATCTGGTATTAGATCGTTTAAAATAAAATCAAACGGCTGATAACGCTGCTTCTTCCTCTTCTTACTCTTGTTCATTCCTTCATGTGACCCCCCCCCCTCCCCCTCAATATTGCCGCCCCCGCCAAGCGGTGCCATGTCCGTCTCGCCACCCGACCATGCTTGATCTGCTTCCTATGTCCGTCCAGAGCCCTACCCAACTCTCGGCGACTGCACCCCGCATTGCACCCACACCATCACTCTGGATTGTGGATTTTCCATACTTTCATGTAGCTGCACCTTCTATTTAGGTCATCCAATCTGCATCAAGATCTGTGTTAATTATCTTTCTATAGAAATTTCTCCCTTTTGTTTTTTGTTTCCTCCAAGTAAGAAAACATCTAACCTTGAAACTTTGCAGGTTAACGATATACAAATGCCACTATGTGTATAAAATGATTTTTTTATGAAACATAAAATTGTCAAATTTCACATTTCAAATGAGTTGCATCATTTCTAAAATAATCGGTTCCGCATGAAAGCCTGGAAAAAAATATGCACATGGTAGTATTTGTGTGATATTGATCTACAAAGTTTCGGGTTCTAATGTTTTTCCATGTACATGAAAAAAGAAGTTTGCCCATGTAAACTCTGATGCAAATCAATCTACTTCTTGTCCTCCATCGGCACGCCGCGACATCCCCATCTCCGGCCAAGTCCATGCTAATCATAGTGTGAGAGGCCCTGGCCTCCTCGTCTTTGATTCGGCGCCACGTCTTCTCTAAATCAACTGATGCCGAAACTAATCCCAGGAAAATGAGATTTAGCGTGGATGAGAATGGTCTCAGAGTGTTAATGTAATTTTAATTATGTTTGATGTATTTTGTACTTTCGGTGAATTTTGATATTTCCTCCAACCCATATTACTTATCGCTCAGACGAGTGAGTAATTATTCGCAAAAATAAAGAATAAAATTTGGGCCATTTTTGCAAAAAAGAAAAAAGAGAATGGTGAAGGGTGAATCCGTAATCCGGTGAGGGCATGTCCAATGCTAGAATGGTGAAGGCGTCATCTCAACGGATTTTGATGGTGCCCTATTTAAAGTGAATGCAGCCGTCTCTAAAGCATAACCCAGAAAGATAGCGGTAAATTAGTAAGAGACATCATAGATCACACCATATCTAATAAAGTACGGTTATGACGTTCGGACACACCATTTCACTGTGGTGTTTTAGGTAGCGTTAATTGTGAAACTATCCCATGTTGTTTCAAATGAAGACCAAACTCGTAACTCAAATATTCTCCTCCACGATCAGATTGTAGAAAATTTATTTTCTTGTTACGATGATTTTTCACTTCACTCTGAAATTCTTTGAACTTTTCAAACGTTTCAGACTTATGTTTCATCAAGTTATATAACCATGTCTGCTCAAATCATCTGTGAAGGTAAGAAAATAACGATACCCGCCACGAGGCTCAACACTCATTGGACCACATACATCAGTATGTATTATTTCCAATAAGTCAGTAGCTCGTTCCATGATACGTCTCCAACGTATCTATAATTTTTGATTGTTCCATGCTATTGTATTATCCGTTTTGGATGTTTATGGGCTTTACTTTACACTTTTATATCATTTTTGGGACTAACCTACTAACCGGAGGCCCAACCCGAATTGCTGTATTTTTTGCCTATTTCAGTGTTTCGAAGAAAAGGACTATCAAATGGAGTCCAAACGGAATGAAACCTTCAGGAGCGATCTTTTTGGAACAAACGCAATCCAGGAGACTTGGAGTGGACGTCAAGAAGCAATCGAGGCGACCACGAGGGTGCCTGGCGCGCCCTAGGGGGGTGGGCGCGCCCCCCACCCTCGTGGGCCCCTCGTGGCTCCCCTGACCGACTTCTTTTGCCTATATATACTTGCATACCCTAAAAACACCGAGGAGCACCACAAAACCCTATTTCCACCGCCGCAACCTTCTGTACCCGTGAGATCCCATCTTGGAGCCTTTTCTGGCGCTCCGCCGGAGGGGGAATCGATCACGGAAGGCTTCTACATCATCGCCAAGGCCTCTCCAATTAGTTGTGAGTAGTTTACCACAGACCTTTGAGTCCATAGTTATTAGCTAGATGGCTTCTTCTCTCTCTCTCTCTTTGAATCTCAATACAATGTTCTCCTTGATCTTCTTGGAGATCTATTCGATGTAACTCTTTTTGCAGTGTGTTTGTAGACATCCGATGAATTGTGGGTTTATGATCAAGTTTATCTATGAGAAATATTTGAATCTCCTCTGAATTCTTTTATGTATGATTGGTTATCTTTGCAAGTCTCTTCGAATTATCAGTTTGGTGTGGTGCTTCACCTTTATTTGCCTCGGAATGCTTAGTGATTTTATAATTGTTGAAACTCCTTCGGGCCCGATGCCCGAGCACTTTAATCCGCAGTTTGGAACCTTTGGATTTATCTGAACTTGGTTTATCTTTGAATATGTTGTGTTTGTCTTCGGGTGGAAATTGTTCTTCACTCGGATTGGTTCTTGTACTTTTGATGGAGCTTCTGAGGAAGAGGCTGCAGTCAACCTGTTGGACGAGGCCTGAGCAGCATTGATCAGCTCATCAGCGAGGCACTCAACAATGGTCTTGATGTTTCTAAAAGCAGCTCACTTTGGCACCAGCTGTTGGATGAGCCTTTGGCAGCATTGATCGACTCATCGGCGAGGCACTCAGCAATGGTCATGACATTCCTGAGAGTGGTTCGCCTTGGCAACACGCACAATCTCATCCTTCTTCTTGACGGTGCAGCCCCGGGGAGGGGGTCGAGGTCGACCTGCACCACTCGGTAGGATTTTTAAGCTTAGGTGAGTACTGGACTGTAGCTAAGCCCCCGAGTGGGAGGATTGCTCACCACTCGGTAGGATTTTTCAAACTTAGGCGAGTACTGGACTGCAGCTAAGCCCCCGAGTGTGAGGATTGCTCACTACTCGGTAGGATTTTTCATACTTAGGCGAGTACGGGACTGCAGCTAAGCCACTGAGTGAGAGGATTGCTCACCACTCGGTAGGATTTCCAAAACTTAGGCGAGTTCTGGACTGCAGCTAAGCCTCCGAGTGAGAGGATTGCTCACCACTCGGTAGGATTTTTTAAACTTAGGCGAGTACTGGACTGCAGCTAATCCCCCGAGTGTGAGGATTGCTCGCCACTCGGTAGGATTTTTCAAACTTAGGTGAGTACTGGACTGCAGCTAAGTCCCTGAGTGTGAGGATTGCTCGCCACTCGGTAGGATTTTTCAAACTTAGGCGAGTACTGGACTGCAGCTAAGCCTCCAAGTGTGAGGATTGCTCGCCACTCGGTAGGATTTTTCGAACATAGGCGAGTACTGGACTGCAACTAAGCCTCCGAGTGAGAGGATTGCTCACCACTCGGTAGGATTTTTCAAACTTAGGCGAGTACTGGACTGCAGCTAAGCCCCCGAATGTGAGGATTGCTCGCCACTCGCTAGGATTTTTCAAACTTAGGCGAGTACTGGACTATAGCTAAGCCTCCGAGTGAGAGGATTGCTCACCACTCGGTAGGATTTTTCAAACTTAATTAGGCGAGTACTAGACTGCAGCTAAGCCCCCGAGTGTGAGGCTTGCTCACCACTCGGTAGGATTTTTTTAAACTTAGGCGAGCACTGGACTACAGCTAAGCCCCGAGTGTGAGGCTTACTCACCACTCGGTAGGATTTTTTAAACTTAGGCGAGTATTGGACTGCAGAGCCCCCGAGTGGGAGGATCGCTCACCACTCGGTAGGATTTTTCAAACTTAGGCGAGTACTGGACTGCAGCTAAACCCCCAAGTGGGAGGATCGCTCACCACTCGGTAGGATTTTTTAAACTTAGGCGAGTACTGGACTGCAACTAAGCCCCCGAGTGTGAGGCTTTCTCACCACTTGGTAGGATTTTTCTTTTCAACTTAGGCGAAACGGATTCGCAGCTAAGCCCCCGAGTGAGAGGCTTGCTCACCACTCGGTAGGATTTTTCTTTTCAACTTAGGCGAAACGGATTCGTGACTAAGGCACCCACTGGGGGATTTAGAACATGTAAAAAATGAACGACAATCATTCGGAAGACTGTAAAATCATGTCTTTGATAATCAAACTAAAAGGTATTTCTTATTACATCTCAACAGTCTGAATGCTTAAGAAGAAAAGGGGCAGAGCAGTTCCGCATTCCAAGCGCGTGGCTCGTCTTTATTCTGTTCGACATTGAAAAGACGATATGCTCCGTTGTGGAGCACTTTGGTGACGACGAAGGGGCCTTCCCAAGCAGGAGCGAGCTTGTGTGGTTTCTACTAGTCCACTCGAAGAACCAAGTCTCCCTCCTGAAATGCCCGACCCCTTACGTTTCTGGCATGGAATCGACGCAGGTCTTGCTGATAAATGGTTGATCGAATCAAGGCCATCTCTCTTTCCTCTTCCAGGAGATCGACTGCATCTTGCCGAGCCTGTTTTGCTTCTTCTTCTGAGAAAAGTTCGACTCGGGGTGCATTGTGAAGCAAATCACTCAGGAGCACAGCTTCAGCTCCATAGACTAAGAAGAATGGAGTTCGTCCAGTCGATCGATTAGGGGTTGTCCTCAGTCCCCAAAGTACTGATGGAAGTTCATCGACCCAGGCACCTGCTGCATGCTTGAGGTCACGCATCAATCGGGGTTTCAGTCCTTTGAGAATCAATCCATTTGCTCTTTGAGCCTGCCCATTTGACTGAGGATGGGCGACTGAAGCATAGTCGACCCTCGTGCCTTGAGAAGCACAAAAGGCTCTGAACTCGTGAGAATCGAAGTTCGACCCATTATTAGTGATGATGCTGTGCGGAACACCATATCTGAATGTCAATTCTCTGATGAAACTTACAGCTATACTTGCTTCAAGGTTTTTAATGGGCTTGGCTTCAATCCATTTGGTAAACTTGTCGATTGCTACCAGCACATGGGTAAATCCACTCCTGCCAGTCCTCAGAGGTCCAACCATATCCAATCCCCAGACAGCGAAAGGCTAGACGAGTGGAATAGTCTTCAGAGCTGACGCGGGTTTATGGGACATGTTGGAGTAAAACTGACAGCCTTCACACTTGTCTATACTATTTCTTTCGCCATCTCGTTGGCGTGTGGCCAGTAAAATCCGGCTCGATATGCTTTGGCCACGATGGACCGAGAGGACGTATGGTGACCACAGGTCCCTGAGTGAATATCATTGAGGATCATTCGGCCTTCTTCTGGCGTGATGCATTTCTAGCAGACTCCAGTTACACTTTCTCTGAACAACTGACCTTTTATCACAGTAAAGGCTTTAGATCATCGGACGATCTGCCAAGTGTCTTCTTCATCCTCTAGAAGTTCTTTCCTAAGAATGTACGCAATGTATGGCACTGTCCAGTCAGGAGTGACGACCAAAACCTCCATGACTAAGTCGACTACGGCTGGGATTTCAACTTCAGTCGGATCTGTGGCACTCTTAGGCTGTGGGGGCTCTTTAGTGAAAGGATCTTTCTGAACTGAAGGTGAGTGAATATGCTCCAAAAACACATTGCTGGGAATGGTCTCTCCCTTGGATCCTATCTTTGCCAATTCATCTGCAGCTTGATTTTTCAGTCGGGGTATATGGTGAATCTCCAACCCTTCAAACTTCTTTTCCAACTTTCTTACTGCGTTGCAATAACCAGTCATAGTCGGGCTCCTGACATCCTACTCTTTCATCACTTGATTAACCACAAAATCCGAGTCACCGTAGACCATAAGGCGACGGACGCCGAGTGAAATGGCCATACACAACCCGTATAAAGTGCTTCATATTCAGCTTCATTGTTGGAGGAATCAAAATGAATCTGGAGAACATAGCTAAGCTTGTCTCCACGGGGATACCAAGATTACCCCAAAGACCGAACCATTCAAAGATCTTGGAGCCATCAAGAACATGGTCCAATGCTCCGAGTAAACTTGAGTCGGCAGTTGCTGCTCAATCCACTCGGTAAGGAAATCTGCAATTGCTTGGGACTTGATAGCTTTCTTTGCCTCAAACTTGATATCCAATGGAAGGAGTTCAATCGCCCATTTGGCCACTCGACCAGTTGCATCTCTATTGTTCAGAATTTCAGATAATGGTGCATCGCTGACGACTGTAATGGAGTGATCAGAGAAATAGTGTGCAACCTTCTTCATGGTCATGTAGATTCCATACACAAGCTTCTGATAATGTGGATATCTCTGCTTGGATGGAGTCAAAACTTCAGAGAGATAATACAATGGGCACTGAACTTTATAAGCTTTTCCTTCTTCTTCCCGCCGACCGTGAGTATCAGATCGACAACTTGTCCAAAGGGCTGCAATGTAAAGCAGTAAAGTCTCTTTGCTGATTGGCGCAGCAAGCACCGGCTAGGTGGAAAGCAGGGTTTTGAGGTCTGCAAACGCTGTGTCAGCTTCATCAGTCCACTCGAACTTATCAGATTTCTTCATCAACCGGTAAAGAGGTAAAGCCTTTTCACCGAGACGAGAGATGAATCGACTCAAGGCGGCCAAACAACCAGTAAGCTTCTGAACGTCATGCACACGCACAGGGCGTTTCATTCGGAGGATGGCACCAACTTTTTCTGAGTTCGCGTTGATCCCTCGTTCAGAAACGAGGAAACCGAGTAACTTTCCACCTGGGACTCCGAATGTGCACTTCGACGGATTAAGCTTGATATCGTACCTTCTTAGGTCGGCAAAGGTTTCTGCGAGGTCGGTTAGCAAGTCGGAACCTTTACGCAACTTGACCACAATGTCATCCATATATGCTTCCACATTCCGACTGATTTGAGTGAGTAGGCACTTCTGAATCATCCTCATGAATGTGGAGACGGCATTTTTGAGACCAAATGGCATGGTGACATAGCAAAAGCACCCGAAAGGGGTGATGAAAGTTGTTTTTATTTCATCGGGACCATACAGTCGGATCTGATGACCACGACCGTTGTGGGCTCTGAGGAGCGGCGAGGAGTCCTGCTCGATCAGTAAAGGCATCTTTCCTAGGATTCCACCTTCTGGCCAAATCAGCTTATCTGGTGTGCACCGATGCACTTCTGTTCACATCTGATTTGTCTCTTTGTCCGGCTGCAGGTCAACACCTTTGACTCTCCTCCGGTGGCGATCTTCTACTCTTTGTTTTGCGGGGAGGTGGCAATCTTCTACTGCATAATTGTTATCTTTTTTTGGCCAACTAACCTCCTGCAGCTTGGGAGCAAGCCGACCTGGCTACTTTGAATGGCCTGTAATTTTTCTCCGTTCAAGGCTCCCAAGCCATTGTCAGTAATGACATCTAATGGTTGCTTCTTAATTCCTCATCCTAGATTTACTATGGGAACCTGTCTATCAGACTATATATTAATCTATCTCATCAGAAATGTGCCTCGAGGATGGTCTATTTTAATCATTGATATGATGAAGAGCGTGTTCCTACAAACAACAATATCAAGAGGTTCACAGTGAGACATTGACACGTTGCTCCAACGTATCTCTGGCTGCATTTGATGAGATTTTCAATGACATGCTGGGTTTTTGTAGAGAAGTGACATGATGATATTGGGGGAGTTGGAGGGTCCCTGAGCTTGGTCTGAATATTTGGCACAAAGCACACCGAGTGATGTCCGCTTCTCCAACAACAAACTATTAATGATTAAGGGTGATATCTTGGATTTCTTGGCGGAAGTAGTTACACAATAAAGAACTACCAAGGTATGAATGATATGAACATTTGTCATTAGTTAAGCTTAATATAGACAACGCCATTTTGCAATATATCGGCAGGCCAACGCATTGCCAATGCATTTATCAACCACATTATACTATATTTAAAAAAATTCACATCATTCTATCAAAGGTTCAAGTAAACCTATATTTGTATATTTGTTTCAGTGATTTCACCAATTACTTGCTTCATAAATCCTCCTCCTAAGCAATGCTACAAATTCCCGTGACAACACGCGGGGTATCATCTAGTTATGCAAAAAGTTTCAACATTATATCATGCTCTGACTTTTCTAGGGAATTTTTGCAACAGCGGTAACTTTCTGTTTTCAAACAGCAACATGTATACTAGCAAAATAAGCATGGCAAAGGCTATCCTTGACATTTTTATTGAAAATAAAGATGCAAAACATTATTATAAATATGATGAGACTCGACTAGACGGCGAGTCGTTCGTAGGTCCAATCTTTCACGGTACTCAATGAATTAGCAAGAACGTCGACGACAATCATCGCACCAGCAGCAGCGTAAGTAGAAGTAGTAAGTACGGCTCTTCGGATCAAGCAAAAACCCAAGAAGACCAAAAAACAAAAAATAAACTTGCGCAAGAATTCGACTAGATCAAATCCTACACGTAGCAGCTCTGAAATCCCTTACGGATCAGCAAACACAAGGATTTTTGGTGCATCCCATCGTGATGCATTTTCTGGCATTTTATTCAACTAATAACTCCCCCGTACAAAGGTCTGAGCCTGCCTGTTATATTGGCGACGCGCATAAGCAAAACTATGGAAACAAACCAAGCTACAATCGGACTCTTATCTTTTTCCTATTCAAACTAATCAAGATTAAACTAAGTAAGTATCCGACAAGTTGATCACAAAAGTCCAAAGTGGACTAGTACTCCTGACCCTTCAAACTACGTAGTAATACTAGGAAATAACACGCTGGACACTTGACCATAATTCATAAATAGCACGCACAAGTATTATGCTACGTAACGTGGAGGTGTTCTGAAGGTCGGCTTAATATCCTCCGGCTTATGATCTGACAATGGAATTGGCATCCGTATTTTTCCAATAAAGAAAAACTCTTCTGCCATGGTCTTCTTAGTTGGTGCCATCAGCAACTCCTTCTGAACATGTGCAGGTTGGATTATTATTTCACGTGAAATATTGTTTTCTTTTGCACCCATGGCCACATCATCCCCTCCCCCTTGAATCGAAACCGTCCTCGGTTTTAATATAGTTTTCCCAAATTTCTTACGTAGTGAAACATTGTCATCCACCTTGATTGCATCACAAACATTGGTTGCAGAACACATCGCTTCCAAAGATCCCAAAATGAATAAGTGTTTGTCTGACCTTCATGTGTAGCACTATGATCATACTGCCATGGTCTCCCCAGTAACAAGTGGCATGCATCCATTGGTATGATATCACATATCACCATATCTGTATAGTCGCCAACTGAGAATTTAACACGTACCTTATGAGTGACCTTGAGCTTTCCGGTATGGTACAACCACTCGACACAGTGGGGTTGTGGGTGCTTCCATGCCGGCAACCCCAAAGCATTAACTAATCCTTTGCTCACTGCATTCGTGTAGCTTCCACCATCTATTATTAGCTTGCAATTGGTGTTGTTGATCTTACACTCGGACTAAAAAATATTCCATCGCTGCCCCTTATCCTCAATACGGTCTTCTTTCACTCGTTGCACCATTAATGATGAGTATGCTTCTGCGGCTTCAAAACTCGCAGTCACTTTTTCATCATCTTCAGATTTCTGACTAGATGTATCAATACTTTTCTCCATCACTCGCGGACATGTATCCTTCTTCTGTGAGGAGTACTCTCCTCTCATTAGGGCACTCAAACTTCTTATGCCCCCTGCCACCACACTTAAAGCACACAATATCACTAGTACGAGAGTTAGAAGCACGAGACGATTCAACCTTGGATGGAGATAGCTCTTTGGTAGCCAACTTATAATCAGATTTGAAACCACTATTACCACCACCCTCTTTATGAAAATTACGTCGCATCGAGTTTGATGAATTATCATGACCGGCACGACGCTTTACTTGCTGCTCCGCTCGAATGGCATGGTGTAATAATCCTTGTAATCCACTATATTCTACCATATCGACACGATCGCGTACCTCTGATTTCAGACTATGCATGAATCGTGCCATTGTAGCCTCTTCTTGCTCCTCCACCCCTGTACGAATCAATAATATTTCCATCTCCTTATAATACTCCTCAACACTAGAGTTACCTTGTCGAAGCTGCTGCAAGCGTGTGTACAAGGTCCTAGTGAAGTGCTTCGGAACAAAGCGTCTCTTCATGATACTCTTCATCTGATTCCAAGACTCCGGGCGTCCTCCCGCGCGATAGAGTTGGTTCCACCATATTAAAGCATAGCCCGTGAACTCAATAGATGCAGCACGAACCTTTTTCTCCTTGGTGTACCGCTGTCCATCAAAAATCTGATCCACGCGCATCTCCCACTCCAAATAATCATCTGGATTGTCTCTGCCGCTAAACGACGGTATGGAAATTTTAATTCTTCCAATACAATCATCTTCGTAGGCGCGCCGCGGACGTTCATGTCCTCCCCCATGGTGTACGCCACCTCCATGATGGTTATAAGCACGCCACACATGCTCATAATAGCTACCAGCCCCCTCAGACTGATGGTCTTGATGCTCACCATTGTTGCGAACTTGTTCGCCTACCCGTTGTCCAGATAATTGCCGATGACGACGCGGTGCAGAAGACCCATCACTAGTGGGTGAACGTGGTCTCAATCGATGAACGGCCTCAATCAAATCAGCAATCTTTTTTCCTAGACTTTCCTCAACCTTGTCGATGCGCCTCCCCACTAGATTCAGCACATAATCACGAGTTGCCTCCAATCCTAGCATGATAGCCGGCGCAACACTCGGATCATAGGTGGGCAAGGGCAGCTCGTCTTCCACATCTCCTTCATGTGCACCATGCACACTTGAATTTGATTTCTGTGAATTCACCATTGTAGCAACTCAAGTAGATCAACTGAAGAACCAGAGAGAGAAAAAAATTTGTACCGTGATCAACCTTGCTCTGAATACCACTTGATGAGACCCAACTAGACGGCGAGTTGTTCGTAGGTCCAATCTTTCACGGTACTCAATGAATTAGCAAGAACGTCGACGACAATCGTCGCACCGGCAGCAGCGTAAGTAGAAGTAGTAAGTACGGCTCTTCGGATCAAGCAAAAACGCAAGAAGACCAAAGAACAAAAAAAAATTGTGCAAGAATTCGACTGGATCAAATCCTACGCGTAGCAGCTCTGAAATCCCTCACGGATTAGCAAACACAAGGATTTTTGGTGCATCCCATCGTGATGCGTTTTCTGGTATTTTATTCAACTAATAACTCCCCCGTACAAAGGCCTGAGCATGCATGTTATATAGGCGATGCGCATAAGCAAAACTATGGAAACAAACCAAACTACAATCGGACTCTTATCCTTTTCCTATTCAAACTAATCAAGATTAAACTAATTAAGTATCTGCAAGTTGATCACAAAAGTCCAAAGTGGACTAGTACTCCTGACCCTTCAAACTACATAGTACTACTAGGAAATAACACGATCCTAAGGCTCAGTTATGGAGTCCGTCCCTATAGGGTGACGGTTGGTGCCTCTGTCTGGCGACTCCGAAGGCGATCGCGATCTGGCGAGGTGGGAACCCTAGTTTCTTCCTCGTTCCTCCGCCGTCGTCTCGCTGCGGGTCTCGTGGAGGTCCGTCTCAGTCCCGTCCCATCCACAAAAGCCTTCCACGTGCTCCCTAGGGCGCGGGGTCGTAAAACACCCAAACCCTAGGAGGAGAAAGGGGAGGCATGGAGGGGGTCGCTGGGTTGATGAAGGGGCTGAAGCTTTCCGATGAGGAGAAGAAAGGGGTGAGGATCAGGATCCCGACCAAGGAGAAGGGCAAGGAGGGGTTGGTTCAGGCGGTGGGGAAGGTGATGTCTGAGAAGCTCGCGCATCCGGATGCGATCTGCCTCACGCTGGGGAAGATCTGGTGTCCAATCAAAGGTATTGGGTGCATGGAGATTGGGGTCAACCAGTTCTTGTTTACTTTTCACCAGGAGACGGGGAAGAGGAAGGCTCTGGAGAATGGCCCATGGATGTTTGACAAGGAACTGGTGGTGGTGGAGGATTATGTGCCTAGTAAGAGGCCGGAGGACTATGAATTCAATATTATTCCGATCTGGATTACGGTTTTTGACCTACCGCTGGGCATGATGAATGAGGAAGCTGCTGAGGAGATTGGGAAACTTGTAGGTCGTTTTGAGGAGGCAGATACTGGAGCTGATGGGAACGCGATAGGCAAATTTTTGAGGATCAAAGTGCGAATGAGGATTGATAAACCGATTATGCGAGGTTTTACGTTGTGCGAAGAGGCGGTGGGGGACGAAGCGCAGGATAAACAGATGGTAGTTGTGGGGGAAGAAGATGAAGGGGAGGAGAAGGGGTGGTGTAGGTTTGAATACGAATATCTTCCGGATTTCTGCTATACATGTGGAGTGATCGGCCATGGGGAGAAGGAGTGCGCGAATCCAGGAGGGAAGGGAGGGAAGAAGCAGTTCGGGAGATGGCTTAAGGCTGATATGGGCCAGAGAAGGGTTTTTGCTGAGGAGGGGCTGTGGAGGAATGCCTACCGGAGCTCGGGGCGGGGTCGGGGTTTTGGGTTCAGCAAGACTGGAGATAGGTCAGGGAGCGGCAGTGATAGCCTATCTTGGCGTAAGAGTGACTCACAGTCTAGAGATGGTGTTAGGGAAGCTAAGGAGAAGGGGGAGGAGGTGACTAGCCCGATCAAGAATTCCACCGTTCCGTCGAGAGGGGGAGCACCGAAGAAACTGGTTTTCCAGGACGGGGGCACGGCCACAAAAGCGGGCGAGTTGGGGAATAGAAGTGCAGGTGGAGGGAAGGCAGAGGTCGCTTAGGCAAAGGAGGGAGGAGGAAAGGCTCACACTGTAGAGGTTGGAGCCAGCAGCAGGAACCCGGATGGCAAGAGATACAAAAAGAAAGGTAGGGATAAGCTGCGGCCGGAGGGCAATACTGTGTTGGAGGCGGTGGTAGGCCAGAAGCGGGGAGGGTCGGATGATGATCAAGAGAGAGTGAGTAAGAAGGGAAGGGAGGAGGGAGAGGAAGACAAGGAGGGGGGAAGTCAGCTGGTTCGGCGGGAGGGAGCCCAAGATCTATTATCGGCCGGGTTGCAAGTGCAACCCCGCCGGGAACAATGAAAATCATCGGTTGGAACTGCCGGGGACTCGGGAACGGCCCGGCAGTTCGCAGTCTCCTCGATTTGGGGAGAGAGGAGGATCCTGACATAGTGTTCTTGGCGGAGACAAAGCTGACGGAGAAGGAACTGGAGAGGTTTAGGTGGTCTTTGGGTCTAGCTCACTTGATTGTGTCGAACCCGGAGGGGAGGAGTACAGGAGTCGCTCTCTTTTGGAGAAGGGGAGTTGATGTGACGTTGCGATCGTTTGGAAGAAGGCATATTGATGCAGATGTGCAGGGGAATGGTAGGGTTTGGCGTTTGACGGGGATTTATGGGGAGTCGGAAGCGGAGAGGAAAGTGGAGACGTGGAGAGTGATGAAGCTGCTTGCTCAACAGCATTAAGCAGGGAGGCCGTGGCTGTGTTTGGGTGACTTTAATGAAATCTTGTCATCGGATGAAAAAATTGGGGGAGTAGTCAGACCGCAGCGGCATATGGATCGGTTTCGGGAAGCTTTGGAGGTATGTGAGTTAGGTGATATTGGGTTTGAGGGGGACAAATACACGTGGAGGAACCACAGTAAGCACATCGATTCATACATATGTGAGAGGTTGGACAGGGCCACGGCTAATGCTGTCTGGTGTGAATGGTTCCAAGATTTCACCGTCATAAATGGTGCCCCGAGACACTCTGATCATCGACCGGTCATTGTTAACACCCAGGGTGGTAGGAGGAGGGCGGAGGGGGGTGATCGGGGTTTTCGCTTTCAAGCTTGGTGGTTGAAGGAGGAGGGCTGTAGCGAGGAGGTGCAAGGGGCATGGGAGCAGGGCTGTCGGGAGGGAAGTGGAGATGTGGCATCGGCGATGAGGTGTGTGGCCGGGAGGATGAGAAGGTGGGGCAAAGAAGTTGCAGGGGAGCTGGAGAGTCGCCTCAAGCAAGCTCGACGGAGCCTGGAAAGTTGCATGAGGGCTCCGGTGTCCGAGGAGAAAATAAGAGAAGAAGCGCGACTGAGGTGCGTTGTGGAGGATTTGGAGGACAAGAAGAACACCAAGGCCAGACAGCTTTCACATGTGACGTGGCTGAGAGATGGCAACAAGTGCACGCGTTATTTCATGGAAGTGGCGTCGGCGAAGAAGAAAGCAAACAGAATAAGGATGCTCAGGAGGGAGGATGGGACAGAGGTGAAGGAAGGAGAGGGGTTGAATAACTATGTTCTCTCTTATTTTCAGGAACTATTTATGGCTACTAATGCACACCGCATGGAGGAGCTTCTGTCAAAGGTGCAACCGCGGGTGACCGCAGCCATGAATGTCGTCCTTGGAGCGGATGTAACCAGAGAGGAGGTGAAAGATGCACTTGATCACATTGGGGACCTTAGGGCTCCGGGCCCTGATGGTATGCCGTCGATTGTATACAAGAAACATTGGCACTTTATGGGTGACAAGGTGGTAGACGAGGTGATTTCGGTCCTGAAGGGAGGCCCTATGCCGGAAGGGTGGAATGATACTGTCGTCGTGCTCATCCCAAAAGTGAAAGACCCGAGGAGGATAAAGGACCTAAGACCCATCAGCCTCTGTAATGTTGTGTACAAGTTGTGCTCAAAGGTGATTGCCAATAGATTAAAGCTTGTGCTCCCGGAGATCATATCGGATAACCAAAGTGCGTTCGTCCCGGGGCGCCTCATCACTGACAACGTGCTTATTGCATATGAGCTCACACACGCGCTGTTGAATAAGAGAAGAGGGGGAGAGGGCATTGCAGCGGTTAAGGCGGACATGAGCAAAGCGTATGATAGAGATGAATGGGGCTTTCTGCGTGCTATGCTTCTCAGGCTGGGGTTTGAAATTAGATGGGTCGATCTGGTGATGAACTGTGTTACCAGTGAGCGCTATCAGATCAAGATAAATGGTGAGCTTACGGAGCAGTTCTCTCCTAGGCGAGGGTTACGTCAGGGTGATCCTTCATCTCCATATCTCTTTGTCATCTGCGCGGAGGGGCTGTCGGCTTTGCTTCATGATGCCGAAGCGAGCGGCCGGATTGGAGGAGTGAGGATCTGCCCGACTGCACCTGTCGTCTCACATCTGTTGTTTGCGGATGATTCGGTCCTGTTGCTCAAGGCGAAGAGAGTGGAGGCCGAAGCTTTGAGGGATATCCTGGATCTATATGAAAATTGCTCTGGTCAGTGCATAAACCTCGAGAAGTCAGTGATCATGTTCAGTCCTAATGCCACTGATGTTGTGAAGGCGGAAGTGAAGAATGCCTTGCGGATTCAGAGTGAAACTTGGAACGAGAAATATCTTGGGCTACCTGTTCATGTGGGGAAATCAAGGAAGAAGGCTTTTGCGTTTGTGAAGAACGCTATCTCAGGGAGGATCTATGGCTGGAAGGAACGATTGATAGCAAACACTGGGAAGGAGACACTTGTCACAGCAGTGGCCCAAGCTATTCCCACCTTTGCTATGTCATGTTTTTACCTGACGAAAACTTTCTGTGAAGAGCTCAGTTCGGTGATTGGTAACTATTGGTGGAGTCAGCAAGATAAAGAGCACACAACCCATTGGATAGGATGGGATAAGCTGACGTTGCCAAAGGCACAAGGGGGGCTCGGGTTCAGGGAGATGCACGCGTTCAAGGTAGCCATGCTATCTCGCCAGGCGTGGAGGCTGATCCAAAACCCAAACTCATTATGTGCACAGATCCTGCGAGCTCGATACTACCCGGATGGGCATCTGTTAGAAGCTCAGCCAGCTGCGGGTATCTCATATGCTTGGCGTAGTTTGTTGCATGGAGCTCAATTGGTGAGAGAGGGAGTCATCTGGAGGATAGGCGATGGTACTAGTGTCAACATATGGACGGATCCTTGGATCCCTCGACCCTGGTCGAGGACTGTCATCACACCTCGTGGGCAATGCTTGTTACAGCAGGTTAGTGAGCTCATCGATCCAGTTTCGGGCGGGTGGGACGAGCAACTCGTGAGAGACACTTTCTGGCATGATGATGTGACACACATACTCCGCATTCCCCTCTGAGACGGGGTCCAAGATTTCATGGCTTGGCATTATGACAACAAGGGGCTCCATTCGGTTAAGAGTGCTTACAAATTATTTGTCCAGTTGGAGAAAACCAGGAGGGATGGAGGTGCTGGGTCGAGCTCAATAACCCCAGGATATCTGAACTGTGCGGACGATGGATCTTGGAAGCGCATTTGGAAGCTACCATGTCCTAGAAATATTCAGATGTTCACGTGGAGAGTCAAACACGAGTCTCTAGCCCTTCGTACAACGGTGGCCAGGAGGGGCATTCCAATCGAGGATACAAAATGCTTGTTTTGCAGCCGAGGGGAGGAGGATGGTGCGCACCTGTTCATTAAGTGCAAGGTGGTGAAGGAGGTGTGGAGAGACTTGGGTCTGGAGAAGGAACGCAATGAGTTGGAAAGGACTGAGGGTGTGCATGCGATGTTGGAGTATATTTGGGGGCTAGAAGAGAAGAAGAGACTACATATACTGACGTTCTGGTGGCAGTGGTGGTCGAATAGGAACAAGCTTCGGGAGGGGGAGTTGCCGATCCAACTAGCGGAACTGGCTCGCAGGACGAGGAGCAGTGTCCTGGAGTTCACCGAGATCTTCAGTAAGAAGGTCGTGAAGATGCCTCCTGATAAGTGGCGCCCCCCGGCCCATGACACTTACAAAATCAATGTTGACGGGTCGTTTGTGACGGGAGAGGAACATGCTGGATGGGGCTTTGCAGTGAGAACGGAGGATGGAACACTGGTGCATGCACGGGCTGGACGACAGGAGCATGTAACGGAGGCTTTCGAAGCGGAGGTGACAGCCATGGCGAAGGCTATTGAGATGGCGGTGGATCTCGGTATGGTCAGGGTTGAATTCGAGACGGACTCACAACTCCTGGCGGAGGCTTTGGACATGACGAGGGTGGACTCGACGGCGTATGCAGTTGTTATAGAGGACATGAAATATCAACTTAAGTTATGGTTTTCTTCTTTTTCCATTTCAGTTTGTAGGCGGAGTGCGAATTCGGTAGCCGATGAGCTTGCCAATATTGGTCGTTTGTGTGAACCGTACCACTATGTTGAGTGGGAATCTGATGTACCAGCCCGCGTGGGCGAATGTGTTGTGGGCGATATGCCTCACCACAGTTAAGTAATGAAGCCTTGCATTGCTTTCAAAAAAAAAGGAAATAACACGCCGGACACTTGACCATAATTCATAAACAGCACGCACAAGTATTATGCTACGTAACGTGGAGGTGTTCTGAAGGTCGGCTTAATATCCTCAAGCTTATGATCTGACAATGGAATTGGCATTCGTATTTTTCCAATAAAGAAAAACTCTTCTGCCTTGGCCTTCTTAGTTGGTGCCGTCAGCAACTCCTTCTGAACATGTGCAGGTTGGATTATTATTTCACGTGAAATATTGTTTTCTTTTGCACCCATGGCCAAATCAAAATAACATCAAGCAAATACTAACAAAGGAAAATGATGCTCCAAACAAAACACATATCATGTGACGAATAAAAATATAGCTCTAAGTAAAGTTACCGATGAACAAAGACGAAAGAGGGGATGTGTAACGCCCCGGATCTGATGCGCCAGGTGTCTGCCAGTTTTTCGCCTTCATTGCCATGTCGTTTGCTTGCGTGTTACACTTTGCCATGTCATCACCTGCATTGTATCATCATGTTTTTCAAAACTTGCATCCGTCCCAGTCTTCCCGCTCCTGCCGTTGTCCGTTCCGAGCCAAGACACACTCGCACGCGCCCGCGGCACCTCCGAAATATTATTTTGTAAGTGGCCGAAAAATGTTCTCGGAATGGGTCGAAACTTGGCGTGCGATCTTATTATAGTGTAGACAGAGTGCCTACCAAGTTTCACCGCATTCGGAGTTCGTTTGACTGTCCAACCGTCATTCGTAGCGGCGCCGTTGCCGGTTTAATCGTCGGACATTTTCGCTCTCCGAAAACCATTGCCGGGCTTCTTTTCTTTTCTCTCCTTTCATCCCAACTCATCTACACAGCCCACTAGGCCCTATCACTTACCCCCATCCGCTCCGGACTGTCCGATGGCAATCGAACGGCTTCGAAACGGAGCAAACCCCCTAACCCTAGCCCCTTTTCTATATATAAACGCCTCCCCTGCCATTTTTGGCCTCCTACCTACCCCTAGCCTGCTCCACCGGCTCGCCTTGTCCTCCTCCGAACTGGGCCAAGCCCAGTGGTGAGCGCCCGTTAAACCTCGCCCATGCGTGTTTTAGTTATATTGCGCTCGTCGTTTTTTCTCCAGAAACGACTAAGTCCCCGAGATTTTTGCATTATGTATCCTTGTTCATTGCATCATAACTTCGTCTGTGCTGCTCTGTTTTGTGCATGTAATATATCAAAATGTTCATCAGGATGTGCTCTACAATTCATTCTATTGTGCCATGCTTGTTTGAGTCCATCTTGATGCCCAAATCACCGTTGCAAGAGTGCTATCTGATGTTAACCTGCTGAAACTGTTATAACTTGATGTTTTGTCTTTTTCATGGTATTTTGTGTGTGCATCCTATGAGTTTGATGTCTACATGTGTTTTGTGCTACGTCATGCCATATTTACAGAGGTGCAATCCATGTATTTTTGTGAGTCTTTTAGTGAGTGCATCGAGCTCGTGAAGTAGGGTACTTGCTGTTACTGTTTTGCTAGGCTGAATCTGCTATATCCTGATGCTATGTAAGCCTGCTGCTACAAGTCATTCTATGCATTATCTGGAGATATTAACTAAGGATGTTTTGTTATACATGTCATTCTCTATCCATCAACACCCCTGGTTGCATTTATAAATTGCTGTAGCTTGTTGTAATCTTGCTCTCAAATTGCTAAATTATGTTGTTGTCAGCCTGTTATCATTAAGTTCAGTTTTGCCATGTGTTTTGCTAGTGATCCATGCACCCTATGAACTTACTCTTGCCATGCTTAGCTTCATAAATATGTCATATTACTCTTGGTTACCTTTTAATGCCATGTATTGCTCTGTGGTGAGTTGTACAAGCTCACCAACATGCCTACTTATCGTTGTTCCTGTCATGTCTAAATCTGTCATATCATTTGCCATGTTTGCATAGATGCTACCATGTTTTCTGTTGATCTCTGTAATTAGTTCAGTAAGGGAGTTTTGTTCTTTGTCTTTAGTATTAGCATGCCATGCCTTTGTTTGCCATGATAAGTTCCTGTAGCATGTTGTTTGATAACTCTAAACATTGCAACCTGATGTTATTTTTGCTAAGTCTGAAAACTGTTATTATTTGCAATCTTGCCATGTCCTTTTGAGCATGTTATATTGTTTTCTAGAGATAGATCAGTGTTCATGTTTTGTCATGATTTACCTTTACTTCATGCCCATGCCTTTTGTTATTATGTTGAGGTGTTGTAGCATATTATTTTGATGCTTGCTAGATGCCTAGTTGCTGTTTTGGGCAGATTGTTTTTGTAACTTGTATAGTGTATGTGTTGTACCGTTGCTCCGTTTTGAGTGTGCTCTATATGAAACTTGCTTGATTTTGCATGTTGTTTCATATTATCATGTTGCATCCATATTTTGAGAGTGTTTGCTTGATGTTTGAATGCATTTTGCACCAATGCCATGCTTAACTTGTTTTGCTCATATCTTCTAGGCTGTAGCTCTGAATTAAATGAACTTTATATGTAACTTGACTAGAATCTCGTGTTGATCATCTTGGTGCATCTTAACTTGCTGTTTAACAACTTGAACATAAGGTTTATTCAGTTCTCGACCAATTTCTAAATTTGCATATGAGGACTTACCGGAATTGTTATATGTTGTTTCCGGCCTCATTTAAACTTGCCTTGATGTGTTGCTCTTGTTTGCATCATCTCTTGCCATGAGTAGCTTCATGTAGCTTTGTCATGCATCATGCTTGGTTGTGCATCATGTCATGTATATGTGTGGTGTGTTTACCATGTAGTGTGCTTCTTCTCGATAGTTCCTGTTTCGTGGCGATCGTGAGGATTCGTTCGTCTACGCTTGGCTCGGCTTCATCCGTTCATCTTCTTCATGAACTTGTTCTTCTTCCTAGCGGGATTTCAGGCAAGATGACCGTCACCTTGGATCTCACTACTATCATTGCTATGCTAGTTGCTTCGTTCTATCGCTATGATGCGCTTCCTATCACTTGTTCTTTAAGCCTCCTAGATTGCCATGAACCTCTAACCTTTGTCACCCTTCGTAGCAAACCGTTGTTTGGCTATGTTACCGCTTTTGCTCAGCCCCTCTTATAGCGTTGCTAGTTGCAGGTGAAGATGAACATTGCTCCATGGTGGACAGGATTATGTTGGGATATCACAATATCTCTTATTTAATTAATGCATCTATATACTTGGTAAAGGGTGGAAGGCTCGGCCTTATGCCTGGTGTTTTGTTCCACTCTTGCCACCCTAGTTTCCGTCATATCGGTATTATGTTCCCGGATTTTGCGTCCCTAATGCGGTTGGGTGATTTATGGGACCCCCTTGACAGTTCGCCTTGAATAAAACTCCTCCAGCAAGGCCCAACATTGGTTTTACCATTTGCCTACCACCTATACCTTTCCCTTGAGAGTAATTAACCCAAGGTCATCTTTATTTTAGCCCCCCCCGGGCCAGTGCTTCTCTAAGTGCTGGTCCGAATCGAGCAGCCTGCGGGGCCACCTCGGGGAAACTCGAGGTCTGGTTTTACTGGTAGCTTGACTTATCCGGTGTTGCCCTGAGAACGAGATATGTGCAGCTCCTATCGGGATTGTCGGCACATCGGGCGGCTTTGCTGGTCTTGTTTTACCATTGTCGAAATGTCTTGTAAACGGGATTCCGAGACCGATCGGGTCTTCTGGGAGAAGGAATATCCTTCGTTGATCGTGAGAGCTTGTGATGGGCTAAGTTGGGACACCCCTGCAGGGTATAAACTTTCGAGAGCCGTGCCCGCGGTTATGTGGCAGATGGGAATTTGTTAATGTCCTGTTGTAGATAACTTGACACCAGATTCGAATTAAAACGCATCAACCGTGTGTGTAGCCATGACGGTCTCTTTTCGGCGGAGTCCGGGAAGTGAATACGGTTTTGGGTTATGTTTGACGTAAGTAGGAGTACAGGATCACCTCTTGATCATTGCTAGCTTCACGATGGTTCTGTTGTTTCTCTTCCCGCTCTCATTTGTGTATGTTAGCCACCATATATGCTTAGTCGCTGCTGCAACCTCACCACTTTACCCCTTCCTTTCTCATTAAGCTTTGCTAGTCTTGATACCCATGGTAATGGGATTGCTGAGTCCTCGTGGCTCACAGATTACTACAACAACAGTTGCAGGTACAGATTTTGCGATGATCATGACGCGAGAGCGATGTTACTTCTCTTGGAGTTCTTCTTCTGTTGATTCTCCGATCAGGAGATAGGTTCCAGGTCGGCAGTCTGCGCTAGCAGGGTGGATATTGTTCGAGCTTCTGTTTGTGTTTCATCCGTAGTCGGATGTTGATCTTATGTATGTTGTATTGATGTACTCTTGTGGCATTTGTATGCCTTGTATGTATCCCCATCTATTATGTAATGTTGATGTAATGATATCCACCTTGCAAAAGCGTATCAATATGCGGTTCTATCCTTGGTGGGACCTTCGAGTCTCTTTAGGATAGTATCGCATATTGGGCGTGACAGGATGCCTTCTGGGGCATCCCCAAGCTTAGGCTCTTGGTTGTCCTTGAATATTACCTTCGGGTTCCGTAGGCATCCCCAAGCTTAGGCTCTTGCCACTTCTTATTCCATAGTCCATCGAATCTCTACCCAAAACTTGAAAACTCCACAACACAAAACTCAACAGAAAACTCGTAAGCTCCGTTAGTATAAGAAAAAAAAACACCACTTAGGTACTGTAATGAACTCATTCTAAATTAATATTGGTGTAATATCTACTATATTCCAACTTCTCTATGGTTCATACCACTTCGATACTACTCATAGACTCGTCAAAATAAGCAAACAACACATAGAAAACAGAATCTGTCACAAACAGAACAGTCTGTAGTAATCTGTATCAAACGTATACTTATGGAACTCCAAAAATCCTACCAAATTAGGAAGTGCAAAGAAATTTGTGTACTGATGTCTACTACACAACCTTCTTCTTGCAGACGTTGTTGGGCCTGCAAGTGCACTGGTTTGTAGGACAATAGCAAATTTCCCTCAAGTGGATGACCTAAGGTTTATCAATCCGTGGGAGGCGTAGGATGAAGATGGTCTCCCTCAAACAACCCTGCAAAAAAATAACAAAGTGTCTCTTGTGTCCCCAACACACCCAATACAATGGTAAATTGTATAGGTGCACTAGTTCGGCGAAGAGATGGTTATACAAGTGCAATATGGATAGCAGATAAAGGTTTTTGCAATCTGAAAATATAAAAACAGCAAGGTAACTAATGATAAAAGTGAGCGTAAACGGTATTGCAATGATAGGAAACAAGGCCTAGGGTTCATACTTTCACTAGTGCAAGTTCTCTCAACAATAATAACATAAATAGATCATATAACAATCCCTCAACATGCAACAAAGAGTCACTGGTAGGGTACGAAACCACCTCAAAGTTATTCTTTCGGATCAATCTATTCAAGAGTTCGTACTAGAATAACACCTTAAGACACAAATCAACCAAAACCCTAATGTCACCTAGATACCCCATTGTCACCTCAAGTATCCGTGGGCATGATTATACGATATGCATCACACAATCTCAGATTCATCCAACCAACACAAAGTACTTCAAAGAGTGCCCCAAAGTTTCTACCGGAGAGTCAAGAAAACGTGTGCCAACCCCTATGCATAGGTTCATGGGCGTAACCCTCAAGTTGGTCACCAAAACATACATCAAGTGGCACGTGATATCCCATTGTCACCACAGATAAACACGGCAAGACATACATCAAGTGTTCTCAAATAAAGACTCAATCCGATAAGATAACTTCAAGAGGGAAACTCAATTCATCACATGAGAGTACAGGGGGAGAAAAATCATAAGAGCCAACTATAATAACAAAGCTCGCGATACATCAAGATCGTGCCATAGAGAGAACACGAGAGAGAGAGAGAGAGAGAGATCAAACACATAGCTACTGGTACATACCCTCAGCCCCGAGGGTGAACTACTCCCTCCACATCATGGAAAGCGTCGGGATGATGAAGATGGCCACTGGTGATGGGTTCACCCTCCGGCAGGGTGCCGGAACGGGCTCCCGAGAGGTTTTTGGTGGCTACAGAGGCTTGCAGCGGTGGAACTCCCGATCTATCTTGATATTCGATGTTTTTAGGGTACGTAGGCTTATATAGGCGAAGGAAGTCGGTCGGGAGATGCTCGAGGGGCCCACGAGACAGGGGGGCGCCGTACAGGGGGGGCTCCTATCTCGTGGCTGCCTCAAGGATCTTCTGACGTGAACTCCAAGTCTCCAGGATCATATTCTTTCAAAAAAATCACGATGCCGAAGGTTTCATTCCGTTTGGACTCCGTTTGATATTCCTTTTCTTCGAAATACTGAAATAGGCAATAAAACAGCAATATGGGCTGGGCCTCCGGTTAATAGGCTACTCCCAAAAGCAATATAAAAGTGTATAATAAAGCCCATAATCATTCAAAACAGATAATAAAATAGCATGAATGCTTCATAAATTATAGATATGTTGGAGACGTATCAGCATCCCCAAGCTTAATTCCTACTCGTCCTCGAGTAGGTAAATGATAAAAGAAAGAATTTATGAAGTGTGAATGCTAGAAGGTGCACAAGTTTGATCAATGATAATTTCAATCACCTTTTCTAGCATGATAATATGTCATAACAGTAGTTCATCTCATAAAACTTCTCACGATAAAGTAACAAGCAATTCACATGTTAAAGCATAGACCATAAACTTTCTTGAAAACTAGCAAACTTCATTCTCAGTCATCAAACAATTGCAATTCATCTTATTTTCAGGAATAGCAAACTCCACATACTCAACTATCATATAGTCTTCTACAATTGCTAACACTCACGCAATACTAATGGTTATGGAGTTTCAATCGGACACTGAGAAAGAAAGGGGCTTATAGTGTTGCCTCCCAACGTATTCACCTTTGGGTGATGTCAACAATAATAGTTCATGCTAACTTACATCCAATTGGATATATATATCAGGATCACCCCAACACAAAGTGCTTGCCAAAGGATAAAATGAAAAAGGGAAAGGTGAAGATCACCTTGACTCTTGCATAAAGTAAAAGACATAAAGTAAAAGATAGGCCCTTCGTAGAGGGAAGCAGAGGTTGTCATGCGCTTTTAGGGTTGGATGCACAAAATCTTAATGCGAATGAATGTCACTTTATATTGCCACTTGTATATGGACCTTTATTATGCAGTTTGTTGCTTTTATTGCTTCCATAACAAGATCTGTATAAAGCTATTTTCTTCACACCAAAAGATCATACATATTTAGAGAGCAATTTTTATTGCTTGCACCGATGACAACTTACTTGAAGGATCTTACTCAATCCATAGGTAGGTATGCTGGACTCTCATGGCAAAACTGGGTTTAAGGATATTTGGAAGCACAAGTAGTATCTCTACTTAGTGCAAGGAATTTTGGCTAGCATGAGAGGGAAAGGCAAGCCCAACATGTTCGAATGATCCATGACAATATACTTTAACTGAGATGTCGGAAAACATAACCCATTACGTTGTCTTCCTTGTCCAACATCAACTCTTTAGCATGTCATACTTAATGAGTGCTCCCAATTATAAAATATGTCTATGATAGTGTATTTATATATGAAATTTCTCTTCCTTCAATATTCTTTCATGAAATTGTTCAAATTACCAATACAATGCTTGCTAACCTTCAATAAATTTACAACCTCTACTTCTTAGACGTGAAGTCATTACTCCCCATGGGATAAGAAAATGAGGCATATATAATTTCAGATTTATGACAATAAACTCATTCAACAATTTACTCATAGGATATAAGTGAAGCACACGAGTAAATGAAAAACTACTCCAAAAAGATATAAGTGAAGATCAATGAGTAGCTAAATAATTATGTAGCTATATGAAGACTCTCTCTCATTAAGAATTTCAGATCTTGGTATCTTATTCAAACAGCAAGCAAAACAAAATAAAATTACATTGCAAGGATAGCACAACTCATGTGAAGAAGCAAAAACTTAGGCTCAATCGATACTAACCGATAGTGGTTGAAGAAGAAAGGTGGGATGCCTACCGGGGCATCCCCAAGCTTAGATGCTTGAGACTTCTTGAAATATTATCTTGGGGTGCCTTGGGCATCCCCAAGCTTGAACTTTTGTGTCTCCTTAATTCCTCTCATATCAGGGTTTCTCTTTTTATCAAAAGCTTCATCCACACCAAACTCAATAAGAACTCGTGAGATAGGTTAGTATAAACCAATGCAAAACCTTATCATTTTCTACTGTAACAAATCAATTATTATTCAACATTGCATACTAAATGCCTCTGCATATTTAATACTCCTATCTTCAAATAGAATCATTAAACAAGCAAACATATGCAAACAATGCAAACATAACAGCAATCTGCCAAAACAGTACAGTCTGTAAAGAATGCAAGAGTATCAATACTTTCCTAACTCCAAAAATTATGAAATAAAATTCCCACTGTAGTAAATTTATCAGAACTCATTGTTCAAAAAGTTTCAACATTATATCATTCTCTGACTTTTCTAGGGAATTCTTGCAACAGCGGTAAACTTTCTGTTTTCAAACAGCAACATGTATACTAGCAAAATAAGCATGGCAAAGGCTATCCTTGACTTTTTTTATTGAAACTAAAGATGCAAAACATTAATCTAAATAAAAAAACAAGCAAATACTAACAGGATAAAATGATGCTCCAAGCAAAACACATATCATGTGGTGAATAAAAATATAGCTCCAAGTAAAGTTACCGATGAACGAAGACGAAGGAGGGGATGCCATCCGGGGCATCCCCAAGCTTAGGCTTTTGGCTATTCTTGAATATTATCTTGGGGTTACTTGGGCATCCCCAAGCTTAGGCTCTTGCCACTCCTTATTCCAAAGTCCATCGAATCTTTACCCAAAACTTAAAAACTTCACAACACAAAACTCAACAGAAAACTCGTAAGCTCCGTTAGTATAAGAAAATAAAACCACCACTTAGGTACTGTAATGAACTCATTATAAATTCATATTGGTGTAATACCTACTGTATTCCAACTTATCTATGGTTCATACCCTCCGATACTACTCATAGATTCATCAAAATAAGCAAACAACACATAAAAACAGAATCTGTCAAAAATAGAACAGTCTGTAGTAATCTGTATCAAACGTATACTTATGGAACTACAAAAATTATACCAAATTAGGAAGACCAGAGAAATTTGTGTGCCAATCCATAGCCAAAAGAATCAGATCAGAATCACGTTTCTGTGAATTAACAAAACTAATTTACGGGGTGCAAAAGTTTCTGATTCTCAGCAGGATCAACACAACTATCACCGTAAGCCATCCTAAAGGTCTTACTTGGCACTTTATTGAAACAAAAGCTATAAAACATGATTACTACAGTAGCATAATCATGTGAACACACAAAAACAGTAAGGATAGATATTGGGTTGTCTCCCAACAAGCGCTTTTCTTTAATGCCTTTCTAGCTAGGCATGATGATGACAATGATGCTCACATAAAAGATAAGAATTGAAACATAACAGGAGCATCATGAAGCATATGACTAGCACATTTAAGTCTAACCCACTTCCTATGCATAGGGATTTTGTGAGAAAACAACTTATGGGAACAATAATCAACTAGCATAGGAAGGTAAAACAAGCATAGCTTCAAGATTTTAAGCACATAGAGAGGAAACTTGATATTATGGCGGGCTTGGAGCGGCGCCTATGATGCCAATGCCTAGATTGCTTCTCGAGGGGATTATCTTCCGTTGCCTCATCGCCATTGCTTTCTTTGGGGGTGTCCACCATATATATATATCATATGATGAGGTGGCTGTCCAGCGCCCTATAGGCGGTGGTTCCTGTTCTTCTCCTGCATCGTCGTCCATACCGTCGATGTCTTCAGAGTTGAAGTCAAGCACGCCGGTTAAGTCATCGACAGTGGCTATTAAGTGGGTGGTGGGTGGGGAACGAATTTCTTCGTCTTCCGCTTCCCACTCGAGCCGGACATAGTTCGGCCAAGAATCCCCTGACAGAGAGAGACCTTAATGAATTTAGCACGTCACCCAAGGGCGAGTGCTCAAAGATATCCGCAGAGGTGAACTCCATGATCGGTGCCCAATCAGATTCAATAGGCATGGATGTACACGGTTCAGAGCCTATAGCCGGAGACGAGTCCGAGGGTCCGATGACACCGGCCTCATAGGAGGTGGGGTCACTGTTTGGCCCCAACGTCGATGAGTGTGCGGCCTCCGTGGCGGGGTCCATCCACCCGTCCTCGGATGGCGCGGTCTGCTCCAGATTGCTTCCTGGGGCCACTGCAGGCGCGATCTCCCAAACACTGTCCGATGGTAGATCTAAGTCATGCTCGTCATGACTGTTCGGCACACCTGACATGGGCTCGAATCCATCGAAGATCAAGTCTCCACGGATGTCGGCAGTATAGTTCAAGCTTCCAAACCTGACCTGATGGTCAGGGGTGTAGCTATCGATCTGCTCCAGATGGCCAAGTGAGTTGGCCTGCAGTACGAAGCCGCCAAATACGAAGATCTGTGGGGAGGAAAACCTCCCCCTGGACTGCGTCATTGAAGATGATTGAAGGAGCCATCAAGCCTATCGTGACGACACAGTGGAACTCTCAATGAAAGCACCAATGTCGGTGTCAAAACCGGCGGATCTCGGGTAGGGGGTCCCGAACTGTGCGTCTAAGGCTAATGGTAATAGGAGGCGGGGGACACGATGTTTACCCAGGTTCGGGCCCTCTCGATGGAGGCAATACCCTACTTCCTGCTTGATTGATCTTGATGATATGAGTATTACAAGAGTTGATCTACCACGAGATCGTAAAGGCTAAACCCTAGAAGCTAGCCTATGATTATGATCGTTGTTCTTGTCCTACGGACTAAACCCTCCGGTTTATATAGACACCGGAGGGGGCTAGGGTTACACAGAGTCGGTTACAGAGAGGGAGATCTACATATCCGAATTGCCAAGTTTGTCTTCCACGCAAAGGAGAGTCCCATCCGGACACGGGACAAAGTCTTCAATCTTGTATCTTCATAGTCCAACAGTCCGGCCAAAGTATATAGTTCGGCTGTCCGAGGACCCTAATCCCGGACTCCCTCAACAGCGGCGCTTCGTCCCGAAAGCTTCTCTCCTATTTCCTTCAGGGCAAAAGACACCGTATAGCATGAGATGGGCGCCGGGGGCCTGCCAGGGGCCCACAAGATAGGGGGCGCGCCCTCCACCCTTGTGGCTGGCTGGTGCCCCTCCCTCTGGTGTTTTCTTCGCCCAATATTTTTTTATTTATTCCAAAACTGATCTCCGTGAAGTTTCAGGACTTTTGGAGTTGTGCAGAATCTCTAATATTTGCTCCTTTCCCAGTCCAGAATTCCAGCTGTCGGCATTCTCCCTCTTCATGTAAACCGTATAAAATAAGAGAGAAAAGACATAAGTATTGTGATATAACGAACATCCCATAATGCAATAAATATTGATATAATAATGATATTGTTTTGCATTTCAATTGTGTGTCTGTGATGAATCATGTGCGTGTATTTGTGTGTCTGTGGAGGTGAACCATGTGGTGGAGCAGGGAGGGGATCTTGGTAGTGTCATGACATAATAATGATATTGTTTTGCATTTCAATTTATTGCCACTAGTTCAATGAGGCAATGTTTTGCTACTGTACTGTCCGTCATGAATTTGATGCTACTGTTAAAGTAATATGCTAATGTCTTTCTATCCTTTATCACTAAGCTAATGAAGGTTTCACCTTGTTCCTACTTGTGCAAACAGGGATCATGTTGTGCCAATCGTACATTTTAGTGGAACTGCACAAGAGAATACAATGAACTGTATCCCAGCCGGTGCTTAAATCTGCTAGAAGTTCTTGATAATCTTTAAATATAATCTCACCACTGGTAAACAAGAGTGATGTCAACCATACATTTGATGTGCAAAAAATATGTACTATTGAATGATTCCATTGAGTTCTTTATCATCTCTTCTGGGTCTACTTGAATAAGCTTCTTGCTCAGGTTGGTACCGGCCTAAGGCCTTCATCCATATTAGTTTGCTCTCATCTCTATTTGTATCGTGCTACTATGTTGCTATTGTCATGAGAAACTCCTTTATCTTTGCACATTAAATTTTTGCAACCTATGATACATGGCAATGCTTTGAGTGTTGAGCTAATTGGCACTGATTAAATAAACTAATACCTCTCTTTAAGCAAGACTACTATGTTACTAAATTTACCCATTAAGATAATGAGGGTGCTTCTATTTGTTAGTGTATGTTTCATCAACTAGTACCACTATTACAGTAATCTCACTCTCTCAATATATGTGCTAACAGGGATGCTCGATTTTGGTGGAACTGCACAAAAATTTTGGGTGCTTCATTTCCTTGACTTCATCCTTCCTTTCCTGTCAATCGCTTATCTCGACTTCCAGTCAAAGGAAATAATAATTGATATGCTTCCTCACACATGTTGGTACCGGTCTTTATCCTGGTTATTGTGCTTGTCATATGTATTGGTAATTTGGTATTGTGCTACTGTTGGCCGATTTCATATAGGAGTAACTTGGAGCCTGAACTCGCAGGCAAATCATTACATTGGGCAATTTTAGTAGAACTGCACAAAAAGATCAGATGGACAAATACTTATGCTGCTGCTATGTACTCCAAAGTTCACTTAGACAAGCATCAATGTTGACAAGAAGAAGTGCCAGAGTGAACGCCAACAATATTGCTTGGCGCAGAGCCCAGAAAAACGCAGTCTAGTCTTTTGTCCCAACTTGTGCCTTTTGGTTATTGGCACATATGGTAGCGAACTATGTGTCATGGAGTCTAAAGATTCCAGAAAAGTTGGTTGACGCATGTCGTGGTTCTAAGTCTGATAGTAGAATAGGGGGTAGGAATGGAGAGGTAAGATCCTAGCTATGGAGTAGTTGTATACGCAAGATGTTTACGAGTTCAGGCCCTTCTTGGAGGAAGTAACAGCCCTACGTCTCAGAGCCCGGAGGCGGTCGACTGGATTATGTGCATATGAGTTACAGGGGTGCGAACCCTTTACACTGAGGAGGGGGGTGTCTTATATAGAGTCCACCAGACCCGTCCGGCCCTCAGTTATGCAGGGTTTCAGGTACATTAAGATCTAGCATTACTGGTAATGCCATACATAAAGTGCTATGATGACCATAAAGACTACTTAATGACCGACCGTTTGTGTGCAGAGTGACTCTAGATCTCCTGGTGGTCGAGTGAGTGGCTTCATGGTCGAGTGTCTTTGAGTCCGTCGAGTGGAATCCTTCCAGGTCGACTCAAAGGTAGTTTCTTCTAGAGATGTCCTTGGGGAGGGTATCTTGGACAGGTCCATGACCCTACCCTAGGTACATGGCTTCATCATTAGCCCCGAATGGATCGAGGTTTGAGTGGGGAAGGAGTTGAGAACTCTTCCGACCCATTTTTCGTGCTATGAGTATGTCTTGTTCTGGATCAATGAACTTAGGTGACGGCACCAACTTCTTTTTCAGTCGCCTTGATCCATTCTTTGTATCCGTCGAGTGAGTTTTCTGTACTTGGAGATCTCTGAACGACAGAGCGGAGGAAATCTCTCGTCTGACAAGTTGCTCTGCAGTTCGCGGATTTAGCGAGATCCGAATTTCGGGAAGCACACGAGGCGGAGGAGGCCGCGGTACAAGTCAGTCACTCGGAAGCAACCTCATATAAGGTGCCGGACGGGGGTTTTTGAACAGTGCGCCCTCATTTCCCTCTCCCTCTTTCTCAGACTCATCCACCGCATTCGCCTCCATCCCAGCACTGCTGCTCCATGCGCGCTTCGTCGGCGACGATGGTGAAGGAGAAGACGGCGGCTTTGGAGCGAGCGAAGAAGGCGACAGCGAAGGCGAACGGAAGGGCGACCAGTCGGGCGGATCCTCGTCAAGGGCCGGTTTGCCGCAGGGCTGGATCTAGGGCGAGTGGATCCGCTCGACTATCTGTCAGAAAGATCTTGACGACCTGGCCAATGAAGGACTGATCCCCCATGGATCAGCGAGGCTCCCGGGGAAGGAGTGGCAGCCGCAACCTCAGAAGGGTGAGTGTGTCCTCTTGGCCACCCATGTTGACCGCGGGTTTTCTTTGCCGCCCCACCCTTTCTTTCAGGGATTTCTGAACTTCTTTGGGGCACAACTCCACCACTTCACACCCAACTCCATTGTATATCTCGCTGCTTTCGTGTCCTTGTGTGAGAATTTCTTGGGTTGTCAGCCTCATTGGGGCCTTTTCAAACACATTTTCACCTGTCGCCCCCAGACGGTAAAAAAGGCCATTCCGAGTGACGAGAAAACCCAAGTGATTCAAATGTGTGGGGGTCTAGGGGTTCAAATGAGAGGAAAAAGTGCCTTTCCAGCCATGGTCCTTCCCTTGACGGTCCGTGGGTGGCAGTCGACCTGGTTCTACTGCCAAGACCAGCCGACGCCAGGGCAGTCGACTGGACTCCCTCCTTTTTCCATGGACCGAGTGAGGAAGCCGTCCTCTTTGAAGGTGGTTCCGGAGGAGAAGGCGCAGGTTAAGGTGCTGGTCGAGCGTGTAGTCCAGCTTATCCGTGACGGGGTGACCGGCATGGATCTCTTGGAGGTCTTCCTCCGACGATGCATTCAGCCGCTTCAATATCGAGACCATCCGATGTGGATGTATTCTGGCACTGAAGACACCACTCGGATCCACCCGGAGGAGGTCGAGGATGCCACGCTGGAGAGGTGGATGACTGCTATCACAGGGAACAAGGACAACCCTCAAGGAGCCAGGAGGATCCCTCCACTTGACCAATCATACGAAGTAGACAAGGTCCAATTCTGCATCTCCGACTGTGATCCTGTTTTCTTCACTCTGCTTTGCTTAAAATCAGTCGATTGACTTTTGTCTTGTTTGTTGTCTTCTAGGTTACGACTGAGATGTACTCGATGCCCAACGGGGTGCAAGAACAAGTCGAGGAAGAGGAGGCGAGCGGAGGTGAAAGTCAGGAGGAGTGGCAATCTGATGGCGAAGGGGATGAAGACGACGACGGCTCTGGTGAAGAGGAGGAGGAGGAAGAGGAGGAAGAAGTCGACCCTCCTCACACGGAAAGGCGATCCAAGCTTGCCCATGACCCCGCGGTTGAGCGTGGCGAGGTTACTGCGCCTGTTGGGCAGTCGAAAAAACGCCTCGGACGACTTCTCCGGCGCCGACTGAAAAAGCGCCGAAGCAACCCCGAGCGACGTCATTGAAGCTGACAAAGGCCCTGCCCAAGATGAGGATGATGATTCCCACCATTTCCGGGTAGCAGAACTTGTGTTTTCTTGTTTAGCATGGATAAACTCTTGGTCGACTCGTTGGCTAGCCGATCGCTTCGAAATCTGCGGTCTTTGCTACCTCCGAGACCTCGATCAGAATGAAGACCAAGAAATGGAAGATGCTGCCACCTCCAACCTTGGTATGATCTCTGTAGTTTCTCTTTTGGTCGACTGGATCTTCATTTTTGACTTCGAATCTTTCCTGTAGCCCCACCTCATGTCATTGATCTCCCCGATGATGACGATGAGGCGCCACTGAGGCCGAGGAGGAATAAAAAGGCGTCTGCTGGCAAGACTGCTCAAGTTGCATCAGCACCTGAGACGCTGGTTCGGGAGGGAGGCAACGTCACTCGGACTTCTGTGTCCTTTGATGTGCCGCTGACGAGTGCTTGACCTTCGTCGTTGACTGCTGATCCGCCTTCTCTTTTCGCCATACACCACGTCCCAGAGGACCAAGCGGGGGTCATGATGGAGCAAGTGAAGGCGATCCGGGACACCAGCCAAGCAACTTATGATGCAAGCTCAGCTCTTCAGAGCAACGTCCAGGTTAGTTGGTCATCGCTTGTTCTGTTAGGATATGGTACCTGAAAACTCTTCGTTCTGAAGATCTTTGTATCTGTACACCCAGTGGGTGTGTCGATTGAATTTTTAGATTGGTGGGGGCATCTGAGTGCACCCACCGGGTGTAGTCCCGAGACTATGGTGGATCTTTGGCGATGATCGTAGTCTTTATACTTTAATTTGTTCACTCTAACTTCTCCACTCGGTCTGGTCGAATGGAATCTTGGAACCAGTGGGGGCACGCCGAGTGCACCCACTGGGTGTAGTCCCCGAGACCATGGTCGACTAAGGTCTGAAGAACATCACTCTTCCTTTTTTTTATGATACTGTGGCTGACTCCTGGCAGGTAGCTATGGTTTAGGACCGTAACCTTTTTGTATCTTTCGGTCGACTGATCGAACCGAGTCGGTAGAACCAGTGGGGGCACGCAGAGTGCACCCACTGGGTGTAGTCCCCGAGACTACTGTTGAATATTTTGATTCAGTTGTAGTTTTAGGAATGCTACAATTTTTTCTCTTAGTCACTCGGAAGTGGCTTATCTTTGATGTCTGTCGACTGACCTTTCGTAGAAATCTTGCGAGCTTGTGGCTCGCTATACTGAATTGGAGAACAAACATATCCATCTTGAACTTGACTTGAAGCTTGTCCAGGAGAACTTCACGAAGGCGAAGGAGGAAGCAAAAGGTATGTTTGGTGAGAATCTTGACGACTGCCTTTATTTTTTGTCCATTCCTGATTCTGATCTCATTGTCACTTTGCAGATAAACTGAAGGAGGCTCTGAAGAAGAAGGACCTTGACCTCGCCGAGGCGCAGAAAGCGGCTTCGGACAAGACGAAACTCGTAGAAGAAAAGCTGGCTTCAGTCGGTAAACTTGAAGAGGAGAATACCAATCTGAAAGCTGCCCTCGACGCGGCCAACAAGGAGGTCAGCCATCTGAAGAATGACAAGATAGCTCTGAGTGACAAGGCTAGCGAACTGATGGGGAAGAAGAACGATCTGGAGGCTTATCTGGAAGGGCTCGCCAAGAAGTTATTCCTCATGCTTGAAGGTAATCTCTTTTATCCGACTGACTTGTTATCCTCAACTCATTGTAGAACTGTTGGCTTAACTCCAAACTATGCTTACAGAATTCTGTCAAAACTTCGAGGAGGAGACCAGTCGACTGGAGACAAACTTGGACCCCATTAACTCTCCTGTGAAGGACGAGGCTGCTATGAACGTGTTCCGACTGGAGTCTCGTGTTGCTGGTGTGGTGGACTACCTCGCTCGACTGAAGGTTGCGGTGTCGCGGATCGACACGACACTCTAGCCAAGAGAGACACTTCACAATGACCTCAAGTCTTTAATGACTCGGTTGAATGACGTTCCAGGTCGAGTGCAGGAATGAAAGAAGTCTTCCGCCAGGTGTGGTGCTGATGTTGCTCTGTCTGCAGTGCGTGTTCACTTTGCAAGGATCTTGCGAGAGGACAAGTGGCGTCCATCGTGGTGGCCAATACCAAGAAGCATGACTTCCAATCTTTCATGGAGACCTTCATTGCTGCTGCCACTCAGATTCTTGTGGAATCAACTGGACGGTTTGTCGCGCCTTCGATCCTCCACGAGGAGTAAAAACTTCTATGCTTCGTCTTAAATTTGCCTCGGAATGCTGAGTGATTTTGTAACCGATAAACTTTTACAGGCTTGACGCCTGAGTACTTCCGAATCCATAGGGTGTTATCTGAACTTGGCTTATCATTGAATATGCTTGCACTTGCCTTCGGGCGAACTTTGTCTTCACTCGGAATATACTTTAATGGTTGAGATGCAGCTCTGAGAGGGGAAGTCCAGTCGACCTGCACTTCACCGCTTTTGCAGGTAGGGACGGAGCACAGATGGCAGTCGACCTGCGCCTCGTCATCTTTGCAGAGCGCACGTTGTATTTGTGGCATAGCTCAGAAGGAGAAGGTAACAGTCGACCTGCACCTCGTCATCTTTGCAGAGCAGAATAGATTAAGTACTTAGGCGAGCACTGGGCTGCAGCTAAGCCCCCCGAGTGGGAGGACTTCTCTCCACTCAGTGGGATTTTCAAATACTTAGGCGAGCACTGTACTGCAGCTAAGCCTCCGAGTGGGAGGTTTGTTCTCCACTCGGTAGGATTTTCAGATACTTAGGCGAGTACTGGACTGCAGCTAAGCCCCCGAGTGGGAGGTTTCTCTCCACTCGGTAGGGTTTTTAGATACTTAGGCAATCTTGGACTGCAGCTAAGCCCAGTGGGAGGTTTGCTCTCCACTCGGTGGGGTTTTAGATACTTAGTAATCTTGGACTGCGATTAAGCCCCGAGTGTGAGGTTGCTCTCCACTCGGTAGGATTTTCAGATACTTAGGCTAGTCTTGGGTGTAGCTAAGCCCCGAGTGGGAGGTTTGCTCTCCACTCGGTAGGATTTTTTGTGCCGTAGCTTCGAAGAAGAAGGTAGCAGTCGACCTGCACCTCGTCGTCCTTGCAGAGCGCATGTTGTATTTGTGGCGTAGCTCGGAAGGAGAAGGTAGCAGTCGACCTGCACCTCGTCATCCTTGCAGAGCGCACATTGTATTTGTGGCATAGCTCGGAAGGAGAAGGTAGCAGTCGACCTGCACCTCGTCATCCTTGCAGAGCGCGCATTGTATTTGTGGCGTAGCTCGGAAGGAGAAGGTAGCAGTCGACCTGCACCTCGTCATCCTTGCAGAGCGCACATTGTATTAAATACTTAGGCGAGTACTTGGACTGCAGCTAAGCCTCCGAGTGGGAGGCTGGCTCACCACTCGGTAGGATTTTAAACACTTAGGCGAGTACTTGGACTGCAGCTAAGCCTCTGAGTAGGAGGTTGGCTCGCCACTCAGTAGGATTTTTTCTTTAAACTTAGGCGAAACGGATTCGCAGCTAAGCCTTCGAGTGGGAGGCTGACTCACCACTCGGCAGGGATTTTCTTTACAAACTTAGGCGAAACGGATTCGCAACTAAGCCACCCACTGGGGGATTTCCCACGTAAACAAAAGTAACAACAATCACTGGGAAAATTATAACACTCTTGTCTTTGAAAAACAAACTACATAAGTACTTTTATTACATCTCATCCGAGTGAATACTTAAGTATAAAAGGGGCGGAGCAGCTCCGTGTTCCAAGCTCGTGGCTCGTCAATCTGGCGATCGACATTGTAAAGACGGTACGCTCCATTGTGGAGGACTTTGGTGATGATGAAGGGGCCTTCCCAAGTAGGAGCAAGCCTGTGTGGCTTCTGCTGATCCACTCGGAGAACCAAATCTCCTTCTTAGAAGGCTCGACTCTTCACGTTTCTGGCATGGAATCTTCGCAAGTCCTGCTGATAGATAGTCGATCGGATCATGGCCATCTCTCTTTCCTCTTCTAGAAGGTCGACTGCATCCTGTCGGGCTTGTTCTGCTTCATCTTCAGTGTAGAGCTCGACTCGGGGTGCATTGTGAAGCAGGTCACTCGGCAAGACTGCTTCAGCTCCATAGACCAGGAAGAGTGGAGTTCTCCCAGTCGACCGATTAGGCGTGGTCCTCAATCCCCAAAGAACTGATGAAAGTTCGTCGACCCATGCACCTGCTGCGTGTTTGAGATCATGCATCAGTCGGGGTTTCAGTCCTTTGAGAATTAGACCATTTACCCGTTCGGCTTGTCCATTCGACTGGGGGTGAGCGACTGAAGCGTAGTCGACTCTTGTGCCTTGAGAGGCGCAAAAGGCTTTGAATTCGTCAGAATCAAAGTTTGATCCATTATTAGTGATGATGCTATGCGGAACTCCATATCTGAATGTCAACTCTCTGATTAAGCTGATAGCAGTACCAGCATCAAGATTCTTGATAGGCTTAGCTTCAATCCATTTAGTAAACTTGTCGACTGCTACTAGCAAGTGAGTGAAGCCGCTCCTGCCAGTTCTCAGTGGTCCAACCATATCTAACCCCCAAACAGCAAAGGGCCAGACAAGTGGAATGGTCTTCAAGGCTGAGGCGGGTTTGTGCGATAGATTGGAGTAAAACTAACACCCTTCACACTTGTCGACTATTTCCTTTGCCATTTCATTTGCTCTTGGCCAGTAAAATCCCGCTCGGTATGCTTTAGCCACAATGGTTTGAGAGGACGCATGATGACCACAGGTCCCCAAGTGGATATCGTCAAGGATTATCCGACCTTCTTCTGGTGTTATACATTTCTGACCGACTCCAGTCGCGGTTTCTCTGTACAACTGTCCCTTTATCACGGTAAAGGCTTTGGATCGACGGACGATCTATCGAGCCTCTTCTTCATTCTCTGGGAGCTCTTTCCTTAGGATATACGCGATGTACGGTTCTGTCGATCGGGAGTGATGACCAAAACTTCCATGATCGGTCGACCACATTTGGAACTTCAACTTCGATCGGATCTGTGACACTTTTTGGTGTGGAGCTTCTTCGGTGAAAGGATCCTCTTGAGCGATGGTGTATGGATGTGTTCCAAAAACACATTCTTGGGAATGGCTTCTCTTTTGGAACCTATCTTTGCCAAATCATCACCGCTTGATTTTTGATCGGGGTATATGATGGAGCTCTAACCCCTCAAATTTCTTCTCTAGCTTTCTCCTTTGCATTGCATTAACGATCATTCTTTGGACTTCGACGTCCCACTCCTTCATCACGATTAACCACCAAATCTGAGTCGCCATAGACCATGAGGCTGACGGACGCCGAAAGTGAAATGGCCATCGCAACCCATACAAAAGTGCTTCAGATACGCTTCGTTATTGGAGGAATCAAAGTGGATCTGGAGCACATATCTAAGCTTATCTCCTCGGGGAAACCAACACTACCCAAAGACGGAACCATTCAGCATCTTAGAACCATCAAAGAACATGGTCGATGCTCGAGTGAACTTGAGTCGATGGTTCTTTGTTCAATCCACTCGGCGAGGAAATCAGCTACTGCTTGGGACTTGATGGCTTTCTTTGCCTCAAACTTGATATCAAGGGGAAGGAGTTCAATCACCCATTTTGCCACTCGACCAGCTGCATCTCTGTTGTGCAGAACTCTGATAATGAGGCTTCGCTGACGACTGTAATGAAATGATCAGAGAAATAATGAGCAACCTTCTTCGTGGTCATATAAATCCCATATACAAGCCGATAATGAGGGTATCTTTGCTTTGATGGGTTCAATACTTGAAAGATAATATCTTGGTATTTGAACTTTGAAGGCTTTTCCTTCTTCTTCCGCTCGACCGTAAATCTTGTAATGACGACTTGTCATGTGGCTGCAATGTAAAGCGACAAAGGCTCTTTGCTGATTGGGGCGACAAGCACCGGCTGGGTGGAGAGCGAGCTTTTAGCTCTTCAAACGCTGCATCGACACGGAGTCCACTCGAACTTGTCTCGACTTCTTCATCGATCGGTAAAGAGGCAATGCCTTTTCACCGAGGCGAGATGAATCGACTTAAAGCGGCCAAGCATCTAGTAAGCTTCTGGACATCGTGCACACGCACAGGGCGTTTCATTCGGAGTATAGTACCAACTTTTTCTGGGTTGGCGTCGATTCCTCGTTCGAAAACAAGAAAACCGAGTAACTTTTTGCCAGGAACTCCGAATTTTCACTTTGATGGATTAAGCTTGATATCATACCTCCTGAGATTGGCAAATGTTTCAGCGAGGTCGATCAACAGTCGGAACCCTTCCGTGATTTGACCACAATATCATCCATATGCGCTTCCACATTCAGGTGATTTGGTGAGCAAACACTTCGAATCATCCTCATGAATGTGGCTCCGACATTTTAAGGCGAATGGCATGGTGACATAGCGAAGCACCGAATGGAGTGATGAAAGGTGTTTTAATCTCGTCGGGTCCATCTGAGCGAATCTGAAGGTAACGGAATAGGCGTCTAAAAAGACGGTGCTCACATCCATGATTGAGTCGACTATTTGGCCGATCGGGGAGAGGAAAATGATCTTTCGGGCAGGCTCGATTGAGGAGTCTGGGTCGGGGGTGTCTGGATAGCGAACTATCATCATTGGCGGACTCCAAGACTATGAAGATACAAGATTGAAGACTTCGTCCGTGTCAGGATGGGACTTTCCTTGGCGTGGAAGGCAAGCTTGGCAATACGGATATGTAGATCTCCTACCATTGTAACCGACTCTGTGTAACCCTAGCCCTCTCCGGTGTCTATATAAACCGGAGGTTTTAATCCATAGGACGAACAACAATCATACCATAGGCTAGCTTCTGGGTTTAGCCTCCTTGATCTCGTGGTAGATCCACTCTTGTACTACCCATATCATCAATATCAATCAGCGGGAGTAGGGTTTTACCTCCATCGAGAGGGCGAACACAGGTAAAAACATCGTGCCCTTGTCTCTGTTACCATCCGCCTAGGCGCACAGTTCGGGACCCCCTACCTGAGATCCGCCGGTTTTGACACCGACATTGGTGCTTTCATTGAGAGCTCCTCCGTGCCGTCACCATCAGGAAGGATGCCTCTTCCCGTCTTTTAAAACGGTACCGTTGCTAAGGGAGCCTTGGCCTCCGGCCAAACTATCCGGCTAGGTGGTTTTCTTATGACCGCCTGTTCGACCGCCGCTCCGACAATGACCTCTCGGGTCATCAAAAGCGATCTTCACGTCAACTCGAATTAAATCGAGCAGCTAGATCCGATGGAGCTCTCTTAGTAAATGAGCTCTTGGATCGCGCCGCGCCACAGGAGTCGCTATGACTACGATCAGATTGGGCTTAAAACCGATCGAGAGAGATTAACTCTCCCCAGGCTACCCACCACATTGCTGTGGTAGAGGAACAATGCGGCGACTCTTCTTCTATATTAAAAACCAGTTATATCCGGATTCCTGATCCCTCCATGCCGGATTCCCACGGAGGGACGGACGTCAGTCAAGTGCTGAACCTAAAGTCAGGCAGCAGACCAGATTCGTTGGACAACATCCAGCAATCCAAGCTTCCGAATTCGGAAACCTTTCGGCCCTTGAGCCTCAGATTGGGCGGGGTTCCGAACTTAATTCCACCATCCCACCCAAACACAAGTGATCTATCTCAAATCCGGCAAGAGCCCGATGAAACAGTACATCATTACTGGGCCAGATTCCTCCTAGTTATGGACATGATAAAGGACTGCCGTGAGGAAAGCGCAATCTCAATTTTTTGCAATAATTGCACGGACAAGGGAATCATGAACGCCATAAGTCGTCGCGAAATCACACGTTTCACCGACCTGGCGTCCATAGTACGAAATCTTGTGCGATGGAGAGTGCACAGAAAACGAAACTAAGTTTTGGGACAATCCGGTTCCGAACACAACCCTAGTCCGAAATAAAAGGGTGCATCATGCTCAGGCACCTAGGACAAAAACCAAACAGCAAAAAACCCCTAAAGGGCATGGAACCATACTAGAGGGATGGCTCGGCAGACCTGTAAAATCCATAGTCTGAGGGCGCCACTCCAACACATAGCCTTGAGCATGATGGATACTACGGCGGTGGCCAAAAGTGGCGAAAACTTCTAGCCCGGAGAACCAGCCCAACAATACCATCACGGTATTGCAGTCTTTGAGACCTTCGCATCAAACAATATGCGGAAGCGAACAATCCATGACCTACTTGAAGTCTACCAAGTAGCAACAACAAATCCATGGGCGACACGGCTATCACCTTCAACGCCCGACAATGAACCCAAATTCGAACAGCCGAGCACCGGCCGCATTGGTCCTCATTCCAATAGTGGGCGGCTTTCGTCTTACCAAGGTACTCATGGATGGCGGCGTGATTAAACCTCATCTGAGAAACCCTTAGAAAAATGGAAATAGTGGAGCCGCATTGATGAAGCAGCACAACCTTGGAGGAATAATCCCTAGTCGGGAAATGCTGCTGCACAGGAAAAATTACACTAGATGTGGTGTTCGCTCACGGACAATTACAAGTCCGAGGAGGTCACGTTCCAAGTGGCCCCTTTCAGCAGCGGATATCATGCTCTACTAGGGCGAGAGGCATTCAGAATTTTTCAAGCTATCCCCCATTACGGGTACATGAAGCTTAAAATGCCCGGGCCCAACGGAATCATCACTCTTGTCAGCGATCCGGACATAGCACTCCACACTGAAAATAAGACAGCCGCACTAGCCCTAGAGGCACTATCCGAAGCCCTAGCGGCAGAAGAACTCACTGCGCTGCGCTCCACGGTGAACAGGGACGATGAGATACTCGATAAGAGATCCAAGTCCACCTCTTTTAAACCAGCGGACGAAATAGTCAAGTTCCAAGTCCATCCAACGGACCCCACAAAGGCGGCCTCCATTGGGACACAATTAAACCACGATGTAGGCGCCGCTTACGAGAATTCCCGGGAAAATTGGGACATCTTTGCAGGAACCCTTGAGATATGCCGGGGAATCCCACGCAGTGGCGAGAACACAGCCTAAACATCCTAAAGGATTCAAGCCGATCAAACAGGCTCTTGGCGATTTTGAACCCAAAAGACAGGCAATGGGAGAGGAGCTAGCCAAACTATTAGAAGCCGTATTCATCGAGACATAAAACATCCGGATGGCTAGCAAACACGGTAATGGTACCAAAAAGGACAAATCTGGCGCTGTGTGTGTCGATTTTAAAGACCTTAACAAGGCTTGCCCAAGGATCCTTTCCACTTCCCGCATCGATCAAATCATTGATGCTACCGCGAACACGATTCATTGTGCTTCCTCGGCGATATGCCGGATACCATCAAATCAAGATGGCGAGAGCAGACCAAGCCACAACAACATTCATTACTCCATATGGACCATTACGCTTCAACACAATGCCCTTGGGCTCAAGAATGTCGGCGCAACATATCGGCGCATGATGCGGACATGTCGGCAACCTGATCGGCAAAGCGGTGGAGGCATACGTGAGGCGATGTGGTCGTCAAGACCAAACACGTCGAAACTCTAGTAGGCGATTTGAGGCTCACATTCGACAACCTCCGAGCATATGACATTAAGCTCAACCGGAAAAATCGTTTTGGCGTACCGGTAGGAAAGCTCTTGGGCTTCATTGTATCCGGTAGAAGAATTGAAGCAAACCCAGCCAAGATCCGAGCTCTGTCACAGTTGTATATCCCAAAAGACCTCAAACAAATACAAAAATTGACTGGGTGCGTGGCGGCTCTAAGCCGCTTCATCTCCCGCTTGGGAGAAAAGGCATTGCCCCTTTATCGCCTCCTCCGGCGCACCGAACACTTCGAATGGACGGATGCTGCCATGGCCGGACTCGAAGAAATAAAGGCCATATTGGCAACAAATCCGGTCCTGGCCACGCCCAACATGGGCGAACAAATCTTATTATATATCGCGGCAACACATCAAGTTGTAAGCGCAGTGCTCGTCGTCGAACGAGAAATAGAAGGACATAAATTCCCTCTTCAAAAACCAGTGTACTACGTATCCACTGTCTTAACTCCATGTAAGTCCCGGTATCCACATTATCAAAAGATAGCGTCTGGCGGTATTCATGGCATCCGGAAGCTACGACACTACTTTCAAGAGTGTTCGATAACGATGGCCTCGAAGTACCTCTCAATGACATTATAAACAACATGACGCGACAGGCAGGATTGCAAAATGGGCCATTGAGCTCTTACCATTCGACATAACCTACAAACCACGGCGAGCTATAAAAGTCGCAAGTTTTGGCCGACTTCATCGCTGAATGGACGGAGCCAAACTCCTAAAAATGCGGCGCATACTCCAATTGGATCATGCATTTCAGCGGATCTAAAATGTTGGCGGCTTGGGGCTGGCGTCGTCTTGGCGTCTAGCCCGGAACCACAGTCTAATATGTACTCGAGATAATGTACACGGACTCCAACAATGCAGCCGAATCGAGGCCCTTTACATGGTCTCCGGATGGCAATCTCCATGGGCATTAAGCGCCTAGAGGTCATGAGGATTCAAACCTCGCAATATCCCAAGTAAATGGAGACTTTGGCGCCTAGGATCCGTAAATGGCAGCCTACCGTAGCGTCGTCTTTAAAATGTCATTTCGGTTGAAGGACTCGAATTCCACCATGTAGCAGGGATAATAACCAGGCGGCCGGCGTGTTAGCGCATCGGTATAAGCGCGACGCCATCCTCAAACATCTTCTGGAGCAGCTTTTAAGCCATGGAAGAGGAGTCCGAAACAACAAACCGGAACCAACTGCATCGCATGCCGACCATTACGACACAATCGGTGGCTCGACCAATGAAATAACACCCTCGGACCACGAAATAATGGCGGTCATTGCCCCATGGGCAGAACCATTCCTAGCCTACTTAATTAGGCGGGAACTTCTCAAGACCAAAGCGAGGCCCGCTGCATAGTACGACAATCTAAAGCCTACAAGGTCCATGAGGAGAGCTTTATAAGAAAAGCACTAGGAGTCCTTCAAAGGTGCATCTCCAAGAAGAAGGCGAAATCTTGGCTGAAATTCACGCCGGATGGGTGGGCACCCTTTGCAGCCCGGGCCCTTGTAGGCAAGGCCTTCCGTCTGAGAGATTTCTTGGCCGGCGGCCCGGCAGATGCTCAGGACTTAGTCCAACGATGCGTCGGTTGCCAGCTCTTTGCTAACCAAAGCCACATGCCACCCACCGCCCTCAAAACTATACCCATCACCTGGCCATTCGCGGTCTGGGGGCTTGACATGGTTGGACCCCTTAAAGGAGGAGCCCACAAGCAAAAATACCTATTGGTCATGGTGGACAAATTCACCAAATGGATAGAGGCCAAGCCAGTTAAAACGGCCGAATCCCAACATGTGATAGACTTCATATCTGGGGTTGTACACCATTATGGCGTCCCCCACAGCATCATCACCGATAACGGCACGAACTTCACGGCCAACGATGTTAAACTCTGGTGCAAAAATATGGGCATCAAGCTCGACTACGCTTCAGTCTATCACCCTCAAACTAACAGTCAAGTCGAACGAGCAAATGGTCTAATCATGAGCGGCATCAAACCCAGGTTAGTGCGGTCCCTCAAGGAATCTAACACGCACTGGGTGGAGGAGCTCGACTCCGTACTCTGGGGGCTGTGGACCACGCCAAACCGCACTACCGGATTCACACCATTTTTTATGGTATACGGCGCAGAGGCAGTTTTTCCCTATGATATAATTCATGACTCACCTCGCGTGCACATGTACGAGGAAAGAGAGGCCGAGTTGGATCGGCAGGACAGTTTGGATGCCTTAGAAGAGGAGCGCGACATGGCAAAAGCTCGTTCCGCATTCTATTAGCAGCAGGCTCGAAGATACCAAAGCAGAGAAGTACGGGCCAAAACTTACAATATTGGCGAACTAGTTCTACGCCTGCTGGACAAGAAAAAGGACAAACTCAAGCCCAAATGGGAAGGTCCCTTCATCATCGACCAAGTCTTGACCGGCGGAGCATACCGTCTACGAAACACATCAGATAACCAACTCGAGCCGAACCCATGGAACGCAACCCGTCTCCGAAGATTCTACGCTTAGCGCCGGACTCAGAGTTCGTCTCCTTCCTCCGTCCACATTTTATACTTTAGTTGTCTTCTGTTTCTCCCTTTTTTCCTCCCTTTTTCGTAGAGCCTTTGAGGGCTGATCTGCGCCTTGTTCGCACACACTTGACGTGCTACTCGCACTCATTATACCTGGGGGCTTCTTTAACAGAAGCTTATTTATATGGGCTTCATGCCCAACACATGTGTCAAACTTCCGCATGTACCTTTTATTCACCATTATATGCATCGATATGACTTAAGTTTTGGCCAAGCTAGGTTGCTCGCTCTGTGCTTACCCTACATTCCCGATTGTTGGCTAGGAGGTAAAGGAGCACCTCTGCGATTATTCTTGCGGGTCGGCCGGATGTGTACCTCGGTGGGTGAAGCAAAGCTAGCATTCTTAAGGGAATATTCGATTGATGACTTGAAAGATGATTTCTTACTTATTTATTTATCGCCCCGGATGCTTTTACGCTCTTTTCGCGGTCAGGACATGCACTTTAGGGCATGCCTCCTAGGGAAAGGAACCCTAACGGAACTATTCTCCCTCGAAGATGTTTCTTACTAACCATGTAATATAACATAACTAGTTGGGCACTTGTCTAATAAAGCGGTAATGACCCCTACGCCTGGTCTCCATGCATGCCCCGGTTTTTTATATAACCGTGAGGGTATTCGGACACACTCCGGACTTTCGGGTCCCGAGGTTGAAGCGAAAAGGTCCGCAAAGACAAATGATCTACAATCCGGCTAGAAGGCATTTTACATGTCATTTTAAATTAAATCATCAAATTGACTGATTGTACTCCTCCTCAATCCCATCTAACAGGCTGTCTAGTTTACAGTCCCGTTGGGAATATTTCGCGGCCAACTCCACTTGGCCATACATTAGGCTCACAGGATCTCCTTCCCGCCAGACCCCAGGTCCGACCTCGGCCATGTGGTTTGGATCAGCCTTCGTGTACGCGTCTTCACCATGGCCCGAGCCTCCCAGCGCCTTGGCGGCAGCCGATATCTTCCCGAGACGGAGCGCTGCCGTACTCCTGAAGCTTCTCGGCAAGCCCTCCAAGACCCTCGGGTAGGGAGGCGGATGGCCATAAGGCTGACGCAGCGCCGCTCATCGCTGCCGAACACGTTCGTGCGATTTGCAACTTCGGGAAGAAGGTCACCCATGGAACCGGCATTTCCTCCACCGGACGACTGTGAGCACACCTCTGAGACACATTTACGTCAATCGACTTCCTCGCCGAACTCTTCTTTTCAAAAGAGTTTGTTCAAGCACTCTTGTAAATGCGCGGCGAAGCCATCGATTCTCCTTCTGGTCGGACAATTGGGCGAACATCTTTTAGTTCTTTGCCCAGCTGGGTGTTGGCACCTGGAGTTTGTTCCTCTCTGCTGCACCCTCATAAGCACCTTCTCGCTTGACCTTCGGTGGCGCAGCAGATGTTGCTTATGCGGATCTAGTCCGGCACCTTACGCAATATTATTGTCGGACTTACGCACACACCGCACTTCATAAACTACTTATCTTTTGAAGCACGTATTACGAGAGGGGTCTCTGTGGATCCCCTATGGGCTAGTCTTGACCTCAAGTTGGGCCTTGCACTCTTGAAGCTCTGGGACAGTGGGTATTCTTCTCCGTAAGATCTGCATAACAAATGATCCTTAAATCAGTTATTTTAACTATTTTAAGTCTCGGGGGACTCTTGGCATATATAACTATTAAAATTCCTCACCCGTATGTCTTTCACATCTTGCTCAGTAGCTCTGGTTAAACCATCTCGGCGGCACGAAGGTGCGTGTCTCCGCATTAAAGGCATTCAACGCCGGGGGAAACACGCGTCACGAAGCTGTCGGTGGCGCTGTGATTCATGGCACTCTCCACCTCGGACTGGTGGCGAACTGACTGTCGGCATCCTCCGTTGGAGGAGCATCCGGCTCACGCCTTGTGTTCGCCTCCCCCTCCGGACCAGGCGTTGGAGCCTGGCTGGCGGAGGTTTGATTGGCAACCTCTCCGGGCACAGTCCGGCGAGCGCTCTTTCTCCTAGAAAAATCATGAGCATTAATATACCAGGAATCTTTCTCTTAAAGACGGTGGTGCGCCATACCATTGCGGCGACGTTTCGATTCGCGCCGCACTCCTCTTTCGCCTGCCGGGCCGCACTGACCCTTGTTGGTCAGCCGCCGCGGGTTCGGCTTCCCGCCTCAAAGGCGCCTCCTGCGAGGCACCGTTGGTATATGGTGGTCAGAAGTAAGCATGGATGAAGTAATGATGTCAGGACTCCGGTCACAGTTACCTGGGAAGCCGGAGATAAACCAGGGTAGTCGTCTATAATGGCGACTAAAGCATTATCCACGCTAAGTTGGTGGAACACCCCATCGATCAGCTCCACCTCTATGTCCGGATCCTCTTCGGAGGCCAGATCAAGGGATCGTCCGGATCCTCGGGTTGTGGAGTCGGGTGTGTATGCCCCTCGTCCCGTAGCAGCTCTGCGTCAAAAATCACGGTGAGACACTTAACTTTGGGAATATGGATCGGATAAATAAGCGTCCGCTTACCCAGCTTCGAGGGCTATTCATGGAGAATCCATTCAATGGACTCATGCGGAGAATCCTCTTTCTCCCCTTGTACATGCGGACGGGATCTTCACCAGGTCGTCAACCGATCCCGGCCCCTTGCGGCCATGGCGGGTGGCGTCGTCCTCCCCGTTGAAATCCCACATGGGGTGGCCCCTATATTGGAGTGGCTGCACCCCTCGCATGATGCACGTGGCCATGACTCCAATCATGGTCAATCCGGAATGAGCCAGTAACCTTATTTGGCTCAACAGATATTGGACGCCCCTGTCATTCTCCCGTTGAGGGCTCCGCGGGCGCCAGCTCAGGCGTTTCTTCAAAGGAGCATTACTAAACTCCGGGAGGCCGATCTGAACTGGATCCAGCAGTGGGGCGTCTTCCATATAAAACCATTCCGAAGGCCAGTCTTCGGACGCCTTCTTCGGGGTTCCGGATAGATATCCGGTCCCGGCGATGCACCATATTTCGGCTCCGCCCACTTGATATATCGACCCCTCGTGAGAACGGGGTACGAGGCAAAACAATCTCTTCCACAATGCGAAATGGGCCTCGATGCCCAAGAACAGCTCGCAAAAGGCTACAAAGCCCACGATGTGCAAGATGGAGGCAGGTGTAAGGTGGTGAAGCCGGAGTCCGTAGAACTCCAAGAGCCCCCAGAGAAACGGATGTATGGGAAATCCGAGTCCCCTTATTAGATAAGGGACGAAGCATACCCGCTCTCCTTTGGAGGGATTGGGGACGCTCTCCGCCTGCTTTCCACCCTTGTAGGTGGCGAGTCCGGCTCGAACCGGAACCATGAAGGCTGGGGGAAGGCATCCCTCTGCTTGGAGCGTCACTAGCTCGCTGTGCAGGACTGAACATCTCCTCCAATCTCCTGGCTGAGGGCTAGGAGCGCGAGAAGAGGAGCCACATCGACTGTCCATGATGGAATGGATTTTTGTCAGAGGCGCTTCGATGAGTACTCGCGGAAGGGGGATGGTGTGATTCGGATCTAGATCCTTGCTCCTCTTATAGGCAGCTTATTCGCACAGCTAGGGGGTAAAACATAAAAATACCCTGGCTTTTCGCATTCATACGACACATGGAAGAGGGCCATTATTGGACGTAGAAGCCAAGGAGCGCAACATTTATAAGGAAGTCGGACACTATTCGGTAAGCACATGGAATTTGGAGGAGAACCCGCCTTGCAATGCCGAAGACAATATGTGCGCCGGACTCATCATCATTGAAGCTTTGGTTAGGGGCTCTTGAGGAGTCTGGGTGGAGGGTGTCCGGATAGCGAACTATCATCATTGGCGGACTCCAAGACTATGAAGATACAAGATTGAAGACTTCGTCCGTGTCGGGATGGGACTTTCCTTGGCATGGAAGGCAAGCTTGGCAATCTGGATATGTAGATCTCCTACCATTGTAACCGACTCTGTGTAACCCTAGCCCTCTCCGGTGTCTATATAAACCGGAGGGTTTTAATCCATAGGGCGAACAACAATCATACCATAGGCTAGCTTCTGGGTTTAGCCTCCTTGATCTCGTGGTAGATCCACTCTTGTACTACCCATATCATCAATATCAATCAAGCAGGAGTAGGGTTTTACCTCCATCGAGAGGGCCCGAACCTGGGTAAAAACATCGTGCCCCTTGTCTCCTGTTACCATCCGCCTAGATGCACAGTTCGGGACCCCCTACCCGAGATCCGCCGGTTTTGACACCGACACCGATTGATATGTTTGAAATCAATGCACATGCAAAGTGACTTGTCCTTTTGGGGGACCATGACAACATTGGGGAGCCACTCGGAGTGGTAAATCTCTCGGATAAACTCTGCTGCTAAGAGCCGAGCCACCTCTTCTCCAATGGCCTTTCTTTTCTGGATGGCGGACCATCGAAGATGTTCCTTGACAGGTTTCACTTTTGAGTCGACTCGTAGATGATGCTCAGCCAGCCCCCTGGGAACACCCAGCATGTCGTGAGGCTTCCATGCGAAGATGTCGATTCTTCTGGAGGGCTGGATGGCGCTTCTTCCTATTTGGAGTCGAGTGTTGTAGATATATGAGTCGGAGCAGCACTGGGGTCGGTCGGGTGAATGTGAACCGGCTTTGTCTCACCGGACGACTGAAACGCTGACTCTGTAGCGGACTTCTTGGCTCGCAACAAATCACTCGAATCTGCATTTTTCTGCTATTCCTGCAACTCTACCACTGCCATCTGAGCATCGGCGATCTTTGAGCCTTTCTGAAAGCGCTCTTCCGCCTTCTTCCGATTGCCAGTAATAGTGATCACACCTTTGGGACCAGGCATCTTCATTTTGAGGTACACATAGCATGGTCGAGCCATGAAACGTGCATAAGCTGGCCTGCCCAAAATAGCGTGATAAGCACTCTGGAAATCTACCACTTCAAATGTCAACTTTTCTTTGCGATAATTCTTGGAATCACCGAAAACCACATCAAGAGCAATTTGGCCGAGTGACTCAGCCTTCTTCCTAGAAATGACTCCATGAAAACTCATGTTGCTGGTACTGAGTCTGGACATCGGAATGCCCATCCCTTTCAATGTTTCTGCATACAAGATATTCAGGCCGCTGCCACCATCCATCAAGACTTTAGTCAGTCGAGTGCCTTTGACGACTGGGTCGACCACCAAAGCTTGCCTCCCAGGGGTGGCTATGTGTGTCGGATGATCGGACTGATCGAATGTGATGGCAGTCTGAGACCACTTCAGATAGCTGGGTGTCACCGGAGCAACCATATTCACCTCTCGGTTGATAACTTTTAATCGACTTCAACATCAGCAAAAATCATCAGGGTGGAATTGACTTGGGGATATCCATCATCACTATCTTCTTTGTCCTCAACTTTTTCTGACTCCTTTTCCTTATCTTTGGGCTGCTTCCCCTGGAATTGCTGGATCAAGAGCCGACACTGTCGAGTGGTATGTTTTGGATAAATGAATTTACCCTCCTCATCCTTCTTCGTGTGGATGTGGCACGGCAAATCCATCACGTCATTCCCTTCCTTGTCCTTCACCTTCTTAGGGTTCCAAGACCCTTTGGGCTTCCCTCTAAATTTTCCTTGAGTCACTGCCAAGGCTTCTCCAGGAGCAGCTGGGTCGGCTTTCCGCTTCTGCTTTCAACTGGAGTTTCCTCCCCCGGTTTCATGTGCGGATGGCTTGTATTTGCCACTCCAGAGCCGATCCTCTTCTTCACCATTGGCATATTTGGTGGCAATCTCCATCATTCGACTGAAGTCATGTCTCCGGTCCGACCGAATTTCAAACTTAGCTGTCTGTTCTTAATGCCTTCCTTGAAGGCCTGGTACTGGTGATCGAATACATTCTCTCTTGTGTGATGCAGTGTGATCCATCTCTGGATGTAATCTCTCAGAGTTTCATTCGACTTTTGCACGCAAACTTGCAGCTCCGTCAACCCTGCTGGTTGCTTGCAAGTTCCTTCAAATGTTCTGGCAAACACTCAAGCAAAATCTTCCCAAGTGTAAATTCTACTAGGTGCCAACTGATTCAGCCATGCTCTGGCCGAGCCCTCCAACATAAGAGGTAGGTGTTTCATGGCCACCTCATCATTGCCGCCGCCAATCTGAACAACCACTCGGTAGTCCTCAAGCCAAGTATCGGGCTTGGACTCACGATGAACTTCTTGACTCGATCGCCAACTTTGAAGTTGGGAGGAATCACCATGACCACGATGGCTCTGCTAAAACACTCTGGTCCTGAGACGTGAACTCTGTTGCTGGTGGGCACATCTTTGTCATGGCCTTCTCGGTGAGCTCTATTCTGGTTGACCAAACCTTGAACGATAATGGATCTCGCATCAAAGCTTGGTTCTCTAGGGTTGAGTGGAACCCTTCGCCCAACACTGTGCCGGCATTTGTCATCTTGCTGTCGTGGAGCGTACGACCCACCCCTTGGAGGAGGAGTGGGCACTCGACATCGATCATCGTGATCGAATGGGTCATCATACTGATCACGCCGGCCTCCATGTCCCTCACGCCTCGGGGGCGATCTTGGGCTATGGGTCGAGTGAACTGTATTCGCAGCGACGGATCTGGTATGAATCCTATTTCGCGACTGCGATACAGCTCAATTTTGATCTCCTGCTGCCTGGAGTAAATTTCTGATCTGTAGCAAGCCTCTGCTAGCCTCTGACAGGGAGGGCTGAATCGACTCTGCTATACGGGCTCCAGCTGCTAGATTTTGAATCGAGTTCGATATACTGAGTCGATGGTGGAAAGAGTTGGCGTCAAGCTGAGTGCAGGACCCGTTGCCGTGCACTTCGTCGAGTGCTCGTGGAGGTTCTCCAGTCGAGTGTGCTCAGCCAAGTTGGCCAAACGCGCGTCCTCTAAGGCACGAGCCTCAGGGAGTCAGGGGTTTCTCCAACGATAGGAGTATGCAGCGCATCCATGTTCTGGCGGCGAAGCTCTTCGCTTTGTAGCGACGTGAGGGGCTCGGGCTGATATTCTTCATGGATGTGCGCCGGATCGCCTCCGCCATCAACTCCATCGGTGCGGGGAAAACCGGGAGGACTGCGTGGTCCATTGACCATCAGAACCTCCGCCGCTGGATCACTGTTGTCGCACTCGGATGCAGTCTCTACGGAGCCAGTCGATCCGGCCGTAGAGAGATTCGTCGAGCTCGATCGCCACGACTTGGGGAGTGGCTGACTGGCGAGCCACCGCGTGCCTCACCCACCGCTGAAGCCTTGACCGACCGGAGCGCTTGCGCCGGCAGGAGACAGAGAGGGCGGACGACTCAGGGGTCGACCGATACTGGGTCGACGATTGCCGCAGGAGGATGTCGCGGGCGCATGCGCGGAAGTGCGTCGCCCCGCGGACGGGGAGCGCGTCGATGTCGAGTGGAGCCTCCTGAAGCCAAGTGGAGTCGTCGGCGATGAACGTGAGCGCGCCGAGACGGATCTCGCGGGCCTCAACCAAAACTCCGCCTAAAACCATGATGAAGGAGATCGGAACAATTGCAACTTCTCCAACAGGTCGCTAAGACACTTGCCCCACGGTGGGCGCCAACTGTCGTGGTTCTAAGTCTGACAGTAGAATAGGGGGGTAGGAATGGAGAGGTAAGATCCTAGCTATGGAGTAGTTGTATATGCAAGATGTTTACGAGTTCAGGCCCTTCTCGGAGGAAGTAACAGCCCTACGTCTCGAAGCCTGGAGGCGGTCGACTGGATTATGTGCGTATGAGTTACAGGGGTGCGAACCCTTTACACTGAGGAGGGGGGTGGCTTATATAGAGTCCGCCAGACCCCTCCGGCCCTCAGTTATGCAGGGTTTAAGGTTCATTAAGATCTGGTGTTACTGGTAATGCCATACATAAAGTGCTATGATGACCATAAAGACTACTTAATGACCGACCGTTTGTGTGCAGAGTGACTCTAGATCTCCTGGTGGTGGAGTGAGTGGCTTCATGGTCGAGTGTCTTCGAGTCTGTCGAGTGGAATCCTTCCAAGTCGACTAAAAGGTAGTTTCTTCTAGAGATGTCCTTGGGGAGGGTATCTTGGACAGGTCCATGACCCTACCCTAGGTACATGGCTTCATCAACGCATATATTCATCTGGCACTTAATCAGTCTGCATGCCAGGGATGCTCCATTTTAGTTGAGCTGCACAAAAAGATTGGGTGGTTCATTTTATCGACCACCTCCTTTCTTGTCTGCAATGTAGAATCTTGGCGAGCTATAGGACCAAGATGAGCCAGTAAACTAGTTGGATGAAAATAGTGGCGAAGTTGCTCAAACCTCCCTCAGCATCAGAGGCCACTATCTCGAGGATAAACCTACAAGCAAAGTTCATATTGTCTGTGTTGCCTCTTATGTACTCGAAAGTTTGCTCGTACAAGCATTAATTTTAGTAATAAGTACCACCGAGTGAACACCATTTACCAGTATGTACCCTAGGTAATTAAAGTTTGTCCGTGGATGATATTGGTTGTGATCTCTCAATCATTTGGATGCATAAACATGCTGAACACGTGTATATCTGAATCTTTTTGTGAATGTTATCTATGAATATTGTCTTGTGATCTATCAATCATTTAGATGCATAGACATGTTGAACTTGTGTATATGTGAATCTTTTGAGTTGTTGATTGTGAATGTTGGCTATGAATATGACCGTGTCATGTGAACCTGAGTTTGATACGAATGTTTACCTTTTCTGTTGTACTTGTGTGTGAACTTGTTAGAATGTCTACTGTGGGATTGTGACATGTGAGTATTAATGGCACACTGATACGTCTCCAACGTATCTATAATTTTTGATTGTTCCATGCTATTGTATTACCCCTTTTGGATGTTTATGGGCCTTATTTTACACATTTATATCATTTTTGGGACTAACCTACTAACCGGAGGCCCAGCCCATATTCCTGTTTTTTTGCCTATTTGATATTTGAAGAAAAGGAATATCAAGCGAGTCCAAAGCGGAATGAAATCTTGGGGCGTGATTTTTGGAGCGAGCGTGATCGAGAGGACTTGGAGTGCAAGTCAAAGCGAGCAAGGCTCCCACGAGATAGGGCGCCCCCACCTGTAGGGTCGCCCCTGTCTCGTGGGCCCTCAGCGACCACAAGCGTACTTCTCCTCCTATATATACCTACGTACCCGAAAACATCCAGGAGCAGGACGAAACACAATTTCCACCACCGTAACCTTTTGTATCCGCGAGATCCCATCTTGGAGCCTTCGCCGGCGTTCTGCCGGAGGAGGAATCAACCATGGAGGGCCTCTACATCAACATCCTTGCCCCTCCGATGAGTTGTGAGTAGTTTACCACAGACCTAGGGGCCCATAGTTATTAGCTAGATGGTTTCTTCTCTCTTTTTGGATCTCAATACAATGCTCTCCCCCTCTCTTGTGGAGATCTATTCGATGTAAACTCTTTTTGCAGTGTGTTTGTCGAGATCCGATGAATTGTGGGTTTATGATCAAGTTTATCTATGAATAATATTTGAATCTTCTCTGAATTCTTTTATGTATGATTGAGTTATCTTTGCAAGTCTCTTCGAATTATCAGTTTGGTTTGGCCTACTAGATTGATCTTTCTTGCCATGGGAGAAGTGCTTAGCTTTGGGTTCAATCTTGCGATGTCCTTACCCAGTGACAGAAAGGGTTGCAAGGCATGTATTGTATTGTTGCCATCGAGGATAACAAGATGGGGTTTATATCATATTGCTTGAGTTTATCCCTCTACATCATGTCATCTTGCTTAAGGTGTTACTCTGTTCTTATGAACTTAATACTTTAGATGCTGAGGTGAGTCGATCGATGTGTGGAGTAATAGTAGTAGATGCAGGTAGGAGTCGGTCTACTTGTTATGGACGTGATGCCTATATACATGATCGTGCCTAGATAATCTCATAACTATGCGCTTTTCTATCAATTGCTCGACAGTAATTTGTTCACCCATCGTAATACTTATGCTATCTCGAGAGAAGCAACTAGTGAAACCTATGGCCCCTAGGTCTATCTCTTATCATATTTGCTTTCAATCTACTTTTATTTGTATCTTTACTTTTTTGCATCTATATTATAAAATACCAAAAATATATTTATCTTATCTTACTATCTTTATTAGATCTCACTTTATGAAGTGGCGTGAAGGATTGACAACCCCTTTAGTGCGTTGGTTGCGAGTTCTCGGTTGTTTGTGTAGGTGCGTGGGACTTTTGAGGAGCCTCCTCTTTGGATTGATACCTTGGTTATCAAAAACTGAGGGAAATACTTACGCTACTATTGCTGCATCACCCTCTCCTCTTTGAGGAAAACAAACGCAAGCTCAAGACGTAGCAACAAGGATTTCTGGCACCGTTGCCGGGGAGGTCTTCGCTCAAATCAAGACATACCAAGTACCCATCACAAACCCATCTCCCTCGCATTTACATTATTTGCCATTTCCCTCTCGTTTTCCTCTCCCCCACTTCACCCTTGCCGTTTTATTTGCCCTCTCTTTCCCAATCTCCTCCTCTCTTTTCGCTTGCCTTTTTATGTTTGCTTGTGTGCTGGATTACTTGTTGCCATGGCGCAAGATAATACCAAATTGTGTGATTTCTTGAATACCAAATGATTTCCTTAGTACTCCGATTGCTCCTCTTAATGATGTTGAGTCTTGTGAAATCAATACTGCTTTGTTGAATCTTGTTATGAAAGATCAATTCGCCGGCCTTCCTAGTGAAGATGCCGCTACTCATCTAAACAACTTTGTTGATTTGTGTGATATGCAAAAGAAGAAAGATACGGATAACAATATTGTCAAATTGAAATTATTTTTGTTTTCACTTAGAGATCGTGCTAAATTTTGGTTTTCGTCTTTGCCTAAAAATAGTATTGATTCTTGGAACAAGTGCAAAGATGCTTTTATCTCTAAGTATTTTCCTCCCGCTAAGATCATCACTCTTAGGAACGATATTATGAATTTTAAACAACTTGATCATGAGAATGTTGCCCAATCTTGGGAAAGAATGAAATTGATGCTTTGCAATTTCCCTACTCATGGTTTGAATTTATGGATGATCATACAAAATTTTTATGCCAGTTTGAACTTTGCTTCTAGAAATCTCTTAGATTCGGACGCGGGAGGCACGTTTATGGAAATCACATTAGGAGATTCTACAAAACTTCTTGATAATACTATGGCTAATTATTCTCAATGGCACACCGAAAGATCTTCTAGTAAAAAAGTGCATGCTATAGAAGAAATCAATGTTTTGAGTGGAAAGATGGATGAACTTTGAAATTATTTGCTACCAAAAATACTCCTCTTGATCCCAATGACATGCATTTGTATTCTTTGATTGAGAATAACAATGAATCTATGGATGTGAATTTTGTTGGTAGGAATAGTTTTGGAAACAATGCTTATAGAGGAAACTTTAATGCTAGACCGTTCCCTAGTAATTCCTCTAATAATTATGGAAATTCCTACAATAATTCTTATGGTAATTTTAATAAGATACCCTCTGATTTTGAGAATAGTGTGAAAGAATTTATGATCTCTCAAAAGAATTTTAATGCTTTGCTTGAAGAAAAATTGCTCAAAGTTGATGATTTGGCTAGGAACGTTGATAGACTTTCGCTTGATGTTGATTCTCTTAAACTTAGATCTTCTTCTCCCAAGCATGATATCAATGAGTCTCTCAAAGTAATGAGAATTTCCATTGACGAGTGCAAGGAAAGAACCGCTAGATTGCGTGCTAAGAAAGATAGCTTTATAAAAGCGTGTTCTTCTAGTTTTCATGAAAATAATGATGAGGATCTTAAAGTTATTGATGCGTCTCCTATTAGATCTATGTTTTGCAATATGAATTTTGATGATTATGGGACTGATGATGAATCAACTTTGCCTAGAAGGCGTCCCAAAAATTCGGAGTCTTTAGATCTTGATGCTATATTTGGTAAAAGTGAGATTGGAGAGTCATCAACTTCAAATAATATTGAACCTACTATCTCAGATTTCAAGGAATTTGATTATGACAATTGTTCTTTAAAAGGTTGTATTTCCTTGTTGCAATCCGTTGTTAATTCTCCTCATGCTTATAGTCAAAACAAAGCTTTTACCAAACATATTGTTGATGCCTTGATGCAATCTTATGATGAAAAACTTAATTTGGAAGTTTCTATACATAGAAAACTTAATGATGAGTGGGAACCTGCTATAAATATTAGAATTAAAGATCATGAGTGTTTTACTTTGTGTGATTTGGGTGCTAGTGTTTCCATGATTCCGAAAACTTTTTGTGATATTCTAGGTTTCCATGATCTTGATGATTGCTCTTTAAATTTGCACCTTGCGGATTCCACTATTAAAAAACCAATGGGAAGGATCAATGATGTTCTCATTGTTGCAAATAGAAATTTGGTGTCCGTAGATTTTATCGTTCTTGATATAGATTGCAATCTTTCTTGCCCTGTTATTCTTGGTAGACCTTTCCTTAGAACGATTGGTCCGATTATTGATACGAAGGAAGGGAATATTAGATTCCAATTTCATTAAAGAAAGGCATGGAGCACTTTCCAAGAAATAAAGTCAAATTACCTTATGAATCTATCATGCGTGCTACTTATGAATTTAGTGCCTGATGACCCGCAAGTATACGGGATAGTTGTAGCCTCTTTCGATAAGTAAGAGTGTCGAACCCAACGAGGAGCTAAAGGTAGAACAAATACTCTCTCAAGTCCTATCGGCCACTGATACGACTCTACGCACATTTGACGTTCACTTTACCTAGAACAAGTATGAAACTAGAAGTCCTTTGTAGGTGTGATAGGATAGGTTTGCAAGATAATAAAGAACACGTAAATATAAACTAGGGGCTGTTTAGATAAAGATGCAATAAAGTAAATATAGCGAGTGTGGAAAAGTGGTGGTAGGAGTTGTGAAATTGTACCTAAGCAACTGACTACGTTACTAGACCGATAATCACTATTGCAATTCTATTTGAGGGAGAGGCATAAGCTAACATATCATCCCTTACTTGGAATTCTATGCACTTATGATTGGAACTCTAGCAAGCATCCGCAACTACTAAAGATTCATTAAGGTAAAACCCAACCATAGCATTAAAGCATCAAGTCCCCTTTTATCCCATACGCAAACAACCTACTTACTCGGGTATGTGCTTCTGTCACTCACGCCACCCACCATAAAGCAAATCATAAAAATATTGCAAACCCTACAGCAGGAATTCCTCACGCTTGCGCGACACGGAGGGCACAATAGGACAGCACCAATAATAAAACATGCAACTCAAACCAATCATAGCAATTCATCAATCACTGATAGGACAATAGAAATCTACTCAGACATCATAGGATGGCAACACATCATTGGAAAATAATATGAAGCATAAAGCACCATGTTCAAGTAGAGGGTACAGCGGGTTGCGGGAGAGTGGACCACTGAATATAGAAGGGGGAAGGTGATGGAGATGTTGGTGAAGATGATGGAGGTGTTGGTGAAGATCGCGGTGATGATGATGGCCCCCTGCAGCGTTCCGGCGCCACCGGAAGCAAGCGAGAGAGGGCCCCCCTTCTTCTTCTTCTTCTTCCTTGACCTCCTACCTAGATGGGAGAAGGGTTTCCCCTCTGGTCCTTGGCTCCCATGGCGTGGGAGGGGCGAGAGCCCCTCCGAGATTGGATCTATCTCTTTGTTTCTGCGTTCTCTGATTCTACCCCTTCACCATTTCTTAAATATCCGGAGATCCGTAACTCCGATTGGGGTGAATCTTTTGCCCAGATCTTTCTGATAAAATTAGCTTTCTTGCGCCAAAAGAAGTACGTCAACTGCCTTACGCATGGCCCACGAGAGTCCAGAGCGCGCCCAGGGGGAGGGGGCGCCCCCTGTCTCGTGGCCACCCCGGACACCGTTTCGCGTTGATTTTACTTTCCAAAAATCATAAATATTCCAAAAAAAATCTCCGTTCGTTTTTATCCCATTTGGACTCCGTTTGATATTGGGTTTCTATGAAACAAAAAACATGCAACAAACATGAACTGGCACTGGATCAATATGTTAGTCCCAAAAATAGTATAAAAAGTTGCCAAAAATATATGAAAGTTGAATAATATTGGCATGGAACAATCAAAAATTATAGATCTGACGAGGCGTATCAGCATCTAAGCTTAATTCATGCTCGTCCTCGAGTAGGTAAATGATAAAAAGATAATTTTTTATGTGGAATGCTACCTAGCATAATCTTGATCATATGTCTAATCATGGCATGAATATTAAGACACGAGTGATTCAAAGCAATAGTCTATCATTTGACATAAAGCCAATAATACTTAGGGCATCCCAACAAACAATCACGTCTTTCGAAATATCAATGCTTCAGAAAGTTATCCCTACAAAATCATATAGTCTGGTATGCTCCCTTTTCTTAACACAAGGTACCCCTCATGCCTATCCCGGTGTCAGCCAAGAAATTGTTCCATACTTTAGTATTCTCAAACTTTTTCAACCTTCACGCAATACATGAGCGTGAGCCATGGATATAGCACTATGGGTGGAATAGAATATGATGATGGAGGTTATGTGGAGAAGATAAAAAGGCAGAAAGTCTCACATCAACGTGGCTAATCAACGGGCTATGGAGATGCCCATCAATTGATGTCAATGCAAGGAGTAGGGATTGCCATGCAACGAATGCACTAAGAGCTATAAATATATGAAAGCTCAACAAAAGAAACTAAGTGGGTGTGCATCCAACTTGCTTGCTCATGAAGACCTAGGGCATTTGAGGAAGCCCATCGTTGGAATATACAAGCCAAGTTCTATAATGAAAATTCCCACTAGTATATGAAAGTGACAACATAGGAGACAATCTATATGAAGAACATGGTGCTACTTTGAAGCACAAGTGTGGAAAAAGGATTGTAGCATTGCCCCTTTTCTTTTCTTTTTTTCTCTTTTTTTTTCTTTTTCCGTGGGCTTCTTTGGCCCCCTTTTTTATTTAGGTGTAACGCCCCGAGACCGATGCTCTAGATGCCTTCTATTTATTTTAGTTGTTGTCGTGTGTTTATTATGTTTGTTGCACTATCATAATTGTTTTGCATATTTCATTCCTATATGTTTATGCCATGATCATGTTGAGTGCCTTGTCATATACTTTCTTCTTACACCATGCTCATGTCACTTGGTTATATTGCATTGTCATGCCCATCATTGTCATATTGCATTGCCTCTTGTCATTTTGCATGCTAATCATATGCCTAGTGGTAATCATCATGTTGTTGCCATGTGCATTTCATTCATCCTTATGTGGTGTGTTGTTATTATGATGTGTGTGAGCATCATTCCTTGTCATCTCTCTCTCAAACCATGCCCATGCGTCATCACCTCTCCCTTCCTTCTCCTTTCTTTTATTTTGCAAGTACCATTTTACCCTTCTCCATTAATGTTCATCTTTTTCCTATAAATCTTATACCATGCCTAAACCCTCTTTGCCAATTTTCAGACCTTTTGGACTTGATTTGGTTGGAATCAAAATTGCCTCAAGTTTGAATTTAGTTCAAACTTGCGATAATTTTCTTTCTCTAAAAATGCCCAAAACAATTATTTCAATTAGTGCATAATTCCAGAGTCGTGGGGATATTCTTATATCTCTCATACACCCCTCTTTTATCACCGTGCTTTTACATTTTATTTTTACTTTGAGGAAAATGAAAAAAGAAAAGAGCAGCGGCAACAAACTGACCTACAGGGCTCCTCCTACCGGGCGGTCCAGCGAAGAGGCGGCTCAATAGAAGGCAGCCCAGCAACAGCCCACTTGTCCCTCCAGATCCTTTTCTCACCCAAAACCCAGCCAACCCTCTCTTCCACTTGTCCCACGTGGCAACGTTGGACCCATCCGTCAGCGGGCGAGACTGTAGCGCTCACCACCTTTCTCCTACCTCTCCTCCTCTGTTTCACACGCTCGCCATGGCCACCGTGGCTGAGCCCTCACCCGCGCGCCACTCTATAAAGCCGCCCGGGGCCTCACCCTAGGGTTTCTCTCCTTCCCTCTCTTCCCTCTACGCCGCCGCCTCTCCACAAATCCCCACTCACGCCCTGCCCCGCTGCTTCCAGGAGCCATGGCCGGAGAGGCCACGAGCTTCCCTCTGGCATAGGAGCATAGCCGGCCTCCCCTTAAATCGACCCGAGCACATGGCGCCTCCCGAGTCCGTTCGGCGCCGATCCGAGCACGAGGGCGCCTTCCCCGTCCTCTTCATCCTCTACTTCGTCTTCTTCACGGACAGCAAGTCCACCGGAGTTCCTCGCCTCCTCTCCGTTGATATTCTGCGTCCCCGGCCGCATCCTCATGTCAAAGGTATACTAGGTATATCCAACTCCAACCCTGCTCTTTTCCATCACGATTCGATCATCGGAGTCGTCGCTAGATCCATGCCATCTTCGTGTTCTCGGTGCTCCGACGAGTTCTGAATTTTGTTGCGTAGTTGCAGTAGTCGTCGTGGTTCCTCGTGCTTCGCCCCGCTCTGGATCCTCTCTCACACACGCCTCCTTGTCGTGCCACTGCCTGCTCGACACTCTCTGTTCGCGCTCGCACACGCAAGACCGAAACGCTGCACGCGCAGCAGTCGCGGAACAACACTCGCGCGGCTTCGGTCGTCGTCTTCTCCATGTCCGAGACGGACTCCTGCTCGTGCCTGGACACCCGCACACATGCAGTCTGCGACCCACGCTCCCGCAGCTGCTCCGCTTGCACACCCTCAGGGACTTGTCCAGCCCCTGCCTAGCCACTGCTCGCCGCGCCTCGCCGCACACCCGCACACGGCGTCATTCTTCCAGCCGGAAACCATGGCCAGCCAGGCTTGGCCTCGCACAAGCACCCACACCCTCGCGTCTTTGATCCACCACAGGCACCCTGGCACGTCTTCGCACTCCCGCCGGTCCTCTGCAACCACAGCAAGGGTTGCTGCTGGCTCCCGTCGCCGGTGAGTCCCCGTGCGCATGCTTGAGTTTTGGTCCTGGTCGCGATGCGCAGATGTTTAAGTTCCTGTCGACTTCCCATTGATCACAAACACACAGCTAGCCCGATGGCTAAGCGCGGCCATATTCATTCGAGGTGCAGGGTTGAGTCGGCCGCCCCATTTTTTGCTCGTTTCTGTTATTTTGCACACTCTCACAGCCATGGGCAAGAAGGCCTCCGTCTGTTATGTTCTTATGCCGCAGCAAATCTGCGACCACTTGCGGCACCACCTCGGGAAACTTGAGGGCTGGTTCTGGTTATGCGTCTTGCTCATCCGGTCGTGGCACGAGGCGAGATCTGTGCGGCTACTATCGGGATGTCGGCCGCGCGGGAGGTCTTCTGGTCTTGTTTTACCATTGTCAAAATGTCTTGTAAACCGGGATTCGAGGCGATCGGGTCTTCCTAGGAGAAGGTATATCCTTTGTTGATCGCGAGAGCTTATCATGGGCTAAGTTGGGACACCCTGCAGGTATAAACTTTCGAGAGTCATGCCCGCGGTTATGTGGCAGATGGGAATTTGTTAATGTCGGTTGTAGATAACTTGACACGGATCCGAATTAAAGCGCATCAGCAGGTGTGTAGCCATGATGGTCTCTTCTCGGTGGAGTCCGGGAAGTGAACATGGTTTCTGTGTTATGTTCGACGTAAGTAGGAGTTCAGGATCACCTCTTGATCATTGCTAGTTGACGACCGTTCCTTTGCTCCTCTTCTCGCTCTCATTTGCGTATGTTAGCCACCATATTATGCTTAGTCGCTGCTGCAACCTCACCACTTTACCCCTTCCTTTCCCATTAAGCTTTGCTAGTCTTGATACCCATGGTAATGGGATTGCTGAGTCCTCGTGGCTCAAAATTACTACAACAACAGTTGCAGGTACAGGTTATGCGATGATCATGACGCGAGAGCGATGTTTGCTTGTTTTAGAGATCTTCTACTTCTTATTCGATCAGGGGATAGGTTCCAGGTCGGCAGCCTAGGCTAGCAGGGTGGATGTCGTTTGAGTTTCTGTTTGTGTTTCATCCGTAGTCGAATGTTGATCTTATGTATGAGATGATGTTGTATTCGTGTTGCCTTGTATGTATTGGACGTATCCCCACTATTATGTAATGTTGATGTAATGATATCCACCTTGCAAAAGCGTCTTCAAGATGCGCTTCTATCCTTAGTGGGACCTTGAGTTCCTTTAGGATAGGGTCGCATCTTAGGCGTGACAAGTTGGTATCGAGCCTCGACAAACCCTAAGAGCCCCTTGATTGATCGTGTAGTTTGGCCGTTGTTGAGTCTAGAAGAAAACTATTTTGAGTCTAGTTATATCGGAGAGTAGGATTCTTTTTACTCCTCAGCCTCTTCGTCGCTCTGGTGAGAAATCTTGACGTAGGTGTTTTGAATTACTCCTCTTCTCCTTCAAAAATTTTCTTTAGGATCACGCAGTTGGTTTTCCGATCGTTGGTTCTCATCTCTTTTTATCGGGTGCATTTCTCGTCAAGCTGATTCAAACCTCTTTGTCTTTGGGAGATCAATCCTCAGCTCTTTTCAATCGATGTTGTTTTTCCCTGTCCGAAGTTGTCTTTGTTTTTCCCACCCGCCCTCCCTTTTTCTTCTCGGAGCCGGAGTCCGTAATCGAGTATCCATTCTACTTGTGCGAAGTCTTTGCTTTCTTTCCTCAATGATTTCAACCGGTGTTTTCTCTTCAAGATATTCGTCGGTTCCCCCTTCCAAGTTGCCTTTGTTTTTCCCGCCCTCCCACCCTTTCTCTTCCCGGAGTTTGAGTCTCTCTCGACCATCAATTTCATTCGTACGGAGCCTCTTCAGTCTTCCCTCAATTATCTCAATCGGTGAATTCTCGTCTCGTTTGACATTCTTCATCTCTTCTTTTTTTCCGGTGGACTCAATTCAAGTTTTTCGGTGTTGATCATATTCTTTTCCATGGATCAAGTGTTCTCCTTGCTAGTTTTCCTCTCGCCATTCAATCATTCCGGGAGTTCGGAATACATCTCAGGAGATTCGTCTGTGTTCTAATTAATTTGAGGTTGTCACCTCATTCAAATATTTCAATTGTTCCGGTGCATCATCTACCTTTTCAACAATCCTTTCCAACGGTGTTTTCTTTTAGTGGGCCATAACCCACAGGTCTTTTCCAGGATCTTACCTGACTCTTCTAATTATTCCGGAGCCATTCCTAATTCTTTGCAAAGGGTGACGTAAGAATGGATTCCATCAGTCACATGCCTCTTCAAAGATCGATTTCAAATCATTTCATTGTTGGCTTAACCTCTTCGCTTTTTCATTCTCCCAGAGTATCTCAGTAATTTTGGTGTTGTTTTCCGTCGCCATTTGAAGACCGAAGAAGAGTTTTTCCTCTAAATCTTGTCCGTTCCCTGGAGATTCGCGGTGCTAGCTCAATGTTATCCTATCAAATTGTTTCAAGTCATGCAAATTCTTTTCATCCATCCGGAGCATTCAGGAGTTGCTTTCTCTCTCGATCATCTGGAGGCCATCTTTTCGGAATATCACTCCGTTCTAAGTTTTCCAAATTCGTTCACCAATTATTCTATATCTGTGCCCTTTCGTTCGTCTCAATATTCTTCCGGTGCTTCATTCAAGTGTTCTTTAATCAGCTCATGATCTCTTTATTCTTTTGCATCTAAATCCCCTCTAGCATATTTGTTCTTCTAATTCTTTCCGGTGATTCATTCTCTTTCATCAGTCATTTTTTAATTCTTATGGTGGTTCGTTCAAGATTCTTTTCTTTGATTATCATATCAATTCATTCGTTCTTTCCAATCCTACCGGTGGTTCATGAAGACCTTCTCAAGTTTGCGATATGTCAATTCTCAATTCTTTTTCAAGAAGAATAAGTAGTATGCAAAATCCATTACTTGTCATCAATTTAATTTGATGAAGGATAAGCATACAATAAATCTTATTCTTATTTCATCCAAGTGAGTAATCCCTTCCTTCGGAGTTTGTTCGTGAGGATTAAATTCTAGTTCCAAGTGTTTTCATCTTTTCTTTTCCGGAGTTCAAATTTCCTCGGCCATCTCGTCGGAACCTCCATCTAAATCATCGCAGGCTTTAATCTTATTCTTTCTACATTCATTCGATCTCATCGTCCTTTTGTCACCGGAGTTCTTCATGGTGGTTCTTCATGATTTAATTCATTCTTTCAAGTGTTCATCAAGATTCTTGTTTAAAGAGTTCTAGTATTTTTTGTTCTTGCATCTCGAGGTGCAATTAAATCTCCGTATTCTTTTCAAGTGGAGTTTTGCATTTCTTCGTTCCTTCTCAGCTATCCAATCATTTCCATTTGTGGTCGGTTATCACCTTATGATCTTGAGATATTACCTATAAGACCACAACAAGCTTATTCTTTTCGTTGTTGAATTTTCTCAACAACTCCGTTCAATCATTTCTTCTAAGATTGCTTTCTATTTCATTTGTGGCACAAGTTGTCATTTTCTTATCCGTTCTTTTCATTCAACTCTTTCAATTCTTTCCGGAGGTTTTGTGTCATACCTTCATCAAGTATCATTCCATCCTCTCAAGCTCGTGTTCTATTCCTTTCATCTTCAGCCAGAGTGCTGCCTAAATCCTTTCAGTCTTATTCGTTCTTATCTCGTTCTAACCAGAGTGGTTTCATAGTCTATCTGATTCCGTGAGCTTTCGATTCTCGTCATCCTCGTCGTTCCTCTCTTCTTCTCAAGTGCTCTCGATTCTTTGCTTCTTCTCTTGAGTTCTTGTTTCACCACATCACTTTTCCCTTCCGTCTCGGTCCTAAGATCTCGGGACGAGATCTCTTGTTAGTGGAGGAGAGTTGTAACACCCCGAGACCGATGCTCTAGATGCCTTCTATTTATTTTAGTTGTTGTCGTGTGTTTATTATGTTTGTTGCACTATCATAATTGTTTTGCATATTTCATTCCTATATGTTTATGCCATGATCATGTTGAGTGCCTTGTCATATACTTTCTTCTTGCACCATGCTCATGTCACTTGGTTATATTGCATTGTCATGCCCATCATTGTCATATTGCATTGCCTCTTGTCATTTTGCATGCTAATCATATGCCTTGTCGTAATCATCATCTTGTTGCCATGTGCATTTCATTCATCCTTATGTGGTGTGTTGTTATTATGATGTGTGTGAGCATCATTCCTTGTCATCTCTCTCTCTCTCAAACCATGCCCATGCGTCATCACCTCTCCCTTCCTTCTCCTTTCTTTTATTTTGCAAGTACCATTTTACCCTTCTCCATTAATGTTCATCTTTTTCCTATAAATCTTATACCATGCTAAACCCTCTTTGCCAATTTTCAGACCTTTTGGACTTGATTTGGTTGGAATCAAAATTGCCTCAAGTTTGAATTTAGTTCAAACTTGCGATAATTTTCTTTCTCTAAAAATGCCCAAAACAATTATTTCAATTAGTGCATAATTCCAGAGTCGTGGGGATATTCTTATATCTCTCATACACCCCTCTTTTTATCACTATGCTTTTCTGTTTATTTTCTGCCTAAGGAAAATGAAAAAGAAAAGAGACAGCAGCAAGAGCGGCCTACCTAGGACTCCTCCTAACAGGCCGGTCCAGCAGCAGGCCGGCGCAATAGAAGGCAGCCCAGCAACAGCCCACTTGTCCCTCCAGATCCTTTTCTCACCCAAAACCCAGCCAACCCTCTCTTCCACTTGTCCCACGTGGCAACGTTGGACCCATCCGTCAGCGGGCGAGACTGTAGCACTCACCACCTTTCTCCTACCTCTCCTCCTCTGTTTCACACGCTCGCCATGGCCACCGTGGCCGAGCCCTCACCCGCGCGCCACTCTATAAAGCCGCCCGGGGCCTCACCCTAGGGTTTCTCTCCTCCCTCTCTTCCCTCCTCTGCCGCCTCTCCACAAATCCCCTCACGCCCTACCCGCTGCTTCCAGGAGCCATGGCAGCGAGGCCACGAGCTTCCCTCCGGCATAGGAGCATAGCCGCCTCCCTTCGTCGACCACAGAGCACCATGATGCCACCCGAGTCCGTTCGGCGCCGATCCGAGCACGAGGCGCCTTCCCGACGTCCTCTTCATCCTCTGCTTCGTCTTCTTCACGGACAGCAAGTCCACGGAGTTCCTCGCCTCCTCTCCGTTGATATTCTGCGTCCCCGCCGCATCCTCATGTCAAAAGGTATACTAGGTATATCAACTCCAACCCTGCTCTTTTCCATCACGATTCGATCGTCGGGTCGTCGCTAGATCCATGCCATCTTCGTGTTCTCGGTGCTCCGACGAGTTCTGAATTTTGTTGCGTAGTTGCAGTAGTCGCCGTGGTTCCTCGCGCTTCGCCCCGCTCTGGATCCTCTCTCGCACACGCCTCCTCGTCATGCCACTCCCTGCTCGACCCTCTCTTTTCGCGCTCGCACACGCAAGACCGAAACGCTGCACGCGCAGCAGCCACGGAACAACACCCGCGCGGCTACGGTCGTCGTCTTCTCCATGTCCGAGACGGGCTCCTGCTCGTGCCTGGACACCCGCACACATGCAGTCTGCGACCCATGCTCCCGCAGCTGCTCCGATTGCACACCCTCAGGGACTTGTCCAGCCCCTGCCTAGCCGCTGCTTGCCGTGCCTCGCCGCACACCCGCACACGGCGTCATTCTTCCAGCCGGAAACCATGGCCAGCCAGGCTTGGCCTTGCACAAGCACCCACACCCTCGCGTCTTTGATCCACCACAGGCACCCTGGCACGTCTTCGCACCCCCGCCGGTCCACTGCAACCACAGCAGGGGTTGCTGCTGGCTCCCGTCGCCGGCGAGTCCCCGTGCGCATGCTTGAGTTTTGGTCCTGGTCACGATGCGCAGATGTTTAAGTGTACGTACATTCTGGTCGATCGGTCGCTGTGCAACGATGAACCATGGCCGAGTAAGTAGCGGCACATGTCATAGTAGAGCCCCCCACGTAGCAATTCAGGCTTTTCGTCTAAACCGTGTACACATACATACAACAATATGCCAAAAAATACGACCACATAATACATACGAGCGGGGTCTCAAAACGCGTACTCACGCATACGGGCGGCTAGGGCTCGTGTACATGGAGAGGCAATGGATGGCAGCAATGTCGGCAGCTAACCGGTTGGATCAAAATGGAGGAAACTGCGTCGTTTTCACCGGGAGTCACGTGACTGGGTCGGAACACGTCCTATTCATCAGGAGCGAAGCCACTAGGTCAGAACGCGTCCTATTCATTGGGAGCCAACCGGCTTGGACGGAACAGCGGAATAAGTGCAGCGTCCGCAAAATGAAGGAAAAGCGGTCTTACATTCGACAGCGTCGGTCAAAAGAAGCGAAAGGATCAAGAAGAGGTGTCTAGAGGGGGGGTGAATAGACCCTCAACACACAAAGTTGGCAGTTTTTAAGTTTTTCAAGTTGAGGTGGTAGATTAACACAATTTCAAGCATACACAATACAATTCAAGCAAGCATGCAAAGAGTATATGAGCAACGGAAAGTAAAGCATGCAACTTGCAAGAAAGTAAAGGGATGGGATTGGAGTGTGCAAATGCAATTGGAGACACGGAGATTTTTGGCGTGGTTCCAATAGGTGGTGCTATCGTACATCCACGCTGATGGAGACTTCAACCCACGAAGGGTAACGGTTGTGCGAGTCCACGGAGGGCTCCAACCACGAAGGGTCCACGAAGAAGCAACCTTGTCTATCCCACCATGGCCATCGCCCACGAAGGACTTGCCTCACTAGGGTAGATCTTCACGAAATAGGCGATCTCCTTGCCCATACAAACTCCTTGGTTCAACTCCACAATCTTGATGGAGGCTCCCAAGTGACACCTAACCAATCTAGGAGACACCACTCTCCAAAAGGTAATGGATGGTGTATTGATGATGAACTCCTTGATCTTGTGCTTCAAATGACAGTCTCCCCAACACTCAACTCTCTCTCATAGGATTGGATTTGGTGGAAAGATGACTTGGGTGGAAAGCAACTTTGGGAAGGCTAGAGATCAAGATTCATATGGTAGGATTGGAAATCTTGGCCTCAACACATGAGTAGGTGGTTCTCTCTCAGGAAATGAATGTTGGAAGTGTAGGCATGTTCTGATGGCTTTCCTCACGAATGAAGAAAGGGTGGAGGGGTATATATAGCCTCCACACAAAATCTAACCATTACACACAATTTACCAAACTCGGTGGGACCGAATCAGAAAACTCGGTCGGGCTGATTTAGTTCCTAATGTGACTGATAGGCATTTCGGTGGGACCGATATGATCAACTCAGTGGGACCGATGTGCAAGGGTTAGGGTAAAACCTCATCTCGGTTTGACCGATTACACAAACTCTGTGGGACCGATTTTGGTAATAAGTGAAACAGAGAGTTGGCCAGGAAAACTCGGTGGGACCGATTGCGTATTCTCGGTGAGACCGAAATTATTGCAATAGGCAACAGAGAGTTTGCAAGCCCATCTCGGTGAGACCGAGATCCCATCGGTGAAACAGAAGTGATTAGGGTTTCAGGCAGTGGCTATGTCAAATGAACTTGGTGGCGCGGGATAAATCAAATTGATGGGGCCGAGTTTGACTTTTGGTTTGGGACATATGTGGATATGAGAAAGTGGTTGAGGGCTTTGAAGCATATCACTAAGCAATTTGAGCAAGCAAGCTGTTAAGCAACACCTCATCCCCTTTTAATAGTATTGGCTTTCCTATGGACTCAATGTGATCTTGGATCACTGAAATAGAAAATGTAGAGTCATGAGCCTTGAGCTAGAGCCAATCCTTTGTCCTTAGCATCTTGAAGGGGTTCCACATCCTCTTGTCCATGCCACTCCACTGTTGGACTTATATGAAATACACTAGATAAAAGTATTAGTCCAACAAGAGATATGTTGACATTAATTACCAAAATCACCCATGGAGCACTTGTGCTTTCAATCTCCCCCTTTTTGGTAATTGATGACAACATACATCAAAGCTTTAGATAAAGATATAGAGAAAGGCAGGTAAAGCTTTGGAAGAACATGTAACATGCATAGGCTCGCCCTACATGTATGCAATCATGTGAATATGGAACATTAGAGCATGCGAGTGCATGATCATGACAGAGCAAGCAATGAGTTACATGTATCTTGGCTATATGCATAAGAGCAAATGGTGTGAATATAGGAAATGTACCTTCATGCTCATGAGTCCTTCTTGTAAACAACATGTACATCAGCAAGAGATCCTCATGCACATGAGTGCGATGCATATACTTACCTTGTGGTCTTGAGCTAGCTTTGGAAGAGATGAACCTGAGTAAACAAGGTTAGACAACACATAAACATCTACTAAACAGAGCAAGAGCAGCAAACCACAAGAGTACCAAGATTGGGATGACATGTAGAGAGTGAGTACTTGGTACTCTATTTGAGTGTAGACATGTCCCCAAAGGTAAAGATATGCAATGAATTCAAGGATTTCCTTCCCTTAGATGTCTTGCTCCCCCTCAATCTTATATGGGATACTGGGAGAAGATAAGCAAGAGAAAATCAGAGCAAAGCAAACACACAAACAACATGAACATGTCTTTCCCCTCTAAAGACATGTGACTTCTCTCCTTTTTGAATACCAAGCATCTGGGGTCTCTCTTTGATGTGATTATTTATCTCTCTTTCCCCCTTTTTGATATGATTAAGCTTTGATGTGAGCTCTCTCTCCCCCTTTGACATCAATTTCCAAGAAGGGGTCTTCTGGAGTGTGAGTCAAAATAGGTTTGGTCCTTGAGTCACATAGCAAACTAGCAGGGAAAAATAAGGTGCTGGTAGAGGATAAGAATCATCGAGTGGAGCTAGAACAAAATGTGCAGGATGCAAATGACAAAGTGTCTCCTCAGCATTTGAAATCGGTAACACCGAGTTGTTGACTTCGGTGGCACCGAGGTGATTTGGTTTGACCAAAAGAAACAGTGGGGTTGAGTGTACACGATGCCGACTGTAAGAGTAATTAGTCTACTGAGCAATCGCCGTCTGCAAAAGGTCAATGGTGTTCCGGGTTTCTACCACGCCCAGTGATTCACTAGTGATAGGAAGCATAGTAAGTCGGGTTGCTGCTGCTACCATATTATCCACCAGGTTGGAGGAGTGACCCCGCGGTGTTAACATGTGCCGCGGTGATGTCTGGACAAGGGAAGGGTCTTGGATCAGCTCATCCCTCTGGGTCGGCTATGGCTGATGAGGTTGAGCTGTCACCCTATTTCCAGGCGCATCAGGGGTTAATTGGGGTATAACCGGTGCTCCCATAGTACTTGGGCCTGCCCCTGGCGTGTTGAACAAACATGCGGGCTCATAACCCAGAGGTAAACGACTCTAGTATCTCCTCTGGTAGACTGCATTGGAAGCGTTCTGATCGAGGTTTAGATGCCAAGCTTTTGTCTTCAAGCGTTCCCATCTGCATTAACATGAGCCTGCAATGCGGCCATTCGGGTTTTTTCAGCATCGATATCCTCCTGGGCCTTGGTCATATCTCATATGTTCCCAAAGTTTCACAATTTCCGCATAGCGTTCCACTTGGTTTTCTGCAGTGACCTCAGTCCCCAGCAAGGTCATCAGGGCGGTCACCAGCTCAGACAGAACTTGAGCCGGAGGCCTGGCTGAGTCGGATGTTGAAGGGTCAGTTGTTGCCATTGCCACAACTGCCGTAGAATTGAGAGTCGGCGCCGCCCCCGCCCTGAAGATGGCGGCTCGGCACGGCGGCTCGTAGGGGTCCAGAATAATGTTGCCCTCGGAACAGCACCCAAGCCCGTCGTCATGAAGCTGGTAGATTGACTCCGTCTCTCCGGTCGAGGACTCACCATCTGAGTAGACGATAGTCTCTCCTCCAGATGCGGAATTTTCTACAAGTTCCACACCTTGCGTGAAACCAAAGAAGACATGCTTCCGGCCGGCTTGGATCCAAGCGGATTGCATGCACCGAGTCGGCTCGACAAGGTCGGTACACATGTCTGGCTCAGGCTCAGATCCGCCGATCTTGCCAATGAAGACATGGATTCCATCGAAGGGGACCCGGTACCCGTACTCGATTGAGTCGGGGCCCTAGCCGGTGTCGTCGATGTAGAGCTTGCCGTAGTGACTCTTCATCATCCTACCGATGGTGTATCTGTTGGGGAACGTAGTAATTTCAAAAAATTCCTACGCACACGCAAGATCATGGTGATGCATAGCAACGAGAGGGGAGAGTATTGTCCACGTACCCTCGTAGAGCGTAGGCGGAAGCGTTATGACAACGCGGTTGATGTAGTCGTACATCTTCACGATCCGACCGATCCAAGCACCGAACGTACATCACCTCCAAGTTCAGCACACGTTCAGCTTGATGACGATCCCCGGACTCCGATCCAGCAAAGTGTCGGGGATGAGTTCTGTCAGCACAACGGCGTGGTGATGATGATGATGTACTACCGGCGCAGGGCTTCGCCCAAACTCCGTGACGATATGACCGAGGTGGAATATGGTGGAGGGTGCACCGCTACGACTAAAACGATCTTGAAGATCAACTTGTGTTGTTGTGCCTAGAGGTGCCCCCCGCCCGTATATAAAGGAGCAAGGGGAGGGGCGGCGGCCTAGGAGGAGGCGCCAGGGGAGTCCTACTCCCAGGAGTAGGACTCCTCCTTCCTGTTGGAGTAGGAGAAGGGGAAGAGGGGAGAGGAAGAAGGAAAGGGGCTCGCCCTTGTCCAGTCGGACGGAGGGGGCGAGGCCTCCTTCCTTTGGCCTCTCTCCTCTATTCCCGTATGGCCCAATAAGGCCCATATACTCCCGCGAATTCTCGTAACTCTCGGTACTCCCAAAAATACCGAATCACTCGGAACCTTTCCGAACTCGAATATAGTTGTCCAATATGTCGATCTTTCGTCTCGACCATTTTGAGACTTCTTGTCATGTCCCGATCTCATCAGGGACTCCGAACTCCTTCGGTACATCAAAACTCATAAACTCATAATAAAACTGTCATCGAAATCTTAAGCGTGCGGACCCTACGGGTTCGAGAACTATGTAGACATGACCGAGACAAGTTCCGGTCAATAACCAATAGCGGAACCTGGATGCTCATATTGGCTCCTACATATTCTACAAAGATCTTTATCGGTCAAACCGCATAACAACATACGTTGTTCCCTTTGTCATCGGTATGTTACTTGCCCGAGATTCGATCGTCGGTATCCAATACTGTAACACCCCGGATCCGATGCGCCAGGTGTCTGCCAGTTATTCGTCGTTGTTGCCATGTCATTTGCTTGCGTGTTGCATTTGCCATGTCATCATCTGCATTTCATCTGCATGTTTTTCAAAACTTGCATCCGTTCGGGTTTCCCCGGTTCTCTTCGTTGTCCATTCTGAGCCAGACACACTCGCACGCGCTCGCGGCACCTCCGAAATATTATTTTATAAGTGGCATAAAAATGTTCTCGGAATGGGTTGTAACTTGTCGTGCGGTCTTATTATAGTGTAGACAGACCGCTTTGCCAAGTTTAAATCGCATTCGAGTCCATTTGATAGCCCAAGCGTTAAACTTAAGCGATGCAGTTGCGGTACTGCGTCGACGTTTTCGGTATCCGGAAACAACCGCCGGGCTGCTTTTCTCTTCTCTCCTCTCAGCCCAACTACTCTTCACATCCCACTATCCACTCACCTAGACCCTCTCGCTCCGGAGCCATCCGATGGCGTCGAGCGGCCAAAGCGGAGCAAAAACCCTCTCCTAACCCCTCAAACCCTAGCCCTACCTATAAATGGAAGCCTCCTTCCATTTTGGCGGCAACCAAACCCTCCTCGAGCCCAGCGCCACCAACCTCCCTCCGTTTCGCGCCCGGCCAGCCATCCGCCGCCACTTGGCGCCGTCGATGGTTGCGCCGCCACCGCCGCCGCCAAGCCGCCGTTCTCCTCCACCCACAGATCGCCACGCGTCCCCAGACTCCCTCCACCGCGCGGCCCGCTAGGCCAGGCACGCCCGCCGAGCCCGCCAGGCCCGGACCGCGCCGCCCGCGCCACGAGCTCCAGATCGGGAGAGAGCTCCCGATCGAGCTCCGACCCGCCTCGTCGACCTCGCGCCCGCTCCTCGCCTCCGCCATTCCAGTTGCCGCCTCCGCCGTCTCAGTCGCGCCTCCGGCGTCTCCGTCCTCCTCTCCTCCTTCCTCCTGTCTCTCTCTCTCCGTAGGTTGCCGCCGCCGCCCGGAGCCCCGAGGCAGCGTCGCCGACCCTCCGCCCGGCGGATCCGGCCCCTCATGGCCGGATCGGTCCGTCCGCCTGCCGGGCTGCCCGGCCCCTCCGGGCTCCCGTGCTCCGCCGCCCGCGCCTGCCATGGCTGCCTCCTCCTGTTCGGCGGGAGGAGGGCGGCCTTCGCTGCGTGGGCCGCCTTCTCCTCGCCCCGTGGGCCCGGCCCCGCATCCGGTCCAGCCAGGCGGCCCAGCCAGCTCCCCTCGGCGGCGCCTCCCGGGCCCAGCGCCCGCCCTTGACCACCTCCACCGAAGCAGGCCAAGGCCCAAGGGTGGCAGACCCAGCGCCCCCTCCTCTGTTTTTTTTTGTTTCTACTGATTGGGCCAAGCAGATTCAGCCCGATGCGTATTTTTTTCCCCTGGACGAATTTCCTAATTATCCAGTGTATTGCTGTTTTACAGAAACACCCTCATACATCGTGCATTTAATTACTCACAAACCGTGCATCGGATGTAAATAATTTATATATGTAAAATGCTTAGTTTTTCATCTAGTTTCATAATATGCCACTTTCTTCCGTGTTTAAAATGTTTAAAATGCTGTTTGTTTAAATTTGCTCATATGCCATGTTAAAATGCTTTATTTCATAACTATTTAACCGTAGCTCCGTTTTAAATAAACTTTATATGTAAATGGGGTGGAAAAATGCCTAGTTTAACATGGTGCACTTTATTTTCCTGTTTAACAACAATAAAATATGGTTTAGGACAGAACAGTACCAAATTCATAATATGCTCATGAGGATTTTCCGGACTTGTTGTTCGTTGTTTCCGGCCTCATTTAAACTTGCCTAGGTAGGTAGTTTTGTTATGCTTCACCCCTTGCCATGTTAATCAACATTTAATATTGTTGGGTAGCTTAAACAAGAGAGAACTAAATAATTGATGTGGTGTTCCGTCAATATGCAACTCGTTGCATATTGAGCTCCACTTAATTTGTAGTGTTGATTGTTGCACTTTGCCATGCCATGCCTCATTAAACTGGACATGCATCATACTTGGTTGTGCATCATGCCATGATTATGCGATGGTTGTTTACTATGTTGTTTGCTTCTTTCGGGTTGCTCTCTCGTTAGCCGGTTTCGTTCGGAGTTGCGAGGATCCGTTCGACTTTGTCCGTTTGTCTTCTTCATGGACTCGTTCTTCTTCCTAGCGGGATTTCGAGGCAAGATGACCGCTACCTTGGATCTCACTACTATCATTGCTATGCTAGTTGCCTCGTTCTTCGCTATCTTTGCGCTACCTATTACTGTTTGTCCAGCCATCCCATATTGCCATGAACCCTAACCTTTGACACCATTCCTAGCAAACCGTTGTTTGGCTATGTTACCGCTTTGCTCAGCCCTCTTATAGCGTTGCTAGTTGCGGTGAAGTTGAAGATTGCTCCATGGTGGGCGGGGTTTATGTTGGGATATCACAATATCTCTTATATTATTAATGCATCTATATACTTGGTAAAGGGTGGAAGGCTCGGCCTTATGCACAGTGTTTTGTTCCACTCTTGCCGCCCTAGTTTCCGTCATACCGGTGTTATGTTCCCGGATTTTGCGTCCCTTACGCGGTCGGGTGATTTATGGGACCCCCGACGACGATTCGTTTTGAATAAAACTTGTCCAGCAAGGCCCAACATTGCCTTTTACCATTTGCCTCACCACCACCTACTTTTCCCTTGGGAGTAATTAACCCAAGGGTCATCTTTATTATAGCCCCGGGCGATTGCTTGTCTAGCGTTGGTCCAAACTAGAACACCGTCTTGGGACCATCCCTTGGCAACTTGGGTTACGTCGGTACTGTCGCTTAGCTCATCCGGTCGTGGCACGAGGCGAGATCTGCGGCTACTATCGGGATGTCGGCACGCCGGGCGGCTTTGCTGGTCTTGTTTTACCATTGTCGAAATGTCTTGATGTCGGGATACCGAGTCGATCGGAGTGTCTCGGGTGAAGGTCTATTCGCCGATGATCGCGAGAGCTTGTCATGGGCTAAGTTGGGACACCCCGCAGGTATAAACTTTCGAGAGCCGTGCCCGCGGTTATGTGGCAGATGGGAATTTGTTAATGTCGGTTGTAGACAACTTGACACTTGATCCGAATTAAAGCGCATCAACCGAGTGTGTAGCCGTGATGGTCTCTTCTCGTGGTCCGGAAGTGAACACGGTTTACGTGTTATGTTTGGCGTAAGTAGGTGTTGGGATCACCTCTTGATCATTGCTAGCTTCACGACCGTTCCGCTTGTTTCTCTTCTCGCTCTCATTTGCGTATGTTAGCCACCATATCTTGCTTAGTCCTTGCTGCAACCTCACCACTTTACCCCTTCCTTTCCCATTAAGCTTTGCTAGTCTTGACACCCATGGTAATGGGATTCTTTGAGTCCTCGTGACTCACGGATACTTCAAAACCAGTTTGCGGTGCCTATGTTTACGGCGGTGGCGCAACCAAGCTCAAGGAGGAGCTTGATGAAGATCTTGCCCTTTGTGTTGTTTCGTTCTAGTTGATCGATGAGTGGAGCCCGGTTGGGGTCGATCGGGGACCGTTATCGCATTTGGGGTTCTTCTTTTATTTTGGTTCCGTAGTCGGACCTTGATTGTATCTGGATGATGCAATGCTTTATTCATGTAATTGTGTGAAGTGGCGATTGTAAGCCAACTATGTATCTTTTTCCCTTATGTATTACTTGGGTTGTGTGAAGATTACCTCACTTGCGACATTGCTTTCAATGCGGTTATGCCTCTAAGTCGTGCTTCGACACGTGGGAGATATAGCCGCATCGAGGGCGTTACAAGTTGGTAATCAGAGCCTTCCCCGACCTTAGGAGCCCCCACTGCTTGATCGTTTTTAGCGGCCGAGTTGTGTCTAGAAAAAATGTTTTGAGTCATTTAGGATTATATATATCGGAGAGTTAGGAATTCTTTTTTACTCCCGAGTCCCTTCGACCTTCTGGTGAGGTATCCTGACGTAGAGTTTTGATTCTTCTCTTCTCAAATTTCACTAAATTTTTTTTTAGGATCACGCGGGTATCTTGGAATCGTTCCGATGGTTTTATGATGACAACATTGTCTTGGTTGCCTCCTGACATTTAGGGGTTGTGGCAGTGTCCCGGGGAGTTGAGCTCACGAGGTGTTGTCGTCATAATTTTATCGTTGCGATTCTGGAATACCGAGTTTAATCTGCCGACATCGAAAATCTCTTTTATGCAGTTGTTGGTGAGATAACCCGCTAACCCGATCTTGAGGTGAGTACGGAGTATTGCCATGACTTGTATAACGGATGCTTTTGAAGGTTGAGGTAGCGATTTCGAAGGTTTCTTGGTTATGTGTTGACGGATGGATACGGTGGATGTAGGGATTGTTAGTTTGGGTGAGATATATTGCTCCCTGTATCCCCAACACCAGATTGCATAACGAGAAAGTTTGGGAGTTTCATAGGTGGGAATTCAAGTAGCTCTTAGGATATCTTTCCGACGGATGTATGATATGAAATTGGGGTTCGACGTCTAGTGGTCCGCCTATTCACGGTTGGTTTCTGATGGTCTCGTTGTGTCTTAAAGAGTCCTTGGCTATGCCGACTCGGGGGCGCTTCGTATGTCATGTGCCTTGCCTTGTACATGATGGTCTTTGTCTGATCGAGCCGTGTAGGCCCCACCACGAAAACTTCGGACGAAATCTCTATCATATGTTTGTTCCGCTTATTCGCAAGCCAGATCCTTTGTTTTGTTTTGAGTTGTGGTATTCGAGTTGCTTCAATGTCAAGTGTTGATTCCATATTTTTCCGAAATGGTGTTCTCATATTTCTATGTGAATACTAATCCTTCTTGATCATTGATTTTGTCATGTTAATTCTTTTCCAACCGGTGTGCTTCTCTTCGAGATGATCCCATCATTCTCCCCATCCGCAAGATCAATTCTAAGTTTTCTCAACTGTGCTTGTTTCATCCATCCCAAGTTGTCTTTGTTTTCCCGCCCTCCCACCCTTTTTTTTTTCTTCAAGGACACAGATTTCTTTATCAAGTATCCATTTATTCATGTGAAGTCACTTGACTCTTTTCAATCAATGTTCTTATCCGGTGATTTGCCATGAAGATGCTCACGAGCTTCAAGTTCATCATCCTTCGTTTTTTTTTCTTCTCCGGTGGTTCAACTCAAGCTTTCAGTGTTGATCATATTCCTTTCCTCATGTCAAATGCTTTCTCATGCCGGTGCACCTCATTATCATTCTACTTCTCGCTATTTGTTATTCCGGAGTGCTCAAGATATCTCGATGATTCGTGTTTCCACTCTGCATTCGTTCAAGCTCTTTCGAGATTGGTATCTCATTCAAGTCATTTAATTCAACCGGTGCAACATCTCTTTTAAATCATTTCCAATGGTGTTTCTTTTGAGTGGGCCCTAACCCACAGGTCTTTTCCCAGGATCTTACCTGACGCTTCTATTTTTCCGGAGCTATTCCCAAATTCTTCTCCAAGTTTGACGTAAGAATGAGTTATCATCAGTCAAATGCTTTTCTCCAAGATCTTTCAAATTCTTTTCATAGTTGGCTCAACCTCTTCGCTTTTGATTCTTCCGGTGTGCCTCAATAATTCTTGGTGGTGTTTCTTGTCGTCATTCTCATCATTTGAAGACCGAAGAAGAGTTTCTCCTTAATCTTGCTCTATTCTCTTCAAGACTCATGGTGCTAGCTTGTTGCCATCCTCTCATAATTGTTTTCGATTGTGAGAATCTTTTTCACCCATCCGGAGCATTTTAGGAGTCTTTTCAGTTTCATTCTTTGAAGCCCATCTTCTCAGTATTATTCATTCAAGCTTTCAGCTCTCGTTCTCCAAATCATACCGGTGCATCATTCAAGTATTCTCTAATCAGCTAGTGATCTATTCGTTCATTTGTATTTAAATTCCCTCAAGTATCTTCATTCGTTTTCCAATTCTTCCCGGTGAATTGTGCCTTTGCTACTTTCATTTTCAATTCTACCGGTGATTCGTTCAAGAACTTCTCAAGTTTTGATATATCTCTTTTAATCCTTTCTACGAGAATAAGTGGTATGCCAAATCCGTTGATTGTCATCAATTTAATTGGTGAAGGATAAGCATAACATAATTCTTATTCTTGTTCATCCAAGTGATTAATTCTTTATTCCGAAGGCCCTTAAAATTCTCGGTTTCATTTGTTTCATCTTCTCTTTTCCCGGAGTTCCAAGCTCTAATTATCACGGAGATCCATCTAAATCATCGCAAGGCTTCACCTTGTGTTTTCAACTTCTCTTCCTTTTTATCATCCTTTTATTACCGGAGTTCTTCATGGAGGCTCTACATGGTGGTTCATCAAGGATTCTTTTCATTCTTCAATTGTTCTTCAAGTTTTCTCTTGAAGTTATGATCCGCCAAGCTATACTCAAAATTAAACAGGGTGCCCAACACTTGTTTTGTTTTGAGGAGCTCAAGTATTCTTCATCTTGCATTCCAAAGTGCAATTCTTTCTACCTTATCTTTTGAGGTGGTATTATACCATTCGTGACAATTTTCCATTCATGTTCCGTGTTTCACATGTTGTCAAGAATGAGGTATTTAAATCCATCAATCTCTTCTTTGGAGTTATCTTGGTATAGATTTCACCTAAAGCCTTCCCTAAGGAATATTGCTATTTGTGGTGTTTATCAATGATCCAAGTTTTCTCCTATCCTCTCGGCGAAAGCAGTTTTTTTTCATCTCTTTGGTGCTCGCAATCAAATCAATGGTTTCCATTTGAGGCCGGTTGTCACCTCATAGTCTCGAGATGTTTTCCATAAGCCACAACAAGCTTGTGCTTCTCGTTGTTGATTTTCCAACAATTCCGTTCGATTCTTCTTGGCAAGGATGCTTTCCAAGTTCACTTGTGGCAAAAGTTGTCATTTTCTTCTCCGCCCCTTTATCTCAACGGTCTATCTTCTATTCTTTCGTTACGGAGGCTTTGTGATGTTGCTCCTTTCATCTTGAATTGTGAGGATCGTGTTCTTTTCTTGCTTATCCATTTAATCGGAGTGTTGTATTATCTCTTCAATATCTTTTCATCTCATCAATTTTTCTTCTAATTTCTACCGGAGTGCTATCCAAATTCTGTCATTCTTGTTCCTTGGCTATCTCATTATACCGATGTGGTCATATTCTTTTCGTTCGTGAAGCTCTTACTTCAATGTCTTTCAACCTTCAAGTTCTCGTAATGTTCCTCGTTCCTCATTTCTAACGGATTGTTTGCAATCTCGTTCATCTCTGTTGTACTCTTTCTTTTAAATTGCTCAACCTCTTAAGGTTCGTGGTTTCACTCGTTCGTCAAAGAAGCAACTTAGTTGTACCTCTTCTCCTCCTCTTCCGTTTTCCCTCCGGTGCCATCCTAGATCTCGGGATGAGATCCTCTCGTAGTGGTGGAGTGTTGTAACACCCCGGATCCGATGCGCCAGGTGTCTGCCAGTTATTCGTCGTTGTTGCCATGTCATTTGCTTGCGTGTTGCATTTGCCATGTCATCATCTGCATTTCATCTGCATGTTTTTCAAAACTTGCATCCGTTCGGGTTTCCCCGGTTCTCTTCGTTGTCCATTCTGAGCCAGACACACTCGCACGCGCTCGTGGCACCTCCGAAATATTATTTTATAAGTGGCATAAAAATGTTCTCGGAATGGGTTGTAACTTGTCGTGCGGTCTTATTATAGTGTAGACAGACCGCTTTGCCAAGTTTCGTCGCATTCGAGTCCATTTGATAGCCCAAGCGTTAAACTTAAGCGATGCAGATTGCGGTACTGCGTTGACGTTTTCGGTATCCAGGAAGCAGCCGCGGGCTGCTTTTCTCTTCTCTCCTCTCAGCCCAACTTCTCTTCACAGCCCACTATCCACTCACCTAGACCCTCTCGCTCTCGGAGCCATCCGATGGCGATCGAGCGGCCAAGCGGAGCAAAAACCCTCTCCTAACCCCTCGAACCCTAGCCCTACCTATAAATGGAAACCTCCTTCCATTTTGGCGCGACAAACCCTCCTCGAGCCCAGCGCCACCAACCTCCCTCCGTTTCGCGCCCGGCCAGCCATCGCCGCCACTTGGCACCGTCGATGGCAGCGTCGCCTCCAGCGCCGCCGAAGCCGCCGTTCTCCTCCACCCACAGATCGCCCGCGCGTCGCCCAGCTCCCCCTCCACCTTGCGCGGCCCGCTAGGGCCAGGCGCAGCCCGCCGAGCCCGCCGGGCCCGGACGCGCCGCCCGCGCCCGAGCTCCAGATCGGGAGAGAGCTCCCGATCGAGCTCCGACCCGCCTCGTCGACCTCGCGCCCGCTCCTCGCCTCCGCCATTCCGAGTTGCCGCCTCCGCCGTCTCGGTCGCGCCTCCGGCGTCTCCGTCCTCCTCTCCTCCTTCCTCCTGTCTCTCTCTCTCCGTAGGTTGCCGCGCCGCCGGCCGAGCTCGAGGCAGCGTCGCCGACCCTCCGCCCGGCCGGATCCGGCCCCTCATGGCCGGATCGGTCCGTTCGCCAGCGCCGGAACTGCCCGGCCCCTCGGGCTCCCGTGCTCCACGCCGCCGCCCTGCCATGGCTGCCTCCTCCTGTTCGGCGGGAGGAGGACGGCCTTCGCCGTGGGCCGCCTTCTCCTCGCCCGTGGGCCCGGCCCCTTGCATCCGGTCCAGCGAGCCGCCCAGCCAGCTCCCCTCGGCCCAGCGCCTCCCGGGCCAGCCGCGCCCCCCTTGACCACCTCCACCGAACGGGCCAAGGCCCAAGGGTGAGCAGACCCCAGCGCCCCCTCCTCTGTTTTTTTTTGTTTCTACTGATTGGGCCAAGCAGATTCAGCCCGATGCGTATTTTTTTCCCCTGGACGAATTTCCTAATTATCCAGTGTATTGCTGTTTTACAGAAACACCCTCATACATCGTGCATTTAATTACTCACAAACCGTGCATCGGATGTAAATAATTTATATATGTAAAATGCTTAGTTTTTCATCTAGTTTCATAATATGCCACTTTCTTCCGTGTTTAAAATGTTTAAAATGCTGTTTGTTTAAATTTGCTCATATGCCATGTTAAAATGCTTTATTTCATAACTATTTAACCGTAGCTCCGTTTTAAATAAACTTTATATGTAAATGGGGTGGAAAATGCCTAGTTTAACATGGTGCACTTTATTTTCCTGTTTAACAACAATAAAATATGGTTTAGGACAGAACAGTACCAAATTCATAATATGCTCATGAGGATTTTAGGACTTGTTGTTCGTTGTTTCGGCCTCATTTAAACTTGCCTAGGTAGGTAGTTTTGTTATGCTTCACCCTTGCCATGTTAATCAACATTTAATATTGTTGGGTAGCTTAAACAAGAGAGAACTAAATAATTGATGTGGTGTTAAGTCAATATGCAACTCGTTGCATATTGAGCTCCACTTAATTTGTAGTGTTGTTTGTTGCACTTTGCCATGCCATGCCTCATTAAACCGGACATGCATCATACTTGGTTGTGCATCATGCCATGATTATGCGATGGTTGTTTACTATGTTGTTTGCTTCTTTCGGGTTGCCTCTCTCGTTAGCCGGTTTAGTTCGGAGTTGCGAGGATCCGTTCGACTTCGTCCGTTTGTCTTCTTCATGGACTCGTTCTTCTTCCTAGCGGGATTTCAGGCAAGATGACCGCTACCTTGGATCTCACTACTATCATTGCTATGCTAGTTGCCTCGTTCTTCGCTATCTTTGCGCTACCTATTACTGTTTGTCCAGCCATCCCATATTGCCATGAACCCCTAACCTTTGACACCATTCCTAGCAAACCGTTGTTTGGCTATGTTACCGCTTTGCTCAGCCCCTCTTATAGCGTTGCTAGCTGCAGGTGAAGTTGAAGATTGCTCCATGGTGGACAGGGTTTATGTTGGGATATCACAATATCTCTTATATTATTAATGCATCTATATACTTGGTAAAGGGTGGAAGGCTCGACCTTATGCACGGTGTTTTGTTCCACTCTTGCCGCCCTAGTTTACATCATACCGGTGTTATGTTCCCGGATTTTTGCGTCCCTTACTGCGGTCGGGTGATTTATGGGACCCCCGACGATTCGTTTTGAATAAAACTTGTCCAGCAAGGCCCAACATTGCCTTTTACCATTTGCCTCACCACCACCTACTTTTCCTTGGGAGTAATTAACCCAAGGGTCATCTTTATTATAGCCCCGGGCGATTGCTTGTCTAGCGTTGGTCCAAACTAGAGCACCGTCTTGGGACCATCCCTTAGCAACTTGGGTTACGTCGGTACACATGCGCTTAGCTCATCCGGTCGTGGCTCGAGGCGAGATCTGTGCGGCTACTATCGGGATGTCGGCACGCCGGGCGGCTTTGCTGGTCTTGTTTTACCATTGTCGAAATGTCTTGATGTACGGGATACCGAGTCGATCGGAGTGTCTCGGGTGAAGGTCTATTCCTTCGATGATCGCGAGAGCTTGTCATGGGCTAAGTTGGGACACCCTGCAGGTATAAACTTTCGAGAGCCGTGCCCGCGGTTATGTGGCAGATGGGAATTTGTTAATGTCGGTTGTAGACAACTTGACACTTGATCCGAATTAAAACGCATCAGCCGAGTGTGTAGCCGTGATGGTCTCTTCTCGGCGGAGTCTGGGAAGTGAACACGGTTTTACGTGTTATGTTTGGCGTAAGTAGGTGTTCAGGATCACCTCTTGATCATTGCTAGCTTCACGACCGTTCGCTTGTTTCTCTTCTCGCTCTCATTTGCGTATGTTAGCCACCATATCTTGCTTAGTCGCTGCTGCAACCTCACCACTTTACCCCTTCCTTTCCCATTAAGCTTTGCTAGTCTTGACACCCATGGTAATGGGATTCTTTGAGTCCTCGTGACTCACGGATACTTCAAAACCAGTTTGCGGTGCCTATGTTAATGAAAGCGGTGGCGCAACCAAGCTCAAGGAGGAGCTTGATGAAGATCTTGCCCTTTGTGTTGTTTCGTTCTAGTTGATCGATAGTGGAGCCCGGTTGGGGTCGATCGGGGACCGTTATGCATTTGGGGTTCTTCTTTTATTTTGGTTCCGTAGTCGGACCTTGATTGTATCTGGATGATGTAATGCTTTATTCATGTAATTGTGTGAAGTGGCGATTGTAAGCCAACTATGTATCTTTTTCCTTATGTATTACTTGGGTTGTGTGAAGATTACCTCACTTGCGACATTGCTTTCAATGCGGTTATGCCTCTAAGTCGTGCCCGACCGTGGGAGATATAGCCGCATCGAGGGCGTTACAAATACCTAGTTCAATCTCGTTACCGGCAAGTCTCTTTACTCGTTATGCAATGCATCATCCATAACTAACTCATTAGTTACATTGCTTGCAAGGCTTATAGTGATGTGCATTACCGAGAGGGCCCGAGATACCTCTCCAGGCAATCGGGATGACAAATCCTAATCTCGAAATCGCCAACCCAACATGTACCTTCGGAGACACTGTAGAGCTCCTTTACAATCATCCGATTACGTTGTGGCGTTTGGTAGCACACAAAGTGTTCCTATAGTAGCGGAGTTGCATAATCTCATAGTCATAGGAACATGTATAAGTCATGAAGAAAGCAATAGCAACATACTAAACGATCAAGTGCTAAGCTAACGGAATGGGTCAATTCAATCATATCATTCTCCTAATGATGTGATCCCATTAATCAAATGACAACTCGTGTCTATGGTTAGGAAACTTAACCATCTTTGATTAACGAGCTAGTCAAGTAGAGGCATACTAGTGACACTATGTTTGTCTATATATTCACACATGTATTATGTTTCCGGTTAATACAATTCTAGCATGAATAATAAATATTTATCATGAAATAAGGAAATAAATAATAACTTTATTATTGCCTCTAGGGCATATTTCCTTCAGTATCCCTCGATCCCTGGGAAAGATCCCTCAAGAACTCAAAACCCCCGTGCGCTGGCCCCATGGTGGGCACCAACTGTCGTGGTTTTGTGATGGCAGATGTCCTAGTGTGAGGACTTAGTCATGAGGCCATCACAACTAGGAGGTTACCATGTCGGGGTTGATCGGAACCGAGAGACACGAGTTTACCTAGGTTCGGCCCCTCACGGTCGAAGTAATAGCCTACTTCCTGCTTGTTTGCTTATTGCTTTGAGGTCAATTACAAGGGAGCGGATTCGCTTGACCTAGCTATTGATCGATTGTAACTTAGTCTATTTGCCTTAGGGACTCGCCTTTATATACAGGTCGAGGCCGTTGGCCCACAAGTCTGGGTCGTCTTATGACCCGTGACCTATTATGCTTCTATCTTATCTTATTCCCTAAGTAAGGAACTCCTCGCGACTTGTACTTCGGGGCTACAAACCACCGTCTTCGAATGTTGGGCCCTAAGCCGTCCCACTCTGGGAGCCGCCCTACTGGTCTTGCACCTGGGTGTCTCGGGCCGTCTTGAATCTTGCTCCTCAGGGGCATACTAGTGACACTATGTTTGTCTATATATTCACACATGTATTATGTTTCCGGTTAATACAATTCTAGCATGAATAATAAAAATTTATCATGAAATAAGGAAATAAATAATAACTTTATTATTGCCTCTAGGGCATATTTCCTTCAGTCTCCCACTTGCACTAGAGTCAATAATCTAATTCACATCGCCATGTGATTTAATACCAATATTCATATCTGTATATGATTAACACCCATAGTTCACATCTTCATGTGACCAACACCCAAAGGGTTTACTATAGTCAATAATCTAGTTCACATCGCTATGTGATTAACACCCAAAGAGTACTAAGGTATGATCATATTTTGCTTGTGAGAGAAGTTTAGTCAACGGATCTGTCATATTTAAAGTCGTATGTATTTTGCAAATATTTTATGTCCACAATGCTCTGCATGAGGCTACTCTAGCTAATTGCTCCCAGTTTCAATATGTATCCAGATTGAGACTTAGAGTCATCTGGATTGGTGTAAATCATTGTAACTTTTTATGACGGGCTCTTTTATCACCTCCATAATCGAGAAACATCTCCTTAGTCCTCACTAAGGGTATTCTTGACCACTGTCCAGTGATCTACTCTTAGATCAAAATTGTATTCCTTTGTCAAACTCAGAGCAAGGTATACAATAGGTGCAGTTCATAGCATAGCATACTTTATAGAACCTATGGTGAGGCATAGGGAATGACTTTTCATTCTCTTTCTATTTTCTACCATGGTCGGGTCTTGAGTCTTACTCAACTTCACACCTTTGCATCACGAGCAAGAACTCCTTCTTTGGTGTTCCATTTTGAACTATTTCAAAAATTATCAAGGTATGTACTCAATGAAAAATCTTATCAAGCGTCTTGATCTATCTATATAGATCTTGATGCTCAAATGTAAGCAGACTTCACGGGGTCTTGATTTGAAAAACTCTTTTCAAGTATCCTTTCATGCTATCGAATTTCTATATCATTTCCAATCAACAATATGTCATCCACATATAATATTAGAAATGCTCTGAGCTCCCACTCACTTACTTGTAAATACGGGCTTGTCAAAAGTGCATATAAAACCATATCTTTGATCAACTCATCAAAGCGTATATTCCAACTCGAGAGGCTTGCACCAGTCCATAAATGGATCATTTGGAGCTTGCACACTTTGTTAGCACCTTTAGGATTGACAAAACCTTACGGTTGCATCATATACAACTCTTCTTTAAGAAAACCATTAAGGAATGCAGTTTTGACATCCATTTGCCAGATTTCATAAAATGTGGCAATTGCTAACATGATTCGGACAAACTTAAGCATCGCTATAGTTGAGAAAATCTCATTGTAGTCAACACCTTGAACTTTTCAAAAAAAACCTTTTTGCGACAAGTCGAGCTTTGTAGATAGTAACACTACTATCAACGTCCGTCTTCCTCTTGAAGATCCATTTATTTTCTATGGTTTGCCGATCATCAGGCAAGTCCACCAAAGTCCACACTTTGTTCTCATACATGGATCCTATCTCAGATTTCATGGCCTCCAGCCATTTTGCGGAATCTGGGCTCATCATCGCTTCCTCATAGTTCGTAGGTTCATCATGGTCTAGTAACATGACTTCCAGAACATGATTACCGCACCACTCTAGTGCGGATCTTACTCTGGAAGACCTACGAGGTTTGGTAGCAACTTGATCTAAAGTTTCATGATCATCATCATTAACTTCCTCACTAATTGGTGTAGTAATCACTGGAACTGATTTCTGTGATGAACTACTTTCCAATTTGGGAGCAGGTACAAATTACCTTATCAAGCTCTACTTTCCTCCCACTCACTTCTTTCGAGAGAAACTCCTTCTCTACAAAGGATCCATTTTTAGCAATGAATAACTTGCCTTCGGATCTGTGATAGAAGGTGTACCCAATAGTTACCTTTGGGTATTCTATGAAGACGCACTTCTCCGATTTGGGTTTGAGCTTATCAGGTTGAAACTTTTTCACATAAGCATCGTAGCCCCAAACTTTAAGAAACGACAACTTTGGTTTCTTGCCAAACCACGGTTCATAAGGCGTCGTCTCAACGGATTTCGATGGTGCCCTATTTAAAGTGAATGCAACTGTCTCTAATGCATAACCCCAAAACGATAGTGGTAAATCGATAAGATACATCATAGATCGCACCATATCTAATAAAGTGTGCTTACGACGTTCGGACACACCATAACGTTGTGGTGTTCCAGGTGGCGTGAGCTGTGAAACTATTCCATATTGTTTTATATGAAGGCCAAACTCATAACTCAAATATTCTCCTCCATGATCAGATAGTAGAAACTTTATTTTCTTGTTACGATGATTCTCCACTTCACTCTGAAATTCTTTGAACTTTTCAACTATTTCAGACTTATGTTTCATCAAGTAGATATACGTATATCTGCTCAAATCATCTGTGAAGGTTAGAAAATAACGATACTTGCCACGAACCTTCATACTCATTGGTCTGCATACATCAGTATGTATTATTTCCAACAAGTCAGTAGCTCGTTCCATTGTTCGAAGAACGGAGTTTTAGTCATCTTGCCCAAAAGGCACGGTTCGCAAGCATCAAATGATTCATAACCAAGTGATTCCGAAAATCCATCTTTATGGAGTTTCTTCATCGCTTTACACCGATATGACCCAAGCGGCGATTGCCACAAATAAGTTGCACTATCATTATTAACTTTGCATCTTTTGGCATCAATATTATGAATATGTGTATCACTACGATCGAGATCCAACAAACTATTTTCATTGGGTGTATGACCATTGAAGGTTTTATTCATGTAAATAGAACAACAATTATTCTCTGATTTTAAATGAATAACCGTAGTGCAATAAACATGATCAAATCATATTCATGCTCAACACAAACGCCAAATAACATTTATTTAGCTTTAACACTAATCCCAAAATTATAGGGAGTGTGCGATGAAGATAATATCAATCTTGGAACTACTTCCAACACTCATCGTCACTTCCCCTTCAACTAGTCTTAGTTTATTCTGTAACTCCTGTTTCGAGTTACTAATCTTAGCAACCGAACAAGTATCAAATACTCAGGGGCTACTATAAACACTAGTAAGGCACATATCAATAACCTGTATATCAAATATACCCTTGTTCACTTTACCATCCTTCTTATCCACCAAATTTTCAAGGCATTTCTGCTTCCAGTGACCATTTCCTTTGCAGTGTAAGCACTCAGTTTCAGGCTTTGGTCTAGCTTTGGTCTTCTTCACGGGAGTGACAACTTGCTTGCCATTCTACTTGAAGTTCCCTTTCTTTCCCTTTGCCCTTCTCTTGAAACTAGTGGTCTTGTCAATCATCAACACTTGATGCTCTTTCTTGATTTCTACTTTCGTCGAGTTCAACATCACGAAGAGCTCGGGAATCGTTTTCGTCATCCCTTGCATACTATAGTTCATCACAAAGTTCTAGTAAATTAGTGATGATGACTAGAGAATTATGTCAATCACTATCTTATCTGGAAGATTAACTCCCACTTGATTCAAGCGATAGAAGTATCCAGACAATCTGAGCACATGCTCACTAGTTGAGCGATTCTCCTCCATCTTTTAGCTATAGAACTTGTTGGAGACTTCATATCTCTCAACTCGGGTATTTGCTTGAAATATTAACTTCAATTCCTGGAACATCTCATATGGTCCATGATGTTCAAAACGTCTTTGAAGTCCCGACTCTAAGCCGTTAAGCATCGTGCACTAAACTATCAAGTAGTCATCATATGGAGCTAGCCAAATGTTCATAACGTCTGCATCTGCTCCTACAACAGGTTTGTCACCTAGCGGTGCATCAAGGACATAATTCTTCTGTGCAGCAATGAGGGTAAACCTTAGATCACGGATCCAATCCACATCATTGCTACTAACATCTTTCAACACAATTTTCTCTAGGAACGTATCAAAATAAACATATGAAAGCAACAACGCAAGCTATTGATCTACAACATAATTTGCAAAATACTACCAGGACTAAGTTCATGATAAATTTAAGTTCAATTAATCATATTACTTAAGAACTCCCACTTAGACAGACATCCCTCTAGTCATCTAAGTGATCACGTGATCCAAATCAACTAAACCATGTCCGATCATCACGTGAGATGGAGTAGTTTTCAATGGTGAACATCACTATGTTGATCATATCTACTATATGATTCACGCTCGACCTTTTGGTCTCCGTGTTTCAAGGCCATATCTGTTATATGCTAGGCTCGTCAAGTTTAACCTGAGTATTCCACGTGTGCAACTGTTTTGCACCCGTTGTATTTGAACGTACAGCCTATCACACCCGATCATCACATGGTGTCTCAAAGACGAAGAACTTTACAGCAGATGCATACTCAGGGAGAACACTTCTTGATAATTTTAGTGAGAGATCATCTTAAAATGCTACCGTCAATCAAAGCAAGATAAGATGCATAAAGGATAAACATCACATGCAATCAATATAAGTGATATGATATGGCCATTGAGGGAGTCCTGGACTAGGGGGTGTCCGGACAGCCGGACTATCATCGTCCGCCGGACTCCAAGACTATGAAGATACAAGATTGAAGACTTCGTCCCGTGTTCGGATGGGACTTTCCTTGGCGTGGAAGGCAAGCTTGGCAATACGGATATGTAGATCTCCTACCATTGTAACCGACTCTGTGTAACCCTAGCCCTCTCCGGTGTCTATATAAACCGAAGGGCTTTAGTCCGTAGGACACAACAACCATTACAACAATCATACCATAGGCTAGCTTCTAGGGGTTAGCCTCCTTGATCTCGTGGTAGATCCACTCTTGTACTACCCATATCATCAATATCAATCAAGCAGGAGTAGGGTTTTACCTCCATCGAGAGGGCCCGAACCTGGGTAAAAACATCATGTCCCTTATCTCCTGTTACCATCCGCCTAGATGCACAGTTCGGGACCCCCTACCCGAGATCCGCCGGTTTTGACACCGACATTGGTGCTTTCATTGAGAGTTCCTCTGGATCGTCACCGATAGGCTTGATGGCTTCTTTAATCAACAACAACGCTGTCCAGGGTGAGACTTTTCTCCCCGGACAGATCTTCGTGTTTGGCGGCTTCGCACTGCGGGCCAATTCACTTGGCCATCTGGAGCGATCGAAGCTCGCCCAGCCATCAGTCAGGTTCGGAAGCCTAAACTTCACGGCCGACATCCGCGGGAACTTGATCTTCGACGGACTCGAGCCACAGCCAAGCATGCCGCGCTATCACGATGGGCATGATTTAGCTCTGCCGCCGGACAGTGCCTTGGTGGCCGCACACGAATCCGCTCCAGCCCTTAGTCCGGAGCCGATCGCGCAGATCGAGGACCGGTGGTTGGACACCGCCTCGGGGGCTGCAACTTCCACGATGATGGAGCCAAACACTAACCTTGTCCCTTGTAAAGCTCGTGAATCTAAGGTGCCGGACTCCCTGCCGGACTCCGAACCTCCTGCGCCCCTGCCAATCGAATCTGATTGGGCGCCGATCATGGAGTTCACCGCCGCGGACATCTTCCAACACTCATCCTTTGGCGACATCCTAAATTCGCTAAAGCATCTCTCGCTATCCGGAGAGCCCTGGCCGGACTACAGCTAGGATGGTTGGGATGCGGACGACAAAGAAATTCAAACCCCACCCACCACCCACTTTGTAGCCACTGTCGATGATCTAACCAACATGCTAGACTATGACTCCGAAGACATCGACGGTATGGACGGCGATGCGGAGGCGATCAAGAACCGGTGCCTACGAGAACGCGGAAGTCCACCTCGTCATATGACATATACATGGTGGACACCCCAAAAGATGGGGACGGCGAAGAAGCAGCGGAGGCAGATTCCTCAAAGAAACAGCCCAAGCGCCGACGTCAACGGCGCCGCTCTAAATCCCGCCACAACAAGAATGGAGATTCCGGCACCGGAGATAATAACACCCTAGAGAGTGCCGAAGACAACCCCCTCCAGCAAGATTCAGCGCAAGAGGATGCAGAAGCAAGCCCTCACGAGAGAGCGGCAGACGAAGAGATCGAGGATGATAATTACATACCTCCCTCCGGAGACGAGGCAAGCCTCAACACGATGAATTCGTCATGCCAGAGGATCCCGTCGAACAAGAGCGTTTTAAACACAGGCTTATCGCCACGGCAAATAGCCTAAAGAAAGAGCAGCAACAACTTCAAGCTGATCAAGACCTCTTTGGCCGACGGATGGACCGAGGTCCTCGCGGCAAAAGTATGAACTCGAGCGCCCCTCCAAGAGCTACCCAAAGCGCAAGTTGCTCCCCGATTAGAGGAGGAAGCATACATACCTTCATCACTAGCGCACAATACAGCCGACCGACCACCCGTGGTCGCATAATGAAGGCATCCGGGCCCTCCATCAAGACCGTACCCGGCATCGCTCGAAAAGTACGAAGTCACGGGAGCGACGGACTTGCGGGATATATTGGAGGACAAGGCAAGACAATCCAGATCTATATATGGATCACGTGGGCCCCCCGACCCACGGCGAATACCGTCAAGCGGATACAACAACTCCGGCGGGCGAGTACAGCAGACAATGCTCCCTTGAGCTACGTCGTGATATTGCTCATCTGAGGCGCCCGACACCCGCTATGCTTCACCGGCGAAGTAATGGATCATCAAATCCACAAGGGTTTAAACCGTAAACATTGAATCCCTCGATGGCACGGACAGACCCCGGTTTGGATCGAAGATTATCTCCTTCACATCCATATGGCCCATGGCGGCAATCTCACGCCATCAAGTATCTCCCTCAAGCTTAAAGGACCAGCTCGGCATTGGCTTAACAGCTTGCCCAGAGTCAATCGGGTGTTGGGAAGACACGGAAGCCGCATTCCTCGACAACTTCCGGGGCACATATGTGCGACCACGGATGCCGATGACCTAAGCCACATAATTCAGCAGGCAGATGAATCGACCGCACGATTCTGGACACGGTTCTTAACAAAGAAAAATCAAATCGTCGATTGTCCGGATGCAGAGGCCCTCGCAGCCTTCAAACATAACATCCATGACGAATGGCTAGCACGGCACCTAGGGACGGGAAAAGCCGAAATCCATGGCAGCCCTCACATCACTAATGACCCGCTTCTATGCGGAGAGGATAACTGGCTAGCTCGCGAAACAACCTCGGTAAAAATCTTTGGCGGTCCGGATACTAAGGACCACAGCGGTAGGTCGCGTCGAAGCAAAAACAAGCGCCTCATTAACGGCGACAACAATGAGGATCTGACGGTCAGCGCGGATTCGAGGCTCTAAACCGGTCGTGGAAGAAGCCATTCAAAAGAACCACTCCGGGTCCGTCCAATTTGGACCGAATACTCGACCGCTCATGCGGATACATGGCACCCCAAAAGCCACTAACCACACCAACAGAGATTGTTGGGTATTCAAGCGAGCGAGCAAGTTAATTGCGAAAACGGTGACAAGGGGCTGCATAGCGGCGGCGAGGAAGAGACCGGCCGCCCGACGATAGAGGACGAAGGGTTTCCCCCACAAGTGCGGACGGTAAACATGATATCATAACCCATATACCCAAGAGGGAGCGAGCGTGCACTAAGGGGCGTATATGCGATGGAGCGATCGCATACAAGTTCAATCCATGGTCCTCTTGCCCGATCACTTTCGATCGAAGAGACCATCCGACCAGCATCCGCCATGGCGGATTCGCGCGTGGTTTTAGACCCAATCGTCGATGGATTTCACCTCACGAGAGTCGATGGACGGCGGCAGAGCTGAACACGCTTTATCGGGATACACGGTCGCAAGATGCGCATAGACCCTTCAAGGATTAAACCTACAAAGACGACCTTCAAAGGCGTCATACCCGGTGTCGAGGCCAATTATGCGAGCTCACCACACCGAAGTGGTCTTGGATCCCAGATAATTTCGGGCGAGAGTTAATCTTCGACATAGTACCGTTCGCGGCGGATATCACGCTCTGCTTTCGGACGAACCGTGTTCATAAAGTTCAACGCGGTGCCGCATTACGCATACCTCAAGCTCAAGATGCGGGCCCTCGCGGAGTCATCACGGTCAGCGGAAATACGGAAGGCTCCCTCCGAGCGGAGGAACATACTGGCGCTCTCGCGGCGAAATCTGAGCAGCCTCCTAAGGCAATTTTCGAGTCCGTCCGTTAAACGAGCGGACACGGCCAAACGCGCCCAGAGCAACATCAATCAAGACCACCTGGCACGTTCCGAGCATGCGTAGCAATGCGGCCCCTACCCCAGCCCTCACACGATTGCAAGACCAACCCTCCGCGTACATCATTATGCTTTGGAGATACCATGGGCATAGGGGGAGGGGCACGACCACAACAGACCCAGAGTGCGGCTCGACCACATCAGGGGCTCCCAAGTGTGTCACTCTTCTTATTTTTATTTTCCTTCTTTTTATATACAGGACTCCGTTCACGGAGGCCACTGTCGTGGCGCTACGCCGAACTCATGATGCAATAGCGGGGAGGAAAAAGGCTGCAGCGAACACTCGGGTGGTCTCCATTACGAGCATTAAATTTGATTATATACACCAGTCCGCAGCCCACCCCTGGAGGGGGACATGTTTAATTAGTCCAATCCCTTGCCTACCGCACTATTTGTATCATTCCGCACTCATAGCAGAATTCCTCGAATAAATAATGCAGCACTTTTTGCCTATAATTGCATTACTTTACATATATGTTCATTAATGACATCTTGCACCCGTATATTTTAGTGCGGCCGAATACACCGAGGGCTTATGTTCCCGCATTATGGTGTGATAAGTCCGAACACTTTCATAAGTCGGCACCCGAACTTATAGCATTATATGAATCGGCTCGAATCATGTCTTGGGTCAATAGTTGGGTTTGCGGCTCCCATGTTTTGGTACCTTACGTTCCGTTCGTCGGCTAAGGTAGCTGGGAGAACCATTGCGATTGCGCCCGGTTGAGCTGGGCGGCGCCTCGATGGAAAGCTAAAACCGGCGGCATGATAAGGCAAGAGATGGTTCTTTGTTCGAGAGGTCTTTTCGGTCCCTAAGGACTTATGCCGCCGAGCGAAGAACCGGATAATGTCAAGCGAAGGCGTGGATAGCGCCCAATTCGGTCTTCGAATACTAGGGGCTTCACGAATTTAAAATTATAGAATTCTATGGCTAAGTGAGAGTGTTCAAGCATTATAAGTCCGGTTGCCTTGTTCGTTGTGTTGGCGCCTCCTAGATGGACCCAAAAATGGGAACAAGAGTGCTCAAGTTTATCCCGAACACCCGGCACTAGTGGCATGGGGGAAATTTGAAGCCGACGACTTGCCATCTCTCGATTTTATAAGCGGCCGCCTGAAGGTAATATTTTAAATTAAACAAGCATTTCTTAGCGCATATGAACAAAGTTTTCAGCGCATAGGATAATACATAGCGAGTTTACTCAATAATTACATCTCTGAGGCACTCATCCGCAATCTTGCGGGCACCCTTCAGGACAGTCTTATAGTACATCTCGGGCGACGATACTCCTTGCCGTGGCGGCGCGTCGATGATAAGCCTCTCGCATCCGGCCTGCCCGGTGCACCTTTGCACGGCAAGGGCCCGACAAGCACCTTCAATACAAAGCGGGCGCTGATGACCTCCACCGAGGGCACGCATCCACCAACCGCCAGACGAGGCGAAGTAGCTCCAGGCATGGCCTCTCCATGCCACGGCCGGACTATGAGGCCCTTCATGGCCTCCTCGGCTACCTTGTGGAGCTCGACCAATTGCCAATTTGGTCGCTTGAAAGCACGGATGGCGGCCTCGGCGTCTTGAGACCGAAGACCTTCTCCGTTGAGATCCCTCCTCGCCATGGTAGAATGCGTGACATCGGACACACCGCGAGGCAGATCTGCAAACGCCCCTGGAGAGCTCCGAATTTGGGTAAGTGTCAGGTAGTTTACATTAACATGCTTGCTCTGCATGAAAAATGCCTTACTCGCCGCTATTTTCTTCACATCCTCAACCTCCTGAAGGGCCTTACGGGCCTCGGCCTTGGCGGCTTTGGCACTTTCGAGAGCCGAGGCAAGCTCGGACTCTCGAGTCTTCGAGTCACGCTCCAAACTCTCATGCTTTTCCATGAGAGCCTGGAGCTCTTGCCGCACCTCCGCCACCCGCGCCTCCTACTTCTCTCACTCTGCCCGTTCCGCGGCTGCATTGCGTTCGGCCGCGGACACGGCCTCCTTCAGGGTTGCCACCTCGTTCGTGGCCCCTGCAGTACCCACGTTATCCTTGTTACTTTTATTGCAACCTAAATCCTTTTCTATAAGGTAACTATTCAAAGTGGTGTTACTCACCTTCTTTGTCCTCGAGCTGCTTCTTGCACGGCCGAGATCTTGCTCGGACCGCTCGAGATCTGCTTCAATGCACCGACCTCCCTTGATCGGTCGGCGAGAGGTCGAGAGCGCACTGCAAACCCATATTGACATACTTTTTAGCAACCTGCGTATATCTTTTTAGATCCTCGGTCCGGCTTTTCTTTCCGAACACGCCCGAGCATCGAAACTCTTGTCTATGCGGTATTGCATTACATAATTTTAACTTCTTACCTCAAAGCTTTGTTAGAAGGCTATTGCGAGGCTTCGGTCGGCCCGCTCTTGGCGGTGAACCTTTGAATCACCGCACTCATGATAGTGCGGTGTTCTTCCTCGTTGGAAGCGCCTTTGAGCGCCTCCAACAAGTTGTCCGGCGCCTCCGGTTGGATGGGGGTCGCCGGTGTCACGGTCTTGCCCTTCTCGCGAAGGGGCCGCCTGCCAGACTCTGGAACCACTGCGGAGTTCGGCGTGAGTCGGCGCAAAGTCCGGGAGGCTGCCTTGTGGCGCCTCCGGAGCCTCCTCCTGATGGGTCCTTTCTTGGGACCCCACCTCGGTGTCCTCAGTAGCGCGAGGGGTGGAGGCGGTCGGGATGGAATCTACATCTGACGGAGCCAACGACCCGCTCGATGAAGCGGGGAGATCATCATCGGCCGGACTGCAGGCAGTATGCGGCATTAGAAGGACACTATGTGACATAAAAAGAAATTGTAAATCATTCGGGAATCCGGATACTTACGATCTCGCCGGAGGCCTGGCCCTTGAGGGCCACTCTTCGCCGCCAACGCTGGCGTTGGCAGGGCTGTCCGGGGGAATAGTTCTTCCCCTCTTGGACCCTTCGGCCTCCCCTGTTGGGGAAGCCTTCCTCTTCCTCTCTCCCTCCTCTGGGAGAGAGTCCTCTTTTTCCTCCTCGTCTTCGGGGGAGGAGTCCGCCTCGGAGTCGTCGGACACCTGAAAATGGGAACTCTTTCGAGTACCCATGGCCACCTTCTTGGCCTTCTTCTCCGGCACCACGTGCGATGCCGGAACCAGCAGCCCCGCTAGGCAGGCGCTCACTGGGTTTTCGGCATGGGAGCCAGGCGGATGATCTGCTCTGCCTTCTTCATCGATCTGTCAAAGGAAAAGGGAGATTGAAACCGCTTAGAGTCAAACTATTAACAACAAGTGCCCCATAAAGGGTAGAATCACTTACCTCGTCGGTGGGCGCTGAGTGAAATCCACGATCTTGATCGCGGATGCGGAGCTTGGCGCCCTTGAGCAGCACCCTCGAGCGCCTTGCGTGCGTGTCGAAGAGCCGCTCAACGCTGGTCTCAGTGTCGGATCGAACTCCACAGGTTGAATGCCCGTTGTTGGCAGGGGAGAATCTGGCGGACGAGCATGACTTGGACCACATTGACAAGCCTAAGCTTCTTGTCCACACTTCGGATCTGAGCTTGGAGTCTGTCGGCTCCTCGAACTACCCCATAGCAAGCCCTTCTCTTTCCGGGAGGTGAGCTGCATAGGGATACCAGATCTGAACTTCGGGGCCGCCGCCCACGTAGGGTCATGTGCTCGGTGATGTAGAACCACCCGATTGCCACCCTTGACGGACTCCACAAAGGCCCCTTGAACCAAGGGCGTTGGGCATCTTGCCCAACATGGCGCCTCCGCACTCCGCTTGAGTGCCCTTCACTACCTTTGCTTGACATTGAAGGTCTTGAGCCAAGCGAAGTGGGGCTGGATGTAGAGGAAGGCCTCGCACCGCGACGATAAACGCCGAGATGTTGAGGATGAAGTTGGCGCGGATCGTGGAAATCCAGCCGTAGTAGAACATGAGCCCCGGACAAAGGGGTGAAGTGGAAAGCCCAGTCCGTGGAGGAAGTGGGGAAGAATCGACCCTCTCATGGGGCCAGGGGTGGGGATGAGCTGCCCTTGTCGGCGGCCGGTCTGTGATGTATTTGGAGAGGTATCCGCGTCGTGACTTTCGATATGCTCCTCCTTAACGGTGGAGGCCAACCACTGCCTCCGCTCCGGACATGGTGGAGAAGGTTGAGGCGAGATGTGCGAACTTGGGCGCTGGAGCTCCAGTCTTGTGGAGATGGATAAGCAAAGGAGGAAGGAGGCGTGGGTGAAAAGGTGGATCCTTATCCCTTATATATAGGCGGGGACGAAGACTATCGTCCCCACCGCCTGGTAAAACTCGCTTATCCCCAAAGCGCCACCATCAATGGCGCGGTTGGGTTACCTACGTCCGTATTGATGAGAATCCGGGATAAGGGAACACGATCTCTGCCGACAAGGCGTGCCAAGAAACCGCCGCTAAATCTGTTGAGGTGGTATAATAAAAAGCGATTCAAGTAAAGGCTTGGTAGTGGTGTGGCGTCATGCGCATAAAATACGTCGCAGATTGAACTTGTGTACATTTTATTCTCTCTACGGTGGAATGTGGAATTTATTTTGCGAGCTGGACACTATCACGGTGTTCACAATCTTCTATGGATTATTCGGAGGAGGAACCCGCCTTGCAATGCCGAACATTATGTGCGCGGACTCATCATCATTGAAGCGAGGTTCGAGAGGCTCTTGAGGAGTCTGGACTAGGGGTGTCCGGACAGCGGACTATCATCGTCCGCCGGACACCAAGACTATGAAGATACAAGATTGAAGACTTCGTCCCGTGTCCGGATGGGACTTTCCTTTGCGTGGAAGGCAAGCTTGGCAATACGGATATGTAGATCTCCTACCATTGTAACCGACTTTGTGTAACCCTAGCCCTCTCCGGTGTCTATATAAACCGGAGGGCTTTAGTCCGTAGGACACAACAACCATTACAACAATCATACCATAGGCTAGCTTCTAGGGTTTAGCCTCCTTGATCTCGTGGTAGATCCACTCTTGTACTACCCATATCATCAATATCAATCAAGCAGGAGTAGGGTTTTACCTCCATCGAGAGGGCCCGAACCTGGGTAAAAACAACGTGTCCCTTGTCTCCTGTTAGCATCCGCCTAGACGCACAGTTCGGGACCCCCTACCCGAGATCCGCCGGTTTTGACACCGCAGCCATCATCATCTTGTGCTTGTGATCTCCATCTCTGAAGCACCGTCGTGATCACCATCGTCACCGGCGCGACACCTTGATCTCCATCGTAGCATCGTTGTCGTTACGCCATCTATTGCTTCTACGACTATTGCTACCGCTTAGTGATAAAGTAAAGAAGATACAGGGCGTTTGCATTTCATACAATAAAGCGACAACCATATGGCTCCTGCCAGTTGCCAATAACTTCGGTTACAAAACATGATCATCTCATACAATAAAATATAGCATCACATCTTGACCATATCACATCACAACATGCCCTGCAAAAACAAGTTAGACGTCCTCTACTTTGTTGTTGCAAATTTTACGTGGCTGCTACGGGCTGAGCAAGAACCGTTATTACCTCGCATCAAAACCACAGCGATAGTTCGTCAAGTTAGTGTTGTTTTAACCTTCGCAAGGACCGGCGTAGCCACACTCGGTTCAACTAAAGTTGGAGAAAGCAGACACCGCTAGTCACCGTGTGCAAAGCACGGTGGTAAAACCAATCTCGCATAAGCGTAAGCGTAATGTCGGTCCGGCCGCTTCATCCAACAATACCGCTGAACCAAAGTATGACATCTTTGGTAAGCAATATGACTTGTATCGCCCACAACTCACTTGTGTTCTACTCGTGCATATAACATCAGCGCATAAAACCTAGGCTCGGATGCCCTTTGTTGGGGAGCGTGGTAATTTCAAAAAATTCCCACGCACGCAAGATCATGGTGATGCATAGCAACGAGAGGGAGAGTATTGTCCACGTACCCTCGTAGACCGTAAGCGGAAGCGTTATGACAACGCGGTTGATGTAGTCGTACGTCTTCACGATCCGACCGATCCAAGTACCGAACGTACAGCACCTCCGAGTTCAGCACACGTTCAGCTTGATGATGATCCCCGGACTCCGATCCAGCAAAGTGTCGGGGATGAGTTCCATAAGCACGACGGCGTGGTGACGATGATGATGTACTACCGACGCAGGGCTTCGCCTAAACTCTGCGACGATATGACCGAGGTGGAATATGGTGGAGGGGGGCACCGCACACGGCTAAGAACGATCTTGAAGATCAACTTGTGTTGTTGTGCCTAGAGGTGCCCCCCTGCCCCCGTATATAAAGGAGCAAGGGGGGAGGGGGCGGCCGGCCTAGGAGGGGGCGCGCCAAGGGGAGTCCTACTCCCACCGGAGTAGGACTCCTCCTTCCTGTTGGAGTATGAGAAGGGAAAGAGGGAGAGGAGGAAGAAGGAAAGGGGCTGCGCCCTTGTCCAGTCGGACTAGAGGGGGGCGCAGGCCTCCTTCCTTTAGCCCTCTCCTCTATTCCCGTATATTAATAAGGCCCATATACTCCCGGCGAATTCCGTAACTCTCCGGTACTCGAAAAATACCGAATCACTCGGAACCTTTCCGAACTCGAATATAGTCGTCCAATATATCGATCTTTACGTCTCGACCATTTGGAGACTACTCGTCATGTCCTGATCTCATCAGGGACTCGAACTCCTTAGGTACATCAAAACTCATAAACTCATAATAAAGCATCATCAAAACCTTAAGCGTGCGGACCCTACGGGTTCGAGAACTATGTAGACATGACCGAGACACGTTTCGGTCAATAACCAATAAGCGGAACCTGGATGCTCATATTGGCTCCTACATATTCTATGAAGATCTTTATCGGTCAAACCGCATAACAACGTCACGTTGTTCCCTTTGTCATCGGTATGTTACTTGCGAGATTGATCGTCGGTATCAATACCTAGTTCAATCTCGTTATCGGCAAGTCTCTTTACTCGTTATGTAATGCATCATCCGCAACTAACTCATTAGTTACATTGCTTGCAAGGCTTATAGTGATGTGCATTACAGAGAGGGCCCAGAGATACCTCTCCTACAATCGGAGTGACAAATCCTAATCTCGAAATCGCCAACCCAACATGTACCTTCGAGACACTGTAGAGCTCCTTTATAATCATCCGATTACGTTGTGATGTTTGGTATCACACAAAGTGTTCCTCCGGTAAACGGGAGTTGCATAATCTCATAGTCATAGGAACATGTATAAGTCATGAAGAAAGCAATAGCAACATACTAAACGATCAAGTGCTAAGCTAACGGAATGGGTCAAGTCAATCATATCATTCTCCTAATGATGTGATCCCATTAATCAAATGACAACTCATGTCTATGGTTAGGAAACTTAACCATCTTTGATTAACGAGCTAGTCAAGTAGAGGCATACTAGTGACACTATGTTTGTCTATATATTCACACATGTATTATGTTTCCGGTTAATACAATTCTAGCATGAATAATAAATATTTATCATGAAATAAGGAAATAAATAATAACTTTATTATTGCCTCTAGGGCATATTTCCTTCAGTATCCCTCGATCCCTGGGAAAGATCCCTCAAGAACTCGAAACCCCCGTGCGCTGGCCCCATGGTGGGCACCAACTGTCGTGGTTTTGTGACGGGAGATGTCCTAGTGTGAGGACTTAGTCATGAGGCCATCACAACTAGGAGGTTAGCATGTCGGGGTTGATCGGAACCGAGAGACACGAGTTTACCTAGGTTCGGCCCCTCACGGTCGAAGTAATAGCCTACTTCCTGCTTGTTTGCTTATTGCTTTGAGGTCAATTACAAGGGAGCGGATTCGCTTGACCTAGCTATTGATCGATTGTAACTTAGTCTATTTGCCTTAGGGACTCGCCTTTATATATAGGTCGAGGTCGTTGGCCTACAAGTCTGGGTCGTCTTATGACCCGTGACCTATTATGTTTCTATCTTATCTTATTCCCTAAGCAAGGAACTCCTCGCGACTTGTACTTCGGGGCTACGAACCACCGTCTTCGAATGTTGGGCCCTAAGTCGTCCCACTCTGGGAGCCTCCCTACTGGTCTTGCACCTGGGTGTCTCAGGCCGTCTTGAATCTTGCTCCTCAGTCGCCACCTAGATGACCTGGCCCAATATGGCGGGTCATATCGTGCGGTTATATCCCCAACAAATGGGGCTTGGTCCCGCCAGGCCAGGAGGGGCCTTGTGGTGGTGCCCAGCTCGGGAAGCCGCGACGAGCCCGAGGCCTCGGCAACCCAGGACAAGGTGAGCGATGAAGGATTGCCTCCACCAACTCACTACAAGCTGCTGATGGAGGCCAGCGACACCGACGACCAGTTCCTTGTTGTGCCTACCCATCCCGCAAGCACGGGGGGTGGAGGAGACGCCGTCGCGGGGTCCAGCGGGACTCATGAGGAGGAAACCTACACCAAGCCGGAAGCCGACGATGCCGATCGGCCCTGTACTGTGTCCTCTGTAGGGAGCTCGAGCAAGCTTCGGAGGGCAGCGACAGCTACGACTTCGAGAGGCTGAAGAAGCGACACTGCGCTCCTACTGGCGAGTAAGTCTCTACACCCTATTCTCGTTTTCCTCTTTCCACTTCTTGCTTGCTGAGGCCCGGGCTAAGCTCGCGCCCGGCACAAGGAGTCCGAGAAGAAGACTAAGAAGAAGAAGGGCGAGGCCCATGCCCCGAAGAGGGCCGCGATGCCCGCGCCGTCCCTGCAGGCGACGTGGGGCAAGGGCCGCAAGGAGATCAAACACCGTCCCGATACGGCGACCGGGCGCGAGGCGGTGGCGCCTCCCGAGGCGCACGTGAACTCGCCTCCTGAAGTTAGGGAGGGAGAGCCTTTGTAACACCCACGATGCGGCTATATCTCCCACGTGTCGAAGCACGACTTAGAGGCATAACCGCATTGTGGTTTTGTCGCAAGAAGGGTCATCTTCACACAATCCCATGTAATGAACAAGACTGGGGTAAAGAGTTGGCTTACAATCGCCACTTCACACAAGTACTTAAATAAATCATACATCATTCAGAGTACACACATAGTCCGACTACGGACGAAGCCAGATCAACAAGAAACAACTATAGCAACAACTAAGATCTTCGTTGAGCTCCCATCTGAGTTAGGTAGCATCCTCTGCACTGGTATCATCGGCACCTGCAACTGTTGTGATAGTATCTGGTGAGTCACGAGGACTCAGCAATCTCAAAACCCGCGAGATCAAGACTATTTAAGCTTATAGGAAGGATGGGGTAATGAGGTGGAGCTGCAGCAAGCACTAAGCAAATATGGTGGCTAACATACGCAAATGAGAGCGAGAAGAGGAGCAAAGGAACGGTCGTCAACTAGAAATGATCAAGAGGTGATCCTGAACTCCTACTTCGTCAAATATAACCCAAAACCGTGTTCACTTCCCGGACTCCACGAGAAGAGACCATCACGGCTACACACGCTTGATTGATCGTTTTTAATTCGGATCTGGTGTCAAGTTATCTCCAACGGACATTAACAAATTCCCATCGCTACATAACATGGGCACGGCTCTCGAAAGTTTATAACCTGCAGGGTGTCCCAACAAGCCCATCACAAGCTCTCACGGTCAATGAAGGATATTCCTTCTCCCGGGAAGAAACCAATCGATCTCGGAATCGGTTTACAAGACATTTCGACAATGGTAAAACAAGACCAGCAAGACCACCCGACTGTGCCGACAAATCCCGATAGGAGCTGCACATATCTCGTTCTTAGGGCACACCGGATAAGCGAAGCGTACAGGTACCACCGTAATCCAAGTTGCCAAGGAATGGTCCCGCACTGTGCTCTAGTTTGGGCCAACACTCAGAGGAGCACTGGCCCGGGGGGTAAAATAAAGATGACCCTTGAGTCTGCAGAACCCAAGGGAAAAAGGCTTAGGTGGCAAATGTTAAAACCAATGTTGGGCCTTCTTTGGAGGAGTTTTATTCAAAGCGAACCGTCAAGGTGTCCCATAAATCACCCAACCGCGTAAGGAACGCAAACTCAAGGAACATAACACCGGTATGACGGAAACTAGGGCAGCAAGAGTGGAACAAAACACCAGGCATAAGGCCGAGCCTTCCACCCTTTACCAAGTATATAGATACATTAATTAAATAAGAGATATTGTGATATCCCAACATAATCTTGTCCATCATGGAGCAATCTTCAACTTCACCTGCAACTAACAACGCTATAAGAGGGGCTAAGCAAAGCGGTAACATAGCCAATCAACGGTTTGCTAGGTAGGGTGAAAAAGGTTAGAGGTTGACATGGCAATATGGGAGGCATGGTAAACAAGTGATAGGTAGTGCAGAATAGCAATAGAACGAAGCAACTAGCAAGCAAAGATAGAAGTGATATCGAGGGTAGTGGTCATCTTGCCTGAGATCCCGCAAGGAAGAAGAACGAATCCATGAAGAAGACAAACAGACATCGAATGAATCCTCACAACTCCGGAACGAAACCGAAGCTAACGAGTGAAGCAAACCGGAAAGAAACAAACAACATGGTAAACACACAAGCATAAACATGTCATGATGCACAAACAATACTACAAGTTAAGTGGAGCTCAATATGCAACGAGTTGCATATTGACGAAACACCACATCAATTATTTAGTTCTCTCTAGTTATAAGCTACTCAACAATATTAAATGTTATTAAACATGGCAAGGGGTGAAGCATAAGTAAACTAACTATTTAGGCAAGTATAAATGAGGCCGGAAATAACAAACAACAATTCCGGAAAATCCTCATGTCATTTAGCAATTTAATGCAAACACAATTTTAAACATTTTAATTGTTGTTATCATGATGCGGATGACATATGCAAGTTTTATGCAATTTTATGAAAATGTTGACAAAACGGATGTTATGAAGCATTTGGTCACCATGGCGGAACAAAAGGGATGCCACGGCAACGATAACGAAAATGGTGCCACGGCAACATTCTGGTTATCCGATAACTCAAGGAGATACCGGTGCAAAAGGAAGTGTGGCGTGGCGAGTCATGCAAGATGGTGGGGTGCTCCCGGTAACCGGGTTCCCATGGGTCGACGGCATGGCAAACGAGAAGGAATGCGCAAGCGACAATTTGGACACGGTGCAAGCACGGGCATCTCATACAACACACATGCATTCGTTCGCGGGCGTCGTCTCGGTGGTATACCTTTGAAGCGTGCGTTTTCGGAGCGGTTCGAGTTCGTCGATGGAAGTAGTCGTTCACGGGTCGTAGTGGAAGTAGAGGTACACGTTCGTATCGAAGAGGTACTTGATGACTCCAAGCCCTTTCGCGGTCGACGGTAGTCGTACACGGGTCTTCGTGATGGTAGGCGTACACACGTTGTAGTCGAACTTGACATCCACGAGGTCGACGGTAGTGGTCCTTGTCGCAAGCCACGCAAAGGGCGCTCGTTCGGGCATCGGTCTTGACGAAGGTGACCCTGGTGCAAGCGATTCAAATCTATAGACGACTTGGTGAAAAACCCATGGCCTCGGTCGGTGTGGCACTTGGAGCTCGTTGTGCGGGGTGGGAGTCGACTGAGCAGCTCGGTGGACATGAAGGTAGAAAGCGTCAGCGGCGCAGCAATAGTAGGAGAGGCGAGCAGCGGCGAGGGAGCACGAAACTACGAGGAGGCCGAGAAGGTAGCGCTCGACAACTTCTTGGAGCGGAGCTCGGCGTTATCGCAACGAGAAGGACACGAGCGAACGGGCAGGAGCGCGACGACGTCATCTCGCAGAGTAGCGTCGGCCTCCTGCTGGTCAACAGAGGGAGAGGGTGAGGACACCAGAGAAAACAGAGAAGGGAAACAAGAGGAGAGGGCGGCGCTATGACCTGCTGGTCGCCGGCAGCGTCGTCGAACAGCAAGCGAGGGCCTCGGGCGTGGATCTGACCACTTAGGGTAGGCGAATGGAGGCGGGCGACGGAGGAGCTACCGAGGAACGAGGGGGCCGGGATGGACGGGACCGGGCATGGGGCTTCAAGGCGAGGAGGAGGCGCGGGAACACCGGTTCCATCCGGGAACTAGGCGGGGCGAGCTGGGCGAAGGTCGAGGCAGAGAGCAGGCGAGGCGAACCATGGAGGGCCGGGCGCCATGGCCGTCTTGAGCGGCGAGCTCGCGGAGGAGGCGCTCGGGCGCGAGGTAGAGCGAGGGCGATGAGGAGGGAAGCGGGAGTTGTTCCCGTGCGTGTGGCGGCGCAGGGAGGAACGAGAGGGAGAGATGGGGATTGGGAGAGAGCGCTGGGTGCGGCTAGGGTTAGCAGGGGTTTAAGTGGGCTGTGGGAACGTGTCGGTCTGGTTGGTTAGGCCCAAGAGGCCTGGCTGGGCTCTCTCCCTCTCTCTCCCTCATATTCTTTAGCAGAAAAGAATTAGAGAGAAGAAAAGAAGGTAGAAATAGAATTTTGGGCATGGGGATTATTTTCCCGGACTCGCATAAATGCGCTTGTTCCAAGAAAAATAGAAAGTGAGCGTGGGCGTGGAGTTGAATTCCACCTCATTTGAATTTAATTCAAATGAGTGTGAGAAAGAAGTGGGTATTCGATATGTCCAAAAATGTTGAGAAATTTGGTGGAGCTCGGGAAAATGACGAAAGAATTTTTGGGTAGAGTTGGAGACCAAGAATTGAGATAACAAAGGCATTGGTATTTATTTGCAAGTGGGTTATGGTTAATTCCAAGTAAACGGAATAATTTTATTATAGCTCCCTAATAATAGTAGGAGACTTTGAATATGTTTTAAAGAGAAATCACCATGTGAATATCCCTCGATTTAAATAGATCAAAAGATCTATGCAATTTATTTAGTTGAGGTTTTAAAAATTAATGATATGATGGCATCATGACATGATGCAATGCAAGAGATGGCATGATGAATGCACAAACAAAACAAATCACACGACAAAACTCGGAATAGCTGGAAGTCTTCTGGAGCGTCGGTCTCGGGGCGTTACAACACTCCACCACTACAAGAGGATCTCGCCCCGAGATCTAGGATGGCACCGAGAGAAAGCGGAAGAGGAAGAGAAGAGGTAAAACTAAGTTGCTTCTTTGACAAACGAGTGAAACCACGAACCTTGAGAGGTTGAGCAATTTAAAAGAAAGAGTACAATAGAGATGAACGAGATTGCAAACAATCCGTCAGAGAAGAGGAACAAGGAACATTACGAGGACTTGAAGGTTGCAAAGACATGAATCAAGAGTTTAATGGACAAGATAGAATTCGAAAACACTCCGGTTTAAACAAGATGAGAGAGGAAGAATTCGGGCAGCACTCTGGTTGAACATGGAAGGAATAGAACATGAACTTGAGAAGATGGGATGATACTTGATGAAATCAACAACACACTGCCTCCGAAACTATTGAAAGAATGGCACAATGGGTAAGAAGGATTTCAGACATCACTAAGGTTGTAAAGAGAGGCAAAACTTGATAAGATGAAAGAACTTGAAGAGATGACATAACACTTCGGTTAAATGGATAAGCACGAAAAAAACACGATCCTCACAATCGAGATGATGAGTGAAAAGAGCAACATCACAATGTCTCCGGAAGAAAGAATAGAAGATAGATCATTGGAATAAAGCGACGGAGAAGAAAATGACAACTTCTACCACAATTGAATTTGGAAGGCATCCTTGCAAGAAGGTTAGAATAGAGTTGTTGGAAGATCAACAACGAAAAGAATAAGTTTGTAGTGGGCTTATGGAAACATCTCAACATTATGAGGTGACAACCGTCCACTAACGGAAACAATTGCTTGCTTGAGATTAACGAAGAGATGAAAGCTTGTTCCATCGAGATGGAAAAGAGATAACTTGGGTCATTAATAAGCACCAAAATAGCAACATTCCTTAGGGAAGGCTTTAGGTGAAATCTATACCAAGATAACTCCAATGAAGAGATTGACGGTTGAAAAGATCTCTTGAACAAAGAGAAAATGATGGATTTAAATATGTCACTCTTGAAAACTTGTGAATCATGAAACGCGAAGGGAAATTATCAAGAATGACCTAACACCACCTCAGAAGATAAGGTAGAAAGAATCGCACTTCGGAATGCAAGATGAGGAATACTTGAACTCCCCAAAACAAAACATGTGCTGAGCACCATAATTATCTTAGAGTATAGCTTGGCGGATCATAACTTTGAGAGAAATCTTGAAGAACAATTGAAGAATGAAAAGAATCCTTGACGAACCACCATGTAGAGCCTCCATGAAGAACTCCGGTAATAAAAGGATGATAAAAAGAAAGGGAAGTTGAGAACACAAGGTGAAGCCTTGCGATGATTTAGATAGAGCTTCCCGACGAGATAAAGCGGAAAACTTGGAACTCCGGAAAAGAAAAGATGAAGCATCTCGAACCAAGAATGTGATATGATGAACAACTCCGGAAAGAAGAAAGTAATCACTTGGATGAAACAAGAATAAGAATTATGTTATGCCTATCCTTCACCAATTTAAATTGATGACAAGCAACGGATTTGGCATACTACTTATTCCCATTGAAAAAGGATTAAGAGAGATATAGCGTAAACTTGAGAAGGTCTTCATGAACCACCGGTAGGATTGAAAAGAACGAATGAATTAATATGATAATCAAAGAAAAAAATCTTGAAAGAACCACCGTAAGAATTGAAAATGAAAGTAGCAAAGGCACAATTCACCAGGAAGAATTTGAAAACGATTGAAGATACTTGAAGGGATTTAGATACATGAGAACGAAGAGAACATGAACTGATTAGAGGGTATTTGAATGATTCACCGATAAGATTTGGAGAACGATAGCTACACGCTAAGAATGAAGAATTATGACATGATGGCCTTCGGAGGAAAGAAATTGAAACAACTCATGAAATGCTCCGGATGGTAAGAAAAGAATTGTCACAATCAAAAACAATTATGAGCATGGCATCAAGCTTGAACTATGCATCTTGAAGAGAATGGAGCAAGATTTAAGAGAAATCCTTCTTCGGTCTTCAAATGTTGAAAAAATGATGATGAGAACCACCACCATGAATTGTTGAGATACTCCGGGAGAATGTAAACAAAAAGGTTGAGCCAACAATGAAAAATAATTTGAAATTGGTCTTGGAAAACATCTGACTGATGAAATTCGTTCTTACGTCAAACTTCAAAAAGAATTCGGAAATAGCTCCGGGGAAAATTAGAAGAGTCAGGTAAGATCCTGGGAAAGACATGTGGGTTAGGGCCCACTCAAAGGAAAACACCGTTGAATGATTGATTGAAAAGGGGGGATTGCACCGGTTGAATTAAATGGCCTGAATGATATAACAACCTCGAAATAATTTGGACGGATTGAGAATGGGAAGACGGGCCTTCTGAGATATATTCAACACTCGAGAACGAAGGAATAGCAAGAAGTGAATGATTAAGAGATACACCGGCATAAGAAAGCACTTGAAATGAGAAAAAGAATATGATCAACACCGAAAGCTTGAGTTAAATCCACCGGAAAAGAATACGAGAATGAAGAATGATGAACTTGAAGCTCGTGAGCATCTTCACGAGGATCACCGGATCAGAACATTGATTGAAAGGAGTGAATAGACTTTGCATGAATAAATGGATACTTGATTAGAATATATGAGTCCTTGAAGTTAAGGGTGGGAGGGCGGGAAAACAAAAGCAACTTGGGGCAGATGGAATGGATACCGTTGAGAAAACTTAGAATTGATCTCGCGAATGTTGAAATGATCGGATCCACTTGAAGAGAAGCACGCCGGTTGGAAAAGAATTAACATGGCGACCTCGATGATCAAGAAGGATTAGTATTCACATAGCAATATGAGAACACCGTTTAGGAAAGGTATGGATTCAACATTTGACTCCGAAGCAACTCGAATACCACAAATCAAAACAAAACAAAGGATTTGGCTTGCAGAATAAGCCGGAACAAATATATGATAGAGATTTCGTCCGAAGTTTTCGTGGTGGGGCCCACACGGGCTCGATCGTACAACACCATCATGTACAAGGCAGTGCACATGACATACGAAGTGTCCCCGAACCAGCATAGCCAAGGGTTCTTTAAGACACAATGAGACCACTGTAAAAAACGACCGTGGATAGGCGGACCACTAGACGTCGAACCCCAATCTCATATCATGCATCTGTCGGAAAGAAAAAAAACTAGAGCTACTTGAATTCCCACCTATAAAACTCCCGAAACTTTCTGGTTATGCAATCTGGTGTTGGGGATACAGGGGAAGCAATATATATATCTCACCCAAAACTAACAATCCCTACATCCAAGCTGTATCCATCCGTCAACACATAACCAAGAAACCTTCGGAAATCGTGTACCTCAACCTTCGAAAAGCATCCGTTATACAAGCTATGGCAATACTCCCGAACTCCCTAGTACTGGGTGACGTCGAGGTTATCTCACCAACAACTGCATAAAAGAGATTTTCGATGTCGGCAAAACTCAGGTATTCGAAGCGCAGCGATAAAATTATGACGACAACACCTCGGAGCTCAACTCCCCGGGACACTGCCACAACCCCTAAATGTCAGGAGGCACCAAGAACAATGTTCTCGTCATAAGAATATCGGAATGATTCCAAGATACCCGCGTGATCCTAAATTTTTTTTAGTGAAATTTGAGGCGAGGAAAGACAAAACATCTACGTCAGGAGGCCTCACCAGAGCGACGAAGGGACTGAGGAGTAAAAAGAATCCTACTCTCCGATATATATAATCCTAAGACTCAAAATATTTTTGTTCTAGACTCAACAACGCCAGCGATTCGATCAAGCAGGGGATCCTAAGTCGGGGATGGCTCTGATTACCAACTTGTAACACCCACGATGCGGCTATATCTCCCACGTGTCGAAGCACGACTTAGAGGCATAAACGCATTGTGGTTTTGTCGCAAGAAGGGTCATCTTCACACAATCCCATGTAATGAACAAGACTGGGGTAAAGAGTTGGCTTACAATCGCCACTTCACACAAGTACTTAAATAAATCATACATCATTCAGAGTACACACATAGTCCGACTACGGACGAAGCCAAAATAAAAGAAGATAACCCAACTGCTAGATCCCCGATCGTCCCAACTGGGCTCCACTACTGATCAACAAGAAGCAACACATAGCAAAAACTAAGATCTTCGTTGAGTTCCTATCTGAGCTAGGTAGCATCCTCTGCACTGGTATCATCGGCACCTGCAACTGTTGTGATAGTATCTGGTGAGTCATGAGGACTCAGCAATCTCAAAACCCGCGAGATCAAGACTATTTAAGCTTATAGGAAGGATGGGGTAATGAGGTGGAGCTGCAGCAAGCACTAAGCAAATATGGTGGCTAACATACGCAAATGAGAGCGAGAAGAGGAGCAAAGGAACGGTCGTCAACTAGAAATGATCAAGAGGTGATCACGAACTCCTACTTACGTCAAATATAACCCAAAACCGTGTTCACTTCCGGACTCCGAGAAGAGACCATCATGGCTACACACGCGGTTGATGCGTTTTAATTCGGATCTGGTGTCAAGTTATCTACAACCGGACATTAACAAATTCCCATCGCCACATAACATGGGCACGACTCTCGAAAGTTTATAACCTGCAGGGTGTCCCAACTTAGCCCATCACAAGCTCTCACGGTCAACGAAGGATATTCCTTCTCCCGGGAAGAGCCGATCAGTCTTGGAATCCCGGTTTACAAGACATTTCGACAATGGTAAAACAAGACCAGCAAGACCACCCTCTTGTGCCGACAAATCCCGATAGGAGCTGCACATATCTCGTTCTCGTGGCACACCGGATAAGCGAAGCGTCACAGTACCGACGTAATCCAAGTTGCCAAGGAATGGTCCCAAGACGGTGCTCTAGTTTGGACCAACACTCGAGGAGCACCGCCGGGGATTAAAATAAAGATGACCCTTGAGTCTGCAGAACCCAAGGGAAAAAGGCTTAGGTGGCAAATGTTAAAACCAATGTTGGGCCTTCTTTGGAGGAGTTTTATTCAAAGCGAACTGTCAAGGGGTCCCATAAATCACCCAACCGCATAAGGAACGCAAAATCAAGGAACATAACACCGGTATGACGGAAACTAGGGCGGCAAGAGTGGAACAAAACACCAGGCATAAGGCCGAGCCTTCCACCCTTTACCAAGTATATAGATACATCAATTAAATAAGAGATATTGTGATATCCCAACATAATCTTGTCCATCATGGAGCAATCTTCAACTTCACCTGCAACTAACAACGCTATAAGAGGGGCTAAGCAAAGCGGTAACATAGCCAATCAACGGTTTGCTAGGTAGGGTGAAAAAGGTTAGAGGTTGACATGGCAATATGGGAGGCATGGTAAACAAGTGATAGGTAGCGCAGAATAGCGATAGAACGAAGCAACTAGCAAGCAAAGATAGAAGTGATATCGAGGGTAGTGGTCATCTTGCCTGAGATCCCACAAGGAAGAAGAACGAATCCATGAAGAAGACAAACGGACATCGAATGAATCCTCACAACTCCGGAACGAAACCGAAGCTAACGAGTGAAGCAAACCGGAAAGAAACAAACAACATGGTAAACACACAAGCATAAACATGTCATGATGCAAAAACAATACTACAAGTTAAGTGGAGCTCAATATGCAACGAGTTGCATATTGACGAAACACCACATCAATTATTTAGTTCTCTCTAGTTATAAGCTACTCAACAATATTAAATGTTATTAAACATGGCAAGGGGTGAAGCATAAGTAAACTAACTATTTAGGCAAGTATAAATGAGGCCGGAAATAACAAACAACAATTCCGCAAAATCCTCATGTCATTTAGTAATTTAATGCAAACACAATTTTAAACATTTTAATTGTTGTTATCATGATGCGGATGACATATGCAAGTTTTATGCAATTTTATGAAAATGTTGACATGAGCATGTTATGAAGCATTTGGTCACCATGGCGGAACAAAAGGGATGCCACGGCAACGATAACGAAAATGGTGCCACGGCAACATTCTGGTTATCCGATAACTCAAGGAGATACCGGTGCAAAAGGAAGTGTGACGTGAGCGAGTCATGCAAGATGGTGGGGTGCTCCCGGTAACCGGGTTCCCATGGGTCGACGGCATGGCAAAAGGAATGCGCAAGCGAAAATTTGGACACGGTGCAAGCATGGGCATCTCATACAACACACATGCATTCGTTCGCGGGCGTCGTCTCGGTGGTATACCTTTGAAGCGTGCGTTTTCGGAGCGGTTCGAGTTCGTCGATGGAAGTAGTCGTTCACGGGTCGTAGTGGAAGTAGAGGTACACGTTCAGTGTCGAAGAGGTACTTGATGACTCAAGCCCTTTCGCGGTCGACGGTAGTCGTACACGGGTCTTCGTGATGGTAGGCGTACACACGTTGTAGTCGAACTTGACATCCACGAGGTCGACGGTAGTGGTCCTTGTCGCAAGCCACGCAAAGGGCGCTCGTTCGGGCATCGGTCTTGACGAAGGTGACCCTGGTGCAAGCGATTCAAATCTATAGACGACTTGGTGAAAAACCCATGGCCTCAGGTCGGTGTGGCACTTGGAGCTCGTTGTGCGGGGCTGGGAGTCGACCCTGAGCAGCTCGGTGGACATGAAGGTAGCAAAGAAAGCGTCAATGGCGCAACAATAGTAGGAGAGGCGGAGCAGCGCGGAGGGAGCACGAAGCGCGAGGAGGCCGAGAAGGTAGCGCTCGGCAGCTTCTTTGGAGCGGAGCTCGGCGTTGTCCGGAACCGAAGGACACGAGGCGAATGGGGCGAGGCGCGACGACATCATCTCGCAGAGCAGCGTCGGCCTCCTGCCTGGTCAACAGAGGGAGAGGTGAGGACACGGAGAAAGCAGAGAAGGGAAACAAGAGGAAAGGGCGGCGCTATGACTGCTGGTCGCCGACAGCGTCGTCGCGAGCGGCGGGGGGCCTCGGCGTGGATGCGGCCGCTTGGGGTCGGCGAATGGAGGCGAAGGACGGAGGAGCTACCGAGGGACGAGGGGCCGGGATGGACGGGACTGCACGGGCTTCAAGGCGAGGAGGAGGCGGGAACACGGTTCCATCCGGGAACGAAAGGGCGAGCTGGGCGAAGGTCGGGCAGAAGGGAGGCAGGCGAACCATGGAGGCCGGCGGCGCCATGGCCGTGCGGGCAGGCGAGCTCGCGGAGGATGCGCTTGGGCGCGAGGTAGAGCGAGGGCGATGAGGAGGGAAGCGGGAGTTGTTCCCGTGCATGTGGCGGCGCAGGGAGAACGAGAGGGAGAGATGGGGATCGGGAGAGAGCGCTGGGTGCGGCTAGGGTTAGCAGGGGTTTAAGTGGGCTGTGGGAACGTGTCGGTCTGGTTGGTTAGGCCCAAGAGGCCTGGCTGGGCTCTCTCTCTCCCTCATATTCTTTAGCAGAAAAGAATTAGAGAGAAGAAAAGAAGGTAGAAATAGAATTTTGGGCATGGGGATTATTTTCCCGGACTCGCATAAATGCGCTTGTTCCAAGAAAAATAGAAAGTGAGCGTGGGCGTGGAGTTGAATTCCACCTCATTTGAATTTAATTCAAATGAGTGTGAGAAAGAAGTGGGTATTCGGTATGTCCGAAAATGTTGAGAAGGTGGAGCTCGGGAAAATGACGAAAGAATTTATGGGTAGAGTTGGAGACCAAGAATTGAGATAACAAAGGCATTGGGATTTATTTGCAAGTGGGTTATGGTTAATTCCAAATAAACGGAATAATTTTATTATAGCTCCCTAATAATAGTAGGAGACTTTGAATATGTTTTAAAGAGAAATCACCATGTGAATATCCCTCGATTTAAATAGATCAAAAGATCTATGCAATTTATTTAGTTGAGGTTTTAAAAATTAATGATATGATGGCATCATGACATGATGCAATGCAAGAGATGGCATGATGAATGCACAAACAAAACAAATCACACGACAAAACTCGGAATAGCTGGAAGTCTTCTGGAGCGTCGGTCTCGGGGCGTTACAGCCTCGCGAGGGGGCCACCATGGACGAGGTGGTGCCTCCCGAGCCGCCCGATGCAGGGGCGAAGCGAGGATGGAGGGGGCCAAAGGGCCAACCCCTCCCCAACATTCTGCGCCCACCGGTGGGGGAGCTTTGGTGAGCCCCCGGGCCTCGCCTGTGTGCCATGCTCCTGACGCGGCCATAGCGAGCCCGGTGCGCATGCCGACGCTACCAGTGAAGGAGGAGGCCGCGAGGAGACCCCTGAGCCTTATAGAGGATGCATCCCCTGCCAGGAGTGGGCGGGAAACTTGAGAGGAGGCCCGACCCCGGGCCCTCGAGCGCCATGGCACTGGAGGGCGACATAGCCAGGCGGCAATGCCGTGCTCAAGTGTGGCGCCATCAGTAGAGCCTAGGTGGCCCTGGATGCGCTCGAGGGAGACCTCCGGGCAGAGGAGGAGTGCCTCACGGAGGAGCGCCTAAGCCTCGGGGAGGGGTGGCGCCAACTGAACATGGCCGTGAAGATGGGCCGCCTACAAGACGAGGCCACGCGGTAGAAGTGCGACAAGATCTTGAAGGACGCCAAGGAGCTCTTCAAGAGGGCCCTTGTGGACGCCAAGGCGGCCGAACAACGGCGCGACAACGCAGAGGCCCACGAGAAGGTGCTCCAGGAGCAGGCGGAGCTCAGGGAGCAAGGGTTGTGGATGTAGAAGGAGGCCGTGGAGGCCCGCGAAGGCAGGCTCACTTCTCATGAGGAGGAGCTCATCAAGCGCGAGGAGGCCCTTGCGGCTAGTGAGGGGGACCACTAGATCTGGGAGCAGGAGCTCGCGAGTACCACCTCGGAGCAGGAGGTCGAGCGCGAGCGCTTTCGATGCTCGACCGCCAGGTGGGGGCTGCCCAGACCTCCTACGACTCCCACATGGCCAAGGCCAATGCGCAACTCGAAGAGCAAGAGAAGAAGTACAAGGAGGACACCGACGCCTTGTCCAAGGCGAAGCACGAGGCACTCGTCAAGGACCACCCCGAGAAGCTAGAGTTTGAGCAGGATCGCTTCACGAAGAAGTAGAGCGAGCTCAAGGCTGACATCGATAGCCTCAAGGGGTAGTTGAAGGACGCCGAGGCCGCGAGGCAGCAGGAGGTGACGGCGAAGGCGAACGCTGATTAGGAGCTGGCTTCTCTCCAAACGTAGGTGGAGGTGTCTCCCAGGTCGTCGAGCAGGCCAGGGACGCTCGCGTGCGGGAGTTGGGGCAGCAGTACGTGGGCAACAAGATGTTCTACGCCCTTATCCAGTGCGCGTGCACGACTATTGCGTGCTTCACTGACGAGAAGACCTCAGAGCCCCTCGACGACAACAACGCCAGCTACCTTGACTTCTTCACCATGCTCAGGGCGAAGATGGAGGAGGGAGCCAAGAGGGTAATGAGGCGCTCGAGGAGGAGAGCCGTGACCTTCTGAGCCAGGCGACGATGCGGATCTTCAGCAACCTCTTCCACGGCAATGCCGACTTTGACTTCGAGAGGGTGATGGCCCCTATCCCGCCGAAGCCGCGCGATGGGCGCGAGAAGGAGGTGCAGGACCACGTGGCGGCCTACATCCAGCAGTTCACGCTCGTCAGCGACGACTCTGAGGAGGATGTCGTTGTTGTCGGTGACGACGGGGACGACATCGCCTTGTCCGCCTAGGCCCTCCTTCCTTTATCCCCTTGATCAAGTAGACATGGCCCCATGGGGGCATGAAGACATTGTTTTGTTTTGTAATAATGTTGCAAGTTTCTATTTCCTGCAATCTCCATTTTCTTGTGAGGTCCGTTTTCCTTTCCACATGCCTTCGTGCTCTACGTCTCTTGGACCTAGGCCCCGTGCGTGCTACGACCGTCGCTGGTATGTTAGCGCGTGCGCTTAACAAGGCCAAAGGGTGTAGGGATCCGCAAGGTGGTAAGACTCCCGAGGCGTGATGCTCAGGGAGCCCCCCTTTGACGTGCAAGCGGCACATGTCCAGGAAAGATTGGGAATGCTAAGTGAGATCATGAGGGAAAAGGTATTCGAGAGGCGTTAAGAAGGCTCATGAAGCGATTATGACTTAGCTTTCTCAAAGCAGATGACTTGGCGCGGCACTGCCCGCAAGATGTGTCTCGCGTGGGGTGTCCTCTCGTGAAGCGCCGATGACCCACAAGTATATGGGGTCAATTGTAGCCTTTTTGATAAGTAAGAGTGTCGAACCCAACGAGGAGCAGAAGGAAATGACAAGTGGTTTTCAGCAAGGTAATGTCTGCAATTGCTAAAATTGTAAGTAGCAGAGTAGTTTGACAGCAAGATAATTTGTAACGAGCAAGTAACGATAGTAGTAACAAAAGTACAGCAATGTAGCCTAATCCTTTTGAGGCAAAGGACAAGCCAAAACGGTCTCTTATGATAAGCAAAGTGTTCTTGAGGGTACACGGGAATTTCATCTAGTCACTTTCATCATGTTGGCTGAATTCCTGTTCTCTACTTTGATAATTTGATATGTGGGTGGACCGGTGCTTAGGTGTTGTTCTTACTTGAACAAATCTCCTACTTATGATTAACACCCTCGCAAGCATCTGCAACTACGAGAAAAGTATTAAGAATAAATTCTAACCATAGCATTAAACTTTTGGATTCAATCGGTCCCTTACGGAATAGCGCATAAACTAGAGTTTAAGCTTCTGTCACTCTCGCAACCCATCATCTAATAACTACTCCACAATGCATTCCCTTAGTCCCAAATATGGTGAAGTGTCATGTAGTTGATGTTCACATGACACCTCTAAGGGAATCACAACATACATATCATCAAAATATCGAACACATATCAAGTTCACATGATTACTTGCAACATGATTTCTCCCGTGACCTCAAGAACAAAAGTAACTACTCACAAATGATAATCATGCTCAAGATCAAAGGGGTATTAAATAGCATAATGGATCTAAACATATAATCTTCCACCAAATAAACCATGTAGTAATCAACTAAAAGATGTAATCAACACTACTAGTCACCCATAAGCACCAATCTATAGTTCTGGTACAAAGATTGAACACGAGAGATGAACTAGGGTTTGAGAGGAGTTGGTGCTGTTGAAGATGTAGATTAAGATAGCCCTCCCGAAGATGCGAGAGTTGTTGGTGATGATGATGACGATTATTTCCCCCTCCGGGAGGGAAGTTCCCCCGACGGAATCACTCCGTCGGAGGGCAAAGTGCTCTGCCTGAGTTCCGCCTCGAGGCGGCGGGCAAGGCTCATTCCGAAAGTCCTCTCCTTATTTTTTCTAGGTCAAAATGACTTATATACCAAAAAGAGGGGACCGAGGCTTTGGTGTGAGCACAACCCACCAGGGCGCGCCTGGGTGGCACGCCCAAGTGGGTTGTGCCCATCTGGTGGGCCCCCTCTGGTACTTATTTGCTCCAATATTCCTCAAATATTCCATAAAAAATCCTCGTAAAGTTTATTTCGTTTGGGTATGTGAGAATAGGTAGACTGACGTAGCTTTTTCAGGTCCAGATTTCCAACTGCCATAATTCTCCCTCTTTGTGTATACCTTGCATATTATGAGAGAAAAGGCATTAGAATTACTCCAAAAAGCATTATTATACAATAAAGCAACATAAATAACAGTAGGTAAACATGATGCAAAATGGACGTATCAAGCCCTCTTTAGGCAGTGTTCGGCTTTGTTGGCTAGCACCCCTAGCAAGTCGGCGGGTTTCCAGGCAAATATGTCCTAGTTGGCTCGGAAGAAGGCGAGAGCTCAGCCTCCTGGCTCTTCGAGAGGTCTCCGCCTATGGTTACCGTCTTGTTGGGATCTTCCGGGTGTACCTAGATTTTTTTTGTTTGGCCGGCTGGAACATGTGCCCTTGGCCTTGGTTTCTGTGGGAGCTCGGCCTCCAATGGCCCTATTCATTTTCTTATCCTGGCAAGCTCGGCGGAGGCCAAGGCGACCTCAGCGAGCTCTATGCTGGCCACCTCAAGTTCGTAGGCCTTTTTTCAAGCTCCCTGGTATGGTAATTGCGCATTCAGGCCCGACATCTTTAGCAGTAGATAGGCGTAAGATGGAACCGCCATGAATTTCATGTAAGCGGGCCTGCCCAAGATCGCATGGTAACCGCTCTGCAAAGGAGCGACCTCGAACTGGGTAGCCTCGCTTCGGTAGTTGTGCTCATCTCCGAAGACGACCTCGAGCTCGATCAGCCCCAGGGGGCGGATTGTGTGGCCTGACACCCCCCCCATGAAAACCCACGTCCGACCTCCGCAGACTTGACATTGATATCTTCATCTTCTCTAGGGTGTTAGTTAAGATAATATTGAGGGCGCTACCTCCATCCATTAGGACACGTGAGAGGCGGCAACCTCCCACGATTGGATCTAGCATCAGGGCGTGCTTGCCTGGATGGATGACGTCTTCCAGGCGATCCTCGACGTCGAAGGTCACCATTTCCTGGGACCACGCAAGGCTTTTGCTGGTTGCGTTTTCTGCCGCGTAGATCGCGCTTCATGCGAGTTTCTGGTTTCCGTGTGTATCTGTCATCGTGAATATCATGTTTACGGAGGCCTTGCAAGCGGGCTTATGGCTTCGTGGAGCCCGTACAATGCGTTTCCACACGAGGTGGTCAGGGCCATCGTAGACCCCCAGGGCCCGCCCTTGATCATCGTACATGTGGTCGACGAGGTACGAGGGCGAGATGTTGAGGAGTCACCCTGACCCATCGGCAACTAGCTCAAAAGAGCTGAACATGAAGCATTGGCCTGGCGGGAGCTCGCCTGCCTCTTCTGATTCTCCGCACCGGGTTAGGTCTCCGATCAATGTTGCCCACGCCTGGTGCGCCAACTAACGGAGCGAAATACCGTCAGATCCCTTGGTGGGTTCATGACGAGATCGAAAGTACTGGGATGGAGTCTGCACACACAATTTACCCAGGTTCGGGCCTCCGGAGAGTAGTGCCCTACATCAAGCTTCTTCTTCATGGTGAGGGGATTCCTTGTGCAAAGGATTACAATGGTGTACGAGATTGCTACCGAGAGTTTGGATCTAAGGTTGGATCATGAATAAGGACATAGACTTCCCTTTATATAGACATGAGAGGTCTAGGGTTTACACGTGGGTAGGTGAGATCTGTTGTTTCACTGCCCGACTTGGAGAGAACGAAGACCGTCTCCGCCTCTTCAGGGCTTCCTTCTAGTCCCTAGTGGGCCCCGTCTACTGAGCGAGGCCGGGCTCCCTTATGTCAGGCATCCCGGGTATAGGGCCCTGTCAGGCTGTTTTGGATCCACATGTTTAATGCATGATTATATTTATCTTAATTCTTCTCTTGTAGTTACAGATATTTGCGAGAGGGGGTAATCATAAGTTGGTTGTTTGTTCAAGTAAGAGCAACACCTTAGCTCTGGTCTACCCACACGAGAACTTATCAAAGCAGTGAATGCGAATGAACCGTGATGAAACTAACTAGATGATATTTCCGTGTGTCCTCGAGAACGTTTTAATCACTATAGGAAGTACTTCCGGCTTGTCCTTAGCAATAATAAGGATTATGCCACCTTGCTGCACCTTGTTACTTGTTACCAAACTATTTATCAAAAAACTATATTACATCTTGCAGAGAATACATTGCTGAAAAATGTTAATCGATTCCTTCTGCTCCTCATCGTGTCCAACACTCTTATCAAAAAGACTACGATTACGATTGATCCCCTATACTTGTGAGTCATCAATCGCCAACCTCTTTTTCGGCGCAGGCGGCGGCAAGGGGTGGTTTCCGACGGTGACAAGCCGACGGGGTGGCAGAAGGGTCTTGGCTATCCATTTCGGCGACGGGGCCGGTCATCAGTGACGACGGCAGCACGTGGGGGCAGTGGCGGGAAGAACGGAGCCGCAAGTGCGGTAGAAAGAGGCGCGCCACTCGTGCAAGTGCCGATTATATTTAGGCAGCCTGGAGAGTTTTTTCGGCGGAGCAGCAAAAATTATGCTCCCGTATACTCCCTCCGTTCCTAAATGTAAGTCTTTTTAGAGATTTCAAATGAAAACTACCACATACAGATGTATATAGACATATTTTAGAGTATAGATTCACTCATTTTACTTCGTATGTGGTCACTAGTTGAAATCTCTAGAAAGACTTGCATTTAGGAACGGAGGGAGTAGATTTTAGGAGATCGGGTAGGTGAGGTACAGAGGAGTAAAGCCAAAATTTGACTCCTTTATAAAATTTTAGGGGATAGGCTAGTAAAAATTATATTGCCATTCTTGGCTCCAAACGTACTGTTGCCAGTAGGACGTTTAATTAAATTTGTACAGAAACAGGTGCCCTAGCGCAAAAAGGCCTCCTCGGGCAAACTCGGCACCCTGCGGCTGGTTTTTTATCCGCGCCTGGAGTTGACAGTCTCCTCCCCATCGCTCGCTCCCCCTCTCCGTCCCCAAACCTCCCAAGCGAAGCTCCTCCTAGGGTTTTCCCCGCCGCCGCCCATGGCCTCCCCGGACCGCGCCAATGACGACCTCCGCCGCCGCCTCGCCGTAGACACGCCTCCACCGCCTCAGATCGCCAAAGGTTCGTTGCTCCCCCCCGACTCCTCCCTCCCACCCTCGATCTGTCGCACCAGGTCGAAACCCTAGCGCCCCCCGTAGCTCAGGCTGCCTTGATTTGTTGCTTGTACCGTCGTTCGATCTGTTCTGACGTCACTAGGGTTCGGTTTTTTTTGGGTGGTTGTGAAATGGTATTGCCACCGTGCGTTGGGCTTCCGCAGTGTTACTGCCGTGTAGGGTCTCTGACTGAACAATTTCTGCCTTGGTGGGACGATGGTTCTAGGTATAAAGGGTGATGTCGGTATTTGGATTTGGGTGGATTGGATGCTGTGGTCCAGTTGTTAATTTTAGTTATTGCTTCGATTCCGGAGGTGCTACTTTTACTCATTGGATTGCCCCCTTTTTCTATAATATACTTCAATTTTTGTGGTTGAATGTAAGTTGTTGGTTGTTTGACTTTGCTGTTGTGGCCTATGTGGGTTGCAAATGTGGCCGCCCTGCCTTTGTGTGTTGGTATTAGTAGGAAAACGATGGGTGTATTCCTTTGGGCTTAGGAATGTTGCGTTCTTTGTAGCCACACATGCTGAGGGTAACATCTCGGCAGCCTCTTTTTACTGACTGTTTGCTCAATTGTGGGCATAGCTGTATAGTTATAAGCTGCTATCGGGTACCTTTTTTTGCAATCTAATTAGTGTGGATCTGTGGCAAAAATTTGTTGTGCTCAACCAGTATATGCACAACCCTCCAGTCCAATTACTTTCATGCAAGGCATATGCAGTTTAAAAATCTTTATTGTGTCTTTATCTTGTCTAACCATTGAGCATATCTTTGGTTGTCCAGTTTATGTGTCTTGCAGTTTTTAGAGCATGTTTTCTGTTTTATTTTTATCAGTATAGTATGTCTCCTGTTTTATCCATTGTAGTTTTGTTTTTCACAGTCTTATTCATCGTAGCTTTGTTTTTCACAGAGAAGCAAGGCCTGGATACTGGCATGCCCCTTTCTCCTCAGTGGCTTATGAAGGTAGGCCAAAACATGTTTACGGTTTTAGGATTAGGGCAGTAACTATAGTTGAACTGCTGGACACCTTAACACTACGCCTGCGTGATGAACATGGCAGTACAATATCATCTAGATTGATAGTAGACTTTCTTAGTAGTTTGTGCGCAGGATGGTGGTTTATGTAATGTTGTTTGTTGCAGGAGCCCAGTTCACAGGGTTCACGCTCAGATGCTACAAAGACATCAGGTAATGGTGAAGACATGGACTCCAGTGCGAAGAAAAAGGATGTCTTCAGGGCTTCTGTGCTTGATGGTGAAACTGCGCGTCGTGACCGTTGGCGTGATGATGAGCGGGAACCAAATTCAGGCCCTCGGTGGGTTCGCTGGAGGGAGACAGATAAGGAACAAGCTGATACACGCAAGGTAGAAAAATGGTCAGATGACTCGTCCAAGTTTTCTGTGGATGGCCGTCGTGCTCCACAGGAACGTTGGGGTGATTCCAGTAACAAGGAGGGCAACTATGACCAACGCCGTGAGGGCAAGTGGATTACTCGTTGGGGTTCCAGTGATAAGGAGTCTGAAAATTGGCGTGATCGCTGGGGTGATTCGGGCAAGGAGGGTGATGCTTCCCGTGAAAAAGGTTTTTCGCAGTTTGTTGCACATGGGAAAGATGGCAACATTCATGACAAGGATGCTGAGAGAGATGATAACATTTCTCGGTCATGGAAGTCTAGTCATCCTGTGGGCCGTGGCCGGGGTGATTCTTCTTATCACCCCTCACAGATATCACAAAAACCACCTTCTTTGTATGGGTATGGTAGAGGGAAACCAGACAATGAAATCACAGGTTTTTCAGGTTCTCGTGGAAAATTTACCCCTAGTTCTGGTAGTACAAATGCTGGCAGTACTGGATCTTCACGTCCATTCCATCTTGGTCTACTTTCTGACAGACCTGGTGGTGCATCAGGGGATCGCACAGCATTTAGATATAGTAGGATGAAACTGCTTGACATATACAGAACAACTTCCCATGTTACTGACTTCAAGATGCCTTTTGATGTTTGTGAGGAAGGGTCTGCGTTTATGCAAGAAGAAATGTTGGAGCCTTTAGCATTATTTGCTCCGACGACTGACGAAGCGGTAAAGCTAATCCTATTATTTTTCTCAGCTAGGATGATCTTACTATCATGCAATTATACTATGTATATGATCTTCATGTCTCACAGTTCTTATATTTGTAGGTCATTTTAAAAGCAATTGACAAAGGGGAAATCATAAACAGTGGTGTCCATCAGGTTTCCAAAGATGGGTCTGTTGGGAAAAGTAATCCTGATGTGGTGCCGTCAAAACAATCTAAATTAGGTTTGATGCAGTTTTCATACTTTGTTTGTAGTATAAACGTCCAAATATGTTACCATTTTACTGAATGCCCCCCCATTGACCAGGTGGTAGAGATGATCAACCTGGAAGTGCAGATGATTTGAAGGGAGAAACAGCTGGAAGTCTCAGGGGTGCCATATCTTACTCACTGTTTCCACAGTTCTTTCTGTTTATTGCATGCTCCTTAGCTGAGCGAATTTCAAGTGATCACATACAGATGATTTTGTGTTCAGTTGCATGTATAGTGGGTTTGTCATTTATGAAAGATCTAACCTTTCATAACTTGGGGGAGTCTTCCAGATGTTCTCCAGCATATCTTAAGTTTTCAAATATATGTACTGCTCATGGTCTTGGTTCACAACTTAATAATCAGTCCACATGGTTTACGCATTCACATTTTGTGGAACATGCCTCTTTTCAATTTTTAGGATGGTTTTACTCCCAGGTCTATCCATATAATAGGAGTAATTCAACATGGTATACTCAGTAGGGGTTTCTGAGATTATTTTTGAGATCTAGTACCAGATTCTCTGGATGGTGTATCCAGATATGCCTTTGCCTCGAAGTATTCCTTTGTTTTTCGGCATTAAGTTTATAAGTTTATCCTTTGTTCCATATTACATTATAAATTGGTTACAAAATTTGAGGCTTGCGGTTGCATGTGTTCTACTCCCTCCGTCTCAAAATAAGTGTCTCAACTTTGTACTCGCACTAGTACAAATTTACACTAAGCTTGAGACACTTATTTTGGGACGGAGGGAGTATTATATATAGTAGTCTAAGCAAATTAATTCATCGTGATGACCTCTTCATGGTATCTTATTTAGCTACTTTGAACTGCTTGCCATTTTTTGGTAGTTAACTAGTTGGTATTCTATCGTTGTCCTTTGCTGAATGCTTGCACAGCTTCTAGAAATCCTTTCGGCATTTTAAAAACTCACCTCTGTTGATCTTTTGACAGGTGTTCCTGGAAATGTTGATTCGCTGCGTACAGAGACACCTAGCTATGTTGTTCCACAAAGATCTCGCTTTATTGGAGACCATAGGCTTGGCCCAACCGACTTTCCGCAGCAAATGCCCAATGTCTTTGATCAAGAAAGTAAAGTAGTCGGGATGACAGGTGTTGATGAGTTGACCAGTCCTATTCAACCTTATCCTAATCCAGAAAATCTCTCTTTATACTACAAAGACCCACAAGGTCGAATTCAAGGCCCATTTTCTGGTGCTGACATCATTGGCTGGTTTGAGGCTAGTTACTTTGGTATTGATTTACTGGTTCGAGTTGCAAATGCTCCTCCTGATGCGCCTTTCTTAATGCTTGGCGATGTTATGCCTCACCTACGAGCAAAGGCAAGGCCACCTCCAGGGTTTAGCACCACAAAATCCACTGATATGCTAATGCCGGAGACTCCACCTACAGGGAAATTTGTCAGCTCCAGTAGCACACATAGCGGATCAGCTGGTGTCGGTATTTTTAACAGTGGGCCAAGCAGGAATGGCGGTGCTGTTGAAGCTCAGAATCGTTTTCTGGAGTCACTGATGTCTAATGGTATGCAAGGTCCTTCAGCTGCTATGACTGGAGGTATGTATACTGGCAAGAGCCCTATTCGTCTAGTTCATTCCATATATTTTCTAGTTATCTGTGCTACTTATCATGCGTACTTTCTGGTCTGACACCATATCTCCTTTTGGAATTAGGACTGAATGAATATAACAGCAGTAGCTTCGGCAACATTGCGATGGCCGGAGGCGAGATGGGGAATAGCATGAATTATCTTTTGGCACAGCAGAGATTGTTGGAAAGACAAAAATCTTCCCAAAATGCTGTTCCATATTGGTCTGCAGATGGTATTCCAGCAGCACAGGCACAAAACAAAGATACAGCTTCAGAAGTGTCTACTCTGCACTCTAAAGTACCCAGTTCAATGGCTGATCCATCTCGTCAAGCATCACAATCTCAAAATGTTGACTTGCTTGCTATGCTGCATTCTGCAGAGAAACCTAAAGCACCTGCGGGATTGCCACCATGGTCAAACTATCCCGAATCCCGAAATGTTAATCCTAACCTTCATGTGGATCTCACTCAAGGGCCACTTAACATGCAACAAAATCTGCAGAATTCTCAGCAAATGGCTACTGCTGTTCAACAACAGAACTTCATGCCACAGAACCAGCCACCTCTCTCTCATTTGCCATCAGAGAAGTTGCTTGCTGAGATATCTCAAGACCCACAACTCTTGCACATGTTTCAACAACAGTATCTGCTATCACAACTACAGTTGCAATCACAGCCGCCAGTGGCACCTCAACCTCAGCCACAACTCTCAATGTTGGACAAGATGATATTGCTTCAGCAGCAGCAGCAGCAGCAACAGCAACATCAGCAGCTGCAACAACGACTACAGCTTGAGCAACAGCAGTTGTTGCTGCAACAACAGCACCTAGTTTCTCACGTTGCACCTCATGGACATCCCAACCAACAGCTTGATGATCCTTATGGGTCGAAGCATACTACATTGCAAGCTGGTGATTCTATGAATCTTGGTGTTCGAACAATTCAAGAGGTTCTTGAAGCTGATCGTATTTTGACTAACCATGGTACACCCCAGGGATCTAGTCAAGCATTTATGAGTATGAGGGGTATGGAGGGTGTTGGAACATCACAAAGCTCTGTACCTACTGTGCCATTGCCTCATGAATTTTTTATGGGCGTACCTTCGAAAGAACGGTTTCCCCATCCTCAGAAGTTGGGAAACTCGGCAAGTGATAACACTCAACTTAGTGCAAGTATGGTCAGTACGATGCAAACAGAAGTTGCAGAAAGGTACGAGGAGGCTTCTGGAAACTATCAGCAAGTTGGAATAGGTAAAGTTGAAAGTAAGCCTGCAAATATTTTAAGTTTAAGATCTACAGAGGCCAGCAGTTCAGCTCTTAGTGAAGCTAAGGGTTTTCCTGAGACACCACTGAATCAACTATCAGAGATCATGTCACCCCATAATCGTGTCCAGGAAATTACAAATACCCTTGATGCAGTTGAGCTAACTATGACAACTGATGCAAAAACTCCTGATGCACAAGAGACAAAGAAAGCTGAAAAGAAAAAGAAGCAGAAGAAGAAACAGACAGCTGTAGATGTTGGCAAAGGAGCTCCAAACACAGTTTCTCAACATCCAACACTAGAAGCTGAAGTTGATGCTTCAAATCAGGCTGTTACTAAGCATGGTTTGCCAGATGACACAGACGAACTTTTTTGGGGTTCCACTGCCAGAGTGGAAAGCTCTTCTAGAGCAGTTGGACCTCCGCTGGGCTTTGAATCATATGTGAATTTGCCTCCGAAAAGTCTTCCTGAGGAGTATGCTATCAACAGAGCTGAATGGGAACCTAGTGCTCTATCCGAGCCTCATGCAGCGGCAAGCCAGAAAGGTTGGAAACCTACCCAAGGACCCAGGCCTAAATCACTGCTGGAAATTCAAGCTGAGGAACAACTAAGAGCACAGAGGGTAGCTGCGGACAGTGCCAAGATAACCATGCCAGCGCCTCCTGTGCCATCAGGTCCTTGGAATACCATGTCTGCATCTTCTGAGCAACAATTGGGGGGTGCAGGTAAATCACTGGGTGGCCAGGAAAGTGCTGGTGACTCCAGGAACAAGAGAAGTCAGTTGCATGATTTGTTAGCGGAAGAAGTTCTGGCAAGGTCTAGTAATGCAGACAATGAGAACATAGGCAATGCTAATGATGTGTTGTTTCCTCCTCTATCACCTGCTGTTGTTCAGTCTGATGCTCCTACTTTTGATGATGATGACTTCATTGAGGCCAAGGACTCGAAAAAGAACAAGAAAAAGGGGACAAAGTCAAAAGGATCTGCAGCGAAAGCCCCATTACCTGTTAGTTCCATTGATTCATCAGTTATGTCTGTACCAGCTGAAAAGGGCAAATCTTCAAAGCAAGCGAAACAAGAGAAGGAAATACTTCCGGCTCCTCCAAGTGGTCCATCCTTTGGAGATTTTGTTCCTTGGAAGACTGACCAGACAAATTTTGCGCCTGCTCCAGCATGGTCCAATGACTCTGCGAAGGTGCACAAACCTTTGTCTTTGAGAGATATTCAGAGAGAGGAAGAAAGGAGATCAGGTGTTGTCCAGCAACAACCACCCTCACCTACTCCAGCAAAGGTTACGGTGAACCAACGGAATCATGGTAATGCTTCTTCTAAGCAAGCTTCTGGGTCTTCTCCATCAAAGGCAGTTGCCCCTGTCCAGATGAGTTCCAATCCTTCCAATCGTTCCAAGTCAAATGCTGAAGATGATCTGTTTTGGGGCCCATCTGACCACTCCAAACAAGATAAGAAACAGTATGTTCATATGTTCTTTGCAATGGTTTTTATCGTCACTTGATTATTTTGTCAGCGCATATTATTATCAACACATTCAGCATACCGACTTATTTTCTTCATAGTGAATAGATATAAGTGCATAAGACTTAACTGAACTGCGGAATTGGCACCGTCGTATCCTTCAGAATTTCTATAGAGCATCTTGCAAATCTCTCTGAAGTGCTAGGACTTGCAGTAATTGTATTTAGTGTTCCAAATCATTTTTAGTTCTAGCTTTGTCCTAACTCCTAAGTAACTGCTTAAAATTGACTAAGTCTAGAGAAAAATATATCGTCATCTACAACACCAAATTAGTTTCATTACATTTGTCATAAAATATATTTTTGCATTATCTATATAAATATTTGATGTTGTAGATATTAGCACAATTTTTGATGTACTTGGGACAAATTCAGAACATCAAATAATTTGGAATGAAGGGAGTACCTGATTTATGAATTGCGTCATCAGTTGGTACATATTGGTTTGGTCATGTTGATTGTATCGACCTGATTTGATTTTAATTTTGTGTCACTAGTTGGTTATATTGGTTTGGTCATGCTCTTCTCACATGCTTTGCATATCCTCTGATGATGATCGTAATGTAATTTATGGTTATTAACATTTCTTTGAAGTTTATTTTGCACCTTGCATGTTCTAATACACACTGCTCGCCTAGATTGTCCCAGCCAAATTGGTCTAAAGCTGTACTCTTTCAATTTGGACTGTCAAATGGGTTATCAGCAAACCTGTGAGCTGTAACTATTTATAAGAAGTAGAAAACAAAGGGCCCCTTGCTTGTCCAATTTGGTCCTCTGAACCCCTCAAAGTCATTTTATTTTGTATGTGCCTGCTTTGTACTCCCTCCGTTCGGAATTACTAATTCGTCCAAAAAGTGAATGTATCTAGATGTATTTTAGTTGTAGATACATCCATTTTTGTGACAAGTAATTCCGAACGGAGGGAGTACATCACTTAAGGCTAGTAGATCTATCAGTTAGAAGTTAAGATTGCCATGGGCAAGCACTTATTTGTTTTGACATTACTTGAGCAATCTTCATATCTGAGTGTGCATATGTCAATCTGGGTCATAAAGAGTTCGTACACTGCTTCATGTTACAAGTATTTAGTAGCTGTTTTCTCCGTAAAAACAATCGGTAGGATCGACTTGGTTGTGATGGGATTAGACCATAGATGATAGCTATGAATTTTGAGGAAGAAACATTATTATTGGTCGAGTGGGATGATAGAAAGGCTGCCCAGTTTGATATGGATTTCTAAGAAATGACAAAATCCATAATTGATAACCGTCAACTTATCTATAATTACGTGATAGCTATCTATACTAGTTATATCTTCCATATGACCTGCTGATAAATAGGGCTGTTGCCTTCCACCCTGGTGCCACACCCTAGTACCAAGGTTCATGTCCCCTAATTTCATGACACATTTAATTTCTGTGGCTTCCTTAGGGCATGAGCAATGGAAGCATCCGTAGGGTATAGCCTCATCTTCTCCACCTAGATAAAGTATGTTGAGCAGTAGTACTACAAAATAAACTCCCAATGCAATAGTTGCTTCACTAGGGTCCACTGTCTCTCTCTCTTCGTAATCTTTTTCATGCATGGACTGAGAGCATGCCTACTCTGTACCAGTGCATGCTCACCTTTCTCTTCTTTTTTACCTCTCTCTCACCTTTTTGCTTCTTTGGTAAGGGAGGAGCCGGCCTCCTCTGCAAGCATCCGCTTTGATCTGCAGGCAACACGTTGAGCAGTTTTGGACCACCCGAGCCTATGTGGATAGCTGGGGCAGCTGTCCACGGTGGCGCGTTGGCCTTGCCCTTATAGTTCATACCACTCGTACAATGCTTGACCATTGATGGCTGGAACATCCTGTCCTATTTTTTGATCTGATTACTACCGAGTTGTGTTTCCTTTTGCACGTAACTTCTGTAAGATGCTTACATTTTGTCTTACAATGTTTAACAGGTCAGAATTCCCAAGTCTAGCAAGTCAGAGTAAAAGTTCCATGACGAAAGACCAGTCTTCAGTAAACCGTCACAAGTCTCAGGCTAGCAAGTTGCCACTTTCAACGGCTCCTAGTGCTAACCTCATTGGGAAAGGGAAAGCAGAGGCAGCAAACAAGCAGACAGGTAACATAGTTGGTTTATGCTCATATTTCCTTTGTTACAGTGTGTTTTCTAACATAACAGTCTTGACTCTTATACTGCAGAGGCAATGGACTTCCGGGATTGGTGCGACAGCGAGTGGTCCAGGCTCACTGGAACAAATGGTATAAACTCTCACTAGAGTAATTCTTGCTTAAAACTCACCAATCTTATTGTTTGTTCCACTATGCCCACCCAGATACAAGTTTCCTTGAGTTCTGCATTAAGCAGTCGACTGCTGAAGCAGAAATGCTTCTCCGGGAGAACGTTGGCTCTCTCGACCGCAACGGCCAGTTCATCGACAGGTTCCTCAACTACAAGGCTTTTCTGTCCACAGATGTGATCGAGATGGCATTCAGAGCGCCCAGCAACCGCGCCCCCCGCCTGAACCCCGCTTCTGCAGCCAAAGGAGGGCCAAGTGCTGAGGCAGAGCAGGATACAGGAGGAAAGAAAAAAGGGAAGAAAGGGAAGAAGGTGAGCGCAGCGGTTTTAGGGTTCAATGTAGTCAGCAACCGCATCATGATGGGAGAGATCCAGAACGTGGATTAGTAGGACTGCATACAACGGTGGCACCGCGCTGTACATACTTTTGGCGCTCTCGATAGATTGTTTTGACTTGTTGCGATGGCAACCGAGCATATGCGGTGGTGATTTTCGTCTCTTTTTTCGAGAAAGTGCATCCATTGCCCAATTTTGGCTTCCTGTAACTCACACCAGATTTTGTTCTCGATAGAACTTCACTGCAGATGAACATAGATCAATTTTGCTTATTGTGGCTGCGTGTTGCAACGCATGATGTTTCTATACGTCAGTGCTAAAAACAGACACATAACCTTGTCTTGCATCATTATCTGTGAATTAGAGCTTTTAAGCTGTGCACCTAAAAGTCCGTGTCTTTGCATAAATCATGTGATAGCCAAGAAAAGTATAGAACGATATGGGATTAGTCGGTCGCTGTATTAGTTTTCTGCCGGTACTTGTTGGGTGTGCCGCCAGACACGTCAAAAGACTGGTGGGTAGTGACCAAAAATGGACTTTCCCGTAACCAAACGCCTCCCCCTCTGAATTTCAGGGTGGGCCTCAGCCTCCACTAATATCGAATTAAAAGCTGCCAACTCATCTCACTCGTAAGATACGTAAAAAGCTTTTCGTAGTGTAGCATTGCTCGGGCAGTGACTGTACGCACATCTATCTAACCCAGAGCATTGTTAATCAGCAAGAGCTGCTATTGCAATAACCTCCACGGGCCAAGGCTACCATATTCTTTTCTTTACATCTAACAATTCTTTATTGCATGGTATTCAACATAGCATTGTTTATATAAGAAGTCTAATAATCTCATCAGGTGGTTCTTCCATCCACCCACTACAGATCCTACCCCTAGCTAATTGATGGACAACGTAATTTGCCTCTCTAAGAATATGCTCAATCAAAGATAACATGAGGGAGATCACACGCACCGTGGTAACAATCATCAAAGATAGCAGCTGCAGCTCCATAGGACAGCAGTCGCAGCTCCATAGGACAGCTCGCCATTGTTCATCATCTCAATCACCTTCACATTGTCCTAGTTAATTTTCATCCGATTGTACCATATTGTAGCAGATAGATTTAGGCCAAAACACAAAGTCGTAGCTTCACTCATGAGTGCATCTCCACACCACTTTATTATCCCATTTCCACCCGCAATAAATTTACCATTTGAATCCCTAAAAACAGCTCCCAAGGAGCCTTGAGCAAGTCAGGGTCAAAAGATCCATCATCATTTAGTTTTTTTTTTAGAAAACTTTTGATCTGTTCATACATAGTCTCTTCTGGACTTTATCCAACCACAACGCTTCATCTTTGTGTTTGGCCGCTGCCCATGGAAAAAATGCTACTAGCGCTCGAATAGCCAACGCAATATGCTTCGGTCGGGTCCAGAGAGGACCCAGATCGGGCCGTGCCCATGCACGCAGCCTCACGCCAACGACGCCACACCACCAAGCGCATCATTGCGTTACTACTCCCAAGCACCGCCGACCCGAGGCAGCCACCACGACGCCATGGATGAATCCGCCGCAGCCACATCGCCACACCGGATATGTGCCTCGTGCCTCCCAGGAAGATGCCCTGCCGCCACCCCCTTGGAGCCTGCTCAGTTTTCGCCAATAGGCTGGGGGTGACGCTGCCGATGGGGTTGCCTCCCGTGTTGCCAGGAAGGGGCGACGCGGGGTTGGGGGTGAGGGTGGTGTATGTCGTGCGCGGGGCATGTATGCATATTTGTAGCGGACGATATGGTGGAGATTGAGTCGAGGTAGGAGCAATGAAAGAAATAACATGCTACGACAAAATATCGTGGCTTAATATATGCTATTAGCGTGTTATTTAGCGAGGCATCGCTCAACTCGCTATAGGGGGCTATCGACGGTATAACGCGGAACCCCGATTCGCATCGAACCTAACTGTAGAGTGGAGATCGAATTATACAATACTCCCTCCATTTCAAAATATAGTGTGCCTGCGCTTTTTGAGGTCCAATTTTGACCATAAATTTAAACAACGAGACCGATTGCGGTGGGAGAAAAAAAATATCTCGTCGGTTAAATTTATGGTCAAAATTGAAGCACGAGAATAGAGGAAGCCCTACATTTTGGAACGAGGGAGTACGTTTTCTGCGAGTCGTACACGTAAATAATGGAACACGTAATACAAGTACGAAGGCAGCAGACCTTTGGCAGTCCATCTGAGAGAGTCGAGAAAAGCTTCGTGTCGGTTTCAGAGTTACTGGTAGAGTTTACAGATCATCATTTTTTCCTGGCATCGTTCGTTCGATCCTCTTCCAGCCCCCTGATCCATCCATTCCGGCCATGGACGCCAACGGCGGGCGCAGCACGGTGAGTTCTCCATCGTCCCGGGATTGCATCGATTTGGATCGAGCTCGACGAGATTTCTCGCGTCTCGACTCCAAGGAATCTCACTCAAGCTGCCTGGGATTTTGCCCTTGTGATGATGGGTACAGATGGTAGGGGAGATGGAGAGCAGCTTGGAGCGGGTCAGGCGGCAGCTCTCCTCCACCTCCACCCGCCATATCCTCCAGGGCCCTCTCTTAAAGCGATCCGATACAGTAATCTCTATTCCCCCTTTCATTTCACACTTTCTTACTTGGATGGTTCTGGTTCTGGTCTACTAAATCCATACCTCACAAGTCCAGCCATTCAAACTTTCAAATCGATCAACATGATGAATTGATGATGCCGCGTGGTGTCGAGTGTTGATGACAAGCTGCCAGGGGTGTTTGTTCTACTTTGTGTGCTTGTAGTTCGTCGATATTATGCTGTGAACTACTCCCTCCGTTCCTAAATATTTGTCTTTTTAGAGATTTCAAATGGACTATCACATACAGATGTATATAGACATATTTTAGATTGTAGATTCACTCATTTTGCTCCGTATGTAGTCACTTGTTGAAATCTCTAGAAAGACAAATATTTAGAAACGGAGGGAGCAGAAAATTTCGTCTCTCAAACATGAAAACAGCCTTCTTATAGCTGTACTAAGGGCATCTCCAACGTGGACCTTCAAACCGCTTGCATCCGTCTGGACCAGGCGGTCCGGACGTGTTTTGCTATCCAACGCGGTACCCCATCCACGCAGCAGTCCGGACATCCTTTTTCCCACTGGCATTGAAGCGGCGCGCCGGCCGAGAGCGCCGGCCGCTGCACGTGCCTTCTCTCCGCATTTAAACGGCATCCGTCTGCCCGTTTCCCTCCATTAAACCAATGCATTTGTCGAGGAACCTACTCCGGCGCCCACATGCGAGTGCCACACGTCCGTCTGCCTACCGGCTGGCATTAAACACCCCGCGTCTTGGCGCGTGGCATCCCCCCGCTATTGAAACGTGGCATCCCCCCGACAACAACCGCATCACACCTGTCCTCTCCTGATCTCCTCCTTCGTGCACCACACCCGCCATGGCCTTGAGCTCCAAAGCCCTGTGGGACAGCCTCTCCGGTGAACAGAAGAAGGAACTCTCTGGTATCGCGGCCGGCTGGCAGGCCCGCCGAGCCAGCCGGATACAGGCTGGCTTGCTGGCGAGCTCTCCGGAGGGCAGCGACATTGACGAGCCAATGGACGACTAGCCCGCGCCACCGCCCTCGGCGGTTCAGGCGGGCATCACCATGGGCGAGGCGCGTGCACACTTCATTGACACGGTAATGGATGAGCGGGAGGAGGCGTTCTGGCAGGCGCAGGCCGACTAGAGGTACAACCTCCGGCTCCTCATGAGCACCGACTCGCGAAGGAACAAATCGCCGGAACGGGCATCGTGGCGGACGTGGACGAGCAGAAGGCGCTGCTCCCGTCCTAACGCGCCGCCCGCGACATCCGCCACGAGCGATGGCGGCTCCATGTCTTGCAAGCGGAGAAAGAAGCTATGTTTGTGGAGATTGACGCGGCGGCGGAGGAATTTGATGACGACACCGAGGACGAGGCCGACACGTCCACGGCCGCCACCAATAGTGAGGAAGAGTAGAACATGGGAGGCCGTCGGCGGTTGGGTCCCAGGAAGGCCACCACCATCTTCTTGCCAGGCCACACAGCTGGTGAGCTTGCCCGCTTTGTGGAAGAGGAGGAGGCCACTATTCTTCCCCTCGCTGAAGCTAAAACTAAACTTGGTGGGCTCATTACCGGCTGGTGAGCTTGCCCGCTTCGCGGAGGCTATTCTTCCCTTCCCGTTGAAGCTTCATTTCCCGGGGCTCACGACCGTCCGGTGAGCTTGCTGCCGGGCATGGGGAAGGCATGTCGTGGGAAATGGGCGTCAGCGATCTTTTAGACTAGGTTAGAATAGGGTTTAGTTGAAATATGTCGAAAATGTAGTGTATGTGCTCCGGCTTAGATGAAAATCATCCGGCTTTATCTGAAAATTATTTAAGTGTGAATGAAAGTTGTCCAGTTTGTTTAAATTTGCATCAAATGCGACCGGACGTTTGCGGCTTTCTTTGGATGGTTGGCTCCCGTATCAGTGTCCGGACCGGTCCATGGACGGATGCGGTGTACGTTTTAGGGGTCCGCGTTGGAGATGCCCTAAGTAGCAACAGGTGAACTTGTGCAAATTCTCATTCAAGGGAAGCAGCATACACACATTTCTGGTATTTAATTCAGGTACCACTAAGTTGCCCATCTGGATGTAGGGCTGTCTACTGTGCAACCCTGCTGGTTGATGCAAAGTTAATGTTCGTTCCCTTTATGGTTTGTTAGCACAGTTTCTTGAATTTAAGACTTTGAGTTACTTAGTCGTCTCCATATTGTATTCTGCTTTTGCAGTTATAGTAACAATAATGATACACAACAAATTGCTATTATATTCCAGCACATCCATTTTATTTGTTTGTGATAAATTTTACTTCAATTGACAGCTAAGGAAATGGAATGAGCGGTGGGTTATACTTGATCCAGCTACTGGAAAGATGGAATACAAGTATGGACTGGAAGTTACACACTCCTTTTCTTTTGAAAACAGATGGAGATTTGAAAAAGAGAATGCTAGATCTCATAATTTAACTAATGATTTAGGGTTCGTAGAAGTGATACAACTGTGAGGGGAATAATTGTGTTCGATTCAACAAGCACCGTCACTTTGTCACCTACCAACATTCAGTATGATTTCTGCTTCATTGCTATTTCATTATTATTTTCAGACTTGTGGTAGTAAAAGCACTGAATGGCCTCATGTTTTACTTGATGCAGTGGACTGCCAAAATATGAAGGATGTTGTGTATGTATCCTTATGGAGTAGCTCTAGGTTATTTTGTTCGCATATATGGGCTCGATCAATTGTTTTGTTAATTGACTAGTGTTATAGATATTGGGACTCCACAAAAAAAGGAGTACTTTCTTTGTGCAGAAACTCCCAGCGCTGCAAGAGCATGGGTATCTACTTTACAGTAAGCTTGTGTTCTGTGGCCTGTCATTGCACTTGATTCGACCGCTATAATGGATATTGGAAGTACCATCATATTCTTTTTTATGATCTATTTCAAAACTAAGTGACAATTAATATGTTCTTGTAGTTAACATCGTTGAGAGAACCCATGCTCCCTTTCTACATAAACCCATATTAGTAAACACCTTTGCTTCTGTGGTTTACTGCATTTAATTTATCGCTGACATAACACCTTCCCAGTCTAGAATATGCGGTTGTAACTCTAGAAGAACCCTAAAATGTATATTGGCATTTATACATGGGCCATGTGGCTCCATGCACTATCATCACCATCAACACAACCCTCTCATATTCTTACTCCAGAATTTCTCTACAAATTTCGAGCCACTTGGAGTGTGTTGCATGACATGTACCCTTATTTACATATTGTTCTGTATAAATTTGGTCTTCTCCTGAAACATCTCATGTTTGCATTAGTTCTGTTTGTTATTTGCTTACTAATGTGTAGAAATTGTGCTTAAGGAAAGCACCAATATGTAGTTGTTTCATCAAATGGTTGGGCGATTTGCTTTTGCCTTGTTGGGAGGCACCCTCTTTAAATTCTTTGACCCTTTGCTCCCGAAGAACTGAGATGTACCCTTTGTTTCAAAACAATAATTGCTAGTGGCAATATGTGCCCACTTGTCCAACGTTATGAACAAACTCGTGAAATATCAACTGCATAATTATGTAAATATGCTAACTCGTTAAATATCTGCTGCATAACTATGTAAGTAAACTAACAGGCTATAATCTGGCTAAAGGCTTGCATTTGGCGCTTTCTGCTATTCTTTTTCCCTTTTGTTTATTTGAGTTATTTTACTCGCTGTCCGTGGGGCTTTAGTACGACCCTTGAAACCTGATAAAAGTTCTTATCTACCTACAGTGCAACTCAGTTGGTCCTACAGGCTCATAAACAGGCGGTGGATTCATTGGGTGGAAATGGTTCTGCAAAATTGGGAACAGTTGCTACTGTTGTGGCTGTGGCCAATGCAACTGCGATTGAAGCATCCAAAGAGGTAGAAGCAGCGATGAAGATCTCCCTGCGGGCAGCTTTAGGCTCACCTACAAATAAACTTAGTAAAGGTCAATTAGATGATCTCACAATCATGATGGTATGCTGTTCTTCAAACTATCAATGAAGGATTACCTAAATTAAAGTTTTGTCATTTTTGTTGCATAAGAAACTTATTGATGAATACAGGACCTCTTTTGTAGACAATTGATCTGACACCCAGTTGTCTCCTTTAAACAAAATACGAAAATATTCCTGATGTAGTCAGTTGATCTGCTATTCACTTATTAGACTGTGCTTCCTCCTAAAACAAGTGACTGATTAATTCCATAATTTATCAGACCAGTTGACTACCACGAGGCCGAGTTTCTGATAACAAACCAAATTTCTGATAAATTGAATCTTCACTTTGAAGCTTGAAAGCCATTTATAGTGTTGGTAAGACAGGTGAACACGCTTCAGCGTGTTTCACTGAACAACTATTGAGATGTAACTAGCAATCATGTGATGCGAAAGTTGGCAATTTACCTGGAAGGCCATGCCAGAGCATTTGCTTGTCATACGATGGATGAAATTTTAGTACTTTTTGTGCTGTCTTGTATGGTACTAGTTCTTGATCGTCTAAAATGTACATTTTTCTTTTGGATACTAAAGTTTTTTCCTTTTCTTATTTGGGATGTGCTACACATTGCTACGACAGGAGACCCTTCGAGTTAAAGATGATGAACTGCACCAGCTATTGCAGGATATCCGTGCACGAGATTCCACCATCAGGGAGATTACAGATAAATTACAGGAGACTGCTGAGGCAGCTGAAACTGCTGCTTCTGCTGCTCATGCAATTGATGAAGCAAGAAGGTTTTTATCTTCAGAACTTGAACGCCTGAAACAAGATCAGGAAAATCAAGTTGAATTGTCCTTGCTTAGGGTAACAACCACTTCGTGGATCTCTATACATTATATTCATCTTATAGTACATATTTGTTTCATACTTTTTGCCCCCTATAGACCAAATTTTGTTTCTATGATTTACGTTTTATGCACCTGATGAGCACAGTTCATGTTAAGTATATGAACTGACACATTTTTATTTTTAGTTTGAACTGGCTTTTATGTTAACAGCTAAGGGAATCAGAAGAAAAGTCAAAGCTTCTTGCTGAAGAAAGAGAGCATTTACTCAAGGAAAGAGATTCTGCTCTTCAAGAAGCTCAGATGTGGCGCTCTGAGCTTGGAAAAGCTAGAGGAAATGCTGTCATTTTAGAAGCAGCTGTTGTGAGAGCTGAAGAGAAAGCTAGGGTTTCAGCAGCCGATGCTGACATGCGAATAAAGGAAGCTGTGAGTAAGCTCAAGTCTGCTGCGAAAGAAAAGGAAGAACTCTTAGCTCTCGTGGATGCTCTAAAATCACAAATACAAAGGTTCCGAGTACATCATATGCTATTTAATCTCTCTTGCTTCCGTGTAAAATGAGATTCTTCTAAAAGAAATTTGATGGATAATTTGGATATCTGTTGTTTGCAGGCAAGAGACTAGCACAAAACAAATCTGTGAGGGAAGGTCAGAGCTATGCTCTACTTCAAAGCACATGGACATGGACGACGATAACGTGGATAAGGCTTGTTTAAGCGATACAGACCTGATACCCATTGCGGAGAACATAGTCGAGTTGGATGACGAGGGAGTCGATATACGTACGATTGGGGACACGGAGTGGGAAAATCCTCATTCCTCTGAAGTATCTGATGTAAGGGAGGTGACCACAGAAGCTGAAGAAAACAGCTTGGATATTCCTGTTGATAGCCAGCCAGTTGCTGACGATACTTTCCAAGGCTAGACTGGACTTTTGCCATTCTTGTACACCATGACTTTTTGTACTAAAGTTTTTCATCTCGGTTCACAGCGAACATTCTTATAATCTTATTCCGTTTTCGCATGTCGCAGCTTTTGTTGCTCATCTGTAAACCTGAGTGAAACAAAAAGAAGAATTGGATCATCAAGTGTACCATTGGCGATCATGTCGAACAGTTTACACCTACTGTTGTAAGGTTAGTTTTATTTTTTTTGAAGCTCCGCTCTCCGGAATTTATTCAATCAGCGTAGCCTATCTGAGTGTAGAAGACCACTCAGAAAGCCAGGGATTACAAAAGAGTATGTTACAACATGTTCTTTAGCGCACCCATGTGCTACATTATTTGCATTCCGGCTAACATACCGAAGCTCAAATCCCTGAAAACTAGGTAGTTCAGTTTGCATTTCCTGCAGAATATGAAAACCTATGAACGTCCTTCCAACCTTGCCTCCCACATGCTCTTTGCATTGAAACAATCTGTCTCAATGATAACTGAATTGTATCCCTTTTCTATTGCTAGTAACATATCATGACGACACGCCAGAATTTCCAAGCTCAGCGGATCAGTAATACCATCATACTTCACACACCTTGCTGAAAGAAAGAGACCCGCACGGTCTCGAGCCACCCGTACATTGCTCCGTCGACATTGATCTTGATCCACCCTGGCGTCGGGGCTGCCCATCTAACTGTAGGCTGCATCCTCTCCCGAACAGTCTCCGGGATCTCTAAAGCTCGAACAATTTCAGCAATGAGGATCATCGATTGCCTGGGTTGAAACTTGTTCTCACCATTAGTGTATTTATTCCTGCTATGTCAAATTGCCCACATTACAGTAATCAGAATTGCTGCTGTATCCTTCCTGACTGTTCTCACATCTAGCATGTCTTTGGTCCACGTTCCTGGGTGAAGCTTAGGAAGTTTAACACCAAAAAATCGCTCTGCTTCCTCCCAGAACAGTCGCCCCTGATCACATGTATTAAAAGATGAAACTCACGGGCACTAGCACCCATGGTTTATTGATATAGGAGAAGCACCACTGGAGACGCCACTGCCGCTCCCTTGCCACTAGGCTACAGCCTAGTTCTCCTGATCACATGTATTCAAACAATGATATAATGTTTCCTCTCCATGTCCACACAGGGGGCATATAGACATCACCTTGATATGTCCCCGTTTCAGCTCGTTGTAGCACGGCAACATGTCCTTCACCACTCGCCACCAGAAAACATGTATCTTTGGTAGAACATTCAATTTCCAAAGTGCCTTCCAGGTCTGCTCCGTACCCGTGGGCACATAGGGGGTGTTTGGTTGCCGTCCTGAGTCAAAACTGCCCGGCCTGTGGTGTGCCTGGAAGCTGCCGGTAGCCTGTTTGGTTCATGGCCTGAGGAATCCGTTGGTAGCCTGGCTGGAACACATACGGAGATGATTAGTCTGGTTAGCTGTCCTGGCATATGGTTAGCCTGACCCAGGCCACCCAGATCGGACGCCTGAAGACGCAAATACACTTGTCTGGCATCGAAGTTGAGCAAACTGTGCTGATTAAAGAGATTAGAAGCTGCCCCACATGTCTGCTAGCAGCCCAGGCTCGGGCAGCAAACCAAACAGCTACTAGCGCGGGCAGCCTGGCCAGACAAAAATGTTTCAATCTTCAGGCGTACACCAGGCACGTATTTTTCTCAGGCACATCTCCCAGGTAGCAACCAAACAGCCTCATAGTACAAGCTGAACCGGCGTCTCAACGAGTTTACCCATCGGGCACATAGTACTAGACCCCATGATCCAATTATCATGCCACACCTCAGATTTTCTTCCATCTATTTTAAAATGCACAAAGGTCTTGCTATCCATTGATTTTTTGTTTTTGGTAACATAAAAAAAAGGAGACGATGTATGACCAACTTGCTAAGGCATCTACAACCGCCCCCCCCCTCCCTCCAATTTTTTTCCGCTCCAAACGCCTGGATGTGCTGCTCGGTCACTGCTTGGACAAGAAATTGTCACCCAACCAGGGCTCCTCAAACACAAAACCCGTACTCAGCCCATATTTGGGGCGGATATGGGGAGGCCCGGACACCGCCGCCACGTCGGACCGGCCTTGCACACGCTGCCCCACCACCGACCCCACAAAAACCACATCCGGGCGAGAAACCGTAGTCAAACCCCACTGTTTCAGTCCTTTCGCCCTCTCCGCTCTCCCGTGTCTCCTCCCCTTCGCCCCTTCACCATGGCCGACTCCGGCTCCAACGAGATCGACTGGGTGGGGCTCGCTGCTAGTGACTCGTCGAGCTCGTCCGACCCGGACGAGGAGGAGCTCGCGCTCCGCATTGTGCTCTGGCGCTTGCGGATGGACCCGGGCGAGAGCTCCTCTTCGACGGGCGTCCCCAACTTCCTGTGCCGGTAGCTCGTCCTACGCGACGACTCGACGCCACCTTGCCCGCTCTTTGCCATCCACGGGGAGGCGACATCACGAGCAGCGGCGGTCGACACCGCCAGCACCTGCCCTAGCTACTGGGAGCCGCTAGGTGCTGGTGTCTACACCCCCAGAACGTCGGCGTGGCAGCGACAATCAGAGACGGTGGGCCACACCTACCATCAGGCAATGATGGCGACGACGTAGGGTGGAGCGAGGCACAACTGCGGGTCGTCCAGATCTGCGCTGGAGCGGCCGCCGCCTGCCGCAGATGCATATGCCACGGACAACCGCCAAGACCCCAAGGGGAAGCGGCCGACGAGGAAGTGTTGAATTCCGGCCGCCCCACTGTTATGTCTATATTCTAGTTGTTTTATGTTCTATTTAGGTAAAATTTAAACTCTGTCGGCCCTTTTCAATGAACTATGTCGATGTCTAATGTCTGAAATGCTATGTTTTTATGCTATCTCCTATGATCTACATAGTCCGCATGTGTTTGTATGAAACAGGGTCAGGACACTTGGGGTTGGTGGTTGTGGAGGGAGATTCTGTCCGGACACTACCGGTGGACGCGCCCGCGGACGTTTGCGGGGTGAATTTGTGAGTTGTGGATGTAGATGCTCAAATGACTCGTTGAGCCAACCTTCTAAAAGAAGTATATGCTCACCATGTCCAAAAGGTTCACATTGTGGAAGTCTCTGACACAGAAGGCATGCACACAAGGCTTTCTTGCTAAGAACTCGTTTGTTTGGGCTTTGCTTATGCTTTTGCAGCTTTTTCATTTTGACAAAAAGCCACAAAAGCTCCTGATGCGGAGCATCCCATGGAGCTATCCACACCCCACAGGACACCATTTGGACCAATGACAAGAGCTCGTGCGAGATCTATCGAAAACGAGGTTAACTCTCTCTTTGTTGAACTCCCCTTTGACCCACTCGAGACATGGATACTACCTCCAACGGAGATGCTTTGTGTGCTTAGGCACCAAGGAACCAACCTAGGAGAAGCTACGGTGCAAGATGGACATCGAGAGCATGAAGAGGACATGCCCAGTCCGGAATGAGCGGTACTACCGCTACGACCATCCAAGCGGTACTACCGCCCAACTTCCGCCCTACTACCGCTCAACCCGACAAGCTCCAGTGATGGAGCGGTACAAGTCTAGTACTACCGGCCCCCACAAGCAGTACTACTGCCCGAGGGTCCGGTACTACCGCCCTGTCTGCGCATAGTTTCGGGCCCGAGGCCCATGTACCCCTTCACTTCGCCCCATTTGCACTATGACTATAAATAGGACACCCCTCCTCCTAGTTAGGGCTAGCAATGTGATAACTCATATTAGAGATAGAGCTTTGCTCATCCACTTGGTTACTTATCCATTGGAGCCCATGGCCTCTTTAGAGAAGATCCCCCAAGCGGATTCAAGACCCCTCACGGGAAGACCCCCCTCAAGGCCTCCTCATGGAGATGAACTAGTTACCACTTGTACCGTCCTTTGTTGGATTCGTATCGTGTATCTCTTTTATGTTTCGAGGATCTAGCATATGTGTGACCGGATCTTGTTGGTTTGAGGTTTCTCTTGTGTTTCCCCTCGTGTTTCCCTCGTTTTCCCCTCGTGTTCTTCATGTTCCTCGTAGGGATCCACTCCAATCATGAAAGTTCGACCTCTAGGGTTCTACCCTACATCATCTTGGGGTGGCTCTTGGTAACGTAGGATGACATGTCGTTGTCTTGCTCGATGAAGAGTGGGTTGGTAGAAGAGCTTGGCCTATCCATCACTCCAAGAAAATATGTGAGTGGGAGAAAGAGAATAACTTATACCAAATGTACCTTGACGATGTTGAAGATGGATCAATGATCACTCAAATGTAACAAGGAAATAGCACAATTGGTACCAATTCTTGTCAGTTTCTCGCACCTACACAAATAAAAGCTTATGGAGGAGCTCGGTTAGGATGATGGCACAAAATTTTATGCAATTGTTAGTGAGCTTCAATAATGTTGGAAAATATTCGCAAATTTGCAAATGCAACAAGTAGACCAATAGCAAGATCTGGTACATGGGAACACACACAAACACACAAATATATAAATGGGGTCGTGCAACCAAGGAATGATCCAAAATGTAGGATCCACAAAAATGCTCGTGTTGCACAACACTATAGAGACGCTAGCACGATTGCACAATAGGTGAATACGAAACTTGTGCACAACCTACTAAGCAAAAATGCAACGACTTCTATCCCAAGTATGCTATATGTATGGTATTCCGATGATATGATCCAAGATGATCGAGTATGACAATCTTAATGTTATATGATGCTATGGTTCTTGCTTAAAAGCTCTTTGCTTATCTTTCCTCTTTGCTTAAAAGCTTGGTTAGCTCTTTCTCTTTTGAGCCCTTTTCTTATGCAAAACTTCACGAACCAAGATAGCAATTGTGTATGCGATGACAACTTTGTGACACAAAAGATGATACCAAGATATGCACCACGGTGATATGGTATGTATGCTATGGGAAGTATGATCACTAATGTGCACAAGTAACGTTGCTAGCAATACTCAAATGGCTAGTCTTGATAGGCAAGTGACGCAAAATGGGCTAGGGGTTAACAATGCAATTGCGAGAGGAATAAACAATGGTGATATACCACGATACCAAGATGATATGGAGGTTACCATTCTTGCTTACGGTGAGGGTGTGAAAATGGTGAAGTGGTCGATGTCGATGACGAATATGAGCGATGGAGATGTCGTTGTGGAACCGTCCCTAAGTAGCCGAAACACGTTAGGAAACGATGAACCACAACTCAAATTCTCAAAACCAAAGTCAAATGGGCGTATCAAAGTTGACAATGCGGAAGTGGTGGTAGTAATGTGGATGATATGGTGGATGACCTAGGCAAAACTATCGATCAGCTAAGGCTAACGCTGGGAGGGGCGGTAGTGCCGCTTGGAGGGGCGGTAGTACCGCTTGTGGAGCTCAGCGGTAGTACCGCTTGGAGTGGGCGGTAGTACCGCTTGTGCCGGGAAAATTCTGAGATCTGGATCAGGGCGAATTTGGGGCGGAAATGGATGATTTCGGGGGCAAAATTGGATGGATTTCATGGATGGAAAGTGGTGAAACTTGTGGGGAAGCTAGATTTACTTGCAACACAACAAATCCACGGATCAAATCCAACAAAACTTCATCACACCAACAAATCACAAAAAAATTTGGGGGCTATTTTTGGTGGGGATTTTCGAAATTGGGGAAGAACACAACAAAATTAGGCTAGAAAACAAGGGTAGGGGCTCCAAATTCATGATCAACTTTGGCTCATGATACCAAGATGATGTAGGGTAGAACCCTAGAGGCCGATCTTTCATGATTGGAGCAGATCCCTACGAGGAACACGAAGAACATGAGGCGAAAATGAGGGGAACACGAGGGGAAACACAAGAGAAACACTCAAACCAACAAGATTCGGTCACACATATGCTAGATCCTCGAAACATAAAAGAGATACACGATCCAAATCCAACAAAGGATGATACAAGTGGTAACTAGTTCATATCCATGAGGCCTTGAGGGGGGCCTTCCTGTGAGGGATCTTGAATCCGCTTGGGGGATCTTCTCCGAAGAGGCCATGGACTCCAATGGAGAAGTAACCAAGTGGATGAGCAAAGCTCTATCTCTAATATGAGCTATCACATTGCTAACCCTAACTAGGAGGAGGGGGTGTCCTATTTATAGTCATAGTGCAAATGGGGGCGAAGTGAAGGGGTACATGGGCCTCGGGCCCGAAACTATGCACAGACAGGGCGGTAGTACCGGACCCGCGGGCGGTAGTACCGCTTGTGGGGGCCAGTAGTACCAGACTTGTACTTCTCAATCACTAGAGCTTGTCGGGTTGAGCGGTAGTAGGGCGGAAGTTGGGCGGTAGTACCGCTTGGATGGTCTTAGCGGTAGTACCGCTTGGTTTGGGCGATAGTACCGCCCGTTCCGGACTGGGCATGTCCTCTTCATGCTCTCGATGTCCATCTTGCACCGTAGCTTCTCCTAGGTTGGTTCCTTGGTACCTAAGCACACAAAGCATCTCTGTTTGAGGTAGTAGCCATGTCTCAAGTGGGTCAAAGGGGAGTTCAACAAAGAGAGAGTTAACCTCGTTTTGTGATGAGGATTCGAGCCCCGCTCTCGTTATCTCCAAGGTCTTGACTCTTCAACATCAATAAGATGAAGACCAAAGATGCCATATATTCCACACCAAGGCCGACATCAATGGAAGGTCCGTGAAGGTCATCATTGATGGAGGTAGTTGCCATAACTTGGCAAGTGAAGAACTATGCTCCAAGCTCTAATTGGTCAAGATGAAGCGCCCACACCCCTACAAGGTTCAATGGCTAAGCGACTCCGGCACTATCCAAGTCGAGCACATGGTGCAAGTTTCCTTCAAGATAGGAGCATATGAAGACACTTTGGAGTGTGATGTCGTCCCGATGTCCGTTTGCCACCTCCTTCTTGGTCGACCATGGCAATTTGACTAAGGTGTCATCCACAACGGGCAAACGAACCACTATAGCTTCAAGATGAAGGGAAAGGAGTACGTGCTACGACCTATGTCTCCAAGTCAAGTGATCGCCGACAAGAAAGCCACCCATCATGGAGAGAATAGTGAGAGAGCGAACCACCACAAAGAGAGTGAGCGCCACAAGCCAAAATCGAGTGCCTCCACGATGAGCGACAAGAAAAACCTAGTCCTATTTGCTACCAACATGAGATGAGAGAAGTGTGTGAGAACCCATCAAGTGTTATGCACTATTCTTTTGTGCAAGGACGAGACACCAAAAACTAACACCTCTCACAATTTAACTTAGTGTTGTCTTCTCTTTTGCAGGAATTCCAAGATGTTTTCCCCGATGAGCTACCTTCAGGACTACCACCTCTACGAGGCATCGAGCACCGCATCGACCTCATACCCGGAGCCCCCTTCCTAACAAAGCACCCTACCGCGTCAACCCTGAGGAAACCAAGTAGACCCAACGGCAAGTACAACAACTCATCGACAATGTCCATGTGTGAGAAAGCTTGAGCCCATGTGCCGTTCCGATAATCCTTGTTCCTAAGAAAGATGGCACTTATCGTATGTGTTCCGATTGTCATCCCATCAATGCTATCACCGTTAGATATCATTACCCCATTCCACGCTTAGATGATATGCTAGATGAACTTAGCAGAGCCACAATTTTCTCTAAGATTGATCTTAGGAGTGGCTACTATCAAATATGCATCCAAGCAGGTGATGAATGGAAAACCGCATTTAAGACCAAATTTGGCTTATATGAATGGCCAGTTATGCCAATGGGTTTATCCGAAGCACCCGGTACTTTCATGCGAGTCATGCATTTTGTTCTTAGACCCTATATTGGTGTATTTGTTGTGGTATATTTCGACGACATTCTTGTCTTTAGCAAATCCCTCAAAGATCATGTCACCCATCTTAGAACCGTGTTGAAAACCCTTAGGAAAGAGCGCCTTTATGCTAATATGGACAAATGCCTTTTTGGTGTTGATAAGCTTGTTTTCTTGGGTTTCGTTGTGTCTTCTAAGGGTGTTCATGTAGATGAATCTAAGATCAATGCTATTAAAACTTGCCCCCAACCAACCAACCTGCAACAAGTGCGAAGTTTCCTTGGCCTAGCCGGTTTCTATCATAGATTCATTAAGGACTTTAGCACTATTGCATCTCCTTTACATGCTTTGAGTAAGAAGAATGCACCATTCATTTGGGACCATCTCAAGACACCGCATTTAATGAGCTTAAGAATTTGCTTACTCATGCTCCCGTGCTCGCATTACCCAACTTTGACAAACCATTTGAAATTCATTGCGATGCTAGTGGTAATGGCATAAGAGGTGCATAGGAGGTGTGTTAACGCAAGAGAAGCGCCCCATAGCTTACTTTAGTGAAAAACTTTCCGGAGCGCAACTCAATTATCCCATCTATGATAAGAGCTATATGCTTTATGTGAGTTTTGCATGAATGGGAACAATACCTTCGCCCTCATGAATTTGTCATTCATACCGACTATGAAACGCTTAAATACCTTAAGGGTCAAACTAAGTTAAAAAAGCGTCATGCTAAGTGGAGTGAGTTCATTGAGTCATTTCCTTATGTCATCAAATATATCAAAGGCAAGGAAAATGTTGTGGCGGATGATCTTTCCCGCATATGCATGCTTTTCACCAAACTTGAATTGAATGTCATTGGTTTTGAGCACATTAAAGACTTGTATGCACATGATCCTACTTTTGCTATTCCTTATGACAAGTGTTTGAAGCATACATATTGGGAATGCTATTACATTAAGGATGGTTATCTTATGAGAGCTAACAAACTTTGCATCCGCGAGTCTTCTCTTCGTTTGTTACTTTTGCAAGGATCTCATGGAGCACTAATGGGACACTTTGGACGCGACAAGACATTTGCTACGCTCTCTAAGAACTACTTTTGGCCCAAGATGTTCCGCGACGTCTCACTCTTCACCAACCGATGCTCTACATGTCGCAAAGCTAAGTCAAAAGCTCAATCCCATAGTATTTACATGCCTCTTCCAATTCCATATCATCCACAGGAAGATATTAGCATGGATTTTGTGCTTGGTTTGCCCAGAACTAAAAATGGCAAAGATTCCATGTTTGTTGTTGTGGACCGATTCTCTAAGATGGCTCATTTTATCCCATGCAACAAGATAGACGATACTTCACATATTGCAAATCTTTTTTGTAGGCAAATCTTGCGCCTACATGGAGTGCCAAAGATGATAGTCTCGGACCGTGACGTCAAGTTCCTAAGCTACTTTTGGAAGACCTTATGCGCCAAGCTCGAAATCAAGCTCTTGTTCTCTTCGGCATACCACCCTCAAACCGACGGCCAAATGAAGGTGACAAACTGAACACTCTCCACTCTACTACGCCTGTTGATCAAGAGGAACATCAAGGAGTGGGAGGAGTGCCTACCCATCGCCGAGTTCGCCTACAACCGCGCAAGACATTCGACTACCGGCAAGTCCCCCTTTGAAGTCGTCTACGGTTTTAACCCGTTGTCCCCATTGGACATTCTCTCTCTACCACTACAAGAGCGCATCAACATGGACGCGAGTGCCCGAGTGAACTACCTCAAGAAGATGCATGAAGATATAAGGCACACCATCGAGCGCCAAGTACAACGACTCACGACCAACCTCAGCATCAACAAGCAACCCATGATATTCAACATTGGAGATCTTGTGTGGCTACACCTTCGCAAGGAATGCTTCCCCAACGAACGCAAGTCCAAGCTACGACCACGAGCCGACGGACCCTTCAAGGTGCTCGAACGCTACAACAACAATGCATACAAGATCGACTTACCACGCGACAAGTACTTCGTGAGCGACATCTTCAACGTCAACGATCTCTCCCTGTACCATGGTGACGAGGTTTTCGGTCTGAGGTCGGATATTTCCCAAGGGGGGGGGATGATGTGGAGCATCCCATGGACCTATCTACACCCCCACGACACCATTTGGACCAATGACAAGAGCTCGTGCGAGAGCTATAAAAAATGAGGTTAACTCTCTCTTTGTTGAACTCCCCTTTGACCCACTTGAGACATGGCTACTACCTCAAACGGAGATGCTTTGTGTGCTTAGGTACCAAGGAACCAACCTAGGAGAAGCTACGGTGCAAGATGGACATCGAGAGTATGAAGAGGACATGCCTAGTCCGGAACGGGCGGTACTACCACCCAAACCAAGCGGTACTACCGCTAAGATCATCCAAGCGGTACTACCGCCCAACTTCCGCCCTACTACCGCTCAACCCAACAAGATCCAATGATCGAGCGGTACAAGTCTGGTACTACCAGCCCCCACAAGCGGTACTACCGCCCGAGGGTCCGGTACTACCGCCCTGTCTGCGCACATTTTCGGTCCCGAGGCCCATGTACCCCTTCACTTCTCCCCCATTTGCACTATGACTATAAATAGGACACCCATCCTCCTAGTTAGGGTTAGCAATGTGATAGCTCATATTAGAGATAGAGCTTTGCTCATCCACTTGGTTACTTCTCCATTGGATTCCACGGCCTCTTCGGAGAAGATCCCCCAAGCGGATTCAAGACCCCTCATGGGAAGACCCGCCTCAAGGCCTCCTAATGGAGATGAACTAGTTACCACTTGTATCGTCCTTTGTTGGATTCGGATCATGTATCTCTTTTATGTTTTGAGGATCTAGCATATGTGTGACCGGATCTTGTTGGTTTGAGTGTCTCTCTTGTGTTTCCCCCGTGTTCCCCTCATTTTCCCCTTATGTTCTTTGTGTTCCTTGTAGGGATCCGCTCCAATCGTGAAAGATCGGCCTCTAGGGTTCTACCCTACATCAGCTCCTAAATAGGGCCTTTTTGATTCAGCTTTTTTGCTTACGAATCAATATTGTTGTATGATGGTATAAGCCAAAAGCCGAAGCAAAAAGCACATATTTGGAGTTTTTTTGGCTTTTTTTTTGCCAAAATGGAAAAGCCGAAAAAGCAGAAGTAAAAGCCCAAACAAACAGAGCATAAGTAGACATGGCAATGGGTTGCTGCTTGTACGCACCCCTATCATTCTTATCCCAACCCCTCAAGAACTGTCTCAGATGTCTAATATTAAATTGCCATCTATCAACGTTCGAAGTTCCCCTCTACTCCGAAGCCCATTCCCTGGCTATCAAAGCAACGAAGTCCTCTCTCTCAAACCACGAAGTTTTGAAAGAGAAGATATCTTTGTTGCCGTGATGTACCGCCTCACCAAAATCGACAAGCAGGGGTCTGTGATCACTCGGTCCAACTTCTCATGCGTTGGATTCTCTAAATTATTTGCCCAAGTGTATCGCGTGCCTGTGAGGTCAATCTCTCTCAGGTCGAGGCTCTCGATGATAGCATTAAACATGAATGACCATTTGCCTCAAAGTTATTGTTATTATTTTCTTCTCTCCTTTGAATAATGTTGAAGTCTCCCCCAACAAGAATGGGTAACCTCTCCCCCACATATCCTAACCCAATCTGCTAGGAAATCAGGTTTGAACTCTAGTTGTGCCGTCCTGTACACAGTAACCAGTGCCCACCTGAAACCCTGAAGTTTCCAACTCACATGAAATTTGATGTGGCAGTCACCCAAAAACACGTTAACAACCTCAGGAGATTCATAGTTAACCCCGAGCAAGATCCCACCAGATCTTCCCCGGGACGGTAAACAATGCCAATCATAGTCCAATCCACTAGAAATAGTACCTACAAACTGCTAGGTGAAGTTATCATGCCCATGTCTCTAGCAACGCAATAACGTCGAGCTTAAAATCCCTCGAAGCATGATGAGGACATGAATACCTTGGATACAAACAAAAATATTGCATACATGCATATTTGTGAGGTGATTTCTAATGCAAACTATGCAATAATTTATTTATGTTATCCACGACAAAAATACTTCACAGACTTTTGTGTCATGTCTAATTGCAGGTGTATGGGACATTTGTACAATCCACATATGAAGATAAGGGAAAAAGAGAAGTTCATGTGCTGTTCAAAAAATCCTATCACGTCACTTTTGGGCCAAGAGAAGATAGAGTCCAAGTCCCACATGTTCTGGACTCAGATTTGGACTGCACAATCATACTGACTCAAAACGCCAAGATCTCTTTCATCCGGACTCCGAATTGGGTGATTCTTTTTTTTTGTTGGAAATTTTATTTCGTGCAATTTCCAACCCAATTGGACCACCTTCAAATTCCTCCGGAACGTTGAGATATTGAAGAAACAATCTGATGCTGCAGCATAATCCGAGTCAAACTACAAGTCCAAAGGTGTTGCATTACCTCCACTTGGGCCCATGGGCTTTGTAAGACCTAGGGTTAGTTTTAGGCCACCTTGGGACGCCCTCCCACCTCCTTGGCCGCCACCCCTTGCTCCTATATAAGTAGACCAATCTAGTAGCTTTTCGCTTGGGATTTGTTTAGTTAAAAGTTAGCCATTGCAAATTCGTGTACTTCGTTTGTGTCCAACCACCAGGACAAGACCGCTTACGGATCCACACCTTTATCAATACTTCATATATATTCTCAATATTCAGATTGCTTTTATCATATTCTTGTTTGTTCTTCGATTGGGTGCAGGAATAGACCTTCGTTATCAGGTTGATCGTGCTCCGGAGTGGTCAATAACCTCTCGGAGTTGGTTCAGCGATTACTAAGGCACTACGTCGTTGCACGTTTGTAGTCGGATCGTCAAAGTCATCTCCACCAAATCGATAGTTACCATCTCATCGAAAGATCAGGACACATTTGCCTCTATTAAGTGGTATCAGTTTTCAGGTTGCTCGGTGAGAATTTCCAGTTATCCCTAGATTAGAATTATTTTCTTAACTATTTTCCAAGAAAAAGCCATAAACGTTAGCTCTATTCATCCTTTGTCCAAGCCAGTCTGAGCCTTTGCCATTTTCTTTTCATTGCTTGCATAGTTGAATTATCGGTTGCATCGTCGTGTCGAGTTGCTGGTCTTAGTGTCTAGTTTCTTTAGAGTTTCGAGTTCTATTCACATTGGTCACGTCGCCGCTGCACAACCTTATCCCTTCCGCTGTCCACCATCCCATCCATCAATTTCCACCACGTGCTACACATTGTTCATTGTCATAATCATAGTTGAGGTCATTCGCATCTTCGTTTGATCCAGTTTGCATCTTATCTAGTTTGTTTTGGAAAGAGAGAGAAAAAAGGCACAAAAAAATAAAAAAAGTCAAAGAAAAAAAGAGAGAAGAAGTAAAAAAAAGTGAGAGAAGAAAGAGAAAAAAAACTAATTTCAGATCTATCAAGATTCAGTTTCGGACCTGAATTCAGATTGGAGTCTGTTTTGCGCACTGTTCAGTAAAACAGGCATATCTTCCTTGTACGAAGTCCATTTTGTCTCCACAAGTACTCAAATTAAAGCTAGCGACGAGCCAAATCTGAATAGTTGCAAAAGTAAGTTCAATAAGGTTGCTCAAAATCAGCTTTATTCAAGATTTCTTTACTTGTGCTAGTGCTTTGCCCGCTATGGGTGGATCTATTCTTCATATAACTAGTAGTCTTGCGGATGCTATATCCCTTCTTATAGTGGAACTTGAAAGACAGTTTATGCATATGCATCCTTGCATACAAAGGATTTTCCTAGAATTTTCCAATATTGAGCATTCTTCTGTTAAGCGTGCAGCTACTATTTTTTTGGCACATGAGTTTAGGTTTATAATGAAAGAAGCTAAAGAAATTTTTGCGCACTATAGAGTGGACGGTGGTCGTCCTCCCATAGAGGCGATCCTATTTAATCAAGAAGACATGCGTTTACAATCTTTAAACCCTGTTGCTTATAATGAAAACCTTAGAAACAAGGTTCCTATCGATGTTCTAGTTGATAGAATTTCTGAGCTTAATGATGACTTTGCTATTCAAAACATTGGGTTAGGATTTTCTCTTGAGCATAGGCTCATGACCTTTTGCCAAAAGAATGCTTATAATGATGAATTGGTTGTGCAATATGTGGGGCCAAAGGAGGAACCCATACCTCCCGAGATTGATCTTGGGGACTTTTGTCCCATTAAATTTAGCCCTTTTGATTACTTTTGCTTGCCACAAAGGAAACTTGCTGCTGAACAAAGGGAATATGAGATGAGTTTTTGTGATTTACCTTATCATTATGGCAATATGTAGATCTATTCTCGCTTTTATGCCTAGCTAGGGGCGTTAAACGATAGCGCTTGTTGGGAGGCAACCCAATTTTATTTTTGTTTCTTAGCTTTTTGCTCCTGTTTAGTAATAAATACTTCATCTAGCTTCTGTTTAGATGTGGTTTTATGTTTTAATTAGTGTTTGTGCCAAGTAGAACCTATAGGATCATCTTGGGTGATAGTTAATTTGATCTTGCCGAAACACAGAAACTTTTGCACGCACAAGAATAATTATAATAAATCACCGAAACGTGATTTTGAGTTGATTCTTTCTGAAGTAGATTAATAGGCAAATTGCCTAGGACTTCCTATTTTGGTAGGATTTTTAGAGTTCCAGAAGTTTTCGAAAGTTACAGATTACTACAGACTGTTCTGTTTTTGACAGATTCTGTTTTTCGTGTGTTGTTTGCTTATTTTGACGAATCTATGGTTAGTATCGGGGGGTATGAACGATAGAGAAGTTGGAATACAGTAGGTTTAACACCAATATAAATAAATAATGAGTTCATTACAGTACCTTAAGTGGTGTTTTTTCTTTTTTGCACTAACAGAGCTTATGAGATTTTCTGTTGAGTTTTGTGTTGTGAAGTTTTCGAGTTCTGGGTAAAGATTTGATGGACTATGGAATAAGGAGTGGCAAGAGCCTAAGCTTGGGGATGCCCATGGTACCCCAAGGTAATTCAAGGACAACCAAAAGCCTAAGCTTGGGGATGCCCTGGAAGGCATCCCCTCTTTCGTCTTCGTCTATCGGTAACTTTACTTGGAGCTATATTTTTATTCACCACATGATATGTGTTTTGCTTGGAGCGTCTTGTATGATATGAGTCTTTGATTTTTAGTTTACCAAAATCATCCTTGCTGTACACACCTTTTGGGAGAGACACACACGATTCGGAATTTATTAGAATACTCTATGTGCTTCACTTATATCTTTTGAGCTAGACAATTTTGCTCTAGTGCTTCACTTATATCTTTTTAGAGCACGACGGTGGTTTTATTTTGTAGAAATTATTGATCTCTCATGCTTCACTTATATTATTTTGAGAGTAATTTAGAACAGCATGGTATTTTCTATGGTTATAAAATTAGTCCTAATATGATGGGCATCCAAGTTGGGTATAATAAAAACTATCATAGAAAGTGCATTGAATACTATGAGAAGTTTGATGCTTGATGATTGTTGTTAGATATGAGGATGGTAATATTAGAGTCATGCTAGTGGAGTAATTATGAATTTGAGGAATACATGTGTTGAAGTTTGTGATTCCAGTAGCATGCACGTATGGTGAACCGTTATGTGATGAAGTTGGAGCATGATTTATTTATTGATTGTCTTCATTATGAGTGGCGGTCGGGGACGAGCGATGGTCTTTTCCTACCAATCTATCCCCCTAGGAGCATGCGCGTAGTACTTTGTTTTGATAACTTGTAGATTTTTGCAATAAGTATATGTGTTCTTTATGACTAATGTTGAGTCCATGGATTATACGCACTCTCACCCTTCCACCATTGCTAGCCTCTCTTGTTCCGCACAACTTTCGCCGGTACCATACACCCACCACATACCTTTCTCAAAACAGCCACCATACCTTCCTATTATGGCATTTCCATAGACATTCCGAGATTTATTGCCATGCAACTTTCCACCGTTCCGTTTATATTAACACGCTCCATCATTGTCATATTGCTTTTGCATGATCATGTAGTTGACATCGTATTTGTGGCAAAGCCACCTTGATAATTCTTTCATACATGTCGCTCTTGATTCACTGCATATCCCGGTACACCGCCGGAGGCATCCACATAGAGTCATATTTTGTTCTAAGTATTGAGTTGAGTTGTTAGTAAATAAAAGTGTGATGATCTTCATTATTAGAGCATTGTACCAAGTCAGGAAAGGATGATGGAGACTATGATTCCCCCACAAGTCGGGATGAGACTTAGGACTTAAAAAAAAGAGGCCAAAGAAGCCCAAATAAAAAAAGAGGCCAAAGAAGCCCACCAAAATAAAAAAATGAGAGAAAATGAGAGAAGGGACAATGTTACTATCCTTTTACCACACTTGTGCTTCAAAGTAGCACCATGATCTTGATGATAGAGAGTCTCCTATGTTTCCACTTTCATATACTAGTGGGAATTTTTCATTATAGAGCTTGGCTTGTATATTCCAATGATGGGCTTCCTCAAAATGCCCTAGGTCTTCGTGAGCAAGCAAGTTGGATGCACACCCACTTAGTTTCTTTTGTTGAGCTTTCATACACTTATAGCTCTAGTGCATCCGTTGCATGGCAATCCCTACTCGCTCACATTGATATCTATTAATGGGCATCTCCATAGCCCGTTGATACGCCTAGTTGATGTGCGACTATCTTCTCCTTTTTTGTCTTCTCTACAACCACCATTCTATTCCACATATAGTGCTATGTCCATGGCTCACGCTCATGTATTGCGTGAGAGTTGAAAAAGTTTGAGAACATAAAAGTATAAAACAATTGGTTGGCTTGTCATCGGGCTTGTGCATGCTTTAAATACTTTGTGTGATGAAGATAGAGCATAGCCAGACTATATGATTTTGTAGGGATAGCTTTCTTTAGCAATGTTATTTTGAGAAGATGATACATGCCCAACGTATCTATAATTTTTGAATGATCCATGCTATTATATTACCCGTTTTTTATGTATATGGGCTTTATTATACACTTTTATATGATTTTTGGGACTAACCTATTAACCGGAGGCCCAACCCAAATTGTTGTTTTTTTGCCTATTTCAGTGTTTGAAGAAAAGGAATATCAAACGGAGTCCAAACAGAATAAAACCTTCGAGAGAGATCTTTTTGGAACAAACGCAATCCAGGAGACTTGGAGTGGACGTCAAGAAGCAGCCGAGGCGGCCATGAGGCAGGAGGGCGCACCCTAGGGGGGTGGGCGCGCTCCCCACCCTCATGGGCCCCTCGTGGCTCCCCTGACCGACCTCCTTCGCCTATATATATCTACGCACCCCGAAAACATCCAGGAGCACTACGAAAGCCTATTTCCACCGCCGCAACCTTCTGTACCCGTGAGATCCCATCTTAGAGCCTTTTCCGGCGCTCCGCCAAAGGGGGAATCGATCACGGAGGGCTTCTACATCATCGCCAAGGCCTCTCCGATGAGTTGTGAGTAGTTTACCACAGACCTTCGGGTCCATAGTTATTAGCTAGATGGCTTCTTCTCTCTCTTTGAATCTCAATACAATGTTCTCCTCGATCTTCTTGGAGATCTATTCGATGTAACTCTTTTTGCGGTGTGCTTGTCGAGATCCGATGAATTGTGGGTTTATGATCAAGTTTATCTATGAGAAGTATTTGAATCTCCTCTGAATTATTTTATGTATGATTGGTTATCTTTGCAAGTCTCTTCGAATTATCAGTTAGGTTTGTCCTACTAGATTGATCTTTCTTGCAATGCGAGAAGTGCTTAGCTTTGGGTTCAATCTTGCGGTGTCCTTTCCCAGTGACAGCAGGGGCAGCAAGGCACGTATTGTATTGTTGCCATCGAGGATAAAAAGATGGGGTTCATATTATATTGCTTGAGTTTATCCCTCTACATCATGTCATCTTGCCTAATGTGTTACTCTGTTCTTATGAACTTAATACTCTAGATGCATGCTGGATAGCGGTCAATGTGTGGAGTAATAGTAGTAGATGCAGGCAGGAGTAGGTCTACTTGTTGCGGACGTGATGCCTATATACATGATCATGCCTAGATATTCTCATAACTATGCACTTTTCTATCAATTGCTCGACAGTAATTTGTTCACCCACCGTAATACTTATACTATCTTGAGAGAAGCCACTAGTGAAACCTATGGCCCCCCGGGTCTATCTTCCATCATATAAGTTTCCGATCTACTTTATTTTGCAATCTTTACTTTCCAATCTATATCATAAAAATACCAAAAATATTTATCTTATCTTTTTATCTCTATCAGATCTCACTTTCGCAAGTGGCCGTGAAGGGATTGACAACCCCTTTATCGCGTTGGTTGCGAGGTTCTTGTTTTTTTTGTGTAGGTACGAGGGACTTGCGTGGAGCCTCCTATTGGATTGATACCTTGGTTCTCAAAACTGAGGGAAATACTTATGCTACTTTGCTGCATCACCCTTTCCTCTTCAAGGGAAAACCAACGCAGTGCTCAAGATGTAGCAAGAAGGATTTCTGGCGCCGTTGCCGCGGAGGTCTTCGCTCAAGTCAAGACATACCAAGTACCCATCACAAACTCTTCTCCCTCGCATTACTTTATTTGCCATTTGCCTCTCGTTTTCCTCTCCCCCACTTCACCCTTGCCGTTTTATTCGCCCTCTCTTTCCCGTTCGCCTCTCTTTTTCGCTTGCCTCTTGTGTGCCTGTTTGCCCCAATGGCCTTGCCTAAAAATGCAAATCTTCACCTTAGAAGGTTGGAAGAGATCGAAAGGAACGTTAGAAGCTTTAAGAATTTACAGTCTGAGCATAATAATTTCTTTAGAAATGAACTTAAAGAACAAAAAAGCTTTATGGAATACATGAATAAATAGCTTGATGATATGTCTAAGGAATTTTATGGTTTGAATTCTTAGATTGCTCGTCTTGAAAAATCAATAGCTCAAATTTCTGATAAGCAAGCCACCTTAGTTAATAAGATGGCCGCCAAACCAGAAGGGTTAGAGGAAAATAATGATGAAGATCTAAAAGTGATTGTTGTGTCCCCTATTAAATCTTTGTTTGGCAATATCAATCTTGATAATTATGGGACTGGAGATGAGTCAACTTTAGTTAAAAGGCGTCCCAATGATTCAGAGTTTTTAGATCTTGATGCTAAAATTGGTAAAAGTGGGATTGGAGAGATCAAAACTTTACATAGCAATGAACCCACTATTTTGGATTTCAAGAAATTTAATTATGATAATTGTTCGTTAATAGATCGTATTTCCTTGTTGCAATCCGTGTTGAATTCTCTGCTTATAGTCAAAATAAAGCTTTTACCAAACATATCGTTGATGCTTTGATGCAATCTTATGAAGAAAAACTTGAATTGGAAGTTTCTATCCCTAGAAAACTTTATGATGAGTGGGAACCTAGTGTTAAAATTAAAATTAAAGATCATGAATGCTATGCTTTGTGTGATTTGGGTGCTAGTGTTTCCACGATTCCAAAAACTTTATGTGATGTGCTAGGTTTCCGTGAATTTGATGATTGCTCTTTAAACTTGCACCTTGCGGATTCCACTATTAAGAAACCTATGGGAAGGATTAATGATGTTCTTATTGTTGCAAATAGGAATTATGTGCCCGTAGATTTTATTGTTCTTGATATAGATTGCAATTTTCATGTCCTATTATTCTTGGTAGACCTTTCCTTAGAACGATTGGTGCAATTATGATATGAAGGAAGGAAATATTAGATTCCAATTTCCATTAAGGAACACTTTCCTAGAAAGAAAATCAAATTACCTTATGAGTCTATTATGAGAGCCACTTATGAATTGAATACCAAAGATGGCAATACTTAGATCTATTCTCGCTTTTATGCCTAGCTAGGGGCGTTAAACGATAGCGCTTGTTGGGTGGCAACCCAATTTTATTTTTGTTCCTTGCTTTTTGTTCCTGTTTATTAATAAATAAACCATCTATCTTCAGTTTAGATGTGGTTTTATGTTTTAATTAGTGTTTGTGCCAAGTAGAACCTATAGGATCATCTTGGGTGATAGTTAATTTGATTTTGCTGAAAAACAGAAACTTATGCACGCACAAGAATAATTATAATAAATAACAGAAACGTGATTTTGAGTTTATTCTTTCTGAAGTAGATTAATAGACAAATTTTCTAGGACTTCCTATTTTGGTAAGATTTTTAGAGTTCCATAAGTTTTCGAAAGTTACAGATTACTACAGACTGATTTGTTTTTGACAGATTCTGTTTTTCGTGTGTTGTTTGCTTATTTTGATGAATCTATGGCTAGTATCGGGGGGCATGAACGATAGAGAAGTTGGAATACAGTAGGTTTAACACCAATATAAATAAATAATGAGTTCATTACAGTACCTTAAGTGGTGGTTTCTCTTTCTTGCACTAACGAAGCTTATGAGATTTTTTGTTGAGTTTTGTGTTGTGAAGTTTTCAAGTTTTGGGTAAAGATTTGATGGACTATGGAATAAGGAGTGGCAAGAGCCTAAGCTTGGGGATTCCCATGGAGCCCCAAGTTACTTCAATGACAACCAAAAGCCTAAGCTTGGGGATTCCCCGGAAGGCATCCCCTCTTTCATCTTCGTCTATCGGTAACTTTACTTGGAGCTATATTTTTATTCACCACATGATATGTGTTTTGCTTGGAGCGTCTTGTATGATATCAAGTTTACCAAAATCATCCTTGCTGTACACACCTTTTGAGAGAGACACACATGATTCATAATTTATTAGAATACTCTATGTACTTCACTTATATCTTTTGAGCTAGACAATTTTGGTCCAGTGCTTCACTTTTATCTTTTTAGAGCATGGCGGTGGTTTTATTTTGAAGAAATTATTGATATCTCATGCTTCACTTATATTATTTTGAGTGTCTTTTAGAACAACATGGTATTTGCTTTGGTTATAAAATTGGTCCTAATATGATGAGCATCCAAGTTGGGTATAATAAAAACTATCTTAGAAAGTGCATTGAATACTATGAGAAGTTTGATACTTGATATTTGTTTTGAGATATGAGGATGGTGATATTAGAGTCAAACTAGTTGAGTAATTGTGAATTTGAGGAATACTTGTGTTGAAGTTTGTGATTCCCGTAGCATGCACGTATGGTGAACCGTTATGTTATGAAGTTGGAGCATGATTTATTTATTGATTGTCTTCCTTATGAGTGGCGGTCGGGGACGAGCGATGGCCTTTTCCTACCAATCTATCCCCCTAGGAGCATGCGCGTAGTACTTCGTTTCGATAACTTGTAGATTTTTGCAATAAGTATACGAGTTCTTTATGACTAATGTTGAGTCCATGGATTATACGCACTCTCACCCTTCCACCATTGCTAGCCTCTCTTGTGCCGCACAACTTTCGCCGGTACCATACACCCACCATATACCTTCCTCAAAACAACCACCATACCTACCTATTATGGCATTTCCATAGCCATTCCGTGATATATTGCCATGCAACTTTCCACCGTTCCGTTTATTATGACATGCTCCATCATTGTCATATTGCTTTTGCTTGATCATGTATCATCGTATGTTAGGCAAAACCACCTTGATAATTCTTTCATACATGTCACTATTGATTCATTGCATATCCCGGTACACCGATGAAGGGATCCACATAGAGTCATATTTTGTTCTAAGTATTGAGTTGTAATTCTTGAGTTGTAAGTAAATAAAAGTGTGATGATCTTCATTATTAGAGAATTGTCCCAACTGAGGAAAGGATGATGGAGGCTATGATTCCCCCACAAGTCAGGATGAGACTCCGAACTTTTTGAAGGGGGAGGCCAAAGAAGCCCACTGAAAGTGCAACTAATCCCCGGGTGGTTTTGGTAATTAATAACAACATATATATCATTGAACTAATAGTTTCTTGAGAACATTTCAGAAAGTTCAGTGATATGGGTATGGCAATGACTGAAGATGTGGACCCCTCAAAATGCTAAGGAAAGCATTGGCAAAAGCTCAAGACTCTATTTTTGGTTTAGTGATCCAAGATCACATTGAGTCTATAGGAAAGCCAATACTATTAAAAGGGGATGAGGTTATGATAATGATCTGATTGCTCAAAGTGCTTAGTGATCTATCTCCCAAACTATCAGCAATCTTTCATTCCAACATACACTCATAAGTAATCTCGGTCCCACCGATTCCATAAACTCAGTCACCGAGATGAACCACCTCACCATATAGCCAAACCCTAGTAATTTCGGTTTTCCGATTCCAAACTCGGTCTCACGAAACTAGTGTTGCCAAGCTTCAGAACCTTCGTCATCAAATCGGTGTCACCGAGATGATAAAGTCGGTCCCACCGAGATTGGCAAACCCTAGTCTTTGGAAGAATCGGACTCACCGAGATTGTATTTTCGGTCCCACGAAAATCCCAACGTTCACAAGATTTGAACTTTCGGTCTCACCGAGTTGTCAACTTCGGTCTGACCGAGATTGGTCAAATGTGTGTAACAGTTGGATTTTGTGTGGAGGCTATAAATACCCCTCCACCCCTCTTCATTCGTGGAGAGAGCCATCGAAAGAACTACCACTCCTACCTTACATTTCGAGAAGAAAACTACCTACCCTTGTGTTGAGATCAAGTTGCTCCACTCCCACCATATGAAACTTGATTTCTAGCCTTCCCAAGTTGCTTTCCACTCAATCCTTTCTTCCACCACAGCCAAATCAGTGAGGAGAGTTGAGTGTTGGGGAGATTATCATTTGAAGCACAAGAGCAAGGAGTTCATCATCACCAACACCATCTATTACCTTTTGGAGGTGGTGCCTCCTAGATTGGTTAGGTGTCGCTTGGGAGCCTCCGTCAAGATGTGGAGTTGAACCAAGAAGTTTGTAAGGGCAAGGAGATCGCCTACTTTGTGAAGATCTACCCCGAGTAAGGCTAGTCCTCCGTGGGCGCATGCCATGATGGCATAGACAAGGTTGCTTCTTCGTGGACCCTTCGTGGGTGGAGCCCTCCGTGGACTCTCGCAGCCGTTACCCTCCGTGGGTTGAAGTCTCCATCAACGTGGATTGACGATAGCACCACCTATCGGAACCACGAGAAAAAATCTCCGTGTCTCCAAACTGCGTTTGATCTTCTCCACCTCTCTTTACTACATGTGCAATTTACTTTCCGCTGCAAATACTCTAGAATTGCATGTGTAGGGTGATACTTGACTTGATCATCATTGTAAACTTGCCAAAAACTTGTCTTAATCAAAAGGCTGAATTTTTATATTGTCAAGTAGTCTAATCATCCCCCTCTAGACATACTTTCGATCCTACAAGTGGTATCAGAGCTTTGGTCTCCATTGTATTGGTTTCCATTGCATTGGACTCCATAAGCTTGGTTTCACAACCTAGGAGAGTATGGCGTCTAGTGAGGGTAATTTTCGTAGAGGTCCTTACTTTGATGGTTCAAATTTTGCTAGTTGGAAGCATAAAATGAAAATGCATATTCTTGGACATAACCCTGCCGCATGGGGCATTATTTGTGTTGGCTTGCAAGGTGAGTTCTTCGAGGAAGGAAAAATTCCGGATCATGAAGCTACAGCGGATGAATTGCGGATGTTGCAAAACAATTCTCAAGCTTGTGACATTCTCTTCAATGCTTTGTGTCCTGAGGAGTTCAACAAAATCAGCCGTCTTGAGAATGCAAAAGAGATTTGGGATACTTTGGTCGAAATGCACGAAGGTACCGAGTCCGTGAAGGAATCAAAGCTAGATGTTCTTCAAGGTCAACTTGACAAGTTCAAGATGAAGGAAGGTGAAGGAGTCGCTGAAATGTATTCTAGGCTTGCTCTCATCACAAATGAGATTGCCGGCTTAGGAAGCGAAGAAATGACCGACCGATTCATCATCAAGAAGATTCTCAGAGCTTTGGATGGAAAGTATGACACCGTGTGCACTTTGATCCAAATGATGCCAAACTACAAGAATCTCAAGCCTACCGAAGTCATTGGAAGAATTGTTGCTCATGAGATGACACTAAAAGATAAGGAAGAGCTTCACAACAAGTCAAGTGGTGCTTACAAAGCTACTAGAGATGCTCCCACAACCTCAAGTGACAAGCTAGTTTCCAATGAAGAGATAAGCCTAATGGTGAAGAACTTCAACAAATTCTACAAGAGTAGAAGCAAGGAAGGAAGCTCAAAGTCTAGATCATATGATGAAAAGAGATCTTCTAGTCGTGATCGAAACTGCTACAATTGTGGAAGACCCGGACACTACTCAAATGAGTGTTCGGCTCCCCACAAGAGAAGAGAAGAATCTCCAAGAAGAAGAAGCTCAAGAGAAGAGTCGCCTCGGAAAGAGAGAAGGAGTAGAGATGATCGTTATGAACGAAGATCCTCTCGGAGAAGCAAGGATTCGGAGAGGAAAGACAAGTCATCAAGGAGCTAAACAAGAAGAAAACATCAAGCTCATGTAGGTGAATAGGTCTCCGGCTCCGACTCCGACAATCACTCCAAAAGAAGCTATCACTCCAACTCCGAATACAGTCAAGATGAAGGTGTTGCCGGTCTTGCTCTCGTATCCTCCAACTCCAACTCCTATGACTTATTTGATTCACCAAATGAGGGAATTGGAAGATGCTTCATGGCTAAAGGCCCCAAGGTATCACACCCTGAATTTATTGACTTTGATAGTGATGAGGATGACTTGCTTGGTGAAGATGAGCTTTTACATGACAAATCTAGTGAGCCTAGTAATGATGAACATGCTAGTAGTCTTTATAGTCGAGAAGAGTCGAATGACAATGCTATGAAGGAGATTGAGCGTCTAACTAAAGAACTAAACACTCTTAAGTTAGCTCATGAAACAACTCAAGAAGATCATAGAGAGCTCCTAAGATCTCATGAGAAGCTACGCTTCGAGAAGCTCAATCTAGAGCAAGAACATGAGTTTCTAAAAGCTATCAATGACGATCTTCGAAAGAAGAGTTCTTCATATCTTGCCAATCGACTTCTCTTGTCTAATTTCTTGCCACCTATTAAAACTAAGCATGACAAGCACAAGAAAAATTCTTCATCTAGTAGTAACAATAACCATGCTAAATCCAATGTTGTTACTTCTAGTAGTTCTCTTGATTCCACTAACAATGTTTCAAGCCAAGTTACACTTGAGCAAGAAAATAGTTTATTGAAAGGGATTATAGAGAAAGGTGTCTACAAGAGCCTTGCGGAAGCAAGAACTTTGAAGAAATTGTTACTTAAGCAAGGAAGGCACCTAGGAAGAATCAAGGAATTGGTTTTGAGCGAAAGTTCAACGCCGAGGGTGTTGAATGGGAAGAAGGTCAATATCCCACTCCAAAGTTTGTTTCTCAAAAGGAGAAGTATGACCTACTTCTTCCAATGTGGAACAAGCTCAAGATGACCTTCCACCACAAGACCACAAGCTAAAAGGCAAGGACAAGATTCAAGAGGAGATTGATGCATTTATTGAAGCACCTAAGGCCATGGTCAAGTGGGTTCCCAAGGAAACGTCAAGTTCTACTTCGTCAAGCTCAACTACTACCCCAAGGATTCCCATCAAGATGATGTGGATCCCAAGAAGAAGAACTAGAGAGTTCTTGAGGGTGACTCGCCAACATACTTCACTCACATTCATTTTGGCAAGAACTTGTGCAATCAACTTCCACATCTTGCACTAGTTCATGGAGTCACAAACCCTCTTGTTGGTAAGTCAAGGGACAAGGTAATCATTGCTTTCATGGACATCATCTATTGTGTACTTCAATCTATGTCCATGGATATCCTTGTTTGTTCCTTGTGGGACTAACCCATGTAGGTATTGAAAGTGCCGAATCCAAAGGATTGCTCCCAACTCTTGATGATCTTCATCAACATTGAGCATCCACATCTTCAACATCTACATGAAGTCTTCTCGACAACCCAAGGTTAGTTTGACCCTTTAAAAGGGTTCTCACATCAAGGGGGAGCTTTGCTCTAAATATTTGAGCTAAAGCATCTTCAAATGATGTGAACACATTAATGCTTTATGTAAAAGTGGTAACCCCACTTGTGCTTAAATGATGAGTATGACCTATGATCAAATGTTCTCATTTGACTCCTAAGTCAATATACTCATATATAGATGACCTAGTCATCGACAAATTGTGTGATAGTTGCTAGTGTTTTGATTGTGCATGTTTGACACATATTTCATTTGCTATCTTATTGTGTGAGCATGTTGGATGCATGATTTTATCCATTCGAGGACATCCATTTGTTGCTTTGGTCTTTTTGGATTTTTCTTTTTGACCAAATGGATGGACAAGAATGCCTAAGTTCCTCCCCTAGCTATCTATGCTTTCTTGTCTCAAACTCTATTCATGCTTATATCACAAACTTTGATCAAGTCTTTTTCGGACCCACCGAGTGAGGAGCACTCGGAGCCACCGATCCGTCAAAAGCTTAACTTCCAAAACCTTCTAAGTATTTTCGGTCAGACCAACCCACTCAAAATCGGACAGATCGAAAGCACTTGGATTGATCTAGGTTTTCACCTCGGTGAAACCGAGTTGCAATTTTCGGCGTGATCAAGTGAGTAATCGCTTGCGTTAACCATCTCGGTGCCACCGAAGTTTTACAACTCGGTCCCACCGACAACTAAAGGGTATATATACCGAGGGCAGCGCGTTGATTCCTTCTTCAAAACGCCTCGCCCCAAACCCTTTTTGCCGTCGCCGTGGTCTCCGGATCGTCACGTCGTCGCAGGCGCTCGCCGCGGTCTCCGTCGCCGTCAGCGGACAATCTCTCCGTGCCGTTGCGCCAGAGAGAAACTCCACCAAGTTAGGGTGAGTTTGATCCTCTCGTGTTTCAACCTCCGATTCAATGCACGATTGGTTTGTCTAGCTTCTTGCCACGTTTGAGATCTTCCTATCCAGCAGATTAGTTCTTAGAACGAAATTGAGTAAAAGTTTTAGGGTTAGGTTTCCGCGAACACATCTCGGTGTGACCGATTCTACATTCTCGGTATGACCGATTTGGCCTCTGGCCATTGCCTTTGCACTTTTCGGTCCAACCGAAGTTGTGCAAATCGGTGTGACCGAAATGAGGATTTAGTGAAACCCTAGTGTTCTCGGCTAGACCGAAACCCATTTCGGTCCAACCGAAAGTGGTGTGAATGGTTCTGTTTAGACACTTGGATTCACGAATTTTAGCCTCGGTCGACCGAAATGCATTCTGTGAAAACCTAAAACTGAAATTTAAACTCATTCTTTTGCAAAATCTTCTGCAGTTTGTGATAACTCTTCTATTTACGCCTATACCTTATCTATTCACGGGTTGTCGGCCATGTCGGATGCGGTGACAGCGAACAGTCTGAATCACCAATTGCTGAAATTCGAGGCGGGCACTAGTCCCGAGGCCAGCAGCTTTTCCGATGATGGTGAGAGGAGCACACCAAGTGGTTTGCCTCCTGCTGCCACCGGGCGGGAAGAAGAGAAATTCTGATGAAGAAGATTCTGATTTCATAGCTGAGGAAGAGATTTCATCTAAGCCAAAGAGGAAAGTGGTTGCCAAAGAGCATCAAGGGCAACAAACCAAGAAAGGCACCAGTAAAGTGAAGAAGTCCACTGTTGCCAAGAAGCTGAGCATGGAAGAAGAAACTTCGAGCAAGGTGAAGAAAACTTCCAAGAGGAAGAGGATTGTGCATGAAGAAGCAGCAAATTCTGATGATTCTGATGAGGAAGCACCCCAGCCTCCTCAGAAGCCTAACTTGATGGGAGATGCCATCAGGGCTGGAGCACCTTCAAAGTCTAAGCCATCAGCTCCAGCAAAGGCAGCTCAAGCCAAGCCTGCTGCCAAGCCCAAGAAGACTGTCAGAAACATTCCTGCTTCAGAGAAGAAGAAAGACAATGTGCCACCGGTGAGTCGGATGATGAGGCACTGTGTTCTTTGAAACTCCGTCAGAAACTGCCAGTCCACAATGATGCTCATCCTCGAGCTGAAAACATGAAGGAAAGAAAGGACAAAGGTCTCAGGCTATGGAGACAAGCTGATCCATATGCCGTGAGAAGAAGGACTGCTGTTGATCCAAGGTTCCACACCAGAGAGCAACAAGATTTCTATGAGACTGTGCTTATGGACAAGAAGCCCATTGTTGCAGACACTCGCTATGTTGACTGGGCATATATTGATAGTGAAGAGCACAGAGATTACTTTCCACATGTGCATGAGAGCTTCACTGCATGTGGTGTTGCTGATTTCGTTGGTCAGAAGTTGACAGATTGGAATGATGAGATGATCATGCAATTCTATGCCACAGCACATTTCTATCCAGATGGCAGGATTGTATGGATGACTGAAGGTCAGAGATTCTCTTCAACTGTTGAAGAATGGGCAACACTGCTGAATGCTCCAGTATCAAGAGAAGATGATGTTGATGTCTATGGTATTCCCAAGAAAAACCATGAGTCTATGAAGAACATGTACAATGAGGTACCAGCTAAGGATGTAGAATTCTGGAAGCTCGGCTTAGTGTATCATCTCCAGGCAGGTCTCCCTACCACAAACACAATTCTGAGGCATACCTTGATGCCCAAGTCTGGAGATCATCGCATGATAAGAGGTTATTCTATCAACATGCTGCATATACTTGATCAGAAGGCACCTTTCAAGGTGATGGATCTGATAGTTGAGACTATCAAGAGGACTGCAACAGACCAGAAGAGGTCATGTGGATTTGCCCCGCACATTCAGATGCTTATCAACGCCAAGTTTGGCACGGGCACCTACTTGTTGGAACGACCACACTTGCCACTGCAGCCTGAGCATGAGGACAATGAAGTTGAGATGACTGAGGATGATCCCACGTCTGTTGAAGGTCAAGCAAAGTCTGAAGCTGCCAAACAAGCTAAAGCTGAGAAGGAAGCAGCGAGAGCAGCAGCTAAACCCAAGAGTGTTGGAGAGCAGCTCCTTGAAGCTACCGGAGGATTGAACAACGCCTGCCAGCATTGTGCGCTCTCGGGAGAGTCTTGAGAGGATAGTTGAAGACAAGTTCCATGCTCTGGATGTCAAGCTGACTGAAGTGCAAGTCACTGTCAACAAGCTTGAGGCAGATATCGAGGAAGCCAAAAGGGAGAAGGAAGAGCTCATGAAGGAGATGCAGGATGACCTAGTCCAGGATGATTATGAGCAGCCTGCTCCGGTTCCTACAAGACCCAGATCAGCTGCTATTCCGATGGATGACACGGGCTACAACCTCAAGACCTCCCACAGCTCCATCGGTTCCAGCTCCAGCTCGGTGACCACTCCTCCGGCTCCACAGACATCGCGAAGCCTTTGCAGATGCAGCTATCTCAACTCCATCAACCTGCATAGAGCCGCTAGCGAGTCCCTAGTGACGTTTAGCTCTATACCTTTCGAACTTTTGGTAACTTGTTGCCAAAGGGGAGAAATTGTATAGATCATAGGACTTCGAGAGAGAGAGTGCTCGCTTTTGCTCTTCGTTTCATTTGCGGTCTTTTGAGATACTTTTGAGATTTTCGAGACATTCCGTGTGTTTGATACTCGTTTGCTCTACTTTGATGAGTGCTTGGTCATACTATGCCTTAATGTGTGCTTAATGCTTATCATATGCTATTCATATCTTGTATGATCATTTACTCATGTCTTGGTGATTGGGTGCATGCTATTCATTCTTATCATTTTGTGCGCTCCACCAAGATGTATGTGACATGGAAGAGTGACCCATAATCCTAATCGATTGTGCATTTGCATTCAAACGCAAATCTTAAATAATGCACAAATTTAGGGGGAGCTCTTGCTTATCACATACTTCTCAAAGCGACGATATTACTCATTGATTATATCATTTGTCGAAGCTTTGATCTATATGTTGTCATCAATTACCAAAAAGGGGGAGATTGAAAGTGCAACTAATCCCCGGGTGGTTTTGGTAATTAATAACAACATATATATCATTGAACTAATAGTTTCTTGAGAACATTTCAGAAAGTTCAGTGATATGGGTATGGCAATGACTGAAGATGTGGACCCCTCAAAATGCTAAGGAAAGCATTGGCAAAAGCTCAAGACTCTATTTTTGGTTTAGTGATCCAAGATCACATTGAGTCTATAGGAAAGCCAATACTATTAAAAGGGGATGAGGTTATGATAATGATCTGGTTGCTCAAAGTGCTTAGTGATCTATCTCCCAAACTATCAGCAATCTTTCATTCCAACATACACTCATAAGTAATCTCGGTCCCACCGATTCCATAAACTCACCACACCGAGATGAACCACCTCACCATATAGCCAAACCCTAGTAATTTCGGTTTTCCGATTCCAAACTCGGTCTCACGAAACTAGTGTTGCCAAGCTTCAGAACCTTCGTCATCAAATCGGTGTCACCGAGATGATAAAGTCGGTCCCACCGAGATTGGCAAACCCTAGTCTTTGGAAGAATCGGACTCACCGAGATTGTATTTTCGGTCCCACCGAAAATCCCAACGTTCACAAGATTTGAACTTTCGGTCTCACCGAGTTGTCAACTTCGGTCTGACCGAGATTGGTCAAATGTGTGTAACGGTTGGATTTTGTGTGGAGGCTATAAATACCCTCCACCCCTCTTCATTCGTGGAGAGAGCCATCGAAAGAACTACCACTCCTACCTTACATTTCTGAGAAGAAAACTACCTACCCTTGTGTTGAGATCAAGTTGCTCCACTCCCACCATATGAAACTTGATTTCTAGCCTTCCCAAGTTGCTTTCCACTCAATCCTTTCTTCCACCACAGCCAAATCAGTGAGGAGAGTTGAGTGTTGGGGAGATTATCATTTGAAGCACAAGAGCAAGGAGTTCATCATCACCAACACCATCTATTACCTTTTGGAGGTGGTGCCTCCTAGATTGGTTAGGTGTCGCTTGGGAGCCTCCGTCAAGATGTGGAGTTGAACCAAGAAGTTTGTAAGGGCAAGGAGATCGCCTACTTCGTGAAGATCTACCCCGAGTAAGGCTAGTCCTCCGTGGGCGTATGCCATGATGGCATAGACAAGGTTGCTTCTTCGTGGACCCTTCGTGGGTGGAGCCCTCCGTGGACTCTCGCAGCCGTTACCCTCCGTGGGTTGAAGTCTCCATCAACGTGGATTGACGATAGCACCACCTATCGGAACCACGAGAAAAAATCTCCGTGTCTCCAAACTGCGTTTGATCTTCTCCACCTCTCTTTACTACATGTGCAATTTACTTTCCGCTGCAAATACTCTAGAATTGCATGTGTAGGGTGATACTTGACTTGATCATCATTGTAAACTTGCCAAAAAACTTGTCTTAATCAAAAGGCTGAATTTTTATATTGTCAAGTAGTCTAATCACCCCCCCTCTAGACATACTTTCGATTCTACACCCACCAAAATAAAAAAATGAGAGAAAAAGAGAGAAGGGACAATGTTACTATACTTTTCCACACTTGTGCTTCAAAGTAGCACCATGATCTTCATGATAGAGAGTCTCCTATGTTGTCACTTTCGTATACTAGTGGGAATTTTTCATTATAGAACTTGGCTTGTATATTCCAATGATGGGCTTCCTCAAATTGCTCTAGGTCTTCGTGAGCAAGCAAGTTGGATGCATACCCACTTAGTTTCTTTTGTTGAGCTTTCATATACTTATAGCTCTAGTGCATCCATTGCATGGCAATCCCTACTCACTCACATTGATATCTATTAATGGGCATCTCCATAGCCCGGTTATACGCCTAGTTGATGTAAGACTATCTTCTCCTTTTTTGTCTTCTCCACAACCACCATTCTATTCCACATATAGTGCTATGTCCATGGCTGACGCTCATGTATTGCGTGAAAGTTGGAAAAGTTTGAGAACATCAAAAGTATATGAAACAATTGCTTGGCTTGTCATCGGGGTTGTGCATGATTTAAATATTTTGTGTGATTAAGATAGAGCATAGCCAGACTATATGATTTTGTAGGGATAGCTTGCTTTAGCCATGTTATTTTGAGAAGCCATGTTATTTTGAGATGACATGATTGCTTTGTTAGTATACATGAAGTATTATTGTTTTCATGTCAATATGAACTTTTATCTTGAATCATTTGGATCTGAACATTCATGCCACAATAAAGAAAATTACATTGAGAAATATGCTAGGTAGCATTCCACATCAAAAATTCTGTTTTTATCATTTACCTACTCGAGGACGAGCGGGAACTAAGCTTGGGGATGCTTGATACGTCTCCAATGTATCTATATTTTTTGATTGTTCCATGCTATTATATTACCCGTTTTGGATGTTTATGGGCTTTACTATACACTTTTATATCATTTTTGGGACTAACCTATTAACCGGAGGCCCAGCCCAAATTGCTGTTTTTTGCCTATTTCAGTGTTCCGAAGAAAAGGAATATCAAACGGAGTCCAAACGGAATGAAACCTTCAAGAGAGATCTTTTTGGAACAAACGCAATCCAGGAGACTTGGAGCGGACATCAAGAAGTAGCCAAGGAGGCCATGAGGCAGGAGGGCGCGCCCCCACCCTCGTGGGCCCCTCGTGGCTCCCCTAACCGACCTCCTTCACCTATATATATCTACGTACCTCGAAAACATCCAGGAGCACCACGAAAGCCTATTTCCACCGCCGCAACCTTCTTTACCCGTGAGATCCCATCTTAGAACCTTTTCCGGCGCCCCGCCGGAAGGGGAATCGATCACAGAGGGCTTCTACATCGTCGCCAAGGCCTCTCCGATGAGTTGTGAGTAGTTTACCACAGACCTTCGGGTCCATAGTTATTAGCTAGATGGCTTCTTCTCTCTCTTTGAATCTCAATACAATGTTCTCCTCGATCTTCTTGGAGATCTATTCGATATAACTCTTTTTGCGGTGTGTTTGTCGAGATCAGATGAATTGTGGGTTTATGATCAAGTTTATCTATGAGAAGTATTTGAATCTCCTCTAAATTCTTTTATGGATGATTGGTTATCTTAGCAAGTCTCTTCGAATTATCAGTTTGGTTTTGCCTACTATATTGATCTTTCTTGCAATGGGAGAAGTGCTTAGCTTTGGGTTCAATCTTGCGGTGTCCTTTCCCGGTGACAGCAGGGGCAGCAAGGCACGTATTGTATTGTTGCCATTGAGGATAAAAAGATGGGCTTTATATCATATTGCTTGAGTTTATCCCTCTACATCATGTCATCTTGCCTAATGCGTTACTCTGTTCTTATGAACTTAATACTCTAGATGCATGCTGGATAGCTGTCGATGTGTGGAGTAATAGTTGTAGATGCAGGCAGGAGTCGGTCTACTTGTTGCGAACGTGATGCCTATATAATGATCATGCCTAGATATTCTCATAACTATGCACTTTTCTATCAATTGCTCGACAGTAATTTGTTCACCCACCGTAATACTTATGCTATCTTGAGAGAAGCCACTAGTGAAACCTATGGCCCCCGGGTCTATCTTCCATCATATAAGTTTTCGATCTACTTTATTTGCAATCTTTACTTTCCAATCTATATCATAAAAATACCAAAAATATTTATCTTATCTTTTTATCTCTATCAGATCTCACTTTCGCAAGTGACCGTGAAGGGATTGACAACCCCTTTATCGCGTTGGTTGCGAGGTTCTTTTTTTTGTGTAGGTACGGGGGACTTGCATGGAGCCTCCTACTGGACTGATACCTTGGTTCTCAAAACTGAGGTAAATACTTACGCTACTTTGCTGCATCACCCTTTCCTCTTCAAGGGAAAACCAATGCAGTGCTCAAGATGTAGCAGAAGACATGATTGCTTTGTTAGTACACTTGAAGTATTATTGTTTTCATGTCAATATGAACTTTTATCTTGAATCATTTGGATCTGAACATTCAAGCCACAATAAAGAAAATTACATTGAGAATTATGCTAGGTAGCATTCCACATCAAAAATTCTGTTTTTATCATTTACCTACTCGAGGACGAGCAGGAATTAAGCTTGGAGATGCTCGATACGTCTCCAACATATCTATAATTTTTGATTGTTCCATGCTATTATATTACCCATTTTAGATGTTTATGGGCTTTACTATACACTTTTATATCATTTTTGGGACTAACCTATTAACCGGAGGCCCAGCCCAAATTGCTGGTTTTTGCCTATTTCAGGGTTTCGAAGAAAAGGGATGTCAAACGGAGTCCAAACGGAATGAAACCTTTGGGAGAGATCTTTTTGGAACAAACGCAATCCATGAGACTTGTAGTGGACGTCAAGAAGCAGCCAAGGTGACCACGAGGCAGGAGGGCGTGCCCTAGGGGGGTGGGCGCGCCCCCACCCTCGTGGGCCCCTCGTGGCTCCCCTGACCAACCTCCTTCGCCTATATATATGTACATACCTTGAAAACATCCAGGAGCACGACGAAACCCTATTTCCACCGCCGCAACCTTCTTTACCCGTGATATCCCATCTTGGAGCCTTTTCCGGCGCTCCGCCGGAGGGGGAATCGATCATGGAGGGCTTCTACATCAACACCATAGCCTCTCCGATGAGTTGTGAGTAATTTACCACAGACCTTCGGGTCCATAGTTATTAGCTAGATGGCTTCTTCTCTCTCTTTGAATCTCAATACAATGTTCTCCTCGATCTTCTTGGAGATCTATTCGATGTAACTCTTTTTGTGGTGTGTTTGTCGAGATCCGATGAATTGTGGGTTCATGATCAAGTTTATCTATGAGAAATATTTGAATCTCCTCTGAATTCTTTTATGTATGATTGGTTATGTTTGCAAGTCTCTTCGAATTATCAGTTTGGTTTGGCCTACTAGATTGATCTTTCTTGCAATGGGAGAAGTACTTATCTTTGGGTTCAATCTCGCGGTGTCCTTTCCCAGTGACAGCAGGGGCAGCAAGGCACGTATTGTATTGTTGCCATCGAGGATAAAAAGATATGGTTTATATCATATTGCTTGAGTTTATCCCTCTACATCATGTCATCTTGCCTAATGCATTACTCTGTTCTTATGAACTTAATACTCTAGATGCATGCTGGATAGCGGTCGATTTGTGGAGTAATAGTAGTAGATGCAGAATCGTTTCGGTCTACTTGTCGCGGACGTGATGCCTATATACATGATCATGCATAGATATTCTCAATTGCTCGACAGTAATTTTTCTATCAATTGCTCGACAGTAATTTTTTCTCCCACCGTAATACTTATGCTATCTTGAGAGAAGCCACTAGTGAAACCTATGGCCCCCGGGTCTATTTTCCAGCATATAAGTTTCCGATCTACTTTATTTTGCATCTTTACTTTTCAATCTATATCATAAAAATACCAAAAATATTTATCTTATCTTATTATCTCTATCAGATCTCACTTTCGCAAGTGGCCGTGAAGGGATTGACAACCCCTTTATCGCGTTGGTTGCGAGGTTCTTGGTTGTTTGTGTAGGTACGAGGGACTTGCGTGTAGCATCCTACTGGATTGATACCTTGGTTGTCAAAAACTCAGGGAAATACTTATGCTACTTTGCTGGATCACCCTTTCCTCTTCAAGGGAAAACCAACGCAGTGCTCAAGAGGTAGCAATACTCCGGACGAAAAATATATATAAAAAAAGAGGCAATAGAAAAGAGAGAATGCCCAAAAAAATGAGAGAAAAAGAGAGAAGGGGCAATGCTACTATCCTTGTTCCACACTTGTGCTTCAAAGTAGCACCATGATCTTCATGATAGAGAGTCTCCTATGTTGTCAATTTCATATACTAGTGGGAATTTTCATTATAGAACTTGGCTTGTATATTCCAATGACGGGCTTGCTCAAAGTGCCCTAGATCTTCATGAGCAAGCAAGTTGGATGCACACCCACTTAGTTTCTTTTTGAGCTTTCATACACTTATAGCTCTAGTGCATCCGTTGCATGGCAATCCCTACTCACTCACATTGATATCTATTGATGGGCATCTCCATAGCCTGTTGATATGCCTAGTTGATGTGAGACTATCTTCTCCACAACTACCATTCTATTCCACCTATAGTGCTATATCCATGGCTCACGCTCATGTATTGCGTGAAGATTGAAAAAGTTTGAGAACACCAAAAGTATGAAACAATTGCTTGGCTTCTTATCGGGGTTGTGCATGATTTAAATATTTTGTGTGATGAATATAGAGCATAACCAGACTATATGATTTGTAGGGATAACTTTCTTTGGCCATGTTATTTTGAGAAGACATGATTGATTTGTTAGTATGCTTGAAGTATTATTATTTTGTGTGTCAATATTAAACTTTTGCTTTGAATCTTATGGATCTGAATATTCTTGCCACAATAGAGAAGATTACATTAAATATTCTAGGTAGCATTCCACATCAAAAATTCTGTTTTTATCATTTACCTACTCGAGGACGAGGAGGAATTAAGCTTGGGGATGCTTGATACGTCTCCAACGTATCTATAATTTTTGATTGTTCCATGCTATTATATTATCCATCTTGGATGTTTTATATGCATTTATATGCTATTTATATGCTATTTATATGATTTTTGGGACTAAGCTATTAACCTAGAGCCCAGTGCCAGTTTATGTTTTTTCCTTGTTTTTGAGTTTTACAGAAAAGGAATACCAAATGGAGTCCAATCGACAAGCCAATTTTTATGGACCAGAAGAAGCCCCCGAAGCAAAAGAGTTGGGCCAGAAGAGTCCCGAGCCATCCACGAGGGTGGAGGGAGCACCCTCCTACGTCGTGGATGACTCGGAGACCCCCCCGACTTGTTCCCGATGCCAAAAATTCTTATAAATACAGAAACCCCCCGAAAAGAAACCTAGATCGAGAGTTCCGCCACTGCAAGCCTCTATGGCCACCAAAAACCGACCGGGACCCTGTTCCGGCACCCTGCCAGAGGGGGATCCGTCACTAGTGGCCATCTTCATCATCTCGGCTCTCCATGATGAGGAGGGAGTAGTTCACCCTCGGGGCTGAGGGTATGTACCAGTAGCTATGTGTTTTATATATCTCTCTCTCTCTCTCGTGTTCTTGATTCGGCACGATCTTGATGTACCGCGAGCTTTTCTATTATAGTTGGATCTTATGATGTTTCTCCCCCTCTACCTCTTGTAATGGATTGAGTTTTACCTTTGAAGTTATCTTATCAGACTGAGTCTTTAAGGATTTGAGAACACTTGATGTATGTCTTGCATGTGCTTATCTGTGGTGACAATTAGATTTTCACGTGATCTACTTGATGTATGTTTTGGTGATCAACTTTGCGGGTTCAGTGACCTTGTAAACTTATGCATAGGGGTTGGCACACGTTTTTGTCTTGACTCTCCGGTAGAAACTTTAGGGCACTCTTTGAAGTTCTTTGTGTTGGTTGAATAGATGAATCTAAGATTGTGTGATGCATATCGTATAATCATACCCGCGGATACTTGAGGTGACATTGGAGTATCTAGGTGACATTAGGGTTTTGGTTGATGTGTGTCTTAAGGTTACTACAAACTCTAGGGCTGTTTGTGACAATTATAGTAATAGCCCAATAGATTGATCGGAAAGAATAACTTTGAGGTGGTTTCGTACCCTACAATAATATCTACGTTTGTTCTCCGCTATTAGTGACTTTGGATTGACTCTTTGTTGCACGTTGAGGGATTTTTATATCATCTAATTGTGTTATCCTTGTTGAGAGAACTTGCACTAGTGAAAGTATGAACCCTAGGCCTTGTTTCTAAGCATTGCAATACCGTTTTCGCTCACTTTTGCCACTTGTTACCTTGCTGTTTTTATAATGTCATATTACAAAAACCTATATCTACCATCTATATTGCACTTGTATCACCATCTCTTCACCGAACTAGTGCACCTATACAATTTACCATTGTATTGGGTGTGTTGGGGACACAAGAGACTATTTGTTATTTGGTTGTAGGGTTGTTTGAGAGAGACTATCTTCATCCTATGCCTCCCACGGATTGATAAACCTTAGGTCATCCACTTGAGGGAAATTTGCTACTGTCCTACAAACATGTGCACTTGGAGGCCCAACAACTTCTACAAGAAGAAGGTTGTGTAGTAGACATCAACTACTTCTTGGGATTCTTTGCTTTGTACATGGATTAGAGACGGCATGGCAGTAGTGATGTTGTTCAGCTAAGCCAAAAGGGAACCGAAGACGGCGACAAGCATATAAGGCTCGAAGGAGTCTGGAGCATGTCGTGGCAGGATCATGCATATACAGGGCGTCAAGGCAATGCACAGATGTGCAGGCGGACACGACATGGGGTGGAGCATGGTTGCAGTCGCATAATTTCGGCTGGGTCAGACTAGACAGTCTGATGGATTGACATGGATGTTGGTCAAAGCAGAAGACGGAGGTGATTTCAGCGACGACGACATAGGAGCGTGATGCTGATGGTGGCCGACTTCTGGGGCATGGAAACATGTGGTGCAGGCCTCAGGGCTTGTGTGGCTTAGATGAGACTATGGCGCAGGGTTGATTCAAGGTAGTGTCCACATGAGAGCTTGAAGTCGATAGGGTGCAGGGTAGCATGACCAGCTATATGGGGTCATGTTGAAGGTGGAGCTGCAGTCTGGCGGAAGACTTCACTCTGTGCTGATGGAGGGGCTACGGTGTAAGATATCGGAGAATCAAAGGCTATCTGTCGAATATCGGGTTCCGGCAAAACCCTTAAGGTTCGAACACTGGGGTGTGCACGAAGATCTTCTCCCTACCGAAATCACGCCCTCAGCCTCGACCGCGGTTTCTAGGCTAGATCGATGAACACAAGAGACACAGGGTTTATACTGGTTCGGGCCACCGTTGTGGTGTAATACCCTAATCCAGTGTGTGGTGTGGTGGATTGCCTCTTGGGCTGATGATGAATAGTACAGAGGAAGAACATCCTCGCGAGGAGAGGTGTTCTTGTGGTGGTGTTCTGCTTGGAAGGATTTGTTCCCCTCATACTGTGGTGGCTATCTCTATTTATAGAGGCCCTGGTCCTCTTCCCAAATATTGAGCGGGAAGGGATCCAACAACATCCATTTTGAAAGGAGACAACTAGTACAAGCTATCTTGACCAAAGGTGGTCTTCGACTGCCAAAGGTGCTGGTGATGACGCCGTCTTGGGCTCCACGACCACCTCCGTCTTGCTGCTCTGCTGGTCTTGGTCTCGTTGCACCGATATGGAAACCTTTTCCTGATGCCTTGGTACTCCGCGCTTGCGCTTGCCCCCTTTGCACCAAAGAGGAAACAAGGACACTGCGCAGGCTGGCGCCCGCCTGGGCTTAATCGTCATGGCTTGCGTCACGGGCACCTCGCGAGGTACCCCTTGCCTTGATCTCTCCGCCTCCTCACGAGCTTGCCTGGTGAGGCCGCCCATGAGGAGGCCTTACGTCATCCGCCCCGCAAGGCTTGGCCCCTCGCGAGGGTCTTGAGTGTTTGGTTGATGAAGACGGGTTGTACTGGGCCATTGGTTGAGCCATGCAGCAGGCCGCAGGCAGGCAAGTCTGGGGACCCCTGTTCCCAGAACGCCGACAGTAGCCCCCGGGCCCAAGGCGCACTCGGACTTGGCTTAGCAGCAAAGCCAAAGGGCAAGTACGGAGCGCCGCGGGCCCTCACAGCCTGCGGCCTTGGTCGATGCGTGGCGACTGATTGGACGTGGGAGTCTCCACTTCCCCATGCTGCCCCAATATCCGCCTGGCTAGGCGGCCACGACGCTTTACACAGTTATTTCCTCCTTGCTGCCCGCGTGCTTCCTGTTCCCCTATCTTCCTCGAGTCTCTGTTTCCGCTTCCAATCTGGCTTGAGCTCTGCCCCCTCCATTGCCATGGCGCCAACTAGCAAGGAGAAGGGGAAGAAGCCTCTGCCCTCATCCAGCTCGTCCCCGGAAATTGAGCCCGCCGTCGGCCGGTCGTTGGTGCTCAATCTGGAGGCCCTGGGCAAGGTCTGCCCTGCACTCACTTCCAGCTTCAACGAGTGCGGAAAGACGATGGCCTGGCCTGCGTCCCATGCCTCCATTGACAGGACAGTCACCGAGGTTTGATTTTTTGTCGACGCCCTGTGGGCTGGCCTGGTTCCCCCTTTCTCCAATTCTTCAATGCAGTGCTTGAAGGAAATATGCCCTAGAGGCAATAATAAAATTATTATTTATTTCCTCATATCATGATAAATGTTTATTATTCATGCTAGAATTGTATTAACCGGAAACATGATACATGTGTGAATACATAGACAAACCTATAGTCACTAGTATGCCTCTACTTGACTAGCTCATTAATCAAAGATGGTTATGTTTCCTAACCATAGACATGTGTTGTCATTTGATTAGTGGGATCACATCATTAGAAGAATGATGTGATTGACATGACCCATTCCGTTAGCCTAGCACTTGATCGTTTAGTATCTTGCTATTGCTTTCTTCATGACTTATACATGTTCCTCAGTAACTATGAGATTTATGCAACTCCGTTTACGGAGGAACACTTTGGGTACTACCAAGCGTCACAACGTGAATGGGTGATTATAAAGGAGTACTACAAGTGTCTCCGAAGGTACATGTTGAGTTGGCATATTTCGAGATTAGGTTTTGTCACTCCGATCGTCGGAGAGGTATCTCTGGGCCCTCTCGGTAATGCACATCATTATAAGCCTTGCAAGCAATGTGACCAATGAGTTGGTTACGGGATGATGCATTACAGAACGAGTAAAGAGACTTGCCGGTAACGAGATTGAACTAGGTATTGGATACCGACGATCAAATCTCGGGCAAGTAACATACCGATGACAAAGGGAACAACGTATGTTGTTATGCGGTTTGACCGATAAAGATCTTCGTAGAATATTTAGGAACCAATATGGGCATCTAGGTCCCCCTATTGGTTATTGACCGAGAATAGTTCTAGGTCATGTCTACATAGTTCTCGAACCCGTAGGGTCCGCATGCTTAACGTTACGATGATAGTTTTATTATGAGTTTATAAGTTTTGATGTACTGAAGTTTGTTCGGAGTCCCGGATGTGATCACGGACATGACGAGGAGTCTCGAAATGGTCGAGACATAAAGATTGATATATTGGACGACTATATTCGGACACGGAAGTGTTCCGAGTGATTTGGAGAAAACCGGAGTCTTGGGAGGGGTTACCGGAACCCCCCGAGGAAGTATTGGGCCTTAGTGGGCCTAAGGGGAGAGAGAGGGCAGCATCCCAGGAGGTGGCGCGCCCCCTCCCATGGGGAGTCCGAATTGGACTAGGGGGGGCGGCCCCTTTCCCTCCCTCTCCCTCTTTCCTTCCCCTTCCTCCTTCCTAGTTGGACTAGGAAAGGGAGTCCTACTCCCACTAGGAGGAGGACTCCCCCCCTCCTTGGCGAGCCCCAAGGGCTGGTCGGCCTCCCCCTTGCTCCTTTATATACGGGGGCGGGGGGGGGGGGGACCCCATAGACACACAAGTTGATCTACGGATCGTTCCTTAGCCGTGTGCAGTGCCCCCTCCACCATATTCCACCTCGGTCATATCGTCGCAGAGTTTAGGCGAAGCCCTGCGCCGGTAGAGCATCATCATCGTCACCACGCCGTCGTGCTGACGGAACTCATCTCCGGAGCTTTGCTGGATCGGAGCACGGAGATCGTCATCGAGCTGAACGTGTGCTGAACTCGGAGGCCCCGTACGTTCGGTGCTTGGATCGGTCGGATCGTGAAGACGTACAACTACATCAACCGTGTTGTGCTAACGCTTCCGCTTACGGTCTACGAGGGTACGTGGATGAACACTCTCCCCTCTTGTTGCTATGCCATCACCATGATCTTGCGTGTGCGTAGGATTTTTTTTTGAAATTACTACGTTCCCCAACAGTGGCATCCGAGCCTAGGTTCTATGCGTTGATGTTATATGCATGAGTAGAACACAAGTGAGTTGTGGGCGATACAAGTCATACTGCTTACCAGCATGTCATACTTTGGTTCGGCGTTATTGTGAGATGAAGCGGCCCGGACCGACATTACGCGTACGCTTACGCGAGACTGGTTTCACCGTTACGAGCACTCGTGCTTAAAGGTGGCTGGCGGGTGTCTGTCTCTCTCACTTTAGCTGAATCGAGTGTGGCTACGCCCGGTCCTTGCGAAGGTTAAAACAGCACCAACTTGACGAACTATCATTGTGGTTTTTGATGCGTAGGTAAGAATGGTTCTTGCTAAAGCCCGTAGCAGCCACGTAAAATTTGCAACAACAAAGTAGAGGACGTCTAACTTGTTTTTGCAGGGCATGTTGTGATGTGATATGGTCAAGACGTGATGCTATATTTTATTGTATGAGATGATCATGTTTTGTAACCGAAGATATCGGCAACTGGCAGGAGCCATATGGTTGTCGCTTTATTGTATGAAATGCAAGCATACGTAATTGCTTTACTTTATCACTAAGCGGTAGCGATAGTCGTAGAAGCAATAGATGGCGTAACGACAACGATGCTACGATGGAGATCAAGGTGTCGCGCCGGTGGCGATGGTGATCACGGCGGTGCTTGAAGATGGAATCACAAGCACAAGATGATGATGGCCATATCATATCACTTATATTGATTGCATGTGATGTTTATCCTTTTATGCATCTTATCTTGCTTTGATTGACGGTAGCATTTTAAGATGATCTCTCACTAATAATCAACAAGTGTTCTCCCTGAGTATGCACCGTTGCGAAAGTTCTTCGTGCTGAGACACCACGTGATGATCGGGTGTGATAGGCTCTACGTTCAAATACAACGGGTGCAAAACAGTTGCACACGCGGAATACTCAGGTCATACTTGACGAGCCTAGCATATACAGATATGGCCTCAGAACACGAAGACCTAAAGGTCGAGCATGAATCATATAGTAGATATGATCAACATAGTGATGTTCACCATTGAAGCTACTCCATCTCACGTGATGATTGGACATGGTTTAGTTGATTTGGATCACGTGATCACTTAGATGACTAGAGAGATGTCTGTCTAAGTGGGAGTTCTTAAGTAATATGATTAATTGAACTTAAATTTATCATGAACTTAGTACCTGATAGTATTTTGCTTGTCTATGTTTGTTTGTAGATAGATGGCTCGTCTTTGTTGTTCCGTTGAATTTTAATGCGTTCCTTGAGAAAGCAAAGTTGAAAGATGATGGTAGCAATTACGGATCGGGTCCGTAACTTCGAGGATTATCCTCATTCTTTGCACAGAAAGTTACGTCTGGAAGCACCGCTGGGTGCGAGTGCTGCTTCTTGATCTGGCGACGACGTTAAGAACGTCTGGCAGAGCAAAGCGATGACTACTCGATAGTTTAGTGTGCCATGCTTTACGGCTTAGAACCGGGTCTTCAACGACGTTTTGAGCGTCATGGAGCATATGAGATGTTCCAGAGTTGAAGTTAATATTTCAAGCAAATGCCCGGATTGAGAGATATGAAGTCTCCAATAAGTTCTATAGCTGCAAGATGGAGGAGAATAGTTACGTCGGTGAACACATACTCAAAATGTGCGGGTATAATAATCACTTGATTCAACTGGGAGTTAATCTTCACGATGATAGTGTCATTGATGAAATTCTCCAATCATCGCACCAAGCTACAAGAGCTTCGTGATGAACTATAATATGCAAGGGATGAACAAGACTATTCCCGAGCTCTTTGCAATGCTAAAAGCTGCGGAGGTAGAAATCAAGAAGGAGCATCAAGTGTTGATGGTTAACAAGACCACGGTTTCAATAAAAAGGGCAAAGGGAAGAAGAAGGGAACTTCAAAAGAACGGCAAGCAAGTTGCTGCTCAAGAGAAGAAACCCAAGTCGGACCTAAGCCTGAAATCGAGTGCTTCTCCGCAAGCGATCGACCTTTGGAAGCGGAACTGCCCCAAGTATTTGGCGGATAAGAAGGATGGCAAAGTGAACAAAGGTATATGTGATATACATGTTATTGATGTGTACCTTACTAATGCTCGCATAGCACTGGGTATTTGATCTGGTTACATTGCTAATATTTGCAACACAAAACAGGGACTACGGATTAGCGAAGATTGGCTAAGGGCGAGGTGACGATGCGTGGGAAATGGTTCCAAAGTCGATGTGATCGCGGTCGGCACGCTACCTCTACATCTACCATCGAGATTAGTTTTAGACCTAAATAATTGTTATTTGGTGCCAGCGTTGAGCATGAACATTATATTTGGATCTTGTTTGATGCGAGACGATTATTCATTTAAATCAGAGAATAATGGTTGTTCTATTTATATGAGTAATATCTTTTATGGTCATGCACCCTTGAAGAGTGGTCTATTCTTATTGAATCTCGATAGTAGTGATACACATATTCATAGTGTTGAAACCAAAAGATGCAGAGTTGATAATGATAGTGCAACTTATTTGTGGCACTGCCGTTTAGGTCATATCGGTGTAAAGCGCATGAAGAAACTCCATACCGATGGGCTTTTGGAATCACTTGATTATGAATCACTTGGTACTTCCGAACCGTGCCTCATGGGCAAGATGACTAAAACGCCGTTCTCCGGAACTATGGAGCGAGCAAGTTATTTGTTGGAAATCATACATATTGATGTTTGTGGTCCAATGAATGTTGAGGCTCGCGGCGGGTATCGTTATTTTCTCACCTTCACAGATGATTTGAGCAGATATGGGTATATCTACTTAATGAAACACAAGTCTGAAACATTTGAAAAGTTCAAAGAATTTCAGAGTGAAGTTGAAAATCATCGTAACAAGAAAATAAAGTTTCTTCGATCTGATCGTGGAGGAGAATATTTGAGTTACGAGTTTGGTCTGCACTTGAAACAATGCGGAATAGTTTCGCAACTCACGCCACCCGGAACACCACAACGAAATGGTGTGTCCGAACGTCGTAATCGTACTTTACTAGATATGGTGCGATCTATGATGTCTCTTACTGATTTACCGCTATCGTTTTGGGGTTATGCTTTGGAGACGACCACATTCACGTTAAATAGGGCACCATCAAAATCCGTTAAGACAACGCCTTATGAACTATGGTTTGGTAAGAAACCAAAGTTATCGTTTCTTAAAGTTTGGGGCTGCGATGCTTATGTGAAGAAACTTCAACCAGATAAGCTCGAATCCAAATCGGAGAAATGTGTCTTCATAGGATACCCAAAAGAGACTATTGGGTACACCTTCTATCACAGATCTGAGGGCAAGATTTTCGTTGCTAAAATCGGATCCTTTCTAGAGAAGGAGTTTCTCTCGAAAGAAGTGAGTGGGAGGAAAGTAGAACTTGATGAGATAATCTGTATCTACTCCCTTATTGGAAAGTAGTTCATCACAAGAACCGGTTCTGTGACAACTACACCAATCGAGTGAGGAAGCTAATGATATTGATCATGAAACTTGAGATCAAGTTTCTCTTGAACCTCGTGGGTCTACAGAGTAAGATCCGCACTGAGTGGTACGGTAATCCAATTCGGAAGTCATGTTACTTGACCATGATGAACCTAAGAACTATGAGGAAGCGATGATGAGCCCAGATTCGCAAAATGGCTAGAGGCCATGAAATCGAGATGGGATCCATGTATGAAAACAAAGTATGGACTTTGGTTGACTTGCCCAATGATCGGCAAGCCATTGAGAATAAATGGATCTTTAAGAAGAAGACTGACGCTGATGGTAATGTAACTGTCTATAAAGCTCGACTTGTTGCGAAAGGTTTTCGATAAGTTCAAGGAGTTGACTACGATGAGACTTTCTCACCCGTAGCGATGCTTAAGTCTATCCGAATCATGTTAGCTATTGCTGCATTTCATGATTATGAAATTTGGCAAATGGATGTCAAAACTGCATTCTTGAATGGATTTCTGGAAGAAGAGTTGTATATGATGCAGCCAGAAGGTTTTGTTGATCCAAAAGGTGCTAACAAAGTATGCAAGCTCTAGCGTTCCAGTTATGGACTGGTACAGGCATCTCGGAGTTGGAATAAACGCTTTGATAGTTTGATCAAAGCATATGGTTTTATACAGACTTTTGGAGAAGCCTGTATTTACAAGAAAGTGAGTGGGAGCTCTGTAGCATTTCTGATATTATATGTAGATGACATATTATTAATTGGAAATGATATAGAATTTCTGGATAGCATAAAAGGATACTTGAATAAAAGTTTTTCAATGAAAGACCTCAGTGAAGCTGCTTACATATTGGGCATCAAGATCTATAGAGATAGATCAAGACGCTTAATAGGACTTTCACAAAGCACATACCTTGACAAAATTTTGAAAAAGTTCAAAATGGATCGAGCAAAGAAAGGATTCTTGCTGTGCTACAAGGTGTGAAGTTGAGTCAACTCAATGCCCGACCACAAGCAGAAGATAGAAAGAAAATGAAAGATGTTCCTATGCTTCAGCCATAGGCTCTATCATGTATGCAATGTGTGTACGGACACTGATGTATGCTTAGCAATAAGCTTGGCGGGGAAGGTACCAAAGTAATCCAGAGTGGATCATGGACAGCGGTCAAGAACATCTGAAATACGAAAAGGACTAAGGATATGTTTCTCGTATATGGAGGTGACAAAGAGCTAGTTGTAAATGGTTACGTCGATGCAAGCTTTGACACCGATCCGGATGATTCTAAATCGCAAACCGGATCGTGTTTTTATTAAATGGTGGAGCTGTAAGTTGGTGCAGTTCTAAACAAAGCGTCGTGGCGGGATCTACATGTGAAGCGGAGTACATAGCTGCTTCAAGCAGCAAATGAAGGAGTGCGGATGAAGGAGTTCATTTCGATCTAGGTGTCATACCTAGTGCATCGGGACCAATGAAGATCTTCTCGTGACAATCTTGGTGCAATTGCCTTGGCAAAGGAATCCAGATTTCACAAGAGGACCAAGCACATCAAGAGATGCTTCAATTCCATTGGGACCAAGTCCAAGTGGGAGACATAGAGATTTGCAAGATACATACGGATCTGAATGTTGCAGACCGTTGACTAAGCCTCTCTCACGAGCAAAACATGATCATCACCAAGACTCCATGGGTGTTAGAATCATTACTATGTAATCTAGATTATTGACTCTAGTGCAAGTGGGAGACTGAAGGAAATATGACCTAGAGGCAATAATAAAGTTATTATTTATTTCCTCATATCATGATAAATGTTTATTATTCATGCTAGAATTGTATTAACCGGAAACATGATACATGTGTGAATACATAGACAAACCTATAGTCACTAGTATGCCTCTACTTGACTAGCTCATTAATCAAAGATGGTTATGTTTCCTAACCATAAACATGTGTTGTCATTTGATTAGTGGGATCACATCATTAGAAGAATGATGTGATTGACATGACCCATTCCGTTAGCCTAGCACTTGATCGTTTAGTATACTGCTATTGCTTTCTTCATGACTTATACATGTTCCTGTAACTATGAGATTTATGCAACTCCCGTTTACCGGAGGAACACTTTGGGTACTACCAAATGTCACAAAGTAACTGGGTGATTATAAAGGAGTACTATAGGTGTCTCCGAAGGTACATGTTGAGTTGGCGTATTTCGAGATTAGGTTTTGACACTCCGATCGTCGGAGAGGTATCTCTGGGCCCTCTCGGTAATGCACATCATTATAAGCCTTGCAAGCAATGTGACCAATGAGTTGGTTACAGGATGATGCATTACAGAACGAGTAAAGAGACTTGCGTGAACGAGATTGAACTAGGTATTGGATACCGACGATCAAATCTCGGGCAAGTAACATACCGATGACAAAGGGAACAACGTATGTTGTTATGCGGTTTGACCGATAAAGATCTTCGTAGAATATGTAGGAACCAATATGGGCATCCAGGTCCCGCTATTGGTTATTGACCGAGAATAGTTCTAGGTCATGTCTACATAGTTCTCGAACCCGTAGGGTCCGCACGCTTAACGTTACGATGACAAATTTATTATGAGTTTATAAGTTTTGATGTACCGAAGTTTGTTCGGAGTCCCGGATGTGATCACGGACATGACGAGGAGTCTTGAAATGGTCGAGACATAAAGATTGATATATTGGACGACTATATTCGGACACCGGAAGTGTTCGAGTGATTTGGAGAAAACCGTAGTCTTGGGAGGGTTACTGGAACCCCGGGAAGTATTGGGCCTTAGTGGGCTGAGGGGAGAGAGGGCAGCAGCCCGGAGGTGGCGCACCCCTCCCATGGGGAGTCCGAATTGGACTAGGGGAGGCGCGGCCCTCTTTCCTCTCCTCTCCCTCTCTTTCCTTCCCCTTCCTCCTTCCTAGTTGGACTAGGAAAGGGAGTCCTACTCCCACTAGGAGGAGGACTCCCCCCCCTGGCGCGCCCAAGGGCCGGCCGGCCTCCCCCCTTGCTCCTTTATATCCGAGGGCGGGGGGGCACCCCATAGACACACAAGTTGATCTACGTATCGTTCCTTAGCCGTGTGCGGTGCCCCCCTCCACCATATTCCACCTCGGTCATATCATCGCGGAGTTTAGGCGAAGCCCTGCACCGGTAGAACATCATCATCGTCACCACGCCGTCGTCTTGTGAGAACTCATCTCGAAGCTTTGCTGGATCGAGCACGGAGATCGTCATCGAGCTGAGCGTGTGCTGAACTCGGAGGCCCGTACATTCGGTGCTTGGATCGGTCGGATCGTGAAGGCGTCGACTACATCAACAGCGTTGTGCTAACGCTTCGCTTACGGTCTACGAGGGTACGTGGATGAACACTCTCCCCTCTTGTTGCTATGCCATCACCATGATCTTGCGTGTGCGTAGGAATTTTTTTGAAATTACTACGTTCCCCAACAGTGCTTTCCCATTATCAGATCCATATGATGCATCTTGATCCCCAATCCGTTACTCTTCTCGCCGTCTTCACCTTTGTTTGCGAAGCCATGGTGGGCATTGCTCCTCCATCGCCCTCTTGCGCCACTTCTTCTCGCTGCGCCTGACCGACCCCTTGCAGTGCTCGGGGTGCGTGAGCTTCCAGGCCGTGGCAGAGACGGCCGCCTTGGGGATTGACTTTGACCTCCCGCCGTCCACGAGCGGGTTCCGTATGCGGTGGCTGTATGTGGATGTCAGAGTACTCAGCCCTCTGCTCTCGCCTCCGTCATCGCCTGCTATCCCCAATCCCGGCTAGGGCCACGAGAGACTCGTGAGCCCCCGACTTTCCTTCGTCTGGTATCAATTGAGGAGGCTGAGAGATCTCGGCGTGACTGTGCCTCGGGTGGTGAAAGAGTTCCTCCAGTGTCGCATTGCTCCTCTCCAGCGCTATTCCCTGCTGATGTGAGCCCTGACCGGTGACCGAGACCGCATGAGGCTTCAGGAGACAGATCTTGCGCCCGAAACGCAGAGGACAATGCTTGTGGTCTTGACTGGCGACCCCTCGCTGGGCGACGTGCAACATGGGGGTAGCCTCCTATATCTCTGCTCAAGCAGGGCCGAGTTCGCGGGACAGATGCCTCTCTTTGACAAATGGGGGTTGCGTCCGGCCAGCCTTGCGGGGCCTCGCGACAATCCTGTCGCCGTGGCCCCTTTCCTCGCCGCCAGCGCCGATCTTGCCCCAAGAGTGGGCGCAGGGATGCAAGCATCGCTTGAGGCTGGAGACTCGGGTGTTGTAGCACCGACGCTGCACGGGGCCCCCGAAGCGTCATCCTCCGGGGCTTGTGAAGCCCGCCCTAAGGCGGTCGTTGATGGGGGGACGCAGCTCGTGGCTCCCGAGGCCGGGGCTCCTGAGGCCTCGATAGGCCGTCGGGCGGTGGTGCCTGATTGTTCCTCCCAGCTTGGCACCCCTGAGGCGGGCTGCCTGGGTACTTCTTCGTTCGCGCCACGCGCTGGTCCTCACGTCAAGCGCCTGGGTCGGTTCCGCGTGGACTTCGCTGCACTCCGCAAGAGGAAGGAGTCTTCGAGTTGCAATGGTCGCACCTGCCGACCATTGAAGCATAGGAAGTACTTCGCCATAGACGAGTAAGTACCCCATTCTTGTAATTCTTTAATTGCTGCTTCCCTTTTTGACCATGGCTCTTTAGGATTCCTCCTGTCAAGCCTGCAGAGTCTCCCAAGAAGCAACCTCCTCCGGCCCTGCCTTCAACGCTGGCCTTGAGCGTCCCGAGCCTGCACGCTGCCCTATTGCGGGGCCAGCTGGAGAAGCGCACCTTCTCACAAGGTGTCTTGAGCCCGTGCCCTTGCCGCCTTTGCTTTGTGACCCTTCCCGGAGGGCAGCCAGCCTGCCCAGGTCTCCCCCTTTGGTCGTGGATGGCGAATGGTTGGCGTCGATCCTTGGTTCCTCCTCAGTGGGTGAGCCTGTGCCGGTCCGGGTCCCTTGCGGGGCCCGACCAGCGATCGTGGGGGCACCAGCCCCCAGCCCCCTGCCGAGAGGGGGCGAACCGCTTTAGGGCCCGCCGGCAGCGCCTGATACGGATGACGATATCGACAGCGTGCTCAAGCTTGCGCGCGAACAGAGTGTCGTTCACCGCGAGTTCCTCCGGAAAGTGATGGACGTGATGGGCCAGCTTAGTGAAGAGCTTGCGGACGTGGACGCGCGCCATGAAGCTGAGGGCCTACGGCTGATTGAGGAGCGACGCAAGCTGAAGGTGGCCGTCAACCTCTCACGCCACCAGCACGAGCTTGACAATGCGAAGGCCGAGGCGTCCCTCACGGCCTCGCGAGAGGCCTGCTCCCAAGCTCTGGAGGAGGCTCGGGAAGTAGATTTTTGCCATGAGGTCACAGAGAAGCGCGCATGGGAGCTCCAATCCTGGAGCGCCTCCCTGGAGCAGCAGGTGGAGCTACACTAGGCCGCCCTTTCGTCGCTGAAGGGGACGCCTGTCGAGGAAGAGGAGCTCCGTAGGCGTGAGGAAGCGCTGATGCTGGAGGCCGCCGAGCGCAATCTTGATCTTGAGCGGCTGGAGATGAGGGAGCGCTAGGTTACCCAGGCGGAGGATGATGTTGGCGCGCGCGAGGCTCGAGTCCAAGAAGAGGTCAACCGCCGCGTGGCGGAAGCTCGTGCAGATCTTGTGCACAGGTATGACCAGAAGCTGGAGCTGATCAAGGCCGAGGCTGAGGGCAGGACTGCCGCTCTCAGGTCCAAGCTGACTGAAGCAGAGCGGCACGCGGAGGCCGCCGTAGCCACCCTGGTCTCTGCGTAGACTGAGTTTGCCTCCGCCCGTGTCGAGCTGCTTCCTCTCCAGCAGCGGGATGACGATGTCTAATCCATTGCGCGGCAGAATGGAGAGGAAGTGCTTGAACGTCAGAAGCTGGAGCACATGCACGGCCCCATGCTTTAGGAACTCAGGAACAGGGCCAACACGGCCCTGGGCTACATCTGTGAGGAGAATGCCCCGCAGCCCCATGCTACCAACTATGCCAGTCATCTCCACTTCTTCACTGACGTGGTGACACGCTTGGAGAACCGCTCCGAGAGAGCTAACCAGCTTGTCGAGGAGAGGAGCCGCAGCCTGCTTGGACGTGCATTCTCTCGTGTCTTCAACCACCTTCAGAACACCAGTCCCCACTTCGACTTCGACGCCGTCATTGCTCCGGTGCCCGAAGCCATCCGGGGCGACCTAGCGCGGTGGGTGGAGGACAATGTGGACGCGCTTGTTAGGGCCTTTGCTTCTGCCAACGACGGGGTGATAGTCGCGGCGGATGGTGGCGACGTGGTCAATGGTGGTGATGGTGGCGCCAATGTTGGCGATGGTGATGCCAGCGACAGCGACAGCGGCGCCAGCGATGCCTCTGGAGGCGACCAGGAGGGTGCGGTGAGCGACATGTCTGACTGACCAGTGTTTCTCTGCTGTTTATCCTGCACACAAAAGCTCGGGCGCGGCCCCAAATGTTGTAAGAGCATTTTGGGAGGGGAAGCCCCTCATGTAAAAAGACTGTCGTCCGTGTGCTTTTAGGAATGATGCTGAACATGCGCCTACATGATTCTACGGGCCCTGCGGTGAGCTTGTTGTGGTTTACCTTTAGCCAGGACAAATCTTGAATAGACTCGTGAGGCCGTGAGCCCCCGACGGTCCCCTGAGGGGCCTGTTGTCCAGGTCGTGAAGGCCTCGCGAGAGCGAGGGCCGGCCGCGGTACGGCATGCGCGCAATGCACATGTGCTTCACCCAGCCCCGCCCGCGAGAGGCTCACGAGGGGAGGCAGCTAGCGCGAATTCCAAACCAGGGCAGAAACCGGAACACAAGAAATCACACGAGCGAGAAAAGACACCCCCCTACATACGCAAATGCAAATTCAACTTCAACTTAAATCTGAAGCAAGGAAGCTCGACCACAGAAAGGGAAACAAAAAGCAAAAGGCCGCGTCCGGCACCTAGTCTAGTCTTCCACATCTTCTCACCAGTGCGGAGCTCAGTACTGGCACTAGGCATGGGAGGGAGCCCCTGAGGCCCGAGGGCTGCTCTCCGGAGACTCTGGGGTGTGTACAACCCCAGCTCGTTATTATGTGAGAGTGTCACGGGCGACAAGCTTCACAGGCACTGGGCCTTCTTCACAGGCACCGGGCATTGCTTCATATCACCAGTCGAGGGCCACGCCTTGCGCCACCCTTGGCCACCATTGATGGCGGCCGGAGACCAAGGACGACGCCAATGGGGCAAAGGGGACGCCAGTTGTTCCCTCGGTGACCACGGGTCCTCTGCCGGGGGCAGTGTCGGTGTCAAAACCGGCGGATCTCGGGTAGGGGGTCCCGAACTGTGCGTCTATGGCTAATGGTAACAGGAGGCAGGGGACACGATGTTTTACCCAGATTCGGGCCCTCTCGATGGAGGTAAAACCCTACTTCCTGCTTGATTGATCTTGATGATATGAGTATTACAAGAGTAGATCTACCATGAGATCGTGAGGCTAAACCCTAGAAGCTAGCCTATGATGATTATGATTGTTCTTGTCCTACAGACTAAACCCTCCGGTTTATATAGACACCAGAGGGGGCTAGGGTTAAGCTTATCTTCCACGCAAAGGAGAGTCCCATCCGGACACGGGACAAAGTCTTGAGTCTTGTATCTTCATGGTCCAACAGTCCGGCCAAAGTATATAGTCCAGCTGTCCGGATACCCCCTAATCCAGGACTCCCTCAGTAGCCCCTGAACCAGGCTTCAATGATGATGAGTCCGGCGCGTAGATTGTCTTCGGCATTGCAAGACGGGTTCCATCTCCGAATACTCCAAAGTACCTGTTGTAGCGAACAATGTCCGTCTTCCCATCAAAGTTGTACTCCTTGGATTCCGTGCTTCAATAATGGCCATCTCCACGTGTCGAGCGAATATGAGGAGCTGGAGCATTTTTACATTTGCCACCCTGACCCTGCAGGCAAACTCTCTATTTGAAGAGATGGGGATCCTCAGATCCAAATCTCACCTTCTTCCCTTGAGCAAGCATCCAACAGAGCGCATCCGGGAAAAACCATTCCAACATGGCCGGTCACCACAGCTCCTCTTCTCGCTCCCTTAGCTCTAAGCCAGGTGATTGGGAAGAATGTTCTGTTCCCCATAGCCATTTAGTAGAGTTGCAGACCCAAGGGATTCTTCCACCGGCGTTCATGGTCCTCGTCTGAGCCGGACTAGCCACCTACAATGGCGGGGAGCAAGCGGAGAGATCTCCTAACCCATCTCAGGGGGAGCGAGTATGCGTCATCCCATATTTGCTAAGAGGCGTTGGGTTTCCAATCCACCCATTCCTTCGCGGGCTCTTGGAGTTCTATGGCCTCCAGTTGCACAACTTCACCCCCGCCTCCGTGCTGCACATCGCAGGATATGTTGCCCTTTGCGAATTATTTCTGGGCTGCGAGGCTCACTTTGAGTTATGGAAGAAGCTATTCTGCCTCGTCCCTCGCAATCAGGGGGAATCTATATATCAAGTGGGCGGAGCCGAAATATGGTGCGCCGCCCAGACCGGATACCTGTCCGGTACTCCAAAGAAGGCATCCGAAGACTGGCCCTCGGAGTGGTTTTATGTTGATGACGTTCCCCTTCCGGATCCAATCCGGACGGGCCTGCCTGATTTTAATAACGCTTCGTGAAGAAACGCCGAAGTTGGCGCCCTTGGAGCCCTCAGGAGGAAGATACCAGAGAAGTCCACTTCCTGATGAGCAGGATAATGACACTGGCCAAATTAGGACTGACAATAGTCGAGGTCATATCAATATGCATAACGCGAGGGGTGCAGCCACTTCAATATCGGGGGAAGCCTATGTGGCACTTCAACGGGAAAGACGATGCCACCCGCTGTGGTCGTAAAGGTCCGGATTCCGCCACTGCTCTGGCGAGAATACTATCCAATTTATATAAAGGAGAAGAAGAGGAGTTCCTCCACATCAAACCGCGGGATGGATTTTCCATGTACAACCCCCCAAGCTGGGTGAGCCGTTACTCTTTACTCAACTTTATCCATTCTTGCGCCCTTCATCACAATCATTTACCTTGACATTTCTAAGCAGGAACTAAGGCAGGCCGTGAAAGAGTTCAACAGCCCTCCTCCGCAGCCAGAGGACCCTGGCCGGGCCCTCAACCCCGGACTTAAAGAAGATCCGGATATATCTATGGAGCTTGTCGATGGGACGTTTTATCAGGCAAGCCGCGACGGCACCTTGGTGGCTATTATCGCCGATTATCCCGGACTGCTCCCTGCATCGCGTGTAAGCAAAGCTGCAGCTCTCTGAAGAAGATTCCTTCCTTACGCCATGCCTTATGCACAAATATCTTATTTTACAGAGACGACCATCGGAATGTGGCGCCGAGCCCCTGGGGGCTCGTCAGCAAAGGGTGTCCGGGCCAGGCAGGCTCAAGAGGAAGGCGGTTAGGGTCGAAACGCCATCGCAGAGGTATAGTTAAAATCTGCTTTCCGACTATGATGTTTGAAATGTAACAATGTCCATCGCGTCCTGGCAGAAAGAGTAGTCGCCGGACTACATCCGGAGATCCTGCCGGTCACGCCTCCACCAGTCGGATTCCAGAACCGACTTCGAGGGAGGAGGCCAATGCAGGGCCGATGCTGGATTGTCCTCTGACAGAGGATGCGGATAGGCTCTCCGCCAAAAATTCCGAAGTAGAGAGTGCCATGAGTCACCGGCGCCGACGGGCCGTACTTCGCAATCGTATCTTTTCCGAAGAGGCATTCAATGCTTTCAATTCGGGAGACGCATACATCTGAGCTGCCCAAGACGGGCTCGCCCGAACGACGGACCAGTATGCGAAAGATATACGGGTAAGAAAATTTGATAAGCATGTATAGCAGTAGCCCCTGAGACTTGAAACAATTGGAACAACTGATTTAAGGATCATTGTATGCACATGTTTTTGTAGAGAAGAATACCCATTTGTCTCAAGAGCTGGAGGAGTGCAAGACCCAGCTGAGGGCCGCAGTTGCCAAACTAGAGGATTCCCAGAAGGCCTCATCTGGTAACATTTCTCTCAATAGAGAAATTTTAAGGAAATGTACCAGTTAGTATGTGGCTTGCTTTATAAGTCTAAAAGAAAATTCTGCAGACAATCCCGGGGAGAATCCAGAGATCGTAAGAGATAGTGAGTCACATCTCCAAAGAAAGCTAAAGGCTGGCGAGCGTGTGCTTACGCAGGTTAGGCAGGAGAAAAACAATCTCCAAGATGCCAACGTCCGGCTGGGCGTCGAATTAACAGATGTTCGAGCTCAGCTAGCGGACTCCGTGAAGGAGAACAGGAGGCTTCGTCGCGGCATTTATGGTAAGTGCCTAAACGAACTGCAGTACAGTTCAATGAGGAAGCATTTTAAAAGAGTTTATATCTGTAGGTATGCTGACGGGCCGTCCTGAAGAGGAGATGCCCGGGTCTGCAGGCGATTTACTGCAAGATCTCTCACAGCTGCAAGAACGAGTTCGGCAGGTGATGCAGGGTATTTCCCAGGCCTTCTGGCCATCCACTTCCCTGCCAGGAGGCATGGGGGAGCTCATGGATATGGTCCAAGGAGCACGTCAGCGCTTCCGGTTGTGGAAGGTATCAGCCTGCCGACAAGGTGCAAGGAAAGCCTGGGCCATGGTGAAGACGCGCTACACCAAGCTTGACCCGAACCATATGGCCGAAGTCGGACCGGCAGGGCCAGATGGGCAAGAGATTCCCGTGAGTCTGGTGTATGACCAGGTAGCATTAGTCGCAAAGTATTCCTAACAGGATTGCAAGCTAGATAGCCTGTTGGATGGTATAGAGGAAGAATATAGTCAGTCCAAGTGACTATGTAATTCAATGGACATATGTAGTCCCTAGCCGGATTAAAAATCTTTTGTCATGGCGGACCTTTTCGCTTCAGCCCCCGGATCCGACAGTCCAGGGTGTATGCAATACCCGCTCAGTTATGCAAAACCGGGGTATGCGTGGAAACCAGCCGTAGGGGTCATAAGTGCTTGAACAGACAAGTACCCAACTAGTTATGTTATATTACATGGGTAGTAAGAAACATCTTCCAGGGAGAATAGTTCCGTTAGGGGTTCCTTTTCCTGGGTACGCATGCATCGATGTGCATGTCCGAACTGCGAACAGAAACACAGGATACAAAACATCTGGGGATTCACGTTGTAATAAACGAGAGAAACATCTTTTGTTCACCGACCGAATATTCCCTTAAGAGTGCTAGCTTTCGGCTTCACCCAGTCTGAGGTACACATCCGGCTGAACCAGCAGTAACAATCGCAGAGGTGCTCCCCTTATGCCCTAGCCGAATTAACGGGAATGTAGGGCATAAACACAAGAGCCAGGCAACCCAGCATGGCCACATCTTAAGTCATATCGATGCATATAATGGTGAAGAAAAGGGCACGTATGGAAAAAGGACGCATATGTGGTAGGCAGGAAGCCATAAAAGTAATTATATTTAGCTTCCGTATAGGAAGCCCCCAGGTATTGTGAGCACACATAGTGCAGCCAGAGTGATCCGAGCATCCGCACTGTATTTAATACTTTGTGTGAAGAAGGTAAAAAGGGCGAGAAAGGAAAAAAAGGGAGAACATAATTAAAAGAGCGGGGGTAAGGAGACGGACACTGAGTTCGGCACTAGGCGTAGAATCTCCGGAGTCTGGCCGCGTTCCATGGGTTCGGCTCGAGTCTGTTATAGGATGCATTGCGCATGCGGTACGCTCCTCCGGTGAGAACTTTATCAATGATGAAGGGACCCTCCCACTTAGGTTTGAGCTTGTCCTTCTTCTTCTCCGGTAGGCGTAGAACGAGTTCGCCAACGTTATAAGTTTTGGCCCGCACTTCTCTGCTTTGATACCTTTGATCCTGCTGCTGATAGAATGCGGAACGGGCTTTTGCGACGTCGCGCTCCTCCTCCAGGGCATCTAAGTTGTCCTGCCGATCTAGCTCGACTTCTTTCTCTTCGTACATGCACACGCGAGGTGAGTCATGGATTATGTCGCAGGGTAGTACTGCTTCTGCGCCGTACACCATAAAAAATGGTGTATATCCGGTGGTACGATTCGGCGTGGTCTGCAACCCCCAGAGTATGGAGTCAAGCTCCTCGACCTAGTGCGTGTCCGATTCTGTCAAGGATCGCACTAGTCTGGGTTTGATGCCGCTCATGATGAGACCATTTGCACGTTCGACCTGTCCGTCTGTTTGGGGGTGATAGATGGAGGCGTAATCGAGTTTAATACCCATGTTGCCGCACCAAGTTTTCACTTCATTGGCTGTAAAGTTTGAGCCATTGTCGGTGATGATGCTATGGGGGACGCTGTAACGATGTACAACCCCTGATATGAAGTCTCACTGGTCCGGATTCGGCCGTTTTAACTGGTTTGGCTTCTATCCATTTGGTGAACTTGTCCACCATGACCAATAAGTATTTTTTCTTGTGGCTTCCCCCTTTAAGAGGTCCGACCATGTCCAGCCCCCAGACCGTGAAGGGCCAATTTATGGGGATTGTTTGGAGAGTGGTAGGGGGCATATGGCTCTGATTGGCAAAGAGCTGGCAACCGACGCAGTGTTGGACAAGGTTCGGTGCATCTGCCCGGGCTGTCGGCCAATAAAAACCTGTATGGAAGGCTTTGCTGACAAGTGCCCGAGCCGCAACGTGGTGCCCACCGAGTCCGGCATGGATTTTAGCCAAGAGCTGCCGCCCTTCCTCTTCGGAGATGCATCTTTGGAGCACTCCCATGGCACTTTTCTTATAGAGTTCTCCCTCATGGACTTTGTAGGCTTTGGAACGCCGCACAATACAACATGCTTCATTTTGGTCCTTGGGGAGCTCCTGCCTATTTAGGTAGGCCAAGAAAGGCTCGGTCCACAGGGCGATTACAGCCATGATTTCATGGGCCGATGGTGTTATTTCGGTGGCGGAGCCCCCAATTACGTCAGATGGTTCAGAATCCGGGGTTGTATTCGGAGGCGGACTAGTGTTGCCGGACTCCCCTTCCCATACCACGGATGTCTTGAACAGCCTTTCCAAGAATATATTAGGTGGGCCAGGGTCGCGTTTGGCACTGATGCGGGCGAGGATATCCGCCACTTGATTGTTTTCTCGAGCCACATGGTGGAATTCGAGCCCCTCAAACTGAGATGACATTTTGAGGATGGCATTACGGTAGGCCACCATTTTCGGATCCTTAGCATCAAAATCTTCGTTTATTTGTGATATTGCGAGGTTTGAGTTCCCGCGCACTTCTAGGCATTGAATGCCCATAGAGACTGCCATCCGAAGACCATGCAACAGAGCCTCGTATTCGGCTGCGTTGTTGGAGTCTGTGTATAATATTTGGAGGACGTATTGGACCGTGTCTCCGGTGGGGGATGTTAGGACTACCCCGCTCCCAATCCGGCCAGCATTTTAGAGTATTCGAAGTGCATGATCCAATTGGAGTATGCGCCGTACTGTTTAGGGAGTTCGGCTTCTGCCCATTCGTCGACAAAGTCAGCCAATACTTGCGACTTAATGGCCCGTTGTGGTTTGTATGTTAGGTCTAACGGAAGGAGATCGATAGCCCACTTAGCAATTCGTCCCGTGGCATCACGGTTGTTTATTATGTCGTTGAGTGGTACTTCGGAGGCCACCATAATCGAAACTCTTGAAAGTAGTGTCGTAGCTTCCGGGACGCCATGAAGACTGCGTATGCTATCTATTGATAGTGTGTGTATCGGGATTTGCATGGAGTGAGGACAATGGACACGTAATATACCGGCTTTTGGAGCGGGAACTTGTATCCATCCGCTTCTCATTCGACGACGAGCACAGCACTTACAACTTGATGTGTTGCAGCTATGTACAATAGCATAGGTTCGCCAATATTTGGTGCGGTCAGGACTGGGTTGCTGGCCAATAGGGTCTTTATTTCAACCTGTCCGGCCGCGGCTGCATCCGTCCACACGAAGTGTTCGGTGCGTCGAAGAAGGCGGTAAAGAGGTAGTGCCTTTTCTCCTAATCGGGAGATAAAGCGGCTTAAGGCAGCCACACATCTAGTTAGTTTCTGGATATGTTTGAGGTCTGTTGGGATGGCCAACTGTAGGATTGAAAGTATGTCTAGAGGGGAGGGGGTGATTAGACTACTTGACCAAATAAAAACTTATCCTTTTCCCAATTTTAGTCTTTGGCAGATTTTAGCTAACTTAGCACAATTCAAGCAATCTCAACACAATTCAAGCAAGCACGCAAAGAGTATATGATCAGCGGAAAGTAAAGCATGCAACTTGCAAGAATGTAAAGGAAAGTGTTTGGAGAATTCAAACACAATTGGAGACACGGATGTTTTTGTCGTGGTTCCTATAGGTGGTGCTATCGTACATCCACGTTGATGGAGACTTCAACCCACGAAGGGGTAGCAGTTCTTGTGAGTCCACGGAGGGCTCCACCCATGAAGGGTCCACGAAGAAGCAACCTTGTCTATCCCACCATGGCCGTCGCCCACGAAGGACTTGCCTCACTAGCGGTCGATCTTCACGAAGTAGGCGATCTCCTTGCCCTTACAAACTCCTTGGTTCAACTCCACAATCTTGTCGGAGGCTCCCAAGTGACACCTATCCAATCTAGGAGACACCCTTCTCCAAGAAGTAACAAACGGTGTGTTGATGATGAACTCCTTGCTCTTGTGCTTCAAATGATAGTCTCCCCAACACTCAACTCTCTCTCACAGGATTTGGATTTGGTGGAAAGAAGATTTGAGTGGAAAGCAACTTGGGGAAGGCTAGAGATCAAGATTCATATGGTAGGAATGGAATATCTTGGCCTCAACACATGAGTTGGTGGTTCTCTCTTAGAAAATGTATGCTGGAAGTGTAGGTTCGTTCTGATGGCTCTCTCCATGAATGAAGAGGAGGTGGAGGGGTATATATAGCCTCCACACAAAATCTAACCGTTACACACAACTTGCCAAACTCGGTGGGACCGAATTGAGAAACTCGGTCGGATCGATTCAGCAAATCTAGTGACCGTTAGGATTTTCGGTGGGACCGACATGCAACTCGGTAGGACCGATATGGTTAGGGTTAGGGCATAACATAATCTCGGTGAGACCGATTACTCAAACTCGGTGGGACCGATTTTGGTAATAAGCTAACCAGAGAGTTGGTCAGGTAAACTCGGGGGGACCAGTTCGCTCATTTCGGTGAGACCGAAATGTTACAAAAAGGAAACAGAGAGTTTACATTGAAATCTCGGTCGGACCAATCGCTCATCTCTGTGGTACCAAAACGTTACGAAGGGAAACAAAGAGATTACAATCCCATCTTGGTGAGACCGAGATCCCTATCGGTGAGACCGATTTGCCTAGGGTTTGTGGCAGTGGCTATGACATCTGAACTCGGTGGCGCCGGATAGAAAGAATCGATGGGGCCGAGTTTGACTTTTGGTTTAGGTCATATGTGGATGTGAGAAAGTAGTTGAGGGCTTTGGAGCATATCACTAAGCATTTTGAGCAAGTAATCCATTCAGCAATACCTCATCCCTCCTTCATAGTATTGGCTTTTCCTATAGACTCAATGTGATCTTGGATCACTGAAATATAAAATGTAGAGTCTTGAGCTTTGAGCTTGAGCCAATCCTTTTGTCCTTAGCATTTTGAGGGGTCCACTTTTCTCATCCATTGCCATGCCAATCATTGAGCTTTCCTGAAATGTTCAACTTGAAATAGCATTAGCTCAATGAGTTATATGTTGTTAGGAATTACCAAAACCACCTAGGGATAGTTGCACTTCAATCTCCCCCTTTTTGGTAATTGATGACAACATATAGATCAAAGCTTCGACAAATGATAATAAGAGTGAAAAACATTGTCGCTTTGAGAAGTATGTGAAGTGTAAGAGCTCCCCCTAAATTTGTGCATAGTTTAGGATTTGCTTTGGACTACAAATGCACAATGAGTTAGGATCATGAGTTACTCTTCCATGTCACATACATCTTGGTGGAGCCCTCAAAATGATAATAATAGAATACATGCACTCATCACCAACCAAAGTGAATGATCATATAGAAATAAAAGGATAATGTCATCCAACAAGCATTAAGGTAGCATATGATCAAACACATGATCATCCAAGTATCTCACAAAAACATAAAGTATCTCAAACAAGCAAATAAAGTTCAAACACCAAAACAACAAGAGAGAACAAAAGCAACACTCTCTCTCGAAGCCTATGATCTATACATTTTTCTCCCCCTTTGGCAACAAGTTACCAAAAAGTTCATAGAAAATGCATAGCACTAAATCGACTCTCAGGCTTGGTCTTCAGGTGGTGGTGTAGAGATGTCTCCTTGGGCGAAGACTTGATTGATGTGGATGGAGCTGGTGGAGTAGGTCTTTGGAGCTGGTTGCCTGAAGCTGTACACAGTGCGAGATGAAGTGGCTCTGGTGTCTGGAATAGGCACTGCAGCTGATCTCTGGCTCCTGGGCACTCTGGCAAAAGCATCGGAAGTAGTCTTGCCCTTCCACTCCTGCATGTCATCCTAAAGTTGCTCAACAACTGATTGTATCTCAGTGACCTTCACATCCAAGTCATAGAACTTCTGCTCCATGATCCTCTCCAGGCTCTCCTGGTTTTGAGTCAGGGTGGCCAATCCCTTCTCAATCCTCAGAGTGGAGGCAATCAAGTAGCCAAGCTGATCCTGCTTGTTCTTCAAGAAGTACTGAGATGCCTCATCAATGGTTGGCATCTTTGCAGCCTTTTCAGTCCTTGCCTTCTCCTTCTTTGCTTGTGCTTGCACAGAAGATGGTTCATCTTCATCCATGACCATTGTGTTGTCCTCAAAATCTGGATAGATGGGCATGTGTTCCTTGTCCAAGAGGTATGTGCCTGTGCCCATTTTGGAGTTGATTAGCTCCTGGATCTGTGGGGCATACCCACAACTTCTCTTCTGATCTGCAGCAGTCCTCTTGATAGTTTCCACTATGAGGCTCATGACCTTGAACTCTTGAGGCACATCAAATATGTGAAGTAGGTTGATGGCATGGCCTATGATCATCTTGTGATCTCCAGACTTAGGCAAAAGAGTGTGCCTGAGGATCCAGTTGATTGTTGGCAATCCTGACAGAAGGTAATGTACTGATCGAAACTTGTGTGTCTCAACAGCAGCATCTGGGATCTCTCTGTACATGTGTGCCATGGAGTTGTGATCCTTCTTCTTGGCATAGACATCCAAGTCATCCTCACTTTCCTTAGGTGCATTGATCAACTTTGCCCATTCTTCAACTGATGATTGGTACCTAGTACCTTCAGACATCCAGACAATCCTTCCATATGGGTAGAAGTGAGCTGTGGAGTAGACCTGCATAATAAGCTCATCATTCCACTTTGTGAGCTTCTGCCCAACAAAGTCATCCACTCCACAAGCATTGAAGCTGTCATACACCCTTGGATAATGCTCTTCATTTTTCCTGATGTACTCCCAGTCTACCCATCTCATATCACAGACAATTGGCTTCTCATCAAGCAGCACTGTCTCATAGAAGTCTTGCTGTTCCTTTGTGTGGAACCTGTAGTCCACAACAGTTCTCCTCCTGACTGCATAGGGATCAGACAATCTCCACTGCCTAAGTCCTGCATCCTTTCTCAGCTTCATATCCTCAGCTACAAGATGAACATCATTGTGATCTGGAATTTTGGGCTTCAACTTTCTCAAGACATGTTCCTCATCATCTTCTTCTTCAACATCAGCTTCAGGCACTGGGGCCTTGTTCTTCTCTCTAGCAGGAATGTTCCTTGTATTCCTCTTGGGTGCAGATTTGGGCTTTGGAGCAGCTGCCTTAGGAGCTTCTTTGGGCTTTGATGAAGCAGCCCCTGACCTGATGGCATCACCCTTAAGCTTTTGAGCTTTGGGTGCTGGTGCAGCAACCTCTTCCTCTTCTTCTTCTTCCATCATGGAAGGCTTTCCAACAACCCTGGCCATGGTCTTCTTGACCCTTTCCTTCCTCTTCTTCCCTTCTGCAACAACCTCTTTGGGTTCAGATTCCAAAGGTACTTGAGTAGAGGCTCTGGCTTTAGACATGGGAATTCTCTTGGCAGGTGCTTTGGTCTTCATACCAGGCTTAGTGGCAGCAGTTGTGCCATACTCCTTCTTGAGCACCTTCTTCTTGGAAGTGGCCTCATCCTCAACAGCCACATAGTCTTCATCCTCAGAATCTAAGGTTCTCTTCTTACTTGCTCTGGTGGCTGCCTTGGGCAAGTTGCTGGGTGTGCTCGTGCTACCCTCATCATAGCTGCTAGAGGGACAAGTGCCCTCACTAATTTGAACCTGCTCCGCAGACTTGTTCTGACTGTCACTTTGATCAGACATGTTACAAACACTGATAGCAGACCCTATGAATAGATATAGATGAGGTAGAGTAGATGAGCATCACAAAATACAGAGGTTTTTGCAAAAGAATGAGTCAAAAACTTAGTTTTAATTTTCCACAGAAAGCATTTCGAATCTACCAATTTGTAAACTCGGTGATACCGAAGCAACTTTTGGAACCTAAACTAGTGAACTCGTTCAGACCGAGTCACAGTTCGGTGGCACCGAGACTGCTAGGGTTTCACAAAGTCCTGAACTCGGTCACACCGATTTGCAATTCTCGGTCAGACCAAGAATTACATGTGCAATGGCATTAGCCGAATCGGTGGAACTGAGTTCTACAACTCGGTTGGTCCGAGATGGTTTCGGCGGAAACCTAACCCTAAATTTTCAATTCACATCTAATCTATGGAGTGTTTTCAGTGGATAAGATGATCTCAATCGTGGCAAGATTAATGGCAAAGCAATGTGCTAGAGATTCGGAGTTAGGAATAGCACAAAGATCAAGTCCATACCCTAGTTCGCGATGGACTTGCTACGGCGGCAATGGAGGAGACGATTCCCGTTGATGGCGGCGGAGACCAGCGGCGAGAGGCAGCTGGCGACGAGGAAGACGATCCGAAGACCCAGGGAGGCAAAGCAGGCTGAGCGCGGGCGAAGAGTTCGGAGAAATTTCCAAAATTTGACCCGTGGATATATATAGCCTGACCCTGTCGGTGTGACCGAGTGGAACAACTCAGTGGCACCGAGATGCATAACTGCAAGCAGTTACAGCAACTCGGTGTGATTGAAAAGTTCAAATCGGTTGCACCGAGATTGAAACCTAGATCGACTTAGTGATCCCGGTATGACCGAAATGGAAGAATCGGTCAGACCGAAATGCACAAAGAAGTTTTGGGAGTTTAAGTCTATGAAGAATCGGGGACTCCGAGTGCTCCTCACACAGAGTGGTTTGAATCCGACTTGATCAAATTTTGTGATATAGCATGAATAGAGTTTGAGACAAGAAAAGCATAGATAGCTAGAGAAGGTTCTTAGGCATTCTTGTCCATCCACTTGGCAAAAGGAAAAAAGGAACCAACCAATCAAAATAACAAGTGGATGTCCTCGAATGAGTAAAATATGCAACCAACATGCTCACACAACAAAATGGCAAAAGAAATATGTGGCAAAGCATGCACAACCAATTCTAGCATCTATCAAGCAATTTGTGATGACTAGGTCATCTATATATGAGTATATTGACTTAGGAGTCAAATGAGAACATTTGAACATAGGTCATACTCATCGTTTAAGCACAAGTGGGGTTACCACTTTTACATAAAGCATTGTTGTGTTCACATCATTAGAGTTGCTTTGACTCAATTCTTAGAGTAAAGCTCCCCCTAGATGTGAGATCCCCCCTTAAGAGGGATGAACTAACCTTGGGTTTTGTCGATGATGACTTCATGTAGGTGTTGAAGATGTGGATGCTCAATGTTGATGTAGATCATTTGAAGCAATCCTTTGGAGTGAGTTGCACTTTCAATACCTACATGGGTTAGTCCCACAAGGAACAAACAAGGATATCCATAGACATAGAGTGATGCACACACAAGATGATGTCTATGAAAGCATTAGGTTACCTTGTCCCTTATCTTACCAACAAGAGGGTTTGTGACTCCTTGAACTAGTGCAAGATGTGGAAGTTGATTGCACTTGTTCTTGCCAAAATGATATGAGTGAAATATGTTGGCGGAGTCACCCTCAAGAACTCTCTAGTTCTTCTTCTTCAGGATACACATCATCTTGATGGGAATCCTTGGAGTTGTAGTCATACTTGTTGAAGTAGAACTTGATGTAGTCTTGGGAACCCACTTGACCAAGGCCTTGGGAGCTTCTTCAAATGCATCAATCTCCTCTTGAAGCTTATCCTTGCATTTTTGCTTGTGGTCTTGTGGTGGAAGATCATCTTGAGCTTGTGTCCCTTTGAAGGAAGTAGGATCGTACTTCTCTTGTTGAGGAACAAACTTCATCTTGGGGTATTGATCTTCTTCCCACTCAACTCCATTGGCATTGAACTTTCGTTCAAAACCAACACCTTGGTTATTCCGGTGCCTTCCTTGCTTGCATACAATTTCCTCGAATTGCTTACTCCCGGCAAGGCTCTTGTAAACACCTTTCTCTATAATTCCCTTCAATAAGCTATTTTATTGCTCAAGTGTAACTTGGCTAAGAGAATCATTAGTGGAATCAAGAGAACTACTACAAGCAACAACACTGGATTTAGCATGATCATTGTTACTACTAGAGGAAGAATCCTTCTTGTTCTTGTTACTAGACTTGACTTGAGGCATGTAAGTAGATAAGAGTAAACACTTGGCAATGTAAGAAGAACTTTTCTTATGAAGATCACCATTGATTGCCTTTAAGAATTCATGCTCTTGCTCAAGGTTGAGCTTTTCAAAGCGTAACTTCTCATGAGTCCTTAAAAGTTCTTGATGATCTTCTAAGATAGTTTCATGAGCTAACTTAAGAGTGTTTAGTTCTTTAGTTAGAAACTCAATCTTCTCCTTATCATTGTCATTCGTTTTATCTTGATTAGCATGATTAATTGATGTTTCATCATAGTATTCATCACTAGCGTTGTCAACAAGTAAATCATCATCACCTAACAAGTCATCTTCATCACTATTGAAATCAACATACTCGGGATGTGATACCTTTGGGCCTTTAGCCATGAAGCATCTTCCAAGTCCTTCATTTGGTGAATCAAATATGTCGTAGGAGTTGGTTGACACAAGTGCTAGACCGGCAACACCTTCATCTTGAGTATATTCGGAGTCGGAGTGATAGCTTCTCTCGGAGTGATTATCGGAGTCGGAGCCGGATACCCATTCACCAACATGATCTTGATGTCTTCGTTTTGTGTAGCTCCTTGATGACTTGTCCTTCCTTTCTGAATCCTTGCTTCTTTGGGATGTTCTTCGTTCATAACGATCATCTCTACTCCTTCTCTCTCTTGGTGGTGATTCTTCCCTTCTACTTCTCCTCCTAGGTGATTCTTCTCTTCTTTTGTAGGGTGCCGTACACTCATTGGAATAGTGTCCGGGTCTTCCACAATTGTAGCAATTACGCTCTCGACTAGAAGATCTTTTGTCATTGTAGGACCTTGACTTGAAGCTTCTCTCTTTGCTTATACTCTTGTAAGACTTGTTGAAGTTCTTCACCATTAGGCTCAATTCTTCATTGAAGGTTTGTTTTTCACTTGATGATGTGGGGGCTTCACATGAGGCTTTGTAAGCACCACTTGACTTGTTGTGAAGTTCCTCCTTATCCTTGAGTGACATCTCATGAGCAACAATTCTTCCAATGACTTCCGTTGGATTGTGATCTTTGTAATTTGGCATCATTTGGATCAATGTGCACACGGTCTCATATTTTCCGTCCAAAGCTCTTAGGATCTTCTTGATGATGAATTTGTCGGTCATCTCTTCACTTCCTAAGCCGGCTATCTCATTTGTGATAAGAGCAAGCCTAGAGTACATTTCAGCGACACCTTCACCATCCTTCATTTTGAACTTGTCAAGCTGACTTTGAAGCACATCCAACTTGGATTCCTTGACGGAGTCGGTACCTTCGTGCATATCAATATAAGTATCCCAAATTTCCTTTGCATTCTCAAGATGGCTGATTTTGTTGAATTCTTCGGGGCACAATCCGTTGAAGAGGATATCACAAGCTTGAGCGTTGTATTGAAGCATCTTCAAATCTTCCGCGCTAGCTTCACGGTTCGGTTCTCTCCCATCAAAGAATTCATCTTTCAAGCCAATACACACAATAGCCCAAACGGCGGGTTTATGTCCAAGAATATGCATTTTCATCTTATGCTTCCAACTAGCAAAATTAGTACCATCAAAGTAAGGACCTCTACAGTGATAGTTTCCCTCGCTAGACGCCATACTGTCCTAGGTTGTGAAACCAAGGCTATGACTACCAAAAGCTATGGAAATCAAAGCAAATGGAGACCAAAGCTCTGATACCACTTGTAGGATCGAAAGTATGTCTAGAGGGGGGGGGTGATTAGACTACTTGACCAAATAAAAACTTATCCTTTTCCCAATTTTAGTCTTTGACAGATTTAGCTAACTTAGCACAATTCAAGCAATCTCAACACAATTCAAGCAAGCATGCAAAGAGTATATGAGCAGCGGAAAGTAAAGCATGCAACTTGCAAGAATGTAAAAGGGAAGGGTTTGGAGAATTCAAACGCAATTGGAGACACGGATGTTTTTGTTGTGGTTCCGATAGGTGGTGCTATCGTACATCCACGTTGATGGAGACTTCTACCCACGAAGGGTAACGGTTGCACGAGTCCACGGAGGGCTCCACCCACGAAGGGTCCACGAAGAAGCAACCTTGTCTATCCCACCATGGCCGTCGCCCACGAAGGACTTGCCTCACTAGCGATAGATCTTCATGAAGAAGGCGATCTCCTTGCCCTTACAAACTCCTTGGTTCGACTCCACAATCTTGTCGGAGGCTCCCAAGTGACACCTAGCCAATCTAGGTGACACCACTCTCCAAGAAGTAACAAATGGTGTGTTGATGATGAACTCCTTGCTCTTGTGCTTCAAATGATAGTCTCCCCAACACTCAACTCTCTCTCACAGGATTTGGATTTGGTGGAAAGAAGATTTGAGTGGAAAGCAACTTGGGAAGGCTAGAGATCAAGATTCATATGGTAGGAATGGAATATCTTGGCCTCAACACATGAGTAGGTGGTTCTCTCTCCGAAAATGTATGCTGGAAGTGTAGGTTCGTTCTGATGGCTCTCTCCATGAATGAAGAGGAGGTGGAGGGATATATATATAGCCTCCACACAAAATATAACCGTTACAGACAACTTGCCAAACTTGGTGGGACCGAATTGAGAAACTCGGTCGGACCAATTCAGCAAATCTAGTGACCGTTAGGATTTTCGGTGGGACCGACATGCAACTCGGTAGGACCGATATGGTTAGGGTTAGGGCATAACGTAATCTCGGTGAGGCCGATTACTCAAACTCGGTGGGACCGATTTTGGTAATAAGCTAACCAAAGAGTTGGTCAGGTAAACTCGGTGGGACCGGTTCGCTCATTTCGGTGAGACCGAAATGTTACGAAAAGGAAACATAGAGTTTACATTGCAATCTCGGTGGGACCAATCGCTCATCTCTGTGGTACCGAAACATTACGAAGGGAAACAGAGAGATTACAATCCCATCTCGGTGAGACCGAGATCCCTATCGATGAGACCGATTTGCCTAGGGTTTGTGGCAGTGGCTATGACATCTGAACTCGGTGGCGCCGGTTAGAAAGAATCGGTGGGGCCGAGTTTGACTTTTGGTTTAGGTCATATGTGGATGTGAGAAAGTAGTTGAGGGCTTTGGAGCATATCACTAAGCATTTTGTGCATGTAAGCCATTAAGCAACACCTCATCCCTCCTTCAAAGTATTGGCTTTTCCTATAGACTCAATGTGATCTTGGATCACTAAAATATAAAATGTAGAGTCTTGAGCTTTGAGCTTGAGCCAATCCTTTTGTCCTTAGCATTTTGAGAGGTCCACTTTTCTCATCCATTGCCATGCCAATCATTGAGCTTTCCTGAAATATTCAACTTGAAATAGCATTAGCTCAATGAGCTATATGTTGTTAGGAATTACCAAAACCACCTAGGGATAGTTGCACTTTCACCAACTGTGACAGAGATCGGATTTTTGCTGTATTTGCTTCGATTCTTCTATTGGAAATGATGAAGCCGAGCAACTTCCTAGAGGGTACGCCGAAAACACAATTTTCCAGGTTGAGCTTGATGTCGTATGGTCGGAGGTTGTCGAACGTGAGTCTCAAGTCATCTATTAAAGTTTCGACGTGTCTTGTTTTTATGACCACGTCGTCCACATATGTCTCCACTGTTTTGCCGATTTGCTTCTCCAGGCATTTTTTAATCATACGTTGATAGGTTGCGCCGGCATTTTTGAGCCCAAAAGGCATAGTGCTGAAACAGAAGGGGCCATATGGCTTTATGAAGGCCGTTGTGGCTTGGTCGGATTCCACCATCTTTATTTGATGGTATCCGGAGTATGCGTTGAGGAAACATAATGAGTCGTGTCCTGCGGTGGCGTCGATGATTTGGTCAATGCGAGGGAGGGGGAAGGGATCCTTGGGGCAGGCTTTGTTGAGGTCTTTGAAATCGACACATAGGCGCCAGGATTTATACTTCTTTGGTACCATTACCAGATTTGCCAGCCAATCCAGATGTTTTATGTCTCTGATGAATCCGGCGTCAAGTAGCTTGGCTAGATCTTCTCCCATGGCTTGCCGTTTAGGTTCTGAGAAGCGCCTAAGAGTCTGTTTGACTGGTTTGTATCCTTTCAGTATATTGAGGCTGTGTTCGGCTAGCCTGCGTGGGATGCCCGGCATGTCTGAAGGATGCCAGGCGAAAATGTCCCAATTCTAGCGTAGGAATTCTCGCAGTGCGGCGTCCATTGTGGGGCTCAACTGTGTCCCGATGGAAGCTGTCTTTGTGGGGTCCGTTGGATGGATCTGGAATTTGACTATCTCGTCCGCGGGCTTGAATGAGGTGGACTTGGGTCGTTTGTCGAGTATCACGTCGTCCCTGTCCACTTTGGCGCGCAGTGTTGTTAGTTCTTCGGCCGCTAGGGCTTCGGATAATGCTTCCAGGGCTAATGCTGCAGTTTTATTTTCGGCGCGGAGTGAGACGTCTGGATCACTAGCTAGAGTGATGATTCCATTGGGTCCGGGCATTTTAAGCTTCATGTACCCATAATGGGGTATAGCTTGAAAGCTCGTGAATGCGTCCCGCCCTAAAAGGGCGTGGTATCCGCTGCCGAAAGGAGCCACTTGGAATGTGATTTCTTCGGACCTATAATTCTCCGAGGTGCCGAATACCACATCGAGTGTGATTTTTCCCGCACACCATGCCTCCCGGCTAGGGATGATTCCCCTGAAGGTCGTGCCGCTTAGCTCAATGTGGCTTTTATCAATTTCCATCTCGTTGAGCGTTTATCCATAGATCAAGTTTAATCCGCTTCCGCCGTCCATGAGTACTTTAGTGAGCCGAAAGCCATCCATGATTGGGCTAAGGACCAAAGTGGTTGGTGCCCGGACTGTCTGGAATTGAGGTTCATCACCGGCACTGAAGGTTATAGCAGTGTCGCTCCATGGATTTACTTTTGCCACGTGGCATATTTTAGCAAAATTTTGATGAGCTCGCTTGCGCCTATTATTTGAGGCGAAAGTCTCGAAGTTTGTCAGTACCGCAAAGTTTTCTTCGGCGGGATGTTGCTCTGCTTTTTGGTTTACAAGAAGATCCTCGCCGCTTTTTGCTACCTGCCGGAGTATCCAACATGCTCTAAGGCTATGCGTTGGCGTATCCGGCGTGCTGTGAATTTTGCATGGCCCATTGAGCCATTCTTCCAATACGGTTCCATGCCCTGGGGTGGGCTTTGGTTTTTTGGGAATTGGATCAGGTAACTTACGAGAGTTTGCCCTTTTAGTTCGGACGAAGGGTTTATTGAGAGCCGGATTATCCCAGAAGTCTGTTTAGGTTTTCCAGGCGCTTTCCATTGCACAATACTTATGTACTATGGCTGCTAAGTCAGCAAAGTGTACTATGTCACGGCGACTTATAGCATTGAGGATCCCTTTGTTCGTGCAATTTTTGCAGAAAAGTGAGATTGCGTCCTCCTCACGACAGTCCTTGACCTTGTTTATCACAAGGAGGAATCTAGCCCAGTAGCGATGTACTGTATCTTTGGGCTCTTGTCTGATATGGGAAAGATGGCATAACTCAGTGTGGGTGGGCGTATTTAAGTCCGAATTCTGACCCGATTTGACATCCAGGGGCAGAGGAGCTTCCGGGTTTGGAAGCTTGGACTCCGGGATGTTGCCCAATTTTTCTGGCCCATCATCCGATTCTAAGTCCGGGGTCTGGGTCATGTCCTCCCGCGAACGGGTATCCGACTCAGAGAGCTTGGTAGTCCGGACATAGTTCGTCCTCAAAGTCGAGGGATAATCCATGTGTGGCTCTTCCACTACCGCTATCTCATGGGTGACTGGTGGGGATTTGATATCCTTTTGGTCGGGTTTAAACCCAATCCGATCATAGCCTATAGCGACTCCCAGAGCGGCGATGCGATCCAAGAGCTAATTAAGTGAGGAGAGCTCCATTGGATCCATCTGTTCGGCGAGTTCCGAATTGACGTGGAGACTGTTTTTGGTGACCCGAGAGGTCATCGTCGGCGCGACAGCCGATCGGGCGGTCATGACGAAGCCGCCTAGTCGGAGAGTTTGGCCTACAGCCAGGGCCCCCCCCGGAGGTGATGTTGTCCTTGACAACGAGATGAGCCATCGAGCCTTGTAGCAACGACACAGAGGAACTCTCAATGAAAGCACCAATGTCGGTGTTAAAACCGACGGATCTCGGGTAGGGGGTCCCGAACTGTGCATCTAAGGCTAATGGTAACAGGAGGTAGGGGACACGATGTTTTACCCAGGTTTGGGCCCTCTCGATGGAGGTAAAACCCTACTTCCTTCTTGATTGATCTTGATGATATGAGTATTACAAGAGTAGATCTACCACGAGATCATAGAGGCTAAACCCTAAAAGCTAGCCTATGATGATTATGATTGTTCTTGTCCTACGGACTAAACCCTCCGGTTTATATAGACAACAGAGGGGGCTAGGGTTATACAGAGTCAGTTACAAAGAAGGAGATCTAATATCCGAATCGCCAAGCTTGTCTTCCATGCAAAGGAGAGTCCCATCCGGACATGGGACGAAATCTTGAGTCTTGTATCTTCACGGTCCAACAGTCCGGTCAAAGTATATAGTCCGGCTATCCGGATACCCCCTAATCCAGGACTCCCTCAGGCAGGCTTTACAGCACCTCCCCGGTAGAGGGCCTACCTCCAGGGAATGCCTTGCTCCGTTAGCCGTGGGGAGGGGCCTGGCTCCCGGCCCCTCTCCTGCAGCCCCCAATGCGCTCCTCCTGGTGGAAGGGAGGCTGCTGAGCTAGGGCAGCCGTCCGCCGTGGTGACCTGAACCTCCTGCGACCCATGGTTAGCATAAGCTTGCTCCTGAGGTATTAGCGATACCAGGTAGCTGGTGCTGCCTGCGCAGTTGGTGATGCTTCCTTGAGGCTCCTGAAAAGGCTCGGCTTCTAGCGTCTCTTCCTCCCTGCCTGACCTGAGGAACGTGCCAGGGTCATCTTCCAGCGTGTACTCCCGATCCACCATGCGGGGCACGTAAGCCTCCGAGGTCGCCGCCTCGAAGACCTCGCCATAGTGCCCCGCTCTCCATGCGGCCTGGCCTGATGCGCCATCTCAAGGATGGTGGGGAAGCGGCCCGCCCGGGCCGTAGGCGGCGATGCGCATGACCTCGTTTGTCGGAGGTGGTGCTGGTGCGGCCTGGCATCTGACGTTGATGGCTGAGCTGGTGTCGATGAAGCCTTGGGGAGCGCCTGTGGGCGCGCGGGTGCGGAGAGACCCGCCACATGATCCGACCGGGGCCTAGGGTGGAAGCTGGAAACAGAAAGGCGGTGCCCCCGAAGCCGCAGCATCCAGGAGCTCGTCAACACGCTCCAACAACACGTCTCGACCGCTCTCCTGCATCCTGCACCGTAGCAGCTCACGAGCCACAGTGAGAGCGGCCCTCATGTTTGCTTGTTGCCGTTGGGTGTGCGGCACCGTGGCATGGCGTGGCAGGCCTTCTGCTGTCGCTTTTGCCCATGGAGTAAGGGCGGCAGTGCTTGGCGCGTCGCCCGTGCCTGGCGTTCTATGGTGCTGCGGGCTGCACAGGGTCTTGAGGTTGAGGTCACCTGGGGTAGGTGGCGTGGCATGGGCTGGCCATGCCGCCCAGCGGTCGGCGTTGGTCGTCGGGTCGCCGGACATGGATGCGACGAAGCAGTGGAACGCAGATCGGCGGAAGGAAGACTCCAGCACACCCCTACCTGGCGCGCCAAATGTCGGATATCGGGTTCCGGCAAAACCCTTAAGGTTCGAACACTGGGGTGCGCACGAAGATCTTCTCCCTAGTGAAATCACGCCCTCAGCCTCGGCCACGGTTTCCAGGCTAGATCGGTGAACAACACAAGAGACACAGAGTTTATACTGGTTCGGGCCACCGTTGTGGTGTAATACCCTAATCCAGTGTGTGGTGTGGTGGATTGCCTCTTGGGCTTATGATGAATAGTACAGAGGAAGAACAGCCTCGTGAGGAGAGGTGTTCTTGTGGTGGTGTTTTTCTTGGAAGGATTCGATCCCCTCCTACTGTGGTGGCTATCTCTATTTATAGAGGCCCTGGTCCTCTTCCCAAATATTGAGCGAGAAGGGATCCAACAACGGCCATTTTGAAAGGGGACAACTAGCACAAGCTATCCTGACTAAAGGTGGTCTTTGACTGCCAAAGGAGCTGGTGATGATGCCGTCTTGGGCTCCATGGTGACCTCCATCCTGCCGCTCTGCTGGTCTTGGTCTCGTTGCACCGATATGGAATCCTTTGCCTGATGCCTCGGTACTCCGCGCCTGCGCTTGCTCCCTTTGCACCAAAGAGGAAATGAGGACACTGCGCAGGCTGGCGTCCGCCTGGTCTTGATCGTCATGGCTTGCATCGCGGGCACCTCGCGAGGTATCCCTTGCCTTGATCTCTCCGCCTCCTCGCGAGCCTGCCTGGTGAGGCCACCCCTGAGGTGGCCTTGCGTCGTCCGCCCCGTGAGGCTTGGCCCCTCACAAGGGTCTTGAGTGTTTGGTTGATGAAGACGGGCCGTACTGGGCCGTTGGTTGAGCCACGCAGCAGGCCGCAGGCAGGCAAGTCTAGGGACCCCCATTCCCAGAATGCCGACACTATCTCAGCGGGAAAAGCGAGAGACACGTGGATCAGACAGGGGCCCAATGGTCTGATGGAGATGTGATACTCGGCATCGGTCGGTGATGACCGGTGGTTCTCTGTAGCAGGGGTTTGAGTGGTGTGGGTTCGTGACCCAGGAGACTTGACCGGGACAGCAGATGCTCGATGCGGTAATAATGGCGAGGCATGCAGTGAGCACGGGACACATCGACAGGCCAATGCACTAGTGATCGGACATGTGGTCAGACAAATTGTGCAGGGGTGCGGATGCAGTGTTGATGAGTACCAGATTCAAGTTGGTGACTGGGTCTATCGGTACCGGAATGTCATGCCCAATATGCGATACTATCCTAAAGAGACTCAAAGGTCCCACCAAGGATAGAACCGCATATTGATACGCTTTTGCAAGGTGGATATCATTACATCAACATTACATAATAGATGGGGATACATACAAGAGGCATACAATGCCACACGAATACAACATCATCATACATAAGAGCACCATCCGACTACGGATGAAACACAAACAAAAACTCAAACGACATCCACCCTGCTAGCCCAGACTGCCAACCTGGAACCTATCCCCTGATCAAAGAAGAAGCAGAAGAAGAACTCCGAAACAAGCAAACATCGCTCTCGCGTCAAGATCATCACAAAATCCTGCACCTGCAACTGTTGTTGTAGTAATCTGTGAGCCACGAGGACTCAGCAATCCCATAACCATGGGTATCAAGACTAGCAAAGCTTAATGGGAAAGGAAGGGGTAAGGTGGTGAGGTTGCAACAGCGACTAAGCATGATATGGTGGCTAACATACGCAAATAAGAGCGAGAAGAGAAGCAACGGAACGGTCGTGAAGCTAGCAATGATCAAGAAGTGATCCTGAACTCCTACTTACGTCAAACATAACCCAAAACCGTGTTCACTTCCCGGTCTCCGCCAAAAAGAGACTGAGGGAGTCCTGGACTAGGGGGTGTCCGGACAGCCGGACTATCAATATCCGCCGGACTCCCAGACTACGAAGATACAAGATTGAAGACTCCGGCTCGTGTCCGGATGGTACTTTCCTTGGTGTGGAAGGCAAGCTTGGCAATACGGATATGTAGATCTCCTACCATTGTAACCGACTCTGTGTAACCCTAGCCTCCTTCGGTGTCTATATAAACCGGAGGGCTTTAGTCCGTAGGACAACATACATCTCAACAATCATACCATAGGCTAGCTTCTAGGGTTTAGCCTCCTTGTTCTCGTGGTAGATATACTCTTGTACTACCCATATCATCAATATTAATCAAGCAGGACGTAGGGTTTTACCTCCATCGAGAGGGCCCGAACACAGGTAAAACATTGTGTCCCTTGTCTCCTGTTACCATCCGCCTAGGCGCTGCAGTTCGGGACCCCCTACCGAAATCCGCCGTTTTGACAACGACATTGGTGCTTTCATTGAGAGTTCCACGTGTCGTCGCCGATAAGCGGATGCCTCCACCCATCTTCAAAGGCGGTGTTTTCGCCAGAGGGCCTTTGCCGCCGGCCAAACTATCCGGCTTGGTGGTTTTCTCATGACCGCTGTCCGGCCACCGCTTCGCAATGACTTCTCAAGTCGTCGGAAGCAATCTTCGCCAGCCCTAAAGCTGCCAAGCAGTTAGATCAATAGAGCTCTCGTCTGTTAACGAGCTCTTGGATGGCATCGCCGCCCTGGGAGTCGCTACGGACTACAACCAGATTGGGCTTAAAACCGATCTGAGAGAGATTAACTCTCCCCAGGCCACACACCACGTCGCGGTGGTAGAGAACAATCGGCAACTCTTTGCCGGTGTTGAAGACAATTCATGTCCGGATTCCCGAACCCTCCATGCCGGATTCCCGCGGAGGGACGGACTTCGATCGAGCATTGAACTTAAAGTCATGCATCGCCCCGGACTCGCTGGATTGCGTCCAGCAAACCAAACTTCCGAAATCGGAAACTCCTTGGCCTTTAAGCCTCAAGATGGGCAGGGATCCGGATTTTGTTCCACCCACCCGCCCAGACATATGCGATTTATCTCTAATACGGCAAGAGCCCACTGAAACAGTACACCACTACTGGGCCAGATTCCTCCTGGTTATGGACAGGATAAAGGACTGCCGAGAGGAAAACACGATATCAATCTTCCGCAATAACTGCACGTACAAGGGAATACTAAACGCCATTGATCGTCGCGAAATTACGCGCTTCACCGATCGGCATCCATTATCGAAAATCTTGGCGATGGAGAGTTTCGGAAAACCGAAAATCAATTTTGGGATAATCCGCCCCAAACCCGATCCACGAAAAAGGCGCCTTACACTCGGGCCCTAGATGCAAAAGCGAAAAACAAAAACCCAATAAGGAAGCGGAACGTCTTTGGAGGGATGGCTCAATGGACCTGTAAACTTCATAATACGAGAGGAGCCGTCCCAACACATAGCCCGAGCATGTTGGATATTACGGCGGTGGCCAAAAGTGGCGAAGAGCTCCTAGCTCGGGAAACCACTCCAACAATACCAAAGACGGTATCAACAGTCTTGAGACCTTCGCATCAAATAATATCGAAACGAACAATCCGCGAACTCGCGAAGTCTACCAAGTAGCAACAGCAAATCCATGGGCGACACGGCTATTACTTTCAATGCCGGCGACGAGCCCACATTCGAACAACGAGCCCGCCGCCTTTGGTACTTAGTCCCATAGTGGACGGCTTTCGACTGACAAAAGTCCTCATGGATGGCGGCAGCGGACTAAACCTCATTTATGAGGAAACTCTGCGGAAAATGGAAATTGATTGGAGCCGTATTGAGCGAAGCAGCACAACCTTTAGAGGAATAATCTCTAGCCGAGAAGCGCGCTGCACTAGAAAAATCACACTCGATGTGGTGTTCGGCTCTCCGGACAATTACAGATCCGAAGAAGTCACGTTCCAGGTGGCCCTGTTCAGCAGTGGGTATCACGCCATACTAGGACGAGAGGCATTCAAAAATTTTCAAGCAATACCTCATTACGGGTACATGAAGCTCAAAATGCCTGGGCCCGGCAGAATAATCACTCTCACTAGTGATCCGGACACAACACTCCGCGCCGCAAATAAGACAGCCGCACTAGCCCTCGAGGCACTATCCGAAGCCCTAGCGGCAGAGGAACTCACCGCTCTGCGCTCTACGGTGAACAGGGACGATGTGATACTCGACAAAAGATCCAAGTCCACCTCCTTCAAACCAGCAGATGAGATAATAAAATTCCAGGTCCATCCAACGGACCCAACAAAAACGGCCTCCATCGGGGCACAGTTGAACCCCGAAGTTGGCGCCGCCGCTGCGTGAATTCCCGGGAAAATTGGGATATCTTTACGGCATCCTTCGGACATGCCGGAATCCCTCGCAGTTGGCGAACACAGCCTAAACATCCTAAAAGGATTCAAGCCGATCAAGCAGGCTCTTGACGATTCTCAAGCCCAAAAGGCAGGCAATGGGAGAAGAGCTGGCCAAACTATTGGAAGCGGATTCATTAGAGATATCAAACATCCGGACTAGCTAGCAAATTTGGTGATGGTACCAAGAAGGATAAATCCTGGCGCCTCGTAGCCGATTTTAAAGACCTCAATAAAGCTTGCCCAAAGGATCCCTTCCTCTCCCCGCATCGATCAAATTATCGATGCCACAGCAGGCACGATTCGTTGTGCTTCCGGGCGCATACTCGGCTATCATCAAATCAAGATGGCGGAAGGAACCAAGCGCAGCGGCATTTATCACTCCATATGGACCATTCGCTTCAACACGATGCCCTTGGACTCAAAAACGCGGCGCAACATATCAGCACATGATTCAAACATGTCCGCCACCGGATCGGCAAAGCGATCGAGGCATCGTGAGCGACATAGTCATCAAAACAAAACACGTCGAAACTTTAGTAGACGATTTGAGGCTCACATTCGACAACCTCAGAGCATATGACATCAAGCTGAATCCGGAAAAATGCGTTTTCGGCGTGCCAGCCAGAAAGCTGCTGGGCTTCATCGTATCCGGTAGAGGAATTGAAGCAAATCCGGCCAAAATCCGAGCTCTGTCGCAGTTGGATATTCCAAAAGACCTCAAGCAAATACAAAAATTAACAGGATGCGTGGCAGCCTTAAGCCGCTTTATCTCCCGTTTAGGAGAAAAGGCGTTGCCCCTCTATCGCCTCCTCAGGCGCACCGAACACTTCAAGTGGACGGATGCCGCCACTGCCGGACTCGTAGAAATAAAGGCCATATTGGCAACAAATCCGGTCCTGGCTGCGCCCACTTTGGGCGAACCAATGTTGTTATACATCGCAGCAACGCATCAAATTGTAAGCGCGGTCCTCGTCGTCGAACGAGTGACATGAGGGCATAAATTCCCTCTTCAGAAACCAGTGTACTATGTATCCACTGTGTTAACCCCTGCAAATCCGTTACCGCACTATCGAGAAGATAGCATATCACGGTGTTCATGGCGTCTCAGCTCGGCACTACTTTCAAGAGTGCTCGATAATGATGGCCTCTGAAGTACCACTCAATGACATTATAAATAACCGCATGACATAGCAGGCAGGATAGCAAAATGGGCCATTGAGCTCTTACCATTCGACATTACTTACAAACCTCGGCGAGCTATAAAGTCACAAGTTTTGGCAGACTTCGTTGCGAATGGACGGCGAACTCCCTAAAGAGTCGACGCATACTCCAATTGGACTATGCATTTCGACGGCTCCAAAATGTTGGCGGATGGGGGGCTGGCGTCGTATGCGTCCCCACCGAGATCTGATCCGATATGTACTTCAAATAATGTACGGACTCCAACAATGCAGCCGAATCTGAGGCCTGTTACATGGTCTCCGGATGGCGGTCTCCATGGGCATTCAACGCCTAGAGGTGCTTGTGAGGACTCGAACCTTGCAATATCCCAAATAAATGGAGACTTGACGCCAAGGATCCAAAAATGGCAGCATATCATAGCGTTGTCCTAAAATGTCAGCTCGGTTCGAAGGACTTGAATTCCATCACATAGCCGAGATAATAACCAAGCGGCCAAGCGTCCCGCACGATCGGTGCGAAGCGTGATCTTGTCCTCAAATATCTTCTGGACCGGCTCTTCAAGCCATCCGTCTTTGTGGGAAGAGGAGTCGGTAGTGACAAACCGGAGAAAACCGCACCAACGGTGATTGGCAGATGACATAACACTCTCCGCACACATTATAATGGCGATAATCGCGGCGTGGGCCAGAACCTTTCCTAGCCTACTTACTTGGCAGGAACTTCCGAAGACCAAAATGAGGCCCGCTGCATAGTCGAGGCGATCGAAGGCCTACAAGGTTCATGAGGAGAAATTTATAAGAAAAGTACCACGGAGTCCTTCAAAGGTGTATCTCCGAAGAAGAAGGCGAAACCTCTGGCTGAAATTCATGCGGACTAGGCGGACACCACGCAGCAGCCGGGCCCTTGTAGGAAAGGCATCCGTACAAGATTTTATTGGCCGACGGCTCGGGCGAGCGCCGACGGGACTTGGTCGGCGATCGTTGGTTGTCGACTCTTTGCTAATCGAGCCATATGCCACCCGCTCTCAAAACCATACCCATTACACTGGCCGTTCGCGATGCAGGGGCTTGACATGGTTGGACCCTTAAAGGGAACCCACAAGAAAAAAATACCTATTGGTCATGGTGGATAAGTTCACCAAATGGATAGAGCCAAACCGGTCAAAAGCAGAGTCCGGACCAGTGATAGACTTTATATCGGGGTAGTACACCGTTCTGAGTCCCCACAGCATCATCACCGACAACGGCACGAACTTCACGGCCGATGAGGTTAAGTCATGGTGCAAAAATATGGGCATCAAGCTCGACTATGCATCAGTCTATCACGCTCAAACCAACGGTCAAGTGGAAAGAGCAAATGGTCTAATAATGAGCGGCATTAAACCCAGACTAGTGAGGTCACTCACTAAATCCGACGCACAATGGGTCAAGGAGCTCGACTCCGTACTCTGGGGGCTGCGGACAACGCCTAACCGTACTACCGGATTCACACCATTTTTACGGTATACGGCGCAGAGGCAGTCTTGCCCTGTGACATCATTCATGACTCACCTCGAGTGCGCATGTATGAGGAAAGAGAGGCCGAGCTTGATCGGCAGGATAGCTTGGACACATTGGAGGAAGAACGGGACGTCGCGAAGGCTCGTTCCGCATTCTATCAGCAGCAGGCCCGAAGATATCAAAGCAGAGAAGTACGGGCCAAGACTTACAATGTTGGTGAACTAGTTCTCGCTGCGGACAAGAAAAGGACAAGCTCAAGCCTAGATGGGAGGGCCCCTTCATTATCGATCAAGTACTGATCGGCGGAGCATACCGTCTGCGAAATGCGTCGGATAACCGACTCGAGCCGAACCCATGGAACGCAGCCCACCTCCGACGATTCTACGCCTAGCGCCGGACTAAGAGTTCGTCCCCTTCCCCAGTCCAAACTTTTATACTTCGGCTGTCTTTTGTTTCTCTTTTTTATCCTTTTCACTTAAAAGCCCTTCCGGGCCTATTTTTGCATTCTTTGCACACGCATGATGTGCCATCAGCACTCATTATTCCTGGGGGCTTCTTTTATAGAAGCTTAATTATATGGGTTTCATACCCAACACATGTGTCAAGCTTCCACATGTACCTTTTACTCGCCATTATATGCATCGATATGAAGTTTTGGCCAAGCTGGGTTGCCTGGCTCCTGTGCTTACCCCTACGTTCCCGATTTTTCGGCTAGGAGGTAAAGGGAGCACCTCTGCGATTGTTACTGCCGGGTCAGCCGGATGTGTACCTCAGACTGGGTGAAGCCGAAAGCTAGCGTTCTTAAGGGAATATTCGTCGGTGATTTAAAGATGACTTTTACCTATTTTATCTATCTGCCCCGGATGTTTTTGCTTTCTTTGCAGTCGGACATGCACTTTAGGGCATGCCTCCCAGCGAAAGGAACCCTTAGCGGAACTATTCTCCTGGAAGATGTTTCTTACTAACCATGTAATATAACATAACTAGTTGGGCACTTATGCGATAAAGCACTAATGACCCCTACGCTTTGGTCTCCATGCATACCCGGTTTTTCATAACCAAGGCGGTATTCGGACACTCCGGACTCTAGGGTCCCGAGGTTGAAGCGAAAAGGTCGAGAAAAAGACAAGCGATCTACAATCCGGCTAGAAGGCATTTCACATGTCACTTTAAAGGATAACATACATTGTCAAATTTATTGATTGTATTCCTCCTCAATCCCGTCTAACAGAGCTGTCTAGTTCTGATCCCGTTGGGAAAATTTAGCAGCCAACTCTACTTGGCTGTACACTAAACTCACAGGATCTCCTTCCCATCGGGCCCCACCGGGTCCAACTTGGCCATATGGTTGGGGTCCGCCTTCTTATACCGCATCTTCACCATGGCCCAAGCCTCCTGGCACCTTGACGGCTAGCGAAATCTTCCACAAGCAGGCGCTGCCACACTCCTGCGGCTTCTCCATAAGCTCCCGAGGTCCTCGGGTAGGGTGAGGGCTGGCCATAAAGCTGAGCAGCGCCGCTCATTGCTGCCGAACTTCGTTCGAGTAGTACCTTGATTCGGAAGTTGATCACCCATTGATATGGGCATCTCCTCTGCGGGGACGGCCCGTGAGTATACCTACAAGACATATCATGTCAAATCACTTCCTCGCCGAACTCTTCTTTTCAAAAGAGTTCACTCAAGCACTACTATATATGCCGCAGCAAGCCGCTGATTCTCCTTAACGAGGCGGACAGCTCGGCACATGCGCCTTTCAGCTCTTCTCCAAGCTTGGCGTTGGCATCTTGGAGCTTGTTCCTTTCTGCTGAACCCTATTCAAGCACACTCGCATGACCTTAATTTGGCGCGGCGATGCTGCCTATCCGGATCTTGTCCGGAGGTACCTGTAATGTCATTATTAGACTTCATGTACGCCGCACAACGCTTATATTTATTAATAACAATGTGTTACGGGAGGGACCTTTCCGTCTCCTCCTGCGGCGCAAATCTTGACTTCAAGTTGGGCCTTGCAATCTTGCGGCTCCCGAGACAGTTGGGCGTTCTTCTCGTTAAGTGCTGAAATTTCCAATGATCCTTAAATCAGTTAGCATAACTAATTTCAGTCTCGGGGCTCTTGGTATATACAACCATTAAAATTCCCTTACCGTATATCTTTCACATCTTTGCTCCGTGGCTCTGGTAAAACTATTACGAGCAGCACGGAGATCGCATCCCTGCGTTAAAGGCATCCAATGCCTCGGGGAAAAGGGCGCTTCTTGAAATCTTGTCGTGGCGCCTATGGTTCATAAGCGCTCTCCACCTCGAGACTTGGTGGCGGACGATGCTGCCGGTATCCTCCGTTGGAGAAGGATCCGGCTCGCGTCTTGCGCTTGCCTCCCCTCGGTCCGGCGCTGGAGCTGGCGGTGTTGGTCGGATCGGCAATTCCTTCGCTCGCGATCCGTGGCGCTTTTCTCCTACAAAGATCATGAGCACTCAGCGTTTCCTCGGAGCGTTGCTCACGAAAATTCGAATCTGAGCCATACCTTTGCGGCGATGTTTCCGTCGCATTGCGCTCCTCTTCCGCTTTCTTTGGTTGGACTGGCCTCGATGGGTCACCGCCCTTGAGCTCGACTTCTTGCCGTAAAGGCACTTCTCGCAAAATACCATCGTTCGCGAAGGTCGAAATGGGCGGGGAAGAACCTTTGGTGTCCGGACTTGATGTGATTCTTGGGAAGCGGACTTAGTCGGGGTAGTCTGCCGTGATGGCCACGAGCATTGTCTATCTTGAGCTGGTGATACACCCGTCGATCAGCTCCACCTCGATGTCGAGTCCTCTTGGAGGCGGGCCGAGGATCCTACGGATCTTGGGTTGCGGGCAGGACTCACCATGTCCTCCACGGTCCGGCGCAGATCTGCGTCAAGGACATAATGTGAGAAGCTCAAAACTTCGAAAGCATGGGTTGAGCCCTTCAAGGTGTTCACTTACCCATCCTCTGGGGTTGATCATGGAAAACCCATTCAAAGGGTTCGTCGAAGGAAATCCTCCTTCTCCCCTTATGCAGGCGGATAAGATCTTCGCCGGATCCTCGGTGAATCCGCCCTTTTGCGGCCGTCTTGGTAACATCATCTTCCCGTTGAAATCCCACATGGGGTGGCCTCTCATCTTCTGCGGTGGCTGTACCCTCGCTTGATGCATGTCGCCATGACTCGATCATGGTCAAGCGGAATGAGCCATTAATCTTATCCGGCCCATCAAGTAATGGGCGCTCTTATCTTCCTCAATCGGGGCTCATGGGCGCCCGGTGGCGCTTTCTTCAAGGGAGCAGCATTAAACTCCGGAGGCCGATCCAAAGCAGGTCCGGCGTGGGCGTCTCCTATATAAAACCACTCCGAGGGCCGTCTTGGACACCTTCTTAGGAGTGCGGATAGGTATCGGTCCGGTGATCGCCATATTTGGCGCCGCCCACTTGATATATGGACCCCTGGTGTGAGCGAGTGCGAGGCAAAACAGCCTCTTCCACAATGCAAAATGGGGCTCGATGCGAGGAATAGCTCGCAAAAACTCGCCCACGATATGCAGCATGAGGCGGGCGTGAGGTGGTGGAGCTGGAGTCCGTAGAACTTGAGCCCGCGGAGGAGCGGATGTATTAAATCCGAGCCCCTTATCGGATAGGGGATGAAGCACACTCGCTCCCCTTATTGGGGCTTGGGTGTCCTCCGCCTGCCTCCCACCTTGATAAGTAACCAGTCCGGCTCGATTTGGAACCATGAAGGCGGAGGAAGAAACCCTCCGTTTAGAGCTTCACCAGCTCATTGTGCGAAATAGAGCACCTCCTCTAATTCCCGGCGGTGGGCTGGGGCGCGTGAAGAAGAGCGCGTTGACGATCCATGGTGGAATGGATTTCGGTCGAGGCGCTTCGATGGAGTATCTGTGAGGAGGAAGGCAGTGCGGCTTGGATCTGGATCCTTGCCTCTTTTATAAATGAGCGACTTCGCACAATTAGGGGTAAATGCAAAAAACACCTGGCTTTTCACATTAGATGCGGCAGCGTGGAAGAGGGCCATTATTTGGCGTGAAATTAGAGAACACAGTGTTCAAGATGAAGCGGACACTATTCGGCAGAACATGGAATTTGAAGGAGAACCGCCTTGCAGCGCGAAAGATTATAAACACGCTGGACTTATCGTCATTGAAGCCTGGTTCGGAGACTCTTGAGGAGTCTGGACTAGGGGTGTCCGGACAGCGGACTATCAATATCCGCTGGACTCCCGGACTACGAAGATACAAGATTGAAGACTCGGCTCGTGTCCGGATGGTACTTTCCTTGGCGTGGAAGGCAAGCTTGGCAATACGGATATGTAGATCTCCTACCATTGTAACCGACTCTGTGTAACCCTAGCCTCCTCCGGTGTCTATATAAACCGGAGGGCTTTAGTCCGTAGGACAACATACATATCAACAATCATACCATAGGCTAGCTTCTAGGGTTTAGCCTCCTTGATCTCGTGGTAGATCTACTCTTGTACTACCCATATCATCAATATTAATCAAGAAGGACGTAGGGTTTTACCTCCATCGAGAGGGCCCGAACCTGGGTAAAACATTGTGTCCCTTGTCTCCTGTTACCATCCGCCTAGACGCACAGTTCGGGACCCCCTACCCGAGATCCGCCGGTTTTGACACCGACAGAGACCATCACGGCTACACACGCGGTTGATTCGTTTTAATTAAGTCAAGTGTCAAGTTCTCTACAATCGGACATCAACAAATTCCCATCTTCCACATAACCGCGGGCACGACTCTCGAAAGTTTATACCCTGCAGGGGTGTCCCAACTTAGCCCATCACAAGCTCTCACTGTCAATGAAGGATATTCCTTCTCCCGGGAAGACCGATCGGTCTCGGAATCGGTTTACAAGACATTTGAGAATGGTAAAACAAGACCAACAAAGCTGCCCGATGTCCGACAAAGCCCGATAGGAGCTGCACATATCTCGTTCTCGGGGCACACGGATGAGCAAGACATCGGGTTGGCATAGACCTGGTTGCCCGAGCGCGGACATCGCTTCGGTTTGGACCAGCACTTTCGAAGAACCTTTGGCCGGGGAGGGGGTAAATAAAGATGACCCTCGGACTCCGGAAACCCAAGGGAAAAGGCTTAGGTGAGGCAAATGGTAAAACCAAGGTTGGGCCTTCTTTGGAGGAGTTTATTCAAGCGAACTGTCAAGGGGTCCCATAAATCACCCAACCGCGTAAGGAATGCAAAATCAAGGAACATAACACGGTATATGCCGAAACTAGAGGCGGCAAGAGTGAAACAAAACACGGGCATAAGGCGAGCCTTCCACCCTTTACCAAGTATATAGATGCATTAATTAAATAAGAGATATTGTGATATCCCAACATAATCCTGTCCATCATGGAGCAATCTTCAACTTCACCGCAACTAACAAGCGCTATAAGAGGGGCTGAGCAAAGCGGTAACATAGCCAAGCAAAGGTTTGCTAGGAAGGGTGAAAAAGGTTAGAGGCGACATGGCAATTTGGGAGGCTTGAGCAACAAAGAGATAGGTAGCAGCGGCAAGCGATAGAGCGAAGCAACTAGCATAGCAATTATAGTAGTGAGATCGGTAGCGATCATCTTACTGAAATCACGCTAGGAAGAAGAAGCGAGTCCATGAAGAAGGCGAGCGAGGCGTGGTCGAGCGAATCCTCACAATCGCATAGCGTTACGGAACTAGAAGCAACACTGGAAAGAAACAAACAACATGGTAAACACACAAACATAATCATGGCATGATGCACAATCAAGTATGATGCATGTCCGGTTTGAAGAGCATGGCATGGCAAAGTGCAACAAACAACACTACGAATTAAGTGGAGCTTAATATGCAACGAGTTGCATATTGATGAAACACCACATCAATTATTTAGTTTAATATCGTTTAAGCTACCAAACAATATTAAATGTTGTTAAACATGGCAAGAGGTGAAGCATAAGAAAACTACCTCTCTAGGCAAGTTTAAGTGAGGCCGGAACAACGAACAACAATTCCGGAAAATCCCCATGTGCATATTTTAGATTCGGTACTGTTCTGCCCTAAACCATATTTTAAGGTTGTTAAGCAGTAAAATAAAGTGCACCATGTTAAACTAGGCATTTTCCACCCCATTTACATATAAAGTTTATTAAAATTGGAGCTACGGTTATTTAGTTATGAAATAAATCATTTTAACATTGCATTTGAGCAAATAAACACAAACAACATTTTAAACATTTTAAACATGGATGAAAGTGACATATTATTAATCTACACAAAATTCTAAGCATTTTACATGTTTAAATCTTTTTAATCCGATGCATGGTTCATGAGTTATTATATGCATGATGCCTAGGGGTTTTTCTATAAAACTGCAGTTTACTGGATAATTGGCAAAATTCACAGCGCATGAAAAAAAATACATGGGCCGAATCTGACTGGCCCAATAGGAGCATACAGGGGGCGGGGGCTGCTCACTAGGCCTCATGGGCCGGTTGGTGGAGAGGAAGGGCCGGTAGCTGGCAGGCTTTCTTGGTATCATGGCCAGCCTTCATGATCAGCGAGGACGAATCGAGCATCTCGGCCGGCGAAGAAACGAACAAAGCGGCTGACACGAAGAGCGAGAGTCTTCGTGGGCGCATCTTTGGGTCTTAGCGACGGAGGAATCTCGGCAAAGCGAAAACAGGCTTAGCCTTGAGGTCGGGAGGCCGCGAGGCTGCTCTGCAGATTCTTCCGGCACTCAACGGGATGACGCAGGCGAGGAACTTGGCGGAGCAGCGGCTCCCGAGGCAGGCGCGTGAGGTGTGGGACTTGTCGGCCCAGTGATGGGGTTGACCGCTAGCTCCGGCTCGAAGCAGACCGCAGGGGTTGACGCACGCATGAAGGAGAGGCAGGGCGAGGCGAGGATGAAGTAGGGCGAGGACGACGGCGACCGGACGCGGGAGTGGGTGAGGGAGGCACCTGGGTTCGGATCCAGAAAGGGGAGTCCCGGATCGGAGCTCGGAGCGGCGGCGCAGTGCAACCTGTTCGAGGCAACACAAAGACGGAGAGTTACGAAAGAGGGAGAGAGAAGGATGGCGACGGGAGAGAGCAGGGTTGGGGAGGCTCGGGCGCGAGGGCTCCTGCTCCGTTGCTGCGGGCACGGGGACGAGGAGGTAGGCGCTGGTTGGAGGGAGTGGTTGGGCGGCGACACAAATCGAGGGAGGTGGTCTGAGGGCGAGAGAGGATCTGGATCGGGGGGAATGAGGGGATCCTGAGGAAGAAAGGTAGGTGGGTGGCGGCAGGGATGGGAAGGATGGGACAGCCATCCGAGATTTTAGGGTTAGGTTGGTTTAAATAGTAGTTGGATTAGGTTAGTTTAGGGGCTGATCTGTCCCTTCGATCACAATCGAACGGTCTAGAATAAAATAGGCAAGGAGTCCAAATAATAAAACGGAGATGTTTTATAGATGTTAGGGGATGACCCGAACCGTTCGGTCGTGACCGATGAGTTATTCTGCCTATTTTATTTGGACTCGCTGCCTATTTTATTCTGGACCGTTAGCCTAAACTAACCTAATCCAACTACTATTTTAACCGACCTAACCCTAAAATCTCGGATGGCTGTCCCATCCTTCCCATCCCCGCCGCCACCCACCTACCTTTCTTCCTCGGGATCCCCTCATTCCCCCCGATCCAGATCCTCTCGCCCTCAGACCACCTCCTCGATTTGCCGCCCAACCTCCCTCAACCGCCTACCTCCCCATGCCCATGCAGTGGAGTAGGAGCCTGAGTTATCGCCATCCTTCCTCTTTTAACTCTCCATCTCTGTGTTGCCTTGGACTGCCTTCGCCCGCTCGAGCTCCGATCCGGGACTCCCCTTGCGGATCGAACCCGGCGCCTTTCGCTCCGTCCCGTCGTCCTCGCCGTTCGCCTCGACTCTGCTTCATCGTCGCCGACCCTGCGGTCTGCTTGAGCAGGTAGAGGTCGACCCCATCGGGAACGCCAAGTCCCTCACCTCGCGCTTGGCGGATTACTCGCTTGTGTCTCCCGTCGGCTAACCAGCTGTGGCTTCCCGACCCGCGCCAAGCCCGTCAATGCCCTCCGTCGCCAAGACCCAGGCATCCAAGACTGCTTCCCATGCCACCTCCTTGTTCGTTCTGCCACGGAGATGCTCGATTCAACCCATTGCCAGTCGGTCGCGCAAGCCCAGCAGCGCCAGGCCGGCCTCTCCTCCAACCGCCCATGAGGCCCTGAGCCCCCATCAGATGTCTCCTATTGGGCCACCAGATTCGGCCCATGTATTTTTCCAAGAATTTGCCAATTATCCGATGAACTGTAGTTTTCTTGAACACGGTTTTGGGTTATGTTTGGACGAAGTAGGAGTTCAGGATCACTTCTTAATCATTGCTAGCTTCACGACCGTTCCGTTGCTTCTCTTCTCACTCTTATTTGCGTATGTTAGCCACCATATCATGCTTAGTCGCTGCTGCAACCCCACCACCTTACCCCTTCCTTTTCCATTAAGCTTTGCTAGTCTTGATACCCATGGTTATGGGATTGCTGAGTCCTCGTGGCTCACAGATTACTACAAAAACAGTTGCAGGTACATGATTATGCGATGATCTTGACGCGAGAGCGATGTTTGCTTGTTTCGGAGTTCTTCTTCTGCTTCTTCTTTGATCAGGGGATAGGTTCCAGGTTGGCAGCCTGGGATAGCAGGGTGGATGTCGTTTGAGGTTTTGTTTGTGTTTCATCCGTAGTCGGATGTTGCTCTTATGTGTGATGATGTTGTATTCGTGTGGCATTGTATGCCTCTTGTATGTATCCCCATCTATTATGTAATGTTGATGTAATGATATCTACCTTGCAAAAGCGTATCAATATGCGGTTCTATCCTTGGTGGGACCTTTGAGTCTCTTTAGGATAGTATCGCATCTTGGGCGTGACAAGTAACCTGGCTCTGATACCAACTTGCAAAAGCGTCTCCAATATGCGCTTCTATCCTTAGTGGGACCTTCGAGTTCCTTTAGGACAGGGTCGCATATTGGACGTGACATGGAAGATGGATATGAGTTGACCATGGAGAATCTGAGAAAGTGGCGGAGAGTCTGGAATTGTCAAAAGCTGAGAGAGTAGATGGCCGTATATTCTGTGATGTTCAGTGCACATGGCAAAGTGTAGACGACAAATACAGAAGGAGGCAGAGTGCTATAGCTGTGGGACATGCCAGAGACTATCCGGAAGAAGGGTGAGACAACAGCGAATTTGACTCAGGGCAACGGTGAAATTCCTTCAAGTTTCAGACAAGCAGTCGAGGAAGAGCGGTGACGTTGAGTTCAGGTAACTCTTATATGTAGTGTCCAATATGCGCGTTGTTTCTTTTCACACATACAGTGGTCAATGTGTGATGGCATTGAACAGATTCTCCGGAAGTCGGGAGCATAAAGTAGAGTAATGAGGAACTTAATTTTGTTGGAGTGCTGACTGTGAACAAGACGAAAAGTGTTGGGGATATAACTATTGGGTATGACCCGCCCAGGAGGGGCCGGCTCATACCACTGGCGGTTCATAATGAGAAGGCCCAAGAAGATGTTGAAGATGGCGATTCATGAAGCAAGCTTACTGAAGGCCCAAGACCTGGAGAAGACTTGAGGCCCACGGGCATAAACCGCCATATGTTTAACTTGTATGTTAAGGAAAGTTTAGTTCTATCACCGAGCCAGACACATTCTGTATGAGCCGGCCGGGACTCTGTAAGCCGCCGGGCATTAGCCTGTGTATATAAAGGGGTGACCCGACGGCAGGTTAGGGCAAGAAACAACAAGTCGATAACTAGGTCAAGCATATTCGTTCCCTGGTAATTGAAACCCAACCAATACAACCTAAAGCAGGAGTAGGCCTTCACCTCATTGCGAGGGGCCGAACCTGGGTAAAAACTCTCTGTTTCCCTCGTCCCATATAACCCCTTCAATCTAACTACGCTGCGATGGCTCCACACCTAAGTCCTCATGCTAGGGCATCTGCCGTGAGAATTCCACGACAGTTGGCGCCCACCATGGGCCCAGCGCATGGTGGTTTCGAGTTCTTGAAGGGCAGCTTCGCAGGGCTCAAAGGATACGCCATTGGCCAGATGACTAAGAGTCGTCGCGGCAAGCTCTACATCGATGACACGGGCTGGGCCCCCGAGGCCGGCTCAATCGAGTATGTTTACCGGGTCCCTTTCGGTGGAACTCATGTCTTCATCGGCAAGATTGGTGAGTCAGAAGCTGAGCCGGACACCTGCACCGACATCGTCGAGACGACTCAGCGCGCACGACCCACCAAGGTTCAAGCCGCCCCGAAGCATGTCTTTGTTGGCTTTGCTCAAGGAGTTAAACTGGAAGGAGGATCTGAATCCGATGGTGAGATGGACGCCTATTCAGGTGATGAGTCCTCAGCCGACGAGACCAATTCCATGTATCAAGTTTGGGATGGCGGGCTTGGGGGCTGTTCCGATGGTGACAGTATTCCGAACCCCTACGAGCCGTCAAACCGGGTTACAATCTTCATGGCCGGTACACAGCCAGGGCAGAATTCTTCAATTGTGGGAGCAATGATCACCGGTTCAGCAACGGTAATGGCAGCTGGAGCAGGAGGCCTTGTGCGCCCTCCGGCTCAAGTTTTATCTGATCTGTTGGAGGCTCTGGCAACATTGTTAATGGCAGAGGTAACCCTGGCGAACCAAACACAACATAACGCAGACGTTGCAAAGTTACGTGATGAGATAGCCCAAGCCAAGGAGGATCTAAATGCTGAGAACACCCGGATGGCGACTGAGCGAGCCGCCTTGGAACGGCTTCAAGAAGAGAACTTCCACTTGAGCTTGGATCAGGACGCATCAATCGCTGTCTTTAACAGAAGGCATGTGAGTCGTTTACCGCCGGCGTACGATGCGAGGAACCTTTTCAACATGCCTGGGGCAGGAACCAGTAAACCACCTGGCATGGATAGGGCCGTTGAGGCGTCGGCGGCCGGAGCACCAGTTCAGCCATGTGCTGCAGACCCCTCATGTTTGAATTTGACCCCTCCTCAGCATGTTTCGACGCCCCCGGGTCATTATTCTAATCCTTTGGACAACTTGATAGCTGCGGCTACTCGATTGGCGGCTCTCCCGGTTCAAGATGAGTCGCCAGCAGCGATGGAAATACGGCGATCCGGAGAACTTCTTCAAACGACTGTGGCTCAATAGGCGGCTTATTCATACAGTCGTGATCGGATGCATTCAACCCCACGTCCAAGCCGGAGTTATAGCAGACACATTGATGAGCCGACTGTATCAAGCAGTGAGCGGCACCGCAATCAGCCTCATAGGCCTGACCCGCCGTGTGCTGGTAATGATGCTCAGGCTTTGGTGGACCAGGGTAGAGCGTGGCATGAGGCTGAGCTGGCGGCTCAGTTGGTGGCTCAACAGCAATCTCCGGTTTATCCGCCAGCGTCTGTGGAGACAGCAGTGACCTCTAGAACCTTGGGTGTGCCATGTTTAGTGTCGGCTCTACGCAATGAGCACTTGCCTAAGGATTTCAAGGCCCCCCAAGGTGCCTAACTACACGGCGGATCAGCCCCAGAGGCTTGGAGTGAAAGCTATGAGATGGCTATGGAGATGCTGGATGTTAGTGATGCTGCATGTGCTAAGTATTTCACCATGATGTTGGATGGGCCGGCTCTTACTTGGTTAAAAGGGCTGCCCGCCAACTCCATTGGGTCACGAGCGGAGTTGAAAAAGCGGATTATTCAAAATTTGAAAGACACATGTAAGCAGCCTATGTCGATTCTAGATTTGGACTCTTGCGTCCAGGGTGAGGGCAAGTCAACAACCAATTTGGTGCGCCGGATCTCTGCCGTTATATGCTCATCGGACAGTATCAACGCCGGTTTAGCAGTCCTGATGTTAGAGAAGAATTGCCATTTTCTTCCCCTTAAGCAGAAGTTGGGGTGGCTTAAGCGCAATTGCAATGATATGGGGGAGCTCATGGCGGCTCTCGTCAAGTATGCCGGCTCCGATAGCACTAAAGACCCTGAGTCTAATGAGGAGAAGACTGGGAAAGGGAAGAAGAGTGGCAATGCAAAGGGACAGCATAGCACGACGAGTCAAGGTGGCAATGGTAAACGTAAGGAGGACGGCGGTTTAGACTTGATGGCTAACACCAATACAGAGTAATAACCAACGTCGTAAGGGGAAAACGCCAGCGCCCCGGTTTGGAGGGCCGAAGTTCAACCTTGAGGCCATGATGAATCAGCCTTACCCAAAGCATGGAACCCAGGATAAGCCGGCCAGTCATAAATGGAAGGATTGCTTCATCATGAGGGAGTATAGAAACTCTAATTTTTTCCAGAATAATCATGGCCCGCATGGCGGTTCAGGATCCGACTCTCATGGACCTGGGTTTGGAGGTGGCAGTTCAAGCTCTGGTTTTCAGGGCCAAGGCAATCAAGGTGATTTTAATCAGCAATCTGGCCAAGGGAATCAGCAACTGCAGTCTAGTTATCAGAGAAATCCAAAGCAGCTGAATAGTGGTCAATATCACGTGTTCACCACAAGTCTGTGCAAACGAGATCAGAAAATCCATAAGCGGGCGGTGAACTCCGTTGAGCTGGCAGTGCCTCATTATTTGAGGTGGTCTGAGCAGCATATTGTATGGAGCCATGAGGATCACCGCCCCGGGTTGACAATCCAGGTCAGTTGGCATTGGTGGTTGCTCCTAGGAGAGTATAAGCTTACAAATGTGCTCATGGATGGGGGTAGTAGCATCAATATCCTTTACTATGGGAATTTTCGTCGTATGAATTTGACTGACAAAGATCTTAAGACATCTTCTACTATTTTCCATGGGGTGGTGCCTGGTAAGTCGGCGTATCCAGTGGGCAAGATAACCCTGGAGGTGGCCTTTGGAGATGATCGTGATTCCAGAGCTGAGAAGCTGACCTTTGAGGTGGTCAAGATCAAGAGCACGTATCATGCTTCGTTCGGGCGACCAGCTTATGCCAAGTTAATGGCGCGGCCATGGTATGTTTATTTGCAGCTTAAAATGCCGGGTCATAAGGACACCATTACGGTGCACGGTGACAGGAAGATTGCTCTGGACTGTGAAGAGGGTGATGCTGCGTATGCTGAGTCGGCCTGTGCCACTAAGGAGTTAAATTTTTATAAAGATAATGTTGACCCGGCGGATATGACGCCTTTGAAGAAGCCAACTACAGAGAATGACCCCCTGTTGAAGTTTAAGTCGGCGGATGATACTAAGATGTTTGATTTTGTTCCTGGTGACTCGTCCAAGCAGTTCAGCATGAGTGCTCATATGGATCCGAAATAGGAAAGCGCGCTCATCGAGTTCATCCGTGAGAACCAGGACATCTTTGCATGGAAACCTTCTGACATGCCAGGTGTACTGAGGGAACTCGCTGAGCACACTCTTAATGTGGATCCAAAGTTTAAACCGGTCAAGCAATTCCTTCGTTGTTTTAACAAAGAAAGGCGCAAGGCAATTGGTGAAGAAGTGGCCCGGCTCTTGGCGGCAGGGTTCATCATTGAAGATTTTTCATCCTAAGTGGTTGGCTAACCGGTGCTCGTACTTAAGAAAAACTACACTTGGTGTATGTGTGTGGATTATACAGACCTTAATAAGGCCCGTCTGGCTGACCCTTTTGCTCTCCCTCGTATTGATCAGATTATTGATGCCACGGCGGGTTGTGAGCGTTTGAGCTTTTTGGATGCTTATTCTGGTTATCATCAGATCAATATGGCAGTGAAGGACCAGGAGAATAAAACTTTCATCACTCCCTTTGGAGCCTTCTGCTATGTGTCTGTGCCTTTCGGGCTCAAGAGTGCTCAGGCGACTTACCAACCGTGTGTTCAGAATTGCCTCCGTGACCAGATTGGGCGCAATGTTCACGCCTATGTGGATGATATTGTTGTGAAATCCAGGAAGAAGGAGACTTTGATAGATGATTTAAAAGAGACCTTTGACAATCTCCGAGTCTATAAAATGATGCTTAACCCAGCCAAGTGTGTTTTTGGCGTGCCAGCAGGCAAACTATTGGGATTCCTGGTTTCTGAGAGAGGCATCAAAGCTAACCCGGAGAAAATCAAGGCTATCACTTCTTTGGTTAAGCCGACATGTATCAATGACGTCCAACGTTTGGCGGGTCGTATTGTAGCTTTGAGCCGGTTTATAAGCCGCCTGTGAGAGAAGGCCATCCCTTTGTATCAAATGATGAAGAAGACAAATAACTTTGTCTGGAGTGATGCGGCTAACAAGGCGTTTGAGGCGCTTAAGAGACAGCTGGCTGAACCGCCGGTTCTTACAGCTCCTATTGAGAAGGAGCCCTTGCTTTTATATGTGGTTGCAAACAACAGAGCTGTTAGTGTGGTAGTTGTAGTTGAAAGGAAGGAGTCAGGCAAGGAGTATCCGGTTCAAAGGTCGGTTTATTATGTCAGTGAAGTGCTCATCGAGTCTAAGCAGCGATACCCACATTGGCAGAAATTGGCTTCCAGCGTGTTCATGGCTAGCCGCAAGTTGAAGCAATATGGCTTGGTCATCCCATCACTGTGGTTAGTTCTGCTCCCTTGGGGGATATTATTCAAAACAGAGAAGGCACAGGTAGGGTAGCTAAGTGGGCCATTGAGCTTGGACCCCATGGCTTGAAGTATGTGCCTCGGACGACTATAAAATCTCAAGCACTTGTGGACGTCATCAATGATTGGACAGAACTGCAGATGCCTGAGGATAAGCTGGATAACACATATTGGACTATTCATTTTGATGGATCCAGGCAATTGGAAGGCTTGGGGGCTGGAGTTATATCGACTTCCCCATGAGGTGATAATTTTTGTTATTTTTAAGGTTGATGTTCCCTTATACTAACAATGCATCTGAGTATGAAGCCTTACTCCATGGTCTTTGGATGGCTAGAGATGAATCTAAGCCGGGTGAGGTGTTTTGGCGACCCATACGGTGGCTCAGAAAGTGTCATGAACTTGGGATTCATAGGATCCACTCATGGCGGCTTATCGCTGAGAGGTTGATACTATTGCTGGTCATTTCAAAGGTTATCAAGTGGAGCATGTTGATCACAGGAAAAATGAAGCTACTGATGCTTTAAGCCGGCTCAGTGTAAGCCGGTACCCCCTAATTGAAGGAAATATGCCCTCGAGGCAATAATAAAGTTACTATTTATTTCCTTATTTCATGATCAATGTTTATTATTCATGCTAGAATTGTATTAACCGGAAACTTAGTGCATGTGTGAATATATAGACAAACAAAGTGTCACTAGTATGCCTCTACTTGACTATCTCGTTGAATCAAAGATGGTTAAGTTTCCTAGCCATAGACATGAGTTGTCATTTGATTAACGGGATCGCATCATTAGAGAATGATGTGATTGACTTGACCCATTTCGTTAGCTTAGCACTTGATCGTTTAGTATGTTGCTATTTCTTTCTTCATGACTTATACATGTTCATATGACTATGAGATTATGTAACTCCTGCTTACCGGAGGAACACTTTGTGTGCTACCAAACATCACAACGTAACTGGGTGATTATAAAGGTGCTCTACAGGTGTCTCCGAAGGTACTTGTTGAGTTGACGTATTTCGAGATTAGGATTTGTCACTTGATTGTCGAGAGGTATCTCTGGGCCCTCTTGGTAATGCACATCACTATAAGCCTTGCAAGCAATGTAGCTAATGAGTTAGTTACAGGACGATGCATTACGTAACGAGTAAAGAGATTTGCCGGTAACGAGATTGAACTAGGTATTGAGATATCGACGATCGAATCTCGGGCAAGTAACATACCGATGACAAAGGGAACAATGTATGTTGTTATGCGGTTTGACCGATAAAGATCTTCGTAGAATAGTGGGAACCAATATGAGCATCCAGGTTCCGCTATTGGTTATTGACCGGAGACGTGTCTCGGTCATGTCTACATAGTTCTCGAACCCATAGGGTCCGCACGCTTAAAGTTCGATGACGGTTATATTACGAGTTTATGTATTTTGATGTACCGAAGGTAGTTCGGAGTCCCGGATGTGATCACGGACATGACGAGGAGTCTCAAAATGGTCGAGACATAAAGATCGATATATTGGACGACTATATTTGGACACCGGGATGGTTCCGGATGAGATTGGGACAATACCGGAGCACCGGGAGATTATCGGAACCCCCCGGGAGGTATATGGGCCTTAATGGGATTTAGTGGAAAGGAGGAGAAAGGAGCAAGGGAGGGGGCGCCCCCCAAGCCCAATCCGAATTAGGAGGGGGGCCGGCCCCCCTTTCCTTTCTCCCTCCTACCTCTCCCTTCCCTCTCCTTCTGCAAATAGGAAAAGGAGGAGTCCTACTCCCGGTGGTAGTAGGACTCCCCCGTTTGGGCGCACCTACTCCGCTTGGCCGGCCCTCTCCTCCCCTCCTTTATATACGAAGGACGGGGGCACCCCATAGACACAACAATTGATCCCTTGGATCTCTTAGCCATGTGCGGTGCCCCCCTCCACCATAATCCACCTCGATAATATCGTAGCGGTGCTTAGGCAAATCCCTACGTCGGTAGAACATCATCATCATCACCACGCCTTCGTGCTGACGGAACTCTCCCTCAAAGCTCGGCTGGATCGGAGTTCGAGGGACGTCATTGAGCTGAACGTGTGCAGAATTCGGAGGTGCCGTGCGTTTGGTACTTGATCGGTCGGATCGTGAAGACGTACGACTACATCAACCGTGTTGTGCTAATGCTTCCACTTACGGTCTATGAGGGTACGTGGACAACACTCTCCTCTCTTGTTGCTATGCATCACCATGATCTTGTGTGTGCGTAGGAATTTTTTTGAAATTACTACGTTCCCCAACAGTGGTATCAGAGCCAGGTTTATGCGTAGATGTTATATGCACGAGTAGAACACAAGTGAGTTGTGGGCGATACAAGTCATACTGCTTAGCAGCATGTCATACTTTGGTTCGGCGGTATTGTTGGATGAAGCGGCCCGGACTGACATTACACGTACGCTTCCGCGAGACACCGACGTGCTTTGCACATAGGTGGCTGGCGGGTGTCAGTTTCTCCAACTTCAGTTGAACCGAGTGTGGCTACGCCCGATCCTTGTTGAAGGTTAAAACAACACTAACTTGACGAAATATCGTTGTGGTTTTGATGCATAGGTAAGAACGGTTCTTGCTCAGCCCGTAGCAGCCACGTAAAACTTGCAACAACAAAGTAGAGGACGTCTAACCTGTTTTTTGCAGGGCATGTTGTGATGTGATATGGTCAAGACGTGATGAGATATAAGTTGTTGTATGAGATGATCATGTTTTGTTGAAGTTATGGGCAACTGGCTGAACCCTTATGGTTGTCTCTTTATTGCATAAGATGCAAGCGCCAAATAATTGCTTTACTTTATCGCTATGCGATAGCAATAGTGTCAAGAGCAATAGTTGGCAAGACGACCATGTGACGACACATTGATATAGATCAAGATGATGGAGATCATGGCGTCGTGCCGGTGACGATAGAGATCATTACAGTACTTTGGAGATGGAGATCAAAGGTGGAAGATGATCACGGTCATATCATGTCACATATTTTGATTGCATATGATGTTTATCTTTTATACATCTTATTTTGCTTAGTTCGACGGTAGCTTTATAAGATGATCCCTTATTAAAATTTCAAGGTACAAGTGTTCTCCCTGAGTATGCACCGTTGCGACAGTTCTTCGTGCTGAGACACCACGTGATGATCGGGTGTGATAAGCTCTATGTTCAAATACAACGGGTGTAAGAAAATTTTGCACACATGGAATATTCGGGTTAAACTTGACGAGCCTAGCATATGTAGATATGGTCTCGGAACACTGGAGACCGAAAGGTCGAGCGCGAATCATATAGTAGATATGATCAACATAGTGATGTTCACCATTGAAAACTACTCCATCTCACGTGATGATCGGACATGGTTTAGTTGATTTGGATCACGTGATCACTTAGATGATTAGAGGGATGTCTGTCTAAGTGGGAGTTCTTAAGTAATATGATTAAATTGAACTATAATTTATCATGAACTTAGTCCTGATAGTATTTTGCAAATAATGTTGTAGATCAATAGCTCGCGTTTTTGCTTCCCTATGTTTTATATGTGTCCCTAGAGAAAACTAAGTTGAAAAATGATAGTAGCAATGATGCGGACTAGTTCCGTGATCTGAGGTTTTATCCTCATTGCCGCACAGAAGAATTATGTCCTTGATGCACTGCTAGGTGACAGACCTATTGCAGGAGCAGATGTAGATGTTATGAACGTTTGGCTAGCTCAATATGATGACTACTTGATAGTTTAGTGCACCATGCTTAACGGCTTAGAATCGGGACTTCAAAGACGTTTTGAACATCACGGACCATATGAGATGTTCCAGGAGTTGAATTTAATATTTCAAGTAAATACCCGAGTTGAGAGATATGAAGTCTCCGGCAAGTTCTATAGCTAAAAGATGGAGGAGAATAGCTCAAGAAGTGATCATGTGCTCAGATTGTCTGGGTACTACAATCGCTTGAATCAAGTGGGAGTTAATCTTCCAGATAAGATAGTGATTGACAGAGTTCTCTAGTCACCATCACCAAGTTAGTAGAACTTCGTGATGAACTATAGTATGCAAGGGATGACAAAAAAGATTCCCGAGCTCTTCATGATGCTGAATCGACGAAGGTAGAAATCAAGAAAGAGCATCAAGTGTTGATGATTAACAATACCACTAGTTTCAAGAAAAGGGCAAAGGGAAAGAAAGGGAAATTCAAGTAGAATGGCAAGCAAGTTGTCACTCCCGTGAAGGAGCCCAAAAGCTGGACCAAAGCCTGAAACTGAGTGCTTCTACTACAAAGGTAATGGTCACTAAAAGCGGAAATACCCTGAATGTTTGGTAGATAAGAAGGATGGCAAAGTGAACAAGGGTATATTTGATATACAAGTTATTGATGTGTACCTTACTAGTGTTTATAGTAACCCCTGGGTATTTGATACTTGTTCGGTTGCTAAGATTAGTAACTCGAAACAGGAGTTACAGAATAAACAGAGATTAGTTGAGGGTGAAGTGATGATGTGTGTTGGAAGTGGTTCCAAGATTGATATGATCATCATCGCACACTCCCTATATTTTCGAGATTAGTGTTGAACCTAAATAAATGTTATTTTGTGTTTGCGTTGAGCATAAATATGATTAGATCATGTTTATTGCAATACGATTATTCATCTAAGACAGAGAATAAATTGTTATTCTGTTTACATGAATAAAACCTTCTATGGTCATACACCCAATGTTGATGGTTTATTGAATCTTGATCATAGTGATACACATATTCATAATATTGAAGCCAAAATATGCAAAGTTGATAATGATAGTGCAACATATTTGTGGCACTGCCGTTTGGGTCATATCGGTGTAAAGCGCATGAAGAAACTCCATAAAAATGGACTTTTGGAATCACTTGATTATGAATCATTTGATGGTTGCGAACCGTGCCTTACGGCCAAGATGACTAAAACTCCATTCTCCAGAACAATGGAACGAGCTACAGACTTATTGGAAATAATACATACCAATGTATGCGATCCAATGAGTGTTGATGCTCGTGGTGAGTATCGTTATTTTCTGACCTTCACGGATGATTTGAGCAGATATGGGTATATCTGCTTAATGAAACACAAGTCTGAAACATTTGAAAAGTTCAAAGTACTTCAGAGTGAAGTGGAGAATCATCGTAACAAGAAAATAAAGTTTCTATGATCTGATCGTGGAGAAGAATATTTGAGTTATGAGTTTGGCCTTCATTTAAAAACAATGTGGAATAGTTTCACAACTCACACCACATGGAACAGCACAGCATAATAGTGTGTCCGAACGTCGTAACCGCACTGTATTGGATATGGTGTGATCTATGATGTATCTTACCAATTTACCACTATCATTTTGGGGTTATGCATTAGAGACAGTTGCATTCACTTTAAATATGGCACCATCAAAATCCGTTGAGACGACACCTTATGAACTATGGTTTGGCAAGAAACCAAAGTTGACGTTTCTTAAAGTTTGGGGCTGCGATGCTTATGTGAAAAAGTTTAAACCTGATAAGCTCGAACCAAAATTGGAGAAGTGCGTCTTCATAGAATACCCAAAGGAAATTGTTGGGTACACCTTCTATCGCAGATCCGAAGGCAAGATATTCGTTGCTCAGATGGATCCTTTCTAGAGAAGGAGTTTCTCTCAAAAGAAGTGAGTGGGAGGAACGTAGAGCTTGATAAGGTAATTGTACCTTCTCCCAAATTGGAAAGTAGTTCATCACAGAAATTAGTTCCATTGATTCCTACACCAATTAGTGAGGAAGCTAATGATGATGATCATGAAACTTCAAATTAAGTTACTACAGAACCTCATAGGTCTTCCAAAGTACAGTCCACACCAGAGTGGTACGGTAATCCTATTCTGGAAGTCATGTTACTAGACCATGATGAACCTACAAACTATGAGGAAGCGATGATGAGCCCAGATTCCGCGAAATGGCTTGAAGGCCATGAAATCTGAGATGGGATCCATGTATGAGAACAAAGTGTGGACTTTGGTGGACTTACCTGCTGATCGGCAAGCCATAGAAAATAAATGGATCTTCAAGAGGAAGACAGACGCTGAGGTAGTGTTACTATCTACAAAGCTCAACTTGTCGCAAATAGTTTTTCGACAAGTTCAAGGTGTTGAATACGATGAGATTTTCTCACTCGTAGTGATGCTTAAGTCAGTCCGAATCATGTTAGCAAATTGTCACATTTTATGAAATCTGGCAAATGGATGTCAAAACTACATTCCTTAATGGATTTCTTAAAGAAGAGTTGTATATGATGCAACTAGAAGGTTTTGTCGATCCTAAAGGTGCTAACAAAGTGTGCAAGCTCCAGTGATCCATCTATGGGCTGGTGCAAGCATCTCGGAGTTGGAATATATGCTTTGATGAGTTGATCAAAGCATATAGTTTTATACAGACTTGCGGTGAAGCCTGTATTTACAAGAAAGTGAGTGGGAGTACTACAACCTTTCTGATAAGTATATGTGAGTGACATATTGTTGATCAGATATAATGTAGAATATTCTGGAAAGCATAAAGGAGTGTTTGAAAGGAGTTTTTCAAAGAAAGACCTATGTGAAGCTGCTTACGCATTGAGCATCAAGATCTATAGAGATAGATTAAGATGCTTGATAAGATTTTTCAATGAGTACATACCTTGATAAGATTTTGAAGTAGTTCAAAATGGAATAGTCAAAGAAGGAGTTCTTGCCTGTGTTGCAAGGTGTGAAGTTGAGTAAGACTCAAAACCCGACCATGGCAGAAAATAGAAAGAGAATGAAAAGTCATTCCCTATGCCTCAATCATAGGTTCTATAAAGTATGCTATGCTGTGTACCAGACCTATTGTATACCTTGCTCTAAGTTGGGCAAGGTAGTACAATTTTGATCTAGGAGTAGATCACTGGACAACGGTCAAGAATATCCTTAGTGAGGACTAAGGAAATGTTTCTCGATTATGGAGGTGATAAAAGAGTTCGTCGTAAAGAGTTACATCGGTGCAAGCTTTTACACCGATCCAGATGACTCTGAGTCTCAATCTGGATACATATTGAAAGTGGGTGCAATTAGCTAGAGTAGCTCCGTGCAGAGCATTGTAGACATAGAATATTTGCAAAATACATACAACTCTGAATGTGACAGATCCGTTGACTAAACTTCTCTCATGAGCAAAACATAATCACCCCTTAGTACTCTTTGGGTGTTAATCACATATCGATGTGAACTATATTATTGACTCTAGTAAACCCTTTGGGTGATTGGTCACATGACGATGTGAACTATGGGTGTTAATCACATGCAGATGTGAATATTAGTGTTAAATCACATGGTGATGTGAACTAGATTATTGACCCTAGTGCAAGTGGGAGACTGAAGGAAATATGCCCTAGAGGCAATAATAAAGTTATTATTTATTTCCTTATTTCATGATAAATGTTTATTATTCATGCTAGAATTGTATTAAGTGGAAACTTAGTACATGTGTGAATATATAGACAAACAAAGTGTCACTAGTATGCCTCTACTTGACTAGCTCGTTGAATCAAAGATGGTTAAGTTTCCTAGCCATAGACATGAGTTGTCATTTGATTAATAGGATCACATTATTAGAGAATGATGTGATTGACTTGACCCATTTCGTTAGCTTAGCACTTGACCGTTTAGTATGTTTTGCTTTCTTCATGACTTATACATGTTCCTATGACTATGAGATTATGTAAGTCCCACTTACCGGAGGAACACTTTGTGTGCTACCAAACGTCACAACGTAACTAGGTGATTATAAAGGTGCTCTACAGGTGTCTCTGAAGGTACTTGTTGAGTTGGCGTATTTCGAGATTAGGATTTGTCACTCCGATTGTCAGAGAGGTATCTCTGGGCCCTCTCGGCAATGCACATCACTATAAGCCTTGCAAGCAATGTAGCTAATGAGTTAGTTACGGGATGATGCATTACGTAACAAGTAAAGAGACTTGACGGTAACAAGATTGAACTAGGTATTAAGATACTGACGATCGAATCTCGGGCAAGTAACATACCAATGGCAAAGGGAACACCGTATGTTGTTATGCGGTTTGACCAATAAAGATCTTCGTAGAATATGTGGTAACCAATATGAGCATCCAGGTTCTGCTATTGGTTATTGACCGTAGACGTGTCTCGGTCATGTCTACATAGTTCTCAAACCCATAGGGTTCGCACGCTTAAAGTTCGATGACGGTTATATTATGAGTATATGTGTTTTGATGTACTGAAGGTAGTTCGGAGTCCCGGATGTGATCACGGACATGACGAGGAGTCTCGAAATGGTCGAGACATAAAGATTGATATATTGGACGACCATATTTGGACACCGGAATGGTTCCGGGTGAGATTGAGACAATACTGGAGCACCGGGAGATTATCGGAACCCCCCGGGAGGTATATGGGCCTTAATGGGCTTTAGTGGAAAGGAGGGGAAAGGAGGAAGGGAGGCCCCCCCACTGCTCAATCCAAATTGGGAGGGGGGCTGGCCGCCCTTTCCTTCCTCCCTCATTCCTCTATCTTCCCTCTCCTTCTCCAAATAGGAAAAGGAGGAGTCCTACTCCCGGTGGGAGTAGGACTCCCCCTTTGGGCGCGCCTCCTCCTCTTGGCTGGCCCTCTCCCCGCCTCCTTTATATACGGAGGAGGGGGCACCCCATAGACACAACAATTGATCCCTTGGATCTCTTAGCCATGTGCGGTGCCCCCCTCCACCATAATCCACCTCGATAATATCGTAGCGGTGCTTAGGCGAAGCCCTGCGTTGGTAGAACATCATCATCGTCACCACGCCGTCGTGCTGACAGAACTCTCCCTCAAAGCTCGGCTGGATCGGAGTTCGAGGGACGTCATCGAGCTAAACGTGTGCAGAACTCGGAGGTGCCGTGCATTCGGTACTTGATCGGCCGGATCGTGAAGACATACGACTACATCAACCATGTTGTGCTAACACTTCCGCTTACGGTCTACGAGGGTACGTGGACAACACTCTCCTCTATCGTTGCTATGCATCACCATGATCTTGCGTGTGCGTAGGATTTTTTTGAAATTACTACGTTCCCCAACACTAATGTTTTCCTCGATGTTTTGCATAACCCATTAGTTAAATTGTCTCCGGAAGAAGATTTTGCTATTCCTGACACGGAGGCACAGTTGGTGGAGGCTCTCCATGTTATTCCTGATTGGACTGTTCCATATTTGGCTTATATGACCCAGGGCGAGTTACCTGAGGATGAAACCTTGGCCAGGCAAATAATCCGGTGGTCTAAGTCAATGACTATTTTCAATGGTGAGCTACACAGATGCAGTGTTACAAGGGTGTTTCAGTGATGCATTTCTCCTGAGGAGGGCCGTGAAATTCTAAAGGAGATTCATGAAGGAGATTGCGGCCATCATGACGGCTCTAAATCCCTAGTTGCTAAGGCTTTCCGTCATGGTTTTATTGGCTGACGGCTCATGCTGATGTGGAAGATCTAGTCAGTAAATGTGATGGCTGTCAGAAATTTTCAAGACGAGCTCATGTGCCGACTCAAGAATTGAGGATGATTCCAATTACTTGGTCGTTTGCAGTCTGGGGGCTGGATATGGTTGGGCCTTTTAGAAGGTCCAAGGACCAAAAGACTCATCTTCTGGTAGCTATTGACAAGTTTACAAAGTGGGTTGAAGCTGAGCCAATCAGCAAATGTGATGCCGCAACGACGGTTCAATTCATTAAAAAGGTGATCTTTCATTTTGGATACCCTCATAGTATCATCACTGATAATGATACTAATCTGTCTAAGGGTGCAATGAAAGAATTCTATCAACAAGAGCATATCCGGCTTGATGTATCGTCGGTGGCTCACCCCTAGTCTAATGGACAAGCTGAAAGAGCCAATCAAGAAATCTTGAGAGGTATCAAACCCCGGCTTATGGGCCCTTTGCAGAGGAGGCCAGGTTGTTGGGTGGAAGAATTTCCCTCAGTACTTTGGAGTATCAATACCACCCCCAACAGATCTACGGGTTACACGCCTTTCTTCATGGTTTACGGAGCAAATGCGGTTCTCCTTAGTGACATACATCATGACAAGCCCTGTGTGGCGGCTTATGTTGAAGCAATAATGAGAAAGCATGTCAGGATGCTGTTGACCTTTTGGATGAAGAGCATGACCTTGCGGCGACTCATTTGACGATTTACCAGCAAGATCTGTGTCCTTATCACAGCCGCCGGGTTAAAAGCAGGACCTTTCAAGAAGGAGATTTGGTGCTCTGGCTCATCCAAGATCAAACTAACATGCACAAGTTATCCGCACCTTGGGAAGGGCCTTTTGTGGTAAAAACAAATCTGAACAACGGGTCATACTACCTTATCAATGTTCGAAACCACAAGGACTCACACACGTCGGAGGAGGAGACCCGCCGACCATGGAGTATTGCTCATCTTCGGCCTTATTACACCTGAGCCACCGGCTCTTGTGATGTACATACTGCTACCAATGTATATATTATGATTATTATAATAAAGGCGGCATCCCTAATGATTCAGGGCCTCTGTCGTTTCATTTCTGAGAATCTGAGTCTTTATTGTTACTTCATAAGGTCACTTGGGGGCTTCCTACTCATTGAGCATGGCTATGACTACCCTTTTGATCCAGTTTGTATGCCTTGATTGCAAAATACTTGGGGGCTTCCTGCTCATTGAGCATAGCTATGATTACCCTACTGGTCCGACTTGTACACCTAGATCAAAATATTACTTGGGGGCTCCTTGTTAACTGAACAGAGCTTTGTTGTCCCTCATAATAGGCTTGGATGCCAGGTGTATTCACCAAAAATTCGGGTTATCCTGGCTTTGTAAGCTTGCCACTCTGACAAGGTAATCCTAGAATGACTCGCTGTACTCTTGACAGTCAATCTTATAAAGACCTTAAACTTGTCAAAGTTAAAACGACGATTGGTCATGTGAGGCCCGACTTACATGTTTGAATTAAGGAGTAATTCAGTGGCTGTGCAGCCCTTGAATAGTACTTGATGTTGAGGCTTGGCAGCCTTTGAATGCTTTGTTTTTCTAGTTTATATTGACTATGAATCTTTTTTGGTGATTTCTATTTGTAACATATTGTTATATGGTTGAAAGTTGATTCGGGCCACGATGCCTTGAGCTTTATTTGATAATACCCGGTGTTTTGTTAACCTGGCCTAGCTTTGGACGTTAAGTCACCAGTGTATGATGATCATATGTTTGGAGTCCTATACTCTAAAGAATTGGGATGTTACCCTTTGCTGTCTTTGTAAGCCGGCAGTATGAATAAATTGCACAGAGCACTGCGCTCTGAGCCTGGGCTGTTACCCTTACTGCATGTGGCATGATAAGCCGGCAATACGCATAAGAATCACATGTATGCTATTTTGTTATGATTATATGAGATTTTGATAAACTGGACCTGGTTATGGACGATATGACCCGCCTTGGGGTAAACCGCCAAGGCACTTGTTCTCTGTTTGTATGCAGGGTTTATGACAACATGATCAGCAAGGTTGGCAATGATTATGAGCATAAACAGTGGATCGTTAAATGAGATCAAAATGGCTCATAAAATGTATGCAAATCAACATGCGCGATGGCATGGCAGACCATTGTTTTCAAGCTAGCCTATTACAAGGCATCAGACAACCCAAAAGAATAAGTGTTTTCATAAGGTATTTCAACTAGTTGATGCTAAGACGGCTTTTGGATTACTGGTCTTGACCTTGGCGGCTAGAGGATTCCGGGACATCTCGCACCGGTTCATCTCCTTCCTCTTCACCCGTTGGCTGGAAGTCAGGGGTGGCCCAATGGATCCCAGTCAAAGCTTTGAATACAGCTTCGTCATCAATAAGTGTGGACGGGTCAATATTAGGGGCAAAGGTATGCTTACGGATTGGCGGAATAAGCTCTTGGGAGTCATGAACCGACACCTTCACCTTCTTGTTATTAATATCATAAGCCGCCTGGTAATGAGACAAGTCCGTATCTTTAGCCAATTTACTTGCTATTGGACACATTTCCCTTGCTATTGCAACAAAGTCATCGGCGCTAAAGGGAGATGCATCCTCCTTTACACTGGGGCAGCCGTTGACCAAGTCTTCTGGGTCAAGATCTGCTTGCCACGCCTTGGCCCAAGTTAGCATAGTGATTGCACCGACTCTTGCAGCTGATGGCTTCAGATCGTCAAGCCGTTGAGGCAGCACAGATAACTTTTCCAGCGTGTCCTTGATAAGGGTTGGTGGTTGCTTCTTATGAGAGGCTGCAGAGATAGCTTGTTGCGCGCCAGTATACAATTGATCTATCAAAGTATAGGCGGCTTTCAGCTTCATGCCATATTTGCGGCAAGATGGGCGATTCTGGAGCCTGCATTGCCAAACAAATCGATAAGCCGGACGAATGATTATTCAACTACATATCTGGTAACAGATTGGAACAATGTTACTTACCAAATAAAATGGCAGTCATGGTGTTGATTTGATGTTTTAAACCAGACAGCTCTTCAGCCACCAGCTTAAGGGCTGCCTCTGCTTCTTCCGCTCTTTTTAACAGAGCAACTTTGTCCGTCTCCCAGCTTGCTTGGTCAGCCTTGAAATTCTTCTTCAACTTCTCCATCTCTGCCAAGGCAGTGGTTAATTCTGATTTGGCCTTGGAGGTTTCAGATTGCTGAGACTTGATATTCTCTTGAAGATCGACGACTTGGGCATCTTTCGCATTAAGTTCAGCCTGCAATAAGCAAATAAAAGGCAGTGTTACAAACATGCTATTTATAAGTCCCCCGCACAGTACAACTATTTCACTTGGCACTTGGGGGCTAATGCACATTGCACTTTTTAAAAGACAATTTCATGGTGACTCAGCTACATTATTGTGACTATAGTCGATACATGGGGGGCTACATGTGCAAAATTGAATCATTACTATTCAAAGTCCCGGCTTATCTTGACAGATTAAGCTGGCCCTTGGGGGCTACATGTGCAAAGTTGAAGCATTACTATTTGAAGTCCCGGTTTATCTTCAAAGTATAAGCCGGCCCTTCGGGGCTACTGGATTTGATCTACAAGGCTATTTAAAGTCTACAGTACATTCCATTCTATCATGTCCAGTAAACTTGGCGGCTAATGGAAGTATATTCATATGAAGAGGGCCATAGTGTTTACCTCAAAACGCTCCTTCATCAAGTTAACTAAGCCGGCTTCAAAGTCGCGGCTTGTGTGCAGGCGGTTCAGATATCTGGGGTGGATCTCTTGAGCGCTGTAGTGAGCATAGCTCTCTACACTCACTGACCACTTGCCTTTGTCAGCAACTGATATTTCTTCCTTGGAGCTGTGCTTTGACAAGACAGTGGGATTGCATGGCGCTGTATAACCAAGCCCAGTGATGGTAACATCATCAGCCTTTTCTTCAGTAGGCTTGATGGGATGTAGCGGCTTGATGGGACTTGGCGGCTTGGTGGTGGCTGGGTCAACATCCATATGATCAATGGAGATGTTGTGTTCTTCCAGTGGCGACTCATCGGCTATGGCTTTAGGGGCAGGGAGGGAGGTCTCTGTTGACTGCTTCTTTGGCTCAGAAGGGTTTTCAGTGGTTTTTGTCAGCTTCATTTTCTTGCTAAGCTTTGCCATAGCTCTGTGAATGAAACACAAGATGAGGTTAACACAACAATTGGGTACATGATTGAAAGCAGAGAGTTAACATTCTTAGCCAGGCACAGTCTTGAAGACTGGGACATGAGTCCCGTTGAGTCGCCAGAGGAGGAATGAGATGTTCCCTGATAATTTGAGTCGAAAGGATTAAGAGGTTGTCGAAAAAGACCCGCCTCGGAAATTTTTGAAACCTCTGGACGACGCTTGCGGGGAGCTGGAGTGTTTCGTAAGCCGGAGGACAGGATTCCGCCTCTGCCATTCCGGATTGTGCGACAAGCTTCATGTTGCTGCTTCTTCAAAATAATGTATGGATCCAAATAATCCAAAGGATGAGAAAACCTTACTTTCCGGCTTGCTTGTCGAGTTTTCTGTTTTGGCAGAGATTCTGAGCCGGAGGAAAGAACAATTACCTCTTCGTCACCCACACGGCTGGCTTTCGCTTCATCCTGATAATAGTCATTGTCAATGAGATGTACAAAAAATGAGCCAAGAGAGTCAAGTTCTACCTCCGACTCATCATCATCATCATCATTATCATCTAAGTCAAGTAACTCGGAGAGGTCGGTCTTCTTCTTGGCAGGCTTTTTGTTGGCCTTGGTCTTGGTCCGGGTCTTCTTGGCCGGTTTGTCCTGCAGCTTCTTCTTCCAAAAGGGAGAATCGACCTGTGGAAGTCAGATGATTATAAGAGGACAATGTTCATGAAAGTATGATTCAATTAAAAATTATGTGAAAAACTTACAGCTGGCGGCTGGTTGAAGGTGCAGAAAGGACTAAGTCCGGTTTTGCTGCACTCTGTCAAGCTTTCATTCAATAAAGCCTTGGTCGCATCATTAATTTCTGCGTCAGATAATTGAATTTTGCAGTGGCATTGTGGATCTTTTAAATTGTCGGTGTACTCCTCCAGGCGACTAGCACCGAACAAGGTTGATGCCGGTTAAACCGTTAGCCATGAAGGCTCTGATTTAAAAAAAATGGGTGCATACTTGGCCCGGTCCTTCGTGCTGATTTGCTCTGGGAGTCAATGTGTGTTGCTGAGCTGATGTTCACGATAACCCGGCAGGGGATTCTCACCCTCTGGAGGCGTATCTTGGCAATAAAACCAAGTCTGGTTCCAGTCCTTAGGATGACTGGGTGGCTTAGCATATGGGAAGGTGGCCTCCTTCCGCTTCTGGATTGAAACTCCGCCTAGCTCTAAGCTGGGCCCATCTGTGAATTCCGTCTGCCGGCTCAAGTAATAGAACTCCCTGAACAGTTCGATAGTGGGTTCTTCTTGAAGATACGCTTCGCAAAAAACTTGGAAGTTGCAAATGTTGGAAACAGAATTGGGCCTGATATCTTGAGGACGAAGCTGGAAAAAGTGTAACACATCTCGGAAGAATTTTGAACCGGGTGGGGTAAACCCCCGGATCATATGGTAAGTGAAAACGATTACTTCTGCTACCTTGGGCTCAGGAGGATTTTCAGTGCCTGGGACCCTCCAGTGGATGTCATCTTTTTTGGATAAGACACCAGTTTGAATAAAATTGTTCAGGTCTTCCTCGATAACCCGGGATGCTATCCAGTTGCATGAGGTGAAGGTCTTAGTCAATATTGATGATGGTCTGAAAAGAAAATTTTGCCGGTTCAAGATTATGTTGTTAAGCCGGTCATTGGTTCAAAGGTAATGACTATAAACATGCAGTGTGTTAAGCCATAGAATAATGTGTCGGATTATGCAGAGCAATCTACTGGCGTCTTAAGAGGGGACTAATGGTACCTGGCGGGTTATGGTTTATCAGTTAAGCCGCCCACACAGTTATTAGTTTTCAAATCTATGACTGAAGAATTGCTAAGTGTTGGACAAACAGTTTTCACAGATCGGTACTATAATTTTGGGTCTACAACAGTTCAGATAATGAAGAAAAATTCTAAACCTACGTGGCAGCAGCAGAATAGTTCACATGCTCAGATGAGATCTCCTATGGAGGGGAGGCATTCAAGTATAAAAAACGAGTGCTAAACTGATACCGCGCAAGATGGGGACTATGCTCAGATCCAAAACTACAACAGATAGGGAGGAACAGAGGAACGGAGATGAACTCCGGAGAACTCGAGCAAACCCTAATGAAGATCTATGGTGAGGAAAGAGGAGAGCTTACCAAGGCTGTTGAACAGCGGAGGCGCACGACAGTGTTTCTAGTGCGTTCACGTTGATGCAGCGGCCAGAGTTGGTGCAGCGGACAAAGGTCGATGGCGGCGACCGAGCTCGGGCGCTTGAGGTGTTGTGAGGAAGAGGATGAAGACGAGGATGCAAGGGGAGAAAATGAAAAGGACCCATGTCCCTATTTATAAGGCAGTAGATGGATGGCATTTGTGGGAATCGAGGAGGCTACAGCACAGAGGCCTCGATTTTTGGAAGTTCGTTAGAAGTGAAGGTATATTGTGATTTGGCTCTCGTGCGATATTAATGCGAGATGACGTCATGGTAGGTTAGTGCAATTCTGTGAGCTGACGTCATGGTGGGTTATGAGACTTCATAAGGACTGACGATGAAGTATTTTTTCTAAGTCAAGTATTGAAGATTGATATGAACAAGTTCACATCAACCTAGGCCTAATGTTGGGGATATAACTATTGGTATGACCCGCCCAGGAGGGGCCGGGCCATACCACTGACAGTTCAGAATGAGAAGGCCCAAGAAGATGTTGAAGATGGCGGTTCATGAAGCAAGCTTGCTAAAGGCCCAAGACCCGGAGGAGACTTGAGGACCACGGGCATAAACCGCCATATGTTTAACTTGTATGTTAAGGAAATGTAAGATCCCAATTTTTCAATTTGGATATTATACATAGATCATCTTATGCATATCATATTTTATTTGCATTTTGTTGTGATCCTAGAAATCATAAGCAACTCAAGGACCCAAGGAGAGAGTTGGAGGTTTCACAAAAAAATTATATTTGAATTTAGTTCAAATTTGAAAAGAGGATCAATTTGATCTTAATATTTTCTCTCCAATTATTTCCAATAATGAAAATAAATGAGAGAAGATAAAACGACTTCTTCAACAGAAGAGAAATAATTGAGTAGAAATTTTAAAATCAAATTATTATTTTATTTGTTGTGTTATTTGAATTAGGGAAAAACATGCATTTTAGTCCAGAAAAATATTCATCTTGTCCTAAATATTAGATTTGGACGGTGAAAATTGTTTCTGGAATTTCTGGAATTTTTTTATATTTTATAAGGATTTTTCCTTCAAGGACCGAACTGGGCTGAAGGCCCGGCCAGCCCATCTCGCCCGCGCCGCCTTCCTCCGCCACGACGTCGTGCGGGAGCCGGACTCCACCGGAGTCCGAGGCTGCCCCGCCTCATCGACCCCTCTCCCAAGTCGGAGACCCCCCGGGGCCTCCTTAAAAGCCGTCGCCGCCCTCTCCTCTCCTCCTCGATCGCTTCGCCCGCATGAGCCGAGCCGCTTGTCGCCTAGTTCGCCGGGTGCCTTTCTTCTCAAGCAAGTTACGCTGCCGAGCCGCACCGCCGCCCGCGTAGCATCGCCCCGAAGATTTTTCTTTTTAGCAAACGTTCGTTCCGTAGATTTTTCTTTTTAGTTTTATTTTCGGCGAGGGACCTATCCGCGAATAGTTTTCTCGCAATTTAGCCCATGATTTTAAAACTAGCGCAACTTTTTGCTCGTTTATCCAAATTAGATGAATCCAGTGCCTAAATCTTCGTAACGACCTCTTCTTTCCAGTTAACCAACTTGAACATGATTTTGACAATTTAAATTTGAGTTTATTTCTGATTAGTAAATGATCTTGTTTCGTTCGTATCTTGAGTTTCGTTTCTCTGTTTGAGTTGTTTCTTTTTGCAAATCATAGCTAATCACATACACCTACTATTAAGATCTAATCCACATGAAAATAATGCTGTTAGGTTTTGCTTTCTATTTAGTTTAGAAGTTTGCTTGTTTCATGTTTTGATTTTGATCTTTTCTCGATTTCTCTCTATTTCGTTTGAGTGATTGCTTATGTATGCTACCATTTGTCTACGCTAGATTACACGGAGTGCGAAGCTTGTTACTACGAATCTCTAGAGTTTGCAGATCGTCAGCAAGGCAAGTTACACTGTGATCATACTCTTCTATACCCAGTTTTTACCAAGGTTGGAAAAGCGGTAGGCGTAAGCGAGGCGGTTAGCTATCACCTAGTGCCTAGGCGGTGCCTAAGCGCCCTAGGCGTGGCCTAGGCGGTAATATAGTTTTTACTCGTAGTGCATTTGTGATTATTATATGGGTGTTGATATTAGTTAAGGGCATATAAATAAGTTAATTACCATCTACAACCATTGGAATATAACCCGTTTGGCATATCAGTGCAGTATGTGGCATGATTTCTTGCTTAGGTAGGCAATTCCTTGCTTGCCCTACCTAGACCTCCATTTATGCCCTAGGCGAGGCGTTTGGCCATTGCCTAGCGCCTAGGCGTGCCTAAGCGCCTCCTAGGCACTACCTTTTCCAACAGAGGTTTTTAATATGCATTAGTTCTGCCCCTCAAATATTTGCATGAGTAGGATTGGGAACATGTGGTTTGGTTGTAGTATTATGAGGTAGGAACCTAATACCTTTTTGATCACCCCAGAAATATATGTTATGCTCTACTATTGCTTAGCCATGCTCGTAGACGGGGATTCGATCTGATTCACATGGAAGTTATGAGTGTTATTAATCTTGGATAACATTAAGGTGGCAAATTTAATACACATCTGGGTGGATTGGTTGGGGCACCTGGAGAATCCAGTGTTTGTCCATTAGGGAAATCCCGGAGTACCCATGTGATTTTTCCTTGGTTCGCCACCCAGGCTCAAATGGATCATATGATATTTCATGCCTAGAAACTTCCGTGTGTAGCCACAAGCCATTATGGGCTCTGGCATAGTTGAGTAAGTTGTATGAGCTCTCGAAGAGGTGGACTAGCAGATGTAGGGGAAAGTAGGTGTACCGGTCTGCCCGGAGTAGAGAGTTAATTCTTCAGAAAGGCTATGTCTCGATCTCGATCATGGATGCGGTCGAGTCTTGTGGGGAAAAGTGCGCAACCTCTGCAGAGTGTATAAACTAATCATGGTTAGCCTGTCCCCGGTTATGAACATCTTGAGTATCTGGAATTGGATATTATTGTTGATCTCATCACTCTTTAATTAATTGAACTGGGTTTAATGATGATACTTGTTTAATTGGGATTTGAGTTGGGGGAACCTTCTCAAATATTGGTACAACTTGGGAGTAGTTTAAATAAATGTATTCCTTTGTTGTAGGGAAAAACTAGCTTTATGCAAAATCATAAACTTAGAGCCTCCACCATCCAAATATTGCATGTAGATATAGTTCTTGCATTCATTGCTTTACAGTGTAACTCTGCCAGGATATTCAATGGGCTGACCTACACGACTGCAACGTCTCATGTTGCAGACTACTCAGACGACGAATAAGGTGCGATAGGTCGTTGTCTTGCAATTAGCTATGCCGTTGGAGTTGATGGACTCATTTACCTTCGAAGCTTCCGCAGTTATTTTGTTTAGATGGCCTTCAACCATGATATTCTGTGTAATCATACTATTTATGAGGACTCGATGTAATAAGTGTGTGATTGAACTCTATTATAAATCCTCGAGTACTGTGTGTGTCAGCATTACAGATCCAGGGATGACACTTAAGCACAGAGACTTCGGTCCATTGGGATCGTGGTTGCTACAAGATGGTATTAGAGCACATGCTGACTGTAGGACGCGCCCACTAGAATAAGCCACATGATTTCTCTTCTCTGCTCATTTCTAATTCTCCTCTATTTCTACTCTATAGATGGCAGACCCCTGTAACAAGTTCACTTAGCCGGATGACAACACCCCTTTCGGACGACACTTGAAGGAAGTCACTAAGTACTTGAACATCAGACTACCAAGCTTCACTAGGACTTTCTCTGCAACTTTACTGGAAGAGGAGCGCTGGAAGATCAAAGTCTAGGTACTTGGGAGGACATTTGCGCCAACAACAGAGACTATTGATTTCTACCTGGATGCACCAAGCTGGAGTTTGGGAAAGAGCATGGCAGCCCACATCACTTTTGGACGCATATGTGAAGTGCATCACAAGGATCTGGAAAACACCATTTACCAAATATGCGGATGCCGAGATGAAGAATGGGAGATGATTCACACCAGGAAGGATGGATCAATTGCAGCATACATTCAGGAGATGGGTGATCACATTCGCCGACAAGAGAATCAACTATGCTTCAACATGAAGAAGATCAAGAAGCTAATGAAGAAGAATACCGAGCTAGAAGAGGAACTCAAATCAACACACGATGGTTATGAGGAATAAATTGTTGTACTACTAGAGAAGCATGAAGATTTGAAGAGCAAGATAGGACTACCCGTGGAGAACCATAAGCAAGAACCTGAAAAGGAGATCCGTTCGGAGGACTACATCATCTTGGACGACACCGACACGGACAGTGGTGCAAATGATGACAGTGATGACGACTACGTTGACGAAGCTGGAGCAGATATTATGGAGTCTTCAGAATACTCGATCCGGCGCGCCGTGTGTGTCGCCAGCTTATTCGCCGCCGTTGCCATGTCATTTGCTTGCGTGTTGCACTTTGCCATGTCATCATATGCATTTCACATCATGTCATCATGTGCATCTCATTTTGCATTCGTGTTCGTCTCTTGCATCCGAGCATTTTCCCCGTTGTCCGTTTTGCAATCCGGCACTCCTATGTCATCCGGCGTCCCCTTCTTCTCTCCTGTTGTGAGCAGGTGCTAAACTTTCTCGGAATGGACCGAGTCTTGCCAAGCGGCCTTGGTATAGCACCGGTAGACCGCCTGTCAAGTTTCGTGCCATTTGGAGCTCGTTTGATACTCCAACGGTTAACCGGGTAACCGTAAAGCCCTCTTTTGTTGCAGCCCAACACCCCTTCCAAAGTGGCACAAAACCCAGCAAACTCCCCTCCATGCTCTCGGTCGTTCGATCACGATCGCGTGGCCGAAAACCGCTCCTCATTTGGACACTCCTAGCTCCCTCTACCTATATATATGTGTCCCTCCCCGTCCAAAACACAGATGAAACCCTAGCTCCGCTCCCCTCGCGCGCCGGATATGTCCAACTCCGGCTGGACACGTCCGGCTTCCACCTCACTCCAGCGAATCGGAGGCCGCCACCTCAGCTCCGCCGCGGCCTCCAGCCAACCCGTCGCCGCCACGTCAGCCCGCGCCTCCTCTCTCTTCCCCGCGCGCCATGCTGCTGGCTGGGCCAGGCTCGGCCCTCGCCGGCCAGGCTGGCTGCCCGGACTCTCATGGGCTGCCGCCTGTCCTGCCGGGCTGCTGCCTTGCGCGTGCGTCTCCTCCCGCGCCGGGCGGCGCCCGGCCTCCGCCAGGCGCCCGCCTCCAAGGCGCCTCCGCCCGCCAGCGCCCTGCGCTAAGCTCTGCTGCCGGCCGCCACCGATGCTCACGCCACGCTTGCCGCCATGCTCGAGCGGCTGCGAGTGCCGCGCCTCGCCGCCGTCCGGTCCCTCGGCTAGATCCGGTGGCCGAGCGGCGGATCCGCCTCCGCCGCGCCTCCCTGCCCCTCTCCCGTCCTCCTCCGGCCTCATCCTTGCCTCCGGCCGCTCTCCGGCGAGTTCCTCCGGCGAGCTCCGACCTGCATCGATATCCGTGCGAAGGTTGACCCCGAATCCACCAAGTCCCCAGTTTTTCATATAATCATGCCATGTTTGACCTGTTGTATCTCTGTGCATGTAGCTCCGTTTCGTGCGTGTAATATGTCAAATTGTTCGTCTCGACGAGTACTTCATTTCATTCCATTGCATCATTTTCATTTGAGCTCATCTTGATGCCGAAAATTGTTGGAAGAGTGCATGTTGATGTTAATCAATAAACTGTTATAACTTGCTCATTTGTCATTTTTGCCATGATTGATGTGTGCATCCTATGAGGTTGATGTCTACATGTATTTTGATCTATGCCATGCCATCTTTCCAGTGGTGCCAACCATGTATTTTTGTGAGTTGTGTGCTGAGTGCATCGAGCTTGTTAAGGAGGGTACTTGTTGTTACTGTTTTGCTAGACAGATTCTGTTATATTTTGTTGCTATGTTAACCTGCTCCTACAAGTCATTTCGTGCATAATATGGAGATTGGTCACTAAGGATGAGTTGTTATACATGTTATGCTCTATCCATTCATGCCCTTGTTTGAAATTATAGACTACTGTAGCTTGTTGTAATCTTGCTCTAAAGTTGCTTGATAATGTTGCTGTCAACCTGTTAACATGAAGATCAGTTTTGGCCATGTGTTTTCCTAGTGATCCATGCACCCTATGAACTTGCTCTTGCCATGCTTAACTTAAAAAACATGCTTTCTTGCTGTTGGTTGCCTTGCCATGCCATGTATTGCTCTGTGGTGAGTGGTTCAAGCTCACCAACATGCCTACTTATTGTTATTCCTGCCATGTTTGAATCTGTCATATAACTTGCCATGTTTACATGGGTGCCATCATATCTTCTGATCCTTTTTGGCTCATGGTCAGTAAGGGACTTTTGATCTATGCAATTAGTAGTTTCATGCCCTGCCTTTGTTTGCCATGATAAGTTCCTGTAACATGTTGTTTGATAGCTCTAAACATTGCAACCTGATGTTATTTCTGCTAAAGTCTGGAACTGTTATTATTTGCAATCTTTCCATGTCATTTTGAGCATGTTCTAGTCTTTTCTGGAGATAACTCAGTGTTCCTGTTTTGTTATGCTTTACCTGTACTTCATGCCCATGCCTATTGTTCTTATGTTGAGATGCTGTAGCATATTGTTTTGATGCTTGTAAGATGCCTAGTTGCTGTTATGGACAGATTGTTGTTGTGACTTGTATAGAGTGTATGTGTTGCACCGTTGCTCCGTTTTGAGTGTTCTCTATATGAAACTTGCTTGTTTTTGCATGTAGCTTAATATTACCATGTTGCATCCTTGTTTTGGTGTGTTTGCTTGATGTTTGTATGCATTTTGCATTAATGCTATGCTTAACTTGTTTTGCTCATATCTTCTAGGCCGTAGCTCCGAATCTAATGAACTTTATATGTAACTTGACTAGAATTTCGTGTAGATCCTCTTGGTGCATCTTAACTTGCTGTTTAATAACTTGAACATAAGGTTTATTCAGATCTGGACCAATTTCGAAATTTGCATATGAGGACTTACCGGAATTGTTACATGTTGTTTCCGGCCTCATTTAAACTTGCCTTGATGTGTTGTTCTTGTTTTGCATCATCTCTTGCCATGAGTAGCTTCATGTAGCCTTTTCATGCATCGTGCTTGTTGTGCATCATGTCTTGTTATGTGTGGTGTGTTTACCATGTTGTGTGCTTCTTCTTGTTAGTTACTGTTTTCGTTGCGATCGTGAGGATTCGTTCGTCTACGTGTGGTTCATCTTCGTGGCTTCATCTTCTTCATGGACTCGTTCTTCTTCCTAGCGGGATTTCAGGCAAGATGACCGCTACCCTGGTTCTCACTACTATCATTGCTATGCTAGTTACTTCGTTCTAATGCTATGTTGCGTTACCTATCTTTTGCTCATCAAGCCTCCCAAATTGCCATGAACCTCTAACCTTTGACACCCTTCCAAGCAAACCATTGTTTGGCTATGTTACCGCTTTGCTCAACCCCTCTTATAGCGTTGTTAGTTGCAGGTGAAGTTGAAGATTTCTCCATGGTGGACAGGGTTATGTTGGGATATCACAATATCTCTTATATTATTAATGCATCTATATATTTGGTAAAGGGTGGAAGGCTCGGCCTTATGCCTGGTGTTTTGTTCCACTCTTGCTGCCCTAGTTTCCGTCATACCGGTGTTATGTTCCCGGATTTTGCGTTCCTAACGCGGTCGGGTGATTTATGGGACCCCCCTGACAGTTTGCTTTGAATAAAACTTGTCCAGCAAGGCCCAACATTGGTTTTACCATTTGCCTCACCACCACCTATATTTCCCTTGGGAGTAATTAACCCAAGGGTCATCTTTATTTTAGCCCCCCCGGGCCAATGCTTGTCTACGTGTTGGTCCAAACTAGAGCCCTTTGCAGCGCCTCCTCAGGGAAACTTGAGGTCTGGTTTTAGTTGTATGGACTGATCATCCGGTCGTGGCCTGAGACGAGATACGCGCGGCTACTATCAGGATGTCGGCACGCCGGGAGGTCTTGCTGGTCTTGTTTTACCATTGTCGAAATGTCTTGTAAACCGGGATTCCGAGACTGATCGGGTCTTCCTGGGAGAAGGTCTATTCCTTCTTTGATCGCGAGAGCTTGTCATGGGCTAAGTTGGGACACCCCTGCAGGGTATAAACTTTCGAGAGCCGTGCCCGCGGTCATGTGGCAGATGGAAATTTGTTAATGTCCGGTTGTAGATAACTTGACACCAGATCCGAACTAAAACGCATCAACCGCGTGTGTAGCCGTGATGGTCTCTTCTCAGCGGAGTCCGGGAAGTGAACACGGTTTCTGTGTTATGTTTGACGTAAGTAGGAGTTCTGGATCACCTCTTGATCATTACTAGTTGACGACCGTTCCGCTTGTTCTCTTCTCGCTCTTATTTGCGTATGTTAGCCACCATATCATGCTTAGTCGCTGCTGCAACCTCACCACTTTACCCCTTCCTTTCCCATTAAGCTTTGCTAGTCTTGATACCCATGGTAATGGGATTGCTGAGTCCTCGTGGCTCACAGATTACTACAACAACAGTTGCAGGTACAGGTTATGCGATGATCATGACGCGAGAGCGATGTTTGCTTGCGTTGAGTTCTTCTTCTGCTTCTTCTTCGATCAGGGGATAGGTTCCAGGTCGGCAACCTGGGCTAGCAGGGTGGATGTCGTTTGAGCTTCTGTTTGTGTTTCATCCGTAGTCGGATGTTGATCTTATGGATGATGTATTGTTGTATTCGTGTGGCATTGTATGCCTCTTGTATGTATCCCCATCTATTTATGTAATGTTGATGTAATGATATCCACCTTGCAAAAGCGTTTCAATATGCGGGTCTATCCTTGGTGGGACCTTCGAGTTCCTTTTGGATAGGGTCGCATATTGGGCGTGACATCTTCCTCCGATCAAAATATCTAGACGGCCACCATGTTACCAGTAGTATTCTTCCAAGTAGTTAGCATCGATCGAGTTTGAAAGCACATTTGCTCCCTGGTTGGTTTTGGTAATTAATGACAACATACTTTGTGGTTGGACTAATGCTTTTATCAAGTATGTTTCAGGAAATTCAATCACATTGGCATGGCAAAAGGACTGAAGAAGTGGACCCCTCAAAATGCAAAGGCAAGCATTGGCAAAAGCTCAAGACTCCATTTTTGGTTTAGTGATCCAAGATCACATTGAGTCCATAGGAAAAGCCAATACTATTAAAAGGGGATGAGGTTATGATGATGATCTGGTTGCTCAAGTGCTTAGTGATACATCTCCTAAACTATCAAAGAACTTTCACCGCCATATACACTCATAAGTAGTCTCGGTCCCACCGATATTCCAAACTCAGTCACACCGAGATGAACCACCTCAGCCATAAGCCAAACCCTAGAAAACTCGGATTTTCCGATTCTGAACTCGGTCTCACCGAAACATGAGTTGCCAAGTGTAGGATCGAAAGTATGTCTAGAGGGGGGGTGATTAGACTACTTGACAATTTAAAAGTTTTACCTTTTGATTAGGACAAGTTTTTAGCAAGTTCACAATGATGATCAAGTCAAGTATCACCCTACACATGCAATTCTAGAGTATTTGCAGCGGAAAGTAAATTGCACATGTAGTAAAGAGAGGTGGAGAAGAGCAAACGCAATTTGGAGACACGGAGATTTTTCTCGTGGTTCCGATAGGTGGTGCTATCGTCAATCCACGTTGATGGAGACTTCAACCCACGGAGGGTAACGGCTGCGAGAGTCCACGGAGGGCTCCACCCACGAAGGGTCCACGAAGAAGCAACCTTGTCTATGCCATCATGGCATACGCCCACGGAGGACTAGCCTTACTCGGGGTAGATCTTCACGAAGTAGGCGATCTCCTTGCCCTTACAAACTTCTTGGTTCAACTCCACATCTTGACGGAGGCTCCCAAGCGACACCTAACCTATCTAGGAGGCACCACCCTCCAAAAGGTAATAGATGGTGTTGGTGATGATGAACTCCTTGCTCTTGTGCTTCAAATGATAATCTCCCCAACACTCAACTCTCCTCACTGATTTGGCTGTGGTGGAAGAAAGGATTGAGTGGAAAGCAACTTGGGAAGGCTAGAAATCAAGTTTCATATGGTGGGAGTGGAGCAACTTGATCTCAACACAAGGGTAGGTAGTTTTCTTCTCAGAAATGTAAGGTAGGAGTGGTAGTTCTTTCTGATGGCTCTCTCCACGAATGAAGAGGAGGTGGAGGGGTATTTATAGCCTTCACACAAAATCCAACCGTTACACACATTTGATCAATATCGGTTAGACCGAAGTTGACAACTCGGTGAGACCGAAAGTTCAATCTTGTGAACGTTGGGATTTTCGGTGGGACCGAAAATACAATCTCGGTGAGTCCGATTCTTCCAAAGACTAGGGTTTGCCATTCTCGGTGGGACCGACTTTATCATCTCGGTGACACCGATATGATGATGAAGGTTTCTGAAGCTTGGCAACACTAGTTTCGTGAGACCGAGTTTGGAATCGAAAACCGAAATTACTAGGGTTTGGCTTTGTGGTGAGGTGGTTTATCTCGGTGTGTGAGTTTATGGAATCGGTGGGACCGAGATTACTTATGAGTATATGTTGGAATGAAAGATTGCGATAGTTTGGGAGATAGATCACTAAGCACTTTGAGCAACCAGATCATTATCATAACCTCATCCCTTTTAATAGTATTGGCTTTCCTATAGACTCAATGTGATCTTGGATCACTAAACCAAAAATAGAGTCTTGAGCTTTTGCCAATGCTTTCCTTAGCATTTTGAGGGTCCACATCTTGATCATAGCCATACCCATATCCTTGAACTTTCGAAATGTTCTCAAGAAACTATTAGTTCAATGATATATATGTTGTTATTAATTACCAAAACCACCTGGGGATTAGTTGCACTTTCAATCTCCCCCTTTTTGGTAATTGATGACAACATATAGATCAAAGCTTCGACAAATGATATAATCAATGAATAATATCGTCGCTTTGAGAAGTATGTGATAAGCAAGAGCTCCCCCTAAATTTGTGCATTATTTAAGATTTGCGTTTGAATGCAAATGCACAATCGATTAGGATCATGGGTCACTCTTCCATGTCACATACATCTTGGTGGAGCGCACAAAATGATAAGAATGAGTAGCATGCACCCAATCACCAAGACATGAGTAAATGATCATACAAGATATGAGTAGCATATGATGAGCATTAAGCACACACATTAAGGCATAGTATGATCAAGCACTCATCAAAGTAGAGCAAACCAAATGTAGTATCAAACACACAGAATGTCTCAGAAAACTCAAAAGTATCTCAAAGAAACCGCAAACGAAAGAGCAAAAGCGAGCACTCTCTCTCTCGAAGTCCTATGATCTATACAATTTCTCCCCCTTTGGCAACAAGTTACCAAAAAGTTCGAAAGGTATAGAGCTAAACGTCACTAGGGACTCGTTTGGCGGCTCTATGCAGGTTGATGGAGTTGAGATAGCTGCATCTGCAAAGGCTTGGTGAAGTCTGTGGAGCTGGAGGAGTGGACTTTGGAGCTGGAGCTGGGAACCGATGGAGCTGTGGGAGGTCTTGATCAGTAGTACCGTGTCATCCCATGGAATAGCAATGATCTGGGTCTTGTGGGAACCGTAGCAGGCTGCTCATAGTCATCCTGGACAAGGTCATCCTGCATCTCCTTCATGAGCTCTTCCTTCTCCCTCTTGGCTTCCTCGATATCTGCCTCAAGCTTGTTGACAGTGACTTGCACTTGATCGACTTGACATCCAGAGCATGGAACTTGTCTTCAACTATCCTCTCAAGACTCTCCTGAGACTGCACTATGCTGGCCAGGCGTAGTTCAATCCTCTGGGTAGCTTCAAGGAGCTGTTCTCCAACACTCTTGGGTTTAGCTGCTGCTGCTGCTGCTTCCTTCTCAGCTTTAGCTTGTTTGGCAGCTTCAGACTTAGCTTGACCTTCAACAGACGTGGGATCATCCTCAGTCATCACAACTTCATTATCCTCATGCTCAGGCTGCAGTGGCAAGTGGGGTCTATCCAACAAGTAGGTGCCCGTGCCAAACTTGGCATTGATAAGCATCTGAATGTGCGGGGCAAAACCACATGTCCTCTTCTGGTCTGCTGCAGTCCTCTTGATAGTCTCAACTATCAGGTCCATCACCTTGAAGGGTGCCTTCTGATCTAGTATATGCAGCATGTTGATAGAATAGCCTCGTATCATGCGATGATCTCCAGACTTGGGCATCAAGGTATGCCTCAGGATTGTGTTCGTGGTAGGGAGACCTGCCTGGAGATGATACACTGAGCCGAGCTTCCAGAACTCTACATCCTTAGCTGGTACCTCATTGTACATGTTCTTCATAGACTCATGATTCTTCTTGGGAATTCCATAGACATCAACATCATCTTGTCTTGACACTGGAGCATTCAGCAGTGCTGCCCACTCTTCAACAGTAGAAGAGAATCTCTGACCTTCAGTCATCCATACAATCCTGCCATCTGGATAGAAATGAGCTGTGGCATAGAATTGCATGATCATCTCATCATTCCAAGCTGTCAGTTTCTCACCAACGAACTCAGCAACACCACATGCAGTGAAGCTCTCATGCACATGTGGAAAGTAGTCTCTCTGCTCTTCACTGTCAATATATGCCCAGTCAACATATCTAGTGTCAGCAACAATGGGCTTCTTGTCCATAAGCACAGATCTCATAGAAATCTTCTTTGCTCTCGGTGTGGAACCTTGAGTCAACAGCAGTCCTTCTCCTTATGGCATATGGATCAGCTTGTCTCCATATCCTGAGACCTTTGTCCTTTCTTTCCTTCATGTTTCCAGCTCGAGGATGAGCATCATTGTGGACAGGCAATCTCTGACGAAGTTTCAGCAATACAGGTGCCTCATCATCGACTCATTGGTGGCACATTGTCTTTCTTCTTTTCTCAAGCGGGAATGTTTCGATAGTTTTCTTTGGCTTGGCAAAGAGGCTTGGCTTGAGCTGCCTTTTTTGGAGCAGAAGGCTTAGACTTTGTAGGTGCTCCTGCCCTGATGGCATCTCCCATCAACTTAGGCTTCTGAGGAGGCTGGGGTGCTTCCTCATCAGAATCATCATCAGCTGCTTCATGCACAATTCTCTTCCTCTTGGAAGTTTTCTTTATCTTGCTCGAGGTTTCTTCTTCCATGCTCAACTTCTTGGCAACTGTGGACTTCTTCACTTTGCTGGTGCCTTTCTTGGTTTGTTGCCCTTGATGCTCTTTGGCAACCACTTTCCTCTTAGGCTTAGATGAAATCTCTTCCTCAGCAATGAAATCAGAATCCTCTTCATCAGAATTCCTCTTCTTCCTGGCCCTGGTGGCAGCAGGAGGCAAACCACTTGGTGTGCTCCTCTCACCATCATCGGAAAAAGCTGCTTGGCTTCGGGACTAGTGCTCGCCTCTGGAATCTCAATTGGTGATTCAGATCTGTTCGCTGTCACGGCATCGACATGGCCGACAACCCGTGAATAGATAAGGTATAGGCGAATAGAAGAGTTATCACAAACCGCAGAAGATTTTGCAAAAGAATGAGTTCAAATTTCAGTTTTAGGTTTTCACAGAATGCATTTCGGTCGGACCGAGTCTAAAATTCGTGAATCCGAAGTGTCTAAACAGAACCCTTCACACCACTTTCGGTTGGACGAAATGGGTTTCGATCTAGCCGAGAACACTAGGGTTTCACTAAATCCTCATTTCGGTCACACCGATTTGCACAACTTCGGTTGGACCGAAAAATGCAAAGGCAATGGCCAGAGGCCAAATCGGTCATCCGAGAATGTAGAATCGGTCTCACCGAGATGTGTTCGCGGAAACCTAACCCTAAAACTTTTACTCAATTTCGTTCTAAGAACTAATCTGCTGGATAGGAAGATCTCAAACGTGGCAAGAAGCTGGGCAAACCAATCGTGTATTGAATCGGAGGTTGAAACACGAGAGGATCAAACTCACCCTAACTTGGTGGAGTTTTCTCTGGCGGCAACGGCACGGAGAGATTGTCCGTTGACAATGACGGAGACCAGCGAGGGCGCACAAAGCATTTACTTAAGACGATCCGGAGACCACGGCGACGGCAGCAAAGGGTTTGGGGCGAGCCGTTTGAAGAAAGAATCAACGCGCTGCCCTCGGTATATATACCCTTCATTTGTCGGTGGGACCGAGTTGTAAAACTTCGGTGGCACCGAGATGGTTAATCGCAAGCGATTACTCACTTGTCACGCCGAAATTTGTAACTCGGTTTCACCGAGGTGAAAACCTAGATCAATCAAGTGATTTCGGTCCGTCCGATTTGAGTGGGTTGGTCGACCGAAAATACTTAGAAGGTTTTGGAATTTAAGCTTTTGACGGATCGGTGGCTCCGAGTGCTCCTCACTCGGTGTGTCCGAAAAAGACTTGATCAAAGTTTGTGATATAAGCATGAATAGAATTTGAGACAAGAAAGCATAGATAGCTAGGGGAGGAACTTAGGCAATCTTATCCATCCATTTGGTCAAAAAGAAAATATCCAAAAAGACCAGAGCAACAAATGGATGTCCTCGAATGGATAAAATTATGCATCCAACATGCTCACACAATAAGATAGCAAATGAAATATGTGTCAAACATGCACAATCAAAACACTAGCTGCTAGCACACAATTTGGCGATGACTAGGTCATCTATATATGAGTATATTGACTTAGGAGTCAAATGAGAACATTTGATCATAGGTCATACTCATCGTTTAAGCACAAGTGGGGTTACCACTTTTATATAAAGCATTAATGTGTTCACATCATTTGAAGATGCTTTAGCTCATTTCTTTAGAGCAAAGCTCCCCCTTGATGTGAGAACCCCTTTTAAAGGGTCAAACTAACCTTGGGTTGTTGTAGAAGACTTCATGTAGATGTTGAAGATGTGGATGCTCAATGTTGATGAAGATCATCAAGAGTTGGGAGCAATCCTTTGGATTCGAGCACTTTCAATACCTACATGGGTTAGTCCCACAAGGAACAAACAAAGATATCCATGGACATAGATTGAAGTACACAATAGATGATGTCCATGAAAGCAATGGTTACCTTGTCCCTTGACTTACCAACAAGAGGGTTTGTGACTCCATGAACTAGTGCAAGATGTGGAAGTTGATTGCACAAGTTCTTGCCAAAATGAATGTGAGTGAAGTATGTTGGCGGAGTCACCCTCAAGAACTCTCTAGTTCTTCTTCTTCGGGATCCACATCATCTTGATGGGAATCCTTGGGGTAGTAGTTGAGCTTGACGAAGTAGAACTTGACGTTTCCTTGGGAACCCACTTGACCATGGCCCTAGGTGCTTCAATGAATGCATCAATCTCCTCTTGAAGCTTGTCCTTGCCTTTTAGCTTGTGGTCTTGTGGTGGAAGATCATCTTGAGCTTGTTCCACATTGGAAGAAGTAGGATCATACTTCTCCTTTTGAGAAACAAACTTTGGAGTGGGATATTGACCTTCTTCCCATTCAACACCCTCATACTTCTCCTTGCTTGCGAACAATTTCCTCAAAGTTCTTGCTTCCGGCAAGGCTCTTGTAGACACCTTTCTCTATAATCCCTTTCAATAAACTATTTTCTTGCTCAAGTGTAACTTGGCTTGAAACATTGTTAGTGGAATCAAGAGAACTACTAGAAGCAACAATATTGGATTTAGCATGGTTATTGTTACTACTAGATGAAGAATTTTTCTTATGCTTGTCATGCTTAGTTTTAATAGGTGGCAAGAAATTAGACAAGAGAAGTCGTTTGGCAAGATATGAAGAACTCTTCTTTGAAGATCGTCATTGATTGCTTTTAGAAACTCATGTTCTTGCTCTAGATTGAGCTTCTCGAGCGTAGCTTCTCATGAGATCTTAGGAGCTCTCTATGATCTTCTTGAGTTGTTTCATGAGCTAACTTAAGAGTGTTTAGTTCTTTAGTTAGGCGCTCAATCTCCTTCATAGCATTGTCATTCGACTCTTCTCGACTATAAAGACTACTAGCATGTTCATCATTACTAAGCTCACTAGATTTATCATGTAAAAGCTCATCTTCACCAAGCAAGTCATCCTCATCACTATCAAAGTCAATAAATTCAGGATGTGATACCTTGGGGCCTTTAGCCATGAAGCATCTTCCAATTCCCTCATTTGGTGAATCAAATATGTCATAGGAGTTGAAGTTGGAGGATACGAGAGCTAGACCGCAACACCTTCATCTTGATCAGATTCGGAGTTGGAGTGATAGCTTCTTTCGAGTGATTGTCGAGTCGGAGCCGGAGACCCATTCACCACGTGAGCTTGATGTTTTCTTCTTGTGTAGCTCCTTGATGACTTGTCTTTCCTCTCCGAATCCTTGCTTCTCCGAGAGGATCTTCGTTCATAACGATCATCTCTACTCCTTCTCTCTTTCCGAGGCGACTCTTCTCTTGAGCTTCTTCTTCTTGGAGATTCTTCTCTTCTCTTGTGGGGAGTCGAACACTCATTTGAGTAGTGTCCGGGTCTTCCACAATTGTAGCAGTTTCGATCACGACTTGAAGATCGCTTTTCATCATATGATCTAGACTTTGAGCTTCTTTCCTTGCTTCTACTCTTGTAGAATTTGTTGAAGTTCTTCACCATTAGGCTTATCTCTTCATTGGAAACTAGCTTGTCACTTGAGGTTGTGGGAGCATCACATGTAGCTTTGTAAGCACCACTTGACTTGTTGTGAAGCTCTTCCTTATCTTTAAGTGTCATCTCATGAGCAACAATTCTTCCAATGACTTCGGTAGGCTTGAGATTCTTGTAGTTTGGCATCATTTGGATCAAAGTGCACACGGTGTCATACTTTCCATCCAAAGCTCTGAGAATCTTCTTGATGATGAATCGGTCGGTCATTTCTTCGCTTCCTAAGCCGGCAATCTCATTTGTGATGAGAGCAAGCCTAGAGTACATTTCAGCGACTCCTTCACCTTCCTTCATCTTGAACTTGTCAAGTTGACCTTGAAGAACATCTAGCTTTGATTCCTTCACGGACTCGGTACCTTCGTGCATTTCGACCAAAGTATCCCAAATCTCTTTTGCATTCTCAAGACGGCTGATTTTGTTGAACTCCTCGGGACACAAAGCATTGAAGAGAATGTCACAAGCTTGAGCATTGTTTTGCAACATCCGCAATTCATCATTTGTAGCTTCACGATCCGAACTTTTCCTTCCTCGAAGAACTCACCTTGCAAGCCAACACAAATGATGCCCCATGCGGCGGGGTTATGTCCAAGAATATGCATTTTCATTTTATGCTTCCAACTAGCAAAATTTGAACCATCAAAGTAAGGACCTCTCGAAAATTACCCTCACTAGACGCCATACTCTCCTAGGTTGTGAAACCAAGCTTATGGAGTCCAATGCAATGGAAACCAATCCAATGGAGACCAAAGCTCTGATACCACTTGTAGGATCGAAAGTATGTCTAGAGGGGGGGTGATTAGACTACTTGACAATTTAAAAGTTTTACCTTTTGATTAGGACAAGTTTTAGCAAGTTCACAATGATGATCAAGTCAAGTATCACCCTACACATGCAATTCTAGAGTATTTGCAGCGGAAAGTAAATTGCACATGTAGTAAAGAGAGGTGGAGAAGAGCAAACGCAGTTTGGAGACACGGAGATTTTTCGTGGTTCCGATAGGTGGTGCTATCGTCAATCCACGTTGATGGAGACTTCAACCCACGGACGGTAACGGCTGCGAGAGTCCACGGAGGCTCCACCCACGAAGGGTCCACGAAGAAGCAACCTTGTCTATGCCATCATGGCATACGCCCACGGAGGACTAGCCTTACTCGGGGTAGATCTTCACAAGTAGGCGATCTCCTTGCCCTTACAAACTTCTTGGTTCAACTCCACATCTTGTGGAGGCTCCCAAGCGACACCTAACCTATCTAGGAGGCACCACCTCCAAAAGGTAATAGATGGTGTTGGTGATGATGAACTCCTTGCTCTTGTGCTTCAAATGATAATCTCCCCAACACTCAACTCTCCTCACTGATTTGGCTGTGGTGGAAGAAAGGATTGAGTAGAAAGCAACTTGGGAAGGCTAGAAATCAAGTTTCATATGGTGGGAGTGGAGCAACTTGATCTCAACACAAGGGTAGGTAGTTTTCTTCTCAGATATGTAAGGTAGGAGTGGTAGTTCTTTCTGATGGCTCTCTCCACGAATGAAGAGGAGGTGGAGGGGTATTTATAGCCTCCACACAAAATCCAACCGTTACACACATTTCACCAATATCGGTCAGACCGAAGTTGACAACTCGGTGAGACCGAAAGTTCAAATCTTGTGAACGTTGGGATTTTCGGTGGGACCGAAAATACAATCTCGGTGAGTCCGATTCTTCCAAAGACTAGGGTTTGCCATTCTCGGTGGGACCGACTTTATCATCTCGGTGACACCGATATGATGACAGAAGGTTACAGAAGCTTGGCAACACTAGTTTCGGTGAGACCGAGTTTGGAATCGGAAAAACCGAAATTACTAGGGTTTGGCTTTGTGGCTGAGGTGGTTTATCTCGGTGTGACTGAGTTTATGGAATCGGTGGGACCGAGATTACTTATGAGTATATGTTGGAATGAAAGATTGCTGATAGTTTGGGAGATAGATCACTAAGCACTTTGAGCAACCAGATCATTATCATAACCTCATCCCCTTTTAATAGTATTGGCTTTCCTATAGACTCAATGTGATCTTGGATCACTAAACCAAAAATAGAGTCTTGAGCTTTTGCCAATGCTTTCCTTAGCATTTTGAGGGGTCCACATCTTCAGTCATAGCCATACCCATATCACTGAACTTTCTGAAATGTTCTCAAGAAACTATTAGTTCAATGATATATATGTTGTTATTAATTACCAAAACCACCTGGGGATTAGTTGCACTTTCACCAAGCTTCTGTAACCTTCTGTCATCAAATCGGTGTCACCGAGATGATGAAGTCGGTCCCACCGAAATTGGCATGCTCTTGTCATTGCACGAATCGGACTCACCAAGATTGTATTTTCGGTCCCACCGAAAATCCCAACGTTCACATTATTTGAACTATCGGTCTCACCGAGTTGTCAACTTCGGTCCCACCGAGATTGCTCAAATGTGTGTAACGGTTGGATTTTGTGTGGAGGCTATAAATACCCCTCCACCCCCTCTTCATTCGTGGAGAGAGCCATCAGAAAGAACTACCACTCCTACCTTACATTTCTGAGAAGAGAACTACCTACCCTTGTGTTGAGATCAAGTTGCTCCACTCCCACCATATGAAGCTTGATCTCTAGCCTTCCCAAGTTGCTTTCCACTCAATCCTTTCTTCCACCACAGCCAAATCGGTGAGGAGAGTTGAGTGTTGGGGAGATTATCATTTGAAGCACAAGAGCAAGGAGTTCATCATCATCTACAACATCTATTACCTTTTGGAGGTGGTGCCTCCTAGATTGGTTAGGTGTCGCTTGGGAGCCTCCGTCATCGAGATGTGGAGTTGAACCAAGAAGTTTGTAAGGGCAAGGAGATCGCCTACTTCGTGAAGATCTACCCCAGTAAGGCTAGCCCTCCGTGGGCGAGGCCATGATGGAATAGACAAGGTTGCTTTTTCGTGGACCCTTCATGGGTGGAGCCCTCCGTGGACTCTCGCAGCCGTTACCCTCCGTGGGTTGAAGTCTCCATCAACGTGGAAGTACGATAGCACCACCTATCGGAACCACGAGAAAAATCACCGCGTCTCCAAATTGCGTTTGATCTTCTCCACTTCTCTTTACTACTTGTGCAATTTACTTTCCGCTGCCCATACTCTAGAATTGCATGTGTAGTATGCTACTTGACTTGTGTGTTATGGAAATTCTGCCAAAATCTGTCCTTGATAAAAGACGGAATTTTTATCTTGTCGAGTAGTCTAATCACCCCCCCTCTAGACACTCTCACCTTCTTCGATCCTACAATTGGTATCAGAGCATTGGTCTCCATTGCTTTGGTTTACACACCATTGGAGGAAGATGGACGTGTCTACGTTTGGGAGTGTTAGCCATAGAGTGCCTATTCTTAATGGAGTGTCCTATAACTCATGGAGTATTGAAATGCTTATTATCTTTAAGACATACAATTTGCGCAAATATGTTGAGACCCCCTATGTGCCTCCATTTGACCCCTTGCACCCTACCATGGATGAAGAGCTTGATTTGCTTCGTAACCTTAGGACTGTAAATCTTATCATTAGAGGGTTACCCGATAACTTGCTGAAGCTCGTTACAAACTTTGAGTGCGCCTATGCTATGTGGAAGTTCTTGGAAGAACTTTATCCGGACTACTCTTTGAGAGGTCTTGATGAAATTCTATACAAGACTATTGAATTTGATATGATGCGCCTAATGATCCCAACTTTGATAAATGCTTCTTTGAGCTTCGTGATCTTATGAAAAGAAGGGTGATCCGGTCTTATCAATGTTCTAATTAGAAATGCTCTTGTATTGCATTCCGATGATTATTGTCACATTGACAAAACTAATGCAAGTTGTTATCAAATTGACCTAGGTGTTGATGATGAACAATCTATGGGTCAATATGATGATGAGCATGAGCATGATGATGATTACTCCGATTCGGACACCGAGCTAGACAAGATCATGAAGAGTCTCAATCTTATGGCAAATCGAGAGACTACATATCCGCGGAAAAGAGTGGATTCTTGATAGTGGATGCACCGACCACATGACCGGAGACGAAGACATGTTTCGAGAGCTTGCAAAGAACGATGGTCCACGCAAGTATGTGACTTTTGGAGACAACTCCAAGGGTAAGGTACTTGGCCTTGGTAAGGTGGCCATATCTCATGATAGCTCTATTCAAAATGTCATGCTTGTAGAATCGCTTGGATACAATTTACTTTCCGTGTCTAGATTAGCTGACTTTGGATTCAATGTGCTATTCACCGAAGTAGATTGCCAAGTCTTTCATCGTGACAATCATAACATGGCATTTACCGGTATCCGTAGAGGTGATCTATATATTGTTGATTTCACTAAGAAAGCCCAACCTAGAGCTTGCTTCATTGCTAAATCCGCTAAAGGTTGGTTATGGCATAGAAGGCTTGGACATGTTGGTATGCGTAATCTAGACAAGCTGATCAAAGGTGATCATATTCTTGGCGTTAAAGATGTTTTCTTTGACAAAGATAGACTTTGTAGTGCTTGTCAAGCAGGAAAACAAGTAGGTGGAAGTCATCCCGTGAAGAACATCATGACCACAAGGAGACCGCTTGAGCTTCTTCATATGGATCTCTTGGTCCCAATGCTTACAAAAGCCTTGGTGGTAACTCCTTTGGTCTAGTTATAGTTGATGATTATTCCAGATTTACGTGGGTATTTTTCCTTGATGACAAATCGCAGGTTCGAGAATCTTCAAAACCTTTGCGAAAGGCCCAAAATCAATTTGAGGTGAAGATCAAGAAAGTTCGGAGTGACAATGGAGCGGAGTTCAAGAACGCCAATGTAGACTCTTTTCTCGATGAGGAAGGATTCTACATGAGTTCTCGACGGTTATACACTCCTCAACAAAATGGAGTTGTTGAGAGGAAGAACCGAACGCTCATAGAGATGGCGAGAACGATGCTTGATGAATACAAGACACCGAAGCACTTTTGGGGGGAAGCGGTCGAGACAGCTTGTCATGCTATCAACAGGCTTTATCTTCATAAGCTCCTCGGCAAGACATCATCTGAGCTCCTCACCGGTAACAAACCCCAAGTGGGATACTTTCGTGTCTTTGGTTTGAAATGCTATATCCTTGATAAGCATCGTCGGTCTAAATTTGCTCCTAAAACTCATGAAGGTTTTTTTCTTGGTTATGGATCAAACTCCCACACCTACCGTGTCTACAATAATTTCACCCGAAAGGTTGAAGAGACGGTAGACATGAAGTTTGATGAATCTAATGGCTCGCAAGTAGAGCAAATGCCTATTGATGTAGGAGACAAGGACCCATCAGAAGCTATCCAAGATTTATCTATTGGAAAGATCCGTCCCATGGAAGTGAAGGAGAGTACCTCATCTACATATGTGGAGCCCCCTACCTCACGGCGAGATGAACCTCAAGGCAACATGGAGGCCTCCACAAGTGGAACTCACCAAGATGAGGAAGTGCAACAAGAAGATCCACCACAACCTCCTTCTCCACCGCCTCAAGACAACACCAACAACAATGAAGAAGAAGAAGAGGAAGATGAAGATGATGAGGAAGCTCAGCCACAACCTCAACAAAAGCTATCCCGAGTCCGAGCAAGAATCAAGAAAAATCATCCCGTGCAACAAATGATGAACGACATCAACTCCGGGAGAATTACTCGCTCTAAAACTCGCTTAGCTAACTTTTGTGAGCATTACTCATTTATCTCTAGTATTGAACCTATGAAGGTAGAAGAAGCACTTGAAGACCGGATTGGGTAACGCTATGCACGAAGAGCTACACAACCGAGAGGAACAAGGTATGGACTTTGGTAGAAAAGCCCAAGGATGATCAAAACGTCATTGGAACCAAATGGGTGTTTGGAACAAGCAAGATGAAGATGGACAAGTCATCCGCAACAAGGCTCGTCTCGTAGCTCAAGGTTACACACAAGTCGAAGGTATGGACTATGGTGAGACCTATGCCCCCGTTGCTAGACTTGAGTCCATTCGCATTCTTCTTGCTTATGCCAATCACCATGATATTACTCTCTATCAAATGGATATCAAAAGTGCTTTCCTAAATGGTGAAATAGAGGAGGAAGTATTTGTGAAATAACCTCCCGGATTTGTGAATCCCAAAAAGCCTAATCATGTTTACAAGTTGCACAAAGCTCTTTATGGTCTTAAACAAGCTCCTAGAGCTTGGTACAAATGCTTGACTAGCTTTCTTCTTGAAAAAGGCTTTGAGATTGGAAAGATAGTTTCAACGCTGTTCACGAAAAGGGTTGATGGTGAACTATTTGTGTGCCAAATATATGTTGATGATATTATCTTTGGTTCAACTAACCCTCATTTTAGCGAGAAGTTTGGAAAGCTCATGTCGGAGAAGTATGAGATGTCCATGATGAGTGAACTCAAATTCTTCCTTGGGTTGCAAATCAAGCAATCTAAGGAGGGTACCTTTGTCTCACAAACAAAGTACACCAAGGATCTCTTCAAGAAGTTCAACATGCAAGAAAGCAAAGGTATGAGAACCCCCATGCCTACAAGTGGACATGACTTGACAAAAGATGGAGAACCCGTTGATCAAAAGGTTTACCGATCTATGATTGGTTCTCTACTATATCTTTGTGCTTCTCGTCCTGACATAATGTTGAGTGTATGCATGTGTGCTCGATATCAAGCAGCCCCTAAAGAATGTCATCTTAAAGCTGTTAAAAGGATTGTGAGATATTTGATACACACACCAAACTTTGGCATTTGGTATCCTAAGAGGGCCTCTTTCGACCTTGTTGGCTATTCCGACTCGGACTATGCGGTGACAGGTTGATAGAAAGTCAACTTCGGGTACGTGTCAATTCCTTGGTCGATCCCTTGTATCTTGGTCCTCCAAGAAACAAAATTCGGTATCATTATCCACTGCCAAAGCAGAATATATTGCTGCTGGTTCGTGTTGTGCTCAATTGCTATGGATGACACAAACGCTTAAGGATTATGGGATACATGTGAGACATGTTCCCTTGCTGTGTGACAATGAGAGTGCGATTAAAATTGGACACAATCCCGTACAACACTCTCGAACGAAACATATTGAAGTTCGTCACCATTTCATTCGTGATCACATTGCCAAGGGTGACATCAATCTTAAGCATGTTCAGATCTTGACAAACAACTCGTGATATCTTTACAAAACCTCTTGATGAGAAGGTGTTTTGTCGCTAAGGAGTGAGTTGAACATCATTGATGCTTCAAACTTGGAGTGAAAACTCCATTGATGCATGCAAGGCATGAGCCCACTTGACTAATCCTTGATATTTCTCTTATGATGATGATCATATGTCTTGGACACATTTGCCTCCTTGTATTGCATCTAACTCCTTGCGGTACTTGGATGATCTACATTCCACAAGATTACCACACACTCAAATCATGAGTAATCTTGTCATTGACCAAGTATCTAGCCCTTTGGGATGTTGAGTTCAAGGAACAAAATTCCACATATCCTTTTTGACATCTTATACATCTAGTATTTCACTCTTGTCATCTTGGATATCCTTGAGTATTTCCTTGCTTGCCTAACCCATGTAGGAAGATGAACTACACAAGTGGAAATGGCGCTCCAACTTCACATTCAATGAGCACCTACATCAAGTTCACCTACATGAGCAAAGCAACAACAAGCCCAAGGTATGTTCTTCACATCTTTAAGGAGCTTTGCTCAAAGTCATGAGTACAAGCAGCTTCATAAGATGTGATCACATCGAATGCTTAATCGAAAAATGGCAACCCCATTTTGAGCTTAAATGATGAGTATGACCTATGATCAAATGTCCTCATTTGACTCCTAAGTCAATATACTCAAACATAGGTGACCTTGTCGCCGACCTTTATCTAGATGAAGTACATATGTTTTGGAGTCTTTCTATTTTCTCTTATGTTCTCTCATTGAGTTTTCATTAAAAAAAAACCTCATCTAGGAATCTTTTTCATTTCTATTCTTACATCTTGTGAATATCCTTACGGCTCGATCAATTCCTCGAAAATCATTCACAAATTCATTGCAAATCCTTTGAAACATTCCTCGCAAAGTGAGCTGAATTATTTCTGTATTTCCTTGGTATTAAACTCGGCGTCACCAATTTAAATATTTCGGTCTGACCGAAAAGGATCTACCCTAAGTCCATGACTTTCGGACCCACCGATCCATCTTAATTCGGTGTCACCGATTTATTTCTTTCAGGATATCATCTTCTGCAGCTCCACTCAATGATTCTCTATGCATGTTCCTTTATTGCCCTGTTGTGATTCTTAAGGATTCCACTTCCTTCTTTCCATCTTCCCTGACCCTCCTAGTTTGCTGTCCTTTTCGGCACTTGATGTCAAAGGGGGAGAAGACTTAGGGGGAGAAGAGAAGATTTAGGGGGAGAAGAAGAGCAATCTTACCTTAAGGGGGAGAGAATCACATCAAAGCTTCAATGTTTTTACTTATAAGAGAATTTCTTGCCGTGTTTCACATTGGACATTACAATTGGCGTCATTCTCATTTGGCATCATTCTTTTGATTTTGCTCTTTCCATCAAACCCCTTGATCTGAGAAAACTCAAAAGGAGAGGAATCTTCACAATTGATATCTTATGGAAAGCAAAATCTCTCAGAGTTCATTGAAAATCTTTTAGTTTCGGAGACATGTTTGCTGATTCAAGCTTGTGCTCAATATGAGACACTCTTTATACATGTCATCCCTAGCTTGGTACTCTTGATGTTCTTGCAGTTGGTTGAAGAAATACTCTTGTGTTATCTAACCTTGTTTTCCCAAGTTTATCTCTTCAGGTACAATGCCAAGGAACCTCAAGGTAAGTATATGCACTTTGCAGAATGTGCATGATGGTGACTTGCTTGTGAATACTTGTTTGCAAGAAATCACCATGCACATATGCATTATCACTCACTTCTTTTCATCTGCTCTCGATGCATATAGCCAAGCTGCATGTAGCACATCTTGCCTTTCTCTCTTGTGTGCTTGTGGTAGTCCAAAACCAAAATTTATGAAAATCTTGCACACTTGTAGGGGAGCCTGTGTACTACATGTTTGTCAAAGCTTTGTGATAATTCATCTTTCTTTCAATAAGCTTTGATGTCTTGTTTAGTGTGTTGCCATCAATTACCAAAAAGGGGAGATTGAAAGCACATTTGCTCCTGGGTGGTTTTGGTAATTAATGACAACATACTTTGTGGTTGGACTAATGCTTTTATCAAGTATGTTTCAGAAATTCAATCACATTGGCATGGCAAAAGGACTGAAGAAGTGGACCCTCAAAATGCAAAGGCAAGCATTGGCAAAAGCTCAAGACTCCATTTTGGTTTAGTGATCCAAGATCACATTGAGTCCATAGGAAAAGCCAATACTATTAAAAGGGGATGAGGTTATGATGATGATCTGGTTGCTCAAGTGCTTAGTGATACATCTCCTAAACTATCAGCAACTTTCACTGCCATATACACTCATAAGTAGTCTCGGTCCCACCGATATTCCAAACTCACCACACCGAGATGAACCACCTCAGCCATAAGCCAAACCCTAGAAAACACGGATTTTCCGATTCGAACTCGGTCTCACGAAACATGAGTTGCCAAGCTTCAGAACCTACGTCATCAAATCGGTGTCACCGAGATGATGAAGTCGGTCCCACCGAAATTGGCATGCTCTTGTCATTGCACGAATCGGACTCACCGAGATTGTATTTTTCGTCCCACGAAAATCCCAACGTTCACATTATTTGAACTATCGGTCTCACCGAGTTGTCAACCGGTCCCACCGAGATTGCTCAAATGTGTGTAACGGTTGGATTTTGTGTGGAGGCTATAAATACCCTCCACCCCTCTTCATTCGTGGAGAGAGCCATCGAAAGAACTACCACTCCTACCTTACATTTACGAGAAGAGAACTACCTACCCTTGTGTTGAGATCAAGTTGCTCCACTCCCACCATATGAAGCTTGATCTCTAGCCTTCCCAAGTTGCTTTCCACTCAATCCTTTCTTCCACCACAGCCAAATCGGTGAAGAGAGTTGAGTGTTGGGGAGATTATCATTTGAAGCACAAGAGCAAGGAGTTCATCATCATCTACAACATCTATTACCTTTTGGAGGGTGGTGCCTCCTAGATTGGTTAGGTGTTGCTTGGGAGCCTCCGTCATCGAGATGTGGAGTTGAACCAAGAAGTTTGTAAGGGCAAGGAGATCGCCTACTTCGTGAAGATCTACCCCGAGTAAGGCTAGCCCTCCGTGGGCGTAGGCCATGATGGAATAGACAAGGTTGCTTCTTCGTGGACCCTTCGTGGGTGGAGCCCTCCGAGGACTCTCGCAGCCGTTACCCTCCGTGGGTTGAAGTCTCCATCAACGTGGAAGTACGATAGCACCACCTATCGGAACCACGAGAAAAATCACCGCGTCTCCAAATTGCGTTTGATCTTCTCCACTTCTCTTTACTACTTGTGCAATTTACTTTCCGCTGCCCATACTCTAGAATTGCATGTGTAGTATGCTACTTGACTTGTGTGTTATGCAAAATCTGCCAAAATCTGTCCTTGATAAAAGACGGAATTTTTATCTTGTCGAGTAGTCTAATCACCCCCCCCCCTCTAGACACTCTCACCTTCTTCGATCCTACAGAGTTTGTAATCGTAGTTTAGATCGTTTGTGTGAACCTTATTTGATATTGAATGAAGTGAATTGATTGTGTTTGTCTCATGTGCATATGGGTAGTGAATCTCTCTTAGACCTTATTCTATTCTGTTTTCTCACCCCTTCTAACCCATGAGATGCCTCCGAGACGTGACAATGGATTTGTGTTCCCATCGGAGCTCACCTAGTTGATCCAGCAGCAGAATGCCTTGATGCAGATGCTAGTTCAGAATCAGAACCAAGGCAACAACAATAACAACAACAAAAACAACAACAACCCACCGCCACCACCCCATGTTGATAGCCTAGCCCGTTTTCTGAGGTTGAATCCACCGGTATTCTCTAGCAGCACCGAGCCGATTGTTGCAGATGATTGGCTCCGCAAGATTGGAAGAGAGCTGACTACTGCAGGATGCATAGATGCGGAGAGAGTGCGCTTTGCCGCACATTAGCTTGATGGACCCGCAACATCTTGGTGGGAGAACTTCACCACCACTTACCCCATTAATACAATTACATGGTATCAGTTTTAGCAGGCTTTCTGCACCGCTCATGTTTCAGCAGGAGCTACGAGCATGAAGAAGCACGAGTTTTGCAACTTGCGCCAAGGAGGTCGTACAGTGGGGCAGTATGTGGATGACTTTAGCAAGTTAGCCCGTTATGCCCCAGATGATGTGGCCACAGATGCCGTGAAGCAGGAGAAGTTTCTTGAGGGACTCAATGATGAGCTGAGCATGCAGTTGATGGTGGCAACATTGAACAACTACTAGGAGTTAGTAAACAAGGCCCTCATGATAGAAGGCAAGCAGCAACAGATTAATAATCGCAAGAGCAAGTATGGACATGGGAGGTACACTTCTGGAGCTCAGCAGAAGCCTCGATATTCCCCGTACTCGGGAGGACATACTCACAACCATGGACGCCATAACCATGGAGGGCATACTCACAATGGAGGAAGTTTGCACAACTACAGTGGCCCCAAGAATGGCAATGGGAATGGAGGAAGCAACAACCAGAATTGTTCCAACCCCACAACACCAGCCAAGAGGGATCTGAGCCACATTACTTGTTTCAAGTGCGGGAAGACCGGACATTAGGCCACTAAATGTCCTAAAGCCAAGAATGGAAATGGCAATGGAGGTTCTGCAAAGAAGCCCAACCCCTTCACCAAAAGGTCAGGTGAACCACGTCAGTGTGGAGGAGATTGAGGATCAACCTGATGCAGTTGTCGGTAAGTTTTTGATTAATGCATTTATTGCACTTTTTCTTTTTGATACTGGTGCATCTCATTCATTCATATCAAGGGTATTTGTGGATAAGTATAAGTTTCCAACAGTAGCCCTTAAGTCACCTATGTTAGTAAGTTCCCCAGGAGCAGAGTATATGGCTAGTAGGGGATGCTATCAGTTGCCAGTAACCATAGGTAGACATGTTTTCCCCACCGACATGATTGTCCTGGAGTCACAAGGATTGGATGTGATACTAGGCATGGATTGGCTATCCAAGTTTGAGGGAAACATCGATTGCGCCCGTAAGTCAATTATTCTCACCATCCCGGAAGGAAAGAGGATCAAGTATGTATCTAGGCATGCGCCGAGGAGGACTCAGGTGAATTCCTTACCAGGAGTTGTTCAGGAGGAAGTACCAGTGGTGAAGGATTATCCCGATGTATTTCCAGAAGAGTTACCAGGCATGCCACCGGATCGAGACATTGAGTTTTTGATTGTGTTATTGCCAGGCACCAGACCAATATCCAAGAGGCCGTATCGGATGCCCGCAAAGGATCTGGAGGAAATTAAGAAGCAGATTAAGGAGCTATTGAGAAAGATTACATTCGACCAAGTTCATCACCTTCGGGAGCCCCAGTGCTTCTAGTGGAGAAGAAGGATGGATCTTGAAGGATGGTTGTTGATTATTGTGCGCTGAATGAGGTGACGATCAAGAACAAATACCCTCTGCCGATGATCAATGATTTGTTTGACCAGCTGCAAGGAGCTACAGTTTTCTCCAAGATCGATCTTCAATCAGGTTATCACCAGTTGAAGATCCGAGAGCAGGACATACCTAAGACAGGTTTTACCATGAGGTATGGGCTATATGAGTATACAGTCATGTCATTTGGTTTGACTAATGCCCCTGCCTATTTCATGAGTATGATGAACAAGGTGTTCATGGAGTTTTTAGATAAGTGCATCATGGTGTTCATTGATGACATTTTGGTCTACTCGAAGAATGAAGAGGAGCATGAGGAACATTTGTGTTTGGTTCTCGAGAAGCTCAGGGAACATCAGTTGTACGCCAAGTTCAGCAAATGTGAATTTTGGTTGAAGGAAGTTGGATTTCTCGGAGATGTTATATCCGAAGAAGGAATACCAGTAGAACCTACCAAGGTTGCTTCTATCACTAAATGGTTGGCACCCACTTCAGTGGGAGAGATCAGAAGTTTTCTTCGACTCGCAGGTTATTACCGGAGATTTATTGAGAATTTTTCCAAGATTGCGAAGCCCATGACGGAGTTATTGAAGAAAGACACCAAGTTTAAATGGACTGAGGATTGTGAGGCCAGTTTTCAGGAGTTGAGAAACGTTTGGTTACAATCCCAGTGCTGATTCTCCCAGACCAACGCAAAGATTTCCGAGTGTACTGCAACACGTCAAGTCAAGCACTTGGAGGAGTGCTTATGCAGGAAGGAAGAGTTGTTTCATATGCCTCATGACAGCTTCGGCCTCAGGAGTTGAATTATGCTACGCATGATTTGGAGTTAGCAGCTGTAGTACATGCGCTCAAGACATATAGACACTTTCTCACGGGAAACCGTTGTGATGTTTACATGGATCATAAGAGTTTGAAGTACATCTTCACACAGAAGGAGTTGAACCTCCGGCAAAGGAGATGGTTGGAGCTCATAAAGGATTATGACATGAGATTGCATTATCATCCAGCCAATGTCGTAGCAGATGCGTTCAGCCGCAAGAGTTATGTTAACACGCTCATAACCGGAGGATTACCTAAGGATTTAGCAAATGACCTTCGAGAGCTATGCTTGGAGATAGTTCCAAGAGGTTATGTTGCAGCATTGGAAATTCAGTCCACTTTGTTGGGTAAGGTCAGAGAAGCCCAGAAGACAGACACGGAGATTGCTGAGATAAAGGAAAGGATGAATAAAGGAAAGGCTAAAGGATTTCGTGAGGATGAGCTCGGCACTTCATGGTTTGAGGATCATATTTATGTGCCTAATGACCCTGAGATTAGGAAGTTGATTCTTTAGGAGGCTCATGATTCACCTTACTCGATTCACCCAGGCAACACCAAGATGTAACTGGATTTGAAGGAAAGTTTCTGGTGGACAGGAATGAAGAAGGATATTCCCGAGTATGTAGCAGTATGTGATGTATGTCAGAGAGTTGAGACAGAGCATCAGAAACCAGCAGGATTTCTACAGCCGTTGCCGATACCCGAATGGAAGTGGGATAAACTTGGCATGGATTTTATCACTGGATTACCCAGGACTCATTCAGGCTATGACTCAATCTGGGTTGTAGTTGATCGCTTGACGAAAGTAACCCATTTCATCCCGGTGAAGACAACTTATACGAGTGCTAAATTGGCAAAGATATACATGACCAGGATCGTATGTCTGCATGGAGTTTCGAGGACCATTGTATCAGATAGAGGAAGACGGTTTACTTCAAAGTTTTGGAATCAGTTGCATGAAACTTTGGGTACCAGGCTAGAGTTCAGTACAACCTTTCATCCATAGATACATGGATAGACTGAGAGAGTCAATCAGATTCTGGAGGACATGTTGAGAGCTTGTGCATTAGATTATGGATCTAGTTGGGATGACAATTTGCCCTATGCAGAGTTCTCCTATAACAACCGTTATCAAGCCAGTCTGAAGATGGCCCCTTTTGAAGCTTTGTACGGAAGGAGGTGCAGGACACCGTTATCGTGGGATTAAGTTGGAGATTGACAGTTGTTCGTACCAGACTTAATCAGAGATTCCGAGGAGAAGGTTAAGTTGATTCGAGATAGACTCAAGGTAGCCCAATCCAGGCAGAAGAGTTATGCGGATACTGAACGCAAGGAGATAGTCTACGAAGTCGGAGACAGAGCATATCTTCGTGTATCCCCACTTCGAGGAGTTAAATGTTTTGGAGTCAAGGGAAAGCTAGCACCACGTTTTGTGGGCCCTACAGAGTTTTGGAATGCATGGGAGAAGTTGCGTACAAGTTAGAATTGCCCGAAGGATTGTCAGGAGTTCATGATGTGTTTCACGTTTCCCAGTTGAAGAAGTGCCACGCAGAGATGGCCGATATTCCTCTGAGAGATATAGTGCCACTGGAAGTCATTCAGTTGGATAGTGATCTGACCTATGAAGAGAAGCTAGTCAAGATTCTCGAGTTTTCTAGCCGAGTTATTCGCAGCAAGGCTATCAAGTTTTGCAAAATTCAATGGAACCATCATACCGAAGAGGAAGCCACCTGGGAGCAAGAAGATCTTCGCAAGGACCACCCAAACCTTTTTGCTGGCCAACCCGAATCTCGAAGGCGAGATTCATCTTAAGGGGGGTAATTTGTAACATCCCAATTTTTCAATTTGGATGTTATACATAGATCATCATATGCATATCATATTTTATTTGCATTTTGTTGTGATCCTAGAAATCTTAAGCAACTCAAGGACCCAAGGAGATAGTTGGAGGTTTCACAAAATTTTCATATTTGAATTTAGTTCAAATTTGAAAAGAGGATCAATTTGATTTTAATATTTTCTCTCCAATTATTTCCAATAATGAAAATAAATGAGAGAAGATAAAATGACTTCTTCAACAGAAGAGAAATAATGGAGGAGAAAATTAAAAATCAAATTATTATTTTATTTGCTATTTTATTTGAATTAGAGAAAAACATGCATTTTTGAAAATTGCAGTTTAGTCCAGAAAAATGTTTATCTTGTCCTAAATATTAGGTTTGGACAGTGAAAATTGTTTCTGAAATTTTTAGAATTTTTTATATATTTTATTAGGATTTTTCCTTCATGCTAACTTATTTAAAAAGTTAGGACGAATCGGGCAAGGCCCACCTGCCCAACTACTTTGACGCCGTCTGATAGCCGGACTCAGCCGGAGTCCAAGGCCGCCCCGCCTCGCCGACCCCTCTCCCAAGTCGGAGACCCCCCAGGGCCTCCTTAAAAGCCGCCGCTGATGAAGTCATGTACCTAGGGTAGGGTCATGGACCTGTCCCAAATACCCTTCCTAAGGACATCTTTAGAAGAAACTGCCTTTCAGTCGACCTGGAAGGCTTCCACTCGACGGACTCGGTGACACTCAACCATGAAGCCTCACTCGACCACCAGGAGATCAAGAGCCACTCTGTATCCAAACGGTCTGTAATTAAGTAGTCTTTATGGCCATGATGACACTTTATGTAAGGCGTTACCAGTAACGCCAGGCCTTAATGTACTTAAAACCCTCCGCTACGTGGGCTGGCTGGGGTCCTGGCAAACTCTATATAAGCCACCCTCCATTGGCGTAAGGGTTCGCACCCAGAACCCATACGCATATAATCCAATCGACCGCCTCCGGGCCCGAGACGAGGGCTGTTACTTCCTCAGAAGGGCTGAACTCATAAATCCTTTGCGTATACAACTACTCCATAGCTAGGATCTTGCCTCTCCATACCTACCCCCTATTCTACTGTCAGTCTTAGTACCACGACAGTTGGCGCCCACCTTGGGGCCGGTGTCTTATCGATTTATTGGAGAAGTTGCAATTGTTCCGATCGCCTTCATCATGGTTTCTGGCGGACTTCTGGTCGAGGGCTGCGAGATCCGTCTTGGCGCGCTCACATTCATCGCCGACGACTCCGCTTGGCTCCAGGAGGCTCCACTCGACATCGACGTGCTTCCCGTCCGCGGGGCGACGCACTTTCGCGCATGTGTCCGCGACGTCCTGCTGCGGCAACCGTCGGCTCCGTATCGGTCGACTCCTGTGTCGTCCTCCCTCCCAATCTCTCGCCAGCGCAAGCGCTCTGGTCGGTCGAGGCTTCAGCGGTGGGTGAGGCACGTAGTGGCTCGCCAATCAGCCACCACCCAAGTCGCGGCGATCGAGCCCGACGAAAAATCTCTCTACGGCATGTTCGATCTGTCGACTAGCTCCGTAGAGACTGCATCCGAGTGCGACAGTAGTGATCCAGTGGTGGAGGTCCTGATGGTCAATCAGCCGCGTAGTCCTCCCGGCTTCCCCTGCACTAACGGAGGGGACGGCGGAGGCGACCCAGCGCAGGTCCACGAAGAGTATCTACCCGAGCCACTCACTTTGCTGCAAAGGGAAGATCTTCGCCGCCGGAAAATGGATGCTTTGCATACTCCTATCATAGGAGAAACCCCCGAGGCTCGTGCCTTGGAGGATGCGCGTTTGGCCAACCTGGCTGAGCGCACTTGACTGGAAAACCTCCAGCGAGCACTCGACGAGCGCGTGCGGCCACGAGTACCCGACTCCAGTCGATGTCAACTCTTTCCGCAACCGACTCAGGTATATCGAACCCCAATTCAGAATCTAGCAGCTGCAGCCCGTATAGCGGAGTCAATTCAGCCCTCTCAGTCGGAGGCTGGCAGAGGCTTAATGCAGATCAGAGATTTGCTCCGGGCAGCAGGGAATCAGAATTCAGCTGTGTCACAATCATGTAATAGGATTCACAGTCGATCCATCACTGCGAATACAGTCCAGTCGGCTCATAGCCCAAGATCGCCTCCGCAGCGTGAGGGACGTGGGGGTCGATGTGATCAGTATGATGACCGATTCGATCGCGATGATCGGCGTCGAGTGCCCTCCTCCCCAAGGGTGGGTCATCGCCCTCGGCAACAAGATGAGCGTCGGCAAGACGGTGTTGGGCGGAGAGCTCCGGTCGACCCTAGGGAACCAGGCTTTGACGTGAGATCCATTATCGTGCAAGGTTTGGTCGACCGGAACAGAGCTCACCGAGAAGGCCATGATAGAGATGTGCCCACCAATGGCGAGTTCATGTTTGGGACGAGTGTTTTAGCGAGCCATCGAGCGCGGTGATCCTCCCAACTTCAGGTTGGCGACTGGGGTGAGTAAGTTCACTGGTGAGTCCAAGCCCGATACTTGGCTTGAGGACTACCGAGTGGCTGTGCAGATTGGCGGCGGCAATGATGAGGTGGCCATGAAACACTTACCGCTTATGTTGGAGGGCTCGGCGAGCCTGGTTGAATCGATTGGCTCCTAGCAGATTTACACTTGAGAAGATCTTGCCCAAGTGTTCGTCGGGACATTTGAGGAACTTGCAAGCGACCAGCAGGATCGACAGAGCTGCGGTCTGCGTGCAAAAGTCGAATGAGACCACGAGAGATTACATCCAGAGATGTATCACATTGCATCATCGGTGGAAAACGTGTCGATCATCAAGCGATCTGTGCCTTCAAGGAAGGCGTTAAGAACAGAGAGTTAAGTTTGAAGTTTGGTCGGACTGGAGACATGACCCTGAGTCGAATGATGGAGATTGCCACCAAATATGCCAATGGTGAAGAAGAGGATCGACTCCGGAGCGGCAAGTACAAGCCGAGCCAGTCAGAAAAAGGAAACTCCAGTCGGAAGCAAAAGCGGAAAGCCGAGCCAGCTGCTCCTGGAGAAGCCTTAGCCGTGACTCAGTGCAAGTTTAAAGGGAAGCCCAAAGGATCCTGGAACCCCAAGAAGGTGAAGGATAAGGAAGGAAATGATGTGATGGATTTGCCATGCCACATCCGCACGAAGAAAGACGAAGAGGGTAATTTCATTTACCGGAAACATACCACTCGCCAGTGCCAGCTCTTAATCCAGCAGTTTCAAGGAAACAACCCAAGGATAAGGAAAAGGAGTCGGACAAGGCTGAGGACAAAGAGGACAGTGATGAAGGATACCCCCATGTCAATTCCACCCTGATGATTTTTGCTGATGTGGAGAGCAAAAATCGACTGAAAGTTATCAACCGTGAGGTGAATATGGTTGCTCCGGTGACACCGAGCTATCTGAAATGGTCTCAGACCGCCATTACATTCGGCCAGTCTGATCACCCGACACACATAGCCACCCCTGGGAGGCAAGCTTTGGTGGTCGACCCAGTCATCGAAGGCACTCGACTGACTAAGGTTCTGATGGATGGTGGTAGTGGATTGAATATATTGTATGCGGAGACGCTAAAGGGAATGGGCATTCCGATGTCCAGACTCAGTTCCAGCAACATGAGTTTCCATGGAGTCATTCTTGGAAAGAAGGCTGAGTCACTCGGCCAAATAACTCTTGATGTGGTTTTCGATGATTCGAAGCATTTCCGCAAAGAAAAGCTAACATTTGAAGTCGTGGATTTCCAGAGTGCTTATCACGCTATTCTAGGCAGGCCAGCTTATGTGCGGTTCATGGCTCGACCATGTTACGTATACCTCAAATTGAAGATGCCTGGTCCCAAGGGTGTGATCACCATCACCGCAATCGGAAAAAGCGTAAGAGTGCTTTGAAGGGCTCAAAGATTGTCGATGCTCGAGATAACGATGGTGGAGCTGCAAGAGTATCGAAATATGCAGATCCGAGTGATTTATTGCGGGCCAAGAAGCCCGCCACAGAGTCACCGTTCCAGTCGTCTGGTGAGACGAAACCCGTTCATCTTCACCCGACCGACCCCAGTGCTGCTCCGACTCATATTTCCACAACACTCGACTCTAAATAGGAAGAAGCGCTCATCCAGTTCCTCCGTGAGAACTGGGACATCTTCGCATGGAAGCCTGCTGACATGCCGGGTGTTCCCAGGGGGCTGGCTGAGCATCATTTACGAGTCGACCCAAAAGCAAAGCCTGTCAAAGAACATCTTCGACGGTCCGCCGTCCAGAAGAGAAAGGCCATTGGTGAGGAGGTAGCTCGGCTCCTGGCAGCAGAGTTTATACAAGAGATTACCACTCCAAGTGGCTCGCCAATGTTGTCATGGTCCACAAGAAGGACAAGTCACTTCGTATGTGCATTGATTTCAAACATATCAATCAGGCCTGCCCGAAAGATCATTTTCCTCTCCCTCGCATCGACCAAATTATCGACTCAACTGCGGGATGTGAGAGATTGTCTTTTTTAGACGCCTATTCCGGGTACCATCAGATCCGTCTGTATGGACCCAATGAGATCAAAACAGCTTTCATCACTCCATTCGGGTGCTTCTGCTATGTCACCATGCCATTCGGCCTCAAGAATGCCGGAGCCACGTTCATGCGGATGATTCAGAAGTGATTACTCACTCAAATCAGTCGGAATGTGGAAGCGTACATGGATGATATTGTGTTCAAATAACGGAAGGGTTCTGACCTGTTGACTGACCTCGCTGAAACATTTGCCAATCTCAGGAGGTATGATATCAAGCTTAATCCATCAAAGTGCACATTCGGAGTTCCTGGCGGAAAGTTACTCGGTTTTCTCGTTTCCGAACGAGGAATCGACGCCAACCCAGAAAAAGTTGGTACATAATCCGAATAAAAGCATACATGCATGTGCACGATGTCGAAGCTTCTTTGGATGCTTGGCGCGTTAAGTCGATTCATCTCTCGCCTCGGTGAAAAGGCATTTCCTCTTTACCGGTGATGAAGAAGTCGACAAGTTCGAGTGGACTCCGGAAGCTGATGCAGCATTTGCAGAGCTAAAAGCTCTTCTCTCCACCCAACCGGTGCTTGCTGCTCCAATCAGCAAAGAGCCTTTGTTGCTTTACATTGCAGCCACAGGACAAGTCGTCGATAAAGATTTACGGTCGGCGGGAAGAAGAAGGAAAGCCTTCAAAGTTCAGCGCCCAGTATATTATCTTTCAAGTATTGACCCCATCAAAGCAAATATACCCTCATTATCGAAGCTTGTATATGGGATTTACATGACCACGAAGAAAGTTGCTCATTGTTTTCTCGATCATTCTATTACGATCGTCGACGCCCCATTGTCGAGATTACGCATAACAGAGATGCAACTGGTCGAGTGGCAAAGTGGGCGATTGAAGTTCTTCCCCTTGATATCAAGTTTGAGGCAAAGAAAGCCATTAAGTCCCAAGCAATAGCAGATTCCATCGTCGAGTGGATCGAATAACAACAACCGACTCAAGTTCACTCGGAGCAGTGGACCATGTTCTTTGATGGTTCTAAGATGTTGAATGGTTCCGGTGCTAGGGTAGTATTGGTTTCCCCCGAGGAGATAAGCTCAGATATGTGCTCCATATTCACTTTGATTCCTCCAACAATGAAGCAGAATACGAGGCGCTTTTGTATGGGTTGCACATGGCCATTTCACTCGGCGTCCGTTGCCTTATGGTTTATAGCGACTCAGATTTGGTGGTCAATCAGGCGATGAAGGAGTGGGACGTTAGAAGCCCAACCATGACTGGATACTGCAATGCAGTGAGAAAGCTGGAAAAGAATATTGAGGGGTTAGAGCTCCATCATATACCCCAACTGAAGAATCAAGCGGCTGATGGTTTGGCTAAGATAGGTTCCAAGAGAGAAGCCATTCCCAGTGATGTGTTCTTGGAGCATATCCATACTCCATCAGTTCAAGAGGATCCTTTTACCAAAGAAGCTCCGCAGCCTAAAAGTGTCACAGATCCGACTGAAGTTGAAGTTCTAGCAGTGGTCGACCTGATCATGGAAGCGTTGGTGATCACTCCCGATTGGACAGTGCCGTACATCACGTATATCTTAAGGAAAGAGCTCCCAGAGGATGAAGAAAAGGCTCGACAGATCGTCCGCCGATCTAAGGCCTTTACCGTGATAAAGGGACAGTTGTAGAGAGAAAGCGCGACTGGAGTTGGTCAGAAGTGTATAACGCTAGAAGAAGGTCGGATAATCCTTGATGATATCCACTCGGGGACCTGTGGTCATCATGCGTCCTCTCGGACCATTGTGGCTAAAGCATACCGAGCGGGATTTTACTGGCCAAGAGCGAATGAAATGGCAAAGGAGATAGTCGAAAAGTGTGAAGGATGTCAATTTTACTCCAATATGTCACATAAGCCCGCCTCGGCCTTGAAGACCATTCCACTCGTCTGGCCATTCGCTGTATGGGGATTGGATATGGTTGGACCACTGAGAACAGGCAGAAGCGGCTTCACCCATGTGCTGGTAGCAGTCGACAAGTTCACCAAGTGGATCGAGGCTAAACCCATCAAGAATCTTGATGCCGGCACTGCTGTGAGCTTCATCAGGGAGTTGATATTCAGATATGGAGTTTCACACAGCATCATCACTGACAATGGGTCAAACTTCGATTCCGAGGAATTCAGAGCCTTCTGCACATCTCAGGGCACACGAGTCGACTATGCTTCAGTCGCTCACCCCCAGTCGAATGGACAGGCAGAATGAGCAAATGGCCTGATTCTCAAAGGGTTGAAACCCTGATTGATGCGCGATCTCAAGCACGCAGTTGGTGCATGGGTTGACGAAGTTCCGTCAGTACTTTGGGGATTAAGGACCACACCTAACCGGTCGACTGGGAGAACTCCGTTCTTCTTGGTCTACGGAGCTAAGCAGTCTTGCCAAGTGACCTGCTTCACAACGCACCCCGAGTCGAACTCTACTGAAGCTGAAGCAGAGCAAGCCCGGCAGGACGCAGTCGACCTTCTAGAAGAAGAAAGAGAGATGGCCTTGATCCGATCGACCAGTTATCAGCAGGACTTGCGTCGCTTCCATGCTAAAACGTAAAGAGTCGAGCCTTCCCCGAAGGAGATTTAGTTCTTCGAGTGGATCAGCATACGCCACACAAGCTTGCTCCTACTTGGGAAGGTCCCTTCATCGTCACCAAGGTTCTCCACAATGGAGCATACCGCCTTTACAATGTCGAGCATCAGATTGATGAGCCCCGAGCTTGGAACGCGGAGCTGCTCCGCCCCTTTTATACTTAAGTATGCACTCGGATGAGATGTAATAAAAGTACTTCTGTAGTTCATTTTTCAAAGACAATAGTGTTATAATTTTCTTAGCGATTGTTGTTACTATTGTTCACAGAAAGGTCCCCCAGTGGGTGGCTTAGCTGCGAATCCGTTTCGCCTAAGTTTAACAAAATCCTTGCCGAGTGGCGAGCCAGTCTCCCACTCGGGGGCTTAGCTGTGAATCTGTTTCGCCTAAGTTTAACAAAATCCTGCCGAGTGGTGAGCCAGCCTCACACTCGGGGGCTTAGCTACAGTCCAAGTACTCGCCTAAGTTTAACAAAATCCTGCCGAGTGGTGAGCCAGCCTCACACTCGGGGTCTTAGCTGCAGTCCAAGTACTCGCCTAAGTTCAACAAAATCCTGCCGAGTGGTGAGCGAGCCTCACACTCGGAGGCTTAGCTGCAGTCCAAGTACTCGCCGAAGTTTAAACAAAATCCTGCCGAGTGGTGAGCCAGCCTCCCACTCGGGGGGGCTTAGCTGCAGCATAGCGCTCGCCTAAGTACAAATACAACATGCGCTCCGCAAGGAGAATGAGGCACAGGTCGACTGCTACCCTCTCCTTCCGAGCTACGCCACAAATACAACGTGCGCTTCGCAAGGAGGACGAGGCGCAGGTCGACTGCTACCCTCTCCTTTCGAGCTATGCCACAAATACAACATGGGACCCGCAAGGAGGACGAGGTGCAGGTCGACTGTTACCTTCTCCTTTAGTGGTGCGCCACAAAAATCCTACCGAGTGGAGAGCAGACATCCAATTCGAGGGCTTAGCTGCAGCCCAGTGCTCGCCTAAGTTTTTTGAAAATCCTACTGAGTGGACAGCAGACCTCCCACTCGGGGGCTTAGCTGCAGCCCAGTGCTCGCCTAAGTTTTTGAAAATCCTACCGAGTAGAGAGCAAACCTCTCACTCAGGGGCTTAGCTGTAGCCCAGTGCTCGCCTAAGTTTTGAAAATCCTACCGAGTGGAGAGCAGACCTCCCACTCGGGGGCTTAACTGCAGCCCAGCGCTCGCCTAAGTTTTGAAAATCCTACCGAGTGGAGAGCAAGCTTTCCACTCGAGGGCTCAGCTGCGGCCCAGTGCCAGCCTAAGTATGATGAGGTACAAGTCGATTGCAATCTGCGCTTCATTCCTACCTGCAAAAGAGCATCTCGAGCACCAGCATATAGACCGAGCGAAAGACAATGTTCATTCGGAGGCAGATGCAAACATGTTCAACGTCAAAACCAAGTTCAGATAACGTCCTACGGAACCAGAAGTGCTCATGCACCAAGCCTGTTAAAGTTTATCGGTTACAAAAACCACTCAGCATACCGAGGCAAATTTAAGGCATCAAGCATAGAAGTTTTTTACCCCTCCCGCGGAGGGCTGGAAGGTGCAACGAACTCGTCCAGGTCGATTCCATCTGCGATCCGAGTGGCAGCAGCGATGAAGGTCTCCATGAAGGATAGGAAGTCATGCTTCTTTGTATTGGCCACTTTGAGAGCCGCCAGCTTGTCCACTCGCGCGTCCTTGCAGTGAACACGGACCAGAGACAGAGCAACATCGGCACCACACCTGGCAGAAGACTTCTTCCATTCTTGCACTCGACTTGGAACTTTGTTCAGTCGAGTCATCAGAGACTCAAGGTCATTCTGAAGTGTTTCTCCTGGCCAGAGTGCCGTGTCGATGCGCGACGTTGCAACCTTCAGTCTTGCAAGATAGTCAACCACAGCAGCAGCGCGAGACTCGAGTCGGAGCATGTTCATGGCGGCTTCATCCTTCACAGGGGAGTTGATAGGATCTAGGCTCATTTCCAGTCGATCAGTCTCCTCCTCAAAGTTCTGACAGAATTCTGTAGACACAACCCAAAGTTAAGACAGCAGTTTAGCAGTAAGTCCATAATTAAAAGCCTGTCGGGTACAAGAGATTACCTTCAAGCATGAGGAATAGCTTCTTGGCGAGTCCTGCCAAATAAGCCTCCAGATCATTCTTCTTTCCCGCCAATCCACTGGCCTTGTCACTCAGGGTTATCTTGTCGTTTTTCAGTCGACTGACCTTTTTGTTGGCCATGTCAAGAGCAGCTTTCAGACTGGTTTTCTCCTCTTCAAGTTTGCTGATTGAAGCCAGCTTTTCTTCTGCGAGTTTGGTCTTCTCCGAAGCTGCTTTCTGTGCCTCAGCGAGATGAAGATCCTTCTTCTTTAGAGAATCCCTCAGTTTGTCTACAAAATCATAGCGAGATCAGGCTCGGGAGTGGACAAGAAACAAAGGCAGTCGTCAAGGTTCTCACCAAACATACCTTTTGCCTCCTCCTTCGCCTTCGTGAAGTTCTCCTGGACAAGCTTCAGATCAAGTTCAAGCTGGATATGCTTGTTCTCCAATTCAGTATAACGAGCTGCAAGCTCGCAAGATTTCTGCGAAGGATCAACCAACAAACGTCAAAAATAGGCCACTTCCGAGTGACTAAGAGAAAAATCGTAGTATTTCTAAGACTACAGCCAAATCAAAAATTCAACTGTAGTCTCGGGGACTACACCCAGTGGGTGCACTCAGCGTGCCCCCACTGGTTCTATCAGCTCGAAGTCGATCAGTCGACCAAAAAAGACAGAAAGGCTAACCACCAGCAGTTAGCCACAGTTTCAACAAAAGGGAGATGTGTTCTTAAGACCGTAGTCGACTGCCAGCAGTTGACCACGGTCTCGGGGACTACACCCAGTGGGTGCACTCAGCGTGCCCCACCGGTTCCATGATTCCATTCGACTAGGTCGAGTGAAGAAAGTAATATGAAAAAGTTCAAGACATAAAGACTATGGTCGACTACCAGCAGTCCACCATAGCCTTGGGGACTACACCCAGTGGGTGCACCTAGCGTGCCCCCACCAATCCAGATATTCAATCGACACACCCAGCGGGTGTACGATAGATACTAAGATTTTCAGAAAAGTTTTCAGGTATCATATCCTAACAGAACAGGCAGTGATCGAGTAACCTGAACATTGCTCTGAAGGGCTGAACTGGCATCATAAGCTGCTTGACTGGTGTCTCGGATCACCTTCACTTGCTCCATCATGACCCCCGCCTGGCGTATGGCTTCTTTAGCAGTGCTTGCTTGGTCTTCTGGGACGCGGTGGGTGGAGAAAAGTGAAGGTGGATCAGCACTCGACGTCGAAGGGCGAGCACTCGTCAGCGGCACCGCAAAGGATACGGTAGCCCGAGTGACGTTGTCCCCCTGCGCAACCAACGTCTCGAGTCTTGTCGACTGAGTCATCTTGCCGCGAGCGCCCTCCTATTCCTCCTCTGCCTCAGTGATTCCTCGTGATCATCATCAGGAAGATCAATGATGATATTAGGTGGAGCTGCAGAAAAGATTCAAAGTTAAAAATGAAGATCCTACCGACTGAAAACGAAACAACAAAGGTCATACCAGGGTTGGAAGTGACAACATCCTCCATTTCTTGATCTTCAGGTCTGGTCGAGGTCTCAGAAGTAGCAGCACTGCAGTTTCAGAAATCAGTCGGTCAGCTAACGAATTGACCAAGAATAAATCCATGTGAAATAAGAAGACACAAGTTACGTCATTACCCAGAAATAGTGGGAATCGCCATCTTCATCTTCGACAGGGCCTTCGTCGGCTTTGATGACGCCGCTCGGGATTGCTTCGGTGCCTTCTCAGTCGGCGCCGGAGAGGTCGTCCGAGGACGCTTGGTCGACTGCACAACAGGCACGGCTCCCTTGCCGCGCTCGACCCCAGGATCATGGACAAGCTTGGATCGTCTTTCGAAACGGGGAGGCTGGACTTCCTCCTCCTCCTCCTCTTCCTCGTCAGAGCCAGCATCTTCGTCACCCTCCTCGCCATCCGATTCCCACTCCTCCTGACTTTCGCCTCTGCTTCCTTCCTCCTCTTCGGTCTGGACTTGCGCCCCGTTGGGCATCGAATACAGCTCAGTAGTGCTCTAGAAGGCAACAAAACAAGACGAAGGTCAATCGACCAATTTGCAGTAAAATAGAATGAATGAAACAGGATCACAGTCGGAGTTAAATGGTCATACCTTGTCTGGTTCGTAAGAATGGTCGAGTGGTGGGATCCTCCTAGCCCCACGGGGATTATCTTTGTTCCCTATGATGGCAGTCATCCACCTCTCCAGTGTGGCGTCGTCAACCTCCTCTGGATGGACCCGAGTGGTGTCTTCGGTACCAGAGTACGACCACATCGGGTGGCCTCGGTACTGGAGTGGCTGAACGCGCCGCCGGAGGAAAACCTCCAGAAGATCCATGCTAGTCACTCCGTCGCGAATGAGCTGGACAACACGTTACATCAACATTTTAACCTGGGCCTTCTCTAGAAGCACCTTCAGAGAAGACGGCTTGGTCACCCGGTCCATGGAGAACGGAGGGAGACTAGTCGAGTAGAACCAGGTCGACTTCCACCCTCTAACTGACTCGGGAAGGGTCATGGCTGGAAAGGCACTCTTACTCCTCATCTGGACCCCAGGACCCCCACACACCTGGATTACTTGGGTCCTCTCGTCATTCGGACTAGCATTTTTCACCGTTTGAGAACGACAAGTGAATATGTGCTTGAAGAGGCCCCAGTGCGGCCGACAACCCAAGAAGTTTTCGCACAAAGACATGAAAGCGGCGAGATAGGCAATGGAGTTGGGTGTGAAGTGATGGAGTTGTGCCCCAAAGAAGTTCAGAAACCCTCGAAAGAAGAGATTCGGCGGCAGAGAGAACCCGCGATCGACATGGGTAGCTAAAAGAACACACTCACCCTCCTACGGCTGCGGTTGCCACTCCGTCCCTGGAAGCCTTGCTGACCCATGGGAGATTAGTCCCTCGTTGGCCAGATCGTCGAGGTCCTTCTGGGTGATGGTCGAGCGGATCCAATCTCCCTGGATCCAGCCTTGCGGCAGGCTGGACCGCGACGAGGATCCGCCCCGATTGGTCGATCTCCCCTTCGCCTTCGCCTTCGCCGTCGCCTTCTTCGCCCGCTCCAAGGCCGACGTCTTCTCTTTCACCATCGTCGCCGGTGGGGCACGCGAGGAGCAGAAGGGCGGAGATAGAAGCGAGCACAGCAGGCGAGTTCGGGGAAGAGTGAGAGAGGAATGAGGATGCACTGTTCGAAAAAACCCCGTCCGACGCCTTATATGAAGTCGCTTCCGAGTGGCTGACTGGTAGGCCCTGGCGATCATGTCAAATCCCACAACAGTCGCGCGCGCGATACGTGGCGAAAAAGGTGGCGCGAAAATCGAAGCGTCTTTGCCTTATCCCATCCAAGTACCGCGGTCTTCTCCGCTTCACGCGCTTCCCAAAATTCGGATCCCGCTAAATCCGCTAATAGCAGGGCAACTTGTCAGACGGTAGATTTCCTTCGAGCCGTCGCTCGGAAATCTACAAGATTCGTAAAGTTCACTAGACAGACGTAAAGAATGGATCAAGGCGACTGAAAGAGAAGTTGACACCGTCACTAAAGAGCCATTGATCCGGAGTAAGACACACTCGCAACACAAAAAACAGGTGAGAAAGATTATCAACTCCTTCCTCACTCAAACCTCGGTCCATTCGGGGGCTAATGATGAAGTCATGTACCTAGGGTAGGGTCATGAACCTGTCCAAAATACCCTCCCTAAGGACATCTTTAGAAGAAACTGCCTTCCAGTCGACCTGGAAGGCTTCCACTTGACGGACTCGGTGACACTCGACCATGAAGCCTCACTCGACCACCAGGAGATCAAGAGCCACTCTGTATCCAAACGGTCTGTAATTAAGTAGTCTTTATGGCCATGATGACACTTTATGTAAGGCGTTACCAGTAACGCCAGGCCTTAATGTACTTAAAACCCTCCGCTACGTGGGCTGGCTGGGGTCCTGGCAGACTCTATATAAGCCACCCCCCTCCACTCGTAGAAGGGTTCGCACCCCTGTAATCCATACGCATATAATCCAGTCGACCGCCTCCGGGCTCCGAGACGTAGGGCTGTTACTTCCTCCAAGAAGGGCCTGAACTCATAAATCCTTTGCGTATACAACTACTCCATAGCTAGGATCTTGCCTCTCCATACTTACCCCCTATTCTACTGTCAGTCTTAGTACCACGACAGCCGCCGCCCTCTCCTCTCCTCCTCGCATCGCCCCGCCGCCTGCAGCCACCGCCGCCCACGCCGCCGAGCCGCCGCCATCGCCTAGTTCATCACGACGCTTGTCTGCTGCTGCTGCTGCTGCGCCGCCATCCCGCGCCGCCGCCCGCGTCGCATTGCCCTGCCATGCCGTCGCCTCATGATGTCTACTACACAACCTTTTTCTTGTAGACGTTGTTGGGCCTGCAAGTGCACAGGTTTGTAGGACAGTAGCAAATTTCCCTCAAGTGGATGACCTAAGGTTTATTAATCCGTAGGAGGCGTAGGAAGAAGATGGTCTCTCTCAAACAACCCTGCAACCAAATAACAAAGAGTCTCTTGTGTCCCCAACACACCCAATACAATGGTAAACTGTATAGGTGCACTAGTTCGGCGAAGAGATGGTGATACAAGTGCAAAATAGATAGTAGATATAGGTTTTTGTAATCTGAAATAATAAAAACAACAAGGTAACAAGCGGTACAAGTGAGCGTAAACGGTATTGCAATGATAGGAAACAAGGCCTAGGGTTCATACTTTCACTAGTGTAAGTTCTTTCAACAATAATAACATAGATAGAACATATGACAAGCCCTCAACATGCAACAAAGAGTCACTCCAAAGCCACTAATAGCGGAGAACAAACGTAGAGATTATGGTCGGGTACGAAACCACCACAAAGCTATTCTTTCGGATCGATCTATAAAAGAGTTCGTACTAGAATAACACCTTAAGATACAAATCAACCAAAACCCTAATGTCACCTAGATACTCCATTGTCACCTCAAGTATCCGTGGGCATGATTATACGATATGCATCACACAATCTCAGATTCATCCAACCAACATAAAAGTACTTCAAAGAGTGCCCCAAAGCTACTACCGGAGAGTCAAGAACATGTGCCAACCCCTATGCATAGGTTCCCAAGTGTCACGAAACCCGCAAGTTGATCACCAAAACATACATCAAGTGGATCAATAGAATAACCCATTGTCACCACGGTTATCCCACGCAAGACATACATCAAGTGTTCATAAAAGACTCAATCCGATAAGATAACTTCATAGGGGAAACTCAATTCATCACAAGAGAGTAGAGGGGGGGAAACATCATAAGATCCAACTACGATAGCAAAGCTCGGGATACATCAAGATCGTGCCATAGAGGAACACGAGAGGGAACACAAGAGAGAAAGATCAAACACATAGCTACTGGTACATACCCTCAGCCCCGAGGGTGAACTTCTCCCTCCTCGTCATGGATAGCGCCGGGATGATGAAGATGGCCTCCGGTGATGGGATCCCCCTCCGACAAGGTGCCGGAACAGGGTCCCGATTGGTTTTTGGTGGCTACAGAGGCTTGCGGCGGCGGAACTCCCGATCTATCGTCTGTTCTGGAAGTTTTAGGGTACGTAGGTATATATGGGTGAAAGGAGAACGTTGGTGGAGCTACGGGGGCCCCACGAGGCAGGGGGGCGCGCCCAAGGGGGAGGGCGCGCCCCCACCCTCGTGAGCACCTCCCGTATCTTCTGACGTGGGGTCCAAGTCCATCAGGTGGGTTTCCTTCCAAAAATAACTTCTCAAGTTGATTTCGTTCCGTTTTGACTCCGTCTGATATTCCTTTTCCTCGAAACACTGAAATAGGCATAAAACAGCAAATCTGGGCTGGGCCTCTGGTTAATAGGTTAGTCCCAAAAATAATATAAAAGTGGATAATCAAGCCCAATATTGCCTAAAACAGTAGATAAAGTAGCATGGAGCAATAAAAAATTATAGATACGTTGGAGACGTATCAAGCATCCCCAAGCTTAATTCCTGCTCGTCCTCGAGTAGGTAAATGATAAAAAAGAATTTTTGATGCGGAGTGATACTTTGGCATAATTTCAATGTAAATCTGCTTAATCATGGTATGAATATTCAGATCCGAAAGATTCAAGACAAAAGTTCATATTGACATAAAAATAATAATACTTCAAGCATACTAACAAAGCAATTATGTCTTCTCAAAATAACATGGCCAAAGAAAGTTCATCCCTACAAAATCATATAGTTAGGCTATGCTTCATTTTCGTCACACAAAGATGTTCCCAACTTCTATACCCCCGATGACAAGCCAAGCAATTGTTTCATACTCAAATAATCTCAAACTTTTTCAACCTTCACGCAATACATGAGCGCGAGCCATGGATATAGCACTATGGGTGGAATAGAATATGATGATGGGGATTGTGTGGAGAAGACAAAAAGGAGAAAGTCTCATATTGACGAGGATAATCAACGGGCTATGGAGATGCCCATCAATTGATGTCAACATGAGGAGTAGGGATTGCCATGCAACGGATGCACTAGAGCTATGAATGCTCAACAAAAGAAAACTAGTGGGTGTGCATCCAACTCGCTTGCTCATGAAGACCTAGGGCATTTTGGGGAAGCCCATCATTGGAATATACAAGCCAAGTTCTATAATGAAAAATTCCCACTAGTATGAACAAGATAATTTATGAGACTCCCTATATGAAAAACATGGTGCTATTTTGAAGCACAAATATATGAGACTCACTACATGAAGAACAAGGTGCTACTTTGAAGCACAAGTGTGGTAAAAGGATAGTAACATTGCCCCTTCTCTCTTTTTCTCTCATTTTTTTATTTGGGCCTTTTCTCTTTTTTTATGGCCTCTTCTTTTTTTTTCTTTTTTTCGTCCGGAGTCTCATCCCGACTTGTGGGGGAATCATAGTCTCCATCATCCTTTTCCTCACTGGGGCAATGCTCTAATAATGATGATCATCACACTTTCATTACAACAACTTGATATTACAACTCAAACTAGAACAAGATATGACTCTATATGAATGCCTCCGTGATGTACGGGATGGTGCAATGAATCAAGAGTGACATGTATGAAAAATAATGCGTGGTGGCTTTGCCACAAATACGATGTCAACTACATGATCATGCCATGGCAATATGACAAAAGTAAAGTATGTCATGATGAACGGAACGGTGGAAAGTTGCATGGCAATATATCTCGGAATGGCTATGGAAATGCCATAATAGGTAGGTATGGTGGCTGTTTTGAGGAAGATATAAGGAGGTTTATGTGTGAAAGAGCGTATCATATCCCGGGGTTTGGATGTACCGGCGAAGTTTGCACCAACTCTCAATGTGAGAAAGGGCAATGCAAGGTACCGAAGAGGCTAGTAAATGCGGAAACGTAAAAGTGCGTATAATCCATGGTCTCACATTAGTCATAAAGAACTCATATACTTATTGCAAAAGTTTATTAGCCCTCGAAGCAAAGTACTACTATGCATGCCCCTAGGGGGATAGATTGGTAGGAAAAGACCATCGCTCGTCCCCGACCGCCACTCATAAGGATGCACAAGCCAGGTACACTTCATGCTTCAAATTTGTTACACAACTTTACCCATACGTGCATGCTACGGGACTTGCAAACTTCAACACAAGTATTTCTCAAATTCACAACTACTCAACTAGCACGACTTTGATATTATTACCTCCATATCTCAAAACAATTACTAAGCATTAAATTTATCTTAGTATTCAATTCACTCAAAAGAAAGTTTCACATATCTTGAATACCAAGTATATTAACATTAAGCAAATTACCATGCTATTAACGACTCTCAAAATAATCTAAGTGAAGCATGAGAGATCAATAGTTTCTTTAAAACAAATCCACCACCGTGCTTTAAAAGATCTAAGTGAAGTACTAGAGCAAAAATTATCACGCTCAAAAGATATAAGTGAAGCACATAGAGTATTCTAGCAAATTCCAATTTGTGTAAGGCTCTCTCTCATTAAAGAATTTCAGATCTTGATACTTTATTCAAACAGAAAGCAAGGCTAAAGAAAACTACATTGCAAGGATAGCACAACTCATGTGAAGAAGCAAAAACTTAGGCTCAACCGATACAAACCGATAGTTGTTGAAGAAGAGAGGTGGGAAGCCTACCAGGGCATCCCCAAGCTTAGATGCTTGAGAATTCTTGTAATATTATCTTGGGGTGCCTTGGGCATCCCCAAGCTTGAGCTTTTGTGTTTCCTTAATTCCTCTCATATCATGGTTTCTCTTTTTATCAAAAGCTTCATTCACAACAAACTCAACAAGAACTCGTGAGATAGGTTAGTATAAACCAATGCAAAACCTTATCATATTATACTGTAGAAAATCACTTAAATTATTATTCAACATTGCATACTAAATGCCTCTGCATATTTTATACTCCTATCTTCAAATAGAATCATTAAACAAGCAAACATATGCAAACAATGCAACCATAACAGCAATCTGCCAAAACAGTACATTCTGTAAAGAATGCAAGAGTATCAATACTTCCCTGACTCCAAAAATTATGAACTACAAATCCCAATGTAATAAATTTATCAGATCTCAATATGAAAAAAGATTCAACATTAGACCATGATCTGAATTTTCTAGGGAATTTTTGCAACAACGGTAAACTTTCTGTTTTCAAACAGCAACATGCAAACTAGCAAAATAAGCATGGCAAAGGCTATCCTTGACTTTTTTATTGAAACTAAAGAGGCAAAACACAATTCTAACTAACAGAAAGCAAAAACTAACAAAAGAAATTGACGCTCCAAGCAAAACACATATCATGTGGTGAATAAAAATATAGCTCCAAGTAAAGTTACCGATGAACGAAGACGAAAGAGGGGATGCCTTCCGGGGCATCCCCAAGCTTAGTTGCTTGGTTGTCTTTGAATATTACCTTGGGGTGCCCTGGTCATCCCCAAGCTTAGGCTCTTTCCACTCCTTATTCCATTGTCCATCGAATCGTTACCCAAAACTTGAAAACTTCAACCACACAAAACTCAAAACAAAACTCGTAAGCTCCGTTAGTATAAGAAAATAAAACCACCACTTAGGTACTGTAATGAACTCATTCTAAATTCATATTGGTGTAATATCTACTGTACTCCAACTTATCTATGGTTCATACCCTCCGATACTACTCATAGATTCATCAAAATAAGCAAACAACACATAGAAAACAGAATCTGTCAAAAACAGAACAGTCTGTAGTAATCTATATAAAACGTATACTTATGGAACCCCAAAAATTATGAAATAAATTGCTGGACCTGAGAAATTTGTCTATTAATCATCTTCAAAAGGAATCAACCTAAAACCACTCTCCAGTAAAAAATGGCAGCTAATCTTGTGAGCACTAAAGTTTCTGTTTTTCACAGCAAGATCACATAAACTTCACCCAAGTCTTCCCAAAGGTTCTATTTGGCGCTTTATTGAAACAAAAGCTATAAAACATGATTACTACAGTAGCATAATCATGTGGACACACAAAAACAGTAAGGATAAATATTGGGCTGTCTCCCAACAAGCGCTTTTCTTTAATGTCTTTCTAGCTAGGCATGATGATGACAATGATGCTCACATAAAAGATAAGAATTGAAACATAACGGGAGCATCATGAAGCATATGACTAGCACATTTAAGCTGAACCCACTTCCTATGCATAGGGATTTTGTGAGAAAACAACTTATGGGAACAATAATCAACTAGCATAGGATGGTACAACAAGCATAACTTCAAGAATTTAAGCACATAGAGAGGAAACTAGACCTTATTGCAATTCCTACAAGCATATGTTCCTCCCTCATAATAATTTTCAGTAGCATCATGAATGAATTCAACAATATAACCAGCACCTAAAGCATTCTTTTCATGATCTACAAGCATAGAAAATTTTCTACTCTCCACATAAGCAAACTTTTTCTTTATAGCATACGTATCATCACAATAATCATCATAGATAGGAGACATGCTTTCATCATAGTAAATTTGCTCATCAAAGCTTGGGGGACAAAAAATATCATCTTCATCAAACATAGCTTCCCCAAGCTTGTGGCTTTGCATATCATTAGCATCATGGATATTCAAGGAATTCATACTAACAACATTGCAATCATGCTCATCATTCAAAGATTTAGTACCAAACATTCTATAGATTTCTTCTTCTAGCACTTGAGCACAATTATCGTTTCCATCATACTCATGAGAGATATTAAAAAGGTGAAGCGTATGAGACAAACTCAACTCCATTTTTTTGTAGTTTTCTTTTATAAACTAGACTAGTGCTAAAATAAGAAACAAAAAAATTCAATTGCAAGATCTAAAGATATACCTTCACTTACCTAGCCTCCCCGGCAACGGTGCCAGAAAAGAGCTTAGTTGATGGAGTGTGAGTACCCTTTACCTTTGCCTCCTCGGCAACAGCGCCAGAAAAGAGCTTGATGTCTACTACACAACCTTCTTCTTGTAGACGTTGTTGGGCCTGCAAGTGCACATGTTTGTAGGACAGTAGCAAATTTCCCTCAAGTGGATGAACTAAGGTTTATCAATCCGTAGGAGGCGTAGGATGAAGATGGTCTCTCTCAAACAACCCTGCAACCAAATAACAAAGAGTCTCTTGTGTCCCCAACACACCCAATACAATGGTAAATTGTATAGGTGCACTAGTTCGGCGAAGAGATGGTGATACAAGTGCAAAATAGATAGTAGATATAGGTTTTTGTAATCTGAAATAATAAAAATAGCAAGGTAACAAGCGGTACAAGTGAGCGTAAACGGTATTGCAATGATAGGAAACAAGGCCTAGGGTTCATACTTTCACTAGTGTAAGTTCTCTCAACAATAATAACGTAGATAGAACATATGACAAGCCCTCAACATGCAACAAAGAGTCACTCCAAAGCCACTAATAGCGGAAAACAAACATAGAGATTATGGCCGGGTACGAAACCACCACACAGCTATTCTTTCGGATCGATCTATAAAAGAGTTTGTAGTAGAATAACACCTTAAGATACAAATCAACCAAAACCCTAATGTCACCTAGATACTCCATTGTCACCTCAAGTATCCATGGGCATGATTATACGATATGCATCACACAATCTCAGATTCATCCAACCAACATAAAAGTACTTCAAAGAGTGCCCCAAAGCTACTACCGGAGAGTCAAGAACGTGTGCCAACCCCTATGCATAGGTTCCCAAGTGTCACGAAACCCGCAAGTTGATCACCAAAACATACATCAAGTGGATCAATAGAATAACCCATTGTCACCACGGTTATCCCACGCAAGACATACATCAAGTGTTCATAAAAGACTCAATCCGATAAGATAACTTCAAAGGGGAAACTCAATTCATCACAAGATAATAGAGGGGGAGAAACATCATAAGATCCAACTACAATAGCAAAGCTCGGGATACATCAAGATCGTGCCATAGAGGAACATGAGAGAGAACACAAGAGAGAGAGATCAAACACATAGCTACTGGTACATACCCTCAGCCCCGAGGGTGAACTACTCCCTCCTCGTCATGGATAGCGCCGGGATGATGAAGATGGCCTCCGGTGATGGGATCCCCCTCCGGCAGGTGCCGGAACAGGGTCCCGATTGGTTTTTGGTGGCTACAGAGGCTTGCAGCGGCGGAACCCCCGATCTATCTTCTGTTCTGGAAGTTTTAGGGTACGTAGGTATATATGGGTGAAAGGAGAACGTCGGTGGAGCTACGGGGGCCCCACGAGGCAGGGTGGCGCGCACAGGGGGGAGGGCGCGCCCCCCACCCTCGTGAGCACCTCCCGTATCTTCTGACGTGGGGTCCAAGTCCAGGTGGGTTTCCTTCCAAAAATAACTTCTCCAGTTGATTTCGTTCCGTTTTGACTCCGTCTGATATTCCTTTTCCTTGAAACACTGAAATAGGCATAAAACAGCAAATCTGGGCTGGGCTCCGGTTAATAGGTTAGTCCCAAAAATCATATAGAAGTGGATAATAAAGCCCAATATTGCCTAAAACAGTAGATAAAGTAGCATGGAGCAATAAAAAATTATAGATACGTTGGAGACGTATCACCTCGCCGCCGACGCCCGTCGCCGGAGCCGCCGTATCTCGCCGCCGCCCGCCGTTGACCTCGTCGCCGGTTTTCTCTGGTTACACGGTATAAAATTCGTTCGGTTTTTCCGGTTTTATTTTTTTAGATCAGTTTAGGTTTAGATCGGTTTTTAGTTTTAGTTTTAGTTTAATTAGTAAACGTTCACTGGTTAGATCATTTTAACGAACGGTTTCGTTCATTTAGTTCTGTTAGTGAACGTTCGTTCCGTAGATTTTTTCTTTTTAGTTTTATTTTCAGCCAGGGACCTATCAGTGAATAGTTTTCTCGCGATTTAGCCCATGATCTTAAAACTAGCGTAACTTTATGCTCGTTTATCCAAATTAGATGAAACCAGTGCCTAAATCTTTGTAACGATCTCTTCTTTGCAGTTAACAAACTTGAACATGATTTTGACAATTTGAAATTAGAGTTTAGTTCAGATTAGTAAACGATCTTGTTTCGTTCATATCTTGAGTTTCGTTTCTCCGTTTGAGTTGTTTCTTTTTGCAAATCGTAGCTAATCACATATACCTACTATTAAGATCAATCCACATGAAAATAATGTTGTTAGGTTTTGCTTTCTATTTAGTTTAGACATTTTCTTGTTTCGTGTTTTGATTTGGATCTTTTCTCGATTTCTCTCTATTTCTTTTGAGTGATTGCTTATGTATGCTACTGTTTGTCTATGCTAGATTATCCAGAGTGCGAAGCTTGTTACTATGAATCTCTAGAGTTTGTAGATCGTCAGCAAGGCAAGTTACACTTTGATCATACTCTTCTATACCCAGTTTTTACTATGCATTAGTTCTGCCCCTCAAATATTTGCATGAGTAGGATTGGGAACATGTGGTTTGGTTGTAATATTATGAGGTAGGAACCTAATACCTTTTTGATCACCTCGGGAATATACGTTATGCTCTATTATTGCTTAGCCATGCTCGTAGACGGGGATTGGATCGTGATTCACATGGAAGTTATGAGAGTTATTAATCTTGGATAACATTAAGGTGGAAAATTTAATACACATCTGGGTGGATTGGTTGGGGCACCTGGAGAATCCAGTGTTTGTCCATTAGGGAAATCCCGGAGTACCCGTGTGATTTTTCCTTGGTTCGCCACCCAGGCTCAAAAGGATCATATGATATTTCAGGGCTAGAAACTTCCGTGTGCAGCCACAAGCCATTATGGGCTCTGGCATAGTTGAGTAAGTTGTATGAGCTCTCAAACAGGTGGACTAGCAGATGTAGGGGAAAGTAGGTGTACCGGTCTTCCCGTAGTAGAGAGTTAATGCTTCAGAAAGGCTATGTCTCGATCTTCCGATCATGGATGCGGTCGAGTCTTGTGGGGAAAAGTGTGCAACCTCTGCAGAGTGTATAAACTAATCATGGTTAGCCGTGTCCCCGGTTATGGACATCTTGAGTATCTGGAATTGGATATTATTGTTCATCTCATCACTCTTTAATTAATTGAATTGGGTTTAATGATGATACTTGTTTAATTGGGATTTGAGTTGGAGGAACCTTCTCAAATATTGGTACAACTTGGGAGTAGTTTAAATAAATTTATTCCTTTGTTGTAGGGAAAAACTAGCATTATGCAAAATCATAAACTTAGAGCCTCCACCAGCCAAATATTGCATGTAGATATAGTTCTTGCATTCATTGTGTTACAATGTAACTCTGCCAGCATATTCAATGTGCTGACCTACACAGCTGCAACGTCTCATGTGCAGACTACTCACACGATGAATAAGGTGCGATAGGTCGTTGTCTTGCACTTAGCTATGCCGTTGGAGTTGATGGAATCATTTACCTTCGAAGCTTCCGCAGTTATTTAGTTTAGATGGCCTTCAGCCATGATATTTTGTCTAATCATACTCTTTATGAGGACTCGATGTAATAAGTGTGTGATTGAACTCTGTTATAATTCCTCGAGTACTGTGTGTGTCAGCATTACCAGTCTAGGGATGACACTTAAGCATAGAGACTTCGGTCCATTAGGATCATGGTCGCTACAAGAAAGTTTAGTTCTGTCACCGAGCCGCACACGTTGTGTATGAGCCGGCCGGGACTCTGTAAGCCGCCGGGCATTAGCTTGTGTATATAAAGGGGTGACCCAGCGGCGGGTTAGGGCAAGAAACGAGAAGTCGAGAACTAGGTCAAGTGTATTCGCTCCCTGGTAATCGAAACTCAAGCAATACAACCTAAAGTAGGAGTAGGCCTTTACCTCGTTGCAAGGGGCCATACCTGGGTAAAAACTCTCTGTGTCCCTTGTCCCGTTTAACCCCCTCAAGCTAACTAAGTTGCGATGGCTCCACACCTAAGTCCTCATGCTTGGGCATCTGCTGTGACAATTCCACGACAAGAAGGGACTACAGCTGCAGGTGGAGTCACATGGAGTCTGGGAGTAGCAGCGGTGCTCATGGCGTATCTCAAGTCCAATGTATATGGAGGTTCGATGCATGGATGAATCCAAGGTGGTGGAGAATATTCGCCAATGTTGGAGTTTGTTAGAGTTGTGTCGAATATTATTGTACAAGATAGGTTACAGTTGCACTTGGTTTTGGACTGTGTGTAGACAGGGTAGGAGTTGTGTCCTAATAGGACACTTGTATCATAGGCCTCTCATATATAGTAGGGGTAGACACACGATGTAACATATGCCACATAATAACACATGCACGCGGGGGAGCCGGCGCGTGTGCCGGCGCCCGGGTGGCCGTGATGCAGTTTTGTAGCGGTGTCATAGGGAGGAGCGCCCGTAGTCAGGCCCCGGGATGTAGTCATGATGGTGAACCTCGTTAACAAATCTCAGTGTCGTGCCTCGTGTGATTGCTTGGTCTTCAGTAGATCGATAGAGCGCCTCTCGGTTTTATTCTAACAGATGCACTAGGTGTTGCTACGGTGGTAAGAAAGAGTCGATTCAGTACCGTTTCTTCATTGCCCACATGGCAAAGCAATTGCAGTAATCTGTCCACGTCTCATTTAATCTACCTCTACCACAAGTAGTATAAATATGTTGGGAAACTAGTCAATTGGGGTGCATGCACAAATCTGTTTGTTGGAAGCTAGATCTCATTCTCATGAGTCATGAGTACACTGAATGATACACGAAATGCCTACGTAGACCAACGGAACAACTACAAAATAAGCAAAGTAACACAGGGTACGTTACGACGCACTTGCCGTACGTCGATTATACTCGAACACTCATTGGGCACTACGAGGCATTTTGAGGCTAAGCTATCAACAAGCTAATTAAATGCGTTGAAGAACAACGGCAAGTATATGCCGCCGTAGCAGCCGGCGCCAGTAGACCCCCCTCCTCCTCCAACGATGCTTCCCGTGTCGGAGCCGCACTCGAACGGTACCCCGGCCAGGCAGGGCGGCAGAGGCGGCAGTGGTGGCGGTGCTTGAGGCACCGGCGCCACGTTAGCCTTCATCGTCATCGTAGTGTTGTGCCCGCGCTCGCCGTCCGCGCACCCGCCGTTCTTGGAGGACGAGGCCTCCACGGTGCAGCTTCCAGTGGCAAGCTTGCGCTTCTTCTTCTTCTTGTGGTAGGAGATGCCGCGCGCCCTAGACTGCGCATCGCGGACGTCACGCAGGTATAGCCTGACGGCGCGTGCGGCGAAGGGGTTGCAACTGGCGTCTTGCTGCTGCTGCGGCGGCGCGCTGACGCTGCGGCTGTAGCGCTCGTCAAAGGCAGCGCGTAGGCGGCCGACGAGCGCGTCGAGGCTGCCCCACGCCTGGCGGAGCGGGCACTGGCACGGCGCCGTCGCCGTTATCGCGTGTACGCCGTAGGACGGGCAGGGCGGCGCGTGGACGCGGGTCTTCCCGAAGCGGTCGAGATAGCGGAGGAACTCGAGTACGTGGGCGCCGCTGCACCGGCGCAGCACGAGCGGTGGGCGGTGCGCCGCCAGGTACCGCACGAACGTCTGCCAGTCACGCCGTTTCTGCGATTCGTACCTGCTCGGCCTCCTCGCCGCCGCCGGCTGCGCGGCGCCAGGACCCTCGCCGGTAGCTGGCATAGCCACACCAGAGGTCCCGAGCAAGCAGACGAATAGTAGAGTACCAGTACTCAACCACGCCGACTGATGAGACTTGAGATGAGAAAGGTTGATGGATCGAATAGCGTGTATATATAGAGTGGACACCTACCGGAGTTATGATGGTGGCTGAGACGAATAGAGGATGATAAGCATAGCATACTCGACGGCCGGCCGGGGACGGCGACACAGTGCAGGTGATAGTAGGGGCCCGGACGTGTGCTGTGCTGCCTCTGGTGTATGATGAGGTCATCTTGTGCAGCCCCGGGCGAGGGAGGGGGCCGGCCGCACGCGTATGTAGGGACCGTCTGCAGATCAGATCAGTGCAGAGTGCAGAAGGGAGGAGACTCGCTCGATCGATAGAAGGAGGTCGTGTCAGGCTAGTGATTGATCCACAACACGACGCATGCATATTAGCTGTGTGGTCTCCATTCTACTTGTGGCCTGGTCTAGCTAGGACGGTGAGGGTGGCAGTCGTCGTCGTCTGACTCGAGATGCATCATAAAAGTGTCCTTGCATGGCTGCCGATGGAGCTCTGAGTCGACGGTATGCATGGCCCGGGCATGCATGCACTCTATTGGTATCTTGCCTCGTTGCAGATAGCATGCATGTGGTACGAGGCACTGCCTAGCTTTGCATTGCATGCATGCACGTATGTGCATGTCTAATTACTGATCCTTTCATCCGCGTCACTCTCATACTATCAGCGATATCATTAGTTCATTACTCTGATCCCAAAGATAGTTGAAGCGACGATATACAGCATTTTAGGCTGATCGGGATGATTTAATGTACTACAATGGATTGTCTCTAAGGTATGTGTGATTCAGGCCCGATCTGCCCCGATGATGAAACGTACTCCCTCCGTTCCAAAATAGATGACTCAATTTTGTACTAACTTTAGGAACGGAGGGAGTATCTCCCATCCTTACCAGTTCGCCTTTCTCAAGGGCCATCCCATCCATAATGAAATTCTAACAATTCATGACATCGATCATGAGGCTAAAGTCCAGCGCTGGAAACTGGAAAAGCACATTCTTTAAGTTGGATTTCCAGAAGGCATAAGATTGCCTCAACTGGTCCTTCATTCACTTAGTTCTTGAGCGAAGGGGGTTCAATGACTTTTGGTGTTATTAGATCATACAGTTGATCAGAAGCAATAGCACCTGAATTAATATTAATGAGGAGGTAGTCTTTTAGGTTTTCTCATGGGATGAGGCAAGGGGTCCTATCCCCCCCCCACCCACCCACACTCTTTAAAATTGTTGACGTCCATGCGGTCATCCTGGATAAGGCTAGGATCCACCCACATCTCCAGTGTGATTGGGTATGTTATCCTTGGGACTGGTGTTACACACTTTCAATATGCGGATGACACCATGATCACGGTTGAGGGGTCAGAACTTGATATCATCAACCTCAAGTTCCTTCTTCTATGCTTTGAGGCCATGTCTGACCTTAAGATCAATTTCGATAAGAGTGAGGTCATGGTATTAGGGTATTCTGCCGAGGACTAACAGCGGATTGTAGACAACCTTACTGCAAGTTGTTCTCTTTCACCATTAGATACCTGGGGATGCCGCTATCAGATTCCAGGCTCCACATCTAGAAGTTGACCCACTTATGGGTTGAGTTGCCTCTAGGCCCGAGCCATGGTGCGGACGATTTACATCCCAAGGAAGTAAATCGATACGTATCGACTCATGCCTTTCTACTCTCTCCATGTATATGATGGGGTTGATCGGAGCCGGGGTGAGCTGTTGGTCAGTGAGCCCCCAAGGGCAAGGAGAGGCACTGCGCCGACCCTTCTGGCTATGGCTACCTCCTCCCGGGAAAACCACCAACAGACGGCGCAACAGAGAAGATTCCACTGGCGGCCGGCCAAGCTAAGATTAGGGGGAGCGAGGGGAGAGGCCGAGGTTGAGTAGAGGAGAGGAAGAGGGTGAACCGCCTCGCCGCCGCCACCCATAGAGGGACTCTGTCAGACGACGTGGGGGCACGGGGAGGAGGGTTCACCCATGTCGCCCCTTGAGGACGGCGTGGGGGGAAGGGAACTACCTACCTTACATGTGTATTAAATAGGAAGATACAGGTGAAAATACAACAATGAAATGAAAATAATTCATAGTAAATGGTGTGCTTGTGTTGTCACATTATCCCATTTGTAAATGAAAATAGTGCATACTAAATCGTGTGCCATGGAGAGATGGATCATGTAGGGTGGGAATTCATGGTTGGGAGCTACCAGGTTCTCCATGGCAATTCTCCAATTTGTAGTCATTACTCCTATGAAGGATGATGTAGCAGTGATATGGGGGCTCCGGTGCGCAAGAGTGCCCTCCACGTCGTCCTTTTTGTGCTGGCCTCACGTTGTTGGTTTCCCATCGCTAGGAGAGGAGCCAAGACTTGATCATAGGGTTGTGGGGAGACACAATTAGGAAAAAGCCTATACACAGAATCTTACCAGCGACGCGCTATAAAAAAAGGCGTTGCTGCTACTTAGCAGTGGCGCGGCCCAAAAAGACGTGCTGCTGCAACAAATTTAGCAATAGTGCTGGCCCAATAAGACGCGCTACTGCTATAATTGCCATGACCCTGCCGCCAAGCTAGTTATAGCACCAGCACGTTAGTACAAAGAGCGCTACTGATATAGATCATAGCAGTAGCGTCTTCTCCCAATACCCGCTACTGCTAAGTTTACTACAAAAATTTAGTCCCACCTCGCTCCGCGAACATGGTTTTTACCACCTTAAATATGTTACTTCTCAAACTATCACATCCAGTTGGTCTTCATTGAACTCTATGTGTAGAATTTGTGGCCGCAATATGAGTCTTCTCCGGTTTCTAAACTGGTGAGGAACTGATGATGACTCATATGGACAATTCAGATTGTACACAAAAAGACTACTGATGATCAATGTATTTTGATGTATATTTTTACATGTTTACACATAGCTGTAGCGCTTTTTGGCCTAAACACGCTACTATTAGGTCGTTCAGCAGTAGCGCGTTTCTCTACAGCGCGCTACTGCTAAGCCATTCTATCTTCACCAAATTGCCGCCCCTCACTCTCCTCTCTCCACTCACACTCACACTCACTGGATTTCCCCCCTCAATCACCCCGCGCCCGCCCTCGCCCCCGCCGGCCGTCGTCGCCTATCCCTCCTTCCTCTACGCCGCCGTCACCTCCTCCTCCTCCCTGGACTTAGTAATCCTTTGTCGGCTGCCCTCCTCCCCGTCCCCTCCTCCTAGATCCGTCCTCCCTCCACTCCTCCGTTCGCCGCCGGCCGGCCCCTCCTCGCTCCGCCTTCCTCCTCCGTCCTCCTTCCTCCTCCCTCCTCCATCCACAACCCCTCCTCTGCTACATTTAGTTGATTTAGAATATTTTGATTTAGTTGATTTAGTAGGCTAGTTGATATGTAACATTTAGAGAGAGAGATATGATTGTTGATAGTTTTTAGTTGATATGATTAATGATTAGTAAAAATTTAGACATAGTTGATAGTTTTTAGTTGATATAAGCCTCTGGTCATATTAAGACATTGATATAGGATAGTTTCTAGGGTTTTTGTGTTCCTCACAGTAGTAATCTTTTAGCCTATTTTAGGTGTTTTGAATAGAATAGGAAATTTTAGGTCTTTTGATTAGAAATTTTAGTAATGTAAATTTAGGTCTTTTGATTAGAAATTTTAGTAATGGAAATTTTTAGTTGGTAGAATTTGAAAAAATGTTCTGTACTTGTTATATTGTGAACTTAGGGCATATTTTTAGGGTTTAGTAAAAGAAATAGTAATAGTGGATGATGATGTAGATGTTTTAGGTATAGAACATTTTGACTAGATGATGATGTAGATTTTTTAGTACAACTAGTTTATTTAGTGTTGCTCAAGAATTGCTCATATGATGTAGATATAAACATGTATATCTAGTGTTGCTCAAATAGGACATGTGCTTGCCCAAGTGACCATGTTTGCAGGTAACAACTCCGAGTGGCCTATGTTTTGCCAGAGTGTTGATTAATTTTTGTTCCGGCAAATTTCAGGTGCTCGATATGTCCTTTTTAGCAAAGGTCATGCCAGATTTTTCCTCTAAAGTGGATCGTTAATCCTTTTCTAATATTGCTTTAGGAAAATGGCGACACCACCACCACCAGAACCACCATGTCGAATGTGCAGGTCAAGATGCGCCAGCAGCCTTGCAAACTGGCACGTTGTTCGGCATCTACTTCCAGCCGAGTTTTCTTCCTGCAGTGGTAACAAAATATATGAAACTTGTAACAACTATTTTGCTTTTAGTGTTATTGGCATTAATGCATTGTGTATATATCATTGTGTATACACAAATCGTCCCATACAATATGAGGTTGGAATTCGACAAGCTGACCGGAGACACTGTGCCCTTTGAGGCTCCTGGGGGCCCCTACACCATGGAGGTCAAGAAATGACGAAATATGTCATAGATCGGAGGATATCGATGGAACCGTTTCATTTCCCACATGGGTATCACTGGTGGTGAGTTGATCAGCTTCTCCTTCAAAGCAGAAAGACTCAAGATGGCCGTCATTTATCTCAACACAGATGAAGATGATGAGGACCCACTTGATGAAGTCATCTATACTCGAAGAATAAGGCTGAGCGAGGACGAGGTGTGCAACTTATGGGACATAATTCCAACACGTGCTGACTTTGTCGGGGTGCCATTGGTGACCCGCCTGACAACTACCATGGTTGATCGGCATGTTATGGTATGTTATACTTAGAGTACAATCCGATTACATGCTTACTTAGTAGAATTCAAGCTTAGTAGAAATGTAGTACTGTTTTTGATAGTGTAGAAACCTATACTTAGTAGAAATATATTTGCAAGAGAATGTGTGAGGCTACTTATTAATTGATATGTTTTTCTTATTCAAAAATTGCCAAAGAACCTATCTGTGAGTTGTGGTATCGAGCCTGATGAAGAAGGCTCTGCTGGAATACGCCTTACCGCAAGGGGCTCCGTCACTACCTGTGCGTACAGCGTGGACACGGATGGTCGCACACGCTGCAGCTCGGTTGGGGGGAGAACCTCCTCGTTGGCAAGAATCTTCGTGTTGGACAGGCCATCCTAATTACTATCAGGAACACCCACCGCCATGGATTGAGGATGATGGTCGTCGTCGATATCATCTAGAACTACATATATATGTGTGTGGTTGTATGACTACCCCTAGTAGACTGATATATGCTTATGACTACCAAGTACTATTTATCATATATGCTCCTGTATGGACCATATATGTGTGTAAGGTTGCATATTGACTATATATGAGTACCTATAATGCTTAATGATATTGTATGACTACTCTATGATTATATGGTATTGTGGTTAATAATATTGTTATCTGGTATATGTGAAATTGCAGTTTATTGAAACGGGGTATTGTTCTAGATCAATAGGAAGCAGGGAAAAATGTTGAAAGATACAGCAGTGGCGCGGGCAAAGAAAAGCGCTACAACTACTTATTAGTACCACTTGTTAGAAAAACGCTACTGATATAGTCAATACTAGCAGCGCGTGTACATAGAGCGCTAATACTATCTGTTAGCTGTAGCACTTTATTAGTAGCGCGGCCACCCGCGCTACTGATAGCGTTAAAATGCGCACTACTACTAGGGTTTTCCCTAGTAGTGAGAGGATAATGAACATATAAAAGTTAATTCTTTCTGATAATGACCATACAAAGAGGGACACAAGATAACATGTATTTATATGATGTGCTTCCCATTTTAGGTTGTTGTGCAAATTTTACTCATTCCAGAATATTTGATCAAAAGTTTGTGTATCAACTAATTTCATATTTAAGCTATCATGTATACAAACTTGCATGTAGAATTCTAATTGTACAAAAAAATTAGAAATTAACACCTAACCGTCTGTGCAAATTGAATAATATATAATAATAATTTGCGAGATAGCCTAGACATCAGCCGATGGGATACCTTAGATCTTCCTCGTCGCCCGGGCTGCATGGATGGGACAGTTCACATGCAATGGATGTAGGGGAACGTACACCCCTATCCACATTCTCTATCCAGCTTTCGGACCAGAACTCGCTGGTGGATAACCTTGCCATGGCCAACTGTGTGGTGCAATTTCATTTGCGGACGTGCAAGAGCTGTCACCTCTGCTATCCCGCCCGACCACTAGGATGTACAAGAAACGGAACAAAACTTTCGAGGGATTTTCACCATTGCGTAGCGTGAGGGTTGCAAGAAGGAAGGGGGCCGCTGTTTGGATCCCTATGCAGCAGCGTACCTTAATCACAAGTTTCGTGTGAGGGGGAGCAAATTGAGGATGAGGCCCTTTGTGCTTACGTTGAGCTCTTCTCACGCGCACTTTCACCTAGCCAAATTGCGGCAGTAATGCCGCATGATGGGTGTGAACCCGAGGCCCTTGCACTCATGGATCAAGGGCCAGGAGAAGTAGGTGCTTGATTGGATTGGGTTGGTGAACTGGTGGGCTTTTCCTATGCACACCAGTACAGCGAGGTGCTATACAAACGGGTTTTAACCCCTTTCCGCGATGGCGTTCTGAACCGTCGCCTAGTGAGTGACTGCGATAGGGGGTCCTTCCCACATGACCGAGAAACTGTCGGGGATAGGGAGACATGATGCATACAGTTGTCCCCATAAAATTGTTTCTGATATCTCGAATATCCCAAACGCTTCATCCTGGCTACTCATTGTTGCTCGCATTGCCATCGCAGTCGGAGTTCTGCGGTTTTACCTAAAACCAGGCACATTCCAGGCACAGTCCAGTCACATTCCAGGCACGTACCAAACTGGCTCTACATTTACGATGCCTGACACATCACAAAAAGTTCATCATTGTAAAACGTGTATGATAGGGCGACAATCACACGCATTTACTTTCCCGCATCGTTCGTGATATTATCTGACATCACCCACGGTTTGCAAACGACAACTGTGTGCATGGTCACACACGTTTCCTCTCCGTGAGCCGTGTTGGATTATGATGTATATCGCACACGCTGTGCTTTATAGACCGTGCGCGCCGTAATGACCTACGCAGCGTAATTTCACCCTAATATAATTACTGCTATTTAAAATTGTACCTGATTTGGATTTGAAAGTAGGCTATAGCTTTATTCATATCCATCAGGTTCAAACAACCAATGCATTATTTGATTCACATGTATATATGTCCAAGAATTACAAAAGAACCAAATAAAGAATGATGAACCACAGTTGTATACTTGTACTATTACAGATGGTAAAGAAAAAGGCGAGAGACATTCTGGTTGCTGAACAAGGTGAAGCGGAATGGCCCTATTGTGCTCTACTCGATGCAGAAGGCATTCATGACTCTAGTCCAACCCCTTGTGATGACCAACGCCAATCATGTTGAATAAAATATACCCTAGAGGCAATAATAAAGTTATTATTTTATATTTCCTTCTATCATGATAAATGTTTATTATTCATGCTAGAATTGTATTAACCAGAATTTGATACATGTGTGGATACATAGACAAAACATCGTGTCCCTAGTAAGCCTCTACTAGACTAGCTCGTTAATCAAAGATGGTTAATTTTCCTAACCATAGACATGTGTTGTCATTTGATGAACGGGATCACATCATTGGGAGAATGATGTGATGGACAAGACCCATCTGTTAGCTTAGCATTATGATCGTTCAGTTTTATTACTATGGCTTTCTTCATGTCAAATAATTCCTCCGACTATGAGATTATGCAACTCCCGGATACCGGAGGATGCCTTGTGTGCTATCAAACGTCACAACATAACTGGGTGATTATAAAGATGCTCTACAGGTATCTCTGAAGGTGTTTGTTGGGTTGGCATAAATCGAGATTATGATTTGTCACTCCGAGTAACGGAGAGGTATCTCTGGGCCCTCTCGGTAATACACATTGATACGTCCATTTTGCATCATGCTTTTATATCGATATTTATTGCATTATGGGTTGTTATTACACGTTATGTCACAATACTTATGGCTATTCTCTCTTATTTTACAAGGTCTATCATGAAGAGGGACAATGCCGGCAGGTGGAATTCTGGGCTGGAAAAGGAGCAAATATTGGAAACCTATTCTGCACAGCTCCAAAAGTCCCGAAACTCCACGAAAGTCATTTTTGGAATTAATAAGAATTATTGAGCAAAGAAAGTACCAGAGGGGGTCCACACCCTGGCCACAAGGGTGGGGGGCGCGCCCACCCCTACTAGGCGCGCCCCCTGCCTCGTGGGCCCCCTGGTGGCCCTCCGATGCCCATCTTCTACTATATGAAGTCTCTTACCCTGGAAAAAAAATCATAAGCAAGCTTTCGGGACAAAACTCCGCCGCCACGAGGCGGAACCTTGGCGGAACCAATCTAGGGCTCCGGCGGAGCTGTTCTGCCGGGGAAACTTCCCCTCGGGAGGGGGAAATCATCACCATCGTCATCACCAACGATCCTCTCATCGGAGGGGTTCAATCTCTATCAACATCTTCACCAGCACCAACTCCTCTCAAAACCCTAGTTAATCTCTTGTATCCAATCTTGTATCAAAACCACAAATTGGTACATGTGGGTTGCTACTAGTGTTGATTACTCCCTGTAGTTGATGCTAATTGGTTTATCCGGTGGAAGAACATATGTTTAGATCCTTAATGCATATCAATACCCCTCTGATTATGAACATGAAAATGCTTTGTGAGTAGTTACGTTTGTTCCTGAGGACATGGTGAAGTCTTGCTATTAGTAGTCATGTGAATTTGGTATTCGTTCGATATTTTGATGAGATGTATGTTGTATTTCCTCTAGTGGTGTTATGTGAACGTTGACTACATGACACTTCATCATTATTTGGGCCTAGAGCAAGGCATTGGGAAGTAATAAGTAGATGATGGGTTGCTAGAGTGACAGAAGCTTAAACCCTAGTTTATGCGTTGCTTCGTAAGGGGCTGATTTGGATCCATATATCTCATGCTATGGTTAGGTTTACCTTAATACTTCTTTTGTAGTTGCGGATGCTTGCAATAGGGGTTAATCATAAGTGGGATGCTTTTCCAAGAAAGGACAGTACCCAAGCACTGGTCCACCCACATATCAAATTATCAAAGAAACGGATGCGAACCATATGAGCGTGATGAAAACTAGCTTGACAATAATTCCCATGTGTCCTCGGGAGCGCTTTTCTCATTATAAGAAATTGTCCAGGCTTGTCCTTTTCTACAAAAAGGATTGGGCCACCTTGCTGCACCTTATTTACTTTCATTGCTTGTTACCCATTACAAATTATCTTATCACAAAACTATCTGCTACCTACAATTTCAGTGCTTGCAGAGAATACCTTACTGAAAACTGCTTGTCATTTCCTTCTGCTCCTCATTGGGTTCGACACTCTTACTTATCGAAAGGACTACGATAGATCCCCTATACTTGTGGGTCATCAAGACTCTTTTCTGGCGCCGTTGCCGGGGAGTGAAGCGCCTTTGGTGAGTGGAACTTGGTAAGGAAACATTTATATAGTGTGCTGAAATTTTTTGCCACTTGTTACTATGGAAACTAATCATTTGAGGGGCTTGTTCGGGGCATCCTCGCCCCGACCAGTAGAGAAAAGAGTTGCTCCTCAACCTACTGAACCTATTGAAAATGTTTACTTTGAAATCTCTTCGGGTATGATAGAGAAACTGCTAGCTAATCCCTTTGCAGGAGATGGAACATTGCATCCCGATTTACACCTTATCTATGTGGATGAAGTTTGTGGATTATTTAAGCTTGCAGGTATACCCGATGATGTTGTTAAGAGGAAGTTCTTCCCTTTATCTTTTAAGGGAGATGCATTGACATGGTATAGGCTATGTGATGATACAGGACCTTGGAACTATAAACGATTGAATTTGGAATTTCACCAGAAGTTCTATCCTATGCATCTTGTTCATCGTGATCGTAATTATATATATAATTTTTGGCCTCACGAAGGAGAAAGCATCGCTCAAGCTTGGGGGAGGCTTAAGTCAATGTTATATTCATGCCCCAATCATGAGCTCTCAAGAGAAATGATTATTCAAAAAAATTATGCTCGGCTTTCTCTCAATGATCGCACCATGCTCGACACATCCTGTGCTGGTTCTTATATGTTGAAGACTATTGAATTCAAATGGGACTTATTGGAAAGAATTAAACGCAACTCTGAAGATTGGGGTTCCGACGATGGTAAGGAGTTAGGTATGACACTAAGTTTGATTGTGTTAAATCTTTTATGGATACCGATGCTTTTCGTGGATTTAGCGTTAAATATGGACTCGACTCTGAGATAGTAGCTTCTTTCTGTGAATCTTTTGCTACTCACATTGATCTCCCTAAGGAGAAGTGGTTTAAATATAATCCTCCCATTGAAGTAAAAGTAGTTGCACCTGTTACAGTTGAAGAAAAGACTATCACTTATAATGATCCTATTGTTCCCACTACTTATGTTGAGAAACCACCTTTCCTTGTTAGGATAAAGGATCATGCTAAAGCTTCAACTGTTGTTCGTAAAAGTAATACTAGAACATATACACCTCCTGAGCAAATTAAAGTTGAACCTAGTATTGCTATGGTTAAAGATCTCTTGGCTGATAATATAGATGGGCATGTTATTTACTTCTATGAGGAAGCATTGCTAAGATACATAGACCTGTTGTAGGCAAATATTACTAAACCCGTTGCTAAGATACATAGACCTGTTGTAGGCATTCCTGTTATTTCTGTTAAAATAGGAGATCATTGTTATCATGGCTTATGTGATATGGGTGCTAGTGCTAGTGCAATACCTATTTCCTTATATAATGAAATTATGCATGATATCGCACCAGCTGACTTAGAAGATATTGATGTTACAATTAAGCTTGCCAATAGAGATACTATTTCACCATTTGGGATTGTTAGAGATGTTGAAGTCTTGTGTGGGAAAGTTAAATATCCTGCTGATTTTCTTGTTCTTGGCTCCCCACAAGATAGCTTTTGTGCCATTATATTTGGTAGACCCTTCTTGAATACTTTTAATGCTAAGACTGATTGTGAAAAGGATGTTGTTACAATTGGCTTGGGGGATATGAAACATGAGTTTAATTCTGCTAAATTTCTTAGACAACCCCATGATAAAGAATTGCCTAGTAAGGATGAAATTATTGGTCTTGCTTCTATTGCCGTGCCTCCTACTGATCCGTTAGAACAATATTTGCTAGACCATGAAAATGATATGTTTATGAATGAAAGAAGGGAAATAGATGAAGTTTTCCTTAAACAGGGTCCTATTCTGAAACACAACTTACCTGTTGAAATCCTAGGGGATCCCCCTCCACCCAAGGGTGATTTCGTGTTTGATCTTAAACCTTTACCTGATAATCTTAAATATGCTTATCTTGATGAAAAGAAGATATATCATGTTATTATTAGTGCTAACCTTTCAGAGCAGGAAGAGGAAAGATTATTGAAAACTCTGAAGAAGCACCATTCTGCTATTGGATATACTCTCGATGATCTTAAGGGCATTAGTCCCACTTTATGCCAACACAAAATTAAATTGGATGAAGACGCCAAACAAGTTAGAGATCATCAATAGCGTTTAAATCCTAATATGAAAGAAGTGGTAAGAAAGGAGATACTAAAGCTCCTTGAGGTAGGTATAATCTATCCCGTTGCTGATAGTGATTGGGTAAGTCCTGTCCATTGCGTCCCTAAGAAGGGAGGTATTACTGTTGTCCCTAATGATAAAGATGAATTGATCCTGCAAAGAATTATTACATGTTATAGGATGGTAATCGATTTCCGCAAATTAAATAAAGCTACTAAGAAAGATCATTACCCTTTACCTTTTATTGATCAAATGCTAGAAAGACTATCCAAACATACACATTTCTGCTTTCTAGATGGTTATTCTGGTTTCTCTCAAATACCTGTGTCAGCGGACGATCAATCAAAGACCACTTTTACTTGCCCTTTCGGTACTTTTGCTTATAGACGTATGTCTTTTGGTTTGTGTAATGCACCTGCTACCTTTCAAAGATGCATGATGGCTATATTCTCTGACTTTTGTGAAAAGATTTGTGAGGTATTCATGGATGATTTCTCCGTTTATGGTTCCTATTTTGATGATTGCTTGAGCAACCTTGATCGAGTTTTGCAGAGATGTGAAGACACTAGTCTCGTCTTGAATTGGGAAAAGTGTCACTTTATGGTTAATGAAGGCATTGTCTTGGGGCATAAAATATCTGAAAGAGGAAGTTGATAAAGCTAAAGTTGATGCTATTGAAAATATGCCATGTCCCAAGGACAGTAAAGGTATAAGAAGTTTCCTTGGTCATGCCGGTTTTTATAGGAGGTTCATTAAGGACTTTTCTAAAATCTCTAGGCCTTTGACTAATTTATTACAAAAAGATATTCCTTTTGTATTCAATGATGATTGTGTAGAAGCATTTGAAATACTTAAGAAAGCTTTGATCTCTACACCTATTGTTCAGCCACCTGATTGGAATTTACCCTTTGAGATTATGTGTGATGCTAGTGATTATGCTGTAGGTGCTGTTCTAGGGCAAAGAGTTGATAAGAAATTAAATGTTATTCAATATGCTAGTAAAACTCTTGACACTGCCCAGAGAAATTATGCTACTACTGAAAAAGAGTTCTTAGCAGTTGTATTTGCTTGTGATAAGTTTAGACCTTATATTGTTGACTCTAGAGTAACTATTCACACTGATCATCCTGCTATTAAAATCTTATGGAAAAGAAAGATGCTAAACCTAGACTTTTAGATGGGTTCTCTTGCTCCAAAAATTTGATTTGCATATTATTGATAGAAAGGGAGCTGAGAACCCCGTTGCAGACAACTTGTCTAGGTTAGAGAATGTTCTTAATGACCCACTACCTATTGATGGTAGTTTTCCTGATGAAAAATTAGCGATCATAAATGCTTCTCGTACTGCTCCATGGTATGCTGATTATGCTAATTACATTGTTGCTAAATTTATACCACCTAGTTTCACATACCAAAAAAAAGAAAAAGTTCTTTTATGATTTAAGACATTACTTCTGGGATGACCCACATCTTTATAAAGAAGGGGTAGATGGTGTTATTAGACCTTGTGTACCTGAGCATGAAAAGGAACAGATCCTACGCAAGTGTCACTCTGAACCATATGGAGGACATCACACTGAAGATAGAACTGCACATAAGGTATTGCAATCCGGTTTTTATTGGCCTACTCTCTTCAAAGATGCCTGTAAGTTTGTCTTGTCTTGTGATGAATGTCAAAGAATTGGTAATATTAGTAGACGTTGTCGGTGTCAAAACCGGCGGATCTCGGGTAGGGGGTCCCGATCTATGCGTCTTAGGCTAATGGTAACAGGAGGCAAGGAACATGGTGTTTACCCAGGTTCGGGCCCTCTTAATGGAGGTAAAACCCTATTACCTGCTTGATTGATATTGATGACATGAGTGTTACAAGAGTTGATCTAGCACGAGATTGTAGAGGCTAAACCCTAGAAGCTAGCCTATGATGATTATGATTCTGTCTCTAAGGACTAAACCCTCCTGTTTATATAGACACTAGAGAGGGCTAGGGTTTACATGGAGTCGGTTACAAAGAAGGAAATATAATATCCGAATCGCCAAGCTTGTCTTCCACGCAAAGGAGAGTCCCATCCGGACACGGGACGGAGTCTTGAGTCTTGTATCTTCACGATCGAACAGTCTGGCCAAAGTATATAGTCCGGCTGTCTGGATACCCCCTAATCCAGGACTCTCTCAGTAGCCCCTGAACCAGGCTTCAATGACGATGAGTCCGGCGCACAGTTTGTCTTCGGCATTGCAAGGCGGGTTCCATCTCCGAATACTCCATAGTAATTATCGAACACTTAAATCGTGTCTGGATCTGCAAGATGATCTTCACCTACCACCGTAGAGAGAATGATATTTCACAAATGTAATCTGCTGACAACTTTAGACAAAGTGACATGACACCACGGTCGGGTCATTATTCGAACCATTTTCCCACAACCAACCATAGCGCATATTGCGAGGCGGTTTCCTCGGCACGTCTTGTCAAAGCAGAGATCATGTCCCCTTATCATAGGATTTCCATCAATATGGGTATGGGTAACCCAACCGCGCAATCAATCGTGGCGCTTGGGAAATAAGCGATTCTCAACGGGAAAGTGGGGAGGCGCACCGTTCCCGTCGCCTCTATAAAGGGATAAGGATTCCCCATTTTCACCCACGCCTTCTTCCTCCTCTGCTTATCCATCCCCACACCCTCGAGCTCCAGCGCCCTAGTTCACGCCTTCTCCGCACAGCCAAACATGTCCGGAGCAGGAGGCAAGTGGGTGGCCTCCACCGTGAAGGAGGAGCATATTGCGAAGCTCCGGGCGGCCGGATACTTGGCCGCAGACATCGCGCATCGGCTACCGGATAAAGGGTAGATCATTCCAACTCCGGAACCCCACGAGAGGGTCGTGTTTCTCTCCCATTTCATCCGTGGACTGGGATTTCCACTTCATCCCTTCGTTCGCGGGCTCATGTTTTACTACGGTCTAGATTTCCATGATCTAGGCCCAAATTTCGTCCTCAACATCTCGGCATTTATCATCGTGTGCGAGGCCTTTCTCCGCATCAAACCTCACTTCGGCTTGTGGCTACGAATCTTCTGCGTGAAGCCAAAGGTCGTGAGCGGCCATCAAGCGGAGTGCGGAGGTGCCATGGTGGGCAGGATGCCCAATGTTACCTGGCTCGGCGGCTCCTTCATGGAGACCGTGAAAGGGTGGCAATCGGGGTGGTTCTACATCACCGAGCCACGCGACGCCAACTGGGCGGCGGCCCCCGAATTCCGATCCGGAATTCCCATGCGGCTCACCGCTTGGGAAAAGAAGGGCCTGGCCTGGGGTGAGCCTGCGGAGCTGACCGGACATCAAAACTGCATCAAGAACATGATGGACAAGAAAATCAAACTTGTCAACGTGGTCCAAGTCATGCTTGTCCGCCAGATTCTTCCGTGCCAAAGACGGGCATTTAATCTGTGGGAGTTCGTCTCAGCTGAACACTAGACACTTCGAAAGCTCTACGGCATGACACAAAAGGGTGCATGGAAGGCGCTATTCAAGGCCTCCAAAATACCTCCTCCCACATCCGAGGACTGCGGACTTCACGCCACGCAGCTCCCCTGTTCGGTGATTTTTCTGACTACCACCGGATGTAGTTTTTCCCAGTGTACTCATGGGAGAATCTTAAGTCATTGTGTGTATTTGATTAGACGGCGGAGCAGATTGACTGTCCGGCTCCACTGCTAGAGGGTCCAGCCGATGCTCTCCTGACGGAGATGCTAGTCCTGGCGCCCTACAAGGCGCTGGAAAAGAAGGCCGAAAAGAAGGCCCTAGGGACCAGGAAGGGTCTCCGGCGTAAGGTCATACCGCACGCCTCGTCCGAAGATGACAAGGCACACGCCTCCCCCGAAGGGGAGGAGGAAGAGGAAAGGGTCGCCCACCTGAGGAGGCCGAAGGGCCTAAGAGGGTGACCCAGGGGACCAGGAAGGGTCCCCGGTGCAAGGCTGTTATACCCTCGTCGTCCAAAGACGACGAGGCAGATTCCTCCCGCGGAGGCGGGGGGAAACATGAGGAAACTCCGCCTCCCCGCACTGGGGAGGAGAAGAAGAGGAAAGCCGCCCCGGAGGGGGAGGCTAGGATGCCCAAGAAGGGAAAGGCGCCCCTTCCGGATTACTCCACCACGGCCACCTATAGCGAGGAGGAGTGGCTGCCCAGGGGGAAGCCCTTAGTAAGATCGTAAGTATCCGTACTCTGTTGTACTTTAATGTGACTTAGCTTCATAGTCTGTTATAACGCCGAACACGTATATGCAGTCCGGCCAGGGTCCATCCCGAGGTATCCTCTTCGGATGGGTCCTTGAGTGATTCAGCGATGAACTCGCTCCCGACGGTCACTACCCCTCGGCCTGCGGACGACACGGAGGTGTTGTCCCAAAGGCTCCCAGAGCAGGGGGAGGTGACTCTAGATATGCCCCAAGGCGAAATTCCAGACGCCGGGCACACGGGGTATAAGATCCCCGCGGATTGTGCCGACGAGAGCCGCAGCAAGCCAGGCTCTCAGTGGGATACTGTACCGGAACCTCCAATGGTTCCGGATTTGGGCAGTCGGTCACTCGCTAAGGAGGGCGAGCCGTCATTGCCAATGACTTCCATTACGCCAGCGGCGTCGGATAGTCTGCTGGAAGCGCTTCGTGGCGCTTCCATGGATGAAGAGCACCATACTCTTATGAGTGCGGTGATTCAGAAGGTTTTGTCCGGCCAAAGCGGACTAACCGAAGCCTGCAGTAGCCTCCTGACAGGCTTTGAGGTAAGTAATCAAAAATGTGTGAAATTATCACCCGATAGGTAGTAGCCCCTGATACTTTGTTTGGTGTTCAGAATGAAAAGCCAAACGGAGGGTCGATTATAATCCGCGGGAGTCTAAAGTAGGTGTGCATGTGAATAAGCAGGCAGCGCTGCTTGCCGCTGCGGCCCGCACGACCAAGGTCGCCGGACTCAAACGGGACCTGGAGCAGGCCCAGGGAGAGCTCAGCCTCACGAAGAGGCAGCTCGAAGAGAACAAAAGTGAGTGATACCCCGTTCACATGTCGTAAAGAATAGACAAAATTGGTGATTCTAACGACAAAGCGTCATGACTTTGTAATAGGGGCCACAACCAAAGTGGCGTCCCTGAAGAAAGCGCTGTCCGAGGCCGAAGACAAGGCGGCCATGGAGCGCATTGAGCGCAAAAAGCAGAATGCTAGGGTGGGCAAGGTACATCAAGAGCTCGAGGAGCTCGGCAAGAAGTTCAAGTCCTTGGAGCGTGACCTCAAGACGAAGGAGTATGAGGTTGCGAAGGCCCTTGCAAGTATGAAAGACGCCAAGGCCGAAGCCGAAAAGGCCCACTAGGAAATCCAGGAGTCCAAGAAGATTGCGACGGGTAAGACATTCTTTATGCAGAGCAAGCATGTGGAGGAGACGTTTCTTTTACTTACCCAAATTCGGAGCTCTCCAGGGGCATTCGCAGATCTGCCACGCATTGTATCAGATGCTGCGGAGTTCTACCATGCTGAGGAGGGGAGCTCAACGGAGAAGTTGTTCTGGTCCCAGTATGCGGGAACCGAACACCCGATGCCTCTGAGTGACCAATTGAAGCAATTGGTTGAACTCCACCGTGCGGCCGAAGTGGCTATGAAAGATTTCATAGTCCGAATGTGGCCTGGTGAGCCCCTTCCCGCTAGCTACTTTGGCCTGATAAAGCGGATGGTGAATGCCTGTCCGCGGCTTGAAGTGATCGAGCGATCCATTTGCATTGAGGGTGCCCGCCGGGCCCTTTCCCGTGCGAAGGTGCATTGGGGCAAGCTGGATGCGGAGAAGCTGGTGAAGGATGGGCCACCGGAGGGCAAGGCGCATCGCTGTCCTGAAAAATATTATGATGGCATTATGAAAGGCGCTCATTGATACGTCTCCAACGTATCTATAATTTTTTATTGCTCCATGCTACTTTATCTACTGTTTTGGACTATATTGGGCTTTATTTTCCACTTTTATATTACTTTTGGGACTAACCTATTAACCGGAGGCCCAGCCAGAATTGCTGTTTTTTGCCTTTTTCAGTATTTCGAAGAAACAGAATATCAAACGGAGTCCAAACGGAATGAAACCTTCGGGATCGTGATTTTCCAACCGAACGTGACCCAGAAGACTTGGACCCTACTCCAAGAAGCCTCCGAGGAGGTCACGAGGGTGGAGGGCACGCCCCCTGGGCGCGCCCCCTACCTCATGGGCCCCTCGGAGCTCCACCAACGTACTCCTTCCTCCTATATATACCTATGTATCCCCGAACGATCAGAACAAGGAGCCAAAAACCTAATTCCACCGCCGCAACCTTCTGTATCCACGAGATCCCATCTTGGGGCCTGTTCCGGAGCTCCACCGGAGGGGGCATCCACCACGGAGGGCTTCTACATCATCACCATAGCACCTCCGATGAAGTGTGAGTAGTTTACTTCAGACCTTCGGGTCCATAGCTAGTAGCTAGATGGCTTCTTCTCTCTTTTTGGATCTCAATACAATATTCTCCCCCACTCTCATGGAGATCTATTCGATGTAATCTTCTTTTTGCGGTGTGTTTGTTGAGACCGATGAATTGTGGGTTTATGATCTAGTATTATCTATGGAAAATATTTGATTCTTCTCTGAATTCTTTTATGTATGATTGAGTTATCTTTGCAAGTCTCTTCGAATTATCTTTTTGGTTTGGCCAACTAGATTGGTAGTTCTTGCAATGGGAGAAGTTCTTAGCTTTGGGTTCAATCTTGCGGTGTCCTTACTCAGTGACAGAAACAGTTGCAAGGCACGTATTGTATTGTTGCCATCGAGGAGAACAAGATGGCTTTTTATCATATTGCATGAATTTATCTCTCTACATCATGTCATCTTGCTTACGGCGTTACTCTGTTTTTACTTAATACTCTAGATGGATGTTGGATAGCGGTCGATGAATGGAGTAATAGTAGTAGATCCAGAATCGTTTCGATCTACTTGTTTTGGACGTGATGCCTATATACATGATCATTGCCTAGATATACTCATAACTATGCTCAATTCTGTCAATTGCTCAACAATAATTTGTTCACCCACCATAGAAACTTATGCTCTTGAGAGAAGCCACTAGTGAAACCTATGGCCCCCGGGTCTATTCTCATCATATCAATCTATATCACTTTATTTACTTGCTTTGTTTTTACTTTGCCTTTACTTTTTACTTTGCATCTATCTATCAAAAATACCAAAAATATCATCTCTATCAGATCTCACTCTCGTAAGTGACCGTGAAGGGATTGACAACCCCTAAGCATTGGTTGCGAGTTGCTATCATTTTGTGTAGGTACGAGGGACTTGTGCGTGGTCTCCTACTGGATTGATACCTTGGTTCTCAAAAACTGAGGGAAATACTTACGCTACTTTACTGCATCATCCTCTCCTCTTCGGGGAAATCCAACGCGGTGCTCTAGAGGTAGCAAGAAGAATTTCTGGCGCCTTTGCCGGGGAGGCTCACGCAAGCAAGTCAACCATACCAAGTACCCATCGCAATCCCTATCTCTCGCATTACATTATTTGCCATTTGCCTCTCGTTTTCCTCTCCCCCACTTCACCCTTGCCGTTTTATTCGCCCTCTCTTTCCCAATCTCCTCCTCTCTTTCCCGTTTGCCTTTTTCCCGTCGCCTTTATGTTTGCTTGTGTGTTGGATTACTTGTTGCCATGGCGCAAGATAATACCAAATTGTGTGATTTCTCGAATACCAATAACAATGATTTCCTTAGTACTCCGATTGCTCCTCTTAATAATGATGAGTCTTGTGAAATCAATACCGCTTTGTGGAATCTTGTTATGAAAGATCAATTCGCCGGCCTTCCTAGTGAAGATGCCGCTACTCATCTAAACAATTTTGTTGATTTGTGTGATATGCAAAAGAAGAAAGATACGGATAACAATATTGTCAAACTGAAATTATTTCCGTTTTCACTTAGAGATCGTGCTAAAGTTTGGTTTTCGTCTTTGCCTAAAAATAGTATTGATTCTTGGAACAAGTGCAAAGATGCTTTTATCTCTAAGTATTTTCCTCCCGCTAAGATTATCACTCTTAGGAACAATATCATGAATTTTAAACAACTTGATCATGAGCATGTTGCCCAATCTTGGGAAAGAATGAAATTAATGCTTCGCACTTGCCCTACTCATGGTTTGAATTTATGGATGATCATACAAAATTTTTATGCCGGATTGAATTTTGCTTCTAGAAATCATTTAGATTCGGCCGCGGGAGGCACTTTTATGGAAATTACGTTAGGGGATGCTACCAAATTGCTTGATTATATTATGGCTAATTATTCTCAATGGCACACCGAAAGATCTTCTAGTAAAAAGTGCTTGCTATAGAAGAAATCAATGTTTTGAGTGAAAAGATGGATGAACTTATGAAGATGTTTGCTCCTAAAAATACTCCTCTTGATCCCAATGATATGCCTTTATCTACTTTGCTTGAGAATAATAATGAATCTATGGATGTGAATTTTGTTGGTAGGAATAGTTTTGGAAACAACACTTATAGAGGGAATTTTAATCCTAGGCCTTATCCTAGCAATCTTTCTAATAATTATGGAAATTCCTACAATAACTCTTATGGAAATTTTAATAAGATGCCCTCTGAATTTGAGAGTAGTGTTAGAGAGTTTATGAATTCACAAAAGAATTTTAATGCTTTGCTTGAAGAGAAATTGCTTAAAGTTGATGATTTGGCTAGGAACATTGATAGAATTTCTCTTGACATTGATTCTTTAAAGCTTAGATCTATTCCTCCTAAGCATGATATCAATGAGTCTCTCAAAGCCATGAGAATTTCCATTGATGAGTGCAAGGAAAGAACCGCTAGGATGCGTGCTTCTAAAGATGCCTTTATTAAAGCGTGTTCTTCCAATCCCTATGAAAATCAAGATGAAGATCTAAAAGTTATTGATGTGGCCCCCATTAAATCTTTGTTTTGCAATATGAATCTCGATGAATCTGAAGATTATCTTTCTTTACCTAGAAGGCGTTCTAAGAATTCAGAGTTTCTAGATCTTGATGATGAAATTGATGAAAGTGGGATTGAAATTAATAAAAACCGTGATGTTGCTAAACCCACTATTTTGGATCTCAAGGGATTTAATTATGAAAATTGCTCTTTGATTGGTTGTATTTCCTTGTTGCAATCCGTGCTAGATTCTCCTCATGCTTATAGTCAAAATAAGGCCTTTACCGAACACATTATTAATGCCTTGATGCAATCTTATGAAGAAAAACTTGAGTTGAAAGTTTCTATCCCTAGAAAACTCTATGATGAGTAGGAACCTACTATTAAAATTAAAATTAAAGATTTTGAGTTTCATGCTTTGTGTGATTTGGGTGCTAGTGTCTCTACTATCCCGAAAACTATTTGCTAGATTTCCGTGATTTTGATGATTGCTCTCTAAACTTGCATCTTGCGGATTCCACTATTAAAAAACCTATGGGAAGAATTAATGATGTTCTTATTGTTGCAAATAGGAATTATGTGCCCGTAGATTTTATCGTTCTTGATATAGATTGCAATCCTTCATGTCCTATTATTCTTGGTAGACCTTTCCTTAGAACGATTGGTGCAATTATTGATATGAAGGAAGGGAATATTAGATTCCAATTTCCCTTAAAGAAGGGTATGGAAAACTTCCCTAGAAAGAAAATAAAATTACCATATGAATCTATCATGAGAGCCGCTTATGGATTGCCTACCAAAGATGGCAATACCTAGATCTATCCTTGCTTTTATGCCTAGCTAAGGGCATCAAATGATAGCGCTTGTTGGCAGGCAACCCAATTTTATTTTGTGTTTTTTGTTTTTGCTTATGTTTAGGAATAAATAATCCATCTACCTTCTGTTTGGATGTGGTTTTATGTTTTAATTAGTGTTTGTGCCAAGTAGGACCTATAGGATAACCTACGATGATGGTTGATTTGATTCTGTTGAAAAACAGAAACTTTGCGTGCACGAATTTAGTTATGATAAATCACAGGAACGTGCTTTTGCGTTTATTCTTTTAGATGCTGATCAATAAACAAATTGTCCAGGACTTACTATTTTGGTAGAATTTTTAGAGTTCCATAAGTTTGCGTTAGTTACAGATTGCTACAGACTGATCTATTTTTGACAGATTCCATTTTTCGTGTGTTGTTTGCTTATTTCAATGCATCTATGGCTAGTAATTCAGTCTATGAACCATAAGGAAGTTGGAATACAGTAGGTTTAACACCAATATAAATAAAGAATGAGTTCATTACAGTACCTTGAAGTAGTCTTTTGTTTTCTTTCTCTAACGGAGCTCACGAGATTTCTGTTGAGTTTTGTGTTGTGAAGTTTTCAAGATTTGGGTGAATTTTTTGATGGATTATGGAACAAGGAGTGGCAAGAGCCTAAGCTTGGGGATGCCCATGGCACCCCCAAGATAATCTAAGGACACCAAAAATTCAAAGCTTGGGGATGCCCTGGAAGGCATCCCCTCTTTCGTCCACTTCCATCGGTAATTTACTTGGAGCTATATTTTTATTCACCAACATGATATGTGTTTTGCTTGGAGCGTCTTGTATTATTTGTGTCTTTGCTTGTTGGTCTACCACAGTCATCCTTGCTGTACACATCTTTTGAGAGAGCCATACATGAATTGTAATTTGTTAGAATACTCTATGTGCTTCACTTATATCTTTTGAGCTTGATAGTTTTGCTCATAGTGCTTCACTTATATCTTTTGAGCGTGATAATTTTTGCTCTAGTACTTCACTTAGATCTTTTAGAGCATGGTGGTGGATTTGTTTTAAAGAAACTATTTGATCTCTCATGCTTCACTTAGATTATTTTGAGAGTCTTTAATAGCATGGTAATTTGCTTAATGTTAATATACTTGGTGTTCAAGATATGTGAAACTTTCTTTTGAGTGCGTTGAATACTAAGATAAGTTTGATGCTTGATAATTGTTTTGAGATATGAAGATGGTGATATTTGAGTCATGATAGTTAAAGTAGTTGTGAATTCAAAGAATACTAGTGTTGAAGTTTGGGATTCCCGTAGCATGCACGTATGGTGAACCGTTATGTGATGAACTCGGAGCATGATTTATTTATTGATTGTCTTCCTTATGAGTGGCAGTCGGGGACGAGCGATGGTCTTTTCCTACCAATCTATCCCCCTAGGAGCATGCGCGTAATACTTTGCTTTGATAACTTCTAGATTTTTGCAATAAGTATATGAGTTCTTTATGACTAATGTTGAGTCCATGGATTATACGCACTTTTTCCCATCCTTCCACCTTTGCTAGCCTCTCTAATACTGCGCACTTTTCGCGGTATCATACACCCACCATATACCTTCCTCAAAACAGCCACCATACCTACCTATCATGGCATTTCCATAGCCATTCCGAGATATATTGCCATGCAACTTTCCACCGTTCCTTTTATTATGACACGCTCCATCATTGTCATATTGCTAGCATGATCATGTAGTTGACATTGTATTTGTGGCAAAGCCACCGTTCATAATTCTTTCATACATGTCACTCATGATTCATTGCATATCCCGTACATCACGGAGGCATTCATATAGAGTCATACTTTGTTCTAAGTATCGAGTTGTAATTGTTGAGTTGTAAGAAAAATAAAAGTGTGATGATCATCCTTATTAGAGCATTGTCCCAAGTGAGGAAAGGATGATGGAGACTATGATTCCCCCATAAGTCGGGATGAGGCTCCGGACTTTACAAAAAAAAGAGGCCATAAAAAAAAGAGAAGAGAAAGGCCCAAATAAAAAAAATGAGAGAAAAAAAGAGAAGGGACAATGCTACTATCCTTTTACCACACTTGTGCTTCAGAGTAGCACCAAGATCTTCATGATAGAGAGTCTCTCATTTTGTCACTTTCATATATTAGTGGGAATTTTTCATTATAGAACTTGGCTTGTATATTCCAATGATGGGCTTCCTAAAAATGCCCTAGGTCTTCATGAGCAAGCAAGTTGATGCACACCCACTTAGTTTCTTTTATAAAGCTTTCATATACTTATAGCTCTAGTGCATCCGTTGCATGGCAATCCCTACTCACTCACATTGATATCTATTGATGGGCATCTCCATAGCCCGTTGATATGCCTAGTTGATGTGAGACTATCTTCCCTCTTTTTGTCTTCTCCACAACCACCCTTCTATTCCACCTATAGTGCTATATCCATGGCTCACGCTCATGTATTGCGTGAAGATTGAAAAAGTTTTGAGAACGTCATAAGTATGAAACAATTGCTTGGCTTCTCATCGGGGTTGTGCATGATTTAAATATTTTGTGTGGGGAAGATGGAGCATAGCCAGACTATAAGAATTTGTAGGGATAACTTTCTTTTGCCATGTTATTTTGAGAAGACATGATTGCTTTGATTAGTATGCTTGAAGTATTATTATTTTTGTGTCAATATGAACTTTTGTCTTGAATCTTTCGGATCTGAATATTCATATCACAATTAAGAAGATTTACATTGAAATTATGCCAAAGTATCACTCCGCATCAAAAATTCTTTTTTATCATTTACCTACTCGAGGACGAAAGCAGAATTAAGCTTGGGATGCGATCGTCTCCAACGTATCTATAATTTTTTATTGCTCCATGCTACTTTATCTACTGTTTTGGACTATATTGGGCTTTATTTTCCACTTTTATATTACTTTTGGGACTAACCTATTAACCGGAGGCCCAGCCCCAATTGCTATTTTTGCCTTTTTGAGATTTCAAGAAACAGAATATCAAACGGAGTCCAAATGGAATGACACCTTCGGGATCGTGATTTTCCAACCGAACGTGACCCACGAGACTTGGACCCTACTCCAAGAAGCCTCCGAGGGGGTCACGAGGGTGGAGGGCGCGCCCCCCTGGGCGCGCCCCCTACCTCGTGGGCCCCTCGGAGCTTCACCGACGTACTCCTTCCTCCTATATATACCTACATATCCCCGAACAATCAGAACAAGGAGCCAAAAACCTAATTCCACCGCCAACCTTCAGATCCACAAGATCCCATCTTGGGGCCTGTTCGAGCTCACGGGGGGCATCCACCACGGAGGGCTTCTACATCATCACCATAGCCCCTCCGATGAAGTGTGAGTAGTTTACTTCAGACCTTTGGGTCCATAGCTAGTAGCTAGATGGCTTCTTCTCTCTTTTGGATCTCAATACAATGTTCTCCCCCTCTCTCGTGGAGATCTATTCGATGTAATCTTCTTTTTGCGGTGTGTTTGTTGAGACCGATGAATTGTGGGTTTATGATCCGGTATTATCTATGGAAAATATTTGATTCTTCTCTGAATTCTTTTATGTATGATTGAGTTATCTTTGCAAGTCTCTTGAATTATCTTTTGGTTTGGCCAACTAGATTGGTAGTTCTTGCAATGGGAGAAGTGCTTAGCTTTGGGTTCAATCTTGCGGTGTCCTTACTCGAAGGATGTAAAGAGTTGTAAGGCACGTATTGTATTGTTGCCATCGAGGATAACAATATGGGGTTTTATCATATTGCATGAATTTATCCCTCTACATCATGTCATCTTGCTTACGGCGTTACTCTGTTTTTACTTAATACTCTAGATGCATCTTTGGATAGCGGTGGATGAGTGGAGTAATAGTAGTAGATGCGAATCGTTTCGATCTACTTGTTTTGGATGTGATGCCTATATAGATGATCATTGCCTAGATATACTCATAAGTATGCTCAATTTCATCAATTGCTCAACAAGAATTTGTTCACCCACCGTAGAATACTTATGCTCTTGAGAGAAGCCACTAGTGAAACCTATGGCCCCCGGGTCTATTCTCATCATATCAATCTATATCACTTTATTTACTTGCTTTGTTTTTACTTTGCCTTTAATTTTTTTACTTTGCATCTATCTATCAAAAATACCAAAAATATTATCTCTATCAGATCTCACTCGTAAGTGACCGTGAAGGATTGACAACCCCTAAGCATTGGTTGCAAGTTGCTATCATTTTGTGTAGGTACGAGGGACTTGTGCGTGGTCTCCTACTGGATTGATACCTTGGTTCTCAAAAACTGAGGGAAATACTTACGCTACTTTACTGCATCATCCTCTCCTCTTCGGGGAAATCCAACGCGGTGCTCAAGAGGTAGCACTCATCTCGTGGCCGATGAATGTACCAAGGACATGATCTTTGAGTAAATGTACTTCTGTCGTTGTTGTAATATAAAGACGAAGTTACTTGCGCTATATAGCGCTTTTTGATTTAAAATATTACCTTCTGTGCGGCTATTTGTAAAATTCTGAAAGTAGGCCAGTCGTCGGCTTCCGCCCCCACATAACTAGTACTGGGGTGTTCCTGGAAAAACCCAGACACTCTTTATCCAAATTTTTGGTCCCTGAAGGAGGTGTTTGGCGCAGCGAACAAGGCAATCAGACTATGTGGCTTTATAACTTTCACTTAGCCATAGAAGTCTACCATTTTAAATTTCAGCGAAGCCCCTAGAATTCGGAAAGCCGACTTGGGGCGCTATATACGCCTAAATCGGACGAGGCCGATTCCTCGCCTAAAGCGGAAAAAATCTTTAAGGATTTTAAGACCTCTCGAACAGCGACCAGCTCTCGCCACATCATGCCGGTCAGTTTTCGGCTTTCTCTACTGAGGTGCTTGTCCGGAAGAACCGGGGCACAATCGCAGTAGTTCTCCCTGCGCTACCTTAGCCGATATAACGAAACGTCAGGTACCAAAACAAGGGAGCCGGGCAAACCCAACTATTGACCCAAGACATGATTCAGAGCTGATGCATATAATGCTATAAGTTCGGGGTGCCGCACTGTTGAAAGTGTTTGGACTTGTCTTGCCGTATTATGAGGCGCCATAAGAAGCCCCTGGCAAACTGAACGTACCAAGGTGTACGGATGCAATATTAAATAAACATTTATAGGAAAAATGTGCAAATAGGAATAATAAGCTGACGCTATATATTATCTCCCATTGATGAATAATACGTTTAAGCGTATGTTTACAATGAATTCGTTAAAATAGGACCATTTAACATGTCCTATCCAAGGGCGGGCCGCATGTAGGTATATAAAACGGGTATAACGATCGTGAACAGATTCCACCTGGGTATTCCCTTTGTGTGCAAAGCCTTTTGCCTCCTTGGTTTTCCCCCCTGCGGAAGTCCGACAATCCGGCTCTTCTAAAGAGGCTGCCCAAAAGCAGGGTCCTGAAAGGTAAAAGGGGGGTTATTAAAGTATGTTGCGGCTATACCGCACTGTTGAATGAGTCACTATTGCGCCTCCGCTTATGCCCATGGTATTTTGAGTGCGTAATTGTGTACGCGCAACATGAATGCTGCCTTGATGGGGCTTGAGCGGAGGCCGGACTGCTAGTCGTGCTCTTGGCGTGCCTGGCGATCCTGTTGCAGGGTGCTCCAGACTCGCTTGACGGTGTTCGGGGTTGTTGTCACCGGATTGGTGGTTTGCTGGAGAAGGCTGCATTGTACTTCTGCTGTGAGGGCAACAGTATGCTCTTCTGTACGGAGAGAGCGGTCCATGTTTCCGTTGACTGTTATGACCCTGTGAGGTCTTGGCATCTTGAGCTTGAGGTATGCATAGTGCGGTACCGCATTGAATCGATCGAATGCGGTTTGTCCCAGCAGTGCATGATAACCACTCCAGAAAGGGACGATATCGAAGACTAACTCCTCGCTTCGGAAGTTATCCGGAGATCTGAAGACCACCTCTAGTGTTATGGAGCCCGTGCAACGGGCCTCTACTCCTGGAATTACACCTTTGAAGCTGGTTTTGGTGGGCTTGATCCTTGAAGGGTCGATGCCCATTTTGCACACTGTGTCCTGATAAAGCAGGTTCAGGCTGCTGCCGCCATCCTATAAGGACCCGCGTGAGGTGGAATCCGTCGATGATTGGGTCTAAGACCAATGCGGCTGAACCGCCGTGACAGATGCTGGTAGGGTGATCCCTACGATCGAAGGTGATCGGACAAGCTGACCATGGGTTGAATTTTGGGGCGACTGGCTCCATCGCATAGACGTCCCGTAGTGCTCGCTTCCGTTCCCGTTTGGGAATGTGGGTGGCGTAGATCATGTTGACCGTTTTCACCTGGGGAGGGAATTTCTTCTGTCCTCCCGTGTTCGGACGCCGGGGCTCCTCGTCATCGTTGCTGTGCAGCCCCTTGTCCTTGTTTTCGGTGTTTATTTTACTGGCCTATTTGAACACCCAGCAGTCTCTATTAGTGTTGTTTGCTGGCTTATCTGGGGTGCCATGAATTTGGCACGAGCGTTCAAGTATGCAGTCCAAACTGGATGGTCCGTGATTGTTTCTTTTGAACGGCTTTTTCCGCTGGCCGGATTTGGAGCCACTGAATCCGGCATTGACTACCGTGTCCACAGTGTTGTCGCCGTTTTTCCGTCGCTTATGTCTGTTGCGTCGTGGCTTGCCGTTATTGTCACATACATCTGAGGTGCCGGAATTTATAGGCGTGGTGCTACTGCGAGCCAACCAGCTGTCCTTGCCTGCGCAAAAGCGGGTCATGATTGTCGTGAGGGCTGCCATGGACTTTGGTTTTTCCTGGCCGAGCTGTCGGTGAGCCACTCGTCATGGATATTATGCTTAAAGGCCGCCAGGGCTTCGGCGTCCGGACAGTCGACTATTTGGTTCTTTTTTGTTAGGAACCGAGTCCAGAATTTCCTGCCTGACTCTCCGGGCTATTGGGTAATGTGGCTCAGGTCATCGGCATCCGGTGGTCGCACATATGTGCCCTGGAAGTTGTCGAGGAACGCGTCCTCCAGGTTTTCCCAACTACCAATGGAATTTGCCGGCGGGCTGTTTAGCCAATGCTGGGCTTGTCCTTTGAGCTTAAGGGGGAGATACTTGATGGCGTGTAGATTGTCTCCACAGGCCATGTGAATGTGGCGAAGGAAATCTTCGATCCATACTGCGGGGTCTATTGTGCAATCATATGATTCAATGTTTACGGGTTTAAACCCTTCTGGGAATTCATGATGCATGACTTCGTCAGTGAAGCAGAGGGGTTGTGCGGCGCCTCTATGCCGGGCTATGTGGCTATGCAGTTCGAATGAGTCTGGTTGGCTATATTTGGCCCGGCCAGACTTGTTCATAGTGTATCCAGCGTGACGATCATCGTCACGTGTTGGGGCGCGCCCCCGCGATCCGTAGATCGATTTTGGCTGTACTGCCTTGTTTTCCAGTATATCTTGCAGGTCCTGCCTGTTGCCTCGGGCCGTAGTGTATTGGCGGGGGTTGGGCTGGTATTCGGGTTGGTACGCCATTTTATCCCCACCACGAGGTGGCCGGTCAGCCGTGTGGCGCTCGAGTCCATATTCCTCGACTGCCAGGACTTCAGTCCATCTGTCTGTGAGCAGGTCTTGATCAGCTTGGAGCTGCTGCCGCTTCTTTTTTAGGCTCCTCGCTGTGGCCGCAAGCCGGCATTTGAAGCGCTCCTGCTCTATGGGGTCCTCAAGCACGCCGAACTCGTCGTCGCCGAGGCTGATCTCGTCTTCAGAGGGGGGCATGTAGTTGTCCTCCTCTGGGTGTCCGTCCATCGCCTGTTAAATGCAGGCTGACCTGCCCGTCTTCTGTTAAATCCGCTTTCAAAGCAGGCTGATCGGGGTTGTATTCATCTTCAGCACCATCTGGATTGTTTTCGTCTCCTGTGCCAGTATTGCTGTGGCGGGGCTTGGAGCGGCGTCGACGATGCCCATGCTTTGCTTTCTTCCTTGAGGGGTTATCCTCCATTGCCTCATCGCCATTGGTTTCTTTCGCAGTGTCCACCATATATATATATCATATGAGGAGGTGGCTATCCACCGCCCCGTGGGCGGTGGTCCCTGTTCTTCTCCTGCATCGTCGTCCATACCGTCGATGTCTTCGGAGTAGAAGTCAAGCACGTCGGTTAAATCATCGACCGTGGCAATGAAGTGGGTGGTGGGTGGGCAACGAATTCCCCCGTCGCCTGTTTCCCACTCGAGCCAGACATAGTTCGGCCAAGAGTCCCCTGACAAAGAGAGAGACTTTAACGAGTTCAGCATGTCGCCAAAGGGCGAGTGCTGGAAGATATCCGCGGCGGTGAACTCCATTACCGGAGCCCAACCAGATTCGCGGGCTCGGGGGTGCGCGGACTAGAACCTACAGCCGGATGCGAGTCCGGCGGTCCGGAGTCACATGCTTCCTTGGGGGAGAAGTCTGTGTTCGGCTCTACCGCCGATGAGTGTACGGCCTCCGGGGCGGGGTCCATCCACCCGTCCTCGTGCGACGCAATCTGCCCCAGATTTAGGTCTGGGGCTCTTGCAGGGGCGATGTCCCGAGCATTGTACGACAGCAGGTCTAAGCCGTGCTCGTCATGACTGTCCGGCGCTCCTGGCGCAGGCCCGAATCCGTTGAAGATTAAGTCTCCGCGGATATCGGCCATGTAGTTCAAGTTTCAACGACACGGTGGCGGGGCGTGAGCTGTCGATCTGCTCCGGATGGCTGGCGAATTGGCCCTTGATCTTGGCGGCTGAACACGAAGATCTGTCCAGGGAGAAAAGTCTCACCCTGTACCATGTTGTTGTTGATCAAAGGAGCCATCAAGCCTTGCAGCGACGACACAGAGGAACTCTCAATGAATGCACCAATGTCGGTGTCAAAACCGGCGGATCTCGGGTAGGGGGTCCCGATTTGTGCGTCTTAGGCTAATGGTAACAGGAGGCAAGGGACACGATGTTTACCCAGTTTCGGGCCCTCTTAGTGGAGGTAAAACCCTACTTCCAGCTTGATTGATATTGATGATATGAGTGTTACAAGAGTTGATCTACCACGAGATTGTAGAGGCTAAACCCTAGAAGCTCGCCTATGATGATTAGGATTCTGTCTCTAAGGACTAAATCCTCCGGTTTATATAGACACCGGAGAGGGCTACGGTTTACATGGAGTCGGTTACATAGAAGGAAATATAATATCCGGATCGCCAAGCTTGTCTTCCACGCAAAGGAGAGTCCCATCCGGACATGGGACGGAGTCTTGAGTCTTGTATCTTCACGGTCGAATAGTCCGGCCAAAGTATATAGTCCGGCTGTCCGGATACCCCCTAATCCAGGACTCCCTCAGACGTCAAGAAATGCCTATGAATTATTCTCTTGTTATTGAACCATTTGATGTTTGGGGCTTTGATTATATGGGACCTTTTCCTGGCTCTAATGGATATACACATATTTTAGTTGTTGTTGATTACGTTACTAAGTGGGTATCCAACTAGTAGTGCTGATCATAACACTTCTATTAAGATGCTTAAGGAAGTTATTTTTCCGAGGTTTGGAGTCCCTAGATATCTTATGACTGATGGTAATTCACATTTTATTCATGGTGCTTTTCGTACAATGCTTGCTAAGTATGATGTTAATCATAGAATTGCATCTCCATATCACCCACAGTATAGTGTTCAAGTAGAGTTGAGTAATAGAGAGCTCAAATTAATTTTGCAAAAGACTGTTAATAGATCTAGAAAGAATTGGTCCAAGAAACTTGATGATGCATTATTGGCCTATAGAACTGCATATAAAAATCCTATGGGTATGTCTCCGTATAAAATGGTTTATCGAAAAGCATGTCACTTACCTCTCGGACTTGAACATAAGGCATATTGGGCTATTAAAGAGCTCAACTATGATTTCAAACTTGCCGGTGAGAAGAGGTTATTTGACATTAGCTCACTTGATGAACGGAGAACCCAAGCATATGAGAATGCCAAGCTGTTCAAAGAAAAAGTTAAAAGATGGCATGACAAAAGAATACAAAAGTGTGAGTTTAACATAGGTGATTATGTGTTGCTATTCAACTCTCATTTAAGATTTTTTGCAGGAAAACTTCTCTCTAAGTGGGAAGGTCCTTACGTTATCGAGGAGGTCTATCGTTCTGATGCCATAAAAATCAACAACTTCGAAGGCACAAATCCAAAAGTGGTGAACGGTCAAAGAATCAAACATTATATCTCAGGTAATCCTATAAATGTTGAAACTAATATTATTGAGACCGTAACCCCGGAGGAATACATAAGGGACACTTTCCAGAACGTTTCAGACTCCGAAAAGGAATAGGTATGTGGTACGGTAAGTAAACCGACTCCAAAACAGTTCTAATAGCATTTTTTTTCTCCGTTTTGGAATATTTAAGAATTTAGGAAAATAAGAAGTAGTCCGGGAAGGACACGAGGCCTCCACGAGGGTGGAGGGCGCGCCCGCCCATACTAGGCGCGCCCCCTGCCTCGTGGGCACCTCGTGTGCTCTCCGGACTCCGTTTTCTTGCATGATACTTCTCTTGGTCGGTTAAATTCATTATATAATCTCCCGAAGGTTTTGACCACCGTATCATGCAAAAATCTTCTATTTTCGTTTCGAGCTGTTTTTCTGACAGATCTAGAGCATCATGACATCACCCTCCTTCAACAACGAAGACAAGGATGCTTGGCTATTGAAGATAGAGCTGATAAGAGAAGAACCGGAGGAGACCAACAAGGATGAGGGGATCAAGAAGGCCATGGAGGATCAAGCTCCGGCGGCGGAAGAAGAAAACATCCCTCAACCTCTATCTAACCTCTTTACCCCAACTGAGATTGAAGCTTTCAAGATGGTTGAGTTAGCTCGCATACAAAACAAGTATCTAACATAGGAAAATATTTTGTTGAAGGATCATATCGTCGCACTCAAGGGCATTATCCGCAAGTTGGAGGAGCTTTTACGCTCGATGTGCGATTATCCACCATCATCATCACCACCTTCATCACCTCCGAGGACATAATCACATGGGTATGGGCACTCCCCTTGGCAACTGCCAAGCTTGGGGGAGGTGCCCCGGTATCATATCACCATCACACTCCTATCTTTACCGTTTTACTTAGTTCGGTCCTTTTAGTAATATCTTGATCTAGTTGAATAAAGTTTTGGTATGAATTAGTTTTGAGTTTTGCTTTGTGATCTCTCTATGTAATCGAGTCCGTGAGCTATATAATAAAGATTAGTGTTGAGTCAAGGGCTTTGCTATCTTGCTATGATCTTGAGTGCATAAAAGAATAAAAAGAAATAAAAGAGTTCATATTGATCTTATGGATAGTAATGACTTCACACATAAAGAGTATGAGGCCTAAAAGTTCTTGAGAGTTGACAAACATAGTTTTGGTCATTGTTGCAATTAATAGGAAGTAGTAAAGAAAGAGAGGTTCTCACATATAAATATACTATCTTGGACATCTTTTATGATTGTGAGCACTCATTAAGTATGACATGCTAAAGAGTTGATGTTGGACAAGGAAGACAACGTAATGGGTTATGTTTTCTCACATCTTAGTCAAAGTATATTGTCATGGATCATCCAACAGGTTGAGTTTGCCTTTCCCCCTCATGCTAGCCAAAATTCCTTGCACAAAGTAGAGAAACTACTTGTGCTTCCAAATATCGTTAAACCCAGTTGTTGCCATGAGAGTCCACTATACCTACCTATGGATTGAGTAAGATCCTTCAAGTAAGTTGTCATGTTGCAAGCAATAAAAATTTGCTCTCTAAATATGTATGACTTATTAGTGCGGAGAAAATAAGCTTTATATGATCGTGTGATATGAAAGTAATAAAAGTGACAGACTGCATAATAAAGGTGCATATCACAAGTGGCAATATAAAGTGGCGTTCTTTTGCATTAAGACTTTGTGCATACAACCGTAAAAGCACATGACAACCTCTGCTTCCCTCTGCGAAGGGCCTATCTTTTACTTTATGTCTTTACATTATGCAAGAGTCAAGGTGATCCTCACCTTTCCCTTTTTCATTTTATCCTTTGGCAAGCACCTCGTGTTGGAAAGATCCTGATATATCCAACTGGATGTAAGTTAGCATCAACTATTATTGTTGACATCACCCAAAGGTGAATACGTTGGGAGGCAACACTATAAGCCCCTATCTTTCTCTGTGTCTGATTGAAACTCCAGAACATAAGTATTGCGTGAGTGTCAGCAATTGTAGAAGACTATATGATAATTGAGTATGTGGACTTGCTGAAAAGCTCTATTCTTGACTCTTCCCGATGTTATGACAAATTGCAATTGCTTCAATGACTGAGATTATAGTTTGTTAGTTCTCAATGAAGTTTCTGAACCATACTTGACATTGTGAATAGATTGTTACTTGAGTGTAAGAAATCATATGACAAAATCTATATATGTTGCTGTTATAAGACTGAACATGATGCCCTCATTTTTGTATTTTATTTTTATCGACACCTCTATCTCTAAACGGGGACATATTTTTCGATATCGGCTTCCGCTTGAGGACAAGCGAGGTCTAAGCTTGTGGGAGTTGATACATCCATTTTGCATCATGCTTTTATATTGATATTTGTTGCATTATGGGCTGTTATTACACGTTATGTCACAATACTTATGGCTATTTTCTCTTATTTTACAAGGTTTATCATGAAGAGGGAGAATGCCGGCAGCTGGAATTCTGGGCTGGAAAAGGAGCAAATATTGGAAACCTATTCTGCACAGCTCCAAAAGTCCTGAAACTCCACGAAAGTCATTTTTTGGAATCAATAAGAATTATTGAGCAAAGAAAGTACCAGAGGGGGCCCACACCCTGGCCACGAGGGTGGGGGCGCGCCCACCATTACTGGGCGCGCCCCCTGCCTCGTGGGCCCCATGGTGGCCCTCCGGTGCCCATCTTCTGCTATATGAAGTCTCTTACCTTGGAAAAAATCATAAGCAAGCTTTTGGGACGAAACTCCGCCACCACGAGGCGGAACCTTGGCGGAACCAATCTAGGGCTCCGGCGGAGCTGTTCTACCGGGGAAACTTTCCTCCGGGAGGGGGAAATCATCACCATCGTCATCACCAACGATCCTCTCATCAGGAGGGGGTCAATCTCCATCAACATCTTCACCAGCACCATCTCCTCTCAAAACCCTAGTTCATCTCTTGTATCCAATCTTGTATCAAAACCACAAATTGGTACCTGTGGGTTGCTAGTAGTGTTGATTACTCCTTGTAGTTGATGCTAATTGGTTTATCTGGTGGAAGATCATATGTTCAGATCCTTAAAGCATATTAATACCCCTCTGATTATGAACATGAATATGCTTTGTGAGTAGTTACGTTGTTCCTGAGGACATGGGTGAAGTCTTGCTATTAGTAGTCATGTGAATTTGGTATTCGTTCGATATTTTGATGAGATGTATGTTGTCTTTCCTCTAGTGGTGTTATGTGAACGTCGACTACATGACACTTCACCAATATTTGGGCCTAGAGGAAGGCATTGGGAAGTAATAAGTAGATGATGGTTTGCTAGAGTGATAGAAGCTTAAACCCTAGTTTATGCGTTGCTTCGTAAGGCGCTGATTTGGATCCATATATCTCATGCTGTGGTTAGGTTTACCTTAATACTTCTTTTGTAGTTGCAGATGCTTGCAATAGGGGTTAATCATAAGTGGGATGCTTGTCCAAGAAAGGGCAGTACCCAAGCACCGGTCCACCGACATATCAAATTATCAAAGTAACGAGCGCGAATCGTATAAGCGTGATGAAAACTAACTTGATGATAATTCCCATATGTCCTCGGGAGCGCTTTTCTCATTATAAGAAATTGTCCAGGCTTGTCCTTTGCTACAAAAAGGATTGGGCCACCTTGCTGCACCTTATTTACTTTCATTGCTTGTTACTCGTTACAAATTATCTTATCACAAAATTATCTGTTACCTACAATTTCAGTGCTTGCAGAGAATACCTTACTGAAAACCGCTTGTCATTTCCTTCTGCTCCTTGTTGGGTTCGACACTCTTACTTATCGAGAGGACTACGATAGATCCCCTATACTTGTGGGTCATCACACATCATAAGAAGCCTTGCCATCAAAGTGACTAATGAGTTAGTTATAGGATGATGTATTAGGAATGAGTAAAGAGACTTGCCGGTAACGAGATTGAACTAGGTATGAATATACCGACGATCGAATCTCGGGCAAGTAACATACCGATGACAAAGGGAATAATGTATGTTGTCATAATGGTTCGACCGATAAAGATCTTCGTAAAATATGTGGGAGCCAATATGAGCATCCAGGTTCCGCTATTGGTTATTGACCGGAGAGGTGTCTCAGTCATATCTACATAGTTCTCAAACCCGTAGGGTCCGCACGCTTAGCGTCCGTTGACGAGATGGTATTATATGAGTTATGTGATTTGGTGACCAAATGTTGTTCGGAGTCCTGGATGAGATCACGGACATGAGGAGGAGGCTCGAAATGGTCGAGAGGTAAAGATTGATATATAGGACGATGGTATTCGGATACTTGAAGTGTTTCGGGAAGCATCGGGTACTTATAGGGTCACCGTAAGGGGTTCCAGGCACCCCCGGCAAAAGATATGGGCCTTATGGGCCAAGAGCGGCAATGCACAGGCCACGAAGGGGCTAGTGCCCCCCCCATATGGGCTGGCAAAATTGGAGAAGGAAAAGGGAAGGAGAAAAGGAAAAAGGGAATAGGATTCCCCCTTCCCCCTCTTCCCTTCCTACTCAAAATAGGAATAGGAGAGTGGGGTTAGGCAAACTGGGAGAGGACCCCAAGTAGGATTCCTCCTACTTGGGGCGCCCCCTTGGCTGCCTCTCCTCCCCTCCAACCTATATATATTTGGGGAGGGGGGGCACCTACAATAGACAACAACAACTGTTAGCCGTGTGAGGTGCCCCCTCCATAGTTTACACCCCCGTTCATATTGTCGTAGTGCTTAGGCGAAGCGCTATGCATATCACTTTACCATCACCATCACCATGCCGTCGTGCTGAAGGAACTCATCTACTTCCTCAACACCTTGTTGGATCAAGAGGGCGAGGAACGTCATCGAGCTGAACGTGTGCATAACTCGGAGGTACCATACGTTTGGTACTTGATTGGTTGGAGCTAGAACAAGTTCGATTACATCAACCGCATTAAGCTAACGCTTCCACTTTCAGTCTACGAGGGTACGCAGACACACTCTCCCCCTTTCATTGGTATGCATCTCCTAGATAGATCTTGCGTGAGCGTAGGATTTTTTTTTGAAATTGCATGCTACATTTGCTAACAGTGGTATCAGAGCCAGGTCTATGCATACGTAGATGATATGCATGAGTAGAACACAAAGAGTTGTGGGGATGATCGTCATACTGCTTACCACCAATGTCTTATTTTGATTCAGAGGTATTGTTGGATGAAGCGGCCCGGACCAACCTTACATGACCACATTCATGAGACCGGTTCCACCGATAGACATGCAACTAGTTTTGCATAAATGTGGCTGGCGAGTGTCTGCTTCTCCTACCTTAGTTGAATCGAATTTGACTGCGGCCGGTCCTTGTTGAAGGTTAAAACAACAAACTTGATAAATAACTGTTGTGCTTTTTGTGCCGTAGGTAAGAACGGTTCTTGCTAGAAGCCCATAGCAGCCACGTAAAACTTGCAACAACAAAGTAGAAGACGTCTAACTTGTTTTTGCAGGGCATGTTGTGATGTGATATGGTCAAGACATGATGTGATATACGTTATTGTATGAGATGATCATGTTCTATAAAAGTTATCGGCAACCGGCAGGAGCCTTATGGTTGTCTCTTTATTGTATGAAATGCAAACGCCATGTAATTGCTTTACTTTATCACTATGTGTTAGCGATAGTTGTAGAGGATAGTTGGAGAGACGACCACGACGCAACTGGAGATCAAGGTGTCGAGCTGGTGACAATGGAGATCATGACGATGCTTTGGAGATGGAGATCAAAAGCACAAGATGATGATGGTCATATCATGTCACATATTTTGATTGCATGTGATGTTTATCTTTATGCATCTTATTTTGCTAAGTACGGTTGTAGCATTATAAGATGATCCCTTCACTAAATTTCAAGGTATGAGTGTTCTCCTTGAGTATGCACCATTGCAACTGTTCGTCGTGCTTAGACACCACGTGATGATCGGGTGTGATAGGCTCTATGTTCACATACAATGGGTGCAAGACATTTTTGCACATGCAGAATACTCGGGTTAAACTTGACGAGCCTAGCATGTACAGACATGGCCTCGGAACACTGGAGACCGAAAGGTCGAACGTGAATCATATAGTAGATATGATCAACATAGAGATGTTCACCATTGATGACTACCCCATCCCACGTGATGATCGGACATGGGTTAGTTGATTTGGATCATGTTACACTTAGATGACTTGAGGGATGTCAGTTTAAGTGAGATCTTAAGTAATTTGATTATTTGAACTTTAATTTATCATGAACTTAGTTCTCATAGTATTTGCAAATTATGTTGTAGATCAATAGCTCGCGTTGTAGCTCCCCTTAGTTTTTTGGTATGTTCCTAGAGAAAACTATGTTGGAAGATGATAGTTGATGTCTGCTAGAACTACGCCGGTATTTCCCGAAAGAGGAAGGGATGATGCAGTATAGCGACGGTAGGTATTTCCCTCAGTGATGAGACCAAGGTTATCGAACCAGTAGGAGAACCTGCTAACACCACGTAAACAGCACCTGCACATAGATAACAAATACTCGCAACTTGACGTGTTAAAGGGGTTGTCAATCCCTTTTGGGTGTGATGCCTCAGGTAGGCAAGATAACGTGAGATAATTGTGGTAGATAGGATAAATAGATCGCGGAATAAATAAATTGCAGCAAGGTATTTTTGTATTTTTAGTTTAATAGATCTAAAAATAAAAGCAAGGGAAAATAGATCGCAAAGGCAAATATGATGAGAAGAGACCCGGGGGCCGTAGGTTTCACTAGTGGCTTCTCTCGAGAAAAATAGCAAACAGCGGGAAAACAATTACTGTTGGGCAATTGATAGAACTTCAAATAATCATGACGATATCCAGGCAATGATCATTATATAGGCATCACGTCCAAGATTAGTAGACCGACCCCTGCCTGCATCTACTACTATCACTCCACACATCAACTGCTATCCAGCATGCATCTAGTGTATTAAGTTCATGGAAAAACGGAGTAATGCAATAAGAACGATGACATGATGTAGACAAGATCTATTTATGTAGAAATAGAACCCATCTTGTATCCTTAATAGCAACGATACATATGTGTCGTTTCCCCTTCTGTCATTGGGATCAAGCACCGTAAAATCGAACCCATCACAAATCACCTCTTTCCATTGCAAGATAAATAGATCAAGTTGGCCAAGTAAAACCCAAATATCGGAGAAGATATACGAGGCTATAATCAATCATGCATATAAGAGATCAAAGAAGACTCAAATAACTTTCATGGATAAAAACATAGATCTGATCATAAACTCAAAGTTCACCGGATCCCAACAAACACACCGCAAAAAGACTTACATCATATGGATCTCCAAGAGACCATTGTATTGATAATCAAGAGAGAGGGAGAGGAAGCCATCTAGCTACTAACTAAGGACCCATAGGTATACAAAGAACTACTCACGCATCATCGGAGAGACACCAATGGACATGATGAACCCCTCCGTGATGGTGTCTAGATTGGATCTGGTGTTTCTGGAACTTGCAGTGGCTGGAATTGATTTTCATCGACTCCCCTAGGGTTTCTAGAATATTGTGGTGTTTATAGAGCAAAGAGGTGGTTCGGGGGCACCTGATGTGAGCAGCACCCACCTGGGCGCGTCTGGGCCTCCTGGCGTGCCCTGGTGGGTGCTGCTCCCCTCGAGCAGCCCCTCAGGTGCTTCCTTGGCCCATTGGCCTTCTTCTGGCCCAAAAAAATCCTCCAGGAGTTGCGTTGCGTTTGGACTCCGTTTGATATTGATTTCCTGCGATGTAAAAACATGCAGAAAAACAACTGGCACTGGGCACTATGTCAATAGATTAGTACCAAAAATGATATAAAATGACTATAAAATGATTGTAAAACATCCAAGGATGATAATATAATAGGATGGAACAATCAAAAATTATAGATACATTGGAGACGTATCAGCATCCCCAAGCTTAATTCATGCTCGTCCTCGAGTAGGTAAATGATAAAAATAGAATTTTTGATGTGGAATGCTGCCTAACATGTTCATCACATTCTTTTCTTTACAGCATGGACATATGGACTTTTATTTGATTCAAATAAATAGTCTAGTTTTGACATGAAGACTTTAATATTCAAGCATACCAACAAGCAACCATGTCTTTCAAAATATCAACACTAAAGCAAGTTATCCCTAGCCCATCATGCTCAATCGTTGATCCATTCATGAAACATACTCGAATATTAGCTACACCCAATGCTCAAATATGATCATAGTGCCCCTTAGTTGGTGCTTTATAAGAGAAGATGGAGACTCAAATTCAAAATAAAAATTTCATAAGTAAAAGAAAGGCCCTTCGCGGAGAGAAGTAGTGATTTGTAGAGGTGCCAGAGCTCAAAGCTTAAATTGAGAGATAAAATTATTTTTTTGAGAGGCATACTTTTCCTACCAACGAAAATGACTTGGAGCATCCCAACACTTTCCATGCTAGATACATCATAGGCAGTTCCCAAACAGAAAATAAAGTTTATCCCTTTTTCCACCATAACTTTCACTTTCCATGGCTAGTCGTATCCACGGGTGCCCTCCATACCAACACTTTCCAAGGAATTTATTATTTGACAACATAAAGTAAATTCATTTATTCATTTAGAGACTGGGCATCCCTAGTATCTTTGTCGTACTCTCGTGCAATGACAAGTGAATAAACATTCATCGTGAGAATAACACATCTAGCATCAAAAATATTGGCTACCCTTTACCGCCTCGCGAGTAGTAGAGCACACAAAAGAGAAATTTATTTTGAACATTAGAGATGGCACATGCAAATTTTCTTAGAACCGCATGGAAATACTGCATGTAGGTAGGTATAGTGGACTCATAAGGCAAAATTGGTTTAAAGGGTTTTGGATGGACAACTAGTGATAATACTTAGTGCAAAATGAAGGCTAGCAAAAAGATTGAGAAGCGACCAACCAAAAAGCGAAAAATCTCGTACCCAAGCATTAAGGATAAGTAACATCAAATAATGCACCATAAGTAGGATATAAATTTCATTGCATAACTGTTGACTTATGTGCTTGCATAGGGAATCACAAATCTTAACATCAATATTCTTACTAAAGCACAATTACTCATCAACATGACTCACATATCATATCGTCATATCTCAAAACCATTACTAAGAATCAAGTTTATTTTGTCCAATGGTCTTCATGAAAGTTTTTATTATATCCTCCTTGGATATCTATCACTTTGGAACTATTTTCATATGTTGCTTTTGATAAGCTCAAACAAATAAGTGAAGAACATGAGCATATTATTCTTTCTCTCAAAATAATCTAAGTGAAGCAAGAGAAAATTTCTTAAAAATTTACTAGCTCCCAAATAAATCTATGTGAAGCATGATAGCATTTCTTCAAAATTAACAAAGCACACCGTGCTCCAAAAGATATAAGTGAAGTACTAGAGCAAGTCCATGGCTCTAAAAATTTAAGTGAAACATAGGAGCAAGCATAGCATAATTTTTGGCTCTCTTAAAAGGGTGCGTCTAGGAAGGATTCAAAACTTAAAACACAAAGCAAAACAAGCAAAGACTCATATCATACAAGACGCTCCAAGCAAAACTCATATCATGTGACGAATAAAAATATAGTTTCAAGTAAAATACCGATGGTTGTTAGAAGAAAGCGGGGATGCCACTCAGGGGCATCCCCAAGCTTAGTCGCTTGCTACTTCTTTGAATATTATCTTGGGGTGCCTCGGGCATCCCCAAGCTTAGCATTTTGCTTATCCTTATTCCTTCATCCATCATAAGATAACCCAAAACTTGAAAACTTCAATCACACAAAACTCAAACAAAACCTTCGTGAGATCCGTTAGTATAAGAAACCAAACCACTACTATAAGTAATGTAGAAAACCTGTTCTTATTTTGTTTTTGCATTATATCTACTGCATTCCAACTTTTATATGGCAAAAACTCATCAAAGAAAACCATAGAATCATCAAAACAAGCACACAACGCAAAGAAAACAGCATCTGTCAAAAACAGAACAGTCTATAGCAATCTGAAAAATTTGAATACTTCTGTAATTCCAAAAATTATGAAATAAATTTGTGGACGTCAGGAATTTTTCTATTAATCTTCTGCAAAAATAATGAACTTAAATACACTCTTCTGTAAAAAAATGACAATGAATCTCGTGAGTGCAAAAGTTTCTGTTTTTCAGAAAGATCAAATAAACTTTCACCCAAGTCTTCCCAAAGACATTTCTTGGCACAAACACTAACTAAAACTGTTATGACCGGCCAGGTCTATGGCCGCAGGAGGCCCACCGGGCAATCTTAGCCCGCAAGTTATCTTAGTTTTATTTCATATTGTGGTTATATAAACGACTTGTAAGACTATTTTCAGAATTAAGCAATAAGACTATTTCTATTACCCGGCTCCCAGAGGAGCCGGAACGCTAAAACCCTAGCCGCCCCCTGTCTCCGCCGCCGCCCCACGCGCAAGGACGGTGCCACGCCGCCGGCCACCGCGCTCGAGCCCTCGCCCCTCTCCCTCCTTCCCCTATAGCCTCCGGCCAAGACCGGGCAGAACCCTAGCTCCTAAAACCTTGGTATCAGGTACCCGGGTTTCGACCATGTCTTCACCGCCTCCAAACCCGCCACCACCACCGCCGCCGCTGCCCACCGCCTCCCCTACCGCCGCTGCCACCGACTCCACCAACGCCGCCGCTTCATCGCCGGGCGCCACGGCCTCCCTATCGGCGCCGATCTCCCCCGCACCCGGCACCATGCCGGGCTAGGGCCAGCCGCAACCCCCCATCCAGCAACCGCCACCGTCACCTCCCACAGCGTCGCAGCAGTTTACACCGGAGGCCATGGCCGGCGTGCTCAACGACCTGGTCATCACGGTCCAGGGCATCCGCCTCTACTTGGCGAGCCTGTAAGGGCCGCCCCCACCGCTCCATCTGGCTGTGCCCACGGGCCAGCAGGTGCCGCCGTGGTACTCCGTACCGGCGGCCATCACCGGAGGCTACCCGGCACTTCCCCCACCGGTGGCCTCGACGCCTCCTTGTCCACAGTGGCCGACGCCGCTCGCGGCACCACCCGCGCCGCCCGCCGCCACCCAGGGACCACAGTGGCCGACCTAGGCCGCGTCGTCCGCACCGTCCCCCGCCGCGCCGTCCGTCCCGGCGGCAACGGTGCAGGCTCCACCACTGCCCCCGCCCAGCCCTAGCCTGGGCCGGTCTTCGCCGAGCGGACTTCCAATCCAGGAGGTCCGCTTCCCCTCGTCACCGCCGCCACTTTGAGTTCTTGGTGATGCCCTTTGGCCTCTCCAATGCCCTGGCGTCCTTTCAGGCTTTGATAAATGATGTCCTACGACCCTACTTGCGTCGGTTTGTGCTCATTTTCTTTGATAACATTCTTATCTACAGTGCCTCTTGGGCAGAGCACCTCCAGCATGTGGCTATCGTCTTCAACGAGCTTCGGGCGCATCATCTTCATATTACGCGCTCGAAGTGCTCGTTCGGGACGCCTTCTGTCGCTTACCTCGACCACGTCATCTCAACCAAGGGAGTGGCCATGGACGCCGACAAGGTGGCGGCCGTCACCGCCTGGCTGACTCCGCAGTCTCCGCGGGCTCTTCGCGGGTTCCTGGGCCTCGCGGGGTACTACCGGAAGTTCATCCGGGAATTTGTCCTCATCGTGGCCCCGCTCAGGCGCCTTCTCCGTCGCGACGCCTTCTCTTGGGATGAGGAGGCCACTACAGCATTCGAGGCCCTCAAGGGGGCCCTCACGACGGGAACCATCCTGCAGATGCCGGATTTTGACCTCCTGTTCACCATCGACTGCGACGCCTCTGGTGCGGTCCTTCATCAGGGCGATGGACCCCTCGCTTTCTTCAGCTGCCCCTTTGCCGCACGCCATCTTAAGCTGTCGGCTTATGAGCGCGAGCTCATTGGGTTGGTGCAGGCAGTGCGCCATTGGCGGCCCTATCTTCGGGGTCGTTCCTTCCGGATCCGCATGGACCATTACAGCCTCAAGTTCATGCTGGATCAGAGGCTCTCGACGGTACCCCAGCACCAGTGGATCAATAAACTCTTTGGGTTTGACTTCACCGTCGAGTACCGGCCGGGTCGCCTTAACACCGTCGCCGACGCCCTGTCTCGGCGTGATGACGGTGCGGTGGAGGGGGCGTCCTTCTGCATCATCACCGGGCCCTCCTTCGCCCTCTACGCCGACATCCGACGGGAGACCGCTGCTGCGGCCGACTCTCTCCTCCTGTAGCAGCAGCTGGCGGCGGGAGAGCTGGAGGAGCCGTGGCGCCTCGCCGATGGCCTGCTCCTCCATGGGCGCAGGGTCTTCGTTCCGGCGCACGACAATCTTCGTCAGTAGGTGCTGCTCCTCGCCCACTCGGCGGGCCATGAGGGGGTGCAGAAGACACTCTATCATCTCCGTGCCGACTTCTACATTCCAGGTGATCGTGCCCTAGTCCGTGACTGGGTACGGTCTTGTGTGACGTGCCAGCGCAACAAAACGGAGACTCTACGGCCGGCTGGCATGCTTCAGCCCTTGGCGGTGCCATCCCAGGTCTGGGCGGACATCTCCATGGACTTCATCGAAGGCCTTCCCAAGGTGGGTGGCAAGTCTGTCATTTTCATGGTGGTCGACCGCTTCTCCAAGTATGCTCACTTCATCGCGCTCGGCCATCCCTATACAGCGGCGTTGGTCACGTGGGCCTTCTTCGATGGCATTGTCTGTCTCCATGGGTTCTCTTCTTCGATCATCAGTGATCGGGACCCCGTGTTCACGGGACACGTATGGCGTGACCTCTTTCGGATGGCGGGCTTGAAGCTCCACCTGAGCACCGCCTTCCACCCTCAGACGGACGACCAGTCTGAGGTTAACAAGGTGATTGCCATGTATTTGCGTTGTGTTACAGGTGATCGACCTCGCGCATGGGTGGACTGGCTCTCGTGGGCGGAGTACTTCTACAACACCTCTTATCACTCCGCCCTCCGTGCTACGCCCTTTGAGGTGGTGTATGGCCGACCACCCCCGCCGATCATTCTGGTTGATCCGGCCTTGGCACGGACCGAGGCAGCCGGTGCTCTTCTGAGGAGCCGTGATGAGATGCTCGCGGAAGTCCGGCAACGGCTCCTACAGGCCTAGCAGTTGGCCAAACATTACTATGATGGCCACCATCGCGAGGCGGAGTTCGCGGTGGGTGATTGGGTCTGGCTGCGTCTACTTCATCGCTCTACGCAGTCCTTGGACCCACGCGCGAGGAGGAAGCTCGGTCCTCACTATGCCGGTCCCTTTGCTATCCTGGAACGCATTGGGAAGGTGGCTTACCGTCTTCAGCTCCCGGCAGGCGCGCGGATACATGATGTCTTCCATGTGAGACTACTCAAGCCATTCAGCAGAGAGCCACCCGCGGCACACCGGCACTCCCACCGATCACGGACGGGCGACTCCTTCTTGAGCCGGAGAAGGCGTTGAAGGCTCAGCTGCAACGCGGCTCCTGGTACATGTTGATTCAGTGGACTGGACTGCCAGAGGAGGACGCTACTTGGGAGCAGCGTGAGGAGTTCCGCCAGCACTACCCCAACTTTCAGCTCGAGGACGAGCTATTTGCGCAGGCGGGGAGAGATGTTATGACCGGCCAAGTCTATGGCCGCAGGAGGCCCACCGGGCAATCTTAGCCCGCAAGTTATCTTAGTTTGATTTCATATCGTGGTTATATATACGACTTGTAAGACTGTTTTCAGAATTAAGCAATAAGACTATTTCTATTACCCGGCTCCCAGAGGAGCCGGAACCCTAAAACCCTAGCCGCCTCCTGTCTCCGCCGCCGCCCCACGCGCAAGGACGGCGCCACGCCGCCGGCCGCCGCGCTCGAGCCCTCACCCCTCTCCCTCCTTCCCCTACAGCCTCCGGCCAAGACCGGGCAGAACCCTAGCTCCTAACAAAAACACAAAAACCACAATCATAGCAGTAGTATAATTGTGCTAACACTCAAGAACAGAAAGCAAGACGCAAAAATAAATTTTATTCATTGGGTTGCCTCCCAACAAGCGCTATCATTTTACGCACCTAGCTAGGCATAACGCATAAGATCTAAGTTTTGTCATTTTGTCCAATTCTTCGATCGAGCACTTAGGATTTTTCAAGGATTTTACATATAAATTCTGAGAAGCAATACTTCTAGGCATGAGATTGAAAAACTTATTTTCGCAAAAAGGATCTCTTACGACTTCAATAAAGTTGTGTTGGATACTAATCATCTTAAGATCTCCTTTATCATTGCTAGAAGTTGATCTTTTGTTTTTAGCAACTTGAGTAGTCTTGCTAATTTTCACGGGAGTTTTAGCGGAAGAAAAACCGTACCTAGATTAGAAAAAAATATCTTCTAGTTTATCAATCCTAGACAGACTTTCTTCAATTCTTTCATGAATTATAGTTCCTTTTTCTTTTAGCAACTTGAAAACGTCTCCCGCTTTTGACCCAACTTTAGCAGCATAACTTTGCATTTTTCTATCCAAATTTTCAATATGTTCTATGGTAAGCATTTTCTTTTCAATAGCATCTAGTCTTTCCATAACATGCTCGAGAGTCAATATTGTTTCATTGATCACGAGTGGTGGTGAACCTAATAAGTTTCCCAAAGCATTAAAAGCATCAAGAGTAGGACACATCAAAAAATTCCCACCGGTAATCGTATCAAGGACGAATCTATACCAAGTGGTAATGCCCACATAAAAGCAACAAAGAAGAACAACAGTAGATTGCTTGCAGATAGATCTATTATGAGCATTGCAAATCCTATAGCAAGCATCTTTTAAATTTTTTCCTCCCCTTTGTTTAAAGTTGAGAACATCGTTCTCGTGGGTGCACGCAATAGAAGAAGAGAAATCCATAACGATAAAAGGTCATAAGCAAGTTTGCACACGGTAAACAGATCTGACAAGAAAACGGCAAATGAAAAAGAGGGCGAATTAAACGGCAAATTTTTGTGAAGTGGGGGAGAGGAAAACGAGAGGCAAATGGCAAATAATTTAAATTGCGAGGAGATGAGATTTGTGATAAGGAACCTGGTTGGTTGAAGATCCTCCCACGCAATGGCGCCAGAAATGGCACATTGATGGGAGACTATCTTGAGGTGATCCTCCCCGGCAACGGCGTCAGCAATTCCTTTTGATGTCTGCTAGAACTACGCCGGTATTTCCCCAAAGAGGAAGGGATGATGCAGTATAGTGAAGGTATGTATTTCCCTCAGTGATGAGACCAAGGTTATCGAACCAGTAGGAGAACCTCCTAACACCACGTAAACAGCACCTACACACAAATAACAAATACTCGCAACCCGACATGTTAAAAGGGTTGTCAATCCCTTTCGGGTACGACACCTCAAGTAGGCAAGATAACGTGAGATAGTTGTGGTAGATAGGATAAATAGATCACCGAATAAATAAATTGCAACAAGATATTTTTGTAATTTTGGTTTAATAGATCTGAAAATAAAAGCAAGTGAAAATAGATCGCAAAGGCAAATATGATGAGAAGAGACCCGGGGCCCGTAGGTTTCACTAGGGCTTCTCTCGAGAAAAATAGCAAACAGTTGGAAAACAATTACTGTTGGGCAACTGATAGAACTTCAAATAATCATGACGATATCCAGGCAATGGTAATTATATAGGCATCATGTCCAAGATTAGTAGACCGACCCCTGCCTGCATCTACTACTATTACTCCACACATCAACCGCTATCCAGCATGCATCTAGTGTATTAAGTTCATGGAAAAATGGAGTAATGCAATAAGAACGATGATATGATCATGCATCTAGTGTATCTAGTGTATTAAGTTCATGTGTGTTGGAAGTAGTTCGAAGATTGATATGATCATCATCGCACACCCCCTATACTTTCGGGATTAGTGTTGAACCTAGATAAATGTTATTTGGTGTTTGCGTTGAGCATGAATATGATTAGATCATGTTTATTGCAATACGGTTATTAATTTAAGTTAGAGAATAATTGTTATTCTGTTTACATGAATAAAACCTTCTATGGTCATACATCCAATGTAAATGGTTTATTGAGTCTCAATTGTAGTGATACACATATTCATAATATTGATGCCAAAATATGCAAAGTTGATAATGATAGTGCAACATATTTGTGGCACTGCTATTTAGGTCATATCGGTGTAAAGCGCATGAAGAAACTCCATGCAGATGGACTATTGGAATCACTTGATTATGAATCATTTGATACTTGCGAACCGTGCCTCATGGAAGATGACTAAAACTCCGTTCTCCAGAATAATGGAGCGAGCCAATGAATTATTGGAAATATCACATACTGATGTATGCGGTCCAATGAGTATTGAAGCACGCGGCGGGTATCGTTTTTTCTAACCTTCACAGAAGATTTGAGCAGATATGGTTATATCTACGTAATAAAACACAAGTCTGAAACATTTGAAAAGTTCTAAGAATTTCTGAAAGAAGTGGAGAATCATCGCAACAAGAAAATAAATATCCACGACTTGATTGCAGAGGCGAATATTTGAGTTACGGGTTTGGCCTTCATGTAAAACAAAGTGGAATAGTTTCACAACTCACGCCACCTAGAACACCAGAGCGTAACGGTGTGTCCGAACATCGTAACCATACTTTATTAGATATGGTGTGATCTATGATGTCTCTCACTGATTTACCACTATCGTTTTGGGGTTATGAATTAGAGACAGCTGCATTCACATTAAATAGGGCACCATCTAATTCCGTTGAGACAACACCGTGTGAACTGTGGTTTAGCAAGAAACCTAAGCCGTCGTTTCTTAATATTTGGGGTTGCAACACTTATGTCAAAAGGCTTCATCTTGATAAGATCGAACCCAAATCAGAGAAGTGCGCCTTCTGAGGATACCCTAAGGAAAAAATAGGGTACGCCTTCCATCACAGATTCTAAGGCAAGATCTTTGTTGCTGAGAATGGGTCCTTTCTAAAGAAGGAGTTTCTCTCAAAAGAAGTGAGTGGGAGGAAAGTAGAACTTGATGAGGTAATTGTACCGTCTCTCAATTTGGAAAGTAGCTCATCAGAGAAATCTGTCCCCGTGATGCCCACACCAACTATAGAGGAAGCTAAGTATGATGACCATGAAACTTCAGATCAAGTTACTACCGACCTTCGTAGGTCAACCAGAGCACGATCCGCACCAGAGTGGTACGGTAATCCTATCCTAGAAGTCATGTTACTAGACCAAGGCGAACCTACGAACTATGAAGAAGCTATGATGAGCCCATATTCCGACAGATGGCTTGAGGCCATGAAAGTGTGGACTTTGGTGGACTTGCCCGATGATCGGCAATCAATAGAGAATAAATGGATCTTCAAGAAGACTGACGCTGATGGTAATGTTATTGTCTACAAAGCTTGACTTGTCATAAAAGGTTTTCGACAAGTTCAAGGAGTTGACTACGATGAGACTTTCTCACCCGTAGCGATGCTTAAGTCTATCTGAATCATGTTATCCATTGTCGCATTTTATGATTATGAAATCTGGCAAATGGACGTCAAAACTGTATTCCTCAATGGATTTCTTAAAGAAGATTTGTATATGATGCAACCAGAAGGTTTTGTCAATCCTAAACGTGCTAACAAAGTGTGCAAGCTCCAGCAATCCATGTATGCACTGGTGCAAGCATCTCAGAGTTGGAATATACGCTTTGATGAGGTGATCAAAGCATATGGTTTTATACAGACTTACGGTAAAGCCTGTATTTACAAGAAAGTGAGTGGGAGCTCTGTAGCATTTCTGATATTATATGTGGATGACATATTGTTGATTGGAAATGATATAGAATTTCTGAATAGCATAAAGGGATACTTGAGTAAGAATTTTTCAATGAAAGACCTCGGTGAAGCTGCTTACATATTGGGCATCAAGATCTATAGAGATAGATCAAGACACTTGATAAAACTTGCAATGAGTACATAATTTGACAAGATTTTGAAGGAGTTCAAAATGGATCAGTCAAAGAAGGAGTTCTTGCCTGTATTGTAAGATGTGAAGTTGAATAAAGACTCAAAACCCGACCACGATAGAAGATAAACAGAGAATGAAAGTCATTCCCTATGCCTCAGCCATAGGTTCTATAAAATATGACATGTTGTGTACCTTGCCATGAATTTGGCAAGGGGATACAATAGTGATCCAGGAATAGATCACTAAACAACGGTCAAAATTATCCTTACTTACCTTAAAGAGGACTAAGGAAATGTTTCTCGGTTATGGAGGTGATAAAGATTTCATCGTAAAGAGTTACGTCGATGCAAGTTTTGACACTGATCTGGATGACTCTAAGTCTAAATCTAGATAAGTATTGAACGTGGGAGCGATTAGCTAGAGTAGCTCCATGCAGAGCATTGTAGACATAGAAATTTTCAAAATACACACGGATCTGATTGTGGCAGGCCCGTTGACTAAACTTCTCTCAGAAGAAAAACATGATCACACTTTAGTACTCTTTGGGTGTTAATCAAATGGTGATGTGAATAGATTATTAACTCTAGTAAACCTGTTGGGTGTTGGTCACATGGTGAGTGAACTATGGGTGTTAATCACATGACAATGTGAACTATTGGTGTTAAATCACATGGCGATGTGAACGAGATTATTGACTCTAGTGCAAGTGGGAGACTGAAGGAAATATGCCCTAGAGGCATTAATAAAGTTGTTATTATATATTTCATTATATCATGATAAAGTTTTATTATTCATGCTAGAACTGTATTAACCGGAAACTTGATACATGTGTGGATACATAGACAAAACACCGTGTCCCTAGTAAGCCTCTACTAGACTAGCTTGTTAATCAAAGATGGTTAATTTTCCTAACCATTGCTGTCAACCCAGAGCGCGTTCAGGCTATTCTTGACTGGACCCCTCCAAAGACTGTCAAGCAAGTCAGAAGCTTTCTCGGACTCGCCAGCTATTGCCGCCATTTCGTCGAGAACTTCTCCAAGATCGCCAAGCCCCTGACTAATCTGCTTCACAAGGGCGTTAAGTTCGATTGGATAGATAAATGTTAGGAAAGTTTCCAGGCACTCACGGACAAGTCGACTTCTGCCCCAGTGCTTGCTCCCCCTGATTCTCGCAAGGACTTCGTCATCTATTATGACGCTTCACGTCAAGGATTAGGCTATGTCCTAATGCAAGAGCGCATGGTGATTGCTTATGCCTCCCGTCAAGTGCGTCCTCATGAAGAGAACTACCCAGTTCATGACCTCGAGCTTGCTGCGGTTATCTTTGCACTGAAGCTATGGAGACAGTACCTTCTCGGTAATCGTTGCGAGATTTTCACCGATCATTAGAGTCTGAAGTACCTGTTTACTCAGCCAGATCTGAACCTCCATCAGCAGCGATGGATGGAAGCTATTGCTGACTACAACTGTGGTATATCCTATACCCCTGGCAAGGCTAATGTAATGGCTGATGCGCTGAGCCGCAAGTCTTATTGCAACAATCACATGGTTTTCAAAGCTCAACCCCGCCTTTATGAAGAGCTATGCAAGCTGAACCTCCAACTAGTTCCACAGGGTTCTCTGAATAACCTTGTCCTGGAACCAACTCTGCTGAAAGCAATTAAGTCTGCTCAAGCCAAAGATGCTCATGTGGATTTGATGAAAAAGGATCTTGGCTTAGAGAAATCCAGAGATTTCTCACTTGGTGAAGATGGAACCTTGTACTTCAGAGATCGCATTGTAGTACCCCGGTTCGAGCTTATGACAGAGAAGGTGATGAAAGAAGCGCATGACACCCCTCTCTCTATTCATCCGGGAAGTACCAAGATGTATCTAGACATCCGTCAGAAGTACTGGTGGTCTAAGATGAAGCAAGACATTGCTCGTTATATTTAAGAATGTGACATTTGTCATCGCGTCAAAGCAGAACATCAGAAACTGGCTGGACTTCTACAACCGCTTCTGATTCCTGAATGGAAGTGGGATGAGATTCAAATGGACTTCTTCACCAGCCTTCCCAAGTCTCAGAAAGGTAACGATACTATCTTTGTCGTCATCGACCAATTCTCGAAGGTTGCTCACTTTCTGCCAGTCAAGGAGACAATCACTGCTAGTCGATTAGCAAACTTGTATATCTCCAGAATTGTGTCACTCCATGGCATTCCGAAGGAGATCAGTTCAGACCACGGCAGTATATTCACTTCGAAGTTCTGGGATAGTTTTCAAGAGGCAATGGGAACTCATATTACTTGGAGCACTGCTTATCATCCCCAATCCCAAGGCCAAGTCGAGCGAGTCAATCAAATTCTTGAAGACATGCTTCAAGCTTGTGTTATCTCTTTCGGCAAGAAGTGGGAAGAATCTCTCCCTTATGCGGAGTTCTCTTATAACAACAGCTATCAAGCCAGCTTGAAAATGGCACCCTTCGAAGTGCTTTATGTACGTAAGTGCTGAACCCCTCTGAATTGGTCAGAAACTGGGGAACGGACGCTCATTGGTCCAGACATTATTCAACAAGCTGAAGAGCAGGTTTGCATTGTCCAGGATAATCTCAAGGCGGCCCAGTCCCTCTAGAAGAGCAACTATGACCGGAAACACTGGGGTTCAACTTATCAACCTGGTGAACAAGCTTATTTGCGTGTCACTCCTTTGAGAGGCACTCATCTGTATGGAGTCAAGGACAAGCTAGCTCCGCGCTACATGGTCCTTTCCGCATTCTCTCCCGCCATGGAATGGTGGCTTATCAATTGGAGTTGCCACCTCAGTTCTCTCACGTCCATGACGTCTTCCACGTGTCGCAACTTCGTCGATGCTTCAAAGATCCGGAACGTGAAGTGGATCCGGAATTGGTTGAAGTTCAAGATGATCTCACTTACAAAGAGCATCCTATCCGCATTCTTGAAGAAGCTGAATGTCGAACTTGCCAGAAGGTTACCAAGTTCCTCAAGGTGCAATGGTCGAATCATACTAAAGATGAAGCCACTTGGGAGCGCGAAGATAACCTCTGGGCTGAATACCCCGACCTGTTCCCTTCTACCTCTTAATTCTCGGGATGAGAATTTCTTTTAGAGGAGGAGAGTTGTAACACCCTGGTGTAATGATGCTACAGTAACCCTTGGGGTTAAGTTAATAATTTTGCTAAACAAGTGTTTGATCATCATTATCTCTTCTCTCTTTCAAATTCTAGTTGAATTCAATTTCAAATTATGAGTGAAATTCAAAATGCTCAAACATGAAAACTAAAATGTTCATCATGTGGAAAGTATTCTTCTGGTAATATTGGTGGTGAACCAACATTTTTTCAAAGTGTCTATATGGCCTAAAATAGCTATAACAGAAAGTCGTTAAAAGAAAAAGCAAAAGTTAAAAAAAACCTCCCTAGTGGGCCTCGTGGCCCAGCTAGCCATTGCCGGCCAGGCTGGCCCGCTCCCTCACGCCCACTGGCCTATTAGGCCACTCCCTCCCCGTAACCCTAACCCCGTACGACCCCCACTCCTCCTCGTTTCCCCACTCCCCCTCCCTCACCCGATCCCGTCTGGATCGAGATCGGGGCAGCGAGCCCCGACCACCTCGCCGTCGCCCCTCGCCACCTCATCGGCGCCCGCCTCTCCGTCTCCTCCCGCACGGCGCGCCCCGACCTTGCGCCTGCCCCTGACGCCGTCGCCTCGCCGCTCGCCGTCGTCGGACCTCGACGCCTTCGCCACCTCGTCGTCACCGGATCTCGCCTCCACACCTCTCCCTCGACGGCTCCATCGAGCCACGCCGCCCCCATTCATCTATAACGATGGTGAGGCCGTCGGCCTTGTCCTTCCCTTACCCCCTATCGCACGCACGCGCCTGTGCTGCCCGCTACTGCTGCGCCAGCCCCGCACGGCGCTCGTCGCGCCCGCCCTGCCGGCCCGTGTCGCGCCCGCCCTGCCGCCCCCCCCGCCATCGCGCGCTGTTCGCTGCGCACACGCGCCGCCCTCCAGCGACCGGCCTCTGCCTCGGCTCGCCGCTGCAGGTCGCAGCTCTGGCCGGCCGGCCTCTCCACGGCCGCACCCGGGCTCGGCCTCTGACCAGGCAGCCCCATGCCCGCGCCCGCTAAGCACCCCACCCAGTTTGGCCCTTGGCCCACTAACGAGTGGGGCCCAGCCCCTGGTTATTATAAAATTAAATAAATAATTAAATAGATTAATTAATTAATTAACAGATTAATTAACCTAAGTAATGTAGCTTAATTAGCTAACTAACTGGTAATTAGATTAATGTGTCAATGATAGCAGGGCCCCGCCACTAATTGGGCTGATTTAACCAATCTGTTAAAAAAAATGACCCAATGACACCTGGGCCCCACAGCCCAGTTCTAACCAGTCAACCCAGTCAATGTTGACTGTTGACCCTGCTGACTCAGCACCGTACTGGCCCCATTGTCATACACACGGGCTAGAATAGCAATAGGTGGCAAAAGTATATTCTGCTTTTAATCTGAATTTTTGGAATTCTAGAAAATCAATTAAAACTTTTATAATTTTTAGAAAATAAACCGTAACTCGGATGAAAATATTTTCTACATGAAAGTTGCTCAGAACGATGAGACGAATCCGAATATGCGGTCTCTTTACCTGTCAGATGCCTTGAACTATCTGAACATGGAACATTCCTCTTCGGTCATCTGTCTGACACAGGTCCAGAACCGGGGATACATCACTACTAGGGAAAAGCCTAGCGGCAGCGTGGGTTTTCGGCCTCTCAGTAGCGCGGGGACCGGCGCTACTAATAAGCCTTCTGACTAACGTCTGAGAGTAGCGCTGTTGTGTCCACTCTATGCTATACATGAATAGTCAGTGGTATTTGTTTAGAAAAGGGCGTCATTGATATTATCTGCAGCGATGTTTACCGGGAAGCGCTACTGCTAATGCGGTCCTACTGCTAAATTTCCCCCCTCGCTACTACTAGTTTTATTAGTTTTTTTCCAGCATATTTGTTTTTGTATTTGTTTTGTCTTTGAATAGGCTTTATACAATAATCTTTAGCATATCATACACATACAAATGTAATCATAGCATATACATACAATTAGTCTCATCAAATCATGTCATCATCATAATCATCATCCAACACAAAGTGGTCTCTCGTCATCATCTCGAAAATAGCGATACAAGTCTCGATTACTTGCAAATACATCTTCATCCATCTAAACAATGGTATACGCGAGAAGAGCTATCACTTTGAGTGCATGAGTTCGTATCCCTCTCTCGCATTAGCGTGAACCTAAACTAACTACTTCCTGTCGCTCGGAAACCGGAAACCGGTACACCTGGGCCTGACACTCCGGCCACTTGTTGTAGCACTTATTCACCATCGAGGATCTATGCACCTGCATCGTCACATGAGTCGATGACATGCAACATATATAGTTGAGCAACAGAAAGAGACAGACTTGGCAAAAATAGAAACAACATATCATAAGCATAAATAACAAAGTTCATCGTACCCCAAAATGCCCTAACTAGAGTGATTTTCGCTAGTCGAGGAGGAGGACAGTTTAATTACATCACAAATAAAGTTTCACCGTGTATAATTCAAAGTTTTGTCATACAGAAAGTATGGACTAAACGGACACATTGTAATATATCGACAATCACTCCAACATGTCGTTCCATCCATCCATGTCAGGGAGATAGTCCCCGAGCCTAGTGAAAGGCTTCAGGTCGAGACGCTGAGCGGCTACCCATGTTCGGACGTCTTCCCGCGACATTTGTCCTTCTTCGTAGAACATCCCTGTTTTTCCGACGAACTCCTTCATGATGATTTTGGCAAGTTCGCGTTGGATGTGATAGAACTCGGCTCGAAGTCGATGATCCTCGATATCTCCTACTTTCTTTGCCCATTGCAGAATATGGGCATCGCCGGATCTAGGTGACATGCGAAGGTTCTGGTGATCCCGTCTGTACTCCAGCATGTGGTGTAGGACATAGAATCCATCATTAAGGGAATCGTTAGGTTCTTTGGATGCAGCAGGTCGATCTTATGGCAAGGCGACCCGCCGCCCTTCTCTTCTTGTCCTCGACCTCTCCACCCCTTGCTTGGTAGTAAAACATAGCACTGTCGAGAACATCCTTGATGTGGGTGTAATCCTTTCTGTGAATGTTTTTCGACGAGTCCAAGTAAAGAGCGTGGGAGAATCGGGGGCATAGGATGATGAGGACGGCGCGCCCGCCGCTGCGCAAAATAAGTACACCTCAAATTACTTAGCCTCCACCGTGCAAATGAATGATTGAAATCGAAGGAAGGATAGCAGCGCGGATGGCTTAAACGGGATGATAAGGCACAAGAATCGCCCCCTTGTCCTTATTGGAGAGCATGAAATTGACGATGTATTCCCTCGCGTATACACGGTGCTCTGCGCAGACTCCCAAAAAGCCCTCGTGCATGTAGTACGGGTAGCGACACAGATATTTGATATCTGCTCAAACCCGATGATGTAGTTCATGTGCAAGGCATAAAGGCAGACAAACGTAAAATCCAGCTTCTTCACGTGAAACATGTCGAATATGTAATCGAATCGGAGGAAGAACTTATCCGCGGGGAAGCTGTCGACGTACGACATTTGCCGCGGAACGTTAACCACGTAGAGTGGGTATCTTGGATCTGTCGAGGCGATGAGGCCTTTCTCTACCCGCAGACATCGTCATGAAGTCTCCTTAGATCGCCGAATCGGCTCAGAAGCGCTATTGCGGTAGGATTGGTCGACGGGATATGCCATTTATCCGCATCGGGATATCTATCTGATCTGGAAGCCGAGATCGCCGAGGTAATTTGGATCATAGAATCAGCTTTTTTGCCTTTCCTCGCACTCTTCCTAGACTTCTTTACTACCGGAAGGTCGTCCATAATACGTTGAGACGACAATTCAGGCACCGACTCATGACGCTCAAACCCAGAGGAGGCGCCGGTATAGACATACTGTTCAGCGCCACCGTCGTCCTCATCCTCATCCATGGCGACGTCATCAGCGACTAATGGAGCCTCCTCCTTACCTCGTCCGCTATCACCCAACCCGACACCCGACGCTAATTGGGTAGGTGGGGTGTTGATGTTCATACCTTGCTGAGGCTGCGTGCTCGTGGGTGTGCTCCCGACCTCCGCCAGACGAAGCAGACTCTTTAGCCACAACAGGACCCACCCGTTGCAACAATCACCAAGCCGCCGCGGTGTCTCCTCGTCATCCACCAGTAGTATTGGAGGAGGCAAATTCTCGTGGCCCGGTTCGACACTGACCACGGAAACCTTGAAGACGTTTGGGGGGATCGACCAGCTGTGGAACAATGGTTCCTTCGGCTCCATTATCATCGCCTTCCCCACGTCCACCTTCTGGTCGCCGATGGTGTAAAATATGGTGCACGGTGTTTCGTTGGCCTGCAAAGAAAAGTCTGCGACGTGAGACATCCGAAAGGCAACGAAAACCAAAGATTATACATTTATATTGAAGGGGGCCGGTGTAACAGATACCGTGAGGGCGTCGAGCTCAGCCAAAGACGAAGCACCGCTGAGCACGTCCGGTGCGGGAGCCGGTGCGGGAGCAGGTGCTCCCAAGAAGTCAACAAGGGGAAAGTCCTCTGCATTTTTTTTTCTGGATTTTGCCTTGTCCAAGTGAAAACGCCCGTCACCAAGGAAGTAGACAAATCTGCAACCACCTGTTTTGCGGCAGCTACCGCTATTGATCGTATGCGAGATGATTTTTTTCGAACCACAATCTCAACCTTCTTGTCGATGTTTTCTTCAGTTAACCTCCATCTTTCCTTTCTCTCCTCCGTGGTCTCACGGTAGTACTTCTTCCACGTGGCGCCGTCTCCGACACCGTGCACACGTCCATACGACGGTCGAGTATCCACCGGTTGTCGTTTCAATATGTTCAACGCCGGTTGAATGGAGTGTCCCACTTGGCCTCGCCAATGCCTCGACGGCGAAGTCGCCGCCCCAATCCGGTGCTGCTCTCTTTGCAAAAGGCACAAGGATCGTTTATAAATATGACTAACGTGTGCAATGAATTGATCGAAACTAAAATTACCAGCAGTCTCATGAACTCCGTAATGACCGGTGTTGTCTCATAAACCTTCTTCACTGGTCCCAACGGTGCGGGCCCTCAGATGTCACGCTCTGCGGACGGTGAAATCCGCCAAAGGGCAGGATGCCCGACTCGCGACTTCCGCGTCCTCCTTGGCCCATTTGGACCACTTTCCGCCGTAACCATGGCTTCCGAGGTGGTGGCTCCCAATGCTCCTCTCTTGAAGCCCCTTCATGTACTTAGACTTTTTTTGGCAGCTTCGGCCTCGCAAGCCTCCTTGAATATTTGAAACTGCTCTTCCGTGATTGTCGGATTATCCTTTACAATCTCGGAGTATGGTTCCTTCTTCTCGATGATCCTTGCTTTCACTCGAGTTTTCCAGGCGGCCAACGCGTCGCTAAACTTGGTCATGACGTGTTTGTTTATCTTCTTCATTGCCGGGTCCTCGCCGGATCTTCATAATCCTTCTCATTCCGCCCGGGAACAAGAATATCTGGTGAAACTTCTTTAGGAGGAGCTCCTCATATTTTCTATCTTTGCGATTTCTCATCGTTGATGGTGGTGGTTGTCCGTATGATGTAGCCTATTTGATTGCCGTAGCATCGACAAGACTTCCTCGGCGCCTTTGGCTCAAAAATGCCGTTGTCCACCTCCGTGACCACCGGTCTAGTAGTCCGAGTTTGTTAGGAAGCCGTTGCCTCTTTGCTTTCGGTTCTACTGGCTCCACTCGAGGCAGAGACGGTTTCAGATCTCGGCGCCGGTCTTGATGCGATCGAGTCTCGGCACGGTCTCGATCAAAGACTGGGTCTGCGTGTCGGTCTCGATCCCGATGCCACTGGTGGGCCCAACAACAACATCGGTTGATCGTCGGTAAGGCTAAAAAATTCGTCTGCCGCCCGGTAGACGTCGTCGCAATCACCATAACCCTATCCTTCATCGTTGCTAGCCATGTTTCCTATGATTAAATCTAGTCAATTAATTCTAGACCTAATAAAATGAATAATGACATAAAAAAGGCCTATTGTTTTGCAGGAATGTTGACTCCTTCCTGGTGCGGCAAATCCCGGGCACTCGATATGTCCTAGTTTGTAGCACAAGTTATGCCGAAATTCACGGAAAATTTTGGCATGACCTTTGCTAAAAAGTGGACAAATCGAGAACCTGAAATTTGCCGGAACAGAAATGAATCAACATTCCGGCAAAACATAGGCCACTCAGCATCATTCCCTGGAAACAGTGTTCAAATATCCCTTTTCGACACCGCAACACATGTCCAAATATACACGAGCAACCACATGTCCAAATTTCACAAGCTAATTGAAAAACAAAGTGTAGAAGAAAATTCATTTAACTACTAATAGAATAAAATTCAGTTAACTTTAGTGCTCTATAATGATGATAGGAAAAAAAATTCAATTAACTACTAATTTCATTCATTTAGGTTATTCATTTAACATCACCTAATTAACCTCTTTGTACCACTACTACTAGCAAAGACTACTAACCTAATTAACCTAGCAAAACTCTAGTGCCCTAAGCTGAAAAACATCTAATTAACATCTACTAGTACCACTATTGCCCTAACCTAATTAACATCTACTAGTATCACTATATACTATACAAGCAAAGCATCTACCCTAATTAAACCCTACCGCCTCTAACTAACTTTTGTTGTAAACCAAATTTTTGCTCTAAACTAATTTTTGCTCTAACATCTACTACTTAACATCCTTTGCTCTAAACTAATTTTTTTGCTATAAACAAACTTTTGCTCTACTAATTTTTTCTCTAAAATGCAGAGAGAGAGAGGAGTCGGGGAGGGTGGGGGACTTACAGAGAGGGGAGGCGGTGGCGGGAGGTGCTCGGTGACGGAGGCAGAGGCGGAGAGGGCGGGCTTGCACGGCAACGGCTGTCTGGGCGGGCTCGGGCGGTGAGGTGGAGGGCGCCGACGGTGACGCCGAGAGGCGGCCTCGGCGGCGGCGGTGAGGCTGAGGGCGGCCTCGGGCGGCGGCGGTGAGGATGACGGCGGCCTCGGCGGGAGACGGTGAGGTTGCGGGCATCCACGCCGGCAGGAGACGGCGGCAAAGTGGGGCGACGGCGAGTTGGGGAGACGGCAGTGAGGGCGAGGGATTTGGGGAAGAAGTGTGGTGGCCGGGGGGCGGGGGGGGACCGCTGTTTAAGTGAAACATAATGGTAGCGCGTTCCCGAAACGCGCTATAGCTAAGCTAGCTACAACGCGTTTCCTGAAACCCGCTACTTCTATTCCTTTCTCCTTTTTCCCCTTTTTTCTTTTATTTTTCTTTAAATTTTATTTTTTCCTTTCTCCTTTTTCTATTTCTTTCATTTTCATTTACTTTTCTACTTTTTTTTCACTTTATTTTATTTCCGTTAGTAGCAGCGCCTTACATAAGCGCCACAGCTACTAGGAGAGTAGCAAGAGCTATTTGGGCAAGATCTGGCGCTCTCGCTAGGTTGGGCTAGCCATGTGCGCCATTCAAACATAGCAGCGGCGCTTTTGTACTATGCGCCATCGCTAAAGTCATAGCAGTAGCACGGTTTATTTACGTGTGCTGCTACTAAGTAGCAGTAGCGTTTGATTTGTACAGAGCTACTGGTAACATTCTGTGTATAAGGTTCTCCCTAGTAGTGCATTCCCGGTTGAATTCCCCCTTCACCTATATCGTGTAGCCATACGTTAGGTCACACCCGGCACAACATATTGCCACGTTATGCTTTGTGATGCTATGTTTGCTTTATATTTACTGTTTCTTCCCCCTCATCTCTCCGGTAGACCCCGAGACCGATGTTGCCCCTGTGATCGACTACGTCGACGATGACCCCTCCTTGCCAGAGTAACCAGGCAAGCCCCCCTTTTTTGATCATCCCGATATCGCCCATTCCATTCTCTCATGCTTGCATTAGATTTTTCTACTGTAATTGATTGTTCCTATTCTGATGCATAGCCTGCTTTTGTAACCTGCTTATTGTTACCTACTTGCTTATCCTAAATTGCTTACTATAGGTTGGTTAGTGATTCATTAGTGACCCCCACCTTGTCCTTCTTGCCCCTGATTCATCATCGAAGACCCGATCAACGGGATCGAAGACCAGGCCCTGGCACCGCACATCACTTTCCCCTTAGTTGCTCGACACTACTGGGTTCCTATCGAGTGCCGAGGGTGAGACCTCTACAACACTTCTGATGTTGACCCTGTAGTGTAGTTATTCGGTCGTGGTCATCGAGGGTGATTCCGCCTTAACCACTTCCGATACGACTCTGCCGTGCAACCCCTCAAGTGTGAACCTCGGGGGTGGTTCCTCTTACGTTCACCTTGATGATTACATCGAGTGGAATTCACCAGGGGTGACTCCTTGGGTTTTCCCCTTGATGTTTAGACACACGGATACTTGGACTTTACAATTGTTACTTCGAAAGGCGGGTCGATCCTGAGGGGTGCCCGCGAGTGATGTGGAGACGGGTTGACCTGGAGGGTGCCCGCGAGATAATTACGAGGCGTGGCTGGGCATTCCTAGCCCTTGCCACAAGTCCTCGAGACGGGGCAACAGGGTCACATATTTCGTGAGTCTCTGCTTGTTACCGCGCGTTCCTAATCCACTACGATTTGGATATTTGATTCGAGGGGCCTCTGGCCTGATAGTACTAACCATCACGTGGGCATAGTATGGGCATTCTGCGTCGTATGCATCAGCCGAAGCTTAATAGACGTCGGCGGCGGCGGCGGGCGCTACTGGTTGGGTGGTAAGCACCTGCCTTTTTGTAGGAGGTAGCTAGGTCTCCTCACGGGCCGCGTTCGCAACGTGCAGGAGTTCCTGGGGCGATGGCCCATGACCCCTGGGGGCATAGGTTTAGTCCGGCATGCTTGACTTCTCTATTAATCCTAGGTCGGGTTGCGACGTATTGTTTGGCCGAGGCCGGGCATGACCCAGGAAAGTGTGTCCGGCCGGAGTTAATCGAGCGTGGTGGGTAAGTTGATGCACCCCTGCAGGGAAGAAAACATCTATCGGTAGCATGTCCTATGGTAACAGACACTTGGAGTTGTATCATGATCCATACAACTAGAACTGGATACTTGTGATGAGAATTGGATTGTGATGACAATTGGATAGTATGGCTCTGGGATTTCTTTCTCGCGGGGAGTCGAGAAAGGATCTCTGGCTAAGGTTGATAACACTACTACTACTTTACTTTATGCTACTCTACTCCCTCCTGTTTGCTGCAAGATGGTGGTTTCCAGAAGATGCTAGTCTTCGATAGGACTAGGCTCTCCCTCCTTATTCTGGCGTTTCTGCAGCCCAGTCCACATATACAGCCTCTCTTTGATAATGTTGCATATGTAGTGTAGATCCTTGCTTGCGAGTACTTTGGATGAGTACTCACAGTTGCTTTGCTCCCCTTTTTCCACCTCTTTCCATTCTTCTCGGATGATGCAACCAGATGGTGGAGCCCAGGAGCCAGACGACACCACCGACGACTGCTGCTACCCCAAGGGTGCTTACTACCATGTGACGGACGCCGACGACCAGGAGTAGTTAGGAGGCTCCCTGGCAGGAGGCCTTGCCTTTTCAATTGATGTTGCTTTTGTGCTAGCCTTCTTAAGGCAAACTTGTTTAAATCATGTTTGTACTCTGATATTGTTGCTTCCGCTGACTCGTTTCTATTCGAGCTTATGTATTCGAGCCCTCAAGGCCCCTGGCTTGTAATATAAAGCTTGTAGTATTTTAATTTGTGTCTAGAGTTGTGTTGTGATATCTTCCCGTGAGTCCGTGATCTTGATTGTACACATTTGCGTGCATGATTAGTGTATGATTGAATCGAGGGTGTCACAACAGCTTAGCAGCGATGGATTCCTCCACCTCCTGGTCGCGCTCGATCCGGATCTTCCTCAAGTCACCCATCAGTTCCTCGACGACCGCTGTCAACGTCATCCCCGAGGCATTGCTCTGCTCATGCAGAATCTTCCAGCCGGCGGCCTCCTCCTTGGTGAGCGCCATGAGGAGCTTCGCATTGTCACCCAAGAGTTGCTCGGCGAGGCTGGTCGCCTTGTCAACCAAGGCATCGCTGATCTCGAGCAGCTTCATCAAGCCGTCGACCAGCTCCTGCTGCTTAATGAGGCCAGCGAGAATGTCGTCGTCGCTGGCCAAGGACTTCAGCAACGCCAGCTCATTGTGATCGCCGATGCGGTGAGTGCGCTTGTGAGAGCCCTCGCGTGCCCTTGAGAGCTCGTTCGAGGGCTCCGCGGCACGCCGGGACATCTTTGTTGCGGCTGCCGCTTCGCGGTGGGACCTCTCTAGTGCTTCTGCGGCCTTGGACTTTGCTGCCTGGTTAAATGTCCTCTGTGACGATGATGATGCTCTATCGGCGCAGGGCTTCGCCTAAACTCCGCGACGATATGTCCGAGCTGGAATATGATGGAGGGGGCACCACACACGGCTAAGGAATGATCCGTAGATCAACTTGTGTGTCTCTAGGGTGCCCCCTGCCCCCGTATATAAAGGAGCAAGGGGGGAGGCCGGCCGGCCCTAGGGGGCGCGCCAAGGAGGGGGGAGTCCTCCTCCTAGTGGGAGTAGGACTCCCCTTTCCTAGTCCCACTAGGAAGGAGGAAGGGGAAGGAAAGAGAGGAGAGGGAGAGGGAAAGGGGGCCGCGCCTCCCTAGTCCAGTCGGACTCCTCAAGGGGGCGCCACCTCCTGGGCTGCTGCCCTCTCTCTCCCCTCAGGCCCACTAAGGCCCATTACTTCTCGGGGTTCGGTAACCTCCGGCACTCGGTTTTCTCCAAATCACCGGAACACTTCCTGTGTCGAATATAGTCGTCCAATATACCAATCTTTATGTCTCGACCATTTCGAGACTCCTCGTCATGTCCGTGATCACATCCGGACTCGAACAATCTTGGTACATCAAAACTTATAAACTCATAATAAAACTGTCATCGTAACGTTAAGCGTGCGCGGACCCTACGGGTTCGAGAACTATGTAGACATGACCTAGAACTGTTTCCGGTCAATAACCAATAGTGGAACCTGGATGTTCATATTGGCTCCTACATATTCTACGAAGATCTTTATCGGTCAAACCGCATAACAACATACATTGTTCCCTTTGTCATCGGTATGTTACTTGCCCGAGATTCGATCGTCGGTATCCAATACCTATTTCAATCTCGTTACCGGCAAGTCTCTTTACTTGTTCCGTAATACATCATTCCGTAACTAACTCATTAGTTACAATCCTTGCAAGGCTTAAGTGATGTGTATTACCGAGAGGGCCCAGAGATACCTCTCCGACAATCGAAGTGACAAACCCTAATCTCGAATGACGCCAACTCAACATGTACCTTTGGAGACACCTGTAGAGCACCTTTATAATCACCCAGTTACGTTGTGACGTTTGGTAGCACACAAAGTGTTCCTCCGGTAAACGGGAGTTGCATAATCTCATAGTTGTAGGAACTTTGTATAAGTCATGAAGAAAGCAATAGCAACATACTAAACAATCAAGTGGTAGCCTAACAGAATGGGTCAAGTCAATCACATCATTTTCCTAATGATGTGATCTCGTTAATCAAATGACTACACATGCCTATGGTTAGGAAACATAACCATCTTTGATTAATGAGCTAGTCAAGTAGAGGCATACTAGTGACATTATGTTGTCTATGTATTCACACATGTATCATGTTTCCGGATAATACAATTCTAGCATGAATAATAAACATTTATCATGATATGAGGAAATAAATAATAACTTTATTATTGCCTCTAGGGCATATTTCCTTTAGTCTCCCACTTGCACTAGAGTAAATAATCTAGATTACATAGTAATGATTCTAACACCCATGGAGTCTTGGTGCTGATCATGTTTTGCTCGTGGAAGAGGCTTAGTCAACGGGTCTGCAACATTCAGATCCGTATTTATCTTGCAAATCTCTATGTCTCCCACCTAGACTTGGTCCCGGATGGAATTGAAGCGTCTCTTGATGTGCTTGGTCCTCTTGTGAAATCTGGATTCCTTAGCCAAGGCAATTGCGCCAGTATTGTCACAGAAGATCTTCATTGGTCCCGATGCACTAGGTATGACACCTAGATCGGAAATGAACTCCTTCATCCAGACTCCTTCATTTGCTGCTTCCGAAGCAGCTATGTACTCCGCTTCACATGTAGATCCCGCTACGACACTTTGTTTAGAACTGCACCAACTTACAGCTCCATCGTTTAATATAAATACGTATCCGTTTTGCGATTTGGAATCGTCCGGATCAGTGTCAAAGCTTGCATTGACGTAACCTTTTACGACAAGCTCTTTGTCACCCCCATAAACGAGAAACGTATCCTTAGTCCTTTTCAGGTATTTCAGGATATTCTTGACCGCTGTCCAGTGATTCACTCCTGGATTACTTTGGTACCTCCCTGCTAAACTAATAGCAAGGCACACATCAGGTCTGGTACACAACATTGCATACATGATAGAGCCTATGGCTGAAGCATAGGGAACTCTTCATTTTCTCTCTATCTTTTGTAGTGGTCGGACATTGAGTCTGACTCAATTTTATACCTTGTAATACAGGCAAGAACCCTTTCTTTGCCTGATCCATATTGAACTTTTTCAAGACTTTATCAAGGTATGTGCATTGGGAAAGTCCAATCAAGCGTCTTGATCTATCTCTATAGATCTTGATGCCCAATATGTAAGCAGCTTCACCGAGGTCTTTCATTGAAAAACTTTTATTCAAGTATCCTTTTATGCTATCCAGAAATTTTATATCATTTCCAATCAACAATATGTCGTCCACATATAATATTAGAAATGCTACTGAGCTCCCACTCACTTTCTTGTAAATACAAAGCTTCTCCAAAAGTCTCAGATAAAACCATATGCTTTGATCACACTATCAAAGCATTTATTCCAACTCCGAGAGGCTTGCACCAGACCATAGATTGATCGCTGGAGATTGCACACTTTGTTAGCTCCCTTAGGATCGACAAAACCTTCCGGTTGCATCATATACAACTCTTCTTCCAGAAATCCATTCAGGAATGCAGTTTTGACATCCATCTGCCATATTTCATAATCATAAAATGCGGCAATCGCTAACATGATTTGGACAGACTTAAGCATCGCTACGGGTGAGAAGGTCTCATCGTAGTCAACCCCTTGAACTTGTCGAAAACCTTTTTCAACAAGTCGAGCTTTGTAAACAGTAACATTACCGTCAGCGTCAGTCTTCTTCTTGAAGATCCATTTATTCTCTATTGCTTGCCAACCATCGGGCAAGTCAACCAAAGTCCACACTTTGTTCTCATACATGGATCCCATCTCGCATTTCATGGCTTCAAGCCATTTTATGGAATCTGGGCTCACCATCGCTTCTTCATAGTTTGTAGGTTCACCATGATCTAGTATCATGACATCCGAATAGGATTACCGTACCACTCACAGTGCGGATCTTACTCGTTGATCTCACGGTTCAAGAATAACTTGATCTCAAGTTTCATGATCATCATCATTAACTTCCTCACTAATTGGTGTAGGTGTCACAGGAACCGATTTCTGTGATGAACTACTTTCCAATAAGGGAGTGGTATAGTTACCACATCAAGTTCTACTTTCCTCCCACTCACTTCTTTCAAGAGAAACTCCTTCTCTAGAAAGGATCCATTCTTAGCAACGAATGTCTTGCCTTCGGATCTGTGATAGAAGGTGTACCCAACTGTCTCCTTTGGGTATCCTATGAAGACACATTTTTCTGATTTGGGCTCGAGCTTATCAGGTTGAAGTTTTTTCACATAAGCATCGCAGCCCCAAACTTTCAGAAACGACAACTTTGGTTTCTTGGCAAACCATAGTTCATAAGGAGTCATCTCAACGGATTTTGATGGTGCCCTATTTAACGTGAATGCAGCCGTCTCCAAAGCATAACCCCAAAATGATAGCGGGAAATCGGTAAGAGACATCATAGATCGCACCATATCTAGTAAAGTACGATTCTGACGCTCGACACACCATTCTTGTTGTGGTGTTCTGTGGCGTGAGTTGCGAAACTATTACGCATTGTTTCAAATGTAGACCAACCTCGTAACTCAAATATTCTCCTCCACGATCAGATCGTAGAAACTTTATTTTCTTGTTACGATGATTTTCAACTTCACTCTGAAATTCTTTGAACCTTTCAAATGTTTCAGATTTATGTTTCATTAAGTAGATATACCCGTATCTGCTTAAATCATCTGTAAAGGTGAGAAAATAATGATATCCGCCATGAGCTTCAACATTCATCGGACCACATACATCTGTATGTGTGATTTCCAACAAATCTGTTGCTCTCTCCATAGTACCGGAGACCGGTGTTTTAGTCATCTTTCCCATGAGGCACGGTTCGCAAGTACCAAGTGATTCATAATCAAGTGGTTCCAAAAGTCCATCAGTATGGATTTTCTTCATGCGCTTTGCACCGATATGACCTAAACGGCAGTGCCACAAATAAGTTGCACTATCATTATCAACTCTGCATCTTTTGGCTTCAACATTATGAATATGTGTATCACTACTATCGAGAATCAATAAAAATAGACCACTCTTCAAGGGTGCATGACCATAAAAGATATTACTCATATAAATAGAACAACCATTATTCTCTGATTTAAATGAATAACCTTCTCGCATCAAACAAGATCCAGATATAATGTTCATGCTCAACGCTGGCACCAAATAACAATTATTCAGGTCTAAAACTAATCCCAAATGTAGATGTAGAGGTAGCGTGCCGACCGCGATCACATCGACTTTGGAACCGTTTCCCACGCGCATCGTCACCTCTTCCATAGTCCCTGTTTCGAGTTGCAAATATTAGCAACAGAACCAGTATCAAATACCCAGGTGCTACTGTGAGCTCTAGTAAGGTACACATCAATAACATGTATATCACATATACCTTTGTTCACCTTGCCATCCTTCTTATCCGCCAAATACTTGGGGCAGTTCCGCTTCCAGTGACCAGTTTGCTTGCAGTAGAAGCACTCAGTTTCAGGCTTAGGTCCAGACGCAACTTGCTTGCTGTTCTTCTTGAAGTTCCCCTTCTTCTTCCCTTTGCCCTTTTCTTGAAACTAGTGGTCTTGTTGACCATCAACACTTGATGCTCCTTCTTGATTTCTATCTCCGCAGCTTTTAGCATTGCGAAGAGCTTGGGAATTGTCTTGTTCATCCCTTGCATATTATAGTTCATCACGAAGCTCTTGTAGCTTGGTGGCGTGATTGGAGAATTCATCAATGACGCTATCATCCGGAAGATTAACTCCGGTTGAATCAAGTGATTATTATACCCGGACATTTTGAGTATATGCTCACTTGTGTAACTATTCTCCTCCATCTTGCAGCTATACAACTTATTGGAGACTTCATATCTCTCAATCCGGGCATTTGCTTGAAATATTAACTTCAACTCTGGAACATCTCATATGCTCCATGACGCTCAAAACGCCGTTGAAGACCCGGTTCTAAGCCGTAAAGCATGGCACATGAACTATAGAGTAGTCATCAACTTTGCTCGCCAGACGCTCACAACATCTCGGCGTTGCTCTCAGCAGCAGTTCGCACCCAGCGGTGCTTCGGGGACGTAATACTACGTGCATCAATGAGGATAATCCTCAAGTTACGGACCCAGTCCGTGTAATTGCTACCATCATCTTTCAACTTTGCTTTCTCAAGGAACGCATTAAAATTCAACGGAACAATAGCGCGAGCCATCTATCTACAACAAACATAGATAAGCAAAAATACTATCAGGTACTAAGTTCATGATAAATTTAAGTTCAATTAATCATATTACTTAAGAACTCCCACTTAGACAGACATCTCTCTAGTCATCTAAGTGATCACGCGATCCAAATCAACTAAACCATAACCGATCATCACGTGAGATGGAGTAGTTTTCAATGGTGAACATCACTATGTTGATCATATCTACTATATGATTCACGCTCGACCTTTCGGTCTCCGTGTTCCGAGGCCATATCTGCATATGCTAGGCTCGTCAAGTTTAACTGAGTATTCTGCGTGTGCAAAACTGGCTTGCACCCGTTGTAGATGGATCGAGAGCTTATCACACCCGATCATCACGTGGTGTCCGGGCATGACGAACTTTGGCAATGGTGCATACTCAGGGAGAACACTTCTTGATAATTAGTGAGAGATCATCTTAAAATGCTACCGTCAATCAAAGCAAGATAAGATGCATAAAAGATAAACATCACATGCAATCAATATAAGTGATATGATATGGCCATCATCATCTTGTGCTTGTGATTCCATCTCCGCAAAGCACCGCATGATCACAATCGCCACCGCGCGACACCTTGATCTCCATCGTAGCATCGTTGTCGTTACGCCGCCTATTGCTTCTACGACTATCGCTACCGCTTAGTGATAAAGTAAAGCAATTATGTATGCGTTGCATTTCATACAATAAAGTGACAACCATATGGCTCCTCGCCATTGCCGATAACTTCGTTACAAAACATGATCATCGCATACAATAAAATATAGCATCACGTCTTGACCATATCACATCACAACATGCCTTGCAAAAACAAGTTAGACGTCCTCTACTTTGTTGTTGCAAGTTTTACGTGGCTGCTACGGGCTTAGCAAGAACCGTTCTTACCTACGCATCAAAACCACAACGATAGTTTGTCAAGTTAGTGCTGTTTTAACCTTCGCAAGGACCGGGCGTAGCCACACTCGGTTCAACTAAAGTTGGAGAAACCGACACCGCCAGCCACCGTGTGCAAAGCACGTCGGTAGAACCAGTCTCGCAGAAGCGACGCGTAATGTCGGTCCGTGCCGCTTCATCCAACAATACCGCCAACCAAAGTATGACATCTTTGGTAAGCAAGATGACTTGTATCGCCCACAACTCACTTGTGTTCTACTCGTGCATATAACATCAATGCATAAAACCTAGGCTCGGCTGCCACTGTTGGGGAACGTAGTAATTTCAAAAAAAATTCCTACGCACACACAAGATCATGGTGATGCATAGCAACGAGAGGGGAGAGTGTGTCCACGTACCCTCGTAGACCGAAAGCGGAAGCGTTATGACAACACGGTTGATGTAGTCGTACGTCTTCACGATCCGACCGATCCAAGCACCGAACGTACGGCACCTCCGTGTTCTGCACACGTTCAGTTTGATGACGTTCCCTGGACTCCGATCCAGCAGGGTGTCGAGGATGAGTTCCGTCAGCACGACGGTGTGGTGACGATGATGATGCTCTACCGGCATAGGGCTTCGCCTAAACTCCGCGACAATATGACCGAGGTGGAGTATGGTGGAGGGGGGCACCACACACGGCTAAGGAACGATTTGTAGATCAACTTGTGTGTCTCTAGGGTGCCCCCCTGCCCCCGTATATAAAGGAGCAAGGGGGGAGGCCCGCCGGCCCTAGGGGGCGCGCCAAGGAGGGGGTATTCCTCCTCCTAGTGGGAGTAGGACTCCCCTTTCCTAGTCCCACTAGGAAGGAGGAAGGGGGAAGGAAAGAGAGGGAGAGGGAGAGGGAAAAGGGGGGGGGGGCCGCACCCCCTCCCCTAGTCCAATTCAGACTCCTCAAGGGGGGGAGCGCCACCTCCTGGGTTGCTGCCCTCTCTCTCCCCTCAGGCCCACTAAGGCCCATTACTTCTCTGGGGGGGGGGGTTCCGGTAACCCTCCGGCACTCCGGTTTTCTCCGAAATCACCCGGAACACTTTCGATGTCCGAATATAGTCGTCCAATATATCAATCTTTATGTCTCGACCATTTCGAGACTCCTAGTCATGTCCGTGATCACATCCGGGACTCCGAACAACCTTCGGTACATCAAAACTTATAAACTCATAATAAAACTATCATCGTAACGTTAAGCCTGCGGACCCTACGGGTTCGAGAACTATGTAGACATGACCTAGAACTGTTTCCGGTCAATAACCAATAGTGGAACCTGGATGTTCATATCGGCTCCAACATATTCTACGAAGATCTTTATCGGTCAAACCGCATAACAACATACATTGTTCCCCTTGTCATCGGTGTGTTACTTGCCCGAGATTCGATCGTCGGTATCCAATACCTAGTTCAATCTCGTTACCGGCAAGTCTCTTTACTTGTTCCGTAATACATCATTCCGTAACTAACTCATTAGTTACAATGCTTGCAAGGCTTAAGTGATGTGTATTACCGAGAGGGCCCAGAGATACCTCTCCGACAATAGGAGTGACAAAACCTAATCTTGAATTACGCCAACTCAACATGTACCTTTGGAGACACCTGTAGAGCACCTTTATAATCACCCAGTTACGTTGTGACGTTTGGTAGCACACAAAGTGTTCCTCCGGTAAATGGGAGTTGCATAATCTCATAGTTGTAGGAACTTTGTATAAGTCATGAAGAAAGCAATAGCAACATACTAAACGATCAAGTGCTAGGCTAACTGAATGGGTCAAGTCAATCACATCATTCTCCTAATGATGTGATCTCGTTAATCAAATGACAACACATGTCTATGGTTAGGAAACATAACCATCTTTGATTAATGAGCTAGTCAAGTAGAGGCATACTAGTGACATTATGTTTGTCTATGTATTCACACATGTATCATGTTTCCGGATAATACAATTCTAGCATGAATAATAAACATTTATCATGATATGAGGAAATAAATAATAACTTTATTATTGCCTCTAGGGCATATTTCCTTCACCCGGTGCTAAGTGTGAACACATATTAGTTTGATCGGTGTGAACACATATTAGTTTGATCTGTGTGAACAGATTTGCAATTACTTATTGCATTGTAATCTGCAAGGTGAGGAGAAAAAAAATTAAAATTTATTGATGGTTCTGGGCCCACAAAGCCCCGTTTTTGTTGTTCTGTATCATCGCAAATAGTTCTTTTGGATCAACCGTGTGGCACGCATCGGAAGCCCGAAACATGGGCCCTTGTTCTCGGATGTATGTGTACGTGTCTGCCCACTATCACACACGGTCATGATATCACCATTGTGTCCTATGGATGTGCCATCGCGTCTCCCACGGGGTGCCAGAAGGTTGACCACGTGGTTGCTTGCCGTGGTGTCCCTGTTTCTTTTTCTTTTTTTTTGCGGATCCGTGGCGTCCCTGCACGCGCTCTACTGCCCATTGAGGCAAATTTACAATGGCATCGGTTAATAATTGTCTTACATATTCAGGATAATTTAAAATGCTACATGCGGCAAGGCACAAAACACTCACGACCTACTTATGCATACAATTATAATAAAATATGGGCTAAAAAGCTGAGCCAGCGGCCTTCCGACGACGGTCTTCTCGGACTCCATGATCAGCATATCACCCTTGCAGCCGTTCATTATGTGTAACTTACTAATCATCGCACACGAGTACTCACAAACACATCATGTGCAATACTCCTAGCCACCGCAAGCAACTAGTTCGCATTTTCTAAGTTTTTTGTACGAACAGAATCACACACAAACTTACTATAGTAACCGTGTGTGTTATAATTTCTCATCCCAAACAGTTCATCCGAGTGGGATGTTAGCTGCGTATCACACACATCTGGTTTACACGAATCGTTTGTGTTCTTTTGGCTGATCGCAAATGCCGCATATCACACACATCTTGTTAAGATGAACTATTTCCGTTCTCTTGCCTAATCGAAAACAGTTTGTTCGAGTGAAACATATGCCGTTTATCACACACACCTTGATCTGGCTAATCATTTCTGTTGCATTCCCTAATAGCACACAGTTTATCAGTGGGAACTGTATGCCGTATATCGCACACACATTGATATGGATGCCCATTTCTGTGGTTCTTCCTCATCGCAAACAGTTTTGCTGGATCAACCATATGTCCAACATCGCACACGTAACTAAAATCTGAACCGTGTTCGATGTGTCCGCCATCGCAAACGTTTTGCACCTTTTTGATGGTTTTTTCACAGCACCGTTTGCAATTATTGCATCGCACACAGTTTCGTCGAAGGGTCTCTGATCGTAGTGTCGTGTTAGCAGCATCCTGCAGTAGTGAGAACCCGTGTGTTTTGTGATATTCTAATGATTAACACAAAAAGCGCACACGGTCACACATGCTAATCAACGCTCAAAGCCTTCAAAGGATGCTACCGACATTGTACGTTAATACTACAAACTTAAAGCACTACTGGTAATTTGCTCTAATAGTACAAACTTAAACTACTTCTCACATGCTGCCATCGGGGCCTGCTGGCCAGACACCAGCGTTCTCCTTTCCGACCTTGTAGGCGGCAGCAAACCGTGCTTTGATCACCGCCAAGCTCTCCTCACCATGGCGTGCGGCCTCTTCTTTCTTGTGGCGGCGGGACTCTATTTTCTTGACCGCTTTCTGCCTTTTCTGATCCTCCTGTGCTGCTTTGTCCGCCTCTAGATCCACCACCCATTCGTACATGGCAGCCTAAAAATCCGCCCACGTAACTGTGTGGCCGCCGGCGGTGATGAACTCGGCGCGGCAAGATGCCTTCGCTTCCTTACCATGTGTGCGGTCGCGGGTGGCGAGGAACGCGCCGCGGCGGGATGCCATCGCTTCCTTACCAGTTACTGTGCGCTGCGGTGCCATGAATGGCGCTTGGAGAGAGCTCTGGGAAGGAGGGACAGACAGCCGTACAGTGCGGTGTTTTTTAAGAGCTCAACGACAAACGACAAAGGAAATTTGGCTTCCCTTACAATTTTGCTCGTTCATTATAGCACATGGTTCATCTCGGTCCCTTCCGGAAACAGTGTGCCCACAGGCTATTCTGTGTTGCGTTATGATTGGCCGGAACCCCAGCCACACGGATCGCGTGTGTGCACCATAGGATGCGCCACGATCGAACGACAATCCACGTCCCTCACATCACATCCGTGCAGCTGTAGCTGGATTGGATTTATATGCGCCAAATGCCTAGAAAATGCACATAATCCCATAAATATGGTAAATGAGCCCAGAAAAATGCCAAATTTGAACACGGCGATTTGCAGGGTGTATGTTCTTCATAGAAAAAAACTCCAGGGCAAAGAACAAAGAAAATTTGGATTCCCGTTCAATTTTGGTGATTTCCCTCTCGAAAGTATGGAACTTTCCGGATGGTGGTTTGATTTATGAAGGGCGTGCATGATGACATTAGCCAAACTTTCTCAAATTTTCACCAGGGCATGGTGAGGTCATACCATGGCACCATGCCAGGCGTCATGTTTTTCAATCATTTATTTCATTTTTTCTATAGTTGAAAACCCAATAAACAAACGTTTGTGGTTGACTATTGCCACACATTTCATTGAAATATCTGTCCATTCCTTGTTAAAGGCATGAGAATTTACTGAATGGCACGAGCATCATTTTCCAGACCGTTCTTGTGCACGCTTTCATCCACCGGTTGTTTTAACTTAAATTATGTGCATTAATGCCCAGAAAATGCACATAATCCCCTAAATATGGTAAATGAACCCGGAAAAGTGTCAAATTTGAATGTGGTGATTTGCAGGGTGTATGTTCATTGTAGAAAAAAAACTCATGGACAAAGGCCAAAGGAAATTTGTATCCCCCTTCAATCTTTGTGATTTCCCTCTCGAAACCATGAAACTTCCTCGGTGATGGTTCGATTTATGAAAGGCGTGCATGACGACATAAGGAAAACATTCTCAAATTTTTACCAGGGCATGGTGAGTCCATACCAAGGCACCACGCCAGGCGTCATGTTTCTCAAGCATTTATTTCATTTATTCTATAGTTGTTAACCTAGTAAACGACGCGTTTATGGTTGACTATTGCCACACATTTCCTCGAAATATATGTCCATTCCTTGTAAAAGGCATGAGAATTTACTAAATGGCATGAGGATGGTTTTCTAGACCGTTCTTGTGCACCTTTTCATGCACCGTTTGTTCGAATTTGAATTATGTGCATGAATGCCTAGAGAATGCAAATAATCCCCTAAATATGGTAAATGAACCCGGAAAAGTATCAAATTTGAACATGGTGATTTGCAGGGTGTATGTTCATGGTATAAAAGAACTCATGGACAAAGGACAAAGGAAATTTGGATCCCCCTTCAATCTTGGTGATTTCCCCCTCGAAACCATGGAACTTCATCGGTGATGGTTCGATTTATGAAAGGCGTGCATGATGACATAGGGAAAACATTCTCAATCCAGGGCACGGTGAGGCCATACCATGGCACCACGCCAGGCGTCATCTTTTCCAAGCATGTTTCTAATTTTTGTATAGTTGTTAACCCAGTAAACGACGCGTTTATGGTTGACTATTGCCACACATTTCCTTGAAATATCTACCCATTCCTTGTAAAAGGCATTAGAATGTACTAAATAGCACGAGGATGGTTTTCCAGACCGTTCTTGTGCACCTTTTTTATGCACCAATTGTTCAAATTTGAATTATGAGCATTAATGCCTAGAAAATGCTAATAATCCCCTAAATATGGTAAATGAGCCCGGAAAATGTCAACTTTGAACACGTTGCATCTGAGGCAGTATGTTGATAGTTGGAAAAATTTGAATGACAAACTAGGACGGAAATTTGGATTCCCATTCAATCTTGGTGATTTCCCTCTCGAAAGCATGGAACTTCCTTGGTGATGGTTCGATTTGTGAAGGGTGTGCATGGCGACATTAATCAAAACTTCTCAACTTTTAACCAGGGCACGGTGAGGCCATACCATGATGGCAACATGGCAGGCATCATGTTTTTCAAGCACGCATTTCATTTTTCTATAGTTGCTAACCTACTAAATGATGCATTTTGGTTGACTATTGCCACACATTCCCTTGAAATCTCTGCTCGTTCCCTGTAAAAGGATTGAGAATTTACTAAATACCACGAGTATGGTTTTTTCAGACCGTTCGTGTGCACCTTTCCATGCACCGATTGTTTGAATTTGAATTGCATGGATTAATGCCTAGAAAATGAACATAATCCCCTAAAATGGTAAACGTGCCCGGAAAAATGCCAAATGTGAGCACGTTGCATTCGAGGGGGTATGTTGATTGTAGAAAAAAATTGAATGACAAGCTAGGAAGGAAATTTGGATTCCCGTCCCCTTCAATCTTGCTGATTCCCCTCGAAACCATGAAATTTTCTCGGTGATGGTTCGATTTATGAATGGCGCGCATGACGACATAAGACAAACATTCTCAATTTTTTACCAGGGCATAGTGAGGCCACACATTTCCTTGAAATATCTGCCCATTCCTTGTAAAAGGCATGAGAAATTACTAAATAGCACGACCATGGTTTTCCAGACCGTTCTCGTGCACCTTTTCCGATTTTTTGAATTTGAATTATGTGCATTAATGCCTATGAAATGCACACAATCCCCTAAATATTGTAAATGAACCCGGAATAGTGCCAAATTTGAACACGGTGATTAGTGGGGTTTATGTTCATCGTAGAAAAAAACTCATGGACAAAGGACAAAGGAAATTTGGATTCCCATTCAATCTATCGCACACGATTCATCTCTGTCGCCTCTGCGAACCGTGTGTGTTCACTCACACATGCAAAAGGAAAAAAGAAAACCCTCGCCCCCTCCGTCCCCACCCACTCGCTGCGGACTCCTCCGCAACTCTGCACCTCATCAACTTCTATTGCGGCGGCCACCCTACGCTCGATGGCGCTGTTGTCGGCGAGCGGAGGTCGCGCTCCAAACGTCACGGGATTTCGCCCCTATCGCTTTCCGCCGCCTATCTCCACTGACATTCTAGACTCTGATCGACTAGGGTTTTCTGCGGGATTGGCCCAGGGATTTTTCTCATGGAGAAGGTAATCAACTTAGGGAAACATTCACTCATCTCTTATCGCAGTCCGTCCGTCGCTGTTAATCAACCAGCGAAAATCGCCATGGAATCATTTTTGTTCTAGCTGATTCGTGGGTGATCATTGATGTCTCCACAGTGCGAGCACAAATCGGGCAAGTGTGGTCGTGACCAGTCGGAAACGAAGTTCTATCTCACCATTCCGGAGGACTTTAGGGAGCGCTCGGTATGTTCAATCTCAACCTACCACGGTCGGCATGGCCTAAATATGTGAACATATGCCGTCTGTTGCTACATTATCTATATATTTGCATCAAATCTTTGTTACATTATCTATTTTTAATTATATATTTTTGTACTTTGCTTTCATCTATATATTGATCTGTTCTATCAGTTACTCCCACATTTGCATCTTGCTCTGTTATTTCAATATATGTAATTTACGATCTTAATTTTCATTTCAAGCAGTACATCCCTTGCTTTGCAAGAACAGGAGTAGAAGGAAATCTTGGGCTTTACTTTGTTGATGGCTCCGAGGATGTCATATTGACAACGCAACATGGACATACAATGACGGTTAGCGTAAGACTTGATAAAGATGGTCACTCGTATTTTAATGCGGACCTTTGGAGAAAAATGTCTTAAGTGTTATGAACTGAAAGCTGGCAATAAAATTCTAGTGCATCAACCACAGCCTGGTCTAACTAACATGGATGTTTACTTCCCCAACATCATCAGCTGATCAAAGTCTAATCGAGGTTAGTGTCCTTTCAACTTTCTCCATGCTGTCATATCACTTAGCAAAATCGGTGTATTTGTTGAGACTAATTGATCACTATTTAAGCAACCAATTGTGATTCATTTTCTAACTCCATTCCTAAGCAATAACAAATTCTATTTACCAAATTATGCGCACTATATATTCTTCTGCCATGTTCAGAATAAATAGTACCTTTCTACCTTTTAAGCAGGATATGTTGGATGCATAGTGAATGATATGTATGTTACTAAGCGTACCAAATTTCACTGGAAGGACTTGAAGAATGTCATAAACTTTGTAGATAATCTGATAGAGATAGCACATCGTATGAACGCTGGATTTTGGATGGGATTAATTATACCTATGGTGCACACATTGAACAAGACCAATTGTGTTTATGCTCATAAACTATATATATCTTCAATGATATGTTACAATTGGTTTTATTCTACATTTCAACAGAAATTGCCTGCTGTAGCAGTTCCTGGTTTGATTTCCCGGTGTGGTCGAATTACACTTGTGCCTGCTAATAATGCCAAAGTGATTGCAATGTGCTGCATTACCCACAGAAATGGAACCATTCAAATTAACAAGTTCTCGCTTGTCGTGGCAATGCATCCATATTGGAAAAATGGAGAAACTGTTCTACTCATGCTCTATCAAGGCACGAGAGGGCTCTTCCTTTTCATTGACGAGATGCCGAGTCGCTGTGATCAAGCTGCTTCCAGCGGATAGTTGTGGTTGTTGGCCCTCAACCTCTTAAAATGTGCTAGCTGTTACTATGTTAAGTATGTAGATATGGACCATATGGTTGTTGGTCGTTAGCCTCTTAAAATGTGATAGCTTTTACTATGTTAAGTATCAAGATATGGACCATATGGTTGTCAAAACTGTGTTACGAAGATCCTCCTTTTGTCAAACAGTGTAACTACTATATATATGTTACTCAAATGTTGTTAGCCAAGTTCTTAAATTTTCAAGGAAAGTATTAGTATCGTACACAGTTCTTTGAGTTTAAGTGTGTGCCCAATGTCCAGAAGGCATTTGCATATTAACTGTCCATATTGCAAATTCACACACATGTTAACATAAGGAAACGTATGTGTAACTTACTAATCATCACACACGATTACTCGCACACGCATCATGTGCGATACTCCTAGCCACCGCAAGCAACTAGTTTGCATTTTTCAAAGTTTTTTCTAGGAACAGAATCGCACACGAACTTACTATAGTAACCGTCTGTGTTATAATTTCTCTTCGCAAACAGTTCATCCGAGTGGGTTGTTTGCTGCGTATCACACACATCTGGTTTACATGAATCATTTGTGTTCTTTTGGCTAATCGCAAATGCCGCATATCACACACATCTCGTTAAGATGAACCATTTCAGTTCTCTTACCTAATCGAAAATAGTTTGTTCGAGTGAACCGTATGCTGTATATCACACACACCTTGATATGGCTGACCATTTCTGTTTCATTCCCTTATAGCACACAGTTCATCGGAGCGAACTGTATGCCATATATCGCACACACATTGATATGGCTGCCCATTTATGTTGTTCTTCCTCATCGCAAACAGTTTTGCTGGATCAACCGTATGCCAGCATTGCACACGCAAGTAAAATGTGAACCGTGTTTGATGTGTTCGCCATCGCAAACGTATGCACCTTTTTTGACAGGTTTTTTACACCACCGTTTGCGATTATTGCATCGCACACAGTTTCGTCGAAGGGTCTCTGATCGTAGTGTCACGTTAGCAGCATCCTGCAGGAGTGTCCTCTCAAAGGAAATACCCTCTTTCCTAGGGTTCATGTTCAAGATCTGCTTTTTGAGCACATTATAGAGAGTCTGATGCACTGTGAGGCTTTTGTATATGCCTATCACATACAATTCCTTCAACCCTGCATTATCATCAGTGATACTTGTGGTATCCTCGGAAGAGGAATTTGTGACCACAGAGATAGTTGAAGAATTTGCAGCAATAGAAGCATTTGAACATTCAGGTGAAGAATTAGCAGATTCACGCTCAATGCATTACAAACATGGTGGAATGAATTCTTCCTGAGCGGAACTGATCTGTTGAGCAAGTAATGAATTGTTTTCCTTCTGAAGATCTTCATAACTCACCATTAACTTCTCAAGATCTTGCTTTCTCTAAAGAAATTCATAAGAAAGCCTCTCATGATCGGCTAAGAGAGAGTTATGATGACTCTGAAGATTATCAAACTTAGACTGAAGACTTTGAAGATTATTAGTCAGAGTTTGAGTTTTTCGAGCCATTTCTTCACCCAACAGGTCATCGCTTTTATCTAGCAAATTTTGAACCTTTTCCAAAGCCTTTTGTTGTTTAGTGGCACTAGTACCAAGCTTGGAATAACTAGGTCCAAAAACATCATCATCAGATTCATCATCACTAGATTTGAAAGGGGAGTAACTAGGTACCTTTGCACCCTTGGCCATGAGGCATGGTGCGGATGATGATGATTCTGGTTCGAAAGAGTTTTGAGTGATTCCTTGAATCCATCAAACCAGGGATCCTGAGGAGTTCAATGACCGTCATAAACATTAGAGATTCGGTCCCAGATAAGCTTAGCATTTCACAGATGCATAATGAGCCTGAACTGGTTTCTGGACAGACAAGAGCAGATGATATCCTTCGCCATGCAATCCAGATGAGTGTACTTGCGAATATCATCTGCATGTGTCATCTTGCATAGATCGGTAAGGCCTATCTCAGTGACGGTCCATAGCTCACTGTTTATCGGCATGAGGTGTTTCCTCATCATGGCCTTCCACTTGGGATAATCATGACCGCCAAAGATGGGGCACAATTCTTTCTTCATGCCTGCGATCGACATAACTAAAACTCCAGGTGGTTAAACCAAAATCACATAGAACAAGGGAATACGTTGCTCTGATACGAACTGAAAGTGCGTTATATCGACAAGAGGGGGTGAATAGGCAATTTTCACAAATTCGATACTGAGGAAATTCTAGGTGAGGAATTTCCTAAGCAAAGACACACTAGAAGCAGAATAAGTACTCATGTACAAGCATAACAGAGCAATAGCATAGTCATCATGATGAAATAAAAAAAGCACAGAGTACAGGTAGCGTGAAAACAGGATACACAGGCTGAAGACAAAGTGACTGAAGAAATATGGTTGAGGAAATAGATAAAGTCTTCAGTCAAAGTCTTCAAATTGTAATGATCAGGTTCATCAACACATGAACGAGGAAATGAAAGAGTTGAGGAAATAGAACCAGTAGCTTGGTGAAGATGATGATTTTGTAGACCAGTTCCAACTGATGTGAAAGTTGTACGTCTGGTTGGAGCGGCTGGGTATTTAAACCTGAGGACACATAGTCCCGGACACACAGTCCTCACCGTATTCTCCTTGAGCTAAAGTCACAGATACCTCGCCCAATCGCTCGTGGTAAGTCTTCAGGTGACTTCCAAACCTTCACAGACTTGGTCACTTGGCGATCCACAATTCCTCTTGGACGCTCTAGACCATGACGCCTAACTGTCTGGAGGATGTACAGTCCTCAAAGGTAACAAGCGTCAGTTCCACACAGGAACAATCTCTTCAGTGATTCTCAATCACTTTGGGTTGTAGGTGTTTGGGTTTTGGGTTTTCCTCACTTGATGATTTTCGCTCAAAGTCCTCGGAGGATGGGATGCTCTCAATGACAAGTGTCAGTTTATCTCTGAGCAGCCAACCAGCTAGTGGTTGAGGGGGGTGGCTATTTATAGCCTAGGGAGCAGCCTGGCATGATAAGACATAAATGCCCTTCAATGATATGACCGTTAGGTGGATAAGATATTTAGGATAGCGGCGCGTAGCACAACAACGGTCGGAAATTTGAGCTCTCAAATTCCTCAGGGCTATCATGTTCCTTACTATGTAGGCAATCCGCACTGGGGAATTCTTAACTCCTCAGTCAGAATAAATTCCTCAGAGACCAGAAGATCTTTGTCTCTGTCACTAAAGAAATTGACTAAATTGTATGAGATTTCCAAAGGCTTCACTCAAAGGATTGGGTAGGTGTAGGATTTGAGATGAGCATCACTTGGAAAGTGTTTCCTTAGTATTACCTCGATCCCCTTTAGCAATACGGTGTTTCCTATGACTCAAGAAAGAGAAAATGAAACTACAAAAACAAAAGTCTTCACGCTTCATAGTCCTCGCATTAATATCCAAATCTTCAAGGTCACACCAATTTCCTCACTTTCAAAGTCTTCAAGAGAACCAAAGTCTTCAGCTGAAGACATACATTTTTAGGGGTCGAATTTCATCGTAGATATCAAACTCCCCAATGAATTATAGAGCCTCTGTACACTCACAAACACATTATTCCCTTAACCTATAAGTCTTCAATCCACCAAAATCACTAAGGGGCACTAGATGCACTTACATGTACCAGCACCTGCGACGCAATTTCCATCTAGAAGCAGCTCCTAATATCCACCATGAAGAAGAAGAGCACCTCATAGAGCTCCCAATATCCACCATGAATTTCTAGCGATGTTTTCCAAACAAGTGTAGAGACAAAAGCACGAATAATAATCTATGCGGACTGGGTTAAGTGGGAATATAATTAGTAGTTGATAGTGGATTAGTTGAATGACTTACTGCCAGTTCTTGCAGAAATCTGTCAATGACTAATCGTAATGTTGACTGAAGGATTTTGTGAAACAAGTTAATTCAAGCCACTTATTGCGATACAGACAGGGGGAAAACAAAGAAATGAATAAGCAAACAGGAATCGGAGAAAAACACAATAGACAGTAGCAAGAGTATTAATTGTGGCTAGATGAGATTATTTTTATGAAACTAAATCAACATAGGTTGTTGTTCAATGTGTGTAGCAAGGAGAGAAGAAATAAAAATATTCACTCTTGCATGCATTAAGAAGGCTCAGCTATCAAGATCCAGGGAAAGAAATATTACATATAGTTGAAGTTCTTGAGATCACCATATGAACTTGGGATGTTCCCACTAACATGACCCTGACATAAGAGTATGTATCATTCCGAGCCTTCCTATTCAAAAATAGGACCAAGCCTGTACAAGTATAACAAACACTACATATTTTTTAATTTTCCAGTACTTATTTTAATCAAAAGGGATAAACGAACTTACTGCAAAAGTGCAGATTGCAGCATGTACTTATACACATGAAATAGGGGGCACATGTATAAGTAGCCACTGGACTTCAATGTTGTGATCATTAACCTCCATGAACTATTTGTGTGAAGAGGACAATTATGCACCAAGACATGGAAAAAACCATATGGTAGCAATCAGGCCAGATATGACTAACAGTCAATGCATTTTCATTAGTATTAGGATCTCCATTGTAGCTAGGAAATCATGTTATCTTTAACAAGATAATAATACACGACTTCCTTATGTTCCAATCTATCACACGCAAACCTCATGAACCCACATTCAAGTATGCAACTGAATAGATGGTGACAACTGAGCATATATGAAATTATGTAATGGTTGAACTACCAAGTAGGATATAGTCCAACCATCCAAGCCGACATCCTGAAAGCACAGATTCACTCCAAAAATAGATGGCATTACATGCTTATATGCTTTACGTGAAATTTTTAACTACACAACTATTAACCTCAAGATCCTGTGTGTGTTGAAATTATAGTTTGAGCAATGACCTCGCACTCTATTGGTATCAAAATCTCCTACACAGAAAGGCAAAACATCTTCTCTCTCATTCCAAGCAATTGGCATAGATAATTCGTTCCCATGGTGCAGTTTATCACATGGCTACAAGTTGATATTGTGCTAAAAGGAGGGTACAATTGAATACGTAGAAAATTGTATAACTAACAGTGAATTTGAGATAGTCGTCCTAGTTGAGGGATCATGAGAGGAGGAATTGGGACACTACCAGAGCCATTGTGGTCGCCCCTGTCCGCCTTGAGCCATTGATATCGCCTCAAGCAACCACAAAAGGGGTCGACATGAGCATCCTCATCACCTCACACCGGCATGGGCATTCAACATTGTGTCACAATGCCACAGGAGGAGGAGTGGCCATCACCTGATGGACAAGTCATCATCGCTTCACAACACTAGAGGAGGGATCCGTTAGTGCCACCTCAGGCCACCATAGATGGGGATCTTGGGGTTTCACTACCGTAGAGTCGAGTGAACGAGGGGCCAAGTAGGAGAGAAGAGGATCTATGGCAGCAACAAGAAGAATAGAAGGCAATGGTGACATGGCAGCAGAGGCAGGGGTGAGGAAGGGAGAATGATAGTGGTGCCAGTGGCGACGCAACCATAGGAGTGGGATGAGACTGAGCGAAGGTTCTTTTCCTGTTACAGAGGGGATTGGTGGATGTGAGGGTCTCCTGGACTTGCTTAACGGGTCGACACCCATGGACCTAGATTAACCACAGGCTTTCAAAAATTCTACGGGAGTAGCAGCCCATCAGGACAATCGGCCCAGTTCGCGACATAAACTTAGATCGGACGGCCATGGATGTCTCAAGCAAAAAATCAGATGGCTCACATGTATGGATGCGTGTGAGGGCTAGGAAAGGGTGCAATTTTACTATCCTTAATTATAGACAACCCTATGGCTCTTGTCGGTTTCCGTACTCATCGACATGCAAGTCGTTAACCTATTACAAAACATGATCATCTCATACATCAACATATATCACATCACGTTTACCACATCAAAACAAGCCCTGCAAAAATAAGTTAGACGTCCTCTACTTTGTTGTTGCAATTTTTATGTGGCTGCTAGGGAAAACTATAAGAACTGTTCTTAGCTATACAAAACCACAATGGTGATGTACAAGTTACCTTTTAACCTTCCACAAGTACCGCTGTTGTCAAATCAGATTCAACTAAGGTGGGAGAGACGACACCCGTAAATCCACTTTTATGCAATACAAGTTGCATGTCAGTTAGTGGAGCCGGTCTCTTGTGCGAGGACAAGTAAGGTTGGTCCGAGCTGCTTCATCCCACAATACCGTCGAATCCAAATAAGACAAAGGAAGTAAGCAATTTGAACATCAACGCCCACAACTTCTTTGTGTTCTACTCGTGCATACACATCTACACATAGACCTAGCTCATGACGCCACAGGTGGGGAAAGAAGCATCAAAATCTAAAATATTCCTATGAACACCCAAGATCTGATCTAGGAGATGCATGGAAATGAGAGGGGAGTTTGTCTACATACCCTTGTAGACCGAAAATGGAAGCATATATAACTCAGTTGATGTAGTCATACTCTTCCTAATCCAATCACGACCCAACCGATCTAGTGCCAAACAAACGACACCGAGTTTAGCACATGTGTGGCTCGGTGACGTCTCCTCCTCCTTGATCCATCAAGCAAAGGGGATAAGTAGATGGGATCACAACAAGCATGACAGCATGGTGGTGATGGTAGTAGCGCAATGGCAGCGCTTCTCTAAGCGGCACCGGGACGATGAGGTGGAGGGAGAGGTAGGGACCATGGCTAGGAAAAGAGGTGAGCCCTCCCCTTGTTCCTCCTCTCCTTATATAGGGGTGAGGGAGGGGCAGGCCAGCCCTAGCCCCTCCTCCAAGGAGGGGGTGGCAGCCAATGGTGGGAGGAGTGCCCTCCAAGCGAACTGGAGGGCCCTTCCCCTCTAGGGTTTCCCACCCCCAGGCGCATGGGCCTTGTAGGGGCTGGTGCCCGTGGACAATAAGGCTAGGGAGCTCCCCTATAGCCCATGCACACCCTAGGGGCTCATGAAACCCTTCCGTAGACTTCCCGAACCCTCTGGAACCTTCCAGTGACTTCCAAGTACAATACCAGAAAAATTGGACTTTCTTTTTCCCGGAATCCCTTTCCATATATAAATCTTTACCTCCAGACCATTCCGGAGATCCTCGTGATGTCCGGGGTCTCATCTGGGACTCCGAACAATATTCGGTCACCAATAGAAATATACCAATACTACCCTAGCGTCATCGACATTAAGTGTGCGACCCTACGGGTTCGAGAATCATGTAGACATGACCGAGACACCTCTACGGCCAATAACTAATAGTGGGACCTGGATTCCCATATTGGTTCCTACATATTCTGTGAAGATCTTCGTCATTTAAACTACAATGTCGAAGATTCAGTTAATCCCATATGTGCCGATCGGTAAAGCTGTGTCTCGTTTCTGAATCGAGGCCTCACTAATTGCGCTGATGTGACAATAATGTGTCGGGCGGCTGCACGCGCATGCATGCCAATGGTGTGGTGATGACCCACAAGTGTAGGGGATATATCGTAGTCCTTTCGATAAGTAAGAGTGTCAAACCCAACGAGGAGCAGAAGGAAATGATAAGCGGTTTTCAGTAAGGTTTTCTCTGCAAGCACTGAAATTGTAGGTGATAGATAGTTTTGTGATAAGATAAATTGTAACGAGTAACAAGTAAATAAAGTAAATAAAGTGCAGCAAGGTGGCCCAATCCTTTATGTAGCAAAGGATAAGCCTGGACAATTTCTAATAATGAGAAAGGAGCTCCCAAGGACACATGGGAATTATCGTCAAGCTAGTTTTCATCACGTTCATATGATTCGCGTTCGGTACTTTGATAATTTGATATCTGGGTGGACCGGTGCTTGGGTACTGCCCTTACTTGGACAAGCATCCCACTTATGATTAACCCCTATTGCAAGCGTCAGCAACTACAAAAGAAGTATTAAGGAAAACCTAACCACAACATTAAATGTATGGATCCAAATCAGCCCCTAACGAAGAAACGCATAAACTAGGGTTTAAGCTTCTGTCACTCTAGCGACCCATCATCTACTTATTACTTCCCCATGCCTTCCTCTAGGCTCAAATAATGGTGAAGTGTCATGTAGTCGACGTTCACATAACACCACTAGAGAAAAAGGCAACATACATCTCATCAAAATATCGAACGAATACCAAATTCACATGACTACTAATAGCAAGACTTCACCCATGTCCTCAGGAACAAACATAACTACTCACAAAGCATATTCATGTTCATAATCAGAGGAGTAATAATATGCATTAAGGATCTGAACATATCATCTTCCACCAAGTAAACCAATTAGCATCAACTACAAGGAGTAATCAACACTACTAGCAACCCACATGTACCAATTTGTGGTTTGGATACATGATTGGATACAAGAGATGAACTAGGGTTTTGAGAGGAGATGGTGCTGGTGAAGATGTTGATGGAGATTGACCCCCTCCCTATGAGAGGATCATTGGTGATGGCGTTGGTGATGATTTCCCCCTCCCGGAGGGAAGTGTCCCTCGCAGAACAGCTCCGCCGGAGCCCTAGATTGGTTCTGCCAAGGTTCCGCCTCGTGGCGGCGGAGTTTCGTCCCGTAAGCTTGCCCATGATTTTTTCCAGGGTAAAAGACTTCATATAGTAGAAGATGGACACAGGGGCCCACCAGGGGCCCAGAGAGGGGCGCGCCTCACCCCTCGGGGGGGTGTGAGCCCCCGATGTATTTCTTTCGCCTAATAATTTTATTAATTCCAAAAACAGGTTTCGTGGAGTTTCAGGATTTTGGAGCAGCGGTCTGAGAATAGGTTTCAATGTTTGCTCCTTTTCCACTGAGTTCCAACCGTCAGCATTCCCCCTCTTCATGGTAAACCTTGTAAAATAAGAGAGAATAGCCATAAGTATTGAGATATAATGTGTAATAACAGCCCATAATGCAATAAATATTGATATAAAAGCATGATGCAAAATGGACGATCAACTCCCCAAGCTTAGACCTCGCTTGTCCTCAAGCTTAAAGCCGATATCAAAAATATGTCCACATGTTTGGAGATAAAGGTGTCGATAAAATAAAATACTGAACATGAGGGCATCATGATCATTCTTATAACAAGAACATAAATAGATTTTATCATATGATTTCTTATACTCAAGTAAAAATCAATTCACAATGTCAAGTATGGTTCAAAAACTTCATTGAGAACTAACAAACTATAATCTCAATGAAGCAATTGCAATTTATCATAACATCGTAAAGAGTCACCCATAGAGCTTTTCAAAGAAGTCCACATACTCAACTATCATGTAGTCTTCTATAATTGCTAACACTCACGCAATACTTGTGGTTATGGAGTTTCATGGGACATCGAGAAAGATAGCGGCTTATTGTGTTGCCAACGATTCCCCTTTAGGTGATGTCAACAATAATAGCCCATGCTAACTTACATCCAATTGGATATATATATCATGATCTTTCAAACACGAGGAGCTTGCCAAAGGATAAAATGAAAAAGGGAAATGTGAAGATCACCTTGACTCAAGCATAAAGTAAAAACATAAAGTAAAAGATAGGCCCTTCGCAGAGGGAAGCGGAGGTTGTCATGTGCGTTTAGGGTTGGATGCACAAAATCTTAATCCAAAAGATTGTTGCTTTATATTGCCCCTTGTATGTGGACCTTTATTATGCAGTCTGTCGCTTCTATTACTTCCACAACAAGATCGTATAAAGCTTATTTTCTCTGCACTAATAAGTCATACATATTTAGATAGAAATTTTTATTGCCTGCAACATGAAAACTTACTTGAAGGATCTTACTCAAATTATAGGTAGGTATGGTGGACTCTCATGGCAAAACTGGGTTTAAGGATATTTGGAAGCACAAGTAGTATCTCTACTTGGTGCAAGGAATTTGGCCAGCATGAGGGGGAAAGGCAAGCTCAACATGTTTGGAAGGTCAATAATAATATACTTTAACTCAGATGTGAGGAAACATAAACCATTACGTTGTCTTCCTTGTCCAACGTCAACTCTTTTAGCATGTCATACTTAATGAGTGTTCCCAATCATAAAAGATGTCCAAGATAATATATTTATATGTGAACCTCTCTTTACTTATCACTTCCTATTAATTGCAACGATGACCAAAACTACGTTTATCAACTCTCAACAACTTTTATGCCTCATAATTTCTATGTGTGAAGTCATCACTCACCATAAGATCAATATGAACTCTTTTATTCTTTCTACTTCCTCAATATCATAGCAACATAGCAAAGCCCTTGACTCAACACTAATCTTTATTATAGATAGCTCACGGACTCGATTACAAAAAGAGATCACAAAGCAAAACTCAAACTACTTGATATCAAAACTTTAATCTACTAGATCAAGATACTACTAAAGGATCGAACTAAATAAAACGGTAAAGATAGGAGTGTGATGGTGATACGATACCGGGGCACCTCCCCCAAGCTTGGCAGTTGCCAAGGGGAGTGCCCATACCCATGTGATTACGTCCTCGGAGGTGGTGAAGTAGGAGTTGTTGATGATGTAGGCTTGTCGTCCGTCTTCCAAGGCATAGGATCACCATCATAGAAGATGATCGAGTCTCCGGGATCCTTTAATCTGCAGCCAAACTCAACCTCTTGAATCTATATTCATACTCACAGTTCTGGTTTTGCGGGTCATAGATCTGGGCTTGGAGGTGCTCGATTTTCTCTTGAAGCTTGAAGATGGTCTCCCCAATGACTTTGGCATCCAACTTGTGGTTGTTGGTGAACTCCGTGATCATCATCTGGTTGGCGTTGAGTCCATGCTCCACCATCCCTTGGCACTTGAAAACTTGCTACTCCACGGCTTCAAGCTTTATCTCCACGCTTCCGGTACGCCTTGGTCCCTCCACATCACGGATGTGTAGCACCCCCTCACGCATCTCAATGGTTTGAGGGTGTTGCAGCACCTCTGCAAGATAGCAGTTGATAACCCTCTCGAAAAACTTGTCCATGGGAGCGCTTGGAGACGCCATGATGCTCTAGATCTGAAACAGAAACAGCTCGAAATGAAAACAGAGGATATTTGCGTGATACGGTGGTTAAAACCTTCGGGAGTATATATAATGAATTTTTACCGACCAAAATACGTAATGTGCAAGAAAACGGAGTCCGGAAGGCACACGAGGTGTCCACAAGACAGGGGGGCGCCCAGTAAGGGTGGGTGTGCCCTCCACTCTCGTGGGGGCCTCGTGTCCCTCTCGGACTACTTATTTCTTTCTAAAATTCTTAAATATTCCAAAACTGATAAAAATTGCCATTGGAGTCGGTTTACTTACCGTACCACATACCTATTCCTTTTCAGAGTCTGGAACGTTCTGGAAAGTGTCCCTTATGTATTCCACCGGGGTTACAGTTTCAATAATATTAGTTTCAACATTGATAGGATTACCTAAAATATAATGATTAATTCTTTGACCGTTTACCACCCTCGGACTTGTGCCTTCGAAGTTGTTGATTTTTATGGCACCAGAACGATAGACCTCCTCGATAACATAGGGACCTTCCCATTTAGAGAGAAGTTTTCCTGCAAAAAATCTTAAATGAGAGTTGAATAATAACACAAAATCACCTACGTTAAACTCACGCTTTTGTATCCTTTTATCATGCCAGCGTTTGACTTTTTCTTTGAATAGCTTGGCATTCTCATAGGCTTGGATTCTCCATTCATCAAGTGAGCTAATATCAAACAACCTCTTCTCACCGGCAAGTTTGAAGTCATAGTTGAGCTCTTTGATAGCCCAATATGCTTTATGTTCAAGTTCTAGAGGTAAATGACAAACTTTTCCATAAACCATCATATAAGGAGACATACCCATAGGGTTTTTGTATGCAGTTCTATAGGCCCATAATGCATCACCGAGTTTTTTGGACCAATTCTTTCTAGATCTATTGACAGTCTTTTGCAAAATTAATTTGAGCTCTCTATTGCTCAACTCTACTTGACCACTATACTGAGGATGATAAGGAGATGCGATTCTATGATTAACATCGTACTTAGCAAGCATCTTACGGAAAACACCATGAAAAAAATGTGAACCACAACACTACTAGTTGGAATAGCTTCTACCCACTTAGTAACGTAATCAACAGCAACTAAAATATGTGTATAACCATTAGAGGCAGGAAAAAGTCCCATATAATCAAAGCCCCAAACATCAAACGGTTCAATAATAAGAGAGTAATTCATAGGCATTTCTTGACGTCTACTAACATTACCTATTCTTTGGCATTCATCACAAGATAAGAAAAACTTACGACCATCTTTGAAGAGAGTAGGCTAATAAAACCAGATTGTAATACCTTGTGTGCAGTTCTATCTCCAGCGTGGTGTCCTCCATAAGATTTAGAGTGACACTTGCGTAGGATCTGTTCCTGTTCATGCTCAGGCACACAACGTCTAATAACACTATCTACTTCTTCTTTATAAAGGTGTGGGTCATCCCGGAAGTAATGTCTTAAATCATAAAAGAACTTTTTCTTTTGCTGGTATGTGAAGCTAGGAGGTATAAATTTAGCAACAATGTAATTAGCATAATTAGCATACCAAGGAGTAGTATGAGAAGCATAAACGACCGCTAATTTTTCATCAGGAAAGCTATCATCGATAGGCAGTGGGTCATCAAGAACATTCTCTAACCTAGACAAGTTGTCTGCAACGTGGTTCTTAGTTCCCTTTCTATCAATAATATGTAAATCAAATTCTTGGAGCAAGAGAACCCATCTAATGAGCCTAGGCTTAGCATCTTTCTTTTCCATAAGATAATTAATAGCAGCATGATCAGTGTGAATAGTAACTTTGGAATCAACAATATAAGGTCCAAACTTATCACATGCAAACACAACTGCTAAGAACTCTTTTTCAGTAGTAGCATAATTTCTCTGGGCAGTATCAAGGGTCTTACTAGCATACTAGATAACATTCAATTTCTTATCAACTCTTTGCCCTAGAACAGCACCTACAGCATAATCACTAGCATCACACATAATTTCAAAAGGTAAATTCCAATCAGGTGGCTGAACGATAGGTGCAGTAATCAAAGCTTTCTTAAGTATTTCAAATGCTTCTACACAATCATCATCAAAGACAAAAGGAATACCTTTTTGCAATAAATTTGTCAGAGGCCTAGAGATTTTAGAAAAGTCCTTAATGAACCTCCTATAAAAACCGACATGACCAAGGAAACTTCTTATACCCTTTTATGTCCTTGGGACATGGCATCTTTTCAATAGCATCAACTTTGGCTTTGTCAACTTCAATACCTCTCTCGGAAATCTTATGCCCCAAGACAATGCCTTCATTAACCATAAAGTGACACTTTTCCCAATTCAGACGAGACTAGTGTCTTCAAGATCTCTCGCAAAACTTGATCAAGGTTGCTCAAACAATCATCAAAAGAGGATCCATAGATGGAGAAGTCATCCATGAATACCTCACAAATCTTTTCACAAAAATCAGAGAATATAGCCATCATGCATCTTTGAAAAGTAGCAGGGGCATTACATAAACCAAAAGGCATACGACTATAAGCAAAAGCACCGAAAGGGCAAGTAAAAGTATTTTTTGATTGATCCCCCGCTGACACAGGTATTTGAGAGAAACCAGAATAACCATCTAGAAAGCAAAAATGAGTGTGTTTGGATAGTCTTTCTAGCGTTTGATCAATAAAAGGTAAAGGGTAATGATCTTTCTTATTATCTTTATTCAATTTACAGAAATCAATTACCATCCTATAACCTGTAATAACTCTTTGCGGGATCAATTCATCTTTATCATTAGGAACAACGGTAATACCTCCCTTTTTAGGAACACAATGGACAGGGCTTACCCAATCACTATCAGCAATGGGATAAATTATACCTGCCTCAAGGAGGTTTAGTATCTCCTTTCTTACCACTTCTTTCATCTTGGGATTCAGTCGTCGTTGAGGATCTCTAACTAGTTTGGCATCTTTCTCCACTGAAATTTTGTGTTGGCATAACATGGGACTAATGCCCTTAAGATCATCCAGAGTATATCCAATAGCATCTCGGTGCTTCTTCAGAGTTTTCAATAATCTTTCTTCTTCTTGCTCTGAAAGGTTAGCACTAATAATAACAGGATATATTTTCTTTTCATAAAGATAAGCATACTTAACATTATTAGGTAATGGTTTGAGTTCAAACACGGGATCACCCTTGGGTGGAAGGGGATCCCCAAGAATTTCAACGGGAAGGTTATGTTTCAGCATATGTTCCTGTTTAAGGAACACTTCATCTATTTCCCTTCTTTCCTTCATAAACATATCATTTTCATGGTCTAGCAAATATTGTTCTAACGGATCAATAGGAGGCACGACAATGGAAGCAAGACCAATAATCTCATCCTTACTAGGTGGTTCCCTATCACGAGGCTGTCTACGAAACTTAGCAAAATTAAACTCATGAGACATACCATCTAAGCCAATTGTAACAACATCCTTTTCACAATAAATCTTAGCATTAAAAGTATTCAAGAAGGGTCTACCAAAAATAATTGGACAAAAATCATCTTGTGGGGAACCAAGAACAAGAAAATCAGCAGGGTATTTAACCTTCCCACACAAGACTTCAACATCTATAATTATCCCAACTGGTTTAATGGTATCCCTAAGCAAGCTTAATGGTAACATCAATGTCTTCTAATTCAACGGGTGCAATGTCGTGCATAATTTCTTTATATAGATCATAGGGTATCGCACTAGCACTAGCACCCATATCACATAAACCATGATAACAATGATCTCCTATTTTAACAGAAATAACAGCATGCCTACGATGTGTCTATGTATCTTAGTATCCGGTCTAGCAATATTAGCGCTTCATCACGTAAATAAATAACATGCCCATCTAAATCATCATCCAAGAGATCTTTAACCATAGCAATACTAGGTTCAACATTAATTTGCTCAGGAGGTGTATAAGTCCTAGTATTACTCTTACGAACAACAGTCAAAGTTTTAGCATGATCCTTTATCCTAATAGGGAAAGGAGGTTTCTCAACATAAGTAGGAACAATAGGATCACTATAGGTGATAGTCTTTTCTTCAACTTTAATAGGTGTAACTACTTTCACTTCAACAGGAGGATTATATTTAAACAACTTCTCCTTACGGAGATCAACATGAGTAGCAAAAGATTCACAGAAAGAAGCTACTATCTCAGAGTCAAGTCCATACTTAGTGCTAAATCCACGAAAAGCATCGGTATCCATCAAAGATTTAACACAATCGAACTTAGGTGTCACACCTGAGTCCTTACCATCGTCGGAACCCCAATCTTCAGAGTTGCGTTCATTAAGAGAAAGCCGAGCATAAAAATTTTGAATAATCATTTCCCGGGAGAGCTCATGATTGGGGCATGAATATAACATTGAATTAAGCCTCCCCCAAGCTTGAGCGATGCTTTCTCCTTCGCGAGGCCAGAAATTATATATGTAATTACGATCATGATGAGCAAGATGCATAGGATAGAACTTCTGGTGAAATTCCAACTTCAATCGTTTATAATTCCAAGATCTTGTATCATCACATAGCCTATACCATGTCAATGCATCTCCCTTCAAAGATAAAGGGAAGACCCTCCTTTTGACAACATCATCGGGAATACCTGCAAGCTTAAATAATCCACAAACTTCATCCACAAAGATAAGGTGTAAATCGGGATGCAATGTTTCGTCTCCTGCAAATGGATTAGCTAGCAGTTTTTCTATAATACCCGAAGGAATCTCAAAGTAAATATTTTCAAAAAGTTCAGTAGGTTGAGGAGCAACTCTTTGCTCTTCTGCTCGGGGTGAAGATTCCCTGAACAAGCCCCTCAAATGATTATTTTCCATAGTGACTAGTAACAAAAAATTTCAGCACACTATATAAATGTTTCCTTACCAAGTTCCACTCACCAAAAACGCTACACTCCCCGGCAACGGCGCCAGAAAAGAGTTTTGATGACCCACAAGTGTAGGGGATCTATCGTAGTCCTTTCGATAAGTAAGAGTGTCGAACCCAACGAGGAGCAGAAGGAAATGATAAGCGGTTTTCAATAAGATTTTCTCTGCAAGCACTGAAATTGTACGTGATAGATAGTTTTGTGATAAGATAAATTGAACGAGTAACAAGTAAATAAAGTAAATAAAGTGGAGCAAGGTGGCCCAATCCTTTATGTAGCAAAGGATAAGCCTGGACAATTTCTAATAATGATAAAGGAGCTCCCGAGGACACATGGGAATTATCATCAAGCTTGTTTTCATCACGTTCATATGATTTGCGTTCGGTACTTTGATAATTTGATATGTGGGTGGACCGGTGCTTGGGTACTGCCCTTACTTGGACAAGCACCCCTCTTATGACTAACCCCTATTGCAAGCGTCCACAACTACAAAAGAAGTATTAAGGTAAACCTAATCACAACATTAAACGTATGGATCCAAATCAGCCCCTAACGAAGCAACGCATAAACTAGGGTTTAAGCTTCTGTCACACTAGCAACCCATCATCTACTTATTACTTCCCCATGCCTTCCTCTAGGCCCAAATAATGGTGAAGTGTCATGTAGTCGACGTTCACATAACACTACTAGAGGAAAAGACAACATACATATCATCAAAATATCGAACGAATACCAAATTCACATGACTACTAATAGCAAGACTTCACCCATGTCCTCAGGAACAAACGTAACTACTCACAAAGCATAGTCATGTTCATAATCAGAGGAGTAATAATATGCATTAAGGATCTAAACATATGATCTTCCAGCAAGTAAACCAATTAGCATCAACTACAAGGAGTAATCAACACTACTAGCAACCCACAGGTACCAATTTGTGGTCAATTTGTGGTTTGGATACAAGATTGGATACAAGAGATGAACTAGGGTTTTGAGAGGAGATGGTGCTGGTGAAGATGGTGATGGAGATTGACCCCCTCCCGATGAGAGGATCGTTGGTGATGGCGTTGGTGATTATTTGCCCCTCCCGGAGGGAAGTGTCCCCGGTAGAACAGCTCCACTAGAGCCCTAGATTGGTTCTGCCAAGGTTCCGCCTCGTGGCGGCAGAGTTTCGCCCCGTAAGCTTGCCCACGATTTTTTCCAGGGTAAAAGACTTCATATAGTAGAAGATGGACACCGGGGGCCCACCAGGGGGCCCAGGAGAAAGGGGGCGCGCCCAGTAGGGGTGGGCGCGCCCCCACCCTCGTGGGCAGGGTGTGGGCCCCTGTTGTATTTCTTTCGCCCAATAATTTTATTAATTCCAAAACAGGTTTTGTGGAGTTTGAGATTTTTGGAGCGGTCTGTAATAGGTTTCAATGTTTGCTCCTTTTCCACCTGAATTCCAATGCCGGCATTCCCCTCTTCATGGTAAACCTTGTAAAATAAGAGAGAATAGCCATAAGTATTGAGATATAATGTGTAATAACAGCCCATAATGCAATAAATATTGATATAAAAGCATGATGCAAAATGGACGTATCATGTGGCTGCACGCGGATGCATGGCAGGCTGAGCCGGTGGCCATTCTGTGATGGACAAACCAAAGAACGATGGCTCATCGGTCCGACGAGTGTGCCAACCGAATCCATGCGTTTGAAAAGAAGTGTCCAGCCCGAGGGCTCAATTTTCGGCCCATGACCACTGTCGCTTGCCCCTCTTTTGCCACTGCCAGGTGCGCCACTCACGACAGCTCCTTCTCCAAGCCAAGCACACCTGGAGCACCCGACTGAATCCAACCAATCAGGTCGCACCTCGCGGATCGACCATGTGTAACCCTAACACCTGATCCAAACCGCCCCCGAACAGTGATCCGATAGGCTCGAGGGTGCAGGGTTTCATATGGGGTTAGACGAGTTTTGAGAGGGTTTTAGGGGTTAGGGTTGAAAATAAGTAATTAAAAATCATAAAAATATAAAACTTGTATGCATCATCGTTTTATGTGACTAAGCTGCTAGGCCAATAAGGAACCTGGTATTTTCATGAAAATCCCTTCACATAAATTAGCTATCACGAACAAGTATGCAGGGTTTTCAAGGGAAATGTGCTAGGGCTTAGGGTTAAGCATAGAATAGTTTGTCCAAACAATTCCATATTGGGCATGGATCCTATAATTGCAAACTAGATGTCAAAGATTTGTTTGGCCTTATTTAAAGAAGGATGAAAAAACTGCTTAGAAATGCGGCTGTTTACCCTAACTTTGGAGCTCATTGGAGCACATTTTTCATGACTATGAGTTTTACTTCACAAAAGTTCTCAGATTGATCGCCTAACATACATGAAAGTTGAGAATGTATTGGAACATCAATACACATCACAGTACAAATTTGAAATGTGGATCAAATTTGAAAGTCGTCCCAAATTTGAAGTCTGGCTCTAATTTGGAATCTCGCACATAGTTTTCAAAGTATAATACACATCAAAGTACAAATAGCATTACATCACACAAGATGAGACTCATAGACTAATCGTGACTAATCGACACTAGTGGACACTGAAGTTTTCACTTATGTTTCTTCTTACCACTCGATTTGTTCTTCTTCTTCTTCTTCTTCTTCTTCTTCTTCTTCTTCTTACCACTACTTGTTTTTTATTTTACAACACAAAGTTCATGAAAGCTCTTGGTTTTCTTCAATGGACTAGCTGGAATAGTGTCAGTTTCCAATAAACAGTTGGAGTAGCTTTAGTTTGCAATGTTTCAACAACAAGGGGCTGGCCTACACGCTTCCTCCTAACAAATAAAGCATGTCATTTGGTTAGTAATTGAAAAAAGTAGCCAAATAAAAGATCACAAATATGAACATACTTTGGCCTTTCAGAAGAGTACCAACATTTTTAGATCCTTTTCGGTGCCCAACTTCCTCGCACAACTTGCATCTAATTTTTTTAGACCGTTTTGGGGCCTTTTAGGCTTTGCATCTTTCTCTCCCTTCTTACCACTCCTACCTTCCACAAACCATGGCTCGAATGTAATCTCTTTATGTTTGCCAGCCTTTCTTCTCATTATGGGAGGACACATGGGAAATTTGATTTCCACTTCGGCCATTGAGGCTAATCTGTAAGTGCTAGAATTGTAGCTGCAAACACAACCTTGAATCTTGCTACCGAGTAATGTTCATGCAAATATTGGTGCGCGTTTATCTTTGGTTCGGAGCCAAGAATAGTATGGCATGCTTGTCGGTTTCAAAACCGGCAGATCTCGGGTAGGGGGTCCCGAACTATGCGTCTAAGGATCGAAGGTAACAGGAGGCAGGGGACACGATGTTTACCCAGTTTCAGGCCTTCTTAATGGAGGTAATACCCTACTTCCTGCTTGATTGACTTTGATGAGTATAGGGATTACAAGAGTTAATCTACCTCGAGATCGTAATGGCTAAACCCAAGATGTTTAGCCTCTATGATTATGATTGCCTCTATGGACTACACCCTCCAGTTTAAATAGACACAGGAGGGGCCTAGGGTTTTACAGAGTCAGTTTACAGAGAAAAGAAGATACATTATCTGAACGCCAAGCTTGCCATCCACGCAAAGGAGAGTCCCATCCGGACACGAGGTAAGGTCTTTTGATCTTGTATCTTCACGGCCCATTAGTCCGGCCCATATCACATAGCCCGGACGCCCGAGGACCCCCTAATCCAGGACTCCCTCAGTACCCCCTGAACCGGGCTTCAATGATGATGTATCCGGCGCGCAGATTGTCTTCGGCATTGCAAGGCGGGTTCCTTCTCCGAATAATCCAAAGCAGTCTTCCACACATAAAAACTGTATCCGGCTCTATCCAATAATTACAACCCTAAGCTGTAAGGGCATCAATACTTAAAACAAAATAAGTCACGTCCATGGGCAACTTTTTCGGCGAGACGTTATGTTCTGGCCTTGTTACTATTCTAAACCGTTTTACAGCCCCCGCTTCGCGTTTCGAGGCATGGCCATTGACACATCTTGTCAAAGCAGAGATCACGTCCCCTTTTCATAGGATCCTCATCAATGCGGGTTTGGGTAATCCAACCGTGTCGTTCGCACGTCCCCTTGGGAATAGGCGAGGTTTAAGGCTTATGAGGGGGGAGGTGCTTGATATTAGGAGCTTATATAAATGGATGAAGATCTATCCATTTACCCCACACCTTCCTCCCTTGCTGCCTCTCCGTCCTCGAGCTCTAGCGCCCAAGTTCCAATCTTTCCCTTTGCCCCAACTTCTACGGCTATGGTTGGATCCGGTTCTCAGGGCAAGTGGATGGCTTCCTCCGTAACGGAGAAGGACATCAAGGATCTACGTGAGGCGAGGTACTTGACAGCGGAGATTACACACAGGCTTCCTACCCCGGGGCAGGTCATCCCCACCCCAAAGCCCGGCGAGAGGGTGGTATTCATCCCCCACTTGCTTCGAGGACTTGGGTTTTCCCTCCGTCCCTTCGTCCGAGGTCTCATGTTTTACTACGGGCTGGATTTCCACGATCTGGCCCCGAATTCCTTCCTCCATATCCCAGCGTTCATCGTCGTGTGTGAGGCATTTCTCCGCGTCCCCCCACACTTCGGCCTGTGGCTCAAGGTTTTCAACGTGAAGCCGAAGGTGGTTGACGCCCAACATGCTAAGTGCGGCGCCACCATGGTGAGCAAGCTCCGCCATGTTACTTGGCCCAAAGGGACATTCATGGATACTGTCAAGGTATGGCAGCAGGCATGGTTCTACATCAGCGAACCCCGTGGCACCAAGTGGGCGGCCGCTCCTGCTTTCAGATCCGGACCTCCACTGCGGCTCGCATCCTGGACCAACAAGGGTTTAGACTGGGGATCCTCTGACGAAGTGTTGATGCTGCAAAAGCATATCAAGAGTATGATAAAAAAGGATATCACCCTTGCTGATGTGGTCCAGGTGATGCTTATCGGCCGAGCTCTTCCCCGCCAATGACGGCCTCCCAAAATGTGGGAGTTTAATCCGGAAGGGCCACACATCCTGCACCGATTGTTTGGCATGACGCACAAAGGGATCTAGAAGCTACTCTTCAAGAGGCAGAAGACATGGCCAAGGACGTCTGACGACACCGGCCTCGACTGCAACAATCCGGCCTCCCCAGTAAGTATCATATTTCCGAACATTACCTAGTTCATCAATCTTAGGGAGGGGTACTGAAAATTCCATCCCTGAACAGGGCTGGATAAAGAAGGCGGAGCGGATCAAATGTCCGGCCCCGCTCCCCGAAGACCCAGCTGAGCCTCTATTGAAGAGAATGCTGGTCTCGGTGCCCTACGAGGCACCGGTGAAGAAGGACAAGATGAAGAAGGGCAAGGAGGCTGAAGGTGGCCTCCACCACGAAGATACTTCGAGCGCTATGTCCGTACCGAGGCTCCTTCCTCTCACGAGGGATATGAAGACGAGGACGAGGAGGAGGAGGAAGAAGAGAACCCTCCTCTCAAAGGGAAAAAGAGGGTGGCCTCCGTAGATCCGGAGGAGGGGGCGTCCAAGAGGGGAAATAAATGCTTCCCGGACGACTCGGATTCGGATGCCGAAGCTATCCCCAAGCACCACCCCGAGCCAAGCCCCTTGCCGAATCGTAAGTACCTTAGGATGCTTTACATACATCCAGTCTTTTAAAAATTGTAAGAATAATATTAAATAATGTGTTTTAGTTCGGCCCGCAATCTCCCTCAAGAATAATCGTCATCGAGGGATCTTCCGCCGGAGATGATCGAGAGCGAGACGCCTCCACAAGCTTCCCCGCCTCCTAGGGCAGATGACACAGAGGTGTCGTCCCAAAGGATCTCTCCTGGCTTCAGAGAAGTGCGGGGGAGGACCAGGATGGCGCCAGAGGATCACACCTTGGCTGCCGAGAACATGGGGGGCGCAACCCTCATCGAGACCGGCGACGGTGGTCTTGGATCATCCTACCCCCAGACGGATACTACTTCGGAGATACAAATGGCTCCGGAGTCGAATCAGCAGCCCCTCCGAGGAAGGGGAAAGCGGCTATTCCGGCGGTGACCTCTACTAATACGGAGGCGCCGAACATGCTGATGGACGCTCTACAAAGTGCGTCCGTCTTGGAGGAGCATCGTACCTTGATGGGTACGGTGGTTGAGAAGATTCAGTGTGCTAAAGCAGGTTGAATGAAGCCTTCACGAGCCTACTAGCAGGTTTCGAGGTATGCGATGTAATGTCTTTAGCCGCTTCCATATGAAAAATATACATGTATATATATAGTAGCCCCTGAGACTTTGTTCATCCCATGAAGAAGAGCGAACAGAGGATCTATAGACATCCACAGGAAATAACATACTTATCTTTTTGGTAAAAAGCAGGCTTCACTATTAGCGGCGACCGCTCAGGCCGGCGAAGTTTCTGAACTGAAGCAGAAACTGTAGCTGGCCAACGAGGACATTATCCTTATTAACATTCGGCTCAACGAGGCGCAAGGTATGTTTCAAGTACTTCGTACATGATTGTATTAATTTGCAAATGCTAAGTTGAAGCTTACGGGATGCTATATGCATAATTGCAGATGGCGCTGCTGAGGTCGAGACCCTCAGGGGTGACCTTGCCCGGGCGAAGGAGCAGGCAAGGGTGAGCAATGCGGCCGCTGATAAAGTGGCTATAGATTTGAAGGCCGAACAGGCCACCCGACGCCAGTTCGAGGAGCAGATATCCAAAGTGGAGCAAGAGATCAAGGACGCCACTTGCAGGTGTGAGTCCCTCGAGGAGGAGAATAAAGCTAAGGCGGGCGAACTCGCCAAGGCCCGTCAGGAAGCCCAAGAGGCGAGGTCCTAATCTCGAGCGGCTCGCGAGGAGATCCGACAGGCCGGACAGATAGCGGCTGGTAAGCTCTTTCTTTTACAGTCTAAGTTTGGCGATCAGAGGTATGCCTTGCTGAATCGACTATGGATTTCTCCAAACGCGTTTGCGGATCTTCCGAAGAGTGCCTCCGACACCGTGCAATTGTTCCGAGCCCAAGAGGGACATGCGATGAAGAAGCTGTTCTGGTCATAGTTCGCGACGCAGGAGCGCTCGGCGCTGCTGAACGACCAAATGGCGCAGTGGACCTTGCTGCATAAGATATCTGGAGCGGCCATGAAGGATGTCATAGTACGGCTATGGCCAGCCGAACCCATTCCGAGCAGCTATTTTGGCCTAGTGCGGCCACTCGTCGATGCCTTGCCCCGAATTGATGCAATCAAGCGGTCATTATGCATAGAAGGTGCACGGATGGCCTTCGGCCGCATCAAGATGCACTGGGCGAAGATGAAGGCCGCCGTTATTGTAGTTGAGGGTCCTCCCGGAGGCAAGGACCACCACACGCTGGAGCGCTACTTAGAAGACGTCCTAGAGGGCACTCGCTTGATAGAGGGTCAATGCTCAAAGGATATTATGTTTGAATGAATGTGTCCGAATGACCCGGACGTTTTTATTATATATATTAAGGCTTTGTGATATATTTGTGCCATTGTCTAAAAGTTCTTTCCTCCTGTGCGGCCGTTTTTGTATTCCTGAGAGTTTTCTAGTCGTCGACTTCGGCCCCAGGTAGATACTACGGGGGTGTTTGGAATAGCACATGATCACACTTGACCCAACGTCTTGGTTCGTAAAGGAGGTGTTAGTGCGGCGAACCAGGCAATCGGACTATGTGGCTTTACCACTCTCACTTAGCCATAGGAGTTTGATGATGGGGCTATAAGATAGCCCCTGGTATGTACGCGGCTATCTGGATGCAGATGCATTGCGTATGTGACCGGAAAAACAGTCCTTTGTATAACACGGAAAAAATCGCTAAAGATTTAGTAAGTCGCCGAGTGGCTGACCAGCTCTCGCTGCATCATGACAGTCAGTTTTTGGCTTTCTCTACTCAGGTGCTTGATCGGACAAACCAGAAACACAATCGCAGTAGTTCTCCCTTTACTACCCTAGCCAAGCAAATGGAACGTAAGGTAGCAGACACAGGAGCCGGGCAACCCAACTATTGACCAAAGACATGATTCGGAGCCGATGCATATAATGCTGAGTTCGGGACGCTGAAGTGTGCTATAAAGCTATTCAGGCTTTTGTTTGGCAACACATATGTGGCCACATAGAGCCCCTGGCAATGGGTGCCGAGGTGTGTGAGTGAAACAACTAGGGAGACGGAACACAATTTTATGAATAAGGTCGATACTGAAAAAATTGTCTTCACTAGAATCTGATTGATACGTCAAAACATGATCTTACAGAGGGCACCATAAGCACCAAGGCCATTTTACATGTCGGGGGGTCTAAGAATAAGGAGAAAAGCTCGATACAGGTCCTTGAATAAAGTTTGGTGTACAGAATCCTTTGGACATCCTGTCGCACGTTTGCGCCGCTTTTGCCTTGGAGAGAGGTTCCTTAAGAGGAATTTTTTTGGCTATCTGCACGAAACCGGGCTCGAAGAGAGTCCTTGTAAGTCTGTAGGATATATAGGTTTGAATGTACCTGTGGTAGAAGAGAAAACATAATCGAAGAAAAAAGTGGAAGGTCATACAGGGTCAAACCGTACTATAGACCTGTCCGTATTGTGCCTCCATTGATGCCCAAGGTATTTTGAGTGCATAATTATGCATGCGCGGTACGAATACTACGGGTGTGTGCGGCGATCGACGGAGGCGAAACTGCTAGTCTAGCTCTGGAATGACCGAGCTGTCAGCATGCGGAACTGACCGGACTCGTTTACCAATGTCCGGCGGTTTTGATGGCCGATGAGGTGTGCGGCTTGATAGGGCCGCTCTGTACTTCGGCCGCGAGGGCCACGGTGTGCTCCTCCGTACGGAGGGAGCATTCCGTGTTTCCATTGACTGTTATGACGCCACGTGGACCGGGCATCTTGAGCTTTAAATAAGCATAGTGCGGGACCGTGTTGAATTGAGAGAAAGCGGTTCGTCCGAGCAGTGCGTGATAACCACTGTGGAAGGGGACAATATTGAAGATCAAGTCTTTGTTATGGAAGTTGTTTGGCGAGCCGAAGACAACTTCCAATGTTATTGAGCCCGAGTAACGGGCCTCTACACTAGGTATTACTCCTTTAAAGGTTGTTTTAGTGGGCATGATTCTTAACGGATCAATACCCATTTTGTAAACAGTGTCCTCTTAAAGCAGGTTAAGACTACTGGCGCCGTCCATGAGGACTCGCGTGAGGTGGAATCCGTCGATGATTGGGTCGATGACCAAAGCTGCCGAACCTCCGTGACGAATACTAGTCGGGTGGTCCTTTTGATCGAAGGTGATCGGACAAGCCGACCATGGCTTGAATTTTGGGGCGACCGGCTCTACGGAGTAGACGTCCCTTAATGCGCGCTTGCGCTTCCGCTTGGGGATATGAGTGACGTAGATCATATTCACCGTTTTGACCTCGGGGGGAAATTTCTTCTGTCCCCCTATGTTCGATGGGCGAGGCTCTTCATCGTCGTCCTCGCTGGACTGCCCTTTCCCTTGTGTTCGGCGTTGAGCTTGCCGACCTATTTAAAGGCCCAATAGTTTTTGTTCGTGTGATTGGCGGGTTTATCGGGGGTGCCATGAATCTGGCAAGGCTGATCAAGTATTCTGTCCAAACTAGATGGACCATCTCTGCTTCCTTTGAATGGCTTCTTCCGTTGACCGGATTTGGAGCCACTGAATCTGGCATTGACCGCCGTGTCTTCTTTATTGTTTCGACGCTTGTGCTTGTTGCGTCGTGGCTTTGCCATTGCCGTCCCTGGCTTTGGAGGTGCCTGGGTTGCTGGTGCTATTGCTTCTATGAGCTAGCCAGCTATCTTCTCCCGCGCAAAAGCAGGTCATAAGTGTGGTAAGAGCTGCGGTGGACTTCGGCTTTTCTTGGCTGAGGTGTCGGGCGAGCCACTCATCTCGGACGCTGTGTTTGAAGGATGCGAGGGCTTCAGCGTCCGGACAATCCACAATCTGGCTCTTTTTAATAAGAACCTAGTCTAGAGCTTCCGGGCTGATTCTTCGGGTTGCTGGATTATGTGACTAAGGTCATCGGCGTTTGGGGGCCGAACATAGGTAACTTGGAAGTTGTCTCTGAAGGCGTCCTCCAAGTATTCCTAGCTGCCAATAGAGTTTTCTGGGAGGCTGTTCGGCCAGTGTCGTGCTGGTCTCTTAAGTTTTAGGGGGAGGTATTTGATGGCATCTAGGTCATCACCGCGGGCCATGTGGATATGGAGAAGAAAATCCTCAATCCATACTGCGGGATCTGTTGTGCCATCGTATGATTCAATGTTCATAGGTTTAAACCCTTCTGGGAACTAGTGCTCCATTACCTCATAGGTGAAGTATAGCGGGTGTGCGGCGCCTCTATATCGGGCAGTGTCACGACGCAGTTCAAATGAAGTACGTATGCAATTTTTGGCCCGGCCGAGGTTGTGCTTGTCGCGCCAGGCCTGATGGTCGTCTTCTCGCGCTGGGGCACGCCCCCTTGATCCATAGATTGATCTGGTATGACCAGCTCTATTGTCCAGGTCCTGTCGTAGGTCATACGTGTATTCTGCAACCGCTGTCTCTCTGCCTCTACGACGAGGTGGTGCGGGCTAGTGTTCGGCTTGAGTTGTCGCTCTGTCATGACCACGAGGTGGTCGGTCAGGTCTGTCAGCAACGTTACACATTGTCGGTATGGGTTCCAGGGCCTCATCATCGAATCGGGGTAGCAGCTTGCGCTTTGGGTAACTCTTAGTTGGGCGTTCAAAGCTGTATTCCTCGGCTGCCAGGATATAGTTCCATCTGTCATTGAGCAAATCCTGATCAGCTTGAAGCTGCTCCTGCTTCTTTTGCAGGCTTCTTGCAGTGGCTATTAGCCGGCGCTTAAAGCTCTCTTGTTCGAGGGGTTCCTCTGGCACGATGAAATATTCGTTACCGAGGCTTACATCATCCTCGGAGGGTGGTAGATAATTACTATCCTCCGAGTCCTCGTTCCAAACCGGTTCGTCAGGGTTAATTTTCCTATCCTCCCAATCGTCATGTTCGGATGTTGGCTCGATAGGGGCTGCAGGGTCTTCGGCGTTATCCGGAGTGTTATTGTCTCCGGTGCCGGTGTTGCAGTCTTTGTCGCGACGCAATTTTGAGCGGCGCTGCTGACGTCGATGCTTCGGAGGTGCTTCAGCAGGTTTGTCCTCAACCGGATCCTTCCTGCTGTCGTCGTCATCCTCTTTGGGTGTGTCCACCATGTACACGTCGTATGTGGAAGTGGCCATCCAGCATCCAGTGAACGGCGGGTTTTGGCTCTTCTCATCTTCGGCATCGTCGTCCATACCGTCGATGTCTTCGGAATCATAGTCGAGCATGTCGGCTAAATCCTTGACAGTGGCTACGAAGTGGGTGGTGGGCTGGGCGTAGTTCGGCAGTGATTCTTCTGCAATGGCGATAGATCGCATTATGTCAAGGGCCTCGTTGAAGAGTGAGATTTGGATGGGGAAGCGAGAGTCTGTGGAGTTGGGCGGGACGGAAGTTCCCTGGCCAAGCTTGCATGACGCGGACCTTGAGAGTTCGGAGCTAGTGTCCGGAGGAGAGTCCGGTTCATGATGATAGGGGGAGCCTGGGATAACTCTAGGCCTGCCGGTGACGCAATCCCCTCCGGTTCTCCGGTGTTAAGCTCTATAGCTGTAGACAGTCCGGTGGGCTTTAAACTCCCGTCTTCGGACCCGGTGATGCGCCCCGGATCTAAGGCCAGAGCAATGGTTGGGGCCGCAAACCATTGGAAGATCAAGTCTCCTCGGATATCAGCGACGTAGTTCAGATTTCCAAAACTGATCTGATGACCAGGGACATAGCTGCCGATCTCCTCCAGATGGCCGATTGAGTTGGCGTGCAGTGCGAAGCCACCGAATACGAAAACTTGGCCGGGGAGAAAAATCTCCCTCAAGGCGGTATTGTTGTAGATGATCGACAGAGCCATCGAGCCTTCTAGCGACGACACAGTGGAACTCTCAATGAAAGCACCAATGTCGGTGTCAAAACCGGCAGATCTCGGGTAGGGGGTCTCAAACTGTGCTTCTAAGGATCGAAGGTAACAAGAGGCAGGGGACACGATGTTTACCAAGGTTTGGGCCCTCTTAATGGAGGGAATATCCTACTTCCTACTTGATTGACTTTGATGAGTACAGGGGTTACAAGAGTTGATCTACCTCGAGATCATAATGGCTAAACCCATGATCTCTAGTCTGTATGATTATGATTGCCTCTACGGACTACACCCTCCGGTTTATATAGACACCGGAGGGGCCTAGGGTTGTACAAAGTCGGTTTACAGAGAAAGGAAGATACATTATCCGAATGCCAAGCTTGCCATCCATGCAAAGGAGAGTCCCATCCGGACATGAGGGAAGGTCTTTTGATCTTGTATCTTCACGGCCCATTAGTCCAGCCCATATTGCATAGCCTGGAAGCCTGAGGACCCCCTAATCCTGGACTCCCTCAATGCTCACATGGTTTCCCAATGTGTTGCCACTCGAGGCAAGTGCAGTCATGCATTTCAGTGTTAATAACATGCCACCTTCCGGTCTTGGTATCTCTAACTTTAGCACCCCACACTTAAGATTTTGCAATAGACAAACGTGTAAGATTTCTGCTCCTATTGACCACCTGTTGTGCCACTGCAGGAAGCTTATCCCCTTGTAGACAATCACCAATCCTTCTTCTCAATTCCCACAAGCACATGATCATGATCATGATTTTGTCAACCATGTCATGCACATGCATGTTTTTAAACTGCTTCATCTTGTTGTTAAAAGCTTCTGCCAAGTTATTGTTAATATGGTAGAGTTAAATCCCGACCTATACCAGTAATAGAGAATGGTAGGTGTTCATCCAGGGACCAAACTCAGCGCATGCTGCCATTATCTTACCAAGATGATATGAATGTGTCTGACTAGTGTAAGACTTGGCTGCTGGCCACATGCACCAAAATTCTTCTCCACTAATTTTTTACATCAAATTCATCAACATATGAACGAAGCACTCCCTCTGCTCAACATAGGAAAAAACATGCTTGATTGCAGTTTCGAGCCCTTTACATGCATCTGTGTGGAATGCCAAAGGTGGCACTAGCCCTATGCATCTTTTCAACTGCATCATGGACCATGTCCATGAAACCTCTGTCTCTGACTGAAAAAACCAATAGCAACAAGGAACATCCAATTGGGGTCATCTAGAGCATTGCATGCTGACAATTGACCATTCCACTTGTTAGAAATATGCCCTAGAGTCAATAATAAATTGATTATTATCACATTTCCTTGTTCATGATAAATTTTTATTATTCATGCTAGAATTGTATTGACCGGAAACTTAAATACATGGGCCTCTACTAAACTGGCTTGTTGATCAAAGATGAATAAGGTTTCCTAACCATAGACATGAGTTGTCATTTGATAACGGGATCACATCATTAGGAGAATAATGTGATGGACAAGACCCAACCGTACGGTTAGCATTTGATCATATCACTTGAGTTTATTGCTATAGCTTTCTTCATGTCAAGTATCTATTCCTAAGAACATGAGATCATGCAACTCCCAGTTACTGGAGGAATACCTTGTGTGCTGTCAAAAGTCACTTCGTAACTAGGTGATCATAAACATGCTCTACAGGTGTCTCTGAAGGTGTTTGTTGGGTCGGCATGGATCGAGACTCGGATTTGTCACTCCATGTGAAGAAGAGATATTTCCGTGCTCTTTCGGTAATACAACATCGTAAAGAGCTTGCAAGCAATGTGGCTAATGAGTTAGTCACGAGATCTTGTATTACGAAACGAGTAAAGAGACTTGTCGGTAACGAGATTGAACTAGGTATGGAGATACCAACGATCGAATCTCGGGTAAGTAACAAATCGCCGGACAAAGTGAATTGCATATGGGATTAACTGAATCCTTGACATTGTGGCTCAACCGATAAAAGATCTTCATGGAATATGTATGAACCAATATGGGCATCCAGATTCCACTATTGGTTATTGACCGGAGAGGTGTCTCGGTCATGTCTACATGATTCTCGAACCCATAGGGTCCGCAAGCTTAACGTTCGATGATGCTAGAGTAATATTGGGATATGCATGTTGGTGACCGAATGTTGTTTGGTGTCCCAGAGGATATCCCGGACGTCAAGAGGAGCTCCGGAATGGTCCGGAGGTAAAGATTTATATATGGAAAGTTGCTTTCAGGTTTCAAAAAAAGTTTCAGTTTTTTGGTATTTTACGGGGAAGCTTCTAGAAGGTTTTGGAAACTTTCGAAGGAGTTCAGAAGTCCACGAAGGATTCCACCACGTCCCAAGGGCAAGCATGGGTTGGGGGGAGGCGCCCTGGCCTTATTGGCCAGGTGCACAAGTCCCTCAAGGTCCATGTGGCTTGGGAGAGGTGGAAAGTCCACCTGTGTATGGAAAAGGGGGGAATTGGACTCGGAGTCCAACTCCTCCCCCTTGGTGCTCCCCTAGGACTTGTAGGGCTGGCCACCACGCCCCTCCACCTATATATATAGAGGGGAGGGGCGCCCCCAATAGTACATACAAGCCATTGGCCCCCCTCTCTCTCCCGTTACTTCGTAACTCCTCCGTCTTTGTTGTTTCGGTAGAGCTCGGCGTAGCCCTGCCAGAATCACTCCACCACCATCACCGTCATGCCGTCATGCTGCCAGCGATCCCACCTACTTCTCCTCCCTTGCTTGATGGATCAAGGAGGGGGATACACCATCGAGCCATACGTGTGCTGAACATGGAGGTGACGTCCATTCGGTACTTCATCTGTTTGGATCGTGACGAGTACGACTACATCAACCGCATGATGTACGCTTCCGCTTAATAGTCTACGAGGGTACATTGACACACTCTCCCCTCTCGGTTCTATGCTTCTCCGAGATAGATCTTGGGTGTTCGTAGGAATTTTTTTGATTTTCATGTTTCATTCCCCAACACCACTTGCCAGTCAAAGAGATGAGTCTATGCTCAAATATGAACGACACCCTGCTTTGAAGCCATCGATACAAGGCTTTAAAGCCATGAAGAACTTAGAGAAAATAACTTTGCCATCCTTTGATACCTTAGTATCTATCTCAAAAGCACTGCCAGGTGACCTCTTCTCCACCTCTACTTTGAAGTTATAAAGCATCCTAAAGGTATTTTCCCAATCACCATATATTATTTCATTGCCTTGTTTTGCCTTCCACATTATGGTATATTTCAGCTTAATAGGGTACTGATTTTCTAAGTCTACTAAAAGTTTCTTTGAAGTACTATTTGGTTTATTAGCTAAAATGGGAGTGATCTTTTCTACAACCCAAAGGTGTGATGTCATGGTTGATACTCTCCGTGAACTTGTAATACAAGTAAATTAACGTGGGATTTGATTAACCTTGATGGTACTTCCATTAGTTTCGCGTCTAGCAGATATGTACCACTTACAAGGCTTGGTCCTTCCATCAAAACCTCTACACATCACATAAAACTTCTTTCTATCAATCCACTTAGTCTTGGCATTAAACTCATGTTTGACTATTTAAGTCTTGAAACACATCCTAAACTCACTCAGGTTTGGCTACAACTTCCCTAGTTCAATAACAGGGTTTTCTTTATCATAAACATTTACCATCTCATCATAATGTGCATCATCTACATCATTTGCAGCATCTTCCATCAACTTTCCATCCACATCTTCAGATGAATCTCTGTTAGCATCAACAGGCAAACTAGATTCACCCATCTCCTCATTACCTCTATCATCTACTGGAATGCCAATTTTTTTACCATCTCAGTGTCAGCCATTGGTGCAATGAACAAATATGTAGGGTCATCTAATTCTACTGAATTCCAGGTAACACAAGCAACCCTTGCAGCGCCATCCTCCCTATTTGTTAATGGCGGCTCCATCTCGTTCACCCCACACGCCCCCCACCCACCACCACCACCACAATCTAGATTCCAAATCAGCCGAAAACAGGGGCGATGCAGTTAGATCTAAATCGACGCGGAGTAGGGTTCTGAATTCACTCACCACATCTGTTGCAACTGAGAAAGAAAGCTCCATCGCCCACCTCTGAGAATGAAGAGAGGAGCAAGGATGGTTCAGTTGGGCATAGTGGGCCACGAGGGCACGTTTCACTCGATGCACTGCCAAATTAAGTGGCCCCACCTGCCTTAGCATAACCTCACTCCATTGATGACCGTATTATCTCCCGGTGGGGGCTTGGTTATTTCTTCCTTCTAAAACGTTGCTCCCCTTCCAATACGCATGGAAATTGTCGCACATGAGGTAAGTTGCACCACCTGTAAGAATATCATGTGGCCCCACTAGTCAGGGGTAACGATCAAAAGCTTTGACTAGACGGAAGTTCTTCGTTGGGGCTTTTGTGAGTAGGTGGTGGAGGGGGAGGGAAAAGTGAGCAAAGTTAGTCGGCTTGGGAAAAACTAAGCACAACTAAGCAACTCGGGGTACCAAGATAGAAATCCCTATAGGAAAACACAACCGCCTTAGCGTAAAGACTAGAACACTCATGGAACACCCTGACTCGCGTAAGACAAGAGATGTCCCAATGTCCAGGGTCCATCGCTCACACGCCGAGCCAACTCACAAGCATGAAAAGGCCCAGCACGCCATGAACAATGTCGCATCCGCGCGTACTCGGCGGGGACATCATAACAGCCCGACATGGGTAGAATGGGTGTAGGAGTCCTGGATTAGGGGGTCCTCGGGCGTCCGGTCTACTGATGTGGGCCGGACTGATGGGTCGTCAAGATATAAGACAGAAGATTATCTCTCGTGTCCGGTGGGGACTCTCACATGCGTGGATGGAAAGTATAGGTGTCCGAATATGTTGTTCCTTTCTGTAAAACCGACTTTGTACAAACCCTAAGCCCCTCCGGTATCTATATAAACTGGACGGTTAGATTGGAGGCAGGATGACAACATTGCTAGGCTAGCTATCTAGGGTTAGCCGAATCAATCTCGTGGTAGATCAAGTCTTGTAACCCCTATACCCTCCAATATAATCAAGCAGGAGTAGTGTTTTACCTCCATTAAGAGGGTCCGAACCTGGGTAAACACTGTGTCCCTTCTCCATTGTTACCATTGATCTTCAGACCCACAGCTTGGGCCCCCTACCTGAGATTTGCCGGTTTTGACACCGACATTGGTACTTTCATTGAGCTCCGTTGTATCGTAGACAGAAGGATCGATGGCTCACCTTTTCGCTAATGGTGACGCTGTGCTCAGGGAGACCTTTCTTCCTTGCCAAGTTTTTGTGTTCGGTGGCTTTGTGCTTCAAGCCAACTCGATTGGCCGCCTTGAGCAGGTCAATAGTTATGCCCCCGGGCACCAGATCTGGTTTGGAAACCTGAATTGCGTTGCTAATATCCGAAGAGACCTAGTCTTCGATGGATTTGCAGCCTCGGCCGCTGCTTTGTGTACCATCCAAGAAGAATCTTCGCACCCCCTGTCAGGTCCCATCGAGGGGTCAACGCCCACCCCGGCCTTAGATCCGGGGCAGGTCTCGTCATCCGAAGACGGGAGCATAAGCCCCGCCGGACTTCTTCCCCTTATCGAACTTCCTACTGAAGACCTAGATGCAGGATTAATCTTGGCTCTGGGCAACCGTTTCGAATTGCCGAGTTCCGCACTTAGAGGGTCTGATCAGGCGCTCCATGCCGAACACAGCGCGGCAGACCCGCGGTTTCCGGTCCCACTCCCGCTCTTAGATAAAGCGTTGGGTCTGATGCAGTCTCTCGCCATCATGGAGGCTTTACCTCTGAACTGCACCCAGCTTGGACTAGGGGCTGAGAGAGGGGAAGTTTACGCCCCACCCACCACCCACTTGATAGCCACTGTCGAGGACTTAACCCACATGCTAGATCATGCGTCCGAAGACATCGACGGTATGGATGACGATGCCGACGTCGAACTAATCCAAGTCCCACCCGTCACGAGGCGTTGGACGGCCACCTCAACCTACGATGTGTACATGGTGGACACTCTGAGGAACGACGAGGAGAACCCGAGCCCAGATGAGGATAGACCCGTCGATAAACCACCAAAGCGCCGATGTCAACGGCGTCGCTCACGATCGCGTCAGGCGAGGGATAGTAATACCGGCACCGGAGACAACGAGACTCCGGATGGCGCCAAAGATACCGAGCCTCATTGAGCCCACATCCGAACAGGATGAGCGGGAAGAAGGTGAGCACAGTCCCGAACATGCTGACAATGAAGATGAGGAGGACATCAACTATATGCTAGAATCCGAAGAGGAGTCCAGCCTCGGTGACAAATACTTCATTGTCCCAGAGGAACCCCTCGACCAATAACACTTCAAGCGACAGCTCATTGCTATAGCTCGGAGCCTGAAGAGGAAGCAACATTAGCTCAAAGAAGAGGAAGACATGTTGAACAAAAGGTGGACTAAGGTCTTGGCCGCTGAGGAATACGGCCAAGACCGACCTGTCAAAAGTTACCCTGGGCACAAGATGCTGCCTAAATTTGATGAAGAAGTCCTTGAACCAATACCGTCAGGCAGACCAACCAGACCGACCACCAAGTGGACGGGATAAAACGGCATATCAAGCCGAACACCAACCCGCGCCCCTCGCCGAAGAGGCTAGGAGACTGCAGTCGCGGGCTATACATACGACTTGCGACGTGACCTAGCCGATAAAGGTGGTCAGACCAGATCAATCTACGGATCAAGCGGGCATGCCCCGGCGTGAGATAATGGCCATGAAGCCCGGCATGACGACCATTACTATGTTCGGGATCAGTACGGAACTCAGATGTCAGGCGATCTCCACCACGACATTGCGAGATACAGAGGGGCCGCACATCCCCTATGCTTCACTGATGTGGCTATGGAACATCAGTTCTTGGAAGGGTTTAAACCCGTAAACATCAAACCGTACAATGGTACGACGGATCCGGCCGTCTGGTTTGAGGATTTTCTTCTCCACATTCACATGGCTCGAGGAGATGATCTCCACGCCATTAAATATCTTCCTCTAAAGCTGAAGGGACCAGCACGACACTGGCTAAAAAGCCTCCTAGAAAACTCCATTGGAACCTGGGAAGACTTGGAAGAAGCCTTTAGGGCTAACTTCCAGGGTACTTATGTCCGACCTCCGAATACTGACGACTTGAATCATATAATCCAGCAACCAGGCAAATCAGCCCGCAAGTTTTGGAATCGGTTCCTAACTAAAAAGAACCAGATTGTAGACTGTCCGGACGTCGAAGCCTTAGCAGCCTTTAAGCACAGCGTCCGAGACGAATGGATCGCCCGACACCTCGGGCAGGAAAAGCCGAAGATGATGTCAGCCTTAACGGCACTCATGACCCGCTTCTGCACGGGCGAAGACAGCTGGTTGGCTCGTAGAAGCAACAACTCGGGTGACCCCGGCACCTCCGAGGTGTGGGACGGTAGTGGTAAACCTCGCCATAATAAAAACAAACATCGGAACAACAACACCGACCACACAGATGATATGACTGTCAATGCCGGATTCCGCGGTCCTAAGTCCGGTCAACGGAAGAAACCTTTCAAAGGCAGCAAGGATGAGCCATCCAGCTAAGACAAAATCCTCGAGTGGCCCTGCCAGATTCATGGCACACCCGATAAACCTGCAAATCATACCAACAGGAATTGTTGGGTCTTCAAACATGCCAGTAAGTTAAATACCGAAAACAAGGGAAAAGGGCATCCAAGCGAAGACGAGGATGATCCCCGTCAGCCAAACACCGGGGGTTAGAAGCAGTTCCCCCCCCCCCCCAAGGTGAGGACAGTGAACATGATATATGTCACTCACATCCCCAAAAGGGAGCACAAACGCGCATTACAGGACGTCTATGCCGTAGAGCCTGTCGCCCCTAAGTTTAACCCATGGTCAGCCTATCCGATCACTTTTGATCGCAGGGACCAACCAACTAGTATCCTTCACGGGGGTTTGGCCGCCTTGGTTCTTGATCCAATCATAGATGGATACCATCTCACTAGAGTCCTTATGGATGGAGGAAGCAGTCTCAACTTGATCTATCAAGATACTGTCCGAAAGATGGGGATTGACCCATCAGGAATCAAGCTTAGTAACACTACCTTTAAAGGTGTGATACCAGGAGTGGAGGCCTATTGCATGGGCTCAATTACACTGGAGGTATTATTCGGCTCCCCAAATAACTTTCGCAGCGAAGAGTTAATCTTTGACATTGTCCCTTTCCGCAGTGGCTACCATGCACTACTCGGACGAACTGCCTTCGCCCGTTTTAACGCAGTCCCGCACTATGCCTAGCTACTTGAAGCTCAAAATGCCTGGACCTCATGGTGTTATTACAGTCAATGGTAATATGGAGCGCTCACTCCGTACTGAAGAGCACACTGCAGCCCTTGCAGCCGAACTGTGCAGCAGCCTCATCAAGACGAACAGCTCGCTGGACAATAAAGCCAATGACACATCCAAACGAGTCCGGTCCGCACATAACAGCGATAAGTCAATGGACCCGGACCTTGATTAGCAGTTCGGCCTCCGCCGGCCGCCCCATCAAGTCGCGGCTTACGTACCGCGTGTACATAATTACGCACTAAAAATACCTTTTGCGGCGCTGGAGGCACACTGCAGAATAAGTCTATTACACGGCTTGACCATAATCAGACCATATATATCTTTTTCATTTTACCACAGGTTCATAAAGAGCCCTACTCACAAGATGGTTGTCACAGGAGATCCCTTTTAAGGCTAGCATGTCCCAACCATCAAACGATCCTCTCATAGGACTCACTACTAAGGAGGAAAGGCGTAGACATGCGGCAGGGCATCATTGGAGTTTCTTTTCCAAACTGTGGTTTTTTAGGCCCTGTGTTAGACTTTCCCTTATGTAAAATTTTCTCTTTTTCGGGCATGTAATACGACCTTAGTATTGAACTACATTGTCTGTCATTGAAATATCAATAAAGATATAAAGCGCAAGATGATTACCACCTTCTCGGTTGGGTGTTAGATTTTTACTTTGTCATCTACGCCATTCCTTATGTTCGACTGACACACGTGGTTCGACACGGTCTTCATACCAGGGGCTGTGTTTGGCCCCGCTAAATTCTTAAGTCCGAACACCCATAGGGAACTCTTCTGCGTCCTAGATATTGCATTATATGCATCTGCTTTGAATCATCTCTTTGGTCTATAGTTGGGTTGCCCGGCTCCTGTGTTTGCCACCTTATGTTCCGCAAGTTCGTCTAAGGTAGTAAAGGGAGAACTACTGCGATTGTACATACGGTTCGTCCGATCAAGTACCTCAGTAGAGAAAGCCGAAAACTGACTGTCATGATAAGCGAGAGCGGGTCAACGATCCGGTGACTTAGTGTTATACTACAAATCACTCGTGATTTATGCCGTGTCATACGAAGGGCTGGGTTTTTGACCAGCCGCGTTGCCAAGGCTCCGTACTCCAGCTAGCGGATCATGCAACAAGGGGCTAGTGCTTAGTGCCACTAATGGACTCTTATGGCTAAGTGAAAGTACTAAAGCCGCATAGTCTGATTGCCTAGTTCACTTCACAAGAATCCTCCTACATTGGACCAAGACGTTGGATTAAGTGCGGTCATGCGATCACGAACACCCCTGTAATATTTACGTGGGGGTTGAACCTGACAACTGGTAAACTTTTAGATATCTAAAAGGCCAAAATAGGAGGATAAACTACTCATAAAATGCATAATCATAAATATTATACACCATGAGTTCGTTCCATGACTCTTACAACTGGACACAAGTACTCAAATATTAGGTCCTTGGAGCACTGGCCTTCTACAATATGGGCTCCCTCGAGGACCTCGTTGAAGTAGATCTTCGGCCACCGGTGCTCCTTGCCCTTAGGTGGCCCTACGGTGGCAATCTCGGTGGCTCTCATCTTCGCCCACTGGACCTTCACACGGGCAAAGGCCATCCGAGCACCCTCAATACAAGATGACCGCTTGAGGGCATCAATCCAAGGTAGCGCCTCCACCAGCCTCTTCATGAGACCAAAGCAGCTGCTGGGTACGGCTTCGGCTAGCCACAGACAGGCTATTACGTCCTTCATGGCCAGGCCAGCCACCCTATGCAGTTTGGACAACTGCTTCATCTGGTCGGTCAGGGGCACTGGAAGCTCCGGCGCAAGGTGCTGCGACAAGAATAGCTTTTCCGCTGAGCTCCCCTCTTCGGCTCGAAAGAATGCGGCGGCGGCCGCAATGCTCCTTGGCAGGTCGGCAAAGGCGCCTGGAGAACTCCGAACTCGGGTTAGTAAAATATATCTTCTACCGACATACCTACTCTGCATAATAAAGGCCTTACCAACCGCAATCCGCCTCGCCTCTTGGATCTCTTGTCGAGCGTCTTGGGCATCAGCCTGGTCCTTCTTCAGGCTCTCATAGGCTTTGGTGGGCTCGGAGGTTCGCTCCGACCTCGTCCGCTCCAAGGACTCGCATCTAGCAATAGCGTCCTTGAGCTCTTTCTCAACTTCACTCACCCGCGCCTCATGTCATTGGCAGGCGGTCTGCTCCTCCTCTAAGCTTTTTGCCACCTTGTCCGCGGCTGCCTTGCTCGCCTCCGCCTCCTTCTTGGCTTTGGCGACGGCGCTTTTGAGGGACTCGACCTCATCGGCGCCAACTACGAACATAGTTAAAACATTTTTAGTCTGTTTCAAACAACTCACACATATACAATTGGAGATATATACCCAATGCATGCATACCTTGCGTCTCCTCCAACCGCTTGTTGATGCGGATTACTTCTTCATCGGCCAGCCGTAACTTCCGAGTTAGTTCGTAATCTTCGGCGGACTGGGCGCTCGCCGCCAACAGGGAAGCCTGTTTTACAATAGAGTGTCACCTCTTCCGAACACTATGTGATCCTCTGTCCGGCTTCTTCAAAGCCGGATAGAGTCTCAGGGGCTACTATCTATACACATGCATATCCCTTTATTGAAATAGGTTAGAAAATTACATTGCATACCTCAAAGCCCGTTAACAGGCTGGTAAAGGCTTTGTTCATCCCGCCTTTGGCGGACTGAATCTTCTCAGCCACCACACCCATCAGGGTGCGGTACTCCTCCATGACAGAAGTACAACGAAGCGCTTCCGCCAAATTATCCATGCTTCCGGAGTCATGGACGTCGCTGGTGGAGTCGACGCTCCCCCCTCCTTCAAAGGGGCCGCTCGCCTGATTTCGGAACCATACGGGTTTCCGGAATAGTGTTCGACTGGGGGCCCGATTGGTCATGGCCCCGTCCTCAGTCTCCATGGGGGTTGGCCCTCCCATGTCATCGGCAGTCGAGGTATTACCCTTTGGCGCCATCCTGATGGCCACTGGCACCTCTTCATGGTCTGGAGAGGCTCTTCGGGACACGATTTCGGTGTCGTCTGGAGTGGTAGGCGGGGAGGCCCATGCAGGCGTCTCGCTCTCCACCATCCCTGGCTTCAAAGAATTCCCCGGAGACAATATTTGAGGGAGATCGCTGGCCGGACTGAAACACACAATACAATATGTTAGAAACTATAATTATAAATGTTGATATATGTAAGGCATCTAAAGATACTTACGATTCGGCTGGGGGCTTCGACCTGGGGCGATGCTTGGGGATGAATTTGGCATCCGAATCCAAGTCGTCCGTGAGGGATACTCTCCCCCTTTTGGACGCCTCCGCTTCTGGGTCTGCGGAAGCTGCCCTTTTCTTCCTCCTCCCCTTAGGGGGAGAGTTGCTCTCTCCCTTCTCCTCCTTTTCGTCTTCATCCCCCTCGTGGGAGGAAAGGGCTTCGGAATCCTCGGGCATAGTGTCCGGGGGACCTTTACGGTGGGGGCCGTTTTTGGCCTCCTTGCTCTTCTTCTTGGTTTTCTTCTCTAGCGCTGCATGCAGTACTGGAACCAAAGATCCTCGTCACAGAGGATCACGGGGTTTCAGGCTGACAAAGCGGACACTTGATCTGCTCCACCTTCTTAGTCCAGCCTTGTTTCAAATGTGAAAGTCTCAATACACCCCTATGATATTCGGACTAAGTCATGTTTGGAAACTAAAAACTTACCGGAGTGGCTGGGTGAGCACAGTCGAGGCCGATGTCGTCCGTCGTCTCCGGTCATGATTTCTGCTTCTGGGCCCTGAAGAGCAGCCTCCAGATATCTTTGTGCATCATGCCGAAGAATCGTTGCAAGGTCCGCGGCCCTTCCGGATTAAACTCCCATATGTGGAGAGGCCGGTGCTGGCAGGGAAGGGTCCGGCGGAATAGCATCACCTGAACCACGTCGGTGAGGTCGATGTTCCTTTTTATGAAGTTTTTAATGCGCTTTTGCATTATCTTCACCTCGTCAGCTGACCCCCAGTCCAAACCCTTGTTGATCCATGACGCTAGCCGCATTGGGGTCCGGATCTAAATTCAGGAGTGGCCAGTCAGTTGGCGCCGCGAGGTTCGGTGATGTAGAACCACTCCTGCTGTCATACTTTCACAGTTTCCACAAAATCCCCTTTGGGATAGGTACTTTGGGAAGCTTGCTCACGATCGCGCCTCCGCAGTCTGCATGCTCCCCGTCCACCACCTTTGGCTTCAAGTTGAAGACTTTGAGCCAGAGGCCAAAGTTGGGGGGGGGAATGCGGAGGAGTGCCTCGCACAGGACGATAAAAGCCTAGATGTGGACGAATGAGTTTGGGGCTAGATCATGGGAATCTAGCCCGTAATAGAACATGAGGCCGCAGACAAAAGGGTGAAGTGGAAACCCTTGTCCACGGAGGAAGTGGGGGATAAATACCACCCTTTCGTCAGGCTCTGGGGTGGGGATGACTTGTTCTTGGCAGGGACCCTGTACGCAATGTCCGTACTCAGGTACCCCACATCCTGGAGCTCCTTGATGTCCTTCTCCCTCACGGAGGAGGCTGCCCACTTGCCCTGAAAGCCGGATCCGGACATGACTGGAAAGGTTGGTGGCAGTGGGAGGTTTCGAGGCTCGGGCGCTAGAGCTTGGAGATAGGGAGGAAGAGGAAGGAAGAAGGTGTGGGATAGAAAAGATGAATCTTTGCCCGTTTATATAAGCCGTCAATACCGAGCGCCTGCCCCCTAGCCTTAAAACCTCGTCTGTTCCCGATGTGGGTATGCGCCGCGGTCGGTTGGATTACCCAGACATCATTGATATGCAATCTCGTATTAACTGGGCACGATCTCTGTATTGACGGGACATGCCAATGGGGCGTGGCCTCGAAACACGGAATGCGGGGTGTGAAAACGGTTCGAAATGCCGAAAGGTCAAGTCTGACGCTTCGCCAAAAAAGTTGTCAGTAAAAGGCGATATTCTCATTTTTTTATCCTGCCTTCGGGGCTAAGGGTTGTCTTTATTGCAAAAAGCCGGATACATTTCTTTTTACAGAGGAAAGCCGATGTGTATTCTTTAAGGAACCTGCCTTGCAATGTCGAAGACAATCTGAGCGCCGAATATATCATCATTGAAGACTGGTTCAGGGGCTACTGTGGGAGTCCTGGATTAGGGGGTCCTCGGGCGTCCGGTCTACTAATGTGGGCCGGACTGATGGGCCGTCAAGATACAAGAAAAAAATTATCTCTCGTGTCCGGTGGGGACTCTCACAAGCGTGGATGGCAAGTATAGGTGTCCGGATATATTGTTCCTTTCTATAAAACTGACTTTGTACAAACCCTAAGCCCCTCCGGTGTTTATATAAACCGGAGGGTTAGATCGGAGGCAGGATCAGAACATTGCTAGGCTAGCTATCTAGGGTTAACCGAATCGATCTCGTGGTAGATCAACTCTTGTAACCCCTATACCCTCAGATATAATCAAGCAGGAGTAGGGTTTTACCTCCATTAGGAGAGCCCGAACCTGGGTAAACACTATGTCCCTTCTCCATTGTTACCATTGATCTTCAGACGCACAGCTTGGGCCCCCCCTACCCGAGATCTGCCAGTTTTGACACCGACAATGGGCGCCGCGCGGGAGCTGGTGCCACATAGGACCCTACTTGTGCAAGCGAACTAGCCTGGCATAGGGCACCGTGCGCGCGAGCCAGAGGACGCGGGCGCGAAGCAAGCCCCGGCCGCCTAGAGCGAACAAACCAGACCCACAGGGAGAAGGACACTGACAAGAAGACCTGGTTAGGCCCGACGTGTGTGACGAAAACCACCCGTCATGGACCCTCATGGCAAACCAGTCAGGTGTCGAGTGGTCGCGAGCACGCCAGAGAGCCGACCATGCAAAGCCGAAGTGAAACGGGTGGCGCGAAGGGCCTTCTCACCCGTGGAGGCTCCTAGGAAGTGGGCACTCTATCATCCTTTATATGAGTAATTTATCATTGGACTTCCGTGATCCGATGGATTTGTAAGGAACAACCGGATGATTTCTTCTTTCTTAGTATGTTTTCTTGGAGGAACTCTCTCTCTCTCTCTCTCTCTCTCTCTCTCTCTCTCTCTCTCTCTCTCTCTCTCTCTCTCTCCTGGCTTGATATCTTATCATCCCGTCCCACACCTCCATCGTCTCTCTCGAAATAGGCTTTCGCCCTATTTTATATAGAGAGAAAACACACAATAGAGTACACGTACGAACGATACATAGTGATGGGGAACCCTCAAACAACACCAATCCCAAGATCACCGGATCACGCGATGCTCGCAACAACGCAATCGAAATAGAGAACAGGCGAAACTAAGTACAACGCCACACTACACCCTACACCACCTACACTCCACAAGAACGCCCCAAGAGGGATAATGATGTGAAGCGACGCTGTTACCGAGTCCATGATGGACAAAGGCTTTCACCCGGAACCGAACACCGAGAGAAGCCCACAACAACATCTTCCAGAAGATAATGGTGCCCGCAGGTGTCACCATCGTTGGTGATCAAATGCAGAGCTTTCGCTCGATACCTCACCCGTGCGACCACGAGGTCTTGAGGGTAAGACTGACTAGTTCAGATCCCCAGATTCGGATCGGGGCGACATCGCTGCAAGAGGAAAAGCACGCCCGAGTTACCTGCTGCCATAGCTGTCGCCGCCCACACACAACCAAGAGACATAGCAACCACCACCACCATAGTGCCCGCCGGAGAGCCATGCGGACTGCCTTCCAGGGACACCGCCCCAGCATCCAAGCCCCCAGACCCCGCCAACCGCTTGCTTCACAAAGCGCAAACCGCAACAGGAAAAGCCCGGCATCAACCACTGACTCAGGGTCAACGCCACCAACGCAGGGGCGTCAACACCCATAATCCCCACAAATCCCGGTGGATCAGGGGACATTACCCAGTGACTACAGACGGCCGTCACGGAGACCCAGCACAAGACACGAAAGTCTGCGGTTTGACGCACCGATCCGTCCACCGGCACCACAGAGTCCCACTCACCACTTCCACATACCACCAACAACGCCATAACACGAAGACGCCTCCCCAACCAACCGCAAACACCCACCTTGGCATGACCGAAAGGGACCCACAGCCGAGCATCCCGACTCTAAGATGACACCGCATCATGGCCCGCTTGAGGAGCAGCCAACCCCAGGCAGGAGGACCATGTCAAACTCCTACCCTGACGACAAGCCTGCGGCTGCCAAATTTCATCGCCGTAAGAATCGCACTCAAACGGGACACAGCAGCAGATGAGGGACACTCATGGCAGCCAATAACTCCTGTCGCCGAGCAGCTAGTCCAATGCCCTGGTCCCCATTGGCTCCTCAAACACACCCCGTCCCCGCCGCCCGACGCCAAGATCTCAACCCCCATTCTCTGCCCCGCCTCCATGCCCGCGGAAAGGGACCGAAGCTCCACATCAGGCCGCCGGTTCTCCACTAGACCCGGCCCGCACTCGCCACCCAAGGTTGCCTGAAGGACCATCAGACCCACCAAGGCCATCTGCGTCGTTCCCCATAGGGCTCGACACTCACGAAGCATGCAAGTTGCTGCAGGAGGGGGCCATCCAGAGCGTCATCCCCCACTGCAAGAGGTCTCACCAGCACATCCGTCGTCTGCTATCCTAACCTCCAGCGAGGCCTCGTCTGAGCCCTCGACAAAGATATGGGCCACAACGTCATCATCTCTAGCTTGACTCTGTCCAATCGAAAGGCGGACTGAAAACATATGGACCCCATCCTCACCTGTCAAAACCTTCAACTCGCCTGCGCCTACAACGCTGCGCCTAAGCCACCTTGAGGGCAGCTCCGTCTCGCTCCTGGCTCGGCCTCGATGGCTACCCTTCACCTTGTTACTCAGGTGATTTTACATTCCAGTCAGCTAAGGATTAGCAAAACCGAACTTATATAGACACATTGATAACACATTCTTCACAATACTAAATTGAAGCGCTGCCAACAAAGATAAGGAGATACAAAAATGAAACATTATTACTAAGATTTCTTAATCATTGTGCACACATGAATCCTTGAGGGAAATCGACCTCTTAGTTCATCCATCCTCATGTACAAATCAAAGAAACACACATGCATGCCCTCGATCGGTCTCTACACGGTGCATCCCTGAGGAAATTTCCATTAAATTCGCCGGTCGGTCGTGTATATTTATGCGACGCTGAAGGATCCTGCGGCGTTCTCGACGAACTTCTTGGCGCCCTTGAACCACCTCTTGTCTCCGGCTTGCGCCTTGCAGACGTAGAGCTTGCCGTCGGCGACGGTGGCGGTGATGAGCTGGTGCTTCCCTCCCTCGTCTCCGTCCGCGGTCCTCGTGAGCACCGTTATGCTGTAGTACTGCTTACCGTCCACCACCGGCGCCGAGCTCTCCAGCACGTTCGCTGTCGCCACAGCGTCTGACTCGAACCCACCCTGCATCCCCACATCGTCAGCACACTTGGGGAATGCATGCAGGTGCGACAAAGAAGAAGAAGAAAAAGAAAGGAAGGAAGGAGTTATTAGACCTCGGAGTCGGTCTTGCCACCGTAGGACTGCTGGCCGAGGAGGAAGCCGACCTGGGAGAGGAACTCCTCAGGGGAACCGTAGTCGGTGATGGTCTTCTTGGTGGTGGGGTTGATTATAACGGAGAGGTTGCTGGTGGCGTCGAAGTTGTCCTCGTAGCGGAGCACCTGCCCAGGGAACTCACGCTCCTTGCTGGGGTTCCACTTGGCCGGGATCATCAGTTTGAACCCCTCCCCGCTGTATGCCACGAAGTCCGTGTTCTTCTTCGCCTTGCCGAACACGTTCGCTGCAACATATTCATTCGCGAAGTCATCATCCGAAACCGAACCCTACAGTCGCTGTCGCTCACATACACGGCCACTAGCTCGTACCTGCTTCTCCGTAGGCGGCAGCAGCGGGGGAGACCTTGACGGCGACGGCGGCGGCACCGGCGAGGAGGGACAGCGCGGCGCGCCGGCTGGTGACGACGGCAGCGTCAGGTGCAGCCTCGTCGTTCTTCTGCGCCTTGCAGACGAACAGCTGGGTGCGCCCGACGGCGGGCGCAGGGCGCGCCGAGGCGGCCAGGCGCGCGGTGGACTGGTGGAGGAAGCAGGAGGTGGACGCCATTGCTCGCTGCTGTTTAGCTTAGCTTAGGTAGGACTGTGCGTGAGTGCGCGTGGGTATGGTGTGTGTCGCGTTAACTAAGGTGATCGGTGGGGTCCGGAGGCGCGAGAGTACTTGTGGTCTGTGTGTGGATGGAGTTGGGATGAGGCGCGATACCATCGGATAAGGCCCCGCGCCGCGCCATTGGGCCACGTCGGATCGCGGTGCACCCGGTCATTCGTCCCCTCGCGGCTTCTGGCGACCGCGACCGCGACCGTAATTTCTCGATCCGCATCGAATGATCCGTGCCTGTCACACACTGGCACCCGGCCCAGTGGTTGTACGAATATGTCAGTGCTGTGTGTAGAGTATAGCACAAAAGAGTTGCGACGTAATCCCAGCAGATCAAATCAAAGATTAGCATTTTGGATTAAGTAAAATGCATCGGAGATCATTAAACTTGCCGCGAAGTACTCACTTTGATCACGGTACTCAAGAATATAATCACTACAGTTACTAAATACAACAAGACATGAATGTACGGTCACTATGCAGCGTATAACGCTCGTACTAGTCATTGTTGACCCGTCCACGACTCCACGTCGGTGTTAAGTGAAATGACACACTATGTATGGTTTTTTTTTTTTTTTTGCAAAATGGCTCGGTCACCTCTCTTCAAAAATTCCTATCCCCAAATCCCCAACTTCTCCTCCGACGACCCCAAATCCCTAACTCTCCGTCGATGACATGAGCCTTCCCATCCGTTGTTGGCCTACTCTCCATCGCCAACCGTCGTATTCCTGCTCGCCATCGCCCACCTTCATGGTCGTCGTCGCCATGTCAAGTAGCTTTGTTCGGTCAATTCTCGGCGACCGAGTTGTGGTGATGTGGCTCATTACATGCCCTGATTGCTAGACTTCGGTGAAAGTTCTACATCTCAAGCACCGAGAAACATGACAAATTAGTCTTCAATAGGTGTGTGAATCGCGGTGTAAGCCCCCATCGACGTTCGTTGTTAATTTTGATGGAATTTGGCCCATGCTCTATGGAAAATTTGACACTTTTTTACCTATTTGGTTTACATGATAGGTGTACTTTATGGCATCGATCGAGAATTGGATTATGTGGGTTATCTTGTCGGTCGTCGGATCTTCATTGCTAATGACGTGGTAGATGCAATTAGTGTTGTTGTTGCAGCTACTTGCCCCCTTGATTTTTGAAGATTGTTGATAGAAATAGTAAGGGACTGATTTGTTTGCTAGTGCACGCAGAGAGAAGTAGTCCCTGGAGTACCGAGAAGAATGTTGTATTCTTCCCCGAACTCTGGAGAACTTCACCGAGGAGCATCTGCGTTACAGATAACAAGGAGATACATTTCGAGAAGAAAGAGTATCGAGAAGATTGTGTGACCCCTTAAAATTAGTGTTGACACAAAGCAATTTCCATTCGGTATGTCTGAAGAAGAATGACTGCAGTCGAGAAAATTGAAGGCGAAGTAAAGACGTAGAATTTGTTTCGTTGTTCTTTTTTTATCTCATTTAAATCATAGGACCTCCATACTATTAAGAGGGGTATAGGTTATCTGAGCTTAGGTCTACTGTGATGCTTAGCCGAAACCTATGAAAGACTGAGAGAATCACTCTGTGTTCCGAACGATTACCTGTCAGCCAGAGATGATGTTCTTCTGGACTACAAGAGATATCCTTCGGACCGAGGAGTTAGCATTACTTGTTCCGCAAGCAATGTTACCGTTGTGCTCAAATTCCGGCTGTTGGAAACATGTTGGTTGTCTATTGGCTAGACCGTGTGTCCTAAATGGTCATTTCCCTTCAGGGAAGGTTGCGGCTAGAAATAGCCACCCCAATCCAACGTTTTCATTGGCTACTCCGCTTGAGATTCTGTGAAGACTGGTTGAGCACCCCACTTGAGAGATTTGAGTTTATCCACTGAGAGAATTCAAGAGCCAAAACTTAGATAGTGGTTGAACGTCACAGTAGATCTGAGTTAGAGTTCTTGTACTTATTACTCTTGAGAGTTGCACACTCTCTAGACAGATAGGTGATGGCTTGAGTGTCGAAGAGTAATTGTCTTCACCAAGCTAAGTCTTCAGAAACCAAGAGTGATTGTGGTTCGCAAACAAGTCTGTCGAAGGTTTGGAGATTTCCGTTAAGAATCTACCCCAAGTGAATTCAACCAAAGCCTGATCAGCTTTGAGTTAAAGGAGAATAGGACGAAGAGAGATTTGCTCCTGTGTTCAATCAATTCCCTCTAACCAGACGTAGCTCTTTATCAGAAGAGTGAACTGGTCTACCAAATCATTTGTCGCCATCGAGCGCCACTGATTCATTGTACTCTACTACAATCCTTCGGTAGTTTATTTTTAGTGCTCCGTGCCTCGATAGATGTCTTTGATCACTTTCATTCCCTTTTGCTCGTGATAGTTATCTATCTCTTCGTGCTATAGTTCATTATATTTGTTGTATGCTTTAGTAATTTTCTATCTAGTTGAGCGTGTTCATAACCTGTTATCTTTCGTGGTAATCCACGTATGTAGTTTACCATACTTTCATTCTATGCCACTATTATTATTGCCAAAGCAGTGAGCTACAATACCCGAAAGATTATCTTCACCTTTTTCAAATGTTTTGGTTAATCTTTCACTCTTTAATTTGGTGTGTACACTTGCCTCTACTATCCTTCGGTGCACTTGATCAAGTATTATATTCGTTGTGCTGATTGGTTTAGATTCAAAGTTTTGAAAGAAAATATGAATCTCCCATTCACCCCCTCTGGTTGATATACTCTTGACCCTAACAAGCACAACAAAGGACATGAGTGAAGAGCTTATTTGAGCAAGGGATGAAAGGGCTGGGATTGCAGGAAATAGTAGAGGCATTAGAGCTGCAAGGGGTGTTTGAGGAAAACCTACAGGTACAATAACCAAGCAGCAAGCAGATGCATTATTAGGTTTAGGTAGAGAAATGTTGGTGGTGCCGAAGGCATTAAGGCAATGATGGCAACTGTCATTCTGCTTTATGTGATGTGTGTTATTTCACTTCTAAAGAAAAAATGGCAAGTGATGGTCAGTTTGTTTAGGTGTACAAGTGGTGTTTAATTATCTATAGGTTAGTTGTAAGGCATGTATGGCCTCATGTAATACATGTTGATGCTGGTACTTCATATTTAACTTGTTGTTATGAACAAGTGATGCTTCTGCTATTATGGATGATGTTGTGATTGTACAACTTGTTGATTTCATGAGTTGGTGCAAGATGACCATGATATATGCAAAATTTTGGCATGTTGAGAATACATGTAAGATTTCCATACATCATGCTCTACAACTGAAACTAGGTTGATGCTCTTTGAGAAAGAAGATGATGATGTGACAAAAACATACTCAACCATGCTAAAACAGAGACATGCTCTCTCAAAGAGAAGCTATAAGATTCACAAGCTTCATAGGGCATAACTGATTGATAGGATGACTAACATACTCAACCATGTTGCATGATCAAGGATCCAGTCATGATGACATGGACATAAGTAAACTTGGCACATACATGATCAATAATTGACCCTCATATCCTAACATCAATATGAATCAACTATAACACTTCCGTGCTCCGTGGATTACTCCTCCTTATCTCATTTGCATAGTTCCAAGGAAACTTGTACTGCCCTTCTTCATCAACATTAATTATCTTCATGGCCAACCTCCTAGCCCTCTCAACTTGGTCTGTATTGGTGTCATATGCCATTACTTTTGAACAACCCTTGAGAAGTTTCTCAAGCTCACTTCTTGGTCAGCTCTAAAGCTCTCTACATACTTTTTGTGTAAGTATATGAGAAGTGAAAGCCTTCATCTTCCACTTCTTGGTGCATGTGTGTAAATGAATATAATTCACCATGAAGCATTTGGTCATGTTGTCATAAGAAACCAACAAATACCAAATACAATCAGCATTACAGGTGGTTGTCACTCTTTTTCTATCATTGACTAGCAACTTGACATGAAATATATTTTTGCAACAGTATTCCTTAATTTCTTTCCCCGGAAATTAAATAGTTTCAAAGACATGTCCAAAATGGAATTTTGGACAATGTCGGTCCTGTACTTTGAAAGCTTTGAACTTCATGTAAACTTGTTCATCTAAATCTGGTGCCCATAAATCTTCACCTTCAGATTGATATTCTCCCAAATTATACTCATCTTTTCCTTTATCTCCTACTTTCTCATTTCCTTTATGTGCTACTTTCTCTTTTGCATTAACTTCACCTTTTTGCTTCTCTTTGTCCTTTCTCTCTTAAGGTTCATCCTCATCCACATTGTCAGCATATAGATCATCATCACCATCACTTATGTCAAAGTCATTGTCCACTATGACACCAAGATCAAAGTATGAACCTTCAGAATCACTGTCAGCTGCTGCATATTGAACTCCCATGTCATATGAACATTTGCTTTGTGTGGTTTTCCTGATGCACACTCCTATTCCACTAATAATATTGTCCTCTTGCTAACCGTCACTCTGTTGAATTGGCTCTTGCTGAGTGAGATCTATGACAACAGGCTCTGTCTCATTCAGTTCTATGTCACATGGCTCTCAGTTAGCAGCTGACACTACAAAAAAAGACACATCCATGACATTTTGGGCCGAACGCAATTTTTTCTGTCATACTTATGACACTGCTATGACGATAATTGTGACAAAACCCGGTATCATCATAGATGTGGTGGGCTCCTACTTCTATGACAAAAAATCATGACAGAAAATGGGTTTTCGTCCTGGGCGGGCCGGAGACGCAGCTGCATAACATTCTTTGGGCCGTCCATGATGGAAAAAACCGTGGTAGAAGCGAGGACGAGGAAAATTTCAGGGAGTTCCCGATTACAGTGGGTGGTCGGGGGCCGAGCGACGCACGTTTCTCTCGTACACGTATGCGCGTGTGTGCGAGGCGTTGGACTCTAACTGAACCCGAGTGAGGCGTTGGGCTCTAACTAAACCCGAGCGATTGCACTAGCTACGTTACTGAACCCGAGTGATTTTCTCGTTTATTGACTACATTGAGAATGGCATGGGACCTAGTTGTCAAACAATTAGGAGGGAGTATTTTTTTTGTCTTGTAATAATGAGGCACCTGCTTGCCAAATGCAATGACCCTGGTGGGTCCCTGCTGTCAGCTTCTCCACGTACAACCATCTCCTGATTCCTCTTGGTTTTTGACCATGTTGACAATGCCAAACGGCGGCGGGCACAGCGAACGAACCAAGGCGGAGAACGACGGCGAGGCCTAGGACGGGAACGAACATCAGCCATGGAAGATGCGGCGGTGTAGTGGCAGGTGGAGGGGAGTACGAGGGCGACAACATGCAACTCAAGCTTACATATGGTACAAAAGCCAAAGGATTAATTGTTCATCAAATTTTTAGACAAAACCCAAATTGAACATGGCAGTAACATCTAACCCAACCACTCTTTTTTGCAGTCACAAACAAATGGATCGGTCTGATTCATAAAATCAACATCCTGTGCAAAAAAAATTATTTCAGGATGACTACAACTTGTTGTAAATAGAAGCCGAGCACGTTTAGAAGCCCATTTGTCCACCTGAAACTTCTTTTTTGCTCTTCAACATGTCCGTCCATGAGAAATCTCTTGCGGTAAAACTTAAGCCTCATGGACAATAGTAACCTCGCATTCAACAGGAAGAATGTGACAAAGCTTCTGTTTGCCTGGTTGGATGCATATCCTTCCATCGTTATTGTCCTCAAACAAATGTCATGAGAACTGAGAAAATCCTGGTGCTTATTACGCCACCGATTGCTTATATGTTTTGCTCCATGTGGTTGTGCCTAAGTAGACATGAAGATTGAAAACAGTTAAGATCTGAAAAAAGAGTATGTCAAAAGAACGATAGCTGAATAGTTAATTATAGTACAATATATACGGGCTTTCAATGTGCATGAAATCATCACCTCTATATATAAATTCTCCAGCGATCGAAAGCATCGCAGCAAGCCAATAATTATGTTCAGATCAAAACTAAACATTCTGATATATAAGATCTTGACAGAATCCAGCAGCATTGATAGGCTATCAATGAACGAACTCTTCATTGAGCATATAACATAATATTAGTACCCAAAGTGTACTCCAAGATGATACAGAACTTATGCGCACAAATGAAAAATGCAGCTTATGATTACAAATGTGTAGATGATAATATACGATACCTGAAAAAGTGAGGAGCCAAACACCAACTCTTTGTGATCATTAAATGGGTCACGAATTACGCCCAAGGTCTCTAGTTTGGGCGCAGAGACGATAGTTATTTGTGAAGGTTTACAACAATTATCAAGGAGCGACCTTTGAAGTGAACAGGCATCTTCGATGATGAGCTGTTGTCCTTCAAAACAAATTCCAATGCTTTTAAGGTGAGGCGACTTTATTTGGAGACAACTGATATGGATTTCTATTCCCAAAACAATCAGCAAGCGCTCCAGGGCAGGGCAACTGGAGTGGATGATGCTGCGAAGTGAGGCCTCCGACAGATAAACCACCACAAGCGTATTTTTTTTAGCAGTGGGAGTCGAAGCATTTGTACCAGATCGTATGGTAGATGGCATCGAGCGAAGGTGGCGGTATGGAGAGAGGAGGAAAACCGCAAGATGGACAACGGTGGTGTGGGCACAAATTCTTGGTGTGTTTGTGGTATGAAACTTTTGTGGTAATGGTACAACTCAAACTGCTGGAGTTTTTCGAATTCAGGGGATGTCAGCCAAGCATCCACCGTGCCGGGTATGGATAACAGGTAGCGTGTCGGGATGCAGACGCATTGAACTGGGACCTACTGGTGAGAGGAGACGATGGCTCTAAGGAGATCAAATTTAGGAAGGACAGATATCTGACGATAGTCGAGATTGAGGGGTGCGGTACGCCATAGAGGGCGCCACCGAGTTGAGAGGACTTGTGTCCAGCAGCAATCCTTGGTGGGGAAAAGCGAGATGATCTCCTCAAGGATGACGTCCGGGAGATCGCTGATGCACGATCCACTGAGATTCTACGGGCTCATCAAATCCGGGTGGGGGGCTCACCGCTTCCCCACGCTAAAAGTCTTGGGATCTACAATCGGTGTGGCCGCTGGCGGGAGCCTCATCTTCTTAGCGTTGGAGCCAGCTGACTCCATTTTTAGTTGGGCTCACGCCAAGCTCACAGGTTTGAGTAGAGTAGCTAGAGACGAGTCTAGTGGTAGTGCGAGTGGGGAAGAAGGAGGGCTGGAGATTTCTGTAGGAGTGGAAGAAGAGGTGCATGTGTTTTTTGTACAAGTGAGGAAGAAGGTGAGCGGGGGTTTTCTGGATGAGTGAGGAAGATTGGGGAGCAGGGGGAATTGGGGGGACATGGAAGCAGGAGAGCGAGTTGTTCATGTTTATAAGGTCCGCTGCACTAACTACTCGCTTTTTCCCAAGAATCGCTCTCTTCTTTTGCGTTGCTGCATTGGAGATGGCGCATGGACTTGGCTGACTGGCCATGCATGCAGGATGCATGTGCCCACCGGCCACTGCATGCGCCTGGTTTGTTACTAGGCCTATTTAATAGGGTGGTTATGGAGTAAATTAAGGAGATTTATTTTCTCTGTGTGCATCTTCTTGGTCTTAGTAATTGGCTCATGGCCCTAATAAACTCGGACGGAGGGAGTATAAGTGGAAGCGAGGAGTGTCGGTGTCAAAACCTGCGGATCTTGGGTAGGGGGTCCCGAACTGTGCGTGTAAGGCTAATGGTAACAGGAGGTGGGGGACACGATGTTTACCCAGGTTCGGACCCTCTCTATGGAGGTAATACCCTACTTCCTGCTTGATTGATCTTGATGATATGAGTATTACAAGAGTTGATCTACCACGAGATTGTAGAGGCTAAACCCTAGAAGCTAGCCTATGATTTTGTTTGTTCTTGTCCTACGGACTAAACCCTCCGGTTTATATAGACACCGGAGGGGGCTAGGGTTACACGGAGTTGGTTACAGAGAAGGAAATCTACATATCCGAATCGCCAAGCTTGCCTTCCACACAAAGGAGAGTCCCACCTGGACACGGGACGAAGTCTTCAATCTTGTATCTTCATAGTACAACAGTCTGGCATAAGTATATAGTCTGGCTATGCGAGGACCCCCTAATCCAGGACTCCCTCAGTAGCCCTTGAACCAGACTTCAATGACGATGAGTCCGGCGCGCAGATTGTCTTCGGCATTGCAAGGCGGGTTCCTTCTCCGAATACTCCAAAGAAGATCTTGAACACAAGAATCGTGTCTGGCTCTGCAAAACAAATTCCACATACCACCATAGAGAGCACAATATTCCACGAATCTAATCCGCTCACAACTTTTCCATAGCGTGACATCACGCCGCGGCCCGGTTATTATTCAAACCGTTTTTCCCAACCTGGCAATACACGTCTTGCGAGGAGGTTTTATTGGCACGTCTTGTCTAAGCAGAGATCGTGTCCCCCTTATCACGGGATTCTCATCAATACGGGCGTGGGTAACCCAACCGCTCCATTAGTACGACTCCTTGGTTTAGGCAAGTTCCAAACGGCTGCGCGGAGGACGCTTGAGATTCTTCCTCTATATAAAGAGGTCAAGACTTCTCCTTTTCTTTCCACGCCGGATCCTTCCCTTCTCCCACCTCGAGTTCCAACACCCAAGGTTTAGTCTAAGCACTTCGGACATTCAAGCATGTCCGGATCCAACCTTCAAGGCTGGTGGATGGCCTCTTCCATCAAAGAGGAGGACATCAAGAAGCTTAGGGAGGCTCGGTATCTGACCGCCGAAATCCTTCATAGGCTTCCTGCTCAAGGGCAGGTTATCACTACTCCTGAACCCAACAAGAGCGTTTTATTCATCTCCCACTTCCTCTGAGGGCTAGGCTTTGGTCTTCATCCTTTCATTAGAGGGATCATGTTCTATTATGGGCTAGATTTTCATGATCTAGCTCCAGATTCCTTCCTTCACATCTCAGCGTTCATCGTTGTGTGTGAGGCCTTCCTCCACATTACCCCACACTTCGGCTTATGGCTCAAGACCTTCAATGTGAAGCTAAAGATGATCGACGGGCGACACGCGGAGTGCGGAGGTGCTATAATAAGCAAGGGCGTCGATGGTTTATGGCCCAAGGGTTCTTTCCCATAAGTTTCTGACCTATGGCAACAGGAGTGGTTTTACGTCACCGTGCATCAAGGGAGGAAGTGGGCGGCCGCCCCGGCCTTTCGCCCTGCCCCTCCGCCATAGCTTGCGTCATGGGTCAACAAGGGGCTGGACTGGGGATCGGTTAATGACGTGCCGATATTGCAAAGCCGCATTCAGGATCTCCTCAAGAAGGATATTAGTCTTGTCAAAGTAATTCAAGTAATGCTAGCTCGTCGGGCCTTGCCGTGTCAATGTCGATCTCTCCGCATGTGGAAGTTCAACTGGGAAGGACCGCGAACCATTCATCACTTCTTCGGCGCGACGCTCGAAGGGATGTATCGATTATTCTTCGGATCACGAATAAAGTGTCCAGACACAACAGAGGATACGGGTCTCAACTGCAACCGTCCAGATACCCAAGTAAGTAACTCCAAGACCGAACATGCTGTCATTATATTTCTCACAACATTATTCTAAAAAACCACCCTTGGCCAGGACTGGATAAGAAAGGTGGAGACGATCAGGTGTTCGGCCCCTCTTCCCGAAGATTCGCCGGATCCTGTACTAACCGGGATGCTGGCTCGCGCACCTTATCAAGTGCCATCAGGGGAGGACGAGGAGAGGAAAGGGGAAGCCAAGAGCGGACATCATACTGGAGGCACGTTACGCATCCTAACCGGGGAAATTAGTACCCCCATGTCGGAGGGTGAACGGGGAGGAGATTCTAGCATCCCCTCTCCCCACGGGAAGAAAAGGACCGCCCCTGAAGACTTGGAAGCAGAGGTCTCCAAACTAGGGAAGAAACCTGCATCAGGGGGCCCTGCCTCAGAGGGCAACATTGCTGCACAACGCCCACAGGGGGGCCAGCCGTTAACCGAGCCGTAAGTGAACAAAGGTGTCTAGTAAGCATACCCCGTTCTTTTCCTAAAAATAACGGCCGAGACATATGTTTTGCAGTTCGGCTCATAGCCTCCCTCCACAATGTTCGTCATCGGGGGATCTTCTTCCGGAGATGATGGAGAGCGAAACGCCTCCTCATACCTCCCCGCCTCATGAGGCGGATGATCTTGAGGTGTCGTCCTGGACGATCTCTCCCGATCCGCAAAGGCCGGAAGGTAACTCTTCGGCCGCCCGAAGTCCGGGGTTTTCGGCTCCTAGAGAGACCAAAAGAAAAAGCCCTGAACTGTCCGATATACCACCGGACACATTGACGGGTCTTCTGCAGCAAGTGGCTATCTCAGAGGCACATTGTACTTTAATGGGTACGGTGTTTGAGAAGATATCCTTCGCAAAAAGCGGGTTGAATTAGGCTTTTACGAGCCTGCTAAGAGGCTTTGAGGTACGCAAAGTGACATTTTTTGATTGTACCGTAAGCGGAAGGTGCACTTTGTATAGGTAGTAGCCCCTGAGACTCTGGTTGCCGTCCGGACGAGGCGAGCAGAGGATCATAGTCTTTGGTAAAGATGGTGCCAATTTTGTATGCAGGTGGCTGCAGCTCCGGCGGCTGACCGGACTGCTGAATTTGCCGAACTGAAGCAGCAGCTTGACGTGGCGGATGCAGACATCACGCTTGTGAACAAGCGGCTTGACGAGGCACAAGGTATGTATATTTGGGTAGTCAGCAAATATTAATAAGAGCATGATGCTAGGATTTCTAATATGCTTTGACCGCAGATGGTGCTGCCGCCGTGGAGACCCTTCGGGGAGAGCTTGCCTGGGCCAAGGAGCAAGCCAGGAGAAGTAATGCAGCCGCCGTGAAGGCCGCTGAGGAATTAAAAGCCGAACAGGCTGCTCATCGCCAAAGTGAGGATAAAATAGCCAACATGGCTCTTGAGCTACAAAATGCCGCCAGCCGATATGAGCTTCTCGAAGGGGAAAACCAAACGAAAATGGCTGACCTGGAGAAGGCTTTACAAACAGCAAAGGAAACTCGCTCTGAGATCAGAGCGGTGCGGGAGGATCTTCGACAAGCCGGTGATATCGCGGCTAGGAAGCCCTTTTTATTGCGAACTAAATTCGGCGATCCGAAGTATGCCCCTGTTTATCAATTGTGGAGTTCTTCAGATGCATACTTGGATTTGGCAAAGAGGGCTGCTGATGCGACGCAGTATTTTAAAGATCGAGAAGATCATGATGTGGAAAGATTGTTCTGGTCGCAGTTTAGTTCTCCAAGGCGTCCGCTGCTATTGAATGAGCAAATTGCCGAATGGGCTGAGCTCCACAGGTTATCCGGGCTTGCCATGAAGGCCGTCATGAATCACCTGTGGCCAAATGAACCAAGTCCGGATAGTTATTTTGGCTTGGTGCAACGAGTTATTCATGATGTGTCGCATATCGACGCTATCAAGAGGTCGGCGTGCATAGAGGGTGCGCGGATGGCCCTTGCCCATGTGAAGACATATTGGGCGAAGATGGAGGCCACCGATATTGCAACCAGGGGTCCGCCCGGAGGCCAGGACTCGCTCGAGCACTATTTTGAAGAAGTCTTAGAAGGTGCCCGTTTAATAGAGGCTCCGTGCTCAAAGAATACCATGTTCAAGTCACATGTATCTTGATTCTAAAAACAATGCTTTTGATAATAAAGGCTATATTTATACTTTTGCCCGTAAAGTATTGTAGTGCCTCCTGTGCGGCCGCTTATGTATATATGTATACAACCTGAAAGTTTGCAGTCGTCGGCTTCAGACCCTCGCATATAGTGCGGCGGTGTTCACCAAAGCGCGTAATCACACTTGATCCAACATCTTGGTCCGTTAAGGAGGTGGTAGCGCGCCGAACGAGGCAATCAGACTATATAACTTTAACACTTTCACTTAGCAATAGGAGTTAGACGGTGGGACTACTATATAGCCCCTGGTATGTCCGCGTTTATCCGAATACGGTGCGTTTACATACGTGACCGGGAAACCGGTCCTTCGTTAATGCGGAGGAATCGCGAATATTCCACTGAGTCATCGAGTGGTTGACCAGTCTCTCGCTTTATCATGACAGTCAGTTTTTGGCTTTTTCTACTGAGGTGCTCATCCGGATGAACCAGGGCACAATCGCAGTAGTGCTCCCTGTGCCACCTTAGCCGATATAACGGAACGTAAGGCAGCAAAACATGGGAGCCAGGCAAACCCAACTATTGACCAAAGACATGATTCGGAGCTGATGCATATAAGGCCAAACTCGCGACGCCGAACACTCCCGAAGGTATTCGGACATTACAACATATACTGGGCTGAGTAACGCCCTCGATGATGAACCCAGAATTTCAAGGTACGTGCATCAATCTGGCGTGAGGAAAGAGCGCGTGTGGTGAGAGCATAGATCTCAAAAACACACTGATTGCTATTTCTGTAATGTCTATTTTAGAACGGCGAATGATAAGATCGCCGGTAATGCCGGTATTCCTCTTGGTCATTTTAGGTGCCAAGAGGGGGTGAGACAACAAGAGACAATAAAAAAAGGTTTACACAGGGTCTTAATCTAAAAAGAAACCTTTGGACGGGGCCGTGCTGCACGTCTGCACCTTTGTCTCCATTGTGCCGTATCTTTGAAGGGTGTAGCACGGTGATCGCCTGTTGAGAGAGAAAAAAAGGGAAGGAAAACCCAGGTGAAAGATTCTAGTGTGACCGTGCGTAAAGTTGGTTAATCTTAATGAACCGTGAAAATTCAATTTTTTGAGTGTAAATGGGATCAAGCCGAACTACGAACCCTTTACATGCGGGAAGCCCCCAGTATCTCGTATGGGGGGCATAGCCATTAATCAAGCTCAGGTTTATCTGGGCTGCTACAACTAGTGGTGCGCCGAACACGTCTAGCCGTGTCCGTGGTCTTGAAGACCGACCAGTTACTCGGGTTGGAGAGGCCATTTGGTGGTTCGGCTGCTAGAGCCCCCACGTAGTCTTCCACGCGAAGAGAGCGCTCTATGTTGCCACTGATAGTGATGACGCCGCGTGGACAGGGCTTCTTCAGTTTGAGATAAGCGTAATGTGGTACTGCATTCAAACGAGCAAAGGCCATTCTTCCGAGTAGTGCATGATAGCCGCTTCGGAACGGAGCAATGTCGAAGATTAGTTCTTCGCTTCGAAAGTTGTCGGGAGAGCCGAATACAACATATAATGTTAAAGAGCCCGTACAACGGGCCTCTAGGCCTGGTATCACTCCTTTAAAGGTAGTACTGCTTTGGCTGATTCTTGGCGGGTGTATCCCCATCTTGCGGACAGTGTCCTGATATATCAGACTAAGACTACTGCCGCCGTCCATGAGGACTCGGGTTAGATGGTATCCGTCAATTATTGGATCGAGTACCAAGGCAGCCGAACCTCCATGCCGGATACTAGTCGGATGATCCCTGCAATTGAAAGTGATCGGGCAGGCCGACCATGGGTTGAATTTGGGGGCGACGGGCTCTAAAGCGTATACATCTTGGAGTGCACGTTTGCGCTTCCTCTTTGGTATGTGGGTGACGTAGATCATGTTCACTGTTTTGACCTCCGATGGGAATTTTTTTGTCCCCCAGTGTCCGGCTGGCGAGGTTCGTCCTCATCTTCACTTGGCGGCTCCCTCCCCTTGTGTTTGGCATTTAGCTTGCCGGCTTGCTTGAAGACCCAGCATTCTTTGTTGGTGTGATTCGCGGGTTTCTTGAGGGTGCCATGAATCTGACAGGATCTGTCTAGAATTTTAGTTAGGCTGGACGGTCCATCTCTGCTGCTTTTAAATGGCTTTTTCCGTTGACCGGGTCGAGAGCCCCTGAATCCGGCGTTTACCGCTGTGTTGTCTGGGCTGTCTTCATTATTTCGATGCTTGTCTTTACTGCGTCGCGGCTTCCCATTGCCATCCCTGATTTCGAATGTGGCTGGGTCGCTGGTGCCGCTGCGGGCCAACCAACTGTCCTCGCCCGTGCAAAAGCGGGTCATAAGAGTTGTTAGGGCTGCCATTGTCCTCGGCTTTTCCTGGCCGAGGCGTCTGGCGAGCCATTCGTCTCGGACAGTGTGTTTGAAAGCTGCTAGGGCTTTAGCATCCGGACAGTCGACAATTTGGTTCTTCTTGGTGAGAAATCTTTTCCAAAGCTTGCGGACTGACTCTCCGGGTTGTTGGATTATGTGACTTAAATCGTTGGCATCCGGGGGTCGGACATAGGTATCCTTAAAAATTAGCCCTGAAAGCGTCCTCGAGTTCCTTCCAACTTCCAATTGAATTTTCGGGGAGGCTTTTCGACCAGTGCCAAGCTGGTCCTTTCAACTTGAGGGGCAGGTATTTGATGGCGTGGAGATCGTCTCTGCAAGCCATATCAATGTGAAGAATAAAGTCCTCAATCCAGACTGTAGGGTCTGTCGTTCCGTCATATGCCTTGATATTTACGGGTTTAAACCCCTCTGGAAATTCATGATCCAGCACCTCATCAGTGAAGCACAGGGGGTGTGCCGCACCCCTGTATTTGGATGTGTTGTGGCGTGCGTCCGACGGCTGTAGTGTTTGCTACCTCTTAAGCACTATGTTGGATTTCCCCGAAGAGGAGAGGATGATGCAGTAAAGTAGCGTAAGTATTTCCCTCGGTTTTTGAGAACCAAGGTATCAATCCAGTAGGAGACCACGCACAAGTCCCTTGTACCTACACAAAACAATAGCAACTATCAACCACCGCTTAGGGGTTGTCAATCCCTTCACGGTCACTTACGAGAGTGAGATCTGATAGAGATAATATTTTTGGTATTTTTGATAGATAGATGCAAAGTAAAAAGTAAAGGCAAAGTAAAAACAAAGCAAGTAAATAAAGTGATATAGATTAATATGATGAGAATAGACCCGGGGGCCATAGGTTTCACTAGTGGCTTCTCTCAAGAGCATAAGTATTCTACGGTGGGTGAACAAATTACTGTTGAGCAATTGACAGAATTGAGCATAGTTATGATTATATCTAGGCAATGATCATGTATATAGGCATCATGTCTGAAACAAGTAGATCAAACTGATTCTGCATCTACTACTATTACTCCACTCATCGACCGCTATCCAGCATGCATCTAGAGTATCAAGTAAAAACAGAGTAACGCTGTAAGCAAGATGACATGATGTAGAGGGATAAATTCATGCAATATGATAAAAACCCCATCTTGTTATCCTCGATGGCAACAATACAATACGTGCCTTGCAACTCTTTACACTTCGAGTAAGGACACCGCAAGATTGAACCCAAAGCTAAGCAGTTCTCCCATTGCAAGAACTACCAATCTAGTTGGCCAAACCAAAAAGATAATTGAAGAGACTTGCAAAGATAACTCAATCATACATAAAAGAATTCAGAGAAGAATCAAATATTTTCCATAGATAATCTTTGGATCATAAACCCACAATTCATCGGTCTCAACAAACACACCGCAAAAAGAAGATCACATCGAATAGATCCCCACGAGAGGGGGAACATTGTATTGAGATCCAAAAGAGAGAAGAAGCCATCTAGCTACTAGCTATGGACCCAAGGTCTCAAGTAAACTACTCACACTTCATCGGAGGGGCTATGGTGATGATGTAGAAGCCCTCCATGGTGGATGCCCCTCCGTGAGCTCCTAACAGGCCCCAAGATGGGATCTCATGGATACAGAAGGTTGCGGCGGTGGAATTAGGTTTTTGGCTCCTGTTCTGATCGTTCGAGGATACGTAGGTATATATAGGAGGAAGGAGTACGTCGGTGGAGCTCCGAGGGGCCCACGAGGTAGGCGGGCGTGCCCCCTGGAAAATCACGATCCTGAAGGTTTCATTCCGTTTGGACTCCGTTTGATATTCTGTTTCTTCGAAATACTAAAAAAGGCAAAAAACAGGAATTCTGGGCTGGGCCTCCGGTTAACAGGTTAGTCCCAAAAGTAATATAAAAGTGGAAAATAAAGCCCAATATAGTCCAAAACAGTAGATAAAGTAGCATGGAGCAATCAAAAATTATAGATACGTTGGAGACGTATCAAGCATCCCCAAGCTTAATTCGTTCTCGTCCTCGAGTAGGTAAATGATAAAAAAGAATTTTTGATGCGGAGTGATACTTTGGCATAATTTCAATGTAAATCTTCTTAATTGTGATATGAATATTCAGATCCGAAAGATTCAAGACAAAAGTTCATATTGACACAAAAATAATAATACTTCTAGCATACTAATCAAAGCAATCATGTCTTCTCAAAATAACATGGGGAAAGAAAGTTCATCCCTACAAAATCATATAGTTAGGCTATGCTTCATTTTCGTCACACAAAGATGTTCCCACCTTCTATACCCCCGATGACAAGCCAAGAAATTGTTTCATACTTAAATAATCTCAAACTTTTTCAACCTTCACGCAATACATGAGCGTGAGCCATGGATATAGCACTATGGGTGGAATAGAATATGATGATGGGGATTGTGTGGAGAAGACAAAAAAAGAGAAAGTCTCACATCAACTAGGCATATCAACGGGCTATGGAGATGCCCAACAATAGATATCGATGTGAGTGAGTAGGGATTGTCATGCAACGGATGCACTAGAGCTATGAATGCTCAACAAAAGAAAACTAGTGGGTGTGCATCCAACTTGCTTGCTCACGAAGACCAAGGGCATTTGAGGAAGCCCATCGTAGGAATATACAAGCCAAGTTCTATAATGAAACATTCCCACTAGTATAAAAAAGACAACTTATAAGACTCACTACATGAGGAACAAGGTGCTATTTTGAAGCAAAATATATGAGACTCACTACATGAAGAACAAGGTGCTACTTTGAAGCACAAGTGTGGAAAAAAAGATAGTAGCATTGCCCTTTTTATTTTATTTTTAAATTTTTTTGGGCCTTTCTTTTTTTCTTTTTGGCCCTTTTTTTATTTGGGCAATGCTCTAATAATGATGATCATCACACTTCTATTGATTACAACACAAGGATTACAACTCGAAACTTAGAACAAGATATGACTCTATATGAATGCCTCCGGCGGTGTACCGGGATGGTGCAATGAATCAAGAGTGACATGTATGGAAAATAATGCATGGTGGCTTTGCCACAAATACTATGTCAACTACATGATCATGCAATGGCAATATGACAAAAGTAATGTATGTCATGATGATGATGGTGGAAGTTGCATGGCAATATATCTCAGAATGGCTATGGAAATGCCATGATAGGTAGGTATGGTGGCTGTTTTGAGGAAGATATAAGGAGGTTTATGTGTGATAGAGCGTATCGTATCACGGGGTTTGGATGCACCGTGAAGTTTGCACCAACTCTCAAGGTGAGAAAGGGCAATGCACTGCATCAAGAGGCTAGCAAAGGTGGAAAGGTGGGAGTGCGTATAATCCATGGACTCAACATTAGTCAAAAGAACTCATATACTTATTGCAAAAATTTAGAAGTCATCAAAAATTCAAGTACTACGCGCATGCTCCTAGGGGGATAGATTGGTAGGAAAAGACCATCGCTCGTCCCCGACCGCCACTCATAAGGATGCACAAGCCAGGTACACTTCATGTTTCAAATTTGTTAGACAACTTTAACCATACCTGCATGCTACGGGACTTGCAAACTTTAACACAAGTATTCATCAAATTCATAATCACCCAACTAGCACGACTTTGATATTATCACCTCCATATCTCAAAACAATTATCAAGCATCAAACTTATCTTAGTATTCAATTCACTCAAAAGAAAGTTTCACATATCTTGAACACCAAGTATATTAACATTAAGGAAATTACCATGCTATTAAAGACTCTCAAAATAATCTAAGTGAAGCATTAGAGATCAAATAGTTTCTTTAAAACAAATTTACCACCGTGCTCTAAAAGATCTAAGTGAAGTACTAGAGCAAAAATTATCACGCTCAAAAGATATAAGTGAAGTACTATGAGCAAAACTATCAAGCTCAAAAGATATAAGTGAAGCACATAGAGTATTCTAACAAATTCCAATTCATGTATGGCTCTCTAAAAAGATGTGTACAGCAAGGATGATTGTGGTAGACTAAAAAACAAAGACACAAATAATACAAGACGCTCCAAGCAAAACACATATCATGTTGGTTAATAAAAATATAGCTCCAAGTAAATTACCGATGGAAGTGGATTTAAAGAGGGATGCCTTCAGGGCATCCCCAAGCTTTGACTTTTTGGTGTCCTTGGATTATCTTGGGGGTGCCATGGGCATCCCCAAGCTTAGGATCTTGCCACTCCTTGTTCCATAATCCATCAAAATAATTCACCCAAAACTTGAAAACTTCACAACACAAAACTCAACAGAAATCTCGTGAGCTCCGTTAGAGAAAGAAAACAAAAGACTACTTCAAGGTAATGTAATGAACTCATTCTTTATTTATATTGGTGTCAAACCTACTGTATTCCAACTTCTCTATGGTTTATAAACTAATTTACTAGCCATAGATTCATCAAAATAAGCAAACAACACACGAAAAACAGAATCTGTCAAAAACAGAACAGTCTGTATCAATCTGTAACTAACGCAAACTTCTAGAACTGTTAGAATTCTAAAAAAATAGGAAGTCCTGGAAAATTTGTTTATTGATCAGCAGCAAAACGAATCAACGCAAAAGCACATTCCGGTGATTTTTCATAACTAAATTCATGTGCGCAAAGTTTTTGTTTTTCAGCAGAATCAAATCAACTATCATCGTAGGTTATCCTATAGGTCCTACTTGGCACAAACACTAATTAAAACATAAAAACACATCCAAACAGAAGGTAGATGGATTATTTATTCCTAAACAAAAGCAAAAACAAAAAACACAAAATAAAATTGGGTTGCCTCCCAACAAGCGCTATCGTTTAACGCCCCTAGCTAGGCATAAAAGCAAGGATAGATCTAGGTATTGCCATCTTTGGTGGGCAATCCATAAGTGGCTCTCATAATAGATTCATATGGTAATTATATTTTATTTCTAGGGAAGTGTTCCATACCCTTATTTAAGGGAAATTGGAATCTAATATTCCCTTCCTTCATATCAATAATTGCACAAATCGTTCTAAGGAAAGGTCTACCAAGAATAATAGGACATGAAGGATTGCCATCTATATCAAGAACGATAAAATCTACGGGCACATAATTCCTATTTGCAACAATAAGAACATCATTAATTCTTCCCATAGGCTTTTTAATAGTGGAATCCTGTCAGGACCCCGACTCAATGCCACATCGATCTAGCATGTAACACCTCATATCACTTTGCGGCCTCACGCACGGTATCCCCACGGGTGTCGCCTTACCTTTGCCCGGGACCGTTTGGGCCTTTTGGCACATGTATATGATAGTGTCACTAGCACCCATAGGATAAGGAGCCCGGGCTGACATGGCTAGTCGTAAACCCAAAGTGGCACAAACTTACAGGGACAGGCATCCATGACCCAACATCGAACGTGTCGGTCATGGTGAGTGAATCCAGTCAGTAGCTTTGGGCTAGTAGGACTCGGTGAACCGGGCTGTAGCGGGCTAACAGGACTCGGTATTCATCACGTGACATTTCCCGAAGGGAGACCACGAGCGAAGAAGGACACATGCCGCTTGACCTAAGTGTTCGGAGCAAGTAGCAAGCTACCATGGCTCATTGGAAGCATTAGGAGACATTTCCCAATAAGAGAGGCTACTAAGGATAAACAACTAGATAGTCAGATCCCACACATACCAAGCATTTCAATAACATACACACAATATGCTCGATATGTGCAAATACAACATGGCATCACAACATGACTCTACAACTCAAGTATTTTATTCAATAGGCTCCGAGGAGCGAGATATTACAAACATGGGTCTCACGACCCAACATTCAGAGCATACAAGTCAAAGCACAAACGGAAGCTTAACATGTCTGAGTACAGACATCTACAAATGAAAAAGGCTGAGAAGCCTGACTATCTACCAGATCCCGCCAAGGGCAGAAGATCATAGCTGAGGTAACAAGCTAAACGTCGAAGTCTACGCGGCACTACTAGTGAGACTGAGGTCTCTCTGCAAAAACATAAAATAGGCAAACGTGAGTACAAATGTACCCAGCAAGACTTACATCAGATCTAGCTACATATGCATCATTATCAACAAAGGGGATGATGGGGTTTAACTGCAGCAACCCAGCTTTGACTCGGTTGCTATCCGGAACTACGACTGCAAGTAACTCTTTTGAGGTGGCGCACACGAGTCCACATATTCACCATATCAATACACCACTATGGATCCGCTCCCGTCTCCCTACGAGAATGCCATCCATAGCACTCACGCTTATCTTGCGTATTTTAGAGTATCCACTTTCACTTGTCTATGAACTGTTATAGGCAACCCAGAAGTCCTTTACCGCAGACACGGCTATTCGAATAGATGATGTTAACCCAGCAGGGGTGTACTTCTTCATACATATTTCCACCACTTAGCGTCTACACACGACATGTGCTCGGCAGACTTCAAGCAAAAGCCAACGTGGGTGGAGACCACGACCTACCTAAACACTCAAGTCTCTATCCAGGTTTATCGCCTATTCAGGTTCCATCTACAGGGAGTCCGGCCGAAGTTTCCACATACGGCCCCGAACGATGTGTGCAGGGTTCCCGGGACACCAAACGGGCACCCGGTACACCGTGCCACGTGCCTACCGCATCACAGTCCACCCCTCCGGTCAGGGCCGCGCACGGCCTCCAACATACTACAAACACCAGAAACTACTTGCAACTCCTGGACAGAGGACAAGGGTGATTAAGAAGTCGAGCGGGGTCATATTACAGGGCCCAATGCATGGTAGTAGCTGTTTCATGGATCACAAACACAGAACTCAGTTCCTGAGGACGGCTTCAATGAGACAACCCACCATGTACCCCTACATGGCCTCTCACTGCTACCTTTACCAAATCGTGTTCACACACTTAGCTCACACACAGTAGGACATGTTCACACACCTCTGATTCATCCCCGATGAATCAGACCTGACTCAACTCTAAGCAGTAGCAGGCATGACAAACAAACATGAATGAGTAGGCACAATAGGGCTCAAACAACTCCTACTCATGCTAGTGGGTTTCATCTATTTACTGTGGCGATGACAGGTAATGTAGAGGATAAAGGGGTTCAGCTACCACAGCAAGTAACAGATGAATAGTTGTTGTCCTAATGCAGTAAAAGAGAGCAGGAGCAAGAGAGTGGGATTGTATCGGAATGAACAAGGGGTTTTTGCTTGCCTGATGGAGTGGTAGTAGGATATTGCCGTTCAGTCGGATAATCGTGGGTATCCTCGGAGGCAGAACCTACCGCGAAAGATACATCGAACACAATCAACACATGACGATATGCAACAATATGATGCATGATATTACATGGCAATATGAATGTTTTTTGGGCTAATGCAAGCTAGAACAGATTGAAATGAGTCCATTTGAACCAAAGATTCAAATGCAAACCCATTATATGAAGTCATAAAGGTGCATTAACTTGTTTCATCTAAACACCAGGGTTAAGTTGCTCTAACATGCATGAAACCAGTGCATATGGATAGATTGGATTTTTCTGATCATTTTTCATATATAATTTATCTCATTTGGAGTTACGGTTGAATTTATATGAATTTTAGAAGTTTTGGGCATTTTCTGGAATTTCCTGTAAAAGAATAATTCCAGTAATTGAATTAATGCGTCAGCTTTGCGTCAGGGTGATGTCAGTGGTCAAAGGAGCAGTCTAGGTCAACCTGACCAGTGGGTCCCGCGTGTCAGGGTAATTAGCCTAGCTAATTTTTAGTTAGCACTAAAACTAATTTAGTTAACAGACGGGCCCCACCTGTCATGGACTCAAGGGGAAGTCAACCTAGGCCCACACGGAGTCAACTAGGGTCAGCGCTTGATCAAACTTCGCGGCGTTTAACCGCCGGGCGAGGCCAACGAGGCGTGGGAGTCTGATTCGAGACTCGACGACCAAAACGACGGCGGAGCACGTCTACGTGATGCGGGGAGCGAGCCGCATCGTTTGGTGGCAGTGGTGGAGCTCGGGGTGGCCGGGAACGTCGCAGGCGACGACCTTGGCGGTCGCCGGAGTTCGGCCGAGGTCGAACACGGCGCTAGGGGGCACGGCGAGGCGCGTGGGGTGGTGTTTTGGGCTCCTTCGTGTGTGGTGAGGGCGGTGGTGTGCTCGGAATCGAGCCAACGTGGCTGTGGACACGACGGCGACGTGCGGTGGCGGCGGCGAGTGCGGCCGAGCTCGGTGCGGTCGATGCAGGGCTCGAGAGCGAGAATGAGAGGGATGGAGAGGTGTAGCAGCTCACAACAGTCATGTAGGAGCAAACGACGCGGTCGGGGACGAGCTGATGCGGCGGCGACGGCGAAGGGGATCTGCGGCGGGACTCGATGAAGTCGAGCTCGAAGAGGGCGAAGCAGGGCGTGCGAGCACTCGGGGCTCGGGCTGCTCGACGGAGACGATGACGGCGAAGCTGTTGGACTTGGTGGCGTGGCGCGGGGACGACAGAGGACGCGAGAACTACGGTGGCGCGGCGCAGCGGCGTCGGCCATGGTGCGGGAGAGCGAGGGAGAGAGGCAGGGGGGCGAGTGAGGTGTCCACGGGGTCGGGGCGGCGACGTGGAGCTCACCCAGGTGTCCAGGGCGCAGGCGGCAAGCAGCTGATGCCGTGGCGAGCTCGTGCTCGCCGGTGTCACCTCTGTGCCTGGCTGGCAAGGACGAAGCGGTGGTGGCATGGGCGAAATCTTTGGGCCTGCCAGTGTCTTTGCGACAGTAAGTGGCCCAGGTAAAAATCTCTCTCTCTCTCTTTTATTTATTGTTTATGTTTTTCTATTATTCTGTAGTCTTTAGGGCTTTATTTAAAATACTTAAACAGATCCAAAAATCATGAAACTAATCGTGGCTACTGTTTAGAATATATCCAACAGTAAACATTTTAGTTTATGATTATTTGAGCATTTTAAATATTTTATAGTATTTAAATGCACAAATGAAAATACCATATGATTTAATTCAGAGCCCAAATATGTCATGGAAAAATGTGCAACACCTCTGGTTACTGTTTCCAGCATTTTCCAGAAATGATGAACATTTTTGAAAGCCATTTGGATTCACTGAAATTATTTTATTTGAACCTAGTGAATTCCTTTGATGCTAGGGTTTAGGCAATCCTATTTCATGTTTTCAATAGAATTTAAACATGATGCATGGAAGCTAAAGCAAAGACAAGCAAGGCCTGAACTAGGGATGTGACAACTCACCCCCACTAAACAAGAATCTCGTCCCGAGATTCAAGCGTAGGGTAAGAAGACACATGGACACAAGCTAACATGATCTTCACGATCCAGGTTGCACTTCATAAGGATGTTGACTCAATCGCCATCTTTATCTTGATGTCTTGCTCCGAGAACTCCAACCGACATGACAACGAGAGGAGAAAGAAAACTCTAGAACGATCGATCTTCTCGAAGGTCGAACAACTCAGGATTAACTCACAGAATGAGACATAGCAACATCTCTCGAGCTGAGAGACGAAGCACACCTCTAGAGGAATGGAGTGGAAAAGGTGACGAGGGTTCACTAGATAGATAACAATTCCACACTTACGAGGGTGGTGAACGGTTGTGAACGTAGCGAGGAGTTGAGTTGCCATGATACCTCAGCGAGACATCCTGGAGGAGGGTGATTCGTAGATTATTACCTTAAGTGGCAAAAAGAATTACCTTTGATATAGAGATCATTGAGACTCTCTAAACCAGCCTAGGGCAATTCTTGAGCGATTGTTTGGAGCGGGGTTTGGTAGAATGGCATACTCGGACTAGAATAGACGATGTGGATTACCTTGTTGAAGACAACGCAATGGATGATTTTGCTTGTCATCGGAGATGGATGGAACCCATGGTAGGACCACTTTGAAGATGATCCTGATCAGTAATTACTGAGAAGGGTAGTTCATGGTAGAATGACATGATGGTGGGTGCAAGCTGGAAGCAAAATGCAATGCTGGGAATGATTCTAGTAACTGGGGAGAACTCAACAGTAGAGGGTGGGTCCACTGTTTGAAAAGTTATAGCATAACCGAGGGAACTGAGAGCAATCCTAGTTAGTGCCGGTGATAACACCTAGTGTTTGTGCGTGCTCTCAAGAACTTGAGCATTTCCATATTCATCGAGGTTTTACCTATATCCGTGTCAAGGATCCTGGCAACACAACATACCACCAAGATGAATAGTGATGGACAATGCCGATGCAAAGAAAGATAACCTTCTCAGACTTCACCTTAGCGAGGCCAAGGAAACAAAATCTGGATGATCGACCGAGAGACATTTAGCACTCCGCTTCTAATGTTCTCCTTGATGCGCTAGCATAACTCATTCATTGAAATGGTTTAGTATCTAGAACATCAAGTAACAGGCCGGACTTCGGGAGCTCAAGAATACATAAGGAACAACTACTAGAATAAATTCTACGAGATCCTTATGGGGAGGTGGCCAACTTCCTCAATCAAGACACTACAATAATAGGTCTTCCGGCTGGGTGTGTTGGCCACGACATCCACTTTACCGGGTTACAGAGAGACCAATATAATAGTTTTTGGGCAATGTTCCAACCATCATATCTGCCTGAGATTCGGATCCGGTTGGTGTCAGAATATTCTAGGCTCATTAAGTCTAGAAGGAAGAATGAAAGTTTGCAACACAAATCAATGAGACGACGTTCCGAGATTCTCGTGAAATGGACTACGGTAGTAAGCTCCAAAACATGAGATGGTTCTGCTACACACATTTGAACACGCTGTCTCAGACAAGTATGACCGCGTGGTAGTCTTATAATAAAACACTACCGAGTTCAGGCAGGGAACCATCAACAAGGATATCGAAGTCCTTGCATAAGTCTTTCTCTTAAGAAGGAACTTCCTCTCCTTGAACAATTCAATCAGTGGCTTGGTGTGCTAGGAATACATATAGAATGAAGGTTGCAAGTCTTCGAACCACAAAATACTTCGCACCTATGCATGAATGATTTGGGATGATTCCAAAGGAAGCAACATTGACTTTCTCGAATCCACGGCGGCAACTTGCATCAAATGCACATGAACTAGACGAAGTCACTTCTTACATCCGAACATATGCTTCATGAGCTAGTATGAACAAATGCTTTAAAAAGTTTCCAACACTAGCTTAATGTTCAATAAAATTATGGAGAAGACAAGGATGTTGTCGATGGGCTCAACAACAATTCATCCCAACTCCCATGGAGATGGAATTCCATAATTATGTGAACAAGGTGGTAGTATTGGTCAGACCCAAAAGATATAATGGTGTATGCTCGAGGAAAATCCATGAGTAGGACAGCATTACGAACATCATTGGTTCTGATTTGATTTGAGGATAGCCCATACTCAAATCAAAGTTTTAGCAAGACAATAGCTCCAACAACTGGTCACGAGGATCAATCGATGAAGATACCATCTTTCTTCAACACACACACACACAAAGACATCCCTTTGGGATGAGCTGAGCCGGACAAGCTTTCATCTTCCAACTCTCCAAGTTGTTGTTTAGCTTAACCAACTAGCTCAGGGGTATCTAACACGGATTCTGGAGAAGGAGTGGTTTATTGGAAACCAATTTGATCACGAACTCAACATAGCGGTCAGGTGACAACTTGGTAATACGTCCGAGAAGATATTCGGAACATCATGAACCACCGATATGTTATTAAGCTCGAGAACAATCTTGCTTTTCAGGGCAAGATGATATGATCAAAAGAGCGAGGGTTTGACACAATCCTAACTCATTGATCGAAGAGTGCTCCTTGGAAAATGGACTAGGTAGCACGATCAATCCTAGAGTGATGATTCAATAATCAATATACTAAGAATGAAGCTACAATCCTTTAACTACCAAGCAAAAAATTGCTAGGAGTATAGATTTCACACATCACGATTCACTTGTCGGTATTTCGGTTGCAACAACACGGGGACCGAGAAATGAATAATGAGGGCGAGAAGTATCACTGTATCAAGAGTTCATAGGCTGGTGTGCAATTCCCGAGACATTCTTGATATAAAGATGGAAATACTCCAAGGTAGAACAGAATCAATAGCTGGATTGGCATTTTGATCTGCGAGATACAACTATTTTGACCCAATCCTAGATATGGACGAGGTACTGGAGTTGGTTTCTCCTAGTCATTTCGGAATAGAATGGCTTGACGGCCCACAAGAGTAATAGGCATCGATGAACACGTTGCATCACTACTCCTATCTATCAATTGATAGACGAGGGTCAGAAGACAACTAAGAGGGACAACTCAAAGAACGTATGATTTTCTGAGTTGTGGATGCATAGATTAGTATGTCGAACCAGGTTCAACAGGTTTCTTCCGGATAATCCATGCGGAGAGGTAGGATTGGCAGAGTCACGGCATAGCATCGAGAACTCGTCAAGAGCACTCTGGTTGTGATCTTTTGGTTCAAAGAACTTCTGCCATAAACGGTCCATAGTATTTGGAAGAAGGATATACCACGAACCTCGAAGAATAACGCAAAGGTTACTAATAAGCTAAGGGAGCTAGCAATTACTATCAACATGAAGTAAGTAGGGAAATCTCGGGTTCAGAAAACCCAGAAGTAGAATACCTACTACTAAGTGGCATCACGGTATGCTTTCGAGAATAAAGGCCAGAATCATCACACTGGGACACAAATCATGGCTAGATTACTAGATAATCCCCTAAGACACCTAGGGTCATAATAAGAATTCCAACATATATGTCGAGGCAATAGAATACCTCAACTCAGCAATTAGTGTGATTAACCTGGCCCAAAGGGACTTCGGAACGGGAGGAAGGGATTTTGCAAATGCTTCAGACTATTTAGAAACATGGGATGACTCGGATAGCATAACGGCTGTAAATGCTCGAAAAGATTGGAGACATGCTACAAAAATAGTGGTATAGCCACTCAAAAGCACAATATCAAGGTTTCGAGATCAACAGTTATCATACGGAAGTAGTAGGAATTGAACATAGGTTTAAATCCATCAGTCCTATAGGTCTACGGATTAGTAACACGTGATCCCGATAGAAAGAAGAGAAAGCCTAGTTCCTTAACCCCGTAGGAAAGATAAGATGACCCAAATCAGAAGGGCATGAGGTAAAGGAGTAAAAAGAGCCTTACGTTCCATCCCACAATCAATTCCACTACATATAACTAAAGCATTTCTAGACTCAACTTCGACCAGTTTGGCTTGGTAATCCTCACAGCGATCGGGGCTCGATACCAAAGTCGTCGGGACCCGACTCAATGCCACATCGATCTAGCATGTAACTCCTCATATCACTTTGCGGCCTCACGCACGGTATCCTCACGGGTGTCTCCTTACCTTTGCCTGGGACCGTTTGCGCCTTTTGGCACACGTATATGATAGTGTCGCTAGCATCCATATGATAAGGAGCCCGAGCTGCCATGGCTAGTCGTAAACCCAAAGTGGCACAAACTTACAGGGACAGGCATCCATGACCCAGCATCGAACATGTCGGTCATCAGCGAGTGAATCCAGGCTGTAGCACTGGGCTAGCAGGACTCCCGTGAACCGGGCTGTAGTGGGCTAACAGGACTCCGATATTCATCGCGTGACATTTCCCCGAAGGGACAGACACAGGAACGAAGAAGGACACATGCCGGCCAGCCTAAGTGTTCCGGAGCAGTAGCAAGCTACCATGGCTCAGTAGAAGCACTAGGAGACATTTCCCGGTAAGAGAGGCTACTAAGGATAAACAACTAGATAGTCAGATCCCACATATACCAAGCATTTCAATAACATACACACAATATGCTCGATATGTGCAAATACAACATGGCATCACAACATGACTCTACAACTCAAGTATTTTATTCAATAGGCTCCGAGGAGCGAGATATTACAAACATGGGTCTCACGACCCAACATTCAGAGCATACAAGTCAAAGCACAAGCGGAAGCTTAACATGTCTGAGTACAGACATATACAAATGAAAAAGGCTGAGAAGCCTGACTATCTACCAGATCCCGCCGAGGGCACAACATCGTAGCTGAGGTAACAAGCTAAACGTCGAAGTCCACGCGACACTACTAGTGACACTGAGGTCTCTCTGCAAAAACATAAAATAGGCAAACGTGAGTACAAATGTACCCAACAAGACTTACATCAGATCTATCTACATATGCATCATTATCAACAAAGGGGATGGTGGGGTTTAACTGCAGCAAGCCAACTTTGACTCGGTGGCTATCCTGAACTACGACTACAAGTAACTCTTTTGAGGTGGTGCACACGAGTCCACATATTCACCATATCAATACACCACTATGGATCCGCTCCCGTCTCCCTACAAGAACGCCATCCATAGCACTCATGCTTATCTTGCGTATTTTAGAGTATCCACTTTCACTTGTCTATGAACTGTTATAGGCAACCCAGAAGTCCTTTACCGTAGACACGGCTATTCGAATAGATGATGTTAACCCTGCAGGGGTGTACTTCTTCATACATATTTCCACCACTTAGCGTCTACACACGACATGTGCTCGGCAGACTTCAAGCGAAAGCCGACGTGGGTGTAGACCACGACCTACCTAAACACTCAACTCTCTAGTCCAGGTTTATCGCCTATTCAGGTTCCATCCGCAGGGAGTCCGGCTGAAGTTTTCACATACGACCCCGAATGATGTGTGCAGGGTTCCCGAGACACCAAACGGGCGCCCGGTACACCGTGCCACGTGCCTACCGCATCACAGCCCACCCCCCGATCAGTGCTACGCACGGCCTCCAGCATACTACAAACACCAGAAACTAGTTGCAACTCCTAGACAGAGGACAAGGGTGATTAAGAAGTCGAGTGGGGTCATATTTCAGGGCCCAATGCATGGTAGTAGCTGTTTCATGGATCACAAACACAGAACTCAGTTCCTGAGGACGGCTTCAATGAGACGACCCACCATGTACTCCTACATGGCCTCTCACCGCTACCTTTACCAAATCATGTTCACACACTTAGCTCACACACAGTAGGACATGTTCACACACCTCTGATTCATCCCCGATGAATCAGACCTGACTCAACTCTAAGCAGTAGCAAGGATGACAAACAAACATGAATGAGTAGGCACAACAGGGCTCGAACAAGTCCTACTCATGCTAGTGGGTTTCATCTATTTACTGTGGCGATGACAGGTCATGCAGAGGATAAAGGGGTTCAACTACCGCAGCAAGTAACAGATGAATCGTTGTTGTCCTAATGCAGTAAAAGAGAGCAGGAGCAAGAGAGTGGGATTGTATCCGAATGAACAAGGGGGGTTTTGCTTGCCTGATGGAGTGGTAGTAGGATACTACCCTTCAGTCAGATAATCGTGGGTATCCTCAGAGGCAGAACCTACCGCGAAAGATACATCAAACACAATCAACACATGACGATATGCAACAATATGATTCTTGCTATGACATGGCAATATGAATGTGTTTTGGGCTAATGCAAGCTAGGACAGATTGAAATGAGTCCATTTGAACCAAAGATTCAAATGCAAACCCATTATATGAAGTCATAAAGGTGCATTAACTGGTTTCATCTAAACAGCTGGGTTAAGTTGCTCTAACATGCATGAAACCAGTGCAAATGGATAGATTGGATTTTTCTGATCATTTTTCATATATAATTTATCTCATTTGGAGTTACGGTTAAATTTATATGAATTTTAGAAGTTTTGGGCATTTCTTTCTGGAATTTTTTGTAAAAGAATAATTCCAGTAATTGAATTAATGCGTCACCTTTGCGTCAGGGTGACGTCAGTGGTCAAAGGAGCGGTCCAGGTCAACCTGACCAGTGGGTCCCGCGTGTCACGGTAATTAGCCTAGCAAATTTTTAGTTAGCACTAAAACTAATTTAGTTAACAGACGGGCCCCACCTGTCATGGACTCAGGGGGAAAGTCAACCTGGGCCCACACAGAGTCAACCAGGGTCAAGCGCGGTCAAACTCGCCAGCGTTTAACCGCCGGCGAGGCCAGACGCGGCGGTGGGAGTGCGGTTTCGGGCTCCGACGACCAAAACGACGGCGGAGCACGTCTACGTGATGCCGGGAGCGAGCCGCATCGTTTGGTGGCGATCTTTGGAGCTCGGGGTGGCCGGGAACGTCGCCGGCGACGACCTTGGCGGTCGCCGGAGTTCGACCAAGGTCGAACACGGCGCTAGGGGGCACGGCGAGGCGCGTGGGGTGGTGTTTTTGGCTCCTGCGAGTGCGTTGAGGGCGGTGGTGTGCTCGGAATCGAGCCAACGTAGCTGTGGCCACGACGGCGATGTGCGGTGGCGGCGGTGAGTGCGGCCGAGCTCGGTGCGGTCGATGAAGGGCTCGAGAGCGAGAATGAGAGGGATGCAGAGGTGTAGTAGCTCACGGCGGTGACGTAGGTGCAAACGGCGCGGTCGGGGACGAGCTGATGCGGCAGCGACAGCGAAGGGGATCTGCAGCGGGGCTCGATGAAGTCGAGCTCGAAGAGGGCGAAGTAGGGTGCGCGAGCGCTCGGGGCTCGGGCTGCTCGACGGAGACGACGACGGCAAAGCTGTTGGACTTGGTGGCGCGGCGCGGGGACGACGGAGGACGCGAGAACTACGGCGGCGCGGCGCAGCAGCGTCGGCCATGGTGCGGGAGAGCGAGGGAGAGAGGCAGGAGGCGAGTGAGGTGTCCACGGGGTTGGGGCGGCGACGTGGAGCTCACCTAGGTGTCCAGGGCGCAGGCGGCAAGCAGCTGACGCCGTGGCGAGCTCATGCTCGCCGGTGTCACCTCTGTGCCTGCCTGGCAAGGACGAGCAGCTGTTGGCATGGGCGGCCAGACAATCTTTGGGCCTGCCAGTGGGCTGCTGACGAGTAAGTGGCCGGTAAAATCTCTCTCTCTTTTATTTATTATTTCTGTTTTTCTATTATTCTGTAGTCTTTAGGGCTTTATTTAAAATATTTAAACAGATCCAAAAATCATGAAACTAATCATGGCTACTGTTTAGAATATATCCAACAGTAAACATTTTAGTTTATGATTATTTGAGCATTTAAAATATTTTATAGTATTTAAATGCCCAAATGAAAATACCATATGATTTAAGTCAGAGCCCAAATATTTCATGGAAAAATGTGCAACACCTCTGGTTACTGTTTCCAGCATTTTCCAGAAATGATGAACATTTTTGAAAGCCATTTGGGTTCACTGAAATTATTTTAGTTGAACCTAGTGAATTCCTTTGATGCTAGGGTTTAGGCAATCCCTATTTCAAGTTTTCAAAAGAATTTAAACATGATGCATGGAAGCTAAAGCAAAGACAAGCAAGGCCTGAACTGGGGATGTGACCAATCTGCAAGATGCAAGTTTAGAGAGCAATCATCCAAATCACAGAAATCTAGCAAATCACATAAAGTTTTGGGGATAGTAGAAACACTAGCACCCAAATCACACAAAGCATGAAACTCAAAATCTTTAATTTTAATTTTAATAGTAGGTTCCCACTCATCATAGAGTTTTCTAGGGATAGAAACTTTCAACTCAAGTTTTTCTTCATAAGATTGCATCAAGGCATAAACAATATGTTCGGTAAAGGCCTTATTTTGACTATAAGCATGAGGAGATTCTAGTACGGATTGCAACAAGGAAATACAACCAATCAAAGAAAAAATTTCATAATTAAATTCCTTGAGATCCAAAATAGTGGGTTTAGCAACATCACGGTTTTTATTTATTTCAATCCCACTTTCATCAATTTCATCATCAAGATCTAGAAACTCCAAATTCTTAGAACGCCTTCTAGGTAAAGGAAGATAATCTTCTGATTCATCAAGATTCATATTGCAAAACAAAGATTTAATGGGGGACACATCAATAACTTTTAGATCTTCATCTTGATTTTCATAGGGATTGGAAGAAATCGCTTTAATAAAGGCATCTTTGGAAGCACGCATCCTAGCGGCTCTTTCCTTGCACTCATCAATGGAAATTCTCATGGCTTTGAGAGACTCATTGATATTATGCTTAGGAGGAATACATCTAAGCTTTAAAGAATCAATTTCAAGAGAAATTCTATCAACGTTCCTAGCCAAATCATCAACTTTAAGCAATTTCTCTTCAAGCAAAGCATTAAAATTCTTTTGTGAATTCATAAACTCTTTAACACTACTCTCAAATTCAGAGGGCATCTTATTAAAATATCCATAAGAGTTATTGTAGGAATTTCCAGAATTATTAGAAGGATTACTAGGATACGGCCTAGGATTAAAATTACCTCTATAAGCATTGTTTCCAAAACTATTCCTACCAACAAAATTCACATCCATAGATTCATTATTATTCTCAAGCAAAGTAGATAAAGGCATATCATTGGGATCAAGAGGAGTATTTTTAGGAGCAAACATCTTCATAAGTTCATCCATCTTTTCACTCAAAACATTGATTTCTTCTATAGCATGCACCTTTTTACTAGAAGATCTTTCAGTGTAATAATTAGTCATAATATTATCAAGCAAGTTGGTAGCATCCCCTAATGTAATTTCCATAAAAGTGCCTCCCGCGGCCGAATCTAAAAGATTTCTAGAAGCAAAATTCAATCCGACATAATTTTTTTGTATGATCATCCATAAATTCAAACCATGAGTAGGGCAATTGCGAAGCATTAATTTCATTCTTTCCCAAGATTGGGCAACATGCTCATGATCAAGTTCTTTAAAATTCATGATATCGTTCCTAAGAGTGATAATCTTAGCGGGAGGAAAATACTTAGAGATAAAAGCATCTTTGCACTTGTTCCAAGAATCAATACTCTTTTTAGGCAAAGACAAAAACCAAACTTTAGCACGATCTCTAAGGGAAAACGGAAATAACTTCAATTTGACAATATTGTTATCCGTATCTTTTTTCTTTTGCATATCACACAAATCAACAAAATTGTTTAGATGAGTAGCGGCATCTTCACTAGGAAGGCCGGCGAATTGATCTTTCATAACAAGATTCAACAAAGCGGTATTGATTTCACAAGACTCATCATTATTAAGAGGAGCAATCGGAGTACTAAGGAAATCATTATTATTGGTATTCGAGAAATCACACAATTTGGTATTATCTTGTGCCATGGCAACAAGTAATCCAACACATAAGAAAACAGAAAGGTGGAGAAAAAGGCAAACGAGAAAGAGAGGAGGAGATTGGGAAAGAGAGGGCAAATAAAACGGCATGGGTGAAGTGGGGGAGAGGAAAACGAGAGGCAAATGGCAAATAATGTAATGCGAGAGATAGGGATTGCGATGGGTACTTGGTATAGTTGACTTGCTTGCGTGAGCCTCAAGCAACGGCGCCGAAATTCTTCTTGCTACCTCTTAAGCCTGCGTAGGATTTCCCGAAGAGGAGAGGTGATGCACGAGAAAGTAGCGTAAGTATTTCCCTCAGTTTTTGAGAACCAAGGTATCAATCCAGTAGGAGACCACACACAAGTCCCTCGTACCTACACAAAATGATAGCAACTCGCAACCAACGCTTAGGGGTTGTCAATCCCTTCACGGTCACTTACGAGTGAGATCGTCTGAGATAAAATTTTTGGTATTTTTGATAGATAGATGCAAAGTAAAAAGTAAAGGCAAAGTAAAAACAAAGCAAGTAAATAAAGTGATATAGATTAATATGATGAGAATAGACCCGGGGGTCATAGGTTTCACTAGTGGCTTCTCTCAAGAGCATAAGTATTCTACGGTGGGTGAACAAACTACTGTTGAGCAATTGACAGAATTGAGCATATTTATGAGTATATCTAGGCAATGATCATGTATATAGGCATCACGTCCGAAACAAGTAGATCGAAACAATTCTGCATCTACTACTATTAGTCCACTCATCGACCGCTATCCAGCATGCATCTAGAGTATTAAGTAAAAACAGATTAACGCCGTAAGCAAGATGACATGATGTAGAGGCATAAATTCATGCAATATGATAAAAACCCCATCTTGTTATCTTCGATGGCAACAATACAATACGTGCCTTGCAACTCTTTACATCCATCGAGTAAGGACACATGATTGAACCCAAAGCTAAGCACTTCTCCCATTGCAAGAACTACCAATCTAGTTGGCCAAACCAAAAAAGATAATTCGAAGAGACTTGCAAAGATAACTCAATCATACATAAAAGAATTCAGAGAAGAATCAAATATTTTCCATAGATATCTTTGGATCATAAACCCACAATTCATCGGTCTCAACAAACACACCGCAAAAAGAAGATTACATCGAATAGATCTCCACGAGAGAGGGGGGTAACATTGTATTGAGATCCAAAAAGAGAGAAGAAGCCATCTAGCTACTAGCTATGGACCCGAAGGTCTGAAGTAAACTACTCACACTTCATCGGAGGGGCTATGGTGATGATGTACAAGCCCTCCGTGGTGGATGCCCCCTCCGGCGGAGCTCTGCAATAGGCCCCAAGATGGGATCTCGTGGATACAGAAGGTTGCGGCGGTGGAATTAGGTTTTTGGCTCCTGTTCTGATCGTTCGCGGATACGTAGGTATATATAGGAGGAAGGAGTACGTCGGTGGAGCTCCGAGGGGCCCATGAGGTAGGGGGCGCGCCCTCCACCCTCGTGACCTCCTCGGAGGCTTCTTGGAGTAGGGTCCAAGCCTCCTGGATCACGTTCGGTTGGAAAATCACGATCCCGAAGGTTTCATTCCGTTTGGACTCCGTTTGATATTCTGTTTCTTTGAAATACTGAAAAAGGCAAAAAGCAACAATTCTGGGCTGGGCCTCCGGTTAATAGGTTAGTCCCAAAAGTAATATAAAAGTGGAAAATAAAGCCCAATATAGTCCAAAACAGTAGATAAAGTAGCATGGAGCAATCAAAAATTATAGATACGTTGGAGACGTATCAGCGAGCTGGTAGTCGATTAGTATAGTCAGTTTGGCGGCCGTGATCCTACGTAGGAGTATGCTTCCCAGATCCGTAGATGGACCTGGCCATACCAGCTCTTTTGTCCAGGTGATCACGTAGATCGTGTGCTGACTTGTGTGCAGCGTCATTAGCCGCTCTGTCTCGACCACGGGGTGGTTGGTCCAGCAGATCGGCCGTATTGTTCTTCGGCAGAATGGGCGCGATAGCCTCATCGTCGAATTCGGGCAGCAGCTTGCGTTTTGGGTAGCTCTTTGTGTTGCGATCACCTCCGTATATTTTGTTAGTGTCGAGCACTTTGTTCCATCTGTGGTTAAGCGTATCCTGTGCGGCTTTAAGCCATTGCTTCTGCTTCTTCAAGCTCCTCGCGGTGGCAATAAGCCTTTTGTGGAGGTCCTCTTGTTCCAAATGCTTTTTTGGGATGATGTGTGCATCGTCATCCGGACTGTTCTCCTCTTCGGAAACAGGTTTATAGGTTTTGTCTTCAGCATCACTGTGATCGAGCAGCGACCCCGGACTGTGTTTGCCATCCCCTTGTTCGGCCTGCTCCATTGCTGGGTCCATGGGGTCATCGTTATCTCTATTTTTGATATGGCGGGGTTTAGAGCGGCATCGTTGACGTCGGCGCTTTGGTTGTTTCTCAAGAGGGTCACCCTCCGTTGCATCCTTTTGATCCTCGCCATTGTTTTCTTTGGGTGTGTTCACCATATATATGTCGTATGATGAGGTGGCTATCCAGCGCCCCGTGGGCAGTGGTTCCTGTTCTTCTCCAGCATCGTCGTCTATACCGTCAATGTCTTTGGAGTCGAAATCAAGCATGTCGGTTAGGTTATCGACAGTGGCTATTAAGTGGGTGGTGGGTGGGTAACGAATTCCTTCGTCGTTCGCTTCCCACTCAAGCCGGACATAGTTGGGCCAAGAGTCTCCTGATAGGGAGAGAGACTTTAATGAATTTAGCACATCGCCCAAGGGCGAGTGCTGAAAGATATCCCGGAGCTAAACTCCATGATCGGTGCCCAATTAGATCCAATGGACACATATGCACGCGGTTCGGAGCCTATGGACGGAGACGAGTCCGAAGGTCCGATGACACAGACCTCATTGGAAGTGGAATCTGTGTTCGGCTCCATCGCCGTTGAGTGTGCGGCTTCTATGGCGGGGTTCATTCTCCCGTCCTCGGATGGCACAATCTGCACTGGATTTAAAGCCAAAGGAGCTGCAGGTGTGATCTCTTGAACACCGTCCGACGACAGATCTAGGTCATGCTCGTCGCGACTGTAGGGTGCACCTGTCATGGGCTCGAATCCGTCGAAGATCAAGTCTCCACGGATGTCGGTAGTGTAATTCAGGCTTCCAAACCTGACCTGATGGCCAGGGGCATAGCTGTCTATCTGCTCCAGGTGGCCAAGCGAATTAGCCCGCAGAGCGAAGCCGCCGAATACGAAGATCTATCCAGGGGGGAACCTCAACCTGGATCGCATCATTGTGGATGATTGAAGGAGCCATCAAGCCTTATGGTGATGACACAATGGAACTCTCAATGAAAGCACCAATATTGGTGTCAAAACCGGCAGATCTCGTGTAGGGGGTCCCGAACTATGCGTCTAAGGCTAATGGTAACAGGAGGCGGGGGACACGATGTTTACCCAGGTCCGGGCCCTCTCTATGGAGGTAATACCCTACTTCTTGCTTGATTGATCTTGATGATATGAGTATTACAAGAGTTGATCCACCATGAGATCATAGAGGCTAAACCCTAGAAGCTAGCCTATGATTCTGATTGTTCTTGTCCCACGGACTAAACCCTCCGGTTTATATAGACACCGGAGGGGGCTAGGGTTACATAGAGTCGGTTACAGAGAAGGAAATCTACATATCCGAATTGCCAAGCTTGCCTTCCACGCAAAGGAGAGTCCCACCTGGACACGGGACGAAGTCTTCAATCTTGTATCTTCATAGTCCAACAGTCTGGCATAAGCATATAGTCCATCTGTCCGAGGACACCCTAATCCAGGACTCCCTCAAGGAGGAATGATGATTTTTCTGGGATTGCCCCCTCTTCAAGAAATATGGACTTCTTCTCGCAAAAAACAAAATCAAATGGGCTTTAAGATGGATAGGCTTTTGTATCGGCCTAGTCGGCTGCCCATTTTCGTACTGGAGGGCCTTGTGCTAGAGGCAGCCCGAGACACTCTCCAGCTTATTGCCCATTCGAAAGGAAAAAAAAGAGACGCCTCCAGCTTATGGCTACTCATCGGTAACCTTTTTCAACTTGGCATCCACCAAATTAGAGGATGCGCTACTAGATGCAGACACTCACATTAAACTAAGCTTCAGAAGATACGGTATGCATACTAACATTCATAAGAACAAATGTTAAACATGTTTATGCATCTCAATGATTCACGATACTATAACCAATACAAAGCTATGACAAGGTGTGGAAATAAAGAAAATCGGTCGATGCTTCTTTGAGCAAAGGGCCTCCCTGCGCACGCATTAATTTCCTGGGCATGCTTGTTTCTTCTCAATGTTGCGAGCACTTTGAGCATGTTGACAACTCCACAGCTAGCTAGCTGCCTCATCTTGCAATTGACATGAGGCAATAGAGATGAGTCAACACGAGTCCATATTGTGCAGTTCCCTTAAAATCATCTTCATTGTCCTGAATCTGAAAAGATAGGAAAACAATAGCTATACTTAAACGGTCTTGCAAAACAGTAGCACATATCAATAGCTCGGCATGACAAAACACGATCATCTGGACGAAGGGGATACTAACCTGCCTGAGGAAGATTATATATAATTTCATAAGTCCTTGGTTGATTTCCACCTTCGGCTGCACTGGTTGTTTGCTCCTCCACGCATGACAGGATCGTTCCGCACTGTAATCAGCAAGTCAACGTACGAATAAGCTTATTTCATCTTGCGGTGGTCGTTGTACCTAGTTACGAATGTAGGAATACCTGGAGCACCATGAGGTTAGCTGACAGCAGGTAGATGCAGCCATATAAATTTTGTGTGGTGCTACCAAAATTTAGGTTTGTATCCCTTCCCGTAATGAGAATTCTTCTTGAAGTTGGTAGAATGTGATGGCTTGTTCTTTGCATCAAACTTGCCTTTCCCCTGAGATTTGTTCTTGTCGTTTTGGGGCTGGTTGGGCTGGAAGTTCTTCTCGTGTACCATGTGGGCACTAGAAGCTCCCTCAGCGACCTGAGCATGTGTGCCTTTTGCTCTCGTCTTCTCTTCAAAATCAAGAGTTCTAATGAGATCCAAAACAGAAAACTCATGTCTCTTGTTTTTCAGAGAAGTAGCAAAATCGTTCCACGAAGGTGGAAGCTTGGCAATGATGGTCCCAGCAACCAATTTGTCTGGCAACACACACTTAAAGTACTCAAGTTCCTTAGAGAGTGAGTGTATCTCATGAGTCTGCTGAACAACAGAGCGCTCATCAGTCATCTTGTAGTCACAGAATTGCTCCATGACGTACAATGCCAGTGCCCGAGGCCCCAAATGTGGCCTCGAGCGCAGCCCACATGTCTTTGCCACTGTCAAATGACATATATGAATCCACAATGGAATCGTCAAGAACACTCAGCAGGGCGGCTTTGAAGAGGGTATCCATGTTCTCAAAAGCTTCCTGCTGTGTAGGATTAAGATCGCTCTCAGGCTTACCCTTAGTGGCGTCATAGCAGTACATGATCTGAAACCAATATACTGCTCTTGTGCGCCACCTTTTATATTGCACCCCCTAAAAAGTAGGCAGCTTTAAAAGCGCAGCAAAACTACTCTGAGTAAATTGCCTATAATCTGGTTTTTGGATTGGATTGTTGAATATATGAGCAATTTACTATGTTAATCGGAATCAACAGTAAATAGATCATGACAACAATTGCAAAGATCGAAGTAATGATGCAGACTAAACCAGGAGGATAGAATCACATACTATACAACAGGAGCAGAACCGTTGTGGTTGATGTTGTCACTCATGTCGTTGATGAAGAGGTTACCAAGGTCAGGGAAGAAGGTTGTCGTTGAGGAAGTCGTCGCTGGCAGAAGTCACAGGAGTGTGCTCCCCAAAAACCTGATCGCCCCTCTCCCGTACAGGATCATGAAAGGCGGGGTTCGGAGGACTGCTGTCCCTTTTTGCGGTGCACGCCGGAAGGAGGAATGGAGAAGAATTGAGTGGCGGCGCTAAGATCTAGAACGGTGCGAAACCATATGATACAGCGGCGGCTAGGGTAGAGCATGTCAGGTCGGTCGTGCGAGTAAGACCAAGTATAATAGTAGGCCTTTGGCCCCCAAACCCCACGTCCAAGTCAATAATAGCCCCATCAAGGTTTGTCTAAAAAAACTGAGTAATTAAGTCATCCATTAATTATTAATTAATGACTTAAAATAAATTTTCCGACCAACAAAAATATAGACCACGTGGATAGCTTTTGTCCTTAGACAGGCTCATTCCCGAAGAGCGCGTGTGTAGGTTTCCTATTATCATGCTCATGCAAATGCTAGAATAGATCACATTATAAAGTGGTGCAACGCACACCCACCTAGTAGTATGGGACTAAACTTTAGTCCCACTCACACCACACTTAGAGCATGGTTAATAGTATAGCCAACATCCGGCTATGTGAAGTTGACACATCATCTAGAACGAACCTAATAGCCTGCTAGTACAATAGTTAGTCCCTTTAGTATAATACTATATCATTAATAATGGCCCCACCTTTTGTCTCACAAAGTATGTTGGGGCTCATGCTACAACCGACTACAATTTTACAACCCGCTTCTCTTCTCTCTCCTTCAACTAAGCACAAGTACTATATTTAAATCCTTATAGCCTGCTTATGTCATCTAATTGTAGTACTTGCTCTAAAGTTACTCTCCATTGTGTAGTCTGAAATGTCGGGCATGCAGCCGGCGGTGCCCTCGGTCGGTGCGCCGCTTCAACAGTGGAAGCAGTGAGAGGTCGCGTCATACGACTTGCCATCAATGTGGGCGGCGGGCTCGGTGGCCAAGGGCAAGGAAGCCTTGGGAGGGGGAGGTTTTTGTTGGGCCAAGAAGGTGAGAGGCCAACTTGGGATCGGTCCAGGCGGGGAAATATCATGTGCTCCCATACTCACTAGTAGTTTCATGCATATGACACTAGTCTATGTCACTACTCCCTCCTTTCCGGTTTATAGCGATGTTTAGAGTAACATAGTAATATGTTACAGTATAAGTTACTCCCCATTATGACCAGCCTTCGCCTCTCCCAGTGCTCGACCATGTATAGCTGCTAAGCCTGCCACGTAGGCATAAAATACGATGTGGCAAGTTAATTAAGAAGAGAGAGACTAGTTTGGTGACCGCAGGAAGAAACGGTGGAAAGACAGTTTTGAGTCTGTAGCTAATTAAATGAAGCAAGCTTAGCAACAACAAACTAAGCACCTATGCATTGGATACTTGAGTTGCTAAGCCATTTAATGCACTTAGCACCTCATCTAAGAACATCTAAGCACTTAGCACTTAGCACCCCCTTGACCGTGGACCTTGACGGTGTATGTCACCTTGTGTCCAGATCCGAGATGCCACATGTACCAGATGAATGACTCCAAGCTCGACCACCGTGATGCAAGAGGTGCGAGCCGAGGAACACTCTTGGAGATACCCCCTCAGACTAGCCACAATGGGTAGTAACATAGACTAGTAACATGCTCATGTTACTAGTCTATGTTACTACCTCTATAGTAACATATCTGTGGTAACATGCAACACTTCATTTATTAGGCTATAGACACATCTTGCCTTGATATGTGTGATGTTACTACTTTCCTCTCTTTATTCATTTATTGCTTGCCACATCATCTACTTTATCTAGACATGTGTGATGTTACTACCTATGTTACTCCCACTATGGGTAGTCTCATAATTTTCCTCGTCATCATCTGAGTCCTAGAAGATCTCACCCACATCATCATTAGGCATGCAGCCGCCTTGATAGACAATGCGCGTAGAAGGAGTAGAGGCGACTAGGGACGCACCACATCGTGGGCACTCTGTACGTGCTCGTGTGCGTGCAGCGTGCTTGTTTTTCCATCGGTGCTAGCTCTAAGGCCGAGGCTGCGATCGTCTTCGTCTCCGACTAGTCGTTGAGCAACGACGGCAAAGTGGTGCTGCAAGAGATACGTAGGTGCCATTGTGTGCGAGCTTCGCCGTAGCACGACGAATCGGACATCGCCGCAGATGGTGCATGCCTCCATGCAGCCGAATGTGTGCACATGCATGTGTTATTCACGTGCATTTTGCGGCCGAGTGTGTGTGCATGCACGTGTTGTGTACGTGCGTTGTGTGCTCCTGTAGGATCGAAAGTATGTCTAGAGGGGGGGGGGTGATTAGACTACTTGACAATATAAAAAATTCAGCCTTTTGATAAAGACAAGTTTTTGGCAGATTCACAATGATGATCAAGTCAAGTATCACCCTACACATGCAATTCTAGAGTATAGGCAGCGGAAAGTAAATTGCACATGTAGTAAAGAGAGGTGGAGAAGATCAAACGCAATTTGAAGACACGGAGATTTTTCTCGTGGTTCCGATAGGTGGTGCTATCGTCATTCCACGTTGATGGAGACTTCAACCCACGGAGGGTAACGGCTGCGAGAGTCCACGGAGGGCTCCACCCACGAAGGGTCCACGAAGAAGCAACCTTGTCTATGCCATCATGGCCTACGCCCACGGAGGACTAGCCTTACTCGGGGTAGATCTTCACGAAGTAGGCGATCTCCTTGCCCTTACAAACTTCTTGGTTCAACTCCACATCTCGACGGAGGCTCCCAAGCGACACCTAACCAATCTAGGAGGCACCACCCTCCAAAAGGTAATAGATGGTGTTGATGATGATGAACTCCTTGCTCTTGTGCTTCAAATGATAATCTCCCCAACACTCAACTCTCCTCACCGATTTGGCTGTGGTGGAAGAAAGGATTGAGTGGAAAGCAACTTGGGAAGGCTAGAGATCAAGCTTCATATGGTGGGAGTGGAGCAACTTGATCTCAACACAAGGGTAGGTAGTTCTCTTCTCGTAAATGTAAGGTAGGAGTGGTAGTTCTTTCGATGGCTCTCTTCACGAATGAAGAGGGGTGGAGGGTATTTATAGCCTCCACACAAAATCAACCGTTACACACATTTGACCAATCTCGGTCGGACCGAAGTTGACAACTCGGTGAGACCGAAAGTTCAAATCATGTGAGCGTTGGGATTTTCGGTGGGACCAAAATACAAACTCGGTTAGTCCGATTCGGTGCAAAGACAAGAGCTTGCCAATCTCGGTGGGACCGACTTCATCATCTCGGTGACACCGATATGATGATGAAGGTTCTGAAGCTTGGCAACTCAAGTTTGGTGAGACCGAGTTCGAATCGGAAAATCCGAGATTTCTAGGGTTTGGCTATATGGCTGAGGTGGTTCATCTCGGTGTGACTGAGTTTGGAATATCGGTGGGACCGAGATTACTTATGAGTGTATGTGGCGGTGAAAGTTGCCGATAGTTTAGGAGATGTATCACTAAGCACTTTGAGCAACCAGATCATTATCATAACCTCATCCCTTTTAATAGTATTGGCTTTCCTATAGACTCAATGTGATCTTGGATCACTAAACCAAAAATGGAGTCTTGAGCTTTTGCCAATGCTTGCCTTAGCATTTTGAGGGGTCCACTTCTTCAGTCCTTGCCATACCCATATCACTGAACTTTCTGAAATGATTCTCAAGAAACTATTAGTTCAATGATATATATGTTGTTATTAATTACCAAAACCATCCGGGGATTAGTTGCACTTTCAATCTCCCCCTTTTTGGTAATTGATGACAACATATAGATCAAAGCTTCGACAAAGGATATAATCAATGAATAATATCATCGCTTTGAGAAGTATGTGATAAGTAAGAGCTCCCCCTAAATTTGTGCATTATTTAAGATTTGCGTTTGAATGCAAATGCACAATCGATTAGGATCATGGGTCACTCTTCCATGTCACATACATCTTGGTGGAGTGCACAAAATGATAAGAATGAATAGCATGCACCCAATCACCAAGACATGAGTAAATGGTCATACAAGATAGGAATAGCATATGATAAGCATTAAGCACACATTAAAGCATAGTACGACCAAGCACTCATCAAACGTAGTATCAAACACACGGAATGTCTCGAAAACCAAAAGTATCTCAAAGAAACCGCAAATGAACGAAAGAGCAAAAGCGCAAAGACAAAAGCACACTCTCTCTCTCGAAGTCCTATGATCTATACAATTTCTCCCCCTTTGGCAACAAGTTACCAAAAAGTTCGGAACAGCATAGAGCTAAGCATCACTTGGGGACTCTTTGGCGGCTCTGTCTGGGTTGATGTTGGAGTTGATATGGCAGCATCGGCGAAGACTTGGTGATACTGTCTTTGGAGGAGTGGTTTTTGGAGCTGGAGCTGGAGCAACTGATGGAGCTGTGGGAGGTCTTGAAGCTGTTGTCTGGTGTCGATCCATGGAATAGCAAATGATCGGGTCTGTGGGAACCGGAGCGATCTGTTGATAAGCATCTGGACTAAGTCATCCTGCATCTCACGATAAGTTCTTCCTTCTCCTCTTTGCTTCCTCAATATCTGCCTCAAGCTTGTTGTGATCACTTGCACTTGATCGACTTCACATCCAGAGCATGGATCTTGTCTTCAACAATCCTCTCTAGGCTCTCCGAGGCTGCACAATCTGGCAGGCGTTGTTCAATCCTTTGGGTAGCTTCAAGTAGCTGTTCTCCAACACTCTTTGGTTTAGCTGCTGCTTTGCCGCTTGCTTCCTTCTCGACTTTAGCTTTCTTGGCAGCTTCAATCTTTGCTTGACCTTCAACCGACGTTGGATCCTCCTCATCCATCACAACAACATTATCCTCATGCTCGGGCTGCGGTGGTAAGTGCTCTCTATCCAACAAGAATGTGCCGTGCCAAACTTGGCATTGATAAGCATCTGAAATATGGGCAAATCCACACGACCTTTTCTGGTCAGCTGCAGTCCTCTTAATAGTCTCAACTATCAAGTCCATCACCTTGAAAGGTGCTTTCTCATCAAGTATATGCAGCATGTTGATATAGTATCCTCTGATCATGCGATGATCTCCAGACTTGGGCATCAAGGTATGCCTCAAAATAGTGTTTGTGGTAGGTAGACCTGCCTGGAGATAGTACACTGAGCCGAGCTTCCAGATTGCCAAATCTTTAGCTGGAACCTCTTTGTACATATTCTTCATGGATTCATGGTTCTTTTTTGGAATACCATACACATCAACATCATCCTCTCTTGGCACTGGAGCATTCAGAAGTTCTGCCCATTCTTCAACAGTTGAAGAGAATCTTTGGCCTTCAGTCATCCATACAATCCTTCCATCTAGATAGAAAAGAGCTGTGGCATAGAATTGCATAATCATTTCATCATTCCAACTGGGCAACTTCTGACCTACAAAGTCTGCAACACCACATGCAGTGAAGCTCTCATGCACATGTGGAAAGAAGTCTCTGTGCTCTTCACTATCAATGTACTTCCAATCAACATATCTTGTGTCTGCCACTATGGGCTTCTTGTCCATCAGCACAGTCTCATAGAAGTCCTGCTGCTCTCTGGTGTGAAATCTGGGATCAACAGCAGTTCTTCTCCTCACGGCATATGGATCAGCTTGTCTCCATAGCCTGAGACCTCTATCTTTCCTTTCCTTCATGTTCTCAGCTTGAGGATGAGCATCATTGTGAAGTGGCAGTTTTGGACGAAGTTTCAACAAAACTGGTGCTTCATCATCTGACACAGCTGGTGGCACATCATCTTTGTTCTTTTCTGATGCTGGAATGTTCCTAACTGTTTTCTTGGGCTTGGCAGCAGGCTTTGCTGGAGCTGCCTTGACTGGAGCAGATGGCTTGGACTTTGAAGTGGCTCCTGCCCTGATGGCATCACCCATGAGCTTAGGCTTCTGAGGAGGCTGGGGTGCTTCCTCATCCTCATCTTCCTCTGCATCATCATGCACTAACCTCTTCCTCTTGGAAGTTTTCTTCACCTTGCTCGCAGTTTCCTCTTCCAAACTTAGCTTCTTAGCAATAGTGGACTGCTTGACTTTTCTGGTGCCCTTCTTGGTCTGCTGACCTTGTGGCTCTTTGGCAACAACTTTTCTCTTGGGCTTTGAGGTGACCTCTTCCTCAACAACAAAATCTGAGTCTTCCTCATCTGAGTTTCTCTTCTTTCTGGCCCTGGTGGCTGCAGGAGGCAAACCACTTGGTGTACTCCTCTCACCATCATCTGATGAGCTCTGCTGGGATCGGGACTAGTGCCCGCCTCTGGAATATCTGCTATAGGTGACTCGACCTGTTCGGCTGTCACCGGCATCGACATGGCCGACAACCTTGTGAATAGATAAGGTGTAGGCGAGTAGAAGAGTTATCACAAACCGCAGAAGTTTTTGCAAACAAATGAGTTCAAATTTCAGTATTAGGTTTTCACGAAGACATTTGGTCGGACCGAGTTTAAAATTCGGTGAATCCAAGTGTTTAAACAGAAGCATTCACACCACTTTCGGTTGGACGAAGTGGGTTTGATCCGCCGAAAACACTAGGGTTTCACTAAATCCTCATTTCGGTCACACCGATTTGCACAACTCGGTTGGACCGAAGGTGCGAGGCAATGGCCGAGGCCAAATCGGTCATACCGAAAATGTAAAATCGGTCTCACCGAGATGTGTTCGGCGGAAACCTAACCTAAAACTTTTACTCGAATTTAGTCCAAACGAACTATTCTAGTGTTCAGGAAGATTTCAATCGTGGCAAGATTACAGGCAAACCAAACGTGCATTGAATCGGAGATGGGAGCACGAGTGGGATCGAAACTCACCCTAACTTGGTGGAGTTTCTCTCGGCGGCAACGGCGCGGAGAAGATGTTCGCTGACGGCGACGGAGACTGCGGCGAGGGCGCCTGAGCATTTACGGAGACGATCCGGAGACCAAGGCGACGACGGCAAGGGGTGTGGTGGCGAAGCGTTTGAAGTAGAAATCAGCGCGCCCTCCCCTGAGTATATACCCCTTTGCTGTCGGTGGGACCGAGTTGTAAAACTCGGTGGCACCGAGATGGACAACTGCTGGGCAGTTATGCACTTCGGTCACGCCGAAAATCACAACTCGGTTTCACCGAGGTGAAAACCTAGATCAATCTAAATGCTTTTGGTTTGACCGAGTTTGAGTGAGTTGGTCTGACCGAAATCACTTAGAAGGTTTTGGAAGTTAGCCTTTGTCGGATCGGTGGCTCCGAGTGCTCCTCACTCGGAGGGTCCGAAAATGACTTGTTCAAAGTTTGTGATGTAAGCATGAATAGAATTTGAGACAAGAAAGCATAGATAGCTAGGGGAGGTACTTAGGCATTCTTGTTCATCCATTTGGTCAGAAAAATCAAAAAGACCAAAGCAACAAATGGATGTCCTCGAATGGATAAAATCATGCATTCAACATGCTCACACAATAAGATAGCAATTGAAATATGTGTCAAACATGCACAAACAAAACTCTAGCTACTATCACACAATTTGTCGATGACTAGGTCATCTATATATGAGTATATTGACTTAGGAGCCAAATGAGAACATTTGATCATAGGTCATACTCATCGTTTAAGCACAAGTGGGGTTACCACTTTTACATAAAGCATTGATGTGTTCACATCATTTGAAGAAGCTTTAGCTCAATTCTTTAGAGCAAAGCTCCCCTAGATGTGAGAACCCCTTTAAAGGGTCAAACTAACCTTGGGTTGTCGAGAAGACTTCATGTAGATGTTGAAGATGTGGATGCTCAATGTTGATGTAGATCATCAAGAGTTGGGAGCAATCCTTTGGATTCGGGCACTTTCAATACCTACATGGGTTAGTCCCACAAGGAACAAACAAGGATATCCATGGACATAGATTGAAGTTCACAATAGATGATGTCCATGAAAGCAATGATTACCTTGTCCCTTGACTTACCAACAAGAGGGTTTGTGACTCCATGAACTAGTGCAAGATGTGGAAGTTGATTGCACAAGTTTTTGCCAAAAAGAATGTGAGTGAAGTATGTTGGCGGAGTCACCCTCAAGAACTCTCTAGTTCTTCTTCTTCGGGATCCACATCATCTTGATGGGAATCCTTGGGGTTGTAGTTGAGCTTGACGAAGTAGAACTTGACATTTCCTTGGGAACCCACTTGACCATGGCTTTAGGTGCTTCAATAAATGCATCAATCTCCTATTGAAGCTTGTCCTTGCCTTTTAGCTTGTGGTATTGTGGTGGAAGGTCATCTTGTGCTTGTTCCTCATTGGAAGAAGTAGGATCGTACTTCTCCTTTTGAGAAACAAACTTTGGAGTGGTATATTGACCTTCTTCCCATTCAACACCTTCGGCGTTGAACTTTCGCTCAAAACCAATTCCTTGATTCTTCCGGTGCCTTCCTTGCTTGCGAACAATTTCCTCAAAGTTCTTGCTTCCGGCAAGGCTCTTGTAGACACCTTTCTCTATAATCCCTTTCAATAAACTATTTTCTTGCTCAAGTGTAACTTGGCTTGAAACATTGTTAGTGGAATCAAGAGAACTACTAGAAGCAACAATGTTGGATTTAGCATGATTATTGTTACTACTAGATGAAGAATTTTTCTTATGCTTGTCATGCTTAGTTTTAATAGGTGGCAAGAAATTAGACAAGAGAAGTCGTTTGGCAAGATATGAAGAACTCTTCTTTCGAAGATCGTCATTGATTGCCTTTAGAAACTCATGTTCTTGCTCTAGATTGAGCTTCTCGAACCGTAGCTTCTCATGAGATCTTAGGAGCTCTCTATGATCTTCTTGAGTTGTTTCATGAGCTAACTTAAGAGTGTTTAGTTCTTTAGTTAGACGCTCAATCTCCTTCATAGCATTGTCATTCGACTCTTCTCGACTATAAAGACTACTAGCATGTTCATCATTACTAGGCTCACTAGATTTATCATGTAAGAGCTCATCTTCACCAAGCAAGTCATCCTCATCACTATCAAAGTCAATAAATTCAGGGTGTGATACCTTGGGGCCTTTAGCCATGAAGCATCTTCCAATTCCCTCATTTGGTGAATCAAATAAGTCGTAGGAGTTGGAGTTGGAGGACACGAGAGCAAGACCGCAACACCTTCATCTTGATCTGTAGTCGGAGTTGGAGTGATAGCTTCTCTCGGATTGATTGTCTGAGTCGAGCCGAGACCCATTCACCTACATGAGCTTGATGTTTTCTTCTTGTGTAGCTCCTTGATGACTTGTCTTTCCTCTCCGAATCCTTGCTTCTCCGAGAGGGTCTTCGTTCATAACGATCATCTCTACTCCTTCTCTCTTTCCGAGGTGACTCATCTCTTGAGCTTCTTCTTCTTGGAGATTCTTCTCTTCTCTTGTGGGGAGCCAAACACTCATTTGAGTAGTGTCCGGGTCTTCCACAATTGTAGCAGTTTCGATCACGACTAGAAGATCTCTTTTCATCATATGATCTAGACTTTGAGCTTCTCTCCTTGCTTCTACTCTTGTAGAATTTGTTGAAGTTCTTCACCATTAGGCTTATCTCTTCATTGGAAACTAACTTGTCACTTGAGGTTGTGGGAGCATCACATGTAGCTTTGTAAGCACCACTTGACTTGTTGTGAAGCTCTTCCTTATCCTTAAGTGTCATCTCATGAGCAACAATTCTTCCAATGACTTCGGTTGGCTTGAGATTCTTGTAGTTTGGCATCATTTGGATCAAAGTGCACACGGTGTCATAATTTCCATCCAAAGCTCTGAGAATCTTCTTGATGATGAATCGGTCGGTCATTTCTTCGCTTCCTAAGCCGGCAATCTCATTTGTGATGAGCGCAAGCCTAGAATACATTTCAGCGACTCCTTCACCTTCCTTCATCTTGAACTTGTCAAGTTGACCTTGAAGAACATCTAGCTTTGATTCCTTCACGGACTCGGTACCTTCGTGCATTTCAAACAAAGTATCCCAAATCTCTTTTGCATTCTCAAGACGGCTGATTTTGTTGAACTCCTCGGGACACAAAGCATTGAAGAGAATGTCACAAGCTTGAGCATTGTTTTGCAACATCCGCAATTCATCCGTTGTAGCCCGCGATCCGAACTTTTCCTTCCTCGAAGAATTCACCTTGCAAACCAACACAAATAATGCCCCATGCGGCTGGGTTATGGCCAAGAATATGCATTTTCATTTTATGCTTCCAACTAGCAAAGTTTGAACCATCAAAGTAAGGACCTCTTAAAATTACCCTCACTAGACGCCATACTCTCCTAGGTTGTGAAACCAAGCTTATGGAGTCCAATGCAATGGAAACCAATACAATGGAGACCAAAGCTCTGATACCACTTGTAGGATCGAAAGTATGTCTAGAGGGGGGTGATTAGACTACTTGACAATATAAAAAATTCAGCCTTTTGATAAAGACAAGTTTTTGGCAGATTCACAATGATGATCAAGTCAAGTATCACCCTACACATGCAATTCTAGAGTATAGGCAGCGGAAAGTAAATTGCACATGTAGTAAAGAGAGGTGGAGAAGATCAAACGCAATTTGAAGACACGGAGATTTTTCTCGTGGTTCCGATAGGTGGTGCTATCGTCATTCCACGTTGATGGAGACTTCAACCCACGGAGGGTAACGGCTGCGAGAGTCCACGGAGGGCTCCACCCACGAAGGGTCCACGAAGAAGCAACCTTGTCTATGCCATCATGGCCACGCCCACGGAGGACTAGCCTTACTCGGGTAGATCTTCACGAAGTAGGCGATCTCCTTGCCCTTACAAACTTCTTGGTTCAACTCCACATCTCGACGGAGGCTCCCAAGCGACACCTAACCAATCTAGGAGGCACCACCCTCCAAAAGGTAATAGATGGTGTTGATGATGATGAACTCCTTGCTCTTGTGCTTCAAATGATAATCTCCCCAACACTCAACTCTCCTCACTGATTTGGCTGTGGTGGAAGAAAGGATTGAGTGGAAAGCAACTTGGGAAGGCTAGAGATCAAGCTTCATATGGTGGGAGTGGAGCAACTTGATCTCAACACAAGGGTAGGTAGTTCTCTTCTCGAAATGTAAGGTAGGAGTGGTAGTTCTTTCTGATGGCTCTCTTCACGAATGAAGAGGGGTGGAGGGGTATTTATAGCCTCCACACAAAATCCAACCGTTACACACATTTGACCAATCTCGGTCAGACCGAAGTTGACAACTCGGTGAGACCGAAAGTTCAAATCATGTGAACGTTGGGATTTTCGGTGGGACCAAAAATACAAACTCGGTTAGTCCGATTCGTGCAAAGACAAGAGCTTGCCAATCTCGATGGGACCGACTTCATCATCTTGGTGACACCGATATGATGACAGAAGGTTACAGAAGCTTGGCAACTCAAGTTTCGGTGAGACCGAGTTCAGAATCGGAAAATCCGAGATTTCTAGGGTTTGGCTATATGGCTGAGGTGGTTCATCTTGGTGTGACTGAGTTTGGAATATCGGTGGGACCGAGATTACTTATGAGTGTATGTGGCAGTGAAAGTTGCTGATAGTTTAGGAGATGTATCACTAAGCACTTTGAGCAACCAGATCATTATCATAACCTCATCCCCTTTTAATAGTATTGGCTTTCCTATAGACTCAATGTGATCTTGGATCACTAAACCAAAAATGGAGTCTTGAGCTTTTGCCAATGCTTGCCTTAGCATTTTGAGGGTCCACTTCTTGATCCTTGCCATACCCATATCACTGAACTTTCTGAAATGATTCTCAAGAAACTATTAGTTCAATGATATATATGTTGTTATTAATTACCAAAACCACCCGGGGATTAGTTGCACTTTCAGCTCCATGTTGTGCGCGTATGTGCATGAGTTGGATCAGATGGAGTTAGTGCGTTGGCGTGTGTACATGCGTGGCTGCATGCATCCTGTACACGCGTGGCTTGTTGCATGGTTATAAATATAAACTATAAAACATCTTCAACTTAGCATAGTGGTTAGCGAAGAGTTCATGTTCTTTTATTTTTTTTTATAGGTGGGCAGGTGGCAAAAAACAGGGGGAAACACGCAAGGTTCCTTGGAGACGCTCCACCGCAAGGTTCCTTGCTCCTTCTCGGTCGTCGGGAATCTATGTTCTTAAACTCTTTTTTACGTGAGCTTTGCTCATCCTTTTGCCAACACGCAAGACATCTAGCATCAAGGTGCACGTGTCATGCAAGAAAATGGAGATAATCAGATAAGCTGTCCATAAGTGAGTCATGCACTTCGATGGCACCTACTACGCAATATTTTGTCTCGTCGATGGCACGTGAATAGTGCACGTACTCAACGACGAGCACAGGATGGTAGCCATGACATGGTCAGCCCTTTTTTGGAGAGAGTACGTACTAAATAACTTTGATGTGTCCCATGAACTCGTAGAATGACGAGAAGCTTGCTTACTATGCCTTCTCCCTCGCCAACGCGTGCGCGGTGGCTCGCAGCACGAGGAGAAACTTTTGCTTACAAGCGATGGACGTGCATCAGTTCATTTGGTGTCAGATTGCCAGAAGTACTACTATAGAACCATCGACTTCCGGAAGAGCGAAGAGCCAAGCGCAAGGTCACCTACTAACCTTAGGCTAGGCGTAGTGGGAGTAACATAAGTAGGGGTACCTCCTTTTTTTATTCTAGAAAAAACTACACGCGAATATTGGGAATGTATTGCGTCGCTCATGATATAGGGCTGAATCTTAGTCTCGAAAAAACCAATGCCCTATACTACATGGTGGCGTTTGCTAGTACATGATCATGTAGCAAACGCTCACAAGGTAGTAGTAGTTCATTGGTTGGTTTCGATTTTTGATTCAGTTGTTGTGCTGCTACCATCCAATATTCGCGTGTGGTTGTTGTTGGTGTCAAAACCGGGGGATCTCAGGAAGGGGGTCCCGAACTGTGCGTCTAAGGCTAATGGTAACAGGAGGCGGGGGACGCAATGTTTACCCAGGTTCGTGCCCTCTCTATGGAGGTAATACCCTACTTCCTGCTTGATTGATCTTGATGAATATGAGTATTACAAGAGTTGATCTACCACGAGATCGTAATTGCTAAACCCTAGAAGTATAGGCTATGAGGTTATGATAGTTGTGACTACCTAGAAGTCTAAACCCTCCTATTTATATAGACACCGGGGGGGGGGCTAGGATTGTGCAAAGTCGGTTACAGAGAAAGGAATCTACATATCTGAATCGCCAAGCTTGCCTTCCACGCCAAGGAGAGTCCCATCCGGACATGGGACGAAGTTATATCTCTTGTATCTTCATAGTCCAACAGTCCGGCCAAAGTACATAGTCCGGCTGTCCGAGGACCCCTTAATCTAGGACTCCCTCAGTAGCCCCTGAACCAGGCTTCAATGACGATGAGTCCGGCGCGCAGATTGTCTTCGGCATTGCAAGGCGGGTTCCTTCTCCGAATACTTCAAAGTAAATTCCGAACACAAGAATCATGTCTGGCTCTGCAAAACAAATTCCACATGCACCTGTAGAGAATATAATATTTCACGAGTCCAATCCACTGACAATCTTGGTGGCATGACATTACGTCATCACTCAGCCATTATTTTGAATTGTTTTCCAGCCTGCCACTCCACGTTCCGAGAGGCGGTTTTGATTGTACGTCTTATCAAAGCAGAGATCGTGTCCCCTTATTGCGGGATTTTCATCAACACAGGCGTGGGTAACCCAACCGTTCTGTTGGCATGTTTCCTTGGGAATAGGCATGTTTTAAGGCCGCGGAGGGGACGTTTGATATTCGTCGCCTTTATAAAGGGGCCAATGCCTGTCCTTTTACTCCCACATTAGTTCTTTCCTCCAGCTCCCACCTCAAGATCCAACACACAAGGGTTAATCTAGTCGCTTCGAGCATCCAACCGTGTCCGGACTCAGCCTTCAAGCCCGGTGGATGGCCTCTTCTATCACAGAGGAAGACATCTCGAACCTCAGGGAGCCAAGATACTTGACTGCGGAAATTTACCACAGGCTTCCTGCTAAGGGCAGGTTATTCCTACTCCCAGATCCAATGAGAGGGTCGTGTTTGTCTCTCACTTCCTCCAAGGGCTTGGGTTTGCACTCCATCCCTTTGTTTGAGGGCTCATGTTTTATTATGGACTAGATTTCCATGATCTAGCCCCAGACTCCTTCCTCCACATCTCGGCGTTTATACCCACGTGCGAGGCCTTCCTCCGTATCTCCCCACACTTCGGCTTATGGCTCAAGACCTTTAGCATGAAACCGAAGGTAATCGGTGGGAAACAAGCAGAGTGCAGAGGTGCTTCAATAAGCAAACTTACCACTTCCCCTTGGCCGAATGGATCCTTCGCAGAATAATCTGATCTATGGCAACGGGAGTGGTTTTACATTACCGAACCCCATGGTACAAAGCGGGTAGCTGCACCTCCGTTTCGATCTGGCCCTTCGCTTCAGCTTCCATCATGGGTCAACAAGGGGTTGGACTGGGGTTCTATTGATGAAGTGCAGACATTGCAAAGTCGTATTCGGATCCCCATTAAGAAGGGCACCGGCCTCACCAATATCGTCCAAGTAATGCTAGTCCACCGGATTCTTCCGTGCCAGCGCATCCTCTCCGCATGTGGGATTTCAATCCGTAAGGTCCACGGACCCTTCAGCACTTCTCCGGCATAATGCTCAGAGAGATGTGGAAATTGTTCTTCGCGCCGAAAGCAAAGGGGCGGATACAACGAAGACCTTGGTCTTGATCGCAATCATCCGGATACTGGTAAGTACTTGACTCGAACACGCTTTAGTTAGATTACTCATAACAATGTATTGATAAAACTCCACTCGGCCAGGGTTGGCTAAAGAAGGCAGAGAGAATCAGGTGTCCAGCTCCTCTTCCCGAAGAGTATGCCGATCCGGTGCTAACAAGGATGCTGGCTCCGGCGCCATATCAAGTGCTCGCGGGGGAAGATAAGGAGGAGAGCGAATAGGCCCGAGGCGGCCTTCACTCTAGAGGCACACCAGGCAATCTATCCGGGGAGAACAGAACTTCCACTTCCAAAAGTGGAAGGGAAGGGCAAGCTGACATCCCTTCTCCTCATGGGAAGAAGAGGACCGCCTCCAAAGACTTGAAGAGAGAAGCTTCTAAGCGGGGGAGGGCATCCCGATCAGGGGATGATGCTGACATGCAGTCACCCCGTAAAGAGGAGCCCCTAGCCGGATAGTAAGTGAACTAGGGTGTTTTAAACATATCCCCTTTCCTATCTATAAGGGTAATATTTTAAACATATATTTGCAGTCCGGCACGCAGCCTTCCTCAACAGTCCTCCTCTTCGGGGGATCTTCTTCCGGAGATGATGGAGAGCGAGACATCTTCACATATTTCCCTGCCTGATAAGGCAGACGACGCCAAGGTGTCGTCCTGGAGGGTCTTTCCCGATCAACGAGTGGCACAAGAGGCAGTGAAGACCGGGGCCGAAGGTAATACTTAGGCCGCCCAGGGTCCGGGGCATGCGGCCCCTAAGGGAACAACAAAAGTCCTGGACTAACCAATGTCGGAGGGACGACACAGCCCGTTCCGGATCCGGAGGCGCCGGATACTCTGATGGGCATATCGCAACATGCCTCCATCTCAGAGGAACATCGTACCTTGATGGGTACGGTGGTTGAAAGAGTTCGGTCCGCGAAAAGCGGATTTAATGAAGCCTTCACAAGCCTACTAAGAGGCTTCGAGGTACATAGTGTAATTTCAATTATATTATAAATGCAACTTGCACCTGTGTATATATAGTAGCCCCTGAGACTTTGGTTGTCATCCAAAGGGATGCGATCATAGGATAAAAAATGTATGCCCAGGAGATGATCTGACTAATTGAAACACAGGTTGTTACATCCAAGGCGACTGCCCAAGCTACAGAGGTAGCACATCTAAAGCAGAAAGTTGATGTAGCGGATGATGACATCATGCTTATGAACAAGCGGTTCGACGAGGCACAAGGTATGTCTCTGGGGCACTCAGTACATGCTAGTATTGTGAAATGAGCGTGATACTGAAAATTTGTATCTGCATAACTACAGATAGTGCCGTCGCAGTTGAGACCTGTCGGTGTCAAAACCGGCGGATCTCGCGTAGGGGGTCCCGAACTGTGCGTCTAGGCGGATGGTAACAGGAGACGAGGGACACAATGTTTTTACCTGTGTTCAGCCCTCTCGATGGAGGTAATACCCTCACGCCCCGCTTGATTAATATTGATGATATGGGTAGTACAAGAGTAGATCTACCACGAGATCAATGAGGCTAAACCCTAGAAGCTAGCCTATGGTATGATTGTTGAGATGTAATGTTGTGTCCTATGGACTCACGGCCCTCCGGTTTATATAGACACCGGAGAGGCTAGGGTTACACAGAGTCGGTTACAATGGTAGGAGATCTACATATCCAGATTGCCAAGCTTGCCTTCCACGCCAAGTAATGTACCTTCCGGACACGAGCCGAGTCTTCAATCTTCTATCTTCGTGAGTCCGGGAGTCCGGCGGATATTGATAGTCCGCTGTCCGGACACCCCTAGTCCAGACTCCTCAAGAGCTCTCGAACCAGTCTTCAATGACGATAAGTCCGGCGCGTATAATGTTCGGCATTGCAAGGCGGGTTCCTCCTTGAATAATCCAGAGAAGATAATGAACACCAGGATAGTGTCCGCTCGCAAAATAATTTACACACTCCAACGAGAGAGAATAAAACACATACACCGATCCAATCTGCCGACGATTATGCGGCATGACATCACACCGCAGCCAAGCCTTCGTTTTAATTGTTTTTACTATTCCACCTCAAAGACGCTTAGCGAAGTGGCTTCCTTGGCACGCCCCGTCAAGCAGTAGATCGTGTTCCCCTCTTTCCGGTTTCTCATCAATACGCGTGGGTAACCCAACCGCGCCATTGATGGTGGTGCTTGGGGATTAAGCGAGTTTTACCAGCGGTGAGGGACGATAGTTTTGTCCGCCTATATATAAGGGATAAGGATTTACCTTCTCACCCACGCCTTCTTCCTCCTTTGCTCATCCATCCTCGCGAACCCAAGCTCCAACGCTCAAGTCGCAAGATTTCGCCCGACCCTTCTCCGAACATGTCCGGAGGGGAGGCAAGTGGATGACCTCCACCGCCAAGGAGGAGGACATCACCAAACCGCGCGACGCCGGATACCTCTCCGGAAACATTGCGATCGGCCGCCCGACGCGGGCAGCTCGTTCCTACCCCAGACCTCACGAGGGTCATTTTCCTTCCCCACTTCCTCCGCGGATCGGGCTTTCCGCTCCATCCATTTGTCCGGGGCTCATGTTTTACTACGGCCCGATTTCCACGATCTAGCGCCAACTTCGCCCTCAACATCTCGGCGTTTATCGCCGGTGCGAGGCTTTTCTCTCGCATTCGCCCCACTTCGCCTGTCGCTCAAGACCTTCAACGCAAGTCAAGATCGTAAAGGGGCGCAAGCGAATGCGGAGGCGCTTATGTTGGGCAAGCCGCCCAACGCCCCTTGGCTAGAAGGAACCTTCGTGGACTCCGTCAAGGGGTGGCAATCGGGTGGTTCTATATCACGAGAGCCGCGAGCCTACATGGGCGGCGGCCCCGATTCAGATCTCGAATCCCCACGCAGCTCACCTCCGGAAAGAGAAGGGCTTGCGGTGGGGTAACCCGTGGAGGTGACGGACTTCAACTCTGCATCAAAAGCTGGTGAGCAATGGGCTCCGCTCGTCGACGTAGTCCAGTCATGCTCCTCCCGTGGATTCTCCCATGCCAAGAAAGGGCCTTTACTCGTGGGAGTTTAATCCGAACAGCACCAAACGCTGAGCGGGCTCTTCGATACAACATATGAAGGTGCTCGAGGGTGCTATTCAAGAGCGCTGATGCGCCAAGATCCATGATCAAGACCGCGGTTTCAGCTTGCGGTCTCCGATCGACGGAGTAAGTGATTCACCCCATTACGGGACACTTGCAGAATTTAGATTGACTCTAGCAAGGTTTTTAATCTGCCTCTTTCCTTTGACAGAATGGATGGAGAAGGCCGAGCTGATTATCGGTCCGCTCCCATGCCGAAGAACCAGTGAACGCCCAATTAGCAGGTTGCTGGTTCCGCACCGTGACGTGGTGCCGAGAAGAAGGCCAAGAAGGTGGCCACGGGACTCAAAGATTTTCAGAATCAAGCGCCCGACGACGACGAGGATTCCTCCCTCAAGACGAGGAAGAGGAGGAGGAGTACTCTCTCCCAGAGGAGGGGAGAAGAAGAGGAAGGCCTCCCCAATCGGGGCGGCCGAAGGGTCCAAGAGGGGGAGAACCATCCCCCCGGACAGTTTCGCCAACATCAGCGTTGGCGAGGAGGAGTGGCCTCCAAGGGCTCGGCGCCCGACAAAATCGTAAGTTGCCGGATCATTCATATGCCGTATTATAGTATGTCACATAGTGTCCTTCTAATGCCGCACTATTTCTATAGTCCGGCCGGTGACGACTTTCCCGACTCGATGAGCGGGTCGTTGGCGCCGTCGGATGTAAATTCCATCCCGACTGCCTCTACCCCACGCGCCGAAGACGACGAGGCGGAATCCCATAGGGGGACGCGCCAGGAGGAGGCTCCGGAGGCGCCGTCAGGCAGCCTCCCGGACTTTGCGCCGGACTCGACTCCGGAACCCGCAACGGTTCTAGAGTCCGCAAGCAGCCCTCAAGGAGGGGCAGATCGTGACGCCGGCGGCCTCCGCCCAACCGGAGGCACCGGACAACCTGCTGGAGGCGCTCGAAGGCGCCCATTGAGGAAGAACACCGCACTCTCATGAGTGCGGTGATTGAGAAGGTCCAGCTCGCCAAGGGCGGGCTGACCGAAGCCTGCAACAGCCTTCTAACAGGCTTTGAGGTAAGAAGTTTAAAATTAAGCGATATAACACCAAGATAGACAAGAGTCTCGATGCTTAGTCCGTGTTCGGAAAGAAAAGCTGACCGAGGATCTTTAACAAGATATACAGGTTTCTAAAATATGGGTTTGCAGGCTGCGCTGTTGACTTCGCCACATTGACAATGGAGGTCGAGGGCTGAAGAAGGACCTTGAGCGGTCGAAGCAAGAGCTCGCCATGCCAAGAGGCAGCTCAAGGAAAAAGAAGGTGAAGAACACCACTTTAAATATGTACCTTCTGTAAAAGGGTTTTGGTTGCAAACAAGATTAACAAGGATAAAATGTGTAATGCAGGGCCACGAACGAGGTGGCAGCCTCGAGAGATGCCGTGTCCGTGGCCGAACGCAATGCGCCACGGAACGGATCGAGCGAGAAAAGCAAGCGGCGCTGGTGGCGGAGATTCGGCAAGAGCTCCTGTGCTCATGAAAAGCATGAGAGTTTGGAGCATGACTCCAAGACTCGAGAGTCCGAGCTTGCCTCGGCTCGAAAGTGCCAACCGCCAAGGCCGAGGCCCGGAGGGCCCGTGAGGAGGTAGAGGACATGAGGAAGATAGCAGCGGTAAGGCGTTTTCATGCAGAGCAAGCATGTTAATGTAAATTACCGGATACTTACCCGAATTCGAGCTCTCCAGGGCATTTGCAGATCTGCTGCAGAAAGCGCCCGATGCCGCGCTGCGTTCTATCGTGGCGAGGAGGGAGCTCAACGGAGAAGGTCTTCGGTCTCAAGACGCCGAGGCCGCCATCCAGTGCCCCCAAGCGACCAAATGCAAGCGGTGGTCGAACTCCACAAGGTAGTCAAGAGGCTATGAAGGGCCTCATAGTCCGGTTGTGGCTGGTCAGCCATGCCCGGCAGCTACTTTGGCCTAGTGCGGCGGCTAGTGGATGCATGCCCTAGGCTGCATGTGATCAAGCGCCCGCTGCGTTGAAGGCGCCGTCGAGCCCTTGCCCGCATAAATGTGCAATGGGGCAAGATGGATGCGAGAAGCTTCACGGATCCGCCGCCAGCCGTAAGGAGCACCGTGACGCCGGAGCGATATTATAAAGTAGTCTCAAGGGAGCCCGCGATATCGCGGATGAGTGTCCCCTTAATGTAATCCTTGAGTGAACTCGCTGTGTGTTTATCCCATGCGCCAAAACTAAGTTTATATGCGCTTATGAGCAACGCTTTGTTTAATTTAAAATATTACCTTCAGGCGGCCGCTTGTTAAATCGAGAGATGGCAAGTCGTTGGCTTCAGCCCCGAGCCACGAAAGTGTGGGGTGTTCGTGATAAACTTGAGCACTCTTGTTCCTATCTTTGGGTCCATCTAGGAGGCACTCAACACACATTTAACCAAAGCGATCGGACTTATAATGCTTGAACACTCTCACTTAGCCATAGAATTCTATAATTTTAAATTTGGCGAAGCCCCGGTATTCGAAGACCAATCCGGCGCTATCCACGCCTTCGCGGACATAATCCGAACTTCGCTCAAGCGGCATGAGTCTTTAGGGACCCGAAAAGACCTCTCGAACAGCGACAGATCTCGCCTTATCATGCCGCCAGTTTTAGCTTTCCATCGAGGCGTTAACCCGCCGAACCGGGCGCAATTGCAGTGGTTCTCCTAGTGCTACCTTAGCCGACGGAACGGAACGTAAGGCACCAAAACATAGGAGCCGGGCAAACCCAACTATTGACCCAAGACATGATTCGAGCTGATTCATATAATGCTATAAGTTCGGGTGCCGACTTTGTGAAAGTGTTCGGACTTAATCACACCGTAATATGGGGAATGAAGCCCTGGTGTATTCGACCGCACTAAAGTGTACGGGTGCAATATGTCACATGGTGAACATTTGTAAAGGATAACGCGATTGCCGTGAAAAGGTAATAAACTTGCAAAAGGTAAGTGCTGCGTTATTTATGATGTAAGTTCGCTAATAAAGTGAACTGATACAAATAGTGCGGTAAGCAAGGGATTAGGACTAAATTAGCGTGTCCCCTTCGTGGATAAGCCGCGGACTTGGTGTATGTAATTGAATTTAATGCTTGTAATGGAGACCACCGAGTGTCGCCACCGCCTTCTTTAATCCCTCGATCACAGATCGTGAGTTCGGCAAGTTCACGACGGCAGGGCTTCTATTTGGTAGAGTCCTGCATATATATAAAAAGAAAAGATAAAAATAACACCAAGGGGGCGCTTAGCACGAGCCCCTAGTGTGGTCGAGCCGCACTTTTCCATCCTTGAGGTGAAGCCCTCCCCTGCGCCCATGGTATCTCCAAAGCGTAATGATGTACGCGAGTGTTATTCTTGTGATAATACGCGGGTGAGGGTGGGGCCGACATACGCTGCGTGCTCGATCGCTACCGGTGGTCTTGGTTGGTGCTGCTCCGGCGCTTTAATGTGTCCGCTTTTAGTTGCCGGACTAGAGAATTGCCGAGAAGGCTGCTCAGATTCGCCATGAGAGCCACAGATGTTCCTCCGACGGAGGGAGCGTTCCGTATTCCCATTGACCGTAATGACTCCACGAGGGCCCGCATTTTGAGCTTTAGGTATGCATAATGTGGCATCACGCTGAATTTTGTAACGCTAGACGTCCGAGCAGGGCATGATAGCCGCCACTGAACGGGACTATATCAAGATTAACTCTTCGCTCGAAATTATCCGGGATCCAAGACCACTTCCAGTGTGACAGAGCTCTGCACAGCTTGGTTTCACTCTGGCATGACACCTTTAAAGGTTGTCTTAGTGGGTTTGATCCTTGATGGGTCTATGCCCATTTTGCGACCGTGTCCCGATAAAGCAGGTTCAGGCTGCCGCCGCCGCCCATCGAGGACTCTTGTGAGGTGAAATCCATCGACGATTGGGTCTAAGACCACGCGCGAATCCGCCATGGCGATGTTAGTCGGGTGGTCTCGCCGATCGAAAGTGATCGGACAGAGGACCATGGATTGAATTTCGGGCGACTCGCTCCATCGCATAGATGTCCCGAGTGTGCGCTTCCTCTCCTCTTGGGTATGTGGGTCGCAGATCATATTCACCGCTCGCGACTTATGGGGAAACCCTTCGTCCTCTCGTTGTTCGGGCGGTCGGTCTCTTCCTCGTCGCCGCTTATTTAGCCCCTTGTCACCGTGTTCGCAATTGACTTGCCGGCCTGCCTGAACACCCAACAATCTCTATTGGTGTGATTAGCTGGCTTTTGGGTGCCATGTATCCGCATGAGCGGTCGAGTATTCTATCCGATTGACGGGCCCGGGTTGTTCTTTAAATGGCTTCTTCCGCTGACCGGTTTGAGTCATGAATCCGCATTGACCGCCAGATCCTTGCCGCCGCCGTTAGTACGGCGCTTGTTTTTATTCGTCGTGACCTGCCGTGGTTGTCCTTAGAATCCGGACTGCCGAATTTTGCGGAGATTATTGCTACGGCTAGCCAGCTATCCTCTCCCGCAAAAGCGGTCATTAATGATGTGAGGGCTGCCATGGATTTCGCTTCTCCCGCCCCTGTGCCGGGCTAGCCATTCGTCCCGGATGTTGTGTTTGAAGGCTGCAAGGGCCTCCGTGATCCGGACAATCGATGATTTGATTTTTCTTCGTCAAGAACCGTGTCCGTAACTGTCCGCCGATTCGTCTGTTGCTGAATAATGTGGCTTAGGTCGTCGGCGCTCGAGGTCGCACGTATGTACCTTTGAAGTTATCAAGGAACGCGCCTCTAGGTCTTCCAACACCCAATTGACTCGCGGGCAGGCTGTTAAGCCAATGCCGAGCTGGTCCTTAAGCTTGAGGGAGATATTTGATGGCGTAGATTGTCACCAAGGGCCATATGGATGTGGAGAAGATAATCTTCGATCCACACCGCTGGGTCTGCTGTGCCATCGTAAGATTCGATGTTCACGGGTTTGAACCCTTCGGGATCCGTGATCCATTACTTCATCGGTAAAGCATAACGGTGTGCGGCGCCCAGATTAAGCAATATCGCGATGCAGCTCGAGGGAGCGCCGTGTGCTGGTTCGCTCGGCCGGCGTTATGTCCGGCGCGACGGTATTCGCTATGGCTCGAGGGCGCCCACGTGATCCATAAATGGATCTAGATTGCCTTGCTTTGTCCTCCAAGATGTCTCACAAGTCCGGCGCTGTTCCTTTTGGCTTCAGACTCGGATCGATGTCGGGTACGGTCTTGGCTGGGCCTTGAATGCTTTCTTCGTCGCGACCACGGGTGGTCGGTCAGCCATGTCGCGGCGCTGGTGATAAAGGTACGATGCTTCCTCCTCTAATCGGGGAGCAGCTTGCGCCTTGGGTAACTTTGGAGGGAGTTCGAGTTTATACTCTTCGCCGCGAGGACTTCGCCCATCGATCGGCTAGCAGATCTTGATCAGCTTGAAGTCTGTTGCTGCTTTTTCTTTAAGCTATTTGTCTGTGGTTATGAGCCGCGCTCAAGCGCTCTTTGTTCGACGGATCCTCGGTATGACGAATTCACATCATTGAGGCTCACCTCGCCTTCAAGGAGGCATATAGTTATCGCCCTCAACCCCTTCTTCCTGCCGCCCCATCGTGAGGGCTTGAGCCAAGGCCCTCTGCGCTAAATCTTGCGGGAGGAGGTCGCTTCGCACTCTCCGGAGTGTTATTGTCTCCGTGCCGGATTCTCCATTCTTGTTGTGGCGGATTTAGAGCGGCGCCACCGACGCGGCGTTTAGGCTGCTTCTTCAAAGAATCTTCCTCCCGCTTTTCGCCATCCCTTCTTTCGGGTGTCCACTATGTAGACGCCAGATGACGAGGTGGCCTTTCAAAGGGTCTGTGGGCGCTGGTCTCGATCGCCTCCAAGATCATCGCCCATAGCGCCGATGTCGCCGGAGTCGTAGTCTAGCATGTCGGTTAGGTCCTTGACAAGTGGCTACAAAGTGGGTGGTGGGTGGGCTCAATTTCTTCGCCGTCCGATCTCCAACCGCCTCGCCATAGTCCGCCAGATTCTCCGATAGCGAGAGATGCTTCAGAGATTCAAGATATCGCCAAAAGGCGAAGTGTTGAAAGATGTCCGCGGGCGGTGAATTCCATAACCGCACCCAATCTGTTTAATTGGTAGGGCGCTGGAGGCTCGGAGTCCGCAAGGAGTCCGGTGCCTCGGGATCACGAATTTCACGGGGACAAGATTGGTATTTGGCTCCATCGCCGAGATGTTGAAGCCCCGAGGCGGCGCTTCATCCACCGACCCTCGCCATGGGCGATCGCCCGCAAGTAGCCGGGCGGATTCAAGCAAGCGGCTACCAAAGCACCGTGTGGCGGTAGAGCCAGATCATGCCCATCGCCACAAGGCGGCGGCGCTTTGCTGTGGCTCGAGTCCGTCAAGATCAAGTCTCCGCGTTATCGGCCGTGAAGTTTAGGCTTCCGAATCGACCGACGGCCAGGGGCGAGCTTCGATCTGCTCCAAATGGCCAAGAGAGTTGCCCGCAGCAAAGCCGCCGAATATGAAGATCTGCCCGGGAGGAAAGTCTCACCGACAGATCAAAGGTTGAAGATGCCATCGAGCCTATTGGTGACGGCACGAGGAACTCTCAATGAAAGCACCAATGTCGGTGTCAAACCGCGGATCTCGGTAGGGGGTCCCGAACTGTGCGCCTAGGCGGATGGTAACAGGAGACGAGGGACACAATGTTTTTACCTGTGTTCAGCGCCTCGATGGAGGTAATACCCCACGCCCCGCTTGATTAATATTGATGATATGGGTAGTACAAGAGTAGATCTACCACGAGATCAATGAGGCTAAACCCTAGAAGCTAGCCTATGGTATGATTGTTGAGATGTAATGTTGTGTCTCACGGACTACGGCGCCCGGTTTATATAGACACCGGAGAGGCTAGGGTTACACAGAGTCGGTTACAATGGTAGGAGATCTACATATCCGTATTGCCAAGCTTGCCTTCCACGCCAAGTAAAGTACCTTCCGGACACGAGCCGGAGTCTTCAATCTTCTATCTTCGTAGTCTGGGAGTCCGGCGGATATTGATAGTCCGGCTGTCCGGACACCCCCTAGTCCAGGACTCCCTCAAGACCCTTCAGGCCGAACTTGCCCGGGCCAAGGAGCAAGCCAGGATGAGTAATGCGGCTGCCGAAAAGGTAGCCGCCGAATTAAAAGCCGAGCAAACTGCTCGGCGTGAGTGCGAGGAGAGAATATCCACTATTGCACTTGAGCGGAAGGATGCCACTAGCCGATGCCAAGTTCTTGAGAAAGATAACAAAGCCAAAGCGGCCGATCTTGACAAGGCCTTACAAGAGGCGAAGGAAGCTCGGTCTGTGTCTACAATAGCTCGGGAGGAGATCCGACAAGCTGGGGAGATTGTGGCTGGTAAGCCCTTTTTATTGCAAACTAAGTTTGGCGATCCGAAGTATGCGCCGCTTAATCAACTGTGGAGTTCTCCAGACGTCTTTATGGACCTGCCGAAGAGTGTTGCTAATGCGAATCAATTTTTCCATGTGCAAGAAGGATATGTGACGGAAACTATTTTGGTCGCAATGTGACACGCCAAAACGTCCACTATTGAACGAATAGATGGCCCAGTGGGCCGAGCCTCACAAGATGTCTGGTACTGCCATGAAGGACGTCATAGCCCGGCTGTGGCCAAACGAGCCCATTCCGAATAGTTATTTCGGTTTGGTGCAGCAACTTGTAAATGTAGTGTCGCGTATCGACGCTGTGAAGCGGTCAATGTGCATTGAAGGTGCACGGATGGCCCTTGCCCGTGTCAAGATGTACTGGGCGAAGATGAAGGCCGCCGATATTGCAGCGCAGAGTCCACCCGAGGGCAAGGACCTTAACATGCCATAACATTACTTTGATGATGTCCTAGAGGGTGCCCGCTTGATAGAGGGCCAGTGCTCAAAGAATATAATGTTTGAGTGAGGTGTATCAAGATTGTAATAACAATATTATGATGTATTTAAGGCTATGTTTTTATACTTTTTGCCCGAAAAGTTTTAGTGCCTCCTGTGCGGCCATCTTTTTTTTATATGTATACAATCTGAAAGTTTGCAGTCGTCGGCTTCAGCCCCCTCACGTATAATGCCGGGGGTGTTTGGAAAAGCACTTGATCACACTTGACCCAATGTCTTGGGCCGTTAAGGAGGTGTTAGTGCGAAGAACTAGGCAATCAGACTATAGAGCTTTAACACTTTCACTTATCCAGAGGAGTGTGACGGTGGGGCTACTATATAGCCCCTGGTATGTCTGCGGTTATCCGAATACGGTGCGTTTACATACGTGACCAGAGTAACGGTCCTTTGTCTAATACGGAGGGAATCATGAAGATTCTGATGAGTCATCGAGTGGTTGACCAGCTCTCGCCGCATCATGATAGTCAGTTTTCGGCTTTCTCTACTAAGGTGTTCATCTGGGCTAGCCGGGACACAATCGCAGTAGTTCTCCCTTTACTACCCTAGCCGATATAGCAGAACATAAGGTAGTAAGCACAGCAGCCGGGCAACCCAACTATTGACCAAAGGCATGATTCGGAGCTGATGCATATAAGGCCAAACTCACGACGTCGAACACTCCTTATAGGTGTTCGGACTTTACAATATACACCGGGCTGAATATAGCCCCTGGTGATAGACCCATGGTATCAAGGCACGTGTGGCAATCCGACGTGGGGAAAGAGCGCAGGTGGTGAGAGCATAAATCTCAAAACACAATACGAATCGGGCTGCTTCTATAACATCCACTTTAGTACGGCGAGCCGTATGTTTACAGATAATGCCGGTATCTTTCTTGGACATTTTACATGCGAGGAAAGTATAAAACAACAAGAGATAAAAAAGGTTTACACAGGGTCTTAATCTAAAAAAGATACCTTAATGCGTGGCCCTGCTGAACGTCTGCGCCCTTGTCTCCGTTGTGAAGTGTCCTTGAAGGGTGTAGTATGATGGCCATCTGTAAAAGAAAAGGAAAAACCAGGTAAAAGAATCTGGTGTGGCTGTAAGTAAAGCTGGTTCGTTTTAATGAACCGTGAAGGATAACTTCTAGGGTCCGAATAGGGTCAAGCCGAACTATGGACCTTTTGCGTGCAGAGTGCCCCCGGAGCCGCCCAAGGGATTTTGAGTGTATCTCCTTATGGGGTGTCCGATGTGGGCGTAGCTGCTAATAGAGCTCAGGTTTACCTGAGCTGCTGCACTGAGGTGTGCGCCGGACACGTTTAGCTGTGTCAGTGGTCTTAACAACCGATGAGCTGCTCGGCTTGAATAGGACGTTTTGTGCTTCGACTACTAGAGCCGTCGTGTATTCTTTTGTACGAAGAGAGCGCTTCGTATTTCCACTGACCGTAATGATGCCCCGTGGTCCAGGAATTTTGAGTTTTAGATAAGCATAATGCGGGACTGCGTTAAAACAGGCGAAGGCCGTTCTTCCGAGTAGTGCGTGGTAGCCACTTCGGAACGGAGCAATGTCGAAGATTAGTTCTTCGCTTTGAAAATTGTCGTGGGGGCCGAATACAACATCAAATGTTAGAGAGCCCATGCAGCGGGCTTCGACACCCGGTATAACTCCTTTAAAGGTAGTGCTGCTTGGCTTGATTCTTAACGGGTCTATCCCCATCTTGCGGACAATGTCCTGATATATTAGATTGAGACTGATGTCGCCGTCCATGAGGGCTCGAGTGAGGTGGTATCCATCTATTATTGGGTCGAGCACTAGGGTAGCCGAACCCCCGTGACGGATACTAGTCGGATGATCCCTGCGATCAAAGGTGATCGGACAGGCCGACCATGGGTTAAACTTGGGGGCGACGGGCTCAACGGCATAGACATCTCGGAGTGCGTGCTTGCGTTCCCACTTTGGGATATGAGTGACATAGATCATGTTCACTGTTTTGATCTCCGGTGGAAATTTCTTCTGTCCCCCCGTGTTCGGCTGGCGAGGTTCGTCCTCGTCTTCGCTCTGAAGTCGCTTCCCTTTGTGTTCAGCGTTGAGCTTGCCGGCCTGCTTGAAGACCCAACATTCTCTGTTGGTATGATTAGCTGGTTTATCGGGAGTGCCATGGATATGGCAGGGCCCGTATAGGATTTTGTCCAGGTTGGATGGACTGTCCCTGTTTCCTTTAAATGGCTTCTTTCGTTGACCGGGTCTGGAGCCCCTGAATCCAGCATTTACCATTGTATTGTCTGGGCTTTCTTCATTGTTTCGGCGTTTGTTTTTGTTGCATCATGGTTTCCCATTGCCATCCCTGACCTCTGATGTACCGTGATCACTGGTGCTACTACAGGCTAACCAGCTATCTTCTCCCACGCAAAAGCGGGTCATGAGTGTAGTTAAGGCGGCCATTGTCCTTGGATTTTCCTGGCCGAGGTGTGTGGCTAGCCATTCATCCCGGACACTATGTTTGAATGCCGCTAAGGCTTCGGCGTTCGGACAGTCGACAATTTGGTTCTTCTTAGTGAGAAACCAGTTCCAAAGCTTACGGGCTGATTCTTTGGGTTGTTGGATTATGTGACTTAGATCGTCTTCATCCGGGGGCCGGACATAGGTCCCTTGTAAATTAGCCCGAAAAGCATCCTCAAGTTCCTCCCAGCTCCCGATGGAATTTTCAAGGAGGCTTTTTAGCCAGTGCTGAGCTGGTCCTTTTAGCTATAGGGGTAAATATTTGATGGCGTGGAGATCATCTCTGCGAGCCATGTGGATGTGAAGAATAAAGTCTTCTATCCAAACTGCAGGGTCCGTCGTTCCATCATATGCCTTGATGTTTACGGGTTAGAACCCTTATGGAAAATCGTGTTCCAGCACCTCGTCGGTGAAGCACAGGGGGTGTGCAGCACCCCTGTATCTGGCTGTGTCGTGGATTGGGTCCGATGGTTGTAATGTTCGGTATTGGTTCCAAGCTGGTAAATGGCCGGCATATTTTGTTTGATAATCATGATCCCATGTAGGAGCACGTTCCCTGGATCTATAGATGGACCTGGTTTTGCTAGCTTGTTTGTCCAGGTCCTCACATAGATCGTGTTTCTGGTCCTGGGCTGTAGCCTTCCTTCCTTTGCGGGGAGGGGGTGTGGGCTTGTGTACGGCATTGCTAGCCGCTCTGTCGCGACCATGAGGTGGTCGGTCCGGCTTGTCGGCCGTATTGTTTTTCGGCAGTATAGGCGCGATAGCCTCATCGTCAAATTCGGGTGGCAGCTTACGTTTAGGATAGCTCTTTGTTTGGCGATTACCGCCGTATTTTTCCTCAGCGTCTAGCACTTAGTTCCATCTATCGGTGAGCGTATCCTGTGAGGCTTTAAGACGCTTCTGCTTCTTCAGGCTCCTTGCAGTGGCGATAAGCCTTTGGTGAAGGCGTTCTTGTTCTAATGGTTCTTCTGGGATGACGAACTCGTCGTCGCCTAGGCTGATCTCCTCTTCAGAGACAGGTTGGTAATTGCTATCTTCGGCGTCGCTGTGGTCGGATAACATCTCCGTATTGTGTTCGCCGTCCTCTCGCACGCCCTGCTCCAATGTTGGGTTTGCGGGGTCCTCGGCTTGGTTCAGATTACCATCATCGTCCATGACAACATTGCTGTTTTTCTTTTTGCCGGATCGTGATCAGCGCTTGGGACGCTGACGCTTTGGAGGTTCATCCACAGGCTGCTGTTATCCCCGTCCTCCTCATTCTCCTTTGGTGTGTCCACCATGTATATATCATATAATGATGTAGCTCTCCACTGCCCTAAAGGTGGTGGTTTTTTTGCGCCTGCTCCTCTCCGGCATCGTCGTCCATACCATCGATGTCTTTAGAGCCGTAATCGAGCGTGTCGGTTAAATCCTCGACAGTGGCAATGAAGTGGGTGGTGGGTGGGGAATGAAGTTCTTCGTCGTCCGCTTCCCATTCGAGCCGGACATAGTTTGGCCGAGAGTTCCCTGACAAGGAGAGGGACTTCAATGAGTATAACACGTCGCCAAAAGGCGAGTGCTGAAAGATGTCTGCGGAGCTGAACTCCAAGACCGGTGCCCAATCTGGTTCGATGGACGTGGATGCACGCGGATTGGAACCCATGGCCGGAGACGAGTCCGAGGTTCTGGTAACACAAGCCCAACTTAATGTTTGGTCTGTGTGCGGCTCGAGCACCGCTGAGTCTACGGCCTCCATGGCGGGGTTAAGCTTCCCATCTTCGGACGACGCAGTCCGCTCCGGCTCTAGGGCCAGGGCGGTCACATGCGCTATCTCCTGTGCGCGGACAAATGACAGATCTAGGTCATGTTCATCGTGGTGGCCGAGGATAGCCTACGTGGGCTTGAATCAGTCAAAGATCAAGTCTCCGCGGATATCAGCCACAAAATGCAGGCTTCCAAATCTGACCTGATGGCCAGGGGCGTAGCTATCGATCTACTCTAAATGGCCAAGCGAGTTGGCCCGTGGTGCGAAGCCACCGAATACGAAGATCTATCTGGGGAGGAAGATATCCCCCTGGACTGCATTGTTGTAGATGATTGATGGAGCCATCAAGCCTATCTCCGACATCCCAGCGGAACTCTCAATGAAAGCACCAATGTCGGTGTCAAAACCGGTGGATCTCGGGTAGCGGGTCCCAAACTGTGTGTCTAAGCCTAATGGTAACAGTAGGGGGGACACAATGTTTACCCAGGTTCGGGCCCTCTTTATGGAGGTAATGCCCTACTTCCTGATTGATTGATCTTGATAAATATGAGTATTACAAGAGTTGATCTACCACGAGATCGTAATGGCTAAACCCTAAAAGTCTAGCCTATGAGGTTATGATAGTTGTGACTAAACCCTAGAAGTCTAAACCCTCTGATTTATATAGACACCAAGGGGGGGCTAGGGTTGTACAACATCGGTTATTGAGAAAGGAATCTACATGTCCGAATCGCCAAGCTTGCCTTCCATGCCAAGGAGAGTCCCATCCGGACACGGGACAAAGTCTTCTATCTTGTATCTTCATAGTCCAACAGTCCGGTCAAAGTATATAGTCCGGCTGTCTGAGGACCCCTTAATCCAGGACTCCCTCAGTTGTTTCTAGAGTAAAAAAGGAGGTAGTAGTACTTACTGTGGGAAAGGTGAAGTGATGGTTGATTCGCCCGAGCAACTTATTACTCTGGGAATATGGGAGTACCAGCGGATTCAAGGAACAGAAAAATGATGGTTGCTTCATCTGACCAACTTACTGTGGCGAAGGTGGGGCTCTATGATTTTACTGCTCACTAGTCATTACTACTGTGGCGCAATGATCGGGGTGAATCTTTCCTTGCAGTTGTGCACTCAATATTGCTCCATAGGAGGTGGAGCCGGATGAAGGATGTCCCACATGTTGGCAAAATGAAGTTGAATTGTTTCTGGCATCGTTATCAATCCTTTAGGATTTGTTTATATGTACGCATAATTTTAATGAAATTGTACTATTATGCTATGAAGGTTTCAACTTTGGTTCCTGCAGGAAAAAAAGGTTTCAACTTAGGATTCATGTGTCTTGCCTCAAGATTATCTCGTTACAACATTCCATCAAATACAAATGAAACTACCATGGCTGCTAATGCATCTCAATGGTTCGCAGATCAGCGCCAATATTCACATCACAACTGAAGACAAAGTTGTGAGAAGGTGTACAAATAAAGAAATATATATAATTGATCGATGCTGTTCATAGGCATGGCTCCATTTCCTTGGCACAGTGTTCATTGCTTGGCAGCTAGTTTCACCCAACTCTGTAGCCAAAACAGAAGTTTATGGAGGACACCACAATCCGATCATTTTGTGCAGCTCCAATAAAATCGAGCGGACCATCCCTGTGTGCAAAGATATCCAGTCAGTCTGATTACAATAATAGTGGAACTAGATGATGAAACATAACACACACAAATAGAAGCCGATCACCTCTACGATCACTCTTTAGGACTAACTACTTGTTGGAGAAGATTAGGCATGGAGTTGGATGAGGAGGATAGCAAAACAAATCTCCCTTTCTGTAGTCCCATAGAAATGTAAAAATGTTGCCCATGTGACATTTTGGCGGAACTACACAAAACACTCTTAAGAAAAAAGTGATTTGTGTAGTTCACCAAAAGTCGCAATAGCAACGAGGTGAAAATGGATATCCCTATTTGCAAAAGGAAGTAGAAAGGAAACAATTACCGCCCAATAACACAAGTTGAAGACACATACGCGGACAAAAAATAAGCATATTCCATGTAATAAGGGAAAGATAGCACATGGTGGTTTATCAAAAATGGTTAGAGGACGAGATTGCAAGATGGAAAGTACGCCGGCCGAGATACGTTTTAAGCAAACAACTAAAGAAGATCCACATGCAGCAACGTGGGAAGATGGGCAGTGGAGCAAGGCCGGAGGAAGCTATACCTAAGGGTCGTCGGGATGTTACTAGCAGGGTGCCGGCAGCCGGGATCTTCCCACACTGCGGCAGTGAGCAAGTGGCGAAGGCCCTACCGCGCCGGAGCTTGGTCAAAGAGAACGGCGGGTACCGCAGATCGGGACGTGCTACCTCAATGCCGTCGAACGGAGAGACGATGCACATCCTCCCTTTCCGCGGGCGGATGGGATGCGGCCGGATCATTGACCAATGCTGAGAGAGAGAGGCCACTGCCGCCTTGTGTGAGATGGTGTGACGAGAGACAAATCCATTTTTCCATTTTACCCACGGCAATCGTTTTATATTTTGTACGTGCCATTGAGGAATATATAACTTTATTTAATACTAACGCATCAAGTCAAACTTTGTTCCGTCTAGGCGTGGTACCCGACCCTCCTTCGAGTAAACAACCGCTACACGCGTCAAATTATCACGTGGGCTGCCTTTTCATATAGAAACGAACTCCACCGTGTACCCGCGCGGCTGTGGCCGGGAACGAGATGTGAGTACGTTTGTCCTGCGTGCACCTCTTCTTTAGGTGCAGGTACGTACGTGGGTGGGTGTGAGAGAGATGGTTTGTGCGAAACAGAGGCAATGTGTTGATGATATCTCAAACAAAAAACGTAACATATGCAATGTGTGTGAAACGGAGTCATGGGCGTGAGATATCGATAGAATTGAAAACAGGGATGAAGTGTGTGGCTGCGCGATCGATAAAGAGTGCCATCGAATTTGTGTTTTCCCACGTCAAAGATACAGGGCGGCTGGCCTACTGGACTTTGAGAGGGCAGAGGTGCAGTTTTTCTCTGTGGCATGGATACCTACCTACAACGTTCGACTATCGGTGTGTGTGTGGGGGGGCAGAGACTGATTGACTAGTATATGTGTGGGGAAGGAGAGAGACCTAGCTATGTGTTGAGGGAGATCGATCGACATCCATGGATATGTGTAGCAGAGGAATAAGGTTGGGAGAAAGACAAAGGTAGAGTGTCAGAGGGTTGGTGGTGGAGTGGCGTCCCACAGATGGTGGGAGAGGCCTACTAGACAAAGAGTGTCGGTGTACTAAGGTAGGGGTACCTCAGTACCCCAACTTGTGCACGGGCAGTTGCCGCTTCCCGCGGCAGGGTTTTACCACGTGCTCGCCGGATACCTTCCGGCTCGATGTCAAGCCATCCAAAGACAAAGTATACAAGACAGAAGATCGAGACCCCGGCAAGCGGAGCTTGCCGGGAAGGCCATTCCAGGCTCAAGATTACATCACCACGTGAAGGCCCCGCAAGAGGAGCTTGCCAGAAGACTAGAAGATTACATCATAGAAGACACGCTCGGCGCTACATGCCCCGGCGAGGGCCCGGAAGCGATAAGTTACAGAGCCCGCAAGCCTCGGCCCGCAGAATAAGTCCCTGCAAGGCGCTTGCCGGGAGAGTAGTGTCACTGCGTTCGCGCCCACTCATCAGCCCACGCCGCCTGGGCCTTTCCAGGACGCTGGCGGATGGTCAGGCAGCCTGGGGACACGGTGGCACTTCACGGTGGTGGATCCATCGCCGCGGCGCACGGAGACGCAAGGGCGGAGCTTTTGGGGTCAACGGCGACGGGCATTAAATGCCCTTGTCCCCATCACAAAAGTAGGTAGCAACCACTGCTCATGCACTATAGCTTCACTGCTCCCGTGACTGCTCCAACTACCACCTCTTTTACATTTTTACCCATTTCTCCCACGCCGCCACTGCTGGTGCCCCTTCCGACTATAAAAGGGAGGCCCATGCACGAGGGGGGTGGGGCGGTGAGGTTCAATCTTTAGCCACCTCGCCGGTGTAGCTGCAGAGCTCTTCAAGCTCCCGAGCTCAATACAAACACAAAGCAGCAAGAGGAGTTTTATCTCCCGAGAGCTCGGCTGGGTAAAATCCGCCTGCTGCTCGCCTCGATCTGCTCTCTGTGCTTCCTCCGCCTCGCACCGCTGCAGACAAGGGCCCGCCCCATAGGTGTTCGTGGCGGCGATCTCCCCGACATCTCTCGGGCGCGCTGTAGGGCGCCGAGGTTGTGCGGACCTGATCCGGCGTTCACGCTGGTGCGTTCTTCATCAACCTCTCCTGTTTCATCAAGAACTTCACAACAATCGCGCCATGGCCCCAAAGAAGAAGGCTTCGAGGTTGAGGCCTGCTCCGCCATCCGCCGCCACCGGAGCCAACGGTGGGCGGAGGAGACGCTGCCGGAAGGGGTGGCCGCGGCGAGACACTCGCGGCGCCACGAGATCCAAGGACAGGACGGATGACCGCGCTTCGTCTCCGTGGATCCACGCCCATCTCAGCACACGACAACCAAAGCAGCGCCATACCACGGGAGGTGGTATCCGCCGCTTGGGCAAGGACCCGCCGGAGGCTCGCGGATGCTCCGGACCAACGCCCGGACACAAGCAAAGCGAAGGCGCCGGGCAGACCTGCTCCTTCTAACACCGTAGGAGTCCGAGCATACCCCGCCTCGCACCGCCGCTTCCCGCTCCCTCCACTCCGCGAAGCGCCGCAAGGGCGCAGCTGCTCCTCGACTTCTCCTCCGCGGACAAGGCCAAGACCGGAGGGCTACCATCAAGAGCCTGGTCGCTTTCACCAACAACGATTGCCACAAAGAGCCGGCAACCTCGCGCCGCGCAAGCCGAGAAGACGGCGGCAACGGCGATAAGATCGCCGGGTGCAACCACCGAGCACTCCCCGCCGCGAAGTTAAAGACGCCGTCCGCTGGAACAACGCCGACGACGGCTCCACGGCATCGCCGGACCCGCGAACTCGCGGGATCAACGCCAGTCTCGACGATCGGGCGACAAGAAGACGCCGACCACGATCGAGCGCCGCCGAGAAGCTCGGGCGACAATCGCACAGAGAGCCGGAACGCTGCCGACGCGCGCGCTACCGGTGAACTGAGCAACTTGCCGTGACGCGCAGGTTGCCCTGCGCTCACCCGCGAAGCACGCAAGGCCCAAAGGCTCCAAAGATGAAGAATTTCAAGCCCGACGCATCGGAGAAGTACGACGGCAAGACGCACCTCGAATTCCTCGGTTCACACCATCGCGTGCAGGCTGCGGGGCGCGACGAGAATATTCGGCGAACCATTTCCCGCGTGCTTAAGCCGAACGCTCGTTCTGGCTCATGCACTTGCGGAAGGCTCCATTTCTTCTGGGCGGATCTTTGCCATCGGTTTGTTGGTGCCTTTCACCGCGGCCACAAACCCCATGGTCGAGAGCGATCTCCACATTTTGGCCCGTATGAAGGAGAAACCCCGCGCAAGTATATCCAACGCTTCACCGTGTGCAACACAACATCCTCGATGTCCACCTCGCCGCGGTTATCAGCGCGTTCCACCGTAACGTCGCGAATCACCGATGCGTGAAGAGATGGCGATGACCAAGATTCGATGTCACGAGCTCTATGCTCGCCGGCAGGCAAGACGCGCTGAAGAGGGGAGGAGACTTCGGGAGGATGCAGCGCAGGAGGAAGTGATGGCGACGATGCCACCCCGCAAGGAAGAGCCGGGCGCGGAACAACCAAACAAGAACAAGAAAGAGGTGCTTGCCGCCGAGAAGTCCGCAAGGAGGCCCCGCCAAGCAAACACAGCTTGCTTCTCCGCAAGGAGCCTGCCTCAGTAGTGGCGGCCGACAAGCGTGATCGCCCGGCAAGCAATATGCAAAATCCACCGCACTAAGGGCCACGATCTCTCCAATCGCAAGCGCCGAGTATCTCGCCGAGCAGCAAAAAGCTGAGTACGAGGCGCGACAAGGAGAAGGCCCAAGGTGGCGGAGGAGAACCGAGCAAGAAGCGGCCGTTCAATGGCCGGGGAGGACGCCGCGACAAGGCCAAGCAGCGGCAAGGTGATCGACCTCCCCGGGGCCGCGACAAGGATGAAGAAGACGACGACGAAGATATGGAGGATGAGGATGACAGCGAGCAGGAGTTCCAGAAGGCCACGGAGGCCCTATGCATTGACGGTGGTGCCTCTCTGCACACCTCCCACCGCCAGCTAAAGCAGTGGGTCCGTGAGGTGAATGCAGCAGAGCCGCCCGTGGAGTCGCGCAGGCTCCTCAAATGGTCCAGCACGCCCATCATTTTTGATCTTGAGGATCACCCTGACCGCACCACCGCGGTCGGGTGCTTGCCGATGCTGGTCTCGCCCACCATCCGCAACCTCAAGGTCACCAAAATGTTGGTTGACGGCGGGGCCGGGCTGTACTTGATCTCCTCTGCTGTGATCAAGAAACTCCAAATTCCAGACGGCGAGCTCGAAGAGACCGGTTCTTTCCAAGGAATCAACCCGGGACGGAGCAAGCCCAAGGAAAGATCACTCTGCCGGTGACCTTGGCGGGAGCTCAATTTCAGGATCGAAGCGATCACTTTCGACGCCGCCGATATTCCGTTGCCATACAATGGAATACTCGCCGTCCGCCTCGCCAAGTTCATGGCAGCTTCCCACTATGCTTACAACGTACTCAAGATGCCGGGCCGATAAGCGCCATCACCGCCCACGGCGACAAGAAGGATGCGCTTATCCGCACCGACAAGATCTACCGATGCGGCAGCCGCGGCCGACAAGAATACACTTGTTGAAGCTCCCGAGGGGAAGAAGAAGAAGACCAAGTCCGCAAGGACAGCTCGGGGCCCACTCCGCAACCGCACCTCTTCGAGTGCAAGGCTGCCGCCGAGGACGCCCCGCCGAGCTCCACCGCAAGAGTAAAAAGGGATGGCGCCCGCCGCAACCAAGAAGGTGTCCGCCAGGAGGACGGCATCGGTGGTACCTTCACCATCGATTGCACACTTGACAAAGAATAGGAAAGCGCTGCGTTGCCTTCCTCGCGGTCGAATGTCGATGTGTTTGCATGGCAACCATCCGACATCCCGGCGTTCTGTGAAGGTGATTGAGCACAAGCTTGCTGTTTGCCCTCATCGCGCGCCCATCAAGCAAAAAGTGAGGAAGCAAGCCGTGGAGCGCCAAGAATTCATCGGCAAGAAATCAAGAAACTAGAGGCGGCAGGCCTAGTTAGAGGTGTGATCCATCCGACGTGGTTAGCAAACCCGATTAAATGCCGTGCGCAAGGCCAATGGGAAATGGAGGCTGTGTATAGACTTCACCGATGTGAATAGAGCATGTCCCAAGGATCCATTCCTTTGCCGCCAGACGACCAGATTGTTGACTCCACGCCGGATGTGAGCTACTCGCTTTCTTGATGCATACTCGGGATATCACCGATCTTTATGGCCAAAGAGGATGAAGAGAAGATCGCATTTATCACTCCATGTGGCACTTATTGCTTCACACGCATGCCATTTGGATGAAGAATGCAGGATCAACATTTGCAAGGGTAGTGTATATCGCTTTTAAGCCACAGATCCACGTAAATGTAGAGGCGCATATGGATTATATCGTGGTAAAGAGCAAGAGCAAGGATACGCTGATTCAAGATTTGGAAGAGACATTTCAGTAACTGCGCAAGATCTGATTTTAAGTTGAACCCCGAGAAGTGCGCTTTGGAGTTCCCTCCGCAAACTTCTCGGGTTCTTTTTGTGTCACAGAGGGGATTGAAGCCAACCCCGACAAGATTAAAGCCATTGAGCAGATCGAAGCCCCGAGGCGAGTCAAGGATGTCAGAAGGCTTGCAGGTTGTGTGGCTGCCCTCAGTAGGTTCATTTCAAAGTCTGCAGAACGCGCCTACCTTTCTTCAAAATCTTGAAGAAGGCAGGTCCCATGAAGTGGACTCCGGAAGCGGAGGCAGCGCTGCAGGATTTGAACGGTACCTATCCTCCACTCCAATACTTGTCGCACCTAGACCACGGGAGAAGTTGTCTGCTGTACCTAGCGGCAACCAACAGGTGGTTAGTGCTGCTAGTAGCGGAGAGGGAGTCCGACGAGGAGGCTACACCACCGCAAGCGAGTCCAATGACAAGCTGTGGGGCTGCTCCGACAAGCTCCGCCCCGACAAGGACAACTCTCAGCAGAACAGGATGAGGTGCGGAAGAAGATGGTCCAATACCAGTGTATTTTGTAAGTTCCCTTCGTGGGGCTAGATCAAGATACTGGTGTGCAAAGTTGCTTCGGCCTCCTCATGGCCTCGAGAAAGCTGCGCCATTACTTCCGTGCACACGAGATAACAAGTGGTCACTCGCTTTCATCAAGAGGATATTGCACAACCCGTAGCAACAGGCAGGATCGCTGAGTGGGCTTTGAGTTGTCGAGCTTTGGACTCAAGTTTGAAAGTACTTCAACCATACAGAGCCGAGCTTTGGCAGAATTTATAGCAGAGTGGACCCCAACGCCCGATGAAGAAGTCCAAGAGACAAGTACACCCGCATAAGAAGCGACAAATGAATGGGTAATGTACTTTGATGGTGCCTTCTCGCTGCAAAGGCGCCGTGTCGCGGCGTGGTACTCATCGCTACCACCGGAGAGCACCTCAAGTATGTTATCCAGATGCACTTCCCAAGGGAGCAAGCGACAAACAACACTGCTGAATATGAAGGTTTGCTCGCCGGCCTCAGGATAGCGGCCGAACTTGGGATCAGAGAGTTGATTGTGCGGGGAGATTCTCAGTTGGTGGTCCGGCAAGTTAACAAGAGCTATCAGAGCCCTTTGATGGAAGCTTATGTCGATGAAGTGAGGAAGCTTGAGGAGCGCTTTGAAGGTTTGCAAATGGAGCACGTCCCGAGAGCTCAGAATGAAATCGCAGATGGCCTTTCAAAGTGTGCTTCGATGAAGTTACCTGTGGAACCGGGGACCTTCTTGCTCAAGCTGACTCAACCATCCGTCACGCCATCAATTGGGCAGTCCAAGAAAAGAAAGTTGGTCTCCAGCGACTACTTGCCGGCGGGTCTCCCTGAGGCCGCCGCCAAGGTCCCCAAGATCAACGACCTGAACGCTGAGGAACAGTTTGCTCCTGCAGATCCTCGGATCTGTACAGTTGAAGCAAGGGTTCCCGGCAAGCTTTGCCCCGGCGAGCTTGCCGGGGAACTTTCAGCTCCGGCAGAGCCAGAGGTTCTTGCCGTAGAAGCTGAGGTTCCCGCAGCGGCCCTCATGCCTTTAGTCCTTGCCGTCGAGCCCCAAGCTCCGGCATGGGCACAGCAGATTGTCCGTTTTTTGCAAACTGGAGAACTTCCCGACGACCCGTAAGAAATAGAAAAGATAACCAGCGGTCAAGTATGTACCGGTTAAGTGAATAACGAGCTGCATGTAAGAAGGCTCAATGGTGTCGATCAAGTGCATCTCCAGGAAGACGGATGAAGCTGTTGGCAGAAATACACGGAGGCATATGCGGCCACCACATTGGCGAAGGGCGCTTGCCGAAAGCTTTCCGCAAGGGTTCTTTGGCAAGAAGCCTCCAAGATGCAATCGCACTAGTAACCAAGTGTGAAGCGTGCGAGGCCCATGCAAAGCAGATTCATCACCACTCAAGCTCTCCAAACAATCCCTTTGTCCCGCCCTTCTCGGTCCGGGGCTCGATATCTCGCCCTTTCCCCGAAGTTGTTTGGGGCTTTGAGTACTTGTACGTAGCGATCGACAAGTTCACAAAGTGGCCGAAGTGGAGCCAAGGAGAAAGGTGACAAGACAATCAGCGGTCAAGTTCTTCAGTCCATTGTGTGCGTTTTCGATCCCTAACAGATTATCACCGACAACGGTACACAATTCACTAGTCGCACCTTCATGCAAGACATCCAAGACCTTGGCTCCAAGGTCTGTTTCGCTCGCTGCTCACCCGAGGAGCAACGGTCAAGCGGAGAGGGCCAACGCTGAAGTGCTGCGCGGACTCAAGACAAGAACTTTCGACGAGCTGCGCAAGCGCGGAAGAAATTGATAGAGGAGCTACCGCGGCTCTTTGGTCGATCGAACGACACCAAATCGAGCCACGGACAGACACCTTTTGCTCTAGTCTATGGGGCAGAGGCAGTTCTCCCCACGGAACTCAGATACGGATCTCCTCGAGTGCTCGCTATGATGAGCTCGAGCAAGAGCAATCGCGCAAGATGATGCATTGCTCCTTGAGGAGGGACGCCTCGTGCTGTCAGACGAGCTGCTCGATACCAAAGAAGCCTTGCGCCGCTACCATAGCCGCAAGGTCAAAGCCAGAGTCTCGAGGAAGGCGACCTTGTTCTTCGGCGTGTTCAGTCCGCCAAGAATTCCAACAAGTTGACGCCAAGTGGGAAGGCCCTTATCGTGAGACAAGTCACGAGGCCCGGCGCTGTCGTCCGCCGAGACCGAAGAAGGCTTACCAAAGGAGCAACTCCCCGAACATAGAGCATCTTCGCAAGTTTCACCCATAAGGCGCGGTTGCCGTGATCCGCTCCGGCAACCACCTTTTGTACAAGCTTTGCCGCTGTTGCATGTAACCCTTTGTACAAAGCCGGGCGCAGACCCCGTGCACCAGTAAAGTTTCTGTGTTTTGCGCTAGTTGCCTTTCCCGTGCTTTTCTTTGCTATTTGCATGTGTTATTTGGCATCTCTTGTGCGACACACATATCCGGTAAGCAATAGCACGCCGAAAGGCCATATACTTGTTTCCCTCTTCTTTCTTTTGCCTCTAAGGTATGAACATTCCTCGCGCACAAGTTTGCCGGGGGGGAAGGAAATGGAGGGTGAACCAAGTGCTGTTCAAGAAGGAGAAGCTTGCCGGAGAACGCACAGATCACGAAAGCTAAGTCATTAGAATTTGAGCAGTTCAAAATTTTAAATTTTGAGTTGCCTTCCTTGAACAACCACACTTTGTATGGAAAACTCAGCGCGGAGGAACCTACCCGTGGATAGCCGCACCCTTATCTTGTTTTCAAGCACGCCAACGATTTAAGTGAGCTGCATAAGTGTCGCGCCCTTGTTTCGTTTTCGAGCACGCTCAACGATTTAAGTGAGCTGCGACGAGTGTCGCGCCTTTGTTTCGCTTTTCGAGTCCGCCAGCAAGCTAAGTGCGACATGACTAGTCATGCAAGGTTGCTTGCCGGAAAGACCTTGGGCAGCAGGCTGCTTCGAAGTTTCAAGACTCGGCCATGCAAGCAAGGGCCCCTTGCCGCAAGTTCCCTAGAAGCGAGGGTTGAAGCATACAAAGTTGAGGGTCGAACAAGGAGATAACACTGCATCTATTGATCAAAATAAAGATAATATCTTACAAGGAATAACTTGTCGCGATGACTAATGAGTTCATAACACCCTATGCAGCAACAAAAAGAGATAAAGATAAAGGAGGCCTAGTCTACGCGGGTCGCCTCCACCCCGGGATCTTGTTCACTTTAGCAATGATGTGGGCGACCTGCTCCTTCAGAGCCTCCATGTTCGCGTCGGCCGCAAGCTGCGAAGAACGCTGGTGAGGTTTATGCCGGATTGCGGTATACGATCTTCACAAGACACGCCCATGGTGCTCAGGCACAGCCGGCGAAGTCTCTCGCCGAGCTGCGCGGGGATCTTCTTCCGCAGATTTGCAAGGGCCGGCGCGATCCCCCTGAAGAAGAGGCTGAGCTTGGCGCTGTGAGCGAGATTTGGATCCGAGGAGTAGATGAGATGCTCCAGTTTTAGTAACAGCAGCTCCTGGTCAATATCGGACGACAAGACACCAAGTCCTCGGTCCATAACTCGACGGACGGTGGAATTGCTCGCCGCTTTGTTGGCACTGTCCGCCAAAGCTCGCTCTCGCGGAGCTCCTCCTTCAACTTGGTCTCCCGATCCCGGGCGGCGTCGAGCGAGTCCCTCAGCGCAGAGACTTGCAGCTCAAGATCCTCGATGGAGTCCTTGGCGGCCTTCAACTCGTCGCCCTTCTTGGAAAGACGCACCTGGAGTTCCGAGTTGGTGTGGGCATCCTTCGCGCGCCGTGTTGAGCGCTTGGCGACTTTCTCCACGCCGCCTTCAAGAACTCCTCCAGCTGCGCGACCTTGGCGGCAAGCTCCTCCTTGGCGGTCTCGCGGCAGCCGCGGCGGTTTTCGCCTCCTTCAGTTCCCCGCCAAGGGCTTGCTCCCGAGCGGCAAGGTCTTCCTCGTGGGAGTCGAGGTTGACCTTCCGCTGGACGAGTTCTCCTTCCCGCCGGGACAGCTCCACCCCGGCGAGCCGCTGCTGCTCTTCGGCCTCAGCCTTCTCCAAAGCAGCCACTCTTCATACTCCCCGGCGAGTCGCTCACGCTTCTCCGCCACCTCGCGGAGAGCAGCCTGGTTGGCGGCGCTGAGCTCCGCCGCGCGCTTCTCCATCTCCTCGGCGGCTTTGGCGGCGAGGGCCTCCCGAAGCGAAGCTACCGCTCGGCCTCAGAAGGGCCAGGAGCTGGTGAAGCAGCTTCTCCTCCCGGGCTGTCGCCCGCCGGGTCCTCGACGATCTCAAGCCCATGGAGGCGAGGACCTCCCATCAAAGACCTCACCGCTGGAGCTCGCGACGAAGAACCCCACGGCACTGGATGAAGACGCGCTGGGGGCTTTCAAGTAGTAGCTGGCTGCTCCTCTCCGGCGGAGGGGTCGGCGACCGCGCAGCGCTTGATGCTCCCGCCGCCCCGGGCTGGCGGTGCGGTCGCTCGCCCCCCTCTCGCCACAAGGCCCGCAGCCGGAGCGGTCTCGCACATTGGGCCCGGCGCGGCCCGCGCCGTTTTCGGCGACAGGCGTCGCCGCCGCCTCAAGACGCCCTCCTCCTCAACAATGACGACTTCCGCTCCATCTCGCCGGGGAGGAGGATCTAGAAGAAGAAGAAAAGCAAAAGAAGTTCAAGCAAATATCCAAAGAGACAACGCCAAGAAGGCAAAGTTGTAGAACCTACCTTGGCGGACGCCGTCGGGCGGGCTCCTTCGCCGGGGCTCGCTTGGCGGAGTGGCCGCCCTCGCCGGGTTGCTCGCTTGGCGGGTACTCGCCCTTGGCGGAGTACCCGCCTTGGCGGAGTGCTCTCCCTTGCCGGGAGATGGCCTTGGCGGGACGGCGGGCTCTGCGGCTCCTCGGGGGCGACCTCCGGGCGCTCCTGCCGCTGTGGGTCCACCTCTGCACAAGTCAAGACAAAAACATTGAGGCATTAGTACAAAACCAAGATCTTCAAACACGCCCGGCGAGCGAAAGTGCAGAATCCAGACTTACGCTGGGGGCTGCGCTGGGGGCTGTTCCTCGGAACAGCGCTTGGGTCCTGCAAGCTTGGATCCGGCACATCCCCGGTCGCCGCGATGGGCGAGTCGTCTGCGACTTCGATCACGGGCACGTTGGCCCTCTTCGCGCGTTGGGCCAAGGTCCTGAAATCAAAGCAAGAAACAAGATTAGCTTCAACAATAATCAGGGCAAAATTTGAGAAGATGAAGATCTTGATATTACTCCTGTTCCTCCTCGCCGTCTTCGCCAAGGCGGAGAAGTCATACTCCACGGGGCGCGTCGCGCGAGGAGCAGGGGCTAAGATTCCTCGGCGCTTGGCGGTCCTCGGCGCAGCTTGGCTTCCCGGAAGTTTGCGCTGGTTGTTGCCGGGGCCTGCGCGCGCCTCTTCGCCGCCGCCTTATGAGGCGCTTGCTGGAGAACGCTTAGGGCTTGCCCGGGCGGGAGGTCTCCGACGACGAGGAGAGGTCGTCGGCAGAGATCCGGGACCCGCCGGCGCCCTCGGCGGCCTCGGCGTCCTCCTCCTCCTCCTCCTCGCCGGCTGGCTCGCGGGGCCTAGCGCCTCAGGCTGCAGCCCCTTTCCGGGCGCCCACACTCCTCCGGCGCATTCGCTTCTCGGCGCGCTCGCTCTCCGCAGCGCCACCCCTTGCCGCTGCCTCGGCCGCGATGCTGTGGATCCCGGAGTGCCTCAGAGGGGGACCCGGCGAGCGCGTGGAGGAAGTTGCAGCAGTCTGCAGATCTCCGCCTCCGCTGGCAGGACGCCCGCAGCCTCTGCCTCCTCGGGCGTAGTCGAACTCTCTGCCGCCGCTGCTGGCAGCTGCCTCTTCAGCCCGAGAAGCTATGTACGCTATCTCCTGGTCCGTGGTGTCCCGTGTCAGCCTCGGTCTGTCCTTGTTCTTCGCCACCTCCTCAAGGTTGTCGAAGAAGCTGAGGACGTCTATTGGCTTGGGCGGAATCCATGTGCGCTCCACGCCGTGCGAGTCGCACGCGGGCATCATGGCGAGGAGACGATCCCGAGCTGTGCTGTTGCAGAGGGGCACCACTCCCCGGGGAGGTCTGAACCATTCTGGATGAGCCGGGTCATATTTAAAGAGTTCCCGGACCATCCCCCTCAACTCCAGCGTCGTGAAGTTGAAGTTCAGCCCGGGGCGCAGCCTCATTATATCCCCTGCGCCGCCATACTCCCAGGCCGGCCTTTTCCTGTCTTGGAGGGGGGCGATGCGGCGGCGGAGGAAATCTGCGCCTACTTCGAACGGACAGCTTTGTTGCTCAAGACGAAGAATCCGGACGAGGGCGACGCTGAGCTTGACGTCGTCCCGATCCAGATCGCTTCAGCCCCGCCGCAAGACGATAGGAGTTGTGCGCGCGCGGTGAAGTGCTGCGGCTCGTCTTCAACGACCCAAGACCGGTCCAGACGCCACTCTTCCCACTTGCCGCGGAGCTCCCCGCAAGTAAGACTCCTTCTTGTGCATTTAAAACCCAAGAAATTCCTCCGGAGAGGGGGGCGCCGCCTCGCTCTAGGAGTAAAGAAGTGCCTAAACAGCGCTATGTTTGGGTGTATCCTTATGAAGTTTTCGCGACATGTGTAAAACCGCCATTGTAAGGATGGCGCTGGGGTGAAGTCAAGAAGGTGGAAGCCGATGTGTTCATGATGTCGCAGAAGAATTGTAAAAGGAGGGCAAAGACCGCAGTGGAAGAAGGCTGCAAGAAGTAGTACCCGCCGGGTAGTTGTCCTTGGTGGCGCCGGATGAGCTCCGTCCGAGGATGCGCGTTGGTCTTCTTGGCCCGTAACAGGTAATATTTGTTCCAGAGTTCCCAGACGCCGAGCAGCAAGGGAAGACGACGCCCGCTCGCAGAAGAAGGCGAAGCCGCCGCCGCTCGGATTTCTCCCTCTTGGTCTTCTCCGCCTTCCCTTTCCCGGTCTTCGGGGCCATAACGGAGGCGGCAGGGGAAGGAGGACGAAGAGTCCGGCGGCACCGCAGACACGAGAGACGGCGGAGGAGATGTGGAGGCGGAGCGCAAAGGGGATCTCTGGAGGAGGAAGAAGATGCAATGAAAGCGAAGAGAGGGGAACCGCTCCAGCTTCCTCTGCTTTTATGGGGAAGTGGGGGGGGGCGTCCCGCTCTTCCCATTAAAGAACGTGGGCACGTCCCATCCCACGACGCTGCAATCGACGCGGCGCTGCGGAGGGGGGGGATGCGGCGGATGCGAAGTAGATTCGCGCGCCAGGCCGCAGCGGTGCCTGCAGACCGCTTTTGGGCCCGCCCAACAGCGCCGCACCGCAGGCGGCCCAGCCCGGGGCTCTGTCGGTGTAGCTAAGGTAGGGTACCAAGACCCCAACTTGTGCATCGGCATTACGCTTCCCGCGCAGCAGGTTTTACCACGTGCTCACGGATACCTTCCGCCCATGTCAAGCCATCCAAAGACAAAGTATACAAGACAGAAGATCGAGACCCGGCAAGCGGAGCTTGCCGGAAGGCCGCTCTGTGCTCAAGATTACATCACTCACGCAAGGCCCCGCAAGAGGAGCTTGCCAGAAGACTAGAAGATTACATCATAGAAGACACGCCGGCGCTACATGCGCCCGGCGAGGGCCCGGAAGCGACAAGTTACAGAGCCCGCAAGCTCCTGGCCCGGCAGGTCAAGTCTCGCAAGGCGCTTGCCGGAGAGAAGGCCAGGTGCCCGCGCCCAGCTCATCAGCCCGCGCGCCGCTGGGCCTTCCAGGACGCTGCGTGGCGGATGGTCAGGCAGCCTGGGGACACGGTGGCACTTCACGGTGGTGGATCCATCGCCATGGCAGACGGAGACGCAAGGGCGGGAGCTTTTGGGGTCGACGGCGACGGGCATTAAATGCCCTTGCCCCCCACTGTCAAAAGTAGGTAGCAACCACTGTTCATGCACTGTAGCTTCACTGTTCCCGCACTGTTCCAACTACCACCTCTTTTACATTTTTACCCCTTTCTCCTACGCTGCCACCTGTTGGTGCCCCCTTCCGACTATAAAAGGGAGGCCCATGCACACGTAGGGGGGGTGGGGCGGGTGAGGTTCGAATCTTTAGCCACCCTCGCTCGGTGTAGCTGCTGTAGCTCTTCAAGCTCCCGAGCTCAATACAAACACAAAGCAGCAGTAGGAGTTTTATCTCTCCGGAGAGCTCCGAAGCTGGGTAAAATCCGCCCGCGTGCTCGCCTCGACCGCTCTCTCAGGCTCCCTCCGCCTCGCACCGCTGCACAAGGGGCCCGCCCCATAGGTGTTCGTGGCGGGCAGCTCTCCCCCCCGACAAAGAGAGGGTACGAGTGCAATATCAGTAAGAGAGGGCGGGGGATGTCTGTCTGTCTATGCACGAGTGTGTAAGAGACGGGTCGGGAGGTATGCAAGGATGATGAGGAGAGACGATATGGTTGTGGTAAGCATACATAACTACATAGGAAGATCAACCATCGTGTGTCCGAGAAAGGGAGAGACATAACTAGCGAGGTAAGTGTATCGGTGCGTGGGGAAAACGAATTATAGTCGACCTGGCTATATGTAGGGATACCGATACGTATACATGCATGCATGTGTTAGAAGCAAATAAGGATCAGAGAGACAGACGGGGGGAGAGGGGTGCGGCTAGGAGGTGGTGTGAGAGGCCTACCATGTCGAGGGGGGAGGAGTGTGCGAGTATGAGATCAATGAAAAGAGGGGCGGGAGTGTGCAACTGCGTGGAACCGTATTGGACATAGGGGGCATGGACGGTGAGAAGAGAAGAGGGGAAGTATATATGTGTTTATGGTAGGTACACTTGGCTAGAGAGGTATATCGACCGGTGTGTGCCAGAAAGAAGGAGCCAGGGGGCCTACACACACCGCGGGTGTATAATCTAAAGAGAAATAACGAACGTGCGCGATGGAGGGGGCGCTGAGGGAGGGTGAGAGGGGGGCGGGCGTGTGCATGCATGATAGAATGTTAGCGCTAGCTAGCCACAAATAGAAGAGGATCATGAAGGTGTAAAAGACGAACAAAGATCATAATTCATTATAAAAAAGGGTATACGAATACTTGAAGAAGATATCATAATGTAGAACATTGATTATAATTTGGGCTAATGTCTGGCTTTTGCAGCTCAGCGCTAAATACTTGTCATAATGTAGGGGGCGGGGCACTATACTTTCTGTGATAAACACAATGTACGTATCGAACATGGTTTAGATTATAAATATATAGTTAGTACATCAAATATACTTTTAGTTGGAATCAACATCAGGTATATTCTAAAAATAGAATTCGAGTTCATATAGTACACATAGTTCATATTTATCTCTATAGTAATCATGTGGTGTGTTATTAAGGTAATACACGAATGATGGTTGAAGTTGGCAACAATCATGATTGTAGATAATTATTGAAATAGAGAAACGAATTCAAATTCAGTTCGAATTGCAGCGGTAGTATAGACATTTGGAATGCACTAAAATGTTGGTATGAGTAGGTTACATGCATTATACAGCCAGCGAAAAAATGTAATTGGACATACCATGGATTCATACTCCCCCCTTCCATCTATATAGGGCGTAATGCGTTTTTTAAGACCGCCTTTGACTATTGAAAAGATTAATAGTACATGGCATGCACAATGTGAAAATTATATCATTGAAAGCTCCTTTCACACACGAATTTAATGGTGTGCTTTGTGTAAGTTGCATGTCATATATTATTGCTCTAATATTTGGTCAAAGTTAGCATCAAAAAATGCATTAGGCCCTATATAGATGGAAGGAGGGAGTAGCTTTGAATAACATTTGTATAGTAAAACGGGGCAAGACTCTCTCTTTATGTGGTGTGAATAGTTTTATTTTTTTCGTTTTTTTTGGTTGAGGGAAGCGCGAATTGATTTGGTACATACGAGTACAATATTACACGTTAGGTTTGTCCCTAAAACTCAACCCGCGCCTTGTTATATCCCGAAAATTCAGATATCGTGCTCCCAAAACTGGCGCCTTCACAACCCGCACCTTGCTATCCCGAAATTACTATGCATGCAAAAACTCCCTCCAGCTGCCAAATCCCGACATGCGAAAACCCCCTTCTAACCCTGAGCCGAAAGGACCGCTAGTCCAAATCAGTGGGGGTACTTTTGTAACACACCCTACATTTTGGACAAGCACGTCCCTAAGTCATGGTTCACCCCCTCCCATTGCCTCCCTTTCGCCATTCGAAATCCCAGGCTGCCATAACCTCTCCGCTCCAGCCAGAAAACCCCACCCTCCTTTGTCCGCCACCTCACGGCTGCCCAGCCAGAGCCTCTTCCCCGATGACGTCGTCCACCGCAACAGCTCGACATCTCTTGTCTACCTCCTCGGATCAGGATCCATCATCCATCTCATCGTCTCGCCGGTTCAGCCGCCCCGTCCTCCACCTCCAAGGAGCTGCTCTGACGATCGCCTCATCTATCGCGGCTGCTCCATCCCCATAGCGTCGCCTTAACCTGCTCCATCGAAACCGCAACATCCTCACCAACTCCATGGACGAAGCCAAGGCCTACTCGGCGCCACCAAAGAGGTTGTACACTCATCGCATCACACCTTCTCCTTAACTTGACCTCCCGACGCCGACGGTGCTCCATCCCGCACCCCCATGGAGCGGCTACCTCGAAGCCGGCACCGCGGGCAACATCTCCACGGCAGCTCTCCCCCAGTGCGAGGCCCCTTCGGCGGCGGCGTCCATACCAGCGGGATCTGCTACTGCTGCTCCGGCTCTCGCTCGCTCGCTCGCGTTGCTGCTGCTCTCCCCTCGCTCGTGCTGCTGCTCTATTCCGATTTAGCTACACTTCAGTCGACTGAATCGACTTTTGGGTCAGTCGATTTTCAGGGGGTGGGGTGGGGGTTCACCGGAGTTAAGGAAGAACCACCCACAGCGGGGAGGGGGGCTCGCCGTAGAGGTACCCCACTATCTATCTTAGGGTTCAGGGTGGGGGCCTAGAGGGCTGGCCGGGGCGGCGGGGCGACGGCGGACCGGACGTGGGCAGTTGTTTCGGGGCGGCGAGGCGGCACTGGGGCCGGCTGTTCGGCTAGTGGTGGCTGGCGGCTCAGGGGGTGCAGGTTGAAGATGAACTGTAGGCCCTCCCTAAACTACATGTCAAGTTCCTCTCTGCTACCATTGCATTCAGTTTCAACAGTAACATTCAGATTCCATAGTAAATTTCAGTTTCGACAGTTAAGTTCAGAGTCAACAGTTTTTAGCTCATCTGTTGTAGTAAGGTGGTTTTTGGTGATGTGAATTGTACATCATCTATTGGAGATGCTATTAGAATCCCACTTAAGATTAACGATGTCTGTCTTGTGCTGCTTCAGCCTTGACGTCTTACGGCTCACAGGAGCTGCTCCGACGACAGAACGATCCATCACAATAGAGCAGTGCCCTGGATGCCGTCTACAGATTTACACTTGTTGCATCACTTATTACTATACATTCATGTCGATCCATTACGGCTATTTTGGTTCAACGGAAAAACATAGCAATAGGGAATTTTCCTATGGCACTCTACTATTCAATTATTCATGCATTTTGTTGAAAGGAATGGAGCAAAACATCCACCTGGACCTACTTTTCAATATCCTATGCATGAAAACAAGACCAAGTGCATTAGTGGCAGAATAACATTCTAACTGTACACGATTTCATATGGTTTCACTTTATTTTGGCCATGTTTCTTTGCATTCCTCCGCTCTTCTAATTCCTGTGAACCAAACACCCAAGTTGACAGAAATCCTGTGTTTACAAATGCTCTATTTACCATGTGCATTCCTATCCTATTCTAGTGTTTTTCCTATCCCTGCATTTTTAGAATCATGCAAGCCAAATGAGCCCTTACAGAATTACTTCAGTTACAGGTAGGTGTTGAAGGGAACTTTGTGTGGTTTGTCTTGCTCGTGCCGCGACGTCGTCCACCTCACCTGAGCTGCTCCATCGACAGAAGCATCCACCAGACCATACATCATGACTCCTGACCATCTTTAGCCGCCTTGGATCTCCTTCCCTGCCCCCGGCACCCACCGCAACAGCATCACCATCATCGACTCAGCAGATGAACCTGAGGAGTACACAGGCCCACAAGAGAGGCTGCACTCTTTTGTTTCGGCTTATGTTATGCATTGCTTAAAGTTACCTGCTGCTTTATCGTCCCGTTCACCTCTTATACTCCAAGTCAGGTCCAAATTAATGGTCAAACTTGAGTTCTAAATTAGTTGTGGGGCACATATCGAGGCATCAATGAATAGTATCTCTATCTAATATCTAGTTCAACTAGGGTATGCCTATGTTGTTCATCTTCGGTGGGAAACAAATAGTAAAGCAATCATCATCTATCTTTTTATTAAATTGAAGCAATCATCAGCCTGCTATCATTATTTTTGGATCCATCCACTGGTTGTTACCATCACTCTAAATTTCTGCATGCTCTCGTTACATAATCTCACCATTTTTTCGTATGCATGTCAGATATCGTACACAGTCATGCTGAACATGTAGAGAAAAAGAGAAGAGTTTTGCGCGGCAATACAATGTCATGCCGACATTGCTCCATGGTGGGTTCAATGGAAAACCCTCCCCCCTCTCCAGATTGTAATCCAGAGGAAGATATCTGTTCTGAGGCGGATTCAGACACAGCTGACCACTCCTATTTATCCCCCAAGGTGTACCTTGGCATGATGATGTTAGTCATATCATGCATATGTTGCCTTGAAGTGCCTACTTTTGACATCATATATGTCATCTGCTTAGTTTAGACATGTTCTATAATGCCACCTGTTTAGTTTCTATATCATATATGGGAATTATGCAGTCTCATGACTTTTAGCCAGCCATAATATATGTGAAATGTGCAATGCCATCCTGTTTAACCAGGCATCATATATTTGAATGATATCTTGCCCATTCTGTTCTTCAATACATTTCCATTTGTCGATAATGTTTGTGCATTAAACTACTCTTCCTATGAATCAGCCATTTGGATGGGAGATGGGAAAATTTGGAGTGAAAACAAGGCCTTCAGAGCAGACAGTGCTACCTGTCGAAGTAGATCTCTTGTTGGGCCCCGATAGCTCCTCAGAGATGGATTCAGAGACAGATGACCAGTCCTATTTCCCCTCCGACGTGTATGCTCTAACTTGGCACAGTTATACTGCTCATATCATGCATATGCTGTCTTGCATTGCATAGTTCAGGCATCATATACACAATATTCAACACCATGTTCTTAGTTCAGACATCATACCGGATGCCCTTTGTTTAGTATATAAATCACATATGTAAATTAGATCACGCGATCTTGATTACTTAGATAACATGTAGGTGAATTATGTCATGCGATCCTGTTTAGTTATTTATCATATCTTTGAATTATGTTATGCTATGCTATCCAGTTTAGATAGATATGTGAAATTATGTCATGCTATCCATTTTATAATATACATGTCAACTATTTCATGCGCACTTTTTTCCACAGTGTCCGTCGCATCTGTCTCTCATACAATGTCTGTACATTCAACTATGTTTCCTGTTTATCAGCCATTTGAATTGGAGCAGGTGCTGCCAGTATGTAGCAGAATAAAAACACGGTCTTCAAATAAAACATTGCTACCTCTTGGTGGAGATAGCACCCCGGTTGTACATGAGAACCAGCCCTACCACACATAACCCAAACTCTCGTATATTGTACCACTACTGCGATGGACAGAGAACCAGCTTCACCCAATCTTACCCCAACCCCAGCAGATAGTAGCCCAGTTCATGTTGACACAGCACCATCTCCACCACAGAGCTCCCAAAACAAGTGCAGTTAGTAAGGCAGCTCCAGTGCCCAAAGGGCCAGTACTACCACGGCGAACCCCAACTCCACCAGTTAGTACGCCTATTCCTGTGGAGGAAGCACAACCAGCTAGTCATAGTTTAGCATCTATCGCATTTTATGTTGTTAAATCCTATGTGCGTATCTTCCCATCTTGGAAATATTATACCAAAAATGAAGGAAAATGCTAGTTGCTGGTGTTTGTCCAGGAGTTATGTGTAAGTAATGTTATTCATGGCAATTACTTTGCTTTGTCCCATACATCCTACCTCCATGATGGTTATAATACAACAATTTTTCCCATTTTTCTCTATAGAGAAGGACCGATTTGGAAAATCAGGATGAGGTAACCTGTGCTAATACCTCTGCTATCTTCAAGAATGCTTGGTGGCGATCGAATTACTCAAGGAAACGTGATTTCACCAGCAAATAAACTCATCAAATTTCCTTACGTTCTCCTGAGACACATTTACTGGACGATGACTGGGAACGCCTTGTTCTGTACTGGTCCCGAACCAAGAATGTGGTAAGGTCTATGAGCTCATTTTCTATTTTTAAGTACTATATTCTTGCGTCTTACTGTACTTTGTTCATGTAGAATAAGTGCCTAAGCCTGAAGAACAACTATTCTAATTTAAGATTCCATTTCTATCATAGTTCAAAAAAGCGCTAGGCGTTAATTGTGCGTTTTGCCACCACCTTGCGCTTTACTGACCAAAGCGCATGCTTATGCGCAGTTATGCATAGATTAAGCGTAGTTATGCGCAATGCGGTTTGGCAATGCCTAGAGCCTAGGCGCGCTTAAGCGTGCCTTTTTTAACTATGATTGCTAGCATGCATACTGCTTTGCTCTTGTATCACTATATTTACTCATACAAACTAATTTTTAAATTGAAGGATCCAATCGAAAATCCAATGGCAAAGCAGGTATGTTCATGCATGTTTCTTTAACAGGTTTGCTCTTATTAATAGCTCTGTTGATTCCAATTTCAATTGTGTATACAACTGACTTCTCATATCATGCACATTACTAGCATCACAACAGAGCCAATAGTGTTGTTGTACATGTAGACCCGTGGTACCCATCTAAAATCGTTGTGCCGTGTAGTTTCCTATGCTTTGTATTGTTTCACTGCTGCTTTGTCTTGAACTGATATGATTTGAACCGTGTCTCTATTTTGATTTGGCAAGACAATGCAGTGACCATAGGACATAGATATATGTTTGTTTGATGCTTTTATTATGTACTTGTACTTGGATAGAAGACTTGGTAGTTTAATCCTGTCCACCTTACTAATGAACTGGTTCACCGAAATGAGTTTCATATACTAGTACATGCTAAACCTGTTATGTGTCTGCTTGTTTCTTCTTTTAAAATGCTGACAGAATATTGGGGAAGAGTGCCTTATTAAGCAATGGTAAAGGAAGTAATGCAGTTAAGGTTTAGGATAGTGAGACATCCTTGTTGGTCTCCAACAAAGCTGATAAAACAACTAAGGAAGACTATCTTAAAGACAGTGAGACAACCCCAAAGTCCTGTCTTGGTTTAGTGTTCGAGTTAATGGCCACTACCGCTTGCATAAGCTATTCAAACTCACTGTCTGAATCAGTTCGGTTTCTTGAGTCTCAAATACAAGCTGGAAGACATCAATCACCTGTGCTGCGACAAGAAGCGGATGGAGTGCGGAAGTCCCTGGAGCATTCAGATGCATACTTTCTAGTGCAACTGCAAGCATTGGAGGATTTTAGCCCAAGCGGGACAAAGCTAAGAAGCTTGCTAAGCTTACTGCCAGCATGGTGGATACCCAGGATAACGTTCTTGAGCTCTTCTGAAGTTGTTTCAGTTATGCTCTTGTTTTGCTGCCGCATTTATTTGCACTGGTGGCCAATTTTGACGGCCGATGTATGTAATATGCTAGTTTGTTCCCTATATTTGCACTAGTGGCGAACTTTGATGCCCAGTGGATGTTATATGTGTAATAGTGGTAATAGGCTACCATTAGTTGCTTGCTTATTTATTTCCTTATTGTCTTGTTTAGTTGTTTGCTTGTAGTCACTGCAGTTCTTTTTCCGTGTTTTTCTAGCGGCCACAATAACCTATTTTTGGTAACTAGGCCACAATAATTATGGCATCACACGGACTGTTGTAACCATGGGCCTCCTGCGGGCCGTATGATCCATGGGCATTCTACGGGCCATAGGATCCATTGGTCTTCTATACGGGCCGTAGGATCCATGGGCCTTCTACAGGGCGTAGGAACCATGGGCCTTCTACGAGCCGTAAGATCCATGGGCCTTCTACGAGCCGTAGGATCCATTGGTCTTCTATGGGCCGTAGGATCCATGGGCCTTCTACGGGGTGCATAATCATTTCGCCAATCATGGGCCATACTATTCGTGGACCATAACGGGCTGTTAATAGGCCATATTTGATAACTCTATGATAACAGCCCAACGGTTTTTTTGACATGAAAACGGACCAATGTATTGATGGGCCACAAACGGGCCGACTGTAACCACGGGCTGAATTTGGCCCACAAGCAGAAAATGACAGTAACGGGCCGTAAGTAACCGAATGCTGAAAATGAGCCCAAGAATAAATGGTCCCTGAGAAGGCCGAAAGATAACATGGGCTGGAAATGGCCCAATGGAATAATAGGCCGTTAATGGGTATGATGTGATACACAATTCATTATGGGCCAGTTTCACCACGGGCTATGAATGGGCCAAGAGTTACAAAGGGCCTCATATGGGTCGAAAGATGTCATGGGCCATACATGGGCCGGAAGTTAAAACGGGCTGGAATCATATTGGACGGCCCAGATGACGCTACTGGGCCTAATTCGGATAGGTCGTAACAGGCCCTAGGTTAGCGGGTTGTAAATGGGCTATATGCGAACAGGCCATTAACAGGCTTTTCGTGGGCCGGACCGCCACCTTTTGACCAAGTCAAATGGGCCGGCCTTTTCACAGGAATGGGCCTCTGTTGGACCGTGCCACATGTTGACGTATCATAGGCGCCTTTGGTCCAATGAGTGGATGACATCTGTCCTAACGGTGAGCTGACACGTGTTTCCTCCAGCCAATGATGATTTTACACGTGGAAAATCCCCATTGGTCCGAGCTGTTAACGGGTTATCGGATCCAAAATCGGACCCGATAGCTTAACCGTGTTCCGTTACGGTGGATGCCACGTGTCGGTCACCCTTGACGAAAGCACTTCTGTGACACGCAATTTATCGTCATGGAAGTGGACACTTCCATGATGATAATTTTGGTAATGTCATGGAACACTTCTACGACAGCACAGGTATGACTATCTTGATTCTATCGTAAAATTGTCATGGATGTACATGCATGACAAAAAACGCGACCTACTATGACAAACACGTATCATCACGGAAGTGTATTTTTTTGTAGTGTGAGAACTCTATTCTTGCATATACATACTTACTACCATACATACTTATGTTGTGGTGTTCTTCCTCTAATGGTGCTATGTGAACATCAACTACATGACACTTCACCACTTTCCGCCCTAGTGTAAGACACTGTGGAATTAGTTTATAGATGATGTGTCACGGAAGTGATTGAGACCTAAGCCCCGGTTTACGAATTCTTTCGCAAGGGGATGTTTTGGATCCTAATGTTTAATGCTATGGTTATGTTTATCTTAATTACTTATCTTGTATTTGTAGATGCTTATATGAAGGGTATAATCAATATATTTACTCAAGCAAGGATAACACCTTAGCTCCAGTCCACCCACACAACACTTGCCAAAGCAATGAGCGGTAACTCAATGAAACTTGGTGAAAGTAACTTGACAAAATTCCCGTGTGTCCTCAAGAGCATTGCAATCATTATAAGAAACACAACCGGCTTCTCCTTCGCATACATAAGGATTGGGCCACTTTCTGAACTCTATTGCTTTTGTTACTATTTACCTTTTATATATTATCTTGCTATCAAACAACCTATCAAATTATCTTTACAGCTTTTATAGTGAAACCTTGTTGAAAACTGCTTGTCAATTCCATCTACTCCTCATTGGGTTCGACATTGTTACTTATCGAAAAGGCTGCGATAGAACCTCTATAATTGTGGGTCATCACTAGGTCCTCTGACTATGAAGTTGTTGTTACTGATGTCACGCCCATGCCGAAAGGCTGATTAGGTCGGCTGTTGATGGTGTCGACTGTTGTCCGCTAGTGCTTGCTCTCACACAATCAGATTATGCTTAATTTATGCTAGACGAGCGCACTCAGCCAAGGTGGTATGGCATGTCGCTTTTAGGGCTTTGTTGGCCGGCGAATCCCCTGAGATTGGGGTGTTGAGAAGTTAATCGGTATCCACTCATTCTTCCCTAGTGAGCTGTCGCCCATCACTCGCCACAGATTGTTAGCTGCTGTGGATGGATCGATTGGTGCACTGCCTCTAAGGTTAGACTCGGGGGGTGGTGTGCCAGCCATGAAACCTCATCCATGGAACCCTGAGTACCATAGATATCTTCCTCCCCGGAGTCAGACTCCAACTAAGGGATGAACGATTCGGTGTCCATCACCCCAATGAATTGGCTCACGAAATGACCGAACTGTAGAAGAGGTTTGCTCGAGCGCTTCCGGTGGTGCCAAGCCGACCGGTCGATGAAAAACCGAGAGATGAAGTCTCAAAACACACAGATGATTAACTCGGTAATGGATGCTCCCGCATGCCGGCAGATCCGCATTGTTCAATGGGGCATCAGGATGTCACGTGGAACTATCAATGGCGAACTCGAGGACGTCAAAATGGTTTGCCGACCAGAGTTGATGAAGGAACCATCTGCACCATGAAATAGACGCTTACCACATGGTGAGCACCAACTGTCGTGGATATAATCCCGACAATACTATAGGGGTGGGTACGTAGAGGTAATTGTACCTACCGATCGCTACAAATGGGAGTACGTGCAAGGTTTATTCAGGTTCAGGCTCTCTCTGGTGGATGCAATACCCTACTCCTGCTATGTTCTTAGATCTTGGCGTTGAAGGAAATATGCCCTAGAGGCAATAATAAAGTTGTTATATTTCCTTATTCATGATAAATGTTTATTATTCATGCTAGAATTGTATTAACCAGAAACTTGATACATGTGTGAATACATAGACAAAACACCGTGTCTCTAGTATGCCTCTACTTGACTAGCTCCTTGATCAAAGATGGTTAAGTTTCCTAGCCATATACATGTGTTGTCATTTGATGAACGGGATCACATTATTAGGAGAATGATGTGATGGATAAGGCCCATCCATTAGCGTAGCATAAAGATCATTCAGTTTTATTGCTACTGCTTTCTTCATCTCAAATACATATTCCGCTGACTATGAGATTATGCAACTCCCGTATACTAAAGGAATGCGTTGTGTGCTATAAAACTTGAAAACATAACTGGGTGATTATAAAGATGCTCTATAGGTATCTCCGAAGGTGTTTGTTGGGTTGGTATAGATTAAGATTAGGATTTGTCACTCCAAGTATCGGAGAGGTATCTCTGGGCCCTCTCGATAATGCACATCATAAGAAGACTTGCAAGCAATGTGACTAATGAGTTAGTTTCGGGATGATGCATTACGGAACGAGTAAAGAGACTTGCCGATAATGAGATTGAACTAGCTATGAAGATACCGACGATCGAATCTCGGGCAAGTAACATACCAATGACAAAGGGAATAACGTATGTTGTCATAATGGTTCAACCGATAAAGATCTTTGTAGAATATGTGGGAGCCAATATGAGCATACTGGTTCCGCTATTGGTTATTGACCGGAGAAGTGTCTTGGTCATGTCTACATAGTTCTCGAACCCATAGGGTCCGCACGCTTAACGTTCAATGACGATTTGTATTATATGAGTTATGTGATTTGGTGACTGAATGTTGTTTGGAGTCCCGGATAAGATCACAGACATGACGAGGAGTCTCGAAATGGTCGAGAGGTAAAGATTGATATATTGGATGATAGTATTCGGACACCGGAAGTGTTCTGGAATGTATCGGGTACATATTGGAGTACCGGGGGGTGGTTACGGGAACCCCCCGGGGGAAGATATGGGCCCTAGGAGGGAGCACACCAGCCCACATAAGGGTGGCGCCCCTCCTCCCAAGGAAGGAAGCCGGATAGGACTAGTAGGAGGGGGCGGTGTTGGGCTCTACGGTAGGGTGCATCGACTGCAAATTAAAATTTTCCTACGCGCAGAACAACCCGGAACATGCTACGGGAGATGGATCACAGTTGGTTACCACTAGACGCGCAGTGCTGTGCAGCGGAAGAAGAGTTGGGGTAGCACGTCCGCGTGGATCGTCTCCTCCTCGTCTGATCTCCCTCAAATAGCCGTTCGTCCGATCCCACGTACAAGTTTGCCGGAGCGGCACAAGTGCACCGCCTCTAACGGTATCCACGCATGCAGGAGGCACACCGTGTGGCGAACTGCTAGGTCCGATCACACAGTCAGCGGCGAGTGGAAGTGGCTATTCGCAACACATGCAAACCCTAGTGACAGCACCGAAGCGATCAACCAAATGAGTGTGTCGCATCTCCACTTTATATAGGTGTCCGTTGCGGGCTCAACACTTGGGCCTCGCACGGAGCCTAAATCCCACAAGTCTACTCGGCGACAATCCGAATACAGCTCAGATCACATCTGACCAGTGTCCTCGAATCCGACCTCGTAGGTTCCTTCCCTTAAGCGCGCGACCCCTTAGGTTCAAATCGGCTTGGTCATAGTTCAGATCACCTCCAACCTGCACGGTTGGTAGCGGCCTATAGCAAGGCGTGCCGACCACCAAGCAAACTATGAAGCTGGTTTAGCGAACCTGTACAATTTGTCACACTTCTGTTCCCTTTTCCGCACGATATATGTTGCCGGGCTCAAGGCGAGAGTGTCATCCTTGTGCTTGCCCGACCTCTTTCTCGTTCCAGTGGTACCGACCACAAACCGGATTATCTCATAATCCCTGTCTCATGGCCATGCTTATCCTGGTCGGATCACACGAGGGGCCCAGAGTATATCTGTAACGCCCCGGATTCGATGCGCCAGGTGTCCGCCAGTTATTCGCCGTCGTTGCCATGTCATTTGCTTGCGTGTTGCATTTTATCATGTCATCATGTGCATCTCATTTTGCATACGTGTTCGTCTCATGCATCCGAGCATTTTCCCCGTTGTCCGTTTTGCAATCCGGCACTCCTATGTCCTCCGGCGTCCCTCTTTTTGTCTCTCGTTGTGAGCGGGTGTTAAACTTTCTCGGAATGGCCCGAGGTTTGCCAAGCGGCCTTGGTATAGCACCGGTAGACCGCCTGTCAAGTTTCGTGCCATTTGGAGGTTGTTTGATACTCCAACGGTTAACCGGGTAACCATAAAGGCCTCTTTTGTTTGCAGCCCAACACCCCTTGCAAAGTGGCCCAAAACCCAGCAAACTCCCCTCCATGCTCTCGGTCGTTCGATCACGATCGCGTGGCTGAAAACCGCATCTCATTTGGACTCTCCTAGCTCCCTCTACCTATAAATATGTGCACCTCCCCCGAAATCCCCGCAGTCCAAACCCTAGCCATCTTCATCCTCGCGCCGCCGGACACGTCCGCCGGACACCTCAACCCGGCGAATCGGATCGCGCCACGTCAGCCGCCGCCGCGCCCCGACACTCAGCCGCCGCCACGTGTCCTGCCGCGCCTTCTCTCTCCTCGCCCACACACACACCGCGGTTCATGGTGCCTGTGGCAGCCCGCCGTTCAAGGCCGCCGCCCAAGGCGCGCAAGGCCTCCTGCAGCGGCGCCGCCTCGCCGCCTCGACCCTCGCCGGCGCCTCCGCCACCGCCGCCCCTCGCCCAGGCTGGCCAAGACCGCCCAGCCTCCTGTCTCGACGCCGCCATGCCCCGAGGGTGCCGCCGCCAGGCCCTGGCCCGCGCCTCCTCGGCTCCCCTCACCGGCATCCTCTCCGCGCCCCTCCGCTGCCCGACCACTCTGGTGAGGACCGGCCGGATCCAACTCCGGCGCCGCCCACCCCGCGTTTTCTGGCGAACTCCGACGTGCCTCGGGAACCATGCCCCAGATCCAGTCCACGAGGTTGACTTCCCCCCCTCCGAAAATTTCTCTAAGTCCCGAATATTTTGCATAATCATGCCATGTTCATCGTATCATAACTCTCTGCATACTGCTCCGTTTCGTGTGTGTAATATGTCAAATTGTTCGCCTCAACGAGTACTTCATTTCATTACATTGCATCATTTTCATTTGAGCTCATCTTGATGCCCGAAATGTTGTTGGAAAAGTGCCTGTTGATGTTAATCTGCTGGAACTGTTATAACTTGCTCATTTGTCATTTTTGTCATGTTTGATGTGTGCATCCTATGAGGTCGATGTCTACATGTGTTTTGGTCTATGCCATTCCATCTTTCCATAGGTGCTATCCATGTATTTTTGTGCTTTGTGTGCTGAGTGCATCAAGCTTGTTAAGGAGGGTATTTGCTGTTGCTGTTTTGCTAGACAGATTTTGTTATATTTTGTTGCTATGTAAACCTCCTGCTACAAGTCATTCCGTGCATTATTCTGGAGATGTTCAATAAGAATGTTTTGTTATAAATGTCTTGCTCTATCCATTCATGCCCCTGGTTGCATTTATAGCCTACTGTAGATTGTTGTAATCTTGCTCCAAAGTTGCTAAATGATGTTGCTGTCAGCCTGTTAACATTAAGTTCAGTTTTGGCCATGTACTTTTCTAGTGATCCATGCACCCTATGAACTTGTTCTTGCCATTCTTAGCTTCATAAACATGTCTTCTTACTGTTCGTTGGCTTGCCATGCCATGTATTGCTCTGTGGTGAGTGGTTCAAGCTCACCAACATGCCTACTTATTGTTGTTCCTGCCATGTATGAATCTGTCATATAACTTGCCATGTTTACGTGGGTGCCATCATATCTTCTGATCCTTTTTGGCTCATGATCAGTAAGGGACTCTTGTTCTATACATTTAGTAGTATCATGCCATGTCTTTGTTTGTCATGATATGTTCCTGTAACATGTTGTTTGATAGCTCTAAACATTGCAACCTGATGTTATTTCTGCAAAGTCTGAAACTATTATTATTTGCCACCTTACCATGTGTTTTGGAGCATGATCTAGTGGTTTCTGGAGATAGCTCAGTGTTCATGTTTTGTTATGCTTTACCTGTACTTCATGCCCATGCCTTTTGTTCTTACGTTGGGGTGCTGTAGCATGTTGTTTTGATGCTTGCAATATGCCTAGTTGCTGTTATGGACAGATTGTTGCTATGACTTGTATAGTGTGTGTGTTGCACAGTTGCTCCGTTTTGAGTGTGCTCTATATGAAACTTGCTTGATTTTGAATGTAGTTTCATATTATCATGTTGCATCCTTGTTTTGAGGTGTTTGCTTGATGTTTGTATGCATTTTGCGTCAATGCCATGTTTAACTTGTTTTGCTCATATCTTCTAGGCCGTAGCTCCGAATCTAATGAACTTTATATGTAACTTGACTAGAATTTCGTGTAGATCCTCTTGGTGCTCTGTAACTTGCTGTTTAACAACTTCAAATTAATGTTTGTCCAGATCTGGACCAATTTCGAAATATGCCTATGAGGACTTACCAGATTTGTTATATGTTGTTTCCGGCCTCATTTGTGCATCATGTCTTGTTCATGTGTGGTGTGTTTACTATGTTGTGTGCTTCTTCTCGATAGTTCCCGTTTCGTTGCGATCATGAGGATGCGTTCGTCTACGCTTGGTTCGTCTTCGTGGATTCGTCTTCTTCATGGACTCGTTCTTCTTCCTAGCGGGATTTCAGGCAAGATGACCGCTACCCTGGATCTCACTACTATCATTGCTATGCTAGTTGCTTCGTTCTATCGCTTTGCTGTGTTACCTATCATTTGCTCTTCAAGCCTCCCAAATTGCCATGAACCTCTAACCTTTGACACCCTTCCTAGCAAACCATTGTTGGCTATGTTACCGCTTTGCTCAGCCCCTCTTATAGCGTTGCTAGCTGCAGGTGATGTTGAAGATTTCTCCATGGTGGACAGGATTTTGGTTGGGATATCACAATATCTCTTATGTTTATTAATGCATCTATATATTTGGTAAAGGGTGGAAGGCTCGGCCTTATGCCTGGTGTTTTGTTCCACTCTTGCCGCCCTAGTTTCCGTCATACCGGTGTTATGTTCCCGGATTTTGCGTTCCTTACGCGGTCGGGTGATTTATGGGACCCCCCCTGACAGTTCGCTTTGAAGAAAACTCCTCCAGCAAGGCCAACCTTGGTTTTACCATTTGCCTCACCACCACCTACCTTTCCCTTGGGAGTAATTAACCCAAGGGTCATCTTTATTTTAGCCCCCCACGGGCCAGTGCTTGTCTAAGTGTTGGTCCGAATCGAGCTATCATGGGCCACCTCGGGAAACTTGAAGTCTGGTTTTACACGTAGCTAGTCTCATCCGTGTTGCCACGAGAACGAGATATGTGCAGCTCCTATCGGGATTGTCGGCGCGATCGGGCGGCTTTGCTGGTCTTGTTTTACCATTGTCAAAATGTCTTGTAAACCGATTCCGAGACCGATCGGGTCTTCCTGGGAGAAGGTATATCCTTCGTTGATCGCGAGAGCTTATCATGGGCTAAGTTGGGACACCCCTGCGGGGTATAAACTTTCGAGAGCCGTGCCCGCGGTTATGTGGCAGATGGGAATTTGTTAATGTCCGGTTGTAGACAACTTGACACTTGATCCGAATTAAAACGTATCAACCGCGTGTGTAGCCGTGATGGTCTCTTCTCGGCGGAGTCCGGGAAGTGAACACGGTTTCTGGGTTATGTGTGACGTAAGTAGGTGTTCAGGATCACCTCTTGATCATTGCTAGCTTCACGACCGTTCCTTTGTTTCTCTTCTCGCTCTCATTTGTGTATGTTAGCCACCATATCACGCTTAGTCGCTGCTGCAACCTCACCACTTTACCCCTTCTTTTCCCATTAAGCTTTGCTAGTCTTGATACCCATGGTAATGGGATTGCTGAGTCCTCGTGGCTCACATATTAGTACAACAACAGTTGCAGGTACAGGTTATGCGATGACCATGACGCGAGAGCGATGTTTGCTTGTTTTGGAGTCCTTCTTCTGCTTCTTCTTCGATCAGGGGATAGGTTCCAGGTCGGAAGCCTGGGCTAGCAGGGTGGATGTCGTTTGAGTTTCTGTTTGTGTTTCATCCGTAGTCGGATGGTGCTCTGTTGTATGATGATGTTGTATTCGTGTGGCATTGTATGCCTTATGTATGTATCGCCATCTATTATGTAATGTTGATGTAATGATATCCACCTTACAAAAGCGTTTCAATATGCGGGTCTAGCCTTGGTGGGACCTTCGAGATCCTTTTGGATAGGGTCGCATATTGGGCGTGACAATATCTCTCCTGATCAGAGGGGCAAATCCCATCTTGCTCGACCATGTCTCGCAGCATGGGACTGGACAAACCCGAAACCTACCTTTGTAACTACCCAGTCACGGAGTAGAGTTTTGTCGGCCCAAAGCAAGTCCGTCACCATCCCGAGTACATGGGTCAGCTCAGGTCTTAGGACATAGAACGTATGTTGTACTAGAGACTCACAGATGACATATCGATGTCTCTCATAGTTGGGTATGTCCGACTCGGACCTTATCTCGACTCGGATCCGACTATATCGAATCCGACCAGACCTTTCCAAGTCCATATTATACGGTTAGCATCCAATGCTCCATGGCTAGTGAGACCGAGCCATCGACCGTGTCATATGCTTGTCTAGTCGGCTGCGCGTCCACACAGCCCTCTTGACTAGGGAGCTTTTAGGATAGTCATCATACAATGCATAGTCCCACAAACAAGTCACGTACTTGCTCATACACATGATTGATAATGTCCAAGGGCTATCTTTATTCAAAAACACATCGGAAATATCATCATACATGTTTGCCTCTAGGGCATATCTCCAACAGTCTCCCACTTGCACTAGAGTCAATCAAATAGACATCGAATGCCCATAGCTCTAACGTGCCCCTCATGCTTGGGTTGTGGAAGCGGCTTAGTCAACGGATCTGCAACATTTGCATCCATGTGAATTTTGCATAAGTCTACATCACCAGTCTTTACGATCTTTCGTATCAGGTGATATTTCCAATCTATGTGTCTGACCTTGTGGTGATTCTTCGGCTCCTTGGCTTGTGCGATGGCACCAAAATTATCACAATAAAGGTCCAACGGTTTTACAGAGGCTAGGAAAATACCAAGATCATCCAGGAAATGCTGGATCCAAACACCTTCCTTTGCAGCTTCACAAGCCGCAATGTATTCGGCTTCTGTGGTAGAATCGGCCATCGTATCTTCCTTGGAACTCATCCAACTCACTGCCCCTCCATTCATGACGTACATGAATCCAGACTGTGATCGACAATCATCTCTGTCGGTTTGGAAACTAGCATCGGCGTAACCACTTTGACGAGCTCTTCCTCACCTCCATAAACTAGGAGCATCTCTTTAGTCCTTTCCAAGTACTTCAAAATACTCTTTACCGCTGCCCAATGACTCTCACCTGGGTTGGCCTGGTATCTACTTGTTAGGCTTATTGCAAAAGCAACATCAGGTATATTACCCGTTTTGGATGTTTATGGGCTTTACTTTACACATTTATATCATTTTTGGGACTAACCTACTAACAGGAGGCCCAACCCGAATTGCTGTTTTTTTTTGCCTATTTCAGTGTTTCGAAGAAAAGGAATATCAAACGGAGTCTAAACAGAACGAAACCTTTGGGAGCGTGATTTTTGGAACAAACGTGATCCAGAGGACTTGGAGTGGAAGTCACGCAACAATTGAGGCAGCCACGAGGGTGGAGGGCGCCCCCCCCCTTACTAGGTGCGCCCCCCATCTCGTGGGCCCCTCAAGAGTCCACCGACCTGCTTCTTCCTCCTATATATACCCATGTACCCCGAAAACATCAGGGGAGCCAACGAAAAACTATTTCCACCGCCGTAACCTTCTGTATCTGCGAGATCCCATATTGGAGCCTTCGTCGGCGCTCCGCCGGAGGGGGAATCGACCATGGAGGGCTTCTACATCAACACCATGGCCTCTCCGATGAGTTGTGAGTACTTTACCACAGACCTTTGGGTCCATAGTTATTAGCTAGATGGCTCATTCTCTCTCTTTGTATCTCAATACCATGTTCTCCTTTATCTTCTTGGAGATCTATTCGATGTAACTCTTTTTGAGGTGTGTTTGTCGAGATCCGATGAATTGTGGGTTTATGATCAAGTTTATCTATGAGATGTAACATCCCAATTTTTATTAAATTCGGATGTTAATAGAATCATTCAATGCATATCATATTTCTTTGCATTTTTGGAGTTTTTAAAAAAATATTCAAATAATATTTTCCACTCGAGAAAAACAAATGAGAGGGGATAAGATGACTTCCTCAAAATATAAAAGAGTGGGAAATTATATTTTGAATATTATTTGAAGTTTTGGAGTTTATTTGGTATTTATTTTATCAGCAAAAAGTGCATTAATTGCATTAGGAAATATTTACAAAAATGTTCTGTGCTTAATTTAATGTTCATTAGGCTCTAAATATTGCATAGTTATTTTATAAATTATTGTGGTGTTTTTATTAATTCATTTGAATTAATTAGGACCACTTTAGTGTTCTGTTTAAAAAAACACGCGACGCACTCACCCTTTGGACCGAAACCAGTTCGACCTGAGGACGCCGCCAGCCCAGGCCAGCCAACTGCCCGGCTAGCCATTCGCCCAAGGCCAGCCCAATAGCCGACGGCCTTCCGCTCGGTCGACCGCCGCGCCCGCCCTCGCTTCGCTACCGCCGCCGCCATCGACTGGTGGGCCCCCCGCCAGGTCGTCCCTAACCTCCCGCTTGCCCGCTTGATAAGCACGCACGCGCTGGCCTCGAACCGCCGGCCAAGCTCTCGGGATAGAGCTTATCCTCGCTCCCGAGCCCTCTCTCGCGCCTATAAGAAGCCCTCGACCCCTCTCTCCATTCTCGCCACTCGCTTCTTCCCACGCCCCTTTATCGTCATGCCGCCGTGTCAGATCTCGCCGCCGAACGGACCTCGCCGAGCTTTCCGTCGCCAAGAAGCCACCACGGCATCCACCTTCTTCGTCAAATGTTTTCCGCGATAACGCGCATTCGCTTGACATCTTTTCTCGCTTAGGTCCGCCGGAGACAGCGACTGCCGACGCCGGAGCCGCCGGAGCACCAAGGCCACCGACCTCGCTTCGCCCGTCCGGTAAATGCCGCCGACGACGCCGCCACCACCTTCGCGACGCCTCGACGCGCCGCACCTCCCCGTCTTCTTCCCGACGCCGAGGACCGCCAGAGCCGCCGCCTCCGTCACCGAAGCGCCGCGCCGTCGCTGCCGCCGCCACCACCTCCACCATCAGAAGCCGCCGCCCACCTCACCCGCTCGATCTAGCATGGACGGCCTAGATTAGATTAGGCTTGGTTTTTTTTAGTTCGCGAAGAGGTACGCGGTTAACCGCGGTTCCCTTAGACCGGCCGGTTTTATTTAAACCGAGCATCGGTTTTTCTTTAATTAGCCGCCGCCACTGTTTTTTTTACTTAGCGGCCGTTCGCCGTATAGCCTCCGCAGCGGACGCTGCTCGGCCAGCCACGAGCCGCCACGTGGCCAGGGACTTGTTTGCGATAGTTTTCTTCTCTGTATAGTCCCTGTAATTAGCAGATTAGTCCCTGAACTTCGCGTAGCCACAACTTTTTAGCCGTAGATCCAAACTCGATGAAACCAGCGGCAAATTCTTCGTATTGTTTAGATCTATCCAGTGGTATCCTTTTTGCAAACTTTTGACAGATTCAAATTTGAATTTATTCAGATTTGAATTTGAACTTCAAATGGCCATATCTCCCAAACCGTAGTCGATTAAATTGAATCTTTTGCACTTTGTCACCGTAGCCAAACCCTATCACCTAGACCTTTGTCACAATAATTTTCACACCCTAGAATCTGCCCATTAATATTTTACTAGTATGCATAGTACGCACTATAGTTCACATCACTTTTTGAACCATAGGCCTATGTTGTTTCACACCTAGAATATTTTTCATGCTAGTTAAGTGTGATGTTGTTCATTTGGTTTTTCCGAGGTTTTTGCCTTGCATGTTCTTCTTGGTTCGCTTGAATGTTTGCTTATGTTTGTTTATCTCCTTTGCGATAGATTGCCCGGAGTGCGAAGCAGAATATTTTCAGTCCTTAGAATTCAACCAGCAGTACCAAGGCAAGTTGCATCTTGATCATGTTTCATTACCTATGTTTTTATTATGCACTTAGTTCTTTGCGGTAGGACTGCATGGTAGGAATTGATGCCGCATGACTATGATTTTCATCCAGTAGTTCATTGAGGTAGGTCTGAACCATATGACATTGTCGCCATCGTTTTACATTATGTTGCTTCGCTAAGTAGACGTGGATTGGGGAGTGAACATTGTAAAGTATGAGTGACAATGTAGTAAGTAGGACCTAAGTTAATTAATGAACTACCTGGGCGGAAATTTGAGGGAATGGTATGGCGATTAGGGCACGATGGGAAATCCATGGTGGTGCACCACTAGTGGACCATCCGCTCAGGCTCAAAGAGATCAAACGTATTCTCATGTCTAGAAGCTTACGTGTGCAGCCACAAGCCAATATGGGCTCTGGCCTAGTTGAGTAGTTAGTGTGACCCCTTCCGGGATGGGCTAGCAGATGTAGAATGATGTAGGTGTACCGGCCTATCCGTGGGTTAAGGGGGAGCATTTTTGAAAGACTATGTCTCGATCTTCCGATCATGGAGGTGGTCGAGTCTTGTGGGGAAAAGTGCGCAACCTCTGCAGAGTGTCAACCTAATCGATTAGCCGTGTCCCCGGTTACGGACATCTTGAGCATCTAGTAGTGAAAATGCCGGGAGATCTCCTCACCTTTAATTAAACAGTTGGGATTTAAATGAAACTTGGGAACGGATGGAGTTGGGTTTGCCAACTCATCCTATGCAAATGTGTAGTAGTAGAATAACATCTTTTCTAATAGGAAAAACTAGCTTTATGCAAAAATTAAACTTAGAGCTTTCCACCAGCCAAATTGCATGTACAAGTAGGTTCATTACACTTATGATGTGACTTGCCAAGACATTCAATGTAATCGACCTATATGGCTGCAACTTATCACGTTGCGATATATCCGACGAGGATTAAGGTGCGATAGGTCGATGTTCTACACTCAACCTTGCTCGTGGAGTTGGACTCATTTACTACTTTGCTTCCGCAGTATTTGTTTATTGGCTCTATGCCCTATTTGGTAATAAATGTATTGCTCCTGGACTATCGATGTAATAAAGAGATGTGTGTTATTTCGTTATTTCATCGAGTCTCGTGTGTGCTAGCAAGTCGATCCAGGGACTAGCACGGTAAGCACAGAGACTTCGACTCTTACCGAGTCGGGTCGCTACAAGATGGTATCAGAGCACACGTTGACTGTAGGACGCGACCCCTAGAAATGGAAAAGCCATAGGATAAAAACTTTATTTTTTCACTTTCCCTATATATCCTTTGGTCTCGTACCTTCTTTACTTCTGTACTAATTTCTTTCCCCTTTCAAAATGTAGATGTCATCCGCCATTGTCGAGTTTGAGCAGCCCGATGAGACCATGCCTTTTGGACGGCGGTGGTGAAGATCGTGAAGCACCAAGATTGGGCTTCCCACATTCATCGAACCTTCACCGCCACCGCCCGAGGAGACACGTTGGAGGATCGATGCCCATATCCTCGACGCATCCTCGAAACCGCACCAAGCCCATTGATTTCCATGTGGATACTGCAACATGGGGCTTGGGCAGGGGCATCGCTGCTCACGTTGCTCTCGGACGCATTCGGGAGGAGTATGACGAAGACCTCAAGAGGACCTCCTTCGTGATGTACGGGCGCCGCGACGCCAATGGAGATGTGGTGCGTACCCTGGAGGACGAGACGATAGCATCCCATATCCGGGACATGGAGGATCACATTCGTATGATGGAGCTGGAGCTGTCGACAACATGATCGTCATCAAGAACCTCATGACTCGCAAGGCCGATCTCGAGGAGGAACACCAAGACGCCGATCGAGCATGAGGGAGAGCTGGGACGACTACGTGAGAAGATCGACGATCTGAAGCTTGAGCTTGAGGAGGCCGAGGAGAAGCTGGATGAGGAGAAAACATCCGGAGGATCACTCAGATGGTGCCTATGTCAACGGGACAAGGACCGTGGTGATGAGCTTGGAGATGATGACATGCATAAAGTGATGCAAGGACACCTGATGTCAACATGGTTGAGTGGTCTTCATCCGACGAGAGTTAGATTTTATACCACCATGAGAGTTAGGAATTCAATTTCGTTATCCGATTAGTTTTATTTCATTTGTGAGACCTTGTCAAATCTTGTGACATGGCTTACCTTAGGTTTGATTGTTCATGTAAACCCCTTTGAGTGAAATTGAATTGGAGTGATTTGAAGTTTATTTGCTATCATGTGCATATGGGTAGTGTGATTTTACTCCCTAGGCCTTATTCTATTCTGACTTCTCATCCACTCTAAACCCATCAGATGCCTCCAAGACGTGACCTCGAATTCAACTTTCCGCCGGAGCTCGCGGAGTTGATCCAGCAGCAGAATGCTCTTATGCAGATGGTCATTCAGAACCAGAACCAGAACAACAACAACCCACCGCCGCCACCCCCAGTTGACAGTCTTACCCGTTTTCTGAGGCTAAAACCACCCGTGTTCTCCAAAGAAGCACGGAGCCAATCGTCGCAGATGACTGGCTCCGCAAGATAGGAAGGGAGCTAACCACGGCAGGATGCAATGATGCTGAGAAGGTGAAGTTTGCCGCCCATCAGCTGGATGGCCCGGCCGCCGCTTGGTGGGAGAACTACACCACCACATACCCCTTGGAGGATGTGACTTGGACTCAGTTCCAGCAGGCATTCCGCACTGCTCATGTCACAGCTGGAGCCATGAGTCTCAAGAAGAAGGAGTTCGCAACTTGCGCCGGGGAGGACGACGGTACCCCAAAGATCTTGATGAGTTGATAAGTTGGCCCGTTATGCACCGGGGACGTGGCCACCGATGCAGCCAAGCAGAGAAGTTTCGGAGGGACTGAACGATGAGTTGGGAGTTCATTGGTGTGGCGACCTTTGTGAACTATCGAGTTGGTTGATAAGGCTACCATTCTCAAGGCAAGCACCAGCAGATGGAGAATTGTAAGAGAAAGTACGGTCATGGGAAGTATAACTCGAGTTCAACGAAACCCGCTACAGCCCGTACTCGGGAAGTTCGGATCAGAACTAGCAAGTTTGGAGGAATCATCATAACCATGGAGGCCACGTCAAAGATGGAGGAAATGGACACAACCACCATGGTCACAAGCATGGAAATGGCAATGGAGGGAATGGCAACCAGCAGCATTTCAACCCTTCTACACCAATGAAGAAGGATCTGAGTCACATCACTTGCTTCAAATGCAAGAAGACAGGGCACTACTCCAATGAGTGTCCTGAGGCGCAGAATGGAAATGGAAATGGCAATGGGAATTCTGGAGGCAAGAAGCCTAATCCTTTCACTAAGGGCATGTGAATCATGTCAATGTGGAAGAGGTCTATGAACAACTGACGCAGTTGATTGGTAAGTTCTTGGTTAATTTATTTCCAGCACTCGTTCTTTTTGACACTGGTGCATCGCATTCATTCATATCAAGGGGATTCGTGGATAGACATAAGTTGCCTACCGTAGCTCTTAAGGCACCCATTCTAGTGAGTTCCCCAGGAGCCGAGTCTATGGCTAGTCAGGGATGTTTCCAGTTGCCTTTGAACATAGGGGGACATGTTTTCCCTACGGATATGATCATACTAGAGTCACAAGGGTTGGATGTAATCCTAGGGATGGATTGGATGTCCAAGTATGAGGGGACCATCGATTGTGCTAGTAGATCGATTTTTCTCACCACCCCAGAGAAGAAGAGGATCAAGTATGTATCCAGGCTTAAGCCTAAGAGGACTCAGGTGAACTCTCTTACGGGAGTTGTTCAGGAAGAAGTACCAGTGGTGAAGGATTATCCCGATGTATTTCGGAGGAGTTACGTGTATGCCGCCGGATCGGAGATTGAGTTTTTGATTGAGTTGCTGCAGTGCATGGGACCTATCTCCAAGAGGCCGACGGATGCCCGCTAATGATTTGGAGGAAGTCAAGAAACAGATTAAGGAGTTGCTAGAGAAAGGGTATATTCGCCGAAGTTCATCACCTTGGGGAGCCCCAAGATTTTAGTAGAGAAGAAGGATGGAACCTTGAGGATGTGTGTGGATTACCGCTCTTTGAACGAGGTGACCATCAAGAACAAGTATCCCCTACCGATGATCAATGACTTGTTTGACCAGCTAGAAGGAGCTAGTGTTTTCTCCAAGATCGATCTTCGATCGGGTTATCACCAATTGAAGATCCGTGAGAAGGATATACCCAAGACAGCTTTTACCACAAGGTATGGGCTTTATGAGTATATAGTCATGTCCTTTGGTTTGACTAATGCCCCTGCCTATTTTATGAGCATGATGAACAAGGTGTTCATGGAGTTCTTGGATAAGTTCGTTGTGGTATTCATTGATGACATATTGGTTTTCTCCAAGAATGAGGAGGAACACGCTGAACATCTGCGCTTGGTTTTGGAGAAGCTCAGAGAACATCAACTTTATGCCAAGTTCAGCAAGTGTGAGTTTTGGCTCAAGGAAGTCGGATTCCTTGGACATGTTGTGTCAGGTGAAGGGATTGCAGTGGACCCTACCAAGGTAGAGTCAGTCACAGAATGGAATGCACCCACCACAGTTGGCGAGATTCGCAGTTTCCTTGGACTTGCAGGATATTACCGGAGATTTATTGAAAATTTCTCTAAGATTGCAAGGCCCATGACAACGTTGTTGAAGAAGGACACTAAGTTCGTTTGGACTGAAGAGTGTGAAGCCAGCTTTCAAGAGTTGAAGAAACGTTTGGTTACAGCCCCAGTGCTAATCCTACCTGACGTACACAAGGACTTTCAGGTGTATTGTGATGCTTCACGTCAGGGACTTGGAGGTGTTCTTATGCAGGAGGGAAAAGTTGTATCCTATGCTTCACGACAGCTTCGACCTCATGAGTTGAACTATGCCACGCATGATTTGGAGTTAGCAGCCGTTGTACATGCACTCAAGACATGGAGACACTATCTTATTGGGAATCGTTGTGATGTTTACACGGATCACAAGAGTTTGAAGTACATTTTCACGCAGAAGGAGTTGAATCTCAGGCAAAGGAGATGGTTGGAACTTATAAAGGATTATGACATGAGTCTGCATTATCATCCAGGAAAAGCCAATGTTGTGGCAGATGCCTTGAGCCGTAAGAGTTATGTTAACACCCTTACAGCAGGAGGTTTACCTCAGGAGTTATGTGATGGGCTTAGAGACCTTCAGTTGGAAATAGTTCCAAGAGGTTATGTTGCCGCACTTGAGGTACAGTCCACCTTGTTGGGAAGAATCAGAGAAGCCCAGAAGTTGGACCAAGGTATTGCTGAGATAAAGGAAATGATGAGCAAAGGGAAAGCAAAAGGATTCCGTGAGGATGAAAATGGAACCATATGGTTTGAGCAACGGATTTGTGTACCCAATGATCCAGAGATCAGGAGGTTGATTCTTCAGGAGGCTCATGACTCACCATATTCGATACACCCAGGTAACACCAAGATGTATTTGGACTTGAAGGAAAGTTTTTGGTGGGCGGTATGAGAGAGAGATTGCGAGTATGTGGCAATATGTGATGTATGTCAGAGAGTAAAGGCAGAGCATCAGAAACCAGCAGGTTTACTTCAGCCGTTGCCGATACCTGATTGGAAATGGGATAAACTTGGTATGGACTTTATCACGGGGTTACCCAGGACCCGTTCAGGTTATGATTCCATTTGGGTGATAGTGGATCGTTTGACCAAGGTTGCTCACTTCATTCCAGTGAAGACCACCTATACAAGTGCTAAGCTGGCAAAGATATATATGACCAGGATTGTATGTCTGCATGGAGTTCCGAGGAGCATCGTATCAGATAGAGGAACACAGTTTACCTCAAAGTTTTGGAATCAGTTGCATGAAACTTTGGGTACCAGGCTAGAGTTCAAGATCTGACCTTCCATCCACGTAATGATGGGCGATGAGAGAGTCAATCAGATTCGGAGGACATTGAGAGCTTGTGCGCTAGACTATGGGTCTAGTTGGAATGATAACTTACCCTACGCAGAGTTCTCATACAACAACAGCTACCAAGCCAGTTTGCAGATGGCCCTTTTGAGGCATTGTATGGCGTGAAATGCAGGACACCTTTGATGTGGAATGGAGTTGGAGATCGAATTGTTTGGACCTGATTTGATCGAGGATTCAGAGGAGAAGGTCAAGTTGATTCGTGATGACTTAAGATAGCCCACCAAGGCGAGAAAAGTTATGCCGATGCTAAACGCAAGGAAGTGATCTATGAAGTGGGAGATAGAGCATATCTTGAGTGTCCCCACTTCGAGGTATTAAGAGATTTGGAGTCAAAGGAAAGCTAGCACCACGATTTGTGGGACCATCTGAGTTCGAACGCAGAGGAGAGGTTGCATACCAGCTTGGAATTACAGAGGCTTTGACAGAGTTCATGATGTGTTTCATGTTTCCCGGTGAAGAAGTGTCATGCAAAGATGGCGGATATTCCTTTGAGAGATCTGATGCCACTCGAAGCAATTCAGTTAGAGAGCGATCGACTTATGAGGAGAAGCCTATTAAGATTCTTGAGGCTGCAGAGAGGATCACTCGAACCAAGATCATCGAGTTACGCAAAGTTCGATTGGAGTCACCACACCGAGGAGGAAGCTACCTGGGAAAGAGAAGAAGATCTCAGGCAGGACCATCCACACCTTTTTGCTGGCCAACCCGAATCTCGAGGACGAGATTCATCTTAAGGGGGGTAGGTTTGTAACATCCCAATTTTTATTAAATTCGGATGTTAATAGAATCATTCAATGCATATCATATTTCTTTGCATTTTGGAGTTTTTTAAAAAAATATTCAAATAATATTTTCCACTCGAGAAAAACAAATGAGAGGGGATAAGATGACTTCCTCAAAATATAAAAGAGTGGGAAATTATATTTTGAATATTATTTGAAGTTTTGGAGTTTATTTGGTATTTATTTTATCGAGCAAAAGTGCATTAATTGCATTAGGAAATATTTACAAAAATGTTACGTGCTTAATTTAATGTTCATTAGGCTCTAAATATTGCATAGTTATTTTATAAATTATTGTGGTGTTTTTATTAATTCATTTGAATTAATTAGGACCACTTTAGTGTTCTGTTTAAAAAAAAACACGCACGCGACTCACCCTTTGGACCGAAACCAGTTCGACCCGTGGGCCTTACTACCAACCAAGGCTTGAGCCAACCGACCCAGCTAGCCATTCGCCCAAGGCCAGCCCAGTGCCGACGGCCTTCCGCCCGGTCGACCGCCCGCGCCCGCCCTCGCTCGCTACCGCCGCCGCCACTGACTGGTGGGCCCCGCCCGCCAGGTCGTCCCCAACCTCCCGCTTGCCCCGCTGGATAAGCACGCACGCGCGCTCCCGAACCCGCCGGCCGAAGCTCTCGGGATAGAGCTTATCCCTCGCTCCCGAGCCCTCTCTACGCGCCTATAAGAAGCCCTCGACCCCCTCTCTCCATTCTGCCACCTCGCTTCTTCCCACGCCGCCCCTACTGCTCGCTGTCGCCGTTCGCATCTCGCCGGCCGAACGGACCTCGCCGGAGCTTTCCGTCGCCAGTAAGCCACCACGGCATCCACCTTCTTCGTCAAATGTTTTCCCGCGACAACGCGCATCCGTTTGACATCTTTTTCTCGCCTAGGTCCCGCCGGAGACGACGCGCCTGCCGTCGGCCGAGCCGCCGAGCACCAAGGCCGCCGACCTCGCCCGCCCGTCCGGTCGCCGCCGACGATGCCGCCACCACCTTCGCGACGCCCTCGACGCGCCGCACCTCCGTCTTCTTCCCGACGCCGAGGACCGCCAGTAGCCCGTCACCGACGCCTTGCCGCCGTCTTCGCTGCCGCCGCCACCACCTCCACCATCAGAAGCCGCCCCACCCTCACCCGTTCGATCTAGCATGGACGGCCTAGATTAGATTAGGTTTGGTTTTTTTTTAGTTCGCGAAGAGGTACGCGGTTAACCGCGGTTCCCTTAGACCGGCCGGTTTTATTTAAACCGAGCATCGGTTTTTCTTTAATTAGCCGCCGCCACTGTTTTTTTTTACTTAGCGGCCGTTCGCCGTATAGCCTCCGCAGCGGATGCTGCTCGGCCAGCCACGAGCCGCCACGTGGCCAGGGACTTGTTTGCGATAGTTTTCTTCTCTGTATAGTCCCTGTAATTAGCAGATTAGTCCCTGAACTTCGCATAGCCACAACTTTTTAGCCGTAGATCCAAACTCGATGAAACCAGCGGCAAATTCTTCGTATTGTTTAGATCTATCCAGTGGTATCCTTTTTGCAAACTTTTGACAGATTCAAATTTGAATTTATTCAGATTTGAATTTGAACTTCAAATGGCCATATCTCCCAAACCGTAGCTCCGATTAAATTGAATCTTTTTGCACTTTGTCACCGTAGCCAAACCCTATCACCTGGACCTTTGTCACAATAATTTTCACACCCTAGAATCTGCCCATTAATATTTTACTAGTATGCATAGTACGCACTATAGTTCACATCACTTTTTGAACCATAGGCCTATGTTGTTTCACACCTAGAATATTTTTCATGCTAGTTAAGTGTGATGTTGTTCATTTGGTTTTTCCGAGGTTTTTGCCTTGCATGTTCTTCTTGGTTCGCTTGAATGTTTGCTTATGTTTGTTTATCTCCTTTGCGATAGATTGCGGTCTGTGCTAGCGAATATTTTCAGTCCTTAGAATTCAACCAGCAGTACCAAGGCAAGTTGCATCTTGATCATGTTTCATTACCTATGTTTTTATTATGCACTTAGTTCTTTGCGGTAGGACTGCATGGTAGGAATTGATGCCGCATGACTATGATTTTCACCCGAGAGTTCATTGAGGTAGGTCTGAACCATATGACATTGTCGCCATCGTTTTACATTATGTTGCTTCGCTAAGTAGGCGTGGATTGGGGAGTGAACATTGTAAAGTATGAGTGACAATGTAGTAAGTAGGACCTAAGTTAATTAATGAACTACAGGCGGAAATTTGAGGGAATGGTGGCGAAGTACAGTGGGGCACGCATGGGAAATCCATGGTGGTGCACCACTAGTGGACCGTCCGCTCAGGCTCAAAGAGATCAAACGTATTCTCATGTCTAGAAGCTTACGTGTGCAGCCACAAGCCAATATGGGCTCTGGCCTAGTTGAGTAGTTAGTGTGACCCCTTTCGGGATGGGCTAGCAGATGTAGAATGATGTAGGTGTACCGGCCTATCCGTGGGTTAAGGGGGAGCATTTTCGAAAGACTATGTCTCGATCTTCCGATCATGGAGGTGGTCGAGTCTTGTGGGGAAAAGTGCGCAACCTCTGCAGAGTGTCAACCTAATCGATTAGCCGTGTCCCGATTCACGGACATCTTGAGCATCTAGTAGTGAAAATGCCGGAGATCTCCTCACCTTTAATTAAGCAGTTGGGATTTAAATGAAACTTGGGAGCGGATGGAGTTGGGTTTGCCAACTCATCCTATGCAAATGTGTAGTAGTAGAATAACATCTTTTCTAATAGGGAAAAACTAGCTTTATGCAAAAATTAAACTTAGAGCTTTCCACCAGCCAAATTGCATGTACAAGTAGGTTCATTACACTTATGATGTGACTTGCCGGTACATTCAATGTCTTGACCTATATGGCTGCAACTTATCACGTTGCAGATATATCCGACGAGGATTAAGGTGCGATAGGTCGATGTTCTACACTCAACCTTGCTCGTGGAGTTGGACTCATTTACTACTTTGCTTCCGCAGTATTTGTTTATTGGCTCTATGCCCTATTTGGTAATAAATGTATTGCTCCTGGACTATCGACGTAATAAAGAGATGTGTGTTATTTCTGTTATTTCATCGAGTACTGTGTGTGCTAGCAAGTCGATCCAGGGACTAGCACGGTAAGCACAGAGACTTCGACTCTTACCGAGTCGGGTCGCTACATGAGAAATATTTGAATCTCCTCTGAATTCTTTTATGTGTGATTAAGTTATCTTTGCAAGTCTCTTCGAATTATCAGTTTGGTTTAGCCTACTAGATTGATCTTCCTTGCAATGGGAGAAGTGCTTAGCTTTGTGTTCAATCTTGCGGTGTCCTTTCCCAGTGACAGCAGGGGCAGCAAGGCATGTATTGTATTGTTGCCCTCGAGGATAAAAAGATGGGGTTTATATCATATTGCATGAGTTTATCCCTCTACATCATGTCATCTTTCTTAATGCGTTACTCTGTTCTTTATGAACTTAATACTCTAGATGCATGCTGGATAGCGGTCGATGTGTGGAGTAATAGTAGTAGATGCAGGGAGGAGTCGGTCTACTTGTCGCGGACGTGATGCGTATATACATGATCATACCTAGATAATCTCATAATTATTCGCTTTTCTATCAATTGCTCGATAGTAATTTGTTCACCCACCGTAATACTTATGCTATCTTGAGAGAAGCCACTAGTGAAACGTATGGCCCCCGGGTCTATCTCTTATCATATAAGCTTTCAATCTACTTTTATTTGCATATTTACTTTTCGTATCTATATCATAAAATACCAAAAATATATTTATCTTATCATACTATCTCTATCAGATCTCACTTTCGCAAGTGGCCGTGAAGGGATTGACAACCCCTTTATTGCGTTGGTTGCGAGTTCTTTGTTTGTTTGTGTAGGTGCGTGGGACTTTTGAGGAGCATACTACTGGATTGATACCTTGGTTCTCAAAAACTGAGGGAAATACTTACGCTACTATTGCTGCATCACCCTTTCCTCTTCAAGGAAAACCAATGCAAACTCAAGATGTAGCAAGAGGGATTTCTGGCGCCGTTGTCGGGGAGGTCTTCGCTGAAGTCAAGACATACCAAGTACCCATCACAAACTCATCTCCCTCGCATTTACATTATTTGCCATTTGCCTCTCGTTTTCCTCTCCCCCACTTCACCTTGCCGTTTTATTCGCCCTCTCTTTCCCAATCTCCTCTCTCTTTCACTTGCCTTTTTGTTTGCTTGTGTGTTGGATTGCTTGTCACGATGGCGCAAGATAATACCAAGTTGTGTGACTTTTCCAATAGCAATAATAATGATTTCCTTAGTACTCTGATTGCTCCTCTTAATGATGTTGAGTCTTATGAAATCAATACTGCTTTGCTGAATCTTGTTATGAAAGATCAATTCTCTGGCCTTCCTAGTGATGATGCCGCTACCCATCTAAACAACTTTGTTGATTGTGTGAGATGCAAAAGAAGAAAGATATGGATAATAATATTGTTAAATTGAAGTTATTTCCGTTTTCACTTAGAGATCGTGCTAAAGTTTGGTTTTTGTCTTTGCCTAAAAATAGTATTGATTCCTGGAACAAGTGCAAAGATGCTTTATCTCTAAGTATTTTCCACCCGCTAAGATCATCACTCTTAGGAACGATATTATGAATTTTAAACAACTTGATCATGAGCATGCTGCCCAATCTTGGGAAAGAATGAAATTGATGATTCGTAATTGCCCTACTCATGGTTTGAATTTATGGATGATCATACAAATTTTTTATGCCGGCTTGAACTTTGCTTCTAGAAATCTTTTAGATTCAGCCGCGGGAGGCACGTTTATGGAGATCACCTTAGGAGAAGCTAGCAAACTCCTTGATAATATTATGGCTAATTATTCTCAATGGCACACCGAAAGATCTACTAGTAAAAAAGTGCATGCTATAGAAGAGATTAATGTTTTGAGTGGAAAGATGGATAAACTTATGAAATTGTTTTCTACTAAGAGTGCTTCTATTGATCCCAATGATATGCCTTTGTCTACTTTGATTGAGAATAATAATGAATCTATGGATGTTAATTTTGTTGGTAGGAATAATTTTGGTAACAATGCTTATAGAGGAAACTTTAACCCTAGACCGTTCCCTAGTAATTCCTCTAATAATTATGGAAATTCCTACAATAATTCTTATGGTAATTATAATAAGATGCCCTCTGATTTGAGAATAGTGTGAAAGAATTTATGATCTCTCAAAAGAATTTTAATGCCATGCTTGAAGAAAAATTTCTTAAAGTTGATGATTTGGCTAGGAACGTTGATAGACTTTCGCTTGATGTTGATTGTTTGAAACTTAGACCTACTCCTCCTAAGCATGATATCAATGAGTCTCTCAAAGCTATGAGAATTTCCATTGATGAGTGCAAAGAAAGAACCGCTAGATTGTGTGCTAAAAAAGATTGCTTTTGTAAAGGCATGTTCTTCTAGTTTCCATGAAAATAATGATGAAGATCTTAAAGTTATTGATGTGTCCCCTATTAGATCTTTGTTTTGCAATATGAATCTTAATAATGATGGGACTGGAGATGAGTCAACTTTAGTTAAAAGGCGTCCCAATGATTCGGAGTTTTTAGATCTTGATGCTAAGTTTGGTAAAAGTGGGATTGGAGAGGTCAAGGCTTTAAATAGCATTGAACCCACTATCTTGGATTTCAAGGAATTTAATTATGAGAATTGTTCTTTAGAAGATTGTATTTACTTGTTGCAATCCGTGGTGAATTCTCCTCATGCTTATAGTCAAAATAAAGCTTTTACCAAACATATTGTTGATGCCTTGATGCAATCTTATGATGAAAAACTTAATTTGGAAGTTTCTATACCTAGAAAACTTAATGCTGAGTGGGAACCTACTATAAAGATTAAAATTAAAGATCATGAGTGTTATGCTTTATGTGATTTGGGTGCTAGTGTTTCCACGATTCGGAAAACATTATGTGATATTCTAGGTTTCCATGATCTTGATGATTGCTCTTTAAATTTGCACCTTGCAGATTCCACCATTAAAAAGCCAATGGGAAGGATCAGTGATGTTCTCATTGTTGCAAACAGGAATTTGGTGCCCATAGATTTTATCATTCTTGATATAGATTGCAATCTTTCATGTCCTATTATTCTTGGTAGACCTTTCCCTAGAACGATTGGTGCGATTATTGATATGAAGGAAGGGAATATTAGATTCCAATTCCCATTAAGGAAAGGCATGGAGCACTTTCCAAGAAAGAAATTCAAATTACCTTATGAATCTATCATGTGAGCTACTTACGAATTGAGTGCCAAATATGGCACTACCTAGATCTATCCTCGCTTTTATGCCTAGCTAGGGGCGTTAAACGATAGCGCTAGTTGGGAGGCAACCTAATTTTATTTTTGTTTTTGCTCCTGTTAGGTAATAAATTTTTCATCTACCTTCTGTTTATAAGTGTTTCTATGTTTTAATTAGTGTTTGTGCCAAGTAGAACCTATAGGATAACCTATGGTGATAGTTAATTTAATTCTGCTGAAAAACAGAAACTTTGCACGCACGAAAATAATTTTGGTAATTCACATAAACGTGCTTTTGCGTTGATTCTTTTTTCTGTAGATCAATAGACAAATTTCCCAGGACTTCATATTTTCATAGGAGTTTTAGAGTTCTAGAAGTATTCGAGAGTTACAGATTGCTACAGACTGTTCTGTTTTTGACAGATTCTGCTCTTCGTGTGTTGTTTGCTTATTTTGATGCATCTATGGCTAGTATGTAAGGGTATGAACCATAGAGAACTTGGAATACAGTAGTTTTAACACCAATATAAATAAAGAATGAGTTCATTACAGTACCTTATGTGGTGGTTTTTCTTTCATTCACTAACGGTGCTTATGAGATTTCCTGTTGGGTTTTGTGTTGTGAAGTTCTCATGTTTTGGGTAAAGATTTGATGGACTATGGAATAAGGAGTGACAAGAGCCTAAGCTTGGGGATGCCCCCGGAAGGCATCCCCTCTTTTGTCTTCGTTTATCAGTAACTTTACTTGGAGCTATATTTTTATTCACCACATGATATGTGTTTTGCTTGGAGCGTCTTGTATGATATTATTCTTTGCTTTTAGTTTACCACAATCATCCTTGATGTACACACCTTTTGGGAGAAACCCACTTGTTTAGAATTTATTAGAATATTCTATGTCCTTCACTTATATCTTTTGAGCTATATAGTTTTTTGGTGTAGTGCTTCACTTATATCTTTTAGAGCAAGGCGGTGGCTTAATTTTGTAGAAATTGTTAGTCTCTCATGCTTCACTTATATTATTTTGAGAGTCCCTTAGAACAACATGGTATTTGCTATGGTTATAAAATTGGTCCTAGAATGGTGAGTATCCAAGTTGGGTATAATAAAAACTATCATAGGAATTGAATTGGATGCTATGATCAATTTGATACTTGAGAATTTTTTTGAGATATGGAGGTAGTGATATTAGAGTCATGCTAGTTGGGTGATTATGAATTTAAATAATTCTTTTGTTGAAGTTAGCAAGTCCCGTAGCATGCACGTATGGTTAAAGTTGTGTAACAAATTTGAAACATGAGGTGTTCTTAGATTGTGCATCCTTATGAGTGGCGGTCGGGTACGAGCGATGGTCTTTTCCTACCAATCTATCCCCCTAGGAGCATGCGCGTAGTGCTTGGTTTTTGATGACTTGTATATATTTGCAATAAGTATATGAGTTCTTTTTTGACTAATGTTGAGTCCATGGATTATATGCACTCTCACCCTTCCATCATTGCTAGCCTCTTCGATACCGTGCATTGCCCTTTCTCACCTTGAGAGTTGGTGCAAACTTCGCCGGTGCATCCAAAACCCGTGATACGATACACTCTATCACACATAAACCTCCTTATATGTTCCTCAAAACAGCCACCATACCTACCTATTATGGCATTTCCATAGCCATTCCGAGACATATTGCCATGCAACTTTCCACCATTCCGTTTATCATCATGACACACATTATCATTGTCATATTGCCTTGCATGATCATGTAGTTGACATCGTATTTGTGGCAAAGCCACCATGCATAATTTTTCATACATGTCACTCTTGATTCATTGCCCATCCTGGTACACCGCCGAAGGCATTCATATAGAGTCCTATCTTGTTCTAGTTTTGAGTTGTAATTCATGAGATGTAAATAAATAGAAGTGTGATGATCATCATTATTAGAGCATTGTCTCCAAAAAAAAGGCCAAAAAAAGAAAGGCCAAAAAAAAGAAAGGCCAAATAAAAAAGGCCCAAAAAAGAAAATAAAAGGGGGCAATGTTACTATCTCTTTTTCCACACTTGTGGTTCAAAGTAGCACCATGTTCTTCATATAACGAGTTTCATATGTTGTCACTTTCATATACTAGTGGGAATTTTTCATTATAGAACTTGGATTGTATATTCCAATGATGGGCTTCCTCAAAATGCCCTAGGTCTTCATGAGCAAGCAAGTTGGATGCACACCCACTAGTTTCTTTTGTTGAGCTTTCATACATTTATAGCTCTAGTGCATCTGTTGCATGGCAATCCCTATTCCTCATGTTGACATCAATTGATGGGCATCTCCATAGCCCGTTGATTATCCTCATTAATGTGAGACTTTCTCCTTTTTTGTCTTCTCCACACAATCCCCATCATCATATTCTATTCCACCCATAGTGCTATATCCATGTCTCAAGCTCATGTATTGCGTGAAAGTTGAAAAAGTTTGAGATTATTTCAGTACGAAACAATTGCTTGGCTTGTCATCGGGGGTGTATAAGATGGGAGCATTTTTGTTTGACGAAAATGAAACATAGCCTAACTATATGATTTTGTAGGGATGAACTTTCTTTAGCCATGTTATTTTGAGAAGACATGATTGCTTTGATTAGTATGCTTGATGTATTACTATTTCTTATGTCAATATGAACTTTTATTTTGAATCATTTGGATCTGAACATTCATGCCAAAATAAAGAAAATTACATTGAGAATTATGCAAGGTAGCATTGAAGGAAATATGCCCTAGAGGCAATAATAAAGTTATTATTTATTTCCTCATATCATGATAAATGTTTATTATTCATGCTAGAATTGTATTAACCGGAAACATGATACATGTGTGAATACATAGACAAACATATAGTCACTAGTATGCCTCTATTTGACTAGCTCATTAATCAAAGATGGTTATGTTTCCTAACCATAGACATGTGTTGTCATTTGATCAATGGGATCACATCATTAGGAGAATGATGTGATTGACATGACCCATCCCGTTAGCTTAGGACTTGATCGTTTAGTATTCTGCTATTGCTTCCTTCATGACTTATACATGTTCCTCGTAACTATGAGAATTGTGTAACTCCGTTTACGGAGGAACACTTTGGTACTACCAAACGTCACAACGTAATCGGGTGATTATAAAGGAGTACTACAGGTGTCTCCGAAGGTACATGTTGAGTTAGCATAATTCGAGATTACGATTTGTCACTCCGATTGTCGGAGAGGTATCTCTGGGCCCTCTCGGTAATGCTCATCACCTAAGCCTTGCAAGCATGTAACTAATGAGTTAGTTATGAGATGAAGTATTACAGAACGAGTAAAGAGACTTGTCGGTAACGAGATAGAACTAGGTATTGGATACCGACGATCGAATCTCGGACAAGTAACATACCGATGACAAAGGGAACAACGTATGTTGTTGTGCGGTTTGACCGATAAAGATCATCGTAGAATATGTAGGAACCAATATGGGCATCCAGGTCCCGCTATTGATTATTGACCAGAGACATGTCTCAGTCATGTCTACATCGTTCTCGAACCGTAGGGTCCGCACGCTTAAGGTTTCGATGACAATTATATTATGAGTTTATGTATTTTGATGTACCAAAGTTTGTTCGGAGTCCCGGATATGACTACGGACATGACGAGGAGTCTCAAAATGGTCGAGACACAAAGATTGATATATTGGACGGATATATTTGGACACCGGAAAGGTTCAGGAAGAGTTTGGGAATATCTGAGACTCGGAGCTACGGAACCCCGGGAAGTATATGGGCCTTATTGGGCCCATGTAGGAAGAAGGAGAAGGAGCAGGGGAGGCGCCCCAAGCCCAATCCGAATTGGGGAGGGGGGCCGCCCCCCCTTTCTTTCTCCTTCCCCCTCTTCCTTTCCTACTACTAGTACTCCTTCCTTCCCCCTCCAAATAAGATTAGGAAAAAGAGGGGAAACCTACTTGGAGTAGGTTTCCTCCTCCTATGGCGCGCCCTCCTTGGGCCGGCCACCTCCTCCCTCCCTCCTTTATATACGGGGTAGGGGGGCACCCTAGAACACACAAGTTGATCATTGATCGTTCCTTAGCCGTGTCGGTGCCCCCTCCACGATATTACACCTCGGTCATATTGTAGCGGTGCTTAGGCGAAGCCACCTGGCTGGAGAACATCAAGATTGTCACCACGCCGTCAGGTTGACGGAACTCCCCTCGAGCCTCTCTTGGATTGGAGATCGAGGGTGCGTCATCGAGCTGTACGCGTGTCAAGAACTCGGAGGTGCCGGAGTGCGGTGCTTGGATCGGTCGGACCGGAGGACGTCGACTACTTCCTCTACGCTGCGTCAACGCTTCGCCGGTCCACGAGGGTGCGAGACAACACTCTCCCCTCGTTGCTATATCATCACCATGATCTTGCGTGTGCGTAGGAAAATTTTGAAATGACTCGTTACCCAACGGTGGCATCCGAGCCTGGTTTTATGGTTTGATGTTATTTGCACGAGTAGAACACAAGTGAGTTGTGGGCGATATAAGTCATCCGCTTACCAACATGTCATACTTTGGTTCAGCGGTATTGTTGGATGAAGCGCCCGGACCGACATTACAGCAGACGCTTACGCGAGACTGGTTTTACCGCCGTGCTTTGCACACAGGTGACTAGCGGGTGTCAGTTTGTCCAACTTTAGTTGAACCGAGTGTGGCTACGCCCGGTCCTTGCGAAGGTTAAAACAGCATCAACTTGACAAACTATCGTTGTGGTTTTGATGCGTAGGTGAGATTGATTCTTGCTTAAGCCCGTAGCAGCCACGTAAAATTTGCAACAACAAAGTAGAGGACGTCTAACTTGTTTTTGCAGGGCATGTTGTGATGTGATATGGCCAAGGCGTGATGCTATATTTTATTGTATGAGATGATCATGTTTTGTAACGAAGTTATCGGCAATCGGCAGGAGCCATATGGTTGTCGCTTTATTGTATGAAATGCAACGCATACTCGTAATTGCTTTACTTTATCACTAAGCGGTAGCGATAGTCGAGAAGCAATAGATGGCGTAACGACAACGATGCTACGATGGAGATCAAGGTGTCGCGCCGGTGACGATGGTGATCACGACGATGCTTCGAAGATGGAGATCACAAGCACAAGATGATGATGGCCATATCATATCACTTATATTGATTGCATGTGATGTTTATCCTTTATGCATCTTATCTTGCTTTGATTGATGGTAGAATTTTAAGATGATCTCTCACTAATTATCAAGAAGTGTTCTCCCTGAGTATGCACCGTTGCGAAAGTTCTTCGTGCTGAGACACCACGTGAAGATCGGGTGTGATAGGCTCTACGTTCAAATACAACGGGTGCAAAACAGTTGCACACGCGGAATACTCAGGTTATACTTGACGAGCCTAGCATATACAGATATGGCCTTGGAACACGGAGACCGAAGGTCGGCGTGAATCATATAGTAGATATGATCAACATAGAGATGTTCACCATTGAAACTACTCCATCTCACGTGATGATCGGACATGGTTTAGTTGATTTGGATCACGTAATCACTTAGATGACTAGAATGATGTCATCTAAGTGGGAGTTCTTTAGTAATATGATGAATTGAACTTAAATTTATCATGAACTTAGTACTGATAGTATTTTGCTTGTCTATGTTTGTTTGTAGATAGATGGCTCGTCTTTGTTTCCGTTGAATTTTAATGCGTTCCTTGAGAAAGCAAAGTTGAAAGATGATGGTAGCAATTACACGGATCGGGTCCGTAACTCGAGGATTATCCTCATTCTGCCTGAGAAGAGTTACGCCTGGAAGCACCGCTGGGTGCGAACTGCTTGCTGATGTAACCGACGACGTTAAGAACGTCTGGCGAGCAAAGTGATGACTACTCTATAGTTCGATGTGCCATGCTTTACGACTTAGAACCGGGTCTTCAACGACGTTTTGAATGTCATGGAGCATATGAGATGTTCCAGAGTTGAAGTTAATATTTCAAGCAAATGCCCGGATTGAGAGATATGAAGTCTCCAATAAGTTCTACTGTACTGCAAGATGGAGGAGAACAGTTCATTAGTGAGCATATACTCAAAATGTCCGGGTATAATAATCACTTGATTCAACTGGGAGTTAATCTTCCGGATGATAGCGTCATTGATGAAATTCTCCAATCACGCCACCAAGCTACAAGAGCTTTGTGATGAACTATAATATGCAAGGGATGAACAAGACTATTCGAGCTCTTCGCAATCTTTGAAAGCAGCGGAGGTAGAAATCAAAAGGAGCATCAAGTGTTGATGGTCAACAAGACCACTGGTTTCAAGAAAAGGGCAAAGGGAAGAAGAAGGAACTTCAAAAGAACAGCAAACAAGTTGCTGCTCAAGAGAAGAAACCCAAGTCCGGACCTAAGCACAAATCGAGTGCTTCTCGCAAGCGATCGACCTTTCGAAGCGGAACTGCCCCAAGTATTTGGCGGATAAGAAGGATGGCAAAGTGAACAAAGGTATATGTGATATACATGTTATTGATGTGTACCTTACTAATGCTCGCAGAGCACTGGTATTTGATCTTGGTTTCATTGCTAACATTTGCAACTCGAAGCAGGGACTACGGATTAGCGAAGATTAGCTAAGGACGAGGTGACGATCTTGGCGTGGGAAATGGTTCCAAAGTCGATGTGATCGCGGTCGGCACGCTACCTCTACATCTACCATCGGGATTAGTTTTAGACCTGAATAATTGTTATTTGGTGCTGCGTTGAGCATGAACATTATATCTGGATCTTGTTTGATGCGAGACGGTTATTCATTTAAATCGAGAGAATAATGGTTGTTCTATTTATATGAGTAATATCTTTTATGGTCATGCACCCTTGAAGAGTGGTCTATTTTATTGAATCTCGATAGTAGTGATACACATATTCATAATGTTGAAGCCAAAAGATGCAGAGTTGATAATGATAGTGCAACATATTTGTGGTACTCGCCGTTTAGGTCATATCGGTGTAAAACGCATGAAGAAACTCCATCTTGATGGACTTCGGAATCACTTGATTATGAATCACTTGGTACTTGCGAACGTGCATCATGGGCAAGATGACCAAAACACCGTTCTCCGGATCTATGGAGAGTGCAACAGATTTGTTGGAAATCATACATCTGATGTATGTGGCCCGATGAATGTTGAGGCTCGTGGCGGATATCGTTATTTTCTCACCTTCACAGATGATTTGAGCAGATATGGGTATATCTACTTGATGAAGCACAAGTCGAAACATTTGAAAAGTTCAAAGAATTTCAGAGTGAAGTAGAAAATCATCGTAACAAGAAAATAAAGTTTCTACGATCGATCGTGGAGGAGAATATTTGAGTTACGAGTTTGGTTTACATTTGAAACAATGTGGAATAGTTTCGCAACTCACGCCACCGAACACCACAACGAAATGGTGTGTCCGAGCGTCGTGTCGTACTTTACTTGATATGGTGCGATCTATGATGTCTCTTACCGATTTACCGCTATCGTTTTGGGGTTATGCTTTAGAGGCGGCCGCATTCACGTTAAATAGGGCACCATCAAAATCCGTTGAGGCGACGCCTTATGAACTGTGGTTTGGCAAGAAACCAAAGTTGTCGTTTCTCAAAGTTTGGGGCTGCGATGCTTATGTGAAGAAACTTCAACCGGATAAGCTCGAACCCAAATCGAGAAATGTGTCTTCATAGGATACCCAAAGGAGACTATTGGGTACACCTTCTATCACAGATCTAAGGGCAAGATTTTCGTTGCTAAATTCGGATCCTTTCTAGAGAAGGAATTTCTCTCGAAAGAAGTGAGTGGGAGGAAAGTAGAACTTGATGAGATAAGCAGTATCTACTCCCTTATTGGAAAGTAGTTCATCACAAGAACCGGTTCTGTGACAACTACACCAATTAGTGAGGAAGCTAATGATATTGATCATGAAACTTCAGATCAAGTTTCTCTTGAACCTCGAGGTCTACGAGTAAGATCCGCACTGAGTGGTACGGAAATCCTATTCGGAAGTCATGTTACTTGACCATGATGAACCTACGAACTATGAGGAAGCGATGATGAGCCCAGATTCGCAAAATGGCTAGAGGCCATGAAATCTGAGATAGGATCCATGTATGAAAACAAAGTATGGACTTTGGTTGACTTGCCCGATGATCGGCAAGCCATTGAGAATAAATGGATCTTTGAGAAGAAGACTGACGCTGATGGTAATGTTACTGTCTACAAAGCTCGACTTGTTGCAAAAGGTTTTCGACAAGTTCAAGGGGTTGACTACAATGAGACTTTCTCACCCGTAGCGATGCTTAAGTCTGTCCGAATCATGTTAGCAATTGTCGCGTTCTATGATTATAAAATTTGGCAAATGGATGTCAAAACTGCACTCCTTAGTGGATTTCATAAAGAAGAGTTGTATATGATGCAACCAGAAGGTTTTGTCGATCCAAAAGGTGCTAACAAAGTGTGCAAGCTCTAGCGATCCATTTATGGACTGGTGCAAGCCTCTCGGAGTTGGAATATACGCTTTGATAATGTGATCAAAGCATATGGTTTTATACACACTTTTGGAGAAGCCTGTATTTACAAGAAAGTGAGTGGGAGCTCGGAAGCATTTCTAATATTATATGTGGATTACATATTGTTGATTGGAAATGATATAGAATTTCTGGATAGCATAAAAGGATACTTGAATAAGAGTTTCTCGATGAAAGACCTCGGTGAAGCTGCTTACATATTGGGCATCAAGACCTATAGAGATAGATCAAGACGCTTAATTGGACTTTCACAAAGCACATACCTTGATAAAGTTTTGAAGAAGTTCAAAATGGACCAGTCAAAGAAAGAGTTCTTACCTATGTTACAAGGTGTGAAGTTGAGTCAGACTCAATGCCCGACCACAGCAGAAGATAGAGAAAAAATGAAAGGTGTTCCCTATGCTTCAGCCATAGGCTCTATCATGTATGCAATGCTGTGTACCAGACCTGACGTATGCTTAGCAATAAGCTTGGCAGGTAGGTACCAAAGTAATCTAGGAGTGGATCTTTGGACAGCGGTCAAGAACATCTGAAATACGAAAAGGACTAAGGATATGTTTCTCGTATATGGAGGTGACAAAGAGCTAGTCGTAAATGGTTACGTCGATGCAAGCTTTGACACTGATCCGGACGATTCTAAATCGCAAACCGGATACGTGTTTATATTAAATGGTGGAGCTGTGAGTTGGTGCAGTTCTAAACAAAGCGTCGTAGCAGGATCTACATGTGAAGCGGAGTACATAGCTGCTTCTGAAGCAGCAAATGAAGGAGTCTAGATGAAGGAGTTCATTTCCGATCTAGGTGTTATACCTAGTGCATCGGGACCAATGAAGATCTTCTGTGACAATACTGGTGCAATTGCCTTGGCAAAGGAATCCAGATTTCACAAGAGGACCAAGCACATCAAGAGACGCTTCAATTCCATTCGGGACCAAGTCCAAGTGGGAGACATAGAGATTTGCAAGATACATACGGATCTGAATGTTGCAGACCGTTGACTAAGCCTCTCTCACGAGCAAAACATGATCAGCACCAAGACTCCATGGGTGTTAGAATCATTCTTGTGTAATCTAGATTATTGACTCTAGTGCAAGTGGGAGGCTGAAGGAAATATGCCCTAGAGGCAATAATAAAGTTATTATTTATTTCCTCATATCATGATAAATGTTTATTATTCATGGTAGAATTCTATTAACCGGAAACATGATACATGTGTGAATACATAGACAAACATATAGTCACTAGTATGCCTCTACTTGACTAGCTCATTAATCAAAGATGGTTATGTTTCCTAACCATAGACATGTGTTGTCATTTGATCAATGGGATCACATCATTAGGAGAATGATGTGATTGACATGACCCATCCGTTAGCTTAGCACTTGATCGTTTAGTATTCATTATTGCTTCCTTCATGACTTATACATGTTCTCGTAACTATGAGAATTGTGTAACTCCGTTTACGGAGGAACACTTTGGGTACTACCAAGCGTCACAACGTAATCGGGTGATTATAAAGGAGTACTACGGTGTCTCCGAAGGTACATGTTGAGTTAGCATAATTGAGATTAGGATTTGTCACTCCGATTGTCGGAGAGGTATCTCTGGCCCTCTCGGTAATGCTCATCACCTAAGCCTTGCAAGCATATAACTAATGAGTTAGTTATGAGATGAAGTATTACGAGCGAGTAAAGAGACTTGTCGGTAACGAGATAGAACTAGGTATTGGATACCGACGATCGAATCTCGGACAAGTAACATACCGATGACAAAGGAACAACGTATGTTGTTGTGCGTTTGACCGATAAAGATCTTCGTAGAATATGTAGGAACCAATATGGGCATCCAGGTCCGCTATTGGTTATTGACTAGAGACATGTCTCGGTCATGTCTACATCGTTCTCGAACCGTAGGGTCCGCACGCTTAAGGTTTCGATGGCGATTATATTATGAGTTTATGTATTTTGATGTACGAAGTTTGTTCGAGTCCGGATATGATTACGGACATGACGAGGAGTCTCGAAATGGTCGAGACATAAAGATTGATATATTGGACGGATATATTTGGACACGGAAAGGTTCGGAAGAGTTTGGGAATATACGGAGCTCAGGAGGTTACGAACCCCGGGAAGTATATGGGCCTTATTGGGCCCATGTAGGAAGAAGGAGAAGGAGAAGGGAGGGCGCGCCCCAAGCCCAATCCGAATTGGGGAGGGGGGCCGCCCCCCCTTTCTTTCTCCTTCCCCCTCTTCCTTTCCTACCACTAGTACTCCTTCCTTCCCCCTCCAAATAAGATTAGGAAAAAGAGGGGAAACCTACTTGGAGTAGGTTTCCTCCTCCTATGGCGCCCTCCTTGGGCAGCCACCTCCTCCCTCCCTCCTTTATATACGGGGTAGGGGGCACCCTAGAACACACAAGTTGATCATTGATCGTTCCTTAGCCGTGTGCGGTGCCCCCTCCACGATATTACACCTCGGTCATATTGTAGCGGTGCTTAGGCGAAGCCCCTGGCTGGAGAACATCAAGATTGTCACCATGCCGTCGTCGACGGAACTCCCCTCGAGCCTCTCTTGGATTGGAGATCGAGGTGCGTCATCGAGCTGTACGCGTGTCAAGAACTCGGAGGTGCCGGAGTAACGGTGCTTGGATCGGTCGGACCGGGAGGACGTACGACTACTTCCTCTATGCTGCGTCAACACTTCCGCTTCGGTCTACGAAGGTACGTAGACAACACTCTCCCCTCGTTGCTATATCATCACCATGATCTTGGGTGTGCGTAGGAAAATTTTGAAATGACTACGTTACCCAACAAGCATTCCACATCAAAAATTCTGTTTTTATCATTTACCTACTCGAGGACGAGCAGGAATTAAGCTTGGGGATGCTTGATACGTCTCCAATGTATCTATAATTTTTTATTGTTCCATGCTATTATATTACCCGTTTTGGATGTTTATGAGCTTTACTTTACACATTGATATCATTTTTGGGACTAACCTACTAACCGGAGGCCCAGCCCGAATTGCTGTTTTTTGCCTATTTCAGTGTTTCGAAGAAAAGGATTATCAAACGGAGTCCAAACGGAATGAAACCTTAGGGATTTTGGAACAAACGTGATCCAGAGGACTTGGAGTGGAAGTCGCGCAAAAATCGAGGCGACCACAAGGGTGGAGGGTGCCCCCCCTACTAGGCACGCCCCCCTATCCGTGGGCCCCTCGAGAGTCCACCAACCTACTTCTTCCTCCTATATATACCCATGTACCCCGAAAACATCAGGGGAGCCAATGAAAAACTATTTTCACCGCCGTAACCTTCTCTATCCACGAGATCCCATCTTGGAGCCTTCGCCGGCGCTCCGCCGGAGGGGGAATCGACCATGGAGGGCTTCTACATCAACACCATGGCCTCTGCGATGAGTTGTGAGTAGATTACCACAGACCTTCGGGTCCATAGTTATTAGCTAGATGGCTTCTTCTCTCTCTTTGGGTCTCAATAGCATGTTCTCCTTGATCTTCTTGGAGATCTATTCGATGTAACTCTTTTTGCGGTGTGTTTGTCGAGATCCAATGAATTGTGGGTTTATGATCAAGTTTATCTATGAGTAATATTTGAATCTCCTCTGAATTCTTTTATGTGTGATTAAGTTATCTTTGCAAGTCTCTTTGAATTATCAGTTGGTTTGGCCTACTAGATTGATCTTTCTTGCAATGGGAGAAGTGCTTAGTTTTGGGTTCAATCTTGCGGTGTCCTTTCCTAGTGATAGCAGGGGCTGCAAGGCACGTATTGTATTGTTTCCATCGAGGATAAAAAGATGGGGTTTATATCATATTGCATGAGTTTATCCCTCTACATCATCTCACCTTTCTTAATGCGTTACTCTGTTCTTTATGAACTTAATACTCTAGATGCATGCTGGATAACGGTCGATGTGTGGAGTAATAATAGTAGATGCAGGCAGGAGTCGGTCCACTTGTCACAGACGTGATGCCTATATACATGATCATGCCTAGATAATCTCATAATTATTCGCTTTTCTTTCAATTGCTCGACAGTAATTTGTTCACCCACCGTAATACTTATGCTATCTTGAGGGAAGCTACTAGTGAAACCTATGGCCCCCGGGTCTATCTCTTATCATATAAGCTTTCAATCTACTTTTATTTGCATCTTTACTTTTCGTATCTGTATCATAAAATACCAAAAATATATTTATCTTATCATACTATCTCTATCAGATCTCACTTTCACAAGTGGCCGTGAAGGGATTGACAACCCCTTTATTGCGTTGGTTGCGTGTTCTTGTTTGTTTGTGTAGGTTCGTGGGACTTTTGAGGAGCCTCCTACTGGATTGATACCTTGGTTCTCAAAAACTGAGGGAAATACTTACGCTACTATTGCTGCATCACCCTTTCCTCCTCAAGGAAAACCAACGCAACCTCAAGACGTAGCACAAGGCACACATCAGGTCTGGTACACAACATTGCATACATGATAGAGCCTATGGCTTAAGCATAGGGAATGACTTTCATTTTCTCTCTATCTTCTGCAGTGTTTGGGCATTGAGTCTGACTCAACTTCACACCTTGTAACATAGGTAAGAACTCTTTCTTTGACTGATCCATTTTGAACTTCTTCAAAACTTTATCAAGGTATGTGCTTTGTGAAAGTCCAATTAAGCGTCTTGATCTATCTCTATAGATCTTGATGCCCAATATGTAAGCAGCTTCACCGAGGTCTTTCATCGAGAAACTCTTATTCAAGTATCCTTTTATGCTATCCAGAAATTCTATATCATTTCCAATCAACAATATGTAATCCACATATAATATTAGAAATGCTTCCGAGCTCCCACTCACTTTCTTGTAAATCTGAGCTTCTCCAAAAGTGTGTATAAAACCATATGCTTTGATCACATTATCAAAGCGTATATTCAACTCGAGAGGCTTGCACGATCCATAAATGGATCGCTAGAGCTTGCACACTTTGTTAGCACCTTTTGGATCGACAAAACCTTCTGGTTGCATCATATACAACTCTTCTTTATGAAATCCACTAAGGAGTGCAGTTTTGACATCCATTTGCCAAATTTCATAATCATAGAACGCGACAATTGCTAACATGATTCGGACAGACTTAAGCATCGCTACGGGTGAGAAGGCCTCATCGTAGTCAACTCCTTGAACTTTTCAAAAACCTTTCGCAAAAAGTCGAGCTTTGTAAACAGTAACATTACCGTCAGCGTCAGTCTTCTTCTTGAATATCCATTTATTTTCTATGGCTTGCTGATCATCGGGCAAGTCCACCAAAGTCCATACTTTGTTCTCATGCATGGATCCCATCTCAGATTTCATGGCCTCAGGCCATCTCACGAAATCTGGGCTTGATACGTCTCCAACGTATCTATAATTTTTGATGTATTCATGCCATGTTTATAATATTTCTACATGATTTTGGTATGATTTGGTTAGAACTAACTCGGACTGATGTTGTTTTCCGCAATACTACCATGGTGTTGTTTTTGTGCTGAAATAAAAGTTCTCGAAATGCACTGAAAATCAATGGAGATTTTATCTGGAAAATATAAAAAATGCTGGAACGAAGAATTACCGGAGGGGAGGCCCGTGGGCCCCACAAGGGTGGAGGGAGCGCCCACCCCCTGGGGCGCGCCGCTGTGCCTCGTGGACTCTCCGCGGGGCCCCCTGACTTGTTCTCGATGCCAACCTCTCCTATAAATACAGAAACCTCCAAAAAATAACCTAGATCGGGAGTTCCGCCGCCGCAAGCCTCTGTAGCCACCAAAAACCAATCAGGGCCCTGTTCCGGCACCAATCAGGGCCCTGTTCATCCCTCGAGGCACGTGCTACAGTTCCAAGCCCAAGAACCTCTTCTCCATCTTGCGTACCTCTTCTAGGTATGCCTCCATGTGCTCGTCCTTGGGTGTGTACTTCTGGTTGGAGAAGTTGACGAGGAGCAGGGAATCGCCCTTGATGGTGAGGCGCTTCATCCCCAGCTCCTCCGTGGCCCTGAGACCAGCGACAAAGCCCTCGAACTACGCGATGTTGTTGGAGACCTTCTCGCCCTTCTAGAAACAGAGTTGTACCGTGTAGTAGAGCTTGTCCTTGGTGGGTGAGATAAGGACGGCTCCTGCTCCCACGCCTTGTCGTGCGAACGCTCCATCAAAGTACACGATCCACCCGTCTGGTTCCTCATCCCTAGGTAAGTGGGAGCGGTCCTCGGTCACCCCGTGGTGCGGGATGTCAGTCCACTCAGCCACGAAGTCAGCAAGGGCCGCACCCTTGATGACCCTGGTGGTGCTGAACTCGAAATGGAATGCCTGAAGCTCGATGTTCCATTCTGCAACTCGCCTGGCGGCGTTCGGGCTCCGGAGCACCCTCTCCAGCAGGTATGATGAAACAACTTTGATGGGGTGGCCTTGGAAGTAGTGGCGCAGCTTTCAAGATGCAACGAGGAGCGCGAGCAAGAGTTTCTGAGGCATGGGGTAGCTTGCCCGTGCCTCCCTCAACATCGTGCTGACGAAGTAGACATGGTGCTCGATGAGGGGAGAGGCACCGGTGGAGTCTTGCTCTTCTTGAGGACGCGGGCCTTCGGTGGTATTGCGAGGTCCGTCCCCAGGAGCCCCCCTAGCTGTGGGGTCAATCGCAGCCTCGGGAGGGACATCGGCCGCTGGGATGGCCGAGGCCCCAGGTGCACCGTCCTGAGTGCACTACGCTTTGCTTGGTGGTTGAGCGTCATGACGAGGGTCCTTGGATAAGCGCTCCTTCCTTAGCGCCACCAGGGAGGCGCTGGCTGAGTGAGGGGTGGCTGCCAAATAGAGCACCAAGGGCTCGATAGGGCGTGGCGCCACCATCACTGGTGGGCTGGTCAGGTATCTCTTGAGGTCTTGAAAGGCTGCATCTGCCTCTAGGGTCCACTCAAACGGCTCCTTCCTTTTCACCATCTTGAAGAACAGGAGGGCACGCTCCCTCAGCTTGGAGATTAAGCGCCCCAACGAGGTTACGCGACCCGTCAGCTTCTGCATCTTCTTCAGGGTCTACGAGGGGCTCATGTCTTCTATTTCCTTGACCTTCTCTGGATTGTCCTCAATCCCTCTATGCGATACCAGGAAGCCCAGCAGCTTGCCAGAGGGGACCCCGAATACACACTTCCCTGGATTGAGCCGAAGATCCACCTTGCGCAAGCTGGTAACCATCTCCTCCAGATCTACTATCAGGGTCCCGGCCTCCCGAGACTTCACTACTATGTCATCAACATAGGCCTCTGCGTTTCTCCCGAGCGGCGTGCCCGGGGCGATATGCATTAGCCGCTGGAAGGTAGCCTCGGCATTGTGCAGCCCGAAGGGCATGCAGGTGTAGCAGTACACCCCACAGGGGGTCAGGAACACTGTCTTCTCCACATCTTGCACGGCCATCTTGATCTGGTGGTAGCCTAAGAAGGCGTCCAAGAAGCACAACAGGTCGCACTCGATGGTGGAGTCCATGATCTGGTCAATGCGGGGAAGCGAAAAGGGATCTTGAGGGCAGGCCTTGTTGAGGTTGGTGAAGTCGACACACATGTGTTCCTTCCCTCCTTTCTTGGGGACAACAACGGGGTTCGCCAGCCACTCCGGGTATCGTACTTCCTTGATGACCCCAGCGTCCTGCAGCTTGCGGGTTTCTTGGACGATAACCGCTTGCTTCTCGGTGGACTTGCGGCGCACCTTCTACTTCACCAGCCACACATTTGGGCATACCTTAAGGTGGTACTCGATTATTCCCCCTGGGACCCCTTCCAGATCTTTGGATCCCAAGCGAATACGTCCTTGTTGGCGTGCAAGAGGTCGACCAATGCTTTCTCCTGGTCCAGAGGGAGGCCAGCTCCTATGGTGAAGGTGGCGCTGGTTGCCCCCTCCTCACTGACCAACACTTGCTTCGTCTCGGCTCGGTCTTCGGAGAACAACTACTTCTTCTTGGTTGGTGCTGCTCCCGGGGCCCCAGGAACCCCTTTTTCCTCAGGTAGCGCAGATGTCGCCGACCTGAGGGCGAGCTTGAGGGCCTGCACCGCGTATTTGGTGTCCCCTTCCACCGTGATGACACAGTTGCTGCCAGGCATCTTCATGAGGTTGTAAGCTGGCTGAGTCGCTGCCATGAACTTGGCCAAGGGGGGGTATCCAAGGATGGTATTATATGGCAAGTCGATCTGGGTGATGTCGAAGTTGATGAGCTCAGTGCGGTAATTATCGCGGGTCCTAAAGGTGACGGGGAGGCGGATCTGCTCCAGGGGGCTGGTGGAGCCACTTTCGAGCCCGGAGAAGAGCTTGGTGGGGCGGAGCCGGCCGTGGGGCACATGTAGCAGGCCAAATGTCTCCACAGAGAGCACTTTGAGGCCGGCTCCACCGTCGATGAGGGTCTTGGTGACCGCCACATTGCAGATGGTGGGGGTGCAGAGCATCGGGAACGTGCCTGCTCCTGTCGTGGTGGCTGGATGATCCTCAGGGCCAAAGGTGAGGTTGGCCTTAGGCGCCGCCCAGCCCGGGGGAGCCGCCGAGCCCGCCCGGGCAGCGCTTACTTGTCGGTAGAACTTCTTTATGTGGCGGTCGGAGGGTGGTGCCTGCGAGCCACCTAGGAGAGCTGCGACGACGGGGGGCGCCGGTGCCGCGAAGTGTGCGATGAAGAGGCCGCGCAGCTCCTCCCAGGAGGCTATAGAGGACTCCGGCAGGTTGAGCAACCAGGCACGCAGTGCGCCTACGAGGGCCATGGGGAGCCAGTTGGCCTTCACCTTGTCGTCTCTGCGGCCGTCCAAACTGCTTCCTCGTACGCATGGAGGAAGGCGGCCGGGTCTGCCGCGCCGTTGTAGCGTGGAGACATCTCTGGTTTGAACTTGGGTGGCCACTCCACCCGTCGCAAGGCGCGAGCGAAAGCGCGGAGGCCCTCGGCTCCCCCGGAGGCACGCGATGGCCGAGTCGATGAAGGAACGCCTGCCATTGAAGCCGGCGGCGGGATGCGGCGGACGGAGCAGCGGATTTCCGATGCACCCCTACCCTGGCGCGCCGAATGTCGGATTATGGGTTCCGCAAACCCTTGAAAGGTTCAAACTTTGGGGTGCATGCAGAGATCTCAACCTACCCAGCCTGCCTACTCGCGATCCTCCTAAGCCTAGCGCATCGAGCTCGAAGAGATAAAGAGACACGACAGTTTATCCTGGTTCGGCCACCTTGCGGTGTAATACCCTACTCCAGCGTTTTGGTGGATTGCCTCAAAAGGATGAGGATGAACTAGTACAGTGGAAGAACTGGCCTCAGGAGGTGAGATGTTCTTGAGCTCATGGGAGTGAGGCGTGAACTAGATGCCCCTCTGTGGTGGTGGCTAAGTCCTATTAATAGGGGCCTTGGTCCTCTTCCCAAATATTGGCGGGAAGGGATACCACAATGTCCAGATTTGAAAGGGGACAAGTAGTACAGCTTATCCTGACTAAAGCGGTCTTCACCTGTGAAAAGCCCCAGGTCGTGACGCTGCGGTGGGCTCGGTGATGACCTCCGTCCTGTCGTCCTGGTGATCTTGGTCTTGTTGCACCAGAATGGAAACCTTTGGCTGATTCCTCGGGACTCCACGCCTGTGGCTTGCCTCCCTCGCACTGAAGAGAAAACTGGCGCTCTGCGCCCGCTGGCGCCCGCCTGGCCTTGGTCATCATGGCTCACGTCAGCTGAGCCTCGCGAGGTGCACCTTGCATAGAACTCTCCGCCCCTCGGGAGCCAGCCTGAAGAGGCTGGTCCCCTCGGGGGTCTTGGCATCATCCTCTTTGCGAGGCTTGGCCCCTCGCGAGGGTCTTGAGTCGTTGACGTTGAAGCTGGGCCATACCAGGCCGTCGGGGGAGGCACGTGGTGGGCCGCTGGCAGGCAAGTCTGGATACCCCCATATCCAGAACGCCGACAATCTAGGTGACATTAGGGTTTTGTTTGATGTGTGTCTTAAGGTGTTATTTTACTACGAACGCTAGGGTTGTTTGTGACACTTATAGGAATAGCCCAATGGATTGATCGGAAAGAATAACTTTGAGGTGGTTTCATACCCTACAATAATCTCTTCGTTTGTTCTCCGCTATTAGTGAGTTTGGAGTGACTCTTTGTTGCATGTTGAGGGATTGTTATATGATATAATTATGTTATCCTTGTTGATAGAACTTTCACTAGTGAAAGTATGAACCCTAGGCCTTGTTTCGAAGCATTGCAATACCGTTTTCGCTCACTTTTGTTACTTGCTACCTTGCTGTTTTTATATTTTCAGATTATAAAACCTTTATCTACCATCCATATTGCACTTGTATCACCATCTCTTTGCCGAAGTAGTGAACCTATACAATTTACCATTGTAGTGGGTGTGTTGGGGACACAAGAGACTCTTTGTTATTTGGTTGCAGGGTTGTTTGAGAGAGACCATCTTCATCCTACGCCTCCCACGGATTGATAAACCTTAGGTCGTCCACTCGAGGGAAAATTGCTACTGTCCTACAAACCTCTGCACTTGGAGGCCCAACAACTTGTACAAGAAGAAGGTTGCGTAGTAGACATCAGGGCTCATCATCACTTCATCATAGTTCGTAGGTTCATCATGGTCTAGTAACATGACTTCCAGAATAGGATTATCGTACCACTCTTGTGTGGACCGTACTCTGGTTGACCTATGAGGTTCGGCAGTAACTTGATCTGAAGTTTCATGATCATCGTCATTAGCTTCCTCACTAATTGGTGTATGAATCATTGGAACTAATTTTTGTGATGAACTACTTTCCAATTCAGGAAAAGGTACAGTTTCCTCATCAAGTTCTACTTTCCTCCCACTCACTTCTTTCGAGAGAAACTCCTTCTCTAGAAAGGATCCATTCTTAGCAACGAATATCTTGCCTTCGGATCTGTGATAGAAGGTGTACCCAATAGTTTACTTTGGGTATCCTATGAAGACACATTTCTCTGCTTTGGGTTCGAGCTTATCAGGTTGAAGCTTTTCCACATAAGCATCGTAGCCCCAAACTTTAAGAAAAGACAGCTTAGGTTTCTTGCCAAACCACAGTTTATATGGTGTCGTCTCAACGGATTTAGATGGTGCCCTATTTAACGTGAATGCAGCCGTCTCTAAAGCATAACCCCAAAATGATAGCGGTAAATCAGTAGGAGACATCATAGATCGCACCATATCTAATAAAGTACGGTTACGACGTTCGTACACACCATTACGCTGTGGTGTTCCAGGTGGCGTTAGTTGTGAAACTATTCCGCATTGTTTCAAATGAAGACCAAACTCATAACACAAATATTCGCCTCCGCGATTAGCTCGTAGAAACTTTATTTTCTTGTTACGATGATTTTCCACTTCACTCTGAAATTCTTTGAACTTTTCAAATGTTTCAGACTTATGTTTCATTAAGTAGATATACCCATATCTGCTCAAATCATCTCTGAAGGTCAGAAAATAACGATACCCGCCGCGAGCCTCAACACTCATCGAACCACATACATCGGTATGTATTATTTCCAGTAAGTCAGTGGCTCGCTCCATTGTTCCGGAGAACGGAGTCTTAGTCATCTTGCCCATGAGGCATGGTTCACAAGCACCAAGTGATTCATAATCAAGTGATTTCAAAAGCCCATCAGCACGGAGTTTCTTCATGTGCTTTTACACCAATATGACCTAAACGGCAGTGCCACAAATAAGTTGCACTATCATTATCAACTTTACATCTTTTGGCTTCAATATTATGAACATGTGTATCACTATGATCGAGATTCAACAAAAATAGACCACTCAACAAGGGTGCGTGACCATAAAAGATATAACTCATATAAATAGAACAACCATTATTCTCTGATTTAAATGAATAACCGTCTCGCATCAAACAAGATCCAGATATAATGATCATGCTCAACGCTGGCACCAAATAACAATTATTCAGGTCTAAAACTAATCCCGAAGGTAGATGTAGAGGTAGGACGCCGACGGCGATCACATCGACCTTGCAACCATTTCCGACGCGCATTGTCACCTCGTCCTTAGCCAATCTTTGTTTAATCCGTAGCCCCTGTTTTGAGTTGCAAATATGATCAATAGTACCAGTATCAAATACCCAGGCGCTACTACGAGCATTAGTAAGGTACACATTAAAAACATGTATATCAAATATACCTTTCACTTTGCCATCCTTCTTATTCGCCAAATACTTGGGGCAGTTCCGCTTCCAATGACCAGTCCCTTTGCAGTAGAAGCACTCAGTTTCAGGCTTACACTACTGCAGGATGCTGCTAATGTGACACTACGATCAGAGGCCCTTCGACAAAACTGTGTGTGATGCAATAATCGCAAACGGTGTTGTAAAAACACCATCAAAAAAGTTGCAAAACATTTGCGATGACAGATGCATCAAACACGGTTCAGATTTTTGTTGCATGTGCGATTCAGGGCATACGGTTCAGTTCAATTAAGTGTTTGCGATCATGAGGAACAAAAGAAACGGGCTGCCAGATGAAGGCGTGTGCGACGTAGAGCATACGGTTCACTCGGATGAACTATTTGTGATGAGGCGGAACAACAGAAACGGGCAGCCAGATAAAGGTGTGTGCAATATACGGCATACAGTTCACTCGGATGAACTGTTTGCGTTGAACCAAGAGAACAGAAATGGTGTAACTTAACAAGATGTGTGTGATACGCGACAAACAGGTCTGTAATCAAAAATGTGTGGGAAGACCGATAACAACACAGACGATTCCTGTTAACAAGCCATGTGTGTTGTGAGCAAACGATTGCTGGTGTACAATTGTCAGTGATTGATGAAATCATCACCGACGGGTTCCCTTGTTTAGTCCATGTGCGATGTGATTTGCTTTGTCTACAAAGCATCAACATATATACTTAAAAAGACAGCTTTGCATAACCAAATTAAGCATACAATTACACAAGTGACAACACACATAACATTTTCACACACCAAAGTAAGCAATTACATGCATACTAAACAAGGAGAAACGAGGATCTAATCATCTACTTCTTGTTGCGACGACGCTTGTCATTGCTCTACTTCCGGATGGATCCCCAGCCTTGGGGAAGGAGGCACTTCCTCATGTCAACGATCCGCATGTACATGTCGTAGCACATGTATGCCTCCTTGGTCGCGTACACGACGTGAGCTTTGTCGAGTTTCTCCATCCAGGCCGAGTGCAAGGCAAACTTGTTGTTGTTGCAGGAATCCTTCATGTCTCTGTAGTAGGGGTCGATGATGGCCTCGACAAGGTGAACCAGTGAGTCCTTCTCATGCTCCTTGCTTCCTCGGATCTTGTATTGGCCCTGGATGTCGACAAGATTCTGGCAGGCGATGCCCGAATTCTTGAGCACCTTGACATCGTTGGGGATGTCGACCATAGCGAACATGTAGTGGGGGCTGTTGACAAACCTAGCGGAACGCTCACAAGGCCTTGTGGCCAGGCAGTAGTGGTAGACGAGGACATGGTGGTGCACTCACATCTGCGCAACAGTGACCTTGGGACGAGACCCGACACAAGCGCGGGTGTGCTCGAGGTCGAACCCGACCACCTTGTACTTCTCGTCGGCAAGCAACAGCTCCATGATGCGGATGGAGTGCTCCACCCAGACCGGGTTGTTGGTGTACACCACCGAGAGCTCCGTGAACCTTCGGTGGGTGTCCACCATGGCATGCATGGTGAACTGCTGCTCGTCGTCGGCAGCCGCTCGGAGCGCCATTGCAGCCGCACAAGATACTCTCTAAGAGTTTGTCATGGTGGGTGTACTTCTTGCAATGGTGGGGCGCAATCGAAAGGTTGAAGAGACACAAGGGTTACATATCCGCTGTAACAAATGGGGGGCAGCCGGCCTGTAATCGTCACGTTTTCTCACGGCGTTCATAGCGGAGGATTCCAGCCACGCTTGACAAAACCGCACCGCAGTGAGGATTCTAGTGCACGATTGACAACACCGCACTGCAGTTTGACCATGCGTGGGCTCGAAGAGGCGCCAAATGTATCGTCGGTGAGCTTGTTCCCGTGCTACTGCACAGTTTACCGCGCAAGCTTCCTGCCTGGCTTGGTTTGCCACGCGTCGGCTAGAAGAGGGACAAATCGTGGGCATTTATTATCAAAAAGCTTTGTAAAAACGAAGTGTGTGGAATGACTTCGGTCGTAAGTTTACCCGTGGGATGAGGACAAAGTTACACACAAGGGTGATGATGGACACTCAAGTGCGATAATTGATTCTGTGCTCTATAGGGCACACGCTGGAAGAAACCAACTGTGTGCAATAATGTCCAAGATCGCAGTCGAGTTAGCTATATAGATCGTGTGCTGTGAGATCGACAAGGTAAACAGATTCGAGAATGGTTAACAAAATCAAATCTAAGACCCTTGCATATTAAGGTCAAAATAGTGCTACCAATAACGAGTCTCACATGATGCCATTTCAATGGTTGTACCACAAAGGCTCAAAATATTACAAGGTTCAAATTCCAGAGTTATATGGCTCTAATTCGAAGAATACAAGGATCAAACTAATATTAGAAATGAAATTCAGCTCATCAGCTGCAAACGCTTGCGCTGATCCACTGAACATGGATATCAGAGAGGTTCAAACTAATATTACCACTTCTAAGTCTGGTTTCAAAACCTCACAACTTTTGCAAAGGGGTCAGCCACTAAGAAGTCATGTATGGGGTTAACACGATGAGTTCTGATTACTCTGTCATATGAAGTTCCAAAATGAAAGTCAGCATTTTTGGAGCCTATTCCGTTCTACAGCAGGCGCCGGCGTTGATCAACAAACCATTCATTTTTCCGAAATAAATGTAGGGCAAACCTCATTACCTTTAGCACCCTTGCTCTAACAATAAAGAACCTGGCGAATATAATCTCCGGTAAGATCCCTCGGTAGGAGTTCAAAGTAATTTCTGAGAGATGCAAATCAAGGCATTCAACATGATTGTTATATTGTATGACATTATCCACCACTGGGCCTATTCTTATCTGCAAAAGAAGAAAATGTGTTAGTGCCTAGATGTAGTTTTGAACACTACTACAGGCCTATTTGGTTTGCAGGATTTGTAAAATGCACTAACATGCCATCTGCGATCTGACATGATAAACATGGGCATTAACATGCCATCTTCGATCTTCACAAGATGTTGGGGTGGATGAAAAGTTCCCTAAGAAAACTAGTACAGATGAATCCAAAGCAGAAATGCATATGGATTGTAACCATATGGATCAAGCATTGTCATTCTAAACTTGGAAAAGGAGACATGTATGTACTGAAATCCTCCAAAAGAATCCTTCAGAAATCGTAGTACATTGTCATTGTAAACTTGGAAAAAGGTATCACAAATTGAACTCCCATATGGTTAACATTTAACAGGAAAGGAACATCACCTCGATATATAGCTTCTCCAGGCACGGAAAGCATCTCAGGAAAGTGACAACTTCCTCCAGGTTGGGGCCGATAGATTCTAGTGCCAAGACCTTCATTGTGCGCAGTTTCGCGGTCAAGCTTGTCGGAATCATTTTCTAAATGACAGACGAACAAACATCTTCAAAATTAGAAATAATATTAATTTGTAGAAGGAGAGGTAGAAGGCGGCTGTTGTACCTGAACGGGTGTGGATCCAATAACAAGATCGGAGTATTTGTCAAACGAGTAGCCCAGCACTATCAAATACGGTGCGGAAATGACATTGATTCTTGTTAGACCTACTTGATCAAGTACAAGTAATATCTCAAGTGCAGGCGTGTCCTCAATGACCATTCCGTGGTACACATCTTGTGATGTCTTCCTGCCGAACCAGCAACACACTTAAATAGTCCGGAGAGTCATGGAGGTGATGTGGAATGTACTCAACCCATTGATCGCCTGAAGACGAAGGTACTCGACTACAGTACAGCCATGGAGCAGGCACTCCATGTCACCGTTTGAGAGGCAGACAACGACGAGCTCGAGGTGATTCAGTCGTGGTAGAATAAGAGTGGCACGTCATTAGGGGGATGGCAGTTCTTGAACTTGCCAACACGTAGCGTGGGCGCGAGGCGGAGCGCGGACGTTGGCAGCGAGCGCATATGCCCATCATCAAAAGTGAGCTCCTCGAGCTGATCTAGGGCAGGGGATTTGAACTAGTCGTCAAGCTTGGCTCGGTCGCTGCCATTGGAACGGAACTTGTCCATTCTAAGGCCTCTGATTGGGCCAGGGTGACTGTCGAGGATTTTGGAGAACGCATCCAAGCTTTTGCGATAGCCATGGTAGAGCTCGTGGGTGTCAATGAGGTCGAGAAGGGTGAAGTTCCATAGGGGGCACCACCGCTGGGAAAGGACGGTTGTCCGTGCCCCACATTTGATTGGGAGGAGGGAGATGATGACTGTCAACATATCATTGGGCAGGCTGCTGATGAAGTCTATGCCTGCTGGGGTCGCTTGCGGTTCTAGCTCGCCCCGCCTCCGCTTGTTGGTAGCCCCGTTCACCACCTCTGGAGTCTCCTTGTCAGCGGTGCTTTCTGATAGAAATTAGAGTACAGGCAATATTTAGTTAAAACAGGGCAATAGAAAAGTGTATTGGTAACTAGAAGTTATTAGGTACGAATATAGTAAGAAAAGGGAATAACAATTGGTTGCTTAAATACTACACAATTCATTTGACATTGCTGGGTAAGTCAACATGCATATAGCTAAAAAGAAAACTTACTTCGAACAAAGTCAGGATGGATGACTTTGTCGGGGAAGTTAGCATATATCTCATGACCAGGCCCTTTTATGTGCAATCCAATTTTAGTGCCAGCTTTCAGTACATAAAACTTAGAAATTTCTTTCCAAAAGCCAGTGCCAAAATAGGAGTCACCAAGTTCATCAAGTCTTATAGTAGCAACGATTGTAAATCCATGGTTTGTGTGCACTATGACATCCGTGCAGCCTTGATCTATGTAAAGGGAAAAATTGTGCACTACATAATCTGTTGCATAGCAAGGGATGCACTGCAGAAAATGGTAGGATTGTTAAAGAAAATATGGTAACATGCAAATATGGGCCCAAATTGAAAGAACTGTACAACAGTTGAAATCAAAGGACAAAAATCTATAATTAAACAGATAGGGTAAACACGATGTCATGGAAATATGAGAGTAATCGAAAGAACAATAAATCATTAATTTGCCTAATATAGAAAGAAGAGGGGGGAAAATCCCCTTTGACGTATATGGTGGATGTGGCACCTTTTATCCAAATGTAGCAATATTTAGAATATCTTCATGAAAGTAGACCATGCCAACCGATTTAGGGTGAGACTGAAGATACCGTGCACATGCTCAAGTCATCTGGTACAGTTAGATGGTATCTATGGCGGAGGTCGCAAGGTCTTGATGTGTTAGTGCACTGTACACTCTATGAATGAAAGAAAACCCCTCAAATCATCTCGAATAAAAATGAATTCACGGTGATTTCCGCCGAGTGATTAAAGGAGGTAGATGAACTGGGATGAGAGATGAGATAATATCTCATTAAATTAGTTACCTTGTCATCCATGAGAAAAAACCCTCAGTACGGCAGATTCCCCAACCGAGCGGAGCTGGGTCGACCGCGAGCAGCGTCGAGAAAGTCGATGGCGATAGGCGGCGGCAAGTGCAAGTGGCGAAATGCGGTGGGGTTTGCCAGTAGCCTGGTGGCGGTGGCAGGCGTCGAGCAAAGTGGTTACCACCGTGATAGGCGATGCCATGCATAGGCGCGGAGGAGCTTGTGCAGGTTTGAATGGGGACCGGAGGCATGGGGTAGCGGGAGGGGGTGAGGGTTTTTGTGACGTGGGGATGATGAGGGTTTCCTTTTTTCTTTTTTGAATTGGTTGGTGAGGTCTGTCCCACAAAGAATTTCTAAGGCAACAGTTTGCTAGAGCCAACCGTGTGTGATTGACGCAACAAGCAAAACGGAAGTCATTGCACATGGTTCCAATTTTGGGAACCGTGTGTGATTGAAGCAACAGGCAAAATGAAAGTCATTGCACAGGTTCCACTTTTGGGAACCGTGTGTGGTTGACGTACTACATCAATCCTGGTTTATTGGCCCCCTCTGTAATTTGTACCAAATTTCGACTAAATATTTGACTAAGAAATGTTTATGCATATCACCAAAAATTATATCATTGAACACTATGTTCAAATAAGCATCCAATGATATAATATTTGCTGACCTGCACTAACATTTTGTTAGTTAAATCTTTGGTCAACATTTAACACAAATTACAAAGGGGGCCAATAAATGAGGATGGAGGTAGATTCCATCAACCGAACTTATTGCATCCATATCACACAGTTAGACATTAGTAGACATAGATTAAACATACTCAGACATAGATAATAAGCGTACATGTTAACAAGCATGCTCAAGCGTACATAGTTTGATCCCACATCTTATCTCACATGCCGGCATGATCCTGAAGCTTCTCCAGGTACTCGGCGTATGCACCGTGCATCACCCTGCGTGAATACTTCTGCTAGAAGGAGCCAATGGCCCGTCCTCTTGCATGCGCCAGAACACTTTGATACGTGTCATGAAGCTTGTGGTTGATAAATGGGCATCGATAGCCGCCGTCCCAGGTCCTAATACGCACGTTATGCATTCCCACATAAAGCTCCCTCAGGATTTGCCTCTTGTACCTCCTCTGGACATCTTCATCCTCGTTGTCCACATCGTCAGACAGCACCTATACAAATAGTAAAAAAATGTGGCGTCAAATTAATGGTTACAAACTAATCTCTAGCAAACATTTGGCAGTTGCCAAAAATTGGCATCAAATCAATGGTTACATGTCGTGATGTAGGATTAGGATTATGGCTATTTATTTATACATATCCAGAGATTATGGTTCGATGTTTAAGCACATTCGTCTATGTACAGACCAATCTTGAAAGCAAAATGGCACAAACATATGTAGGTTATTCAAAATCAATTGTCAAGTCCTGGCTAGGAATTATTAGCATGAACATTAGCCCTAGTCGGATTACTAGCAAAAATCATTTCCACAGGTGAAACAACTAATCTCTTATAACTTGTACCATTCAAACAATCAATACACTAGACGGATCTAACAAAACTTACTCAGATTTCATGGATTGGGAGAACATAACCATAGCATTTCTATTCCAAAAAGGGGGAGGCAGGAGTAACTAGGGAATTACTGGGATCTATTTGACACATAAATGGGTATAGATGACTAACCAGTTGTCCGTCGTCGCCGAAGTGGTCGTCGGAGTCGTCGCCCGAGTCGTCACTGGAGTCGACTGTGGAAGCTCGATGCCGTCGACGACGTCAGGTTGCAGCAATAACTCGCCGGCGGTGACGGCAACCTCTGTCTCCATCTTCACGTTGTGCTTTGGTGATTTAACAGCCCCGGCGTCGCCACTCCCTCCTATGGGGCACTTCGGCGGCATCCTCATACACTGACAGCTTTGATGACTAAGAGCGGTGTCGAGGATGCAATCGAAGAGAGGGGATTGTGTGTGTGGCGAGGATGGGGGGTGCGGCCACTCGGGCGCACCATTAATATGGGAGAGCTCTTAATATGGAGTAGTGGGAGAGAGGCGGGTGGCGGTCAAACTGCTGGCTCTCCTCCCGGTGAGCCTGCGCACCGGACTGCTGGTATGCCTAGGGTTCTTGCCACTCTCACATGGTGTAAGGCTAAGCGAGACTCAGAGTCCTTTGACATCTCATGAGCGAAGCAGGATGAGTAGGATTCCGTATGCCTCAGCAATCAGATCCATCATGTATGCCATGATATGTACATGGCCTGATGTTGCTTTTGCAATAAGCCTAACAAGTAGATACCAGGCCAACCCAGGTGAGGGTCACTAGGCAGCGGTAAAGACTATTTTGAAGTACCTGAAAAGGACTAAAGAGATGTTCCGAGTTTATGGAGGTGAGGAAGAGCTCATCGTAAGGGATTACATCGATGCTAGTTTCCAAACCGACAGAGATGATTGTCGATCACTGTCTGGATTCGTGTGCGTCATGAACGGAGGGGCTGTGAGCTAGATGAGTTCCAAGCAAGATACGGTGGCCGATTCTACCACAGAAGTCGAATACATTGCGGCTTGTGAAGCTGCAAAGGAAGGTGTTTGGATCTGGCATTTTCTGGATGATCTTGGTATTTTCCCAGCCTCGGTAAAACCGTTGGACCTTTATTGTGATATTTCTGGTGCCATCGCACAAGCCAATGAGCCAAGTAATTACCACAAGGTCAGACACATAGATCGGAAATATCACCTCATACGAAAGATCGTAAAGAATGGTGATATAGACTTATGCAAAATTCACACGGATGCAAATGTTGCAGATCCGTTGACTAAGCCGCTTCCACAACCCAAACATGAGGGGCACGTTTGAGCTATGGGCATTCGATGTCTATTTGATTGACTCTAGTGCAAGTGGGAGACTATTGGAGATATGCCCTAGAGGCAATCATGTATGATGATATTTCCTATGTGTTTATGAATAAAGATAGTCCTTGGACATTATCAATAGGGATTTTTATTTCTATGCCCCTGGTTCCTTAGCTCTACTCATTCATCCCCACTTTGTTAATTTTTGCTCACTTTTCCCCACTCCCTTGCCCGAAACCCTCAGAACAGGTTATAACGAACGCTGCCATCGGGTCAATGCCTTTGACCATTAGCTAACGAGTGGGGCCGCGTATCACTTGAACGAGAAAGAGGTCGAGCTAACACAAGGATGACAATCTTGCCTTGATCCCGACAACATATATCGTGAGTCAAAGGGAATAGAAGTGTGACACGTTGTACAGGTTGGCCTAACCAGCTTCATAGTCTGCTTGGTGGTCGGCACGCCTTGCTAGAGGCCGCTACCAACTGTGCAGGTCAGAGGTGATCCGAACTATGACCAAGCCGACTTGAACCTAAGGGGTCACGCGCTTAAGGGAAGGAACCTATGAGGTAGGTTCGGAGGACACTGGTCGGATGTGATCCGAGCTGGACTTGGAATGCGACCGAGTATACTATGGGCTTTAGGGTCTGTGCAAGGCCCAAGTGTTGAGCCCGCGACGGATGCCTATAAATAGTGGAGATGCGGCACACTTATTCGGTTGATCGCTTCTGCGCCGTTGTTAGGGCTTTGCATGTGTTGCAACTAACAACCTCCACTCGCCACCGATTGTGTGATCGGACCTAGCAGTCCACCGCACGATGTTCCTCTTGCACGCGCAGATACCATTAGAGGCGGTGCGCTTGTGCCGCTCCGGCGAACCTATTTGCGGGATCCGATCGGCTACGTGGGAGACTAGCAAGGAGGAGGACTCCGGGAACACGAGGCGACTTCGGGAACGTGCAGCCCCAACTCTTCTTTTGCTGCACGACACTGCATGTCTACTGATAACAATCTTTGATCCATCTCCCGTAACATGTTGGTTGTTCTGCGCGTAGGAAATTTTAATTTGCAGTCGACGCACCCTACCGTAGAACCCAAAAAACCCTACTCCTACTTTGTGGTGGATTTGCCTCGAGGGGCTGAGGAAGAACTAGTAAAGTGGAGAACAACCTCAGGAGGCGTGTTCTTGGGCTCAAGTGAGTTGGTGAGGTGGTGAGGGTAGAATGGATTCGATCCCCTCCTTGTGGTTGTGGCTAGGTCCTATTTATAGTGGCCTTGGTCCTCTTACGAAATGTAGGTGGGAAGGGATCCCACAACGGCCAAATTTGAAGGGAGACAACTAGTACATCTTATCCTGACTAAAGTGGTCCTCTCCGGCAAAAGCCGCTGGTCGTGACGCTGCGATGGGCTCGGTGACGACCTCCGTCCTACCATTCGGTCTTGGTCTTGTTGCACCAGAATGGAAACCTTTGGTTGATTCCTCGGGACACTGCGCCTGCCGCTTGACTCCCTTGCACTGAGAGGAAACTGGTACTCTACGCCCGCTGGCGCCCGCATGGCCTTGGTCGTCATGGCTCACGTCAGCTGAGCCTCGTGAGGTGCACCTTGCATAGAAATCTCCGCTCCTCGGGGAGCCAGCCTGACGGGGCCGATCACCTTGGAGGTCTTGGTGTCGTCCGCCTCACGAGGCATGGCCCCTCGCGAGGGTCTTGTGTTGTTGATGTTGAAGCTGGGCTGTACCGAGCCGTTAATGGAGCCACGCCGTGGGCCGCAGCAGGAAAGTCTGGCTACCCCCGTATCCAGAACGCCGACAGTCACTACAAAAAAGACGCATCCATGACATTTTGGGCCGAACGAAAAAAATGTCTGTCATACTTATGACACTTCTATGACGATAATTGTGACAAAACCCGGTATCATCATAGATGTGGTGGGCTCCTACTTCTATGACAAAAAAATCATGATAGAAAATGGGCTTTTCGTCCTGGGCGGGCCAGAGACGCAGCTGCATGACATTCTTTGGGCCGTCCATGACGAGAAAAACCATGGTAGAAGCAAGGGCGAGAAAAATATCAGGGTGTTCCCGGTTACGGTGGGTGGTCGGGGCCGAGCGATGCATGGAGGTTTGCGCGTTTCTCTCGTACATGCACGCGCGTGGGTGTGAGGCGTTGGGCTCTAACTGAACCCGAGCGATTGCACTGCAGGCTACGCGTTACTGAACCCAAGCGATCGATCGATGGCTGTTAACTAAACCCTATCGAGCGATTCCTTCGCTACTGTTGCTAACTGTAGCCGATCGGTGCTGCCTCTGGATGAACAGTGAATGTTGCTGGGGGGGTTTGGATGAACAGTTCCTGGTGGGGGTGGATGAACAGGACCCCATGGTGTTGCCTCTGGATGAACAGGACCCCGATCGATCGAGTCGGTTGGGGCTGGATGAACAGGACCCCGTGGAGGGCTAGGTGAACAGGACAACCCCATGGGGGGCTGGTTGAACAATAGTCGGTGGAGGGATTGATGAACAGTAGCCCGTGGAGGGGCGGTTGAACAGGAGCCCATGGAGAGGGCTGGTTGAATAGTAGCCGGTGGAGTAGCGCGCGATGGAGGTAGAATGAACAGGAGGCCATGGATGAACAGTCGCAGGTGGAGGCTGGAGGAGGTCGATGGTGGATGAACAGTAGCCCGTGGAGGCTGGAGGAGGTCGATGGTGGAGATGAACAGTATCGCGTGGAGTCCCGTTTTGTGGTACGCCACACCCCTCCCGATGAACAAGACCCCCGTTTCGACTGTAGCGCTCAAACACAAGTTCGTTTCCACCGTTTTGCGGTATGCCACACCCCTCCCGATCAACAGGACCCCGTTTCGACTGTAGGAGGTCCAACAGAAGTCCGTTTCCTCCGTTTTGCGGTATGCCAGACCCCTCCCGATGAACAGGATCCTGTTTCGAACATGGCCGGTCAAACACAAGGCGGTTTCCCCCGTTCTGCGGTACACCGGGCCTCATTTCCATCAGCTGTTCCGTCCAAGCCGGCTGGCTGCCATGCATTCCGTTGCCTCCCGATGAACACGACGCATTCTGTTGCCACCCCATGAACATGACGACGACGCAGTTTCTTTGTTCCGACCCAGCCATGTACACGATCCCTGGCCGTACGTATGCGTGAGTAGGCATTCGAGACCCTGCCCATATGTACGTATGTGCCCGTATTTTCTTTCTTGCACCCTGGCCGCTGTACATACATGTACATGCTACATGCGTGCCTCTACTCCGACACGTGCACGCCTCTACATCGAGCAGTATGTATGTACATGTTCGCGACCAAAATGATAACGCTATGTACGCTTCGACCAGGTGGGTCCCGACTGTCAGGCACTTCCTTGCGTGCGAAGATGTAGGTTGTGGGTCCCAGCAGTCAGGGGGGTGTGTCGGTGGAAACGACACCTATGGGATCACAAGAATCCCTACTATGGTTGCGGGGCACGAGATCGTGAGAAGAGCGGGATCAGCAGTCAGCACAAGCACACGAGTCGTTTAACCAGGTTTGGGCCGTGAGGATGCGTAATACCAAAGCCCTGCTTTGGCGTGTATATCTGTGTTCTTCGAGTCCTTGAGCTAGCTACAATGAGGGTTACGTGTCCCAGGGTTTGAATCCTTCTCCTGGATGCCCCGGGCCTCCTTTTATAGGCAAGGGGATCGCCACAGTGGCACACAGGAGGTGGCATCGGTGCATAAGGGCTAAGCTTATCACTTTGCCATTACGGGACAAGATGCATTTAATGCACCCCCTTAGGTGTCCCCCTTACTTTACCACCGCTTCGCGCTGCCTTGACACGCGCCTGGGCCAGCGAGGTGGTCGGCGCCATGTAGGTTGGCAGGCTGCTGAGGTGGCACAGTGGTAAGGCCTTCACGAAGATTTGCATGCCACCACGTAGGCATGCGCTGAGTTGGCTTGGAAGCCTCATGTCAACATGCAGGCGCCTGCCTAGCTGGTGGGCTGGTAGCTGCATGTGAGCGGCGGTGGAAACTTAGCGGGCGTGGGCCTGGCTGTGGCTCTGCGGGTGTCCTCGGCAAGGGCCTTGTCGGGGCCCCAGAAAGGGTCTTGTCGTGGTGTTGTGGTCGTCCCCGGCAAGGATCTTGCCGGGGGTCTTACGGGATTCCTCGGGAAGGATCTCGCCGAGGTTCGTCATCTTCTAATCCTCATCTGATTTGGAATGTTTCTGGTCTTCACAAAGATCTGCATGCTATCATGGAGGCGCCTCCCGAGCCTTGGTCCCAACGTGGTTGGTGGAAAACCTGGGGGAGTCCACCTTGCCCTCTTGCTCTTTGTGTCTCTGTCTTGGCGTTGCTTTGACCGTCTTGCGGCTTTGACTGCTCCCTCTGCCCTGCTAATCGTGGCCGTGGGCGCCGCTCTGGCTGCCCGTGCACAAGTAAGGGGTAAAAAGGAGTGCCCCTACTTTAGTACACCGACAGGACCCCCCGGGCCTGGGCCACACATAAGCGCAAGGCGTTGTTGGGCTAGGCCCAAAATGGTGCGCGGGCAGACGGGGCGGTTTTTACCGCGGTAACTTTTCGTCCGCTGTGCTTCCCCACGACCCGCGTTGAATGCGTGACGTTGGGGTCGTGCATCACGTGGGGGGCATGCACAGGGCGGTCGCTGTAGGCATGCGTCACCTCATAATAAATGTGGAAGAGGCGGCCCGCATCTTCCCCATAAAAAGGAATAACCGCGGGTGCGTGACTCATTTACCCCCTGTGCTTTACCCCAATCTCGACATCACCGTCCTCATCTTCTTCCTCCTCAAGCTCCTGCTTGCTACTGCTGTGCCCCCTACTGCCTTCGATCCCTCGCCCTCTTCCCAGCCGCTATGGTGCCTAAATATGGCAAGGGCAAGCTCGTAGCCAAGGACATGAAGGAGAAGGAGACGCCGGAGAGCGAGGCGGTGGCGTGGCGGGCGCAGTTCGCCTATTTCATCCTGTCGTCAGTCGACGTCTTCGAGCTGAAAGACTACTTCAAGCATTTGTGGGGGGCGGCAACGACGGTGCATCCTGCCATGCACGCCCTCCCCGTGGATTGCAACAAGGGCGGCTCACAACGGTATCCATTCTTTGTTGACTTCTTCTTCTGCGGGCTCTGCCCCCCTTTTTCCAACTTCTTCAACGACGTCATGCGCACTTTTGGCTTCGATCTGTTGAACCTCACGCCAAATGTCGTGGTGTGCTTGGCGTGCTTTGCCCACCTTTGCGAGGGCTTTGCCGGGGTGGTTCCCAGCACAGCGCTTTTCCGCCACTACTTCTCCACCCGCGTCCAACCTGGGGGTGCCCTTTCTGGGAGCGTCGCCTGGATCCCGAGGGCCCAGGAAAAAGGCACATACCTAGAGGGTGCCATGAAGGAGAGGTGGGAAGAGTGGCAGGCCCGATGGTGCTCGATTGTGGAGGAGAACCCACCGGAGTTCTGCCGGGGTGTTCGTCGGGAGCCGCTGCTCCATGGTGCGGACTGGAGTGACCTTGACCCCAATGACAAGAAGTTTTCGATCGCCACCACCAGGATTCACCGCCTCACTGAGGCCGGGCTCACCCTCGAGATGATTGCAGCGTATTTCATCCGCCGTCGAATCGCTCCACTGCACAACAAGGGGAGGCCGCCTGGGATTTTAGGAATGTGACCGACATCATGAGGCTCCACAGCGGCCTGAAGCACAACTTCATGGTGTTGGGGCACTCCTGGTATTGCCGGAGGCTCTTCCAGCTCGACGTGTTCGCCGATGGCAAGGTGGAGAGGACCGACAAGGCCATGAAGTCCGGCAAGGTCGTCAAGGGGCCCTTGTTTGGGTTGCCGCCGGGAGCGGTCCCGCTGAGCAACAACACCCAGCAGACCGACATCCTCGCTATGATGCCGGTTTTCAACGCGCATGGTCTTGACCCGGCCTGGGTCGATCCCCCAGCACGCGTGGTGGAGGATTTCTTCGCCAACTTGGTCGAAGAACTCGATCATGATGAGCTGCTGCTCATCCAAGACACCACCCAGGAGGAGCTTGACTACATCGCCGCCAGAGTGGAGGAGGCGGAGCTCGCCAGGCTGGCCGGCAATGCCGGCGGCATGGAGAATGAGGCCGGCGAAGAGAAAGAGCTCCCCGAGTGGGTGAAGTCTGCCAGGGAGGCGGGCGGCACCAGCATCGAGCCCCCCCCCCCCCGTCGGGGGCGTGGGCGAAGAATCGTCCGAGGAGGAGGCCGAGGCCGGCGACCCCTCGGCTACGAAGAAAAAATGCGTCATTCGTCGGGCCAGCTCTGGTGAGCTGGTCCGGTCCAGCAGGGCCGAGGCACGGCAAGGGGTTCCAGGGGGAACTGCGTTCGTGACGAGGGCCATGGCCGCGAAGAAGAAGGTCGCGGTGGCGAAGAAGAAGGAGACCGTCTCTTCTTCATCCAAACGCTACCGGACTCCATCGCCTTCCCCTCCCCCCACAGACGCCAGCACGGAGGTCGCCTTTGACTTTTCGTCCATCAGCCCGAGGAGGAAGTGGAAGGCAGCAGAAGAGAAGGTGGAGGATGAGTAAGCATTCTTCCCCTCGCCGTTTCCATCCTCTCTAATCGTGCTGCCTTCCTTGATTTGACTTGTTTTTGCAGGGAAATGGAGACGCTGGCTCAGCGGGCAGCGAAGAGGGCCAAGGCCTCGACGGGCAGCCAGCCCCCGGCGGGTACCTCAAAGGCGCCGCTGGTGGTAGAGAGCATCCTGGACAGCAGCCCCCGACTCAGCCCCCAGCGTGCGTTCACCACCTACTCCCCATCAACGTGCGCCAGGGTGTGGCTTTTTGGTACTGACCTTGCCGTGGCTGCAAGAGGAGAGCAGCAGGAGGAGGAGCCACCAAGGGCCACCCCCACCACGCCGCCCCCATCGACCACACTGCCTCGAGGGGTGTCCCAGGCAAGGGTGCCGGACACCAAGCCCATGCGCACGAAGGAGGAGGAGGTAGACTTGGGCACTGGTGGCCCCGTCCCGGCAACAGACGTTGGCGGGGAGGGAGCCACTTCTTCTCAGCCTAGCACGGGTGAGTCACCTGATTTCCCTTACTCTTATTTTTTCTTTTTTAAAATATTGATGTTGGCCTTGCCTCATTTTCTTTTTCGGTATCTAGATCCCCGCCCCCCCCCCCCCGCGCGGCGGACCAGGAGGACATCGACACCATCATCACGGATGTCACTGTGGACGGCGTGGCCGAGGCAGACAAGGTTGTCGCCGAGGAGGCCGCCGAGACCGCGACCGAGGATGTTGTCAAGGGGTTTGCCAGAGAGACCAGCGAGGCTGCCGCCGAGGAGGCCGGCAAAGGCACCGCCGAGGAGGCCGGGGAGGCCGGCAAGGCCGCCACCGAGGAGGTGGTGGTTGACGACCAACCCTCCTCATCCTATGCCTCCGGCTCCGGCAAATATCTGAAGGTGAGCGATGACTTGTTCGTCCACCTCCCTGGGACAGCAAGCACCAGGGCGACGGCCGAGGGGGAGGTGTTCAACGAAGAAGTGCTTGCTGCTGGTGGGCTCGAGGTCGTCGAAGAACCGAGCGCCGGTGGCGGTGGCACCCAGGAGGAGTAGCTTCTTTGGGCCATGGGCACCAGCTTTTGGAAGCTGCAGGTGCTCCATCGTGCCCGTTTGGACAAGGCGAAGTCTAGGGAGGCGATGGCGCGCAAGGTGGAGGCAGACTTCGAGAAGCGCATCGCTAAAGCGCTGGCCTGGTTCCAGCAGGCCCACGAGGAGATGAAGGCCGCACAAGGCCAGATGGCGGAGCGTGAGCTGGAGCTTGTCCTGAAACAGGCCGATATCGAGAAAGCCCAGGAGGCGGCGAAGGAAGAGGCCTCCAAGGCCGAGGCCGCCCGGTCCCAGCGCCAAGCCGAGCTGGACTCTTAGGAAGAGGACCTCGTCGCCCTTGAGGTGATGCTTGCCGCCACACTCGGCGGCAAGGATGAGGAGGTCGAGAAGCTTGCCGCAGCGCGGACCCATGAGCTGGAGCATAAGCACAAGGAAGCGCTCGATGCCCAAGCTCTAGCCCATGGCAACAAGGTGAAGGAACTGGAGGCGGAGCAGGACGGCCTGAAGGCCAGGGCCGATCAGCTGACGAAGGAGAGGGACTCGTCCAGCTGCGCCCTGACGGTGGCGCGGGACGACGTCCTCGCCAAGGCTGAGCAGCTCGCCCGCGCCAACGACTCCGTCAAGGACCTGAAGCTTAAGCTGGAGGGTCTTGAGAAGATGCTTACGGAGGCCAAGGTCCGGGATGGAACCCTGACCAAGAGCCTGGCGGAGGAGAGGCAGCTGCGGAAGAACGATGCCGCCAACCACGTGGATTTCGTGAAGGGTGAGGACCTTTGGATTAGCCGCCTCACCGACGTCGCCAACAGGATCACCAAGCAATTGGCCGACATGGGGATGTCGGACGTGAGGTACGCCCCAAACCTGAATGTGAGCCCCAACGCCAAGCTGACCTGATTCTTCGAGGGCGTTCTTTTAGCCCTGGAGTGATTTGACTCCAACCGGGCGAGCTCCCTGGCCAGCGAAGCCCGGACACTTTGCCGGGGCGCCATGACCAAGGTCCTCACCAAGCTGGCATACTGGAACCCCGACCTTGACTTCGACACCGCGCTGGATAGCTTGCCGGGGGACGCAGACCTCACGGTGAGTGAGGGGCGCATCGAGCCCATCATCAGCCGCATTGGCGGAATTCAGAGGGTGGAGGGCCAGCGCCGGGATTAGGCACCCCATTTCTTGTTGCCGCTGCGGGTTCACTACCAAGACAATTCATATCTTTAGTTAGAACTGCAGCAACAATTGATGTAATATAACTCTGTAGTTTTTTAAATTGATGCATGTTATTTCCCTGTACAACCCCTCCTTGTACGTCCACCCTACGCCAATTGGGCAGGCTTGTCGTCGCGTGAACCGAAACCGCAACGCTTTGAAGGACAGATCCTTTAGCGGCCGGCAGGGTGTGCTTGCTGCCATGCGAACCACCTTGCCGTTCTCAACGTGGCCGCTTGAACTATCGAGCAAACTCGAGACAGAGCGAGATCGTTGCCAATAGAGAAAGGCCACCCTGCTTTTCTCGATGCAGCCGCTCGATCTGTTGAGCGGACTCGAAACAGACCAAGGGTGTTGCCAATAATGGAAGGGCTCCACAGCGTGTAGGTTTTCCATACAAAGGAAGCATCTCCGAGGAAGATAACCTTATATAAAAAGGAATTACTCAGAATTTTTGCATGACTTAGCTGTCTTGTTGTCGCGCGAACACTTACTGCATCCATTGATGGGGCTGCTCGCTTGGTCGCCTTCTTCCTTGGAAGCCATGGCGATGAGGAGCTATTCGACCAGCTGCTAAACCAGATTCTGACGACTGCGCCATACCCCTACCTAGCACGCCAAAGATGTCGATGGAAACGACACCTACGGGATCACAAGAATCCCTACTACGGCTGTAGGGCGCGGGGTCGTGAGAAGAGCAGGATCAGCAGTCAGCACAAGCACACGAGTCGTTTACCCAGGTTCGGGCCACGAGGATGCGTAATACCCTAGTCCTGCTTTGGCATGTATATTTGTGTTCTTAGAGTTCTTGAGCTAGCTCCAATGAGCGTAACTTGTCCCAGGGTCCGAATCCTTCTCCTGGATGCCTTGGGCCTCCTTTTATAGGCAAGGGGATCGCCACAGTGGCACACAGGAGGTGGCATCGGTGCATAAGGGCTAACCTTACCGCTTTGCCATTACGGGACAAGAATCTTTTAATGCGCCCCCTTAGGTGTCCCCCTCACTTTACCACCGCTTCGCCCTTCCTTGACACGCGCCTGGGCCAGCGAGGCGGTCAGTGCCATGTAGGCTGGCAGGCTGCTGAGGTGGCGCGGTGGTAGGGCCTTCATGAAGATTTGCATGCCACCACGTAGTTATATGCTCAGTTGGCCTAGAAGCCTCACGTCCACACGCAGGCGCCTGCCTAGCTGGTGGGCTGGAAGCTGCATGGGAGCGGCAGTGGAAACTTGGCGGGCGTGGGCCTGGCTATGGCCCTGCGGGTGTCCTCGGCAAGGGCCTTGACGGGGCCCCGACAAGGGTCTTGCCATGGTGTTGTGGTTGTCCCCGGCAAGGATCTTGCCGGGGGTCTTGCGGGTTTCCTCGGCAAGGATCTCGCCGTGGTTCGTCGTCTTCTAATCCTCATCTGATTTGGAATGTTTCTTGTCTTCACAAAGATTTGCATGCCATCACGGAGGCGCCTCCCCTAGCCATGGTCTCAACATGGTTGGTCGAAAACCTGGGGCTCAAGGTCGGCGCGCTCCGCTGGTGTTGGGTAAGCTGCCCCGGCAAGGTCCTCGCCGGGGCTGTGGAGGCCGCCCCGGCAAGGGTATTGCCGGGGGAGTCCACCTCGCCCTCTTGCTCTTTGTGTCTCTGTCTTGGCGTTGCTTTGACCATCTTACAGCTTTGACTGCTCCCTCTTCCCTGTTAAGCGTGGCCGTGGGCGTGGCTCTGGCTGCTCGTGCACAAGTAAGGGGTACAAAGGAGTGCCCCTACTTTAGTACACCGACAGGGCGAATCATTTTTTCCCGGACACACTTCCTTGCATGCGAAGATGTAGCTGGTGGGTCCCAGCATTTAGGGGGGAAATGTTTTTTTGCAAAATACGGTGGCCCGTTCGGTGGGTCCCTGCTGTCAGGTGGAGGAATAATTATTTTGCGCGTAATAAGGAGGCACTTCCTTGCGGCCGCCGTGGACCCAGCTGTTAGCCTCTCCACGTACAGTACTCTTCCAATGGAAGTCGTTCCTTGACCATGTTGATTACGCCGCACCGAGAGCACCAGGGCGGTGGACGACGGCGAGGCCTAGGAAGGGGACGACGCGGAGCCGAGGAAGACACGGCAGTGGAAGCCCGCGCAGAGAGGAGTACGAGGGTTCACTAGTTTGGCTGCGGTGTGACGCTGCCATCACCGCAGGGCCTGGCCAGCGGTAGGAGTAGTAGGGGGCGGTGAGGCCTCCGCGGCAGCACTGCCGACCATGGGAGGCAGGAGCAGGCGGCACGACCGGCGCTGCTTTCGGAGGCCGGAGCAAGAAGACCAGAGGTTGAAGAAGCACTACGACCGTTGGATGAACATCGTATGGTAGCTGGAGCTAGAATCGTTCATATTGACTAAGTTGACAAATCCCCTCCGTCCCCGTCAACTTAGTAGGCCTAGAAGTCAGCATCCCACTATGTTGGGTCCCAGCTAGCAGGGGGAGTATTCATTTTTTTTGTGCGTAATAAGGAGGCACTTCCTTGCATGCGAAGATATAGCTGGTGGGTCCGACCTGTCAGCGGGGGGAACATTTTTTCGCCAAATACAGAGGCCCTTCTGGTGTGTCCCAAATGTCAGCTGGAGGAATCATTATTTTGTGCGTAATAACAAGGCATTTTCTTGTGTGCGGCCGTGGACCCTGCTGTCAGCCTCTCCATGTACAGTCCACGTCCGATGGAAGTCGTACCTTGACCACGTTGACCACGCCGTGCCGGGAGCACCAGGGCGGTGGATGACGGCGAGGCCTAGGAAGGAGACGACGCGGAGCCAGGGAAGACGCGGAGCCGGGGAAGAGGTGGCAGTGGATGCCCACGCGGAGAGGAGTACGGGGGTTCACTCATTCGGCTACGGTGTTAGGCTGCCATCGCCGTAGGGCCTGGCTAGCAGTGGGAGTAGTAGGGGGCGGTGAGGCCGCAACGGCAACACAGCCGGCCACTGGAGGAAAGAGCAGGCGGTCTCGCCGGCGCTAGTTTGGGCGGCTGGTGCAAGAAGAGCAGCGATTGAAGAAGTAGCAGGACCGTTCGATTCAAATCCAACGGTTACTGCTGCTAGAATCGTTTGTTGACTAAGTTAACAAGCCTGCGTGTCGCCAACTTAGTAGGCCTGTGTCAGCCTCCCAACCGTGCGCCCGGATGTCGATGGGAGGAATCATTTTTCGCGTAATAAGGAGGCAAGTTAATTGTGTGCAGCCAGCCAGGAGGAGGCGGTAGGGTGGGCTGGGGCTCCTGCGGCATCACTGGCGTGCCACAAGAGGAGGGAGGGCAGTCCAGCCGGCTTAGTTTAGGCGGTGGGAGCAGAAGATCGAGATTGAAGAAGCACGTCGGCCGTTGGATGGACATCCAACCGTCACTGCTGCTAGAATCGTGTGTTGACTGACAAAGCTTTGCTTAAACAAGTCAGCCTCGAAATATGTGGCGTATACAGCCCATTTTCTATTATTTTTATAATTTTTACTCATTTTCTAATTCATATGGAATTTATTGCAGCCCGTTTTCCATATTTTAGAATTGCTGCCCATTTTCTAGTCAGTACCAGGGTTAAAAAATTTAACTAAATATGTGTGAAATTTTGAAAATTCGCAAATTTTTGCTGGGGAACAAAATATTCTTAATCCAAAAATTAGTAGCCATACTAAAACAAATTTAAATATGTCATGTTAAATCCAATGAAATACTCCTTCCGTCCCAAAATTCTTGTCTTAGATTTGTCTGAATACGGATGTATCAAGTCACGTTTTGGTATTAGATAAATCCGTATCTAGACTAATCTAAGACAAGAATTTTGGGACAGAGGGAGTATAAAATATCAGTGAAGAACAAAAATGAAAAAAGAAACTAATATCCTATTTGCTATATTTTTTTGGAATTTTCAACCCCTTTGATATTACTTTTAACAGACACTGACCATACTCTTTGGCCAGGCCGGAATGCATCCCTCATCGTCTTGAAAGATTTGAAGCCCAGTAAGTCGGAGAAAACAAATAGGCCTAGCTTGGGTATTCTTCAAAAAGAAATATTGGGCTACTTATTTTCCCAAAGAAAAAACTATTGAGCTAGTCATGTTGTTAGACGGGCCATAGAGACCGCACAACCCAGTTTATAGCCTGCTCCTCCGAATTACTACTCAAAAAAAGTTGTGCAATTCTGTCGTTAATTGACTATACGTTGAAAATGATGTGGGTCCCAGATATCAGCAGGGTGGATTAGAGTAAAAAAACGAGGGGTGCATCTGAGTAGTAAAGAGGCGCTTGCTTGTGTTCGGGAGTGGACCTGGTGGGTCCGTACTGTCATACTCACAACGACAGTCCTCTCCCAATTCACTATGTTGACAGGGACAATTTTGAAAAAAACCTATGTTGACAGGGCCGGAAGGCAGCGCCGCGGCGAGCGCCCCAAGCCGAAGGATAAAGTGTTGTCGCCAATGTGCTGGGCTGGGTTGGATATTCTTATTGAAAAATAAAAATGGACCGGAACTATTTACGACGTTGATTACGATTTGCATGGGTCCGCTGGTTGCAGGAAGAAAATGCTGGGAGAAAGAAGACTGGTCGCTATCTTTGCCTAAGAATAATATCGACTGAATGTAACGACACTATCATAGGAAATAATATCCTCCTGTTAGATTGTGAATTTAAAGAACTGGTGCATGAGCATTTGGCTTTATTTATTTATTTACTTATTTATGTTTAGGGGACCATGATCATGTACCTGGGCCGGATTCATGTGAGAGCCCCCTTCCAGTTAATTATGGGCTCCTCTATTGGGCCTTCATCAGTGGGCTGCATGTTATCAACAAGTGGAAGATGCGCTCCGTACGAAAAATAGTATGCGCTACGTGCGTTACGGGGAACTAAAGGATCGAACCGTGCAACGACTTCCAAAACATTGTGTTTGTCGTTCTAACAACACATTTATTCAACCAACAGACGAAATATACTATTGATCGTACATTGAATGCAGCAGCAAGAACGAGGGCTGGGTGCAATGAAGCGATAGAAGGTGCCGAATAGTGAAGACGCAGCTCTCTCTTCCAAACCAAACATCAGCCATCATTACAAAAGGGCTACCAAGAAAGAACAAGTGTATGCATCAAACTAAATAAAGATCCTACTACACCAAGTGTACGCATCTAACTAACTGGCTCAGTTAGACGTTACTATTTAGGGATAATTAGATTTATGCCCCTAGTTGTGTCTCACTCGTCTGTTTTACCCCTAATTCCCAAAAGTCACCGGTTCTGTCCAAGTCACTTTGCTCCTCTTATGCTTTTGCCCTTTGACCGTTTGATCGTCGGTTTGAAAACTTCATAACTAATTCATACTAAATCGAGAAAAATGCAAATAAGATACCAAAATGTTGAGAAAAACATCACCTATATATCGGTGTCATTTGCATGCATGAAAAAAGTGTTGGAAAGTGCACATCAATTTTAGCTCTTTTGATACCACCATGAATAGTGAACTATAAAAAATTCAAAAAAAATATGGTGGCAAAGAACAACAAATGTCCTAAGTCCTTGCCAAGTTTCATTAGGGAACGACATTCGTGGAAGTCGTGGCAAAAAAATAATCTATTTTGGAGTGTTGATTGTTTTTTTGCCATGACACCCACGAATGTTATTCGCTGATGAAACTCGGCAGGCACTTAAAACATTTTTCATTCTTTTCCACCATTTTTTTGAATTTTTTGAACTTTTTAGATTTTACTATTCATGGTGGTAGCATAATAGCTAAACTTGGATGGGCACTTTCCAACAGTTTTTTCATGAATGCAAATGACACTGACATATAGGTGATATTTTTGTGAACATTTTGGTATCTTATTTGCATTTTTTTGATTTAGTATGAATTAGTTATGAAGTTTTCAAACTGACGGTCAAACGGTCAAAGGGCAAAAGCATAAGAGGAGCAGAGTGCCTTGGACAGAACCGATGACTTCTGGGAATTAGGGGTAAAATGGACGAGTGGGACACAACTAGGGGCATAAATCTAATTATCCCTACTATTTATTAAGCTGTAGAGATTGGCTGACGGCTTGAACCAGATCGGTGCCTGACGGGGGAAACTCCAGCCAGGAGGTCGAAGTCTGATACTTGCGACCCTCGCTCCTACTTTGGGCTGCAGAGCGTGGCGGCACATATCAGGGTATGGTTCATGCAGAGACGCATGGTACGCCGTGTACACATAGTTTTGCCCGATGAACGAAACTGCACTGCCATCATGATCCTTGCCGCCAGTTATCTCTGGGTTAACCAGTTAATTCAGTTTGACAAACAGAGAGCGTGCACCAAGGCTACTTACCAGCCTCCAGTCAAAAATTCCTAAAGGCCCAGAGAAGTTGGGATCCTGCTCAAAGACCTTGCAGTGACTGTGATTGTATTCCGCGAAACAACATGTCCGGTACGTGCGAACGATCATCAATCGTTCGCTGTCGTCTGATCGAGCCAGGAACCACCTGCAACTGCCATGCCGCTTTTCTTTGAAAGGTTCTGTGATTAGGAAGGGTTGGGACACCAGGCAGCCTACAACATCATATCAAGGTGGATCAAATAAAAAAGGCCTCTTGATGTAGTCAATCTTAAGAACATCATGTTATGAGCATGAATATTTTTCAGTAAATGTTCACAGTAATATAAGCAAGCCATCATGATATCATAGGAAAGTAACATACTGCTATAACAACCATTTGCAGCGATGACTGGAGTAGGCCAGCAATACTTCCAGCCATAGAAGGAGTCGACAACGTAAATGAAGCCCTTGTGTTCAATGGCATCAGAGAACCATGGAGGATGTATGATCCTGCGATGGACGTGCAGATTTATCCACTTACCGCAGTGACCTGTCACATAGGCGAGACCGCAGTTGAAGAACGCAATTAGCCTGAAGTCTTTATAATTCGCAGATCTTGTGGGCACTTGGCAGATTACAACCTTGAGCAAATCAAACTTGGTATCATGTTGGCTACTGTAAGATTCCGAGTATTCTGGGCCGTGGTGCCAAACCAGTACAGTGTTAATCGAAGGAAGGGGGATCAATCGCCGGGTGTAGACCTCCACGAGCATCCAGCTGCTGCGACCGTCGATGAGCACCATGCAAGACGTGTTCATGCCGACCCAGTACATACTGTTAATGTAGTTGAGGGTGATGGGATCAGATCGAAGTCTAGGGGGTTGATGCTTGCCACCCTACGAGCATTATGCTGCGTGACATGCCGTTTCTCAAGATCAGGCGGCATCAGCAAGAAAGGAGCTGGCTTAAATAGCTCTGGCCTGAGGGCTTTGAGTAAACGGTACAGCCCTGATGAGCACGCGGCGAGCGGCATGGTACTGAGACTGTCCAGACGCGAAACAATGAGCTTGATTACCCCTATGGGGAGCGAATTCTAGCCACTCTTTCGGCAGACGCTGCTCGGTTCTCCCATTGTTAGTGCTTGGGTTTCGGACGAGGGGGGAGGCGCCTTAGCGGGGATAGAAGATTGGACGGGATTATGTGCGGACAAAGATGGAGAAGCGAATATGTGCTGCAGGAAGTGGATAGGTGATGATGACTACAACATGCCGCTTGACTTACGAGACACATACTAGCAGCGTAGGGCAATATCGAAGTAAGACAACTTGCTTGAGTGAACACAGTACTGGTACTCCCTATAGTATTGTAACGCCCCGGACACACCGCGGGTGGTCGTTACTTCTAGCGGGATCTAGACTGGCCCCACAAATTAATACTAGTCTTTTCTGCGCACTTTGTCCTCACTCATGCGCACCCGGGAGCAACTTCCCGGTCGGTCACCCATCCTAAAACTACTCCAAGCTGAGCACACTTAACTTTGGAGTTTTGTCCGAATGGGCTCCCGAAAAAGAAGGAATTCCTTATTGATATGAGTAGTCTATCATCTCTAATAAGCTAGGCTATCACATACACCCCTACTCAGAGGAACCGACGTTCTCGTCGTGCCACAGGTATTGATATGAGTAGTCTATCATCCCTAATAAGCCAGGCTATCACATACACCCCCACTCAGAGGAACTGATGTCCTCGTCGGGCCACAGGAATGTTCCCTCTTGGCACATACGTCTGTGCATCCAGTCCGGTATATGTACCATGCCGTGTGCCACGCCGGGTCACAAACGTCATGAACAACATGACTGCGTACCTGTCCGCAAACATCCGTGTAACCGCGAGGATCAGCTCTGATACCAACTTTTAATGCCCCGGACACACAGCCGGTGGTCGTTACTCTTAGTGGGATCTAGACTGGCTCGACATATCAATACTAGCCTTTTCTACGCACTTTGTCCTCACTCATGCGCACCCGGGAGCAACTTCCCGGTCGGCCACCCATCTTGAAACTACTCCAAGCTGAGCACGCTTAACTTTGGAGTTCTGTCCGAATAGACTCGCGGAAAAGAAGGAATGCCTTATTGATATGAGTAGTCTATTATCCCTAATAAGCCAGGCTATCACATACACTCCCACTCAGAGGAACCGACGTCCTCGTCGGGCCACAGGAACGTTCCCTCTTGGCACATACGTATGTGCATCCAGTCCAGTACATGTACAATGTCGTGTGCCACGACGGGTCACAAACATCATGAACAACTTGACTGCGCACCTGTCCGCAAACATCCGTGTAACCGCGAGGATCAGCTCTGATACCAACTTTTAATGCCCCGGACACACAGCCGGTGGTCGTTACTCTTAGTGGGATCTAGACTGGCTCGACATATCAATACTAGCCTTTTCTACGCACTTTGTCCTCACTCATGCGCACCCGGGAGCAACTTCTCGGTCGGCCACCCATCTTGAAACTACTCCAAGATGAGCACGCTTAACTTTGGAGTTCTGTCCGAATAGACTCGCGGAAAAGAAGGAATGCCTTATTGATATGAGTAGTCTATTATCCCTAATAAGCCAGGCTATCACATACACTCCCACTCAGAGGAACCGACGTCCTCGTCGGGCCACAGGAACGTTCCCTCTTGGCACATACGTATGTGCATCCAGTCCAGTACATGTACAATGTCGTGTGCCACGACGGGTCACAAACATCATGAACAACTTGACTGCGCACCTGTCCGCAAACATCCGTGTAACCACGAGGGTCGGCTCTGATACCAACTTGTAACGCCCTGGACACACCGCCGGTGGTCGTTACTCCTAGCGGGATCTAGACTAGCCCCACAGATAAATACTAGTATTTTCTGTGCACTTTGTCCTCACTCATGCGCACCCGGGAGCAACTCCCCGTCGGTCACCCATCCTGAAACTACTCCAAGCTAAGCACGCTTAACTTTGGAGTTCTATCCGAATGGGCTCCCGGAAAAGAAGGAATTCCTTATTGATATGAGTAGTCTATCATCCCTAATAAGTCAGGCTATCACAAGTACCTACTACTATGCCCTAAGTTGCTTGAGTAGAGTACTAGTGGAGTAGGACTCTGCTCTACTACTAGCACCGGCGGAGTAGTATATTCTAATCTAAAATAGTTACAAACTTCAATGCCCGAGCGTGGAACGACTACGAACCGCCATCGGTGCTAAGTCCAATCCCCAGCAAACGTTCGCTGGGAGACATGGCAGTTGCAAACGTCCGTGAGGAAGTTACTGTACGTGTGTAAGGGTGGCGGTTTTGTCAAATACTATGGCTTAAAAACAGGCCACCGTCAGATGGAAATCTGCGGTTACGTGGGATTCGCCAGGATTGAGCTCGTGTCGAACAATCGCCAGATATCATTACTAAAAAGAGGTTAAAACACCCGGGGATATAACTTGCACCGGCTGACCACTAACAATGATACTAACATAGTTGTAAAATGGTCAAAGACCGTGTCTACGTGGTGTTTGGAATTATATGCAAAAAATTAGCAAGATGCTCGTGCATTGCACAGCACACCATCATCACCAACTTGGTTTTTTCTCTACTCCTACTCTTATAAAAGACTCAGTTGGTGAAGATGGAGGCGAGAAGGCATGTTCAGTCGGGCGTGCAGCGGACGGCGCAGTACTATTCGATTTGTTACAAAAAACAAAGAAGAGTAGGAGAGATAGAGACTTAGGGAGGAGCACCATCTACTGCTTCGTGTGCTACTCCTACGCTCCATTCGGCGGCCGCAACGTCCCCTACAGCCACTCCCTCCTACATTGCATACGGCGGGTGAGGGAGTCCTGGACTAGGGGGTGTCCGGACAGCCGGACTATCAATATCCGCCGGACTCCCAGACTACGAAGATAGAAGATTGAAGACTCCGGCTCGTGTCCGGAAGGTACTTTCCTTGGCGTGGAAGGCAAGCTTGGCAATACGGATATCTAGATCTCCTACCATTGTAACCGACTCTGTGTAACCCTAGCCTCTCCGGTGTCTATATAAACCGGAGGGCCTTAGTCCATAGGACGAACATTACATCTCAAGAATCATACCATAGGCTAGCTTCTAGGGTTTAGCCTCCTTGATCTCGTGGTAGATCTACTCTTGTACTACCCATATCATCAATATTAATCAAGCGGGACGAGGGTTTTACCTCCATCGAGAAGGCCCGAACACAGGTAAAGACATTGTGTCCTCGCCTCTTGTTACCATCCGCCTAGACGCACAGTTCGGGACCCCCTACCGAGATCCGCCGGTTTTGACACCGACATTGGTGCTTTCATTGAGAGTTCCTACGTGTCGTCACCGATAGGCTCGATGGCATCTTCAACCATCAACGCTGTCGGGGTGAGACTTTTCTCCCGGCAGATCTTCAGATTCGGCGGTTTTGCACTGCGGGCAATTCTCTTGGCCATCCGAGCAGATCGAAGCTACGCCCGGCGTCCAGTCGATTCGAAGCTTGAACTTCACGGCCGATGACCGCGGAGACTTGATCTTCGACGGACTCGAGCCCAAAGAAAGCGCCGCGAGACTGTGGCGATGGGCATGATCTAGCTCGCCACGGACGGTGCTTTGGTGGTCAGACTCGATCCGCTCCTTCCACTAGCCCGAGCCGATTGCCCATGTCGAGGGCCGGTGGATAGACGCCGCCCTGGGGGCTTCAACATCCACGGTGATGGAGCCGAATACCAATCTTGTCCCCTGCGAAACTCGTGATCCCGAGGCGCCGGACTCCTCGCCGGACTCCGAGCCTCCCGCGCCCCTACCAATTAAACCAGATTGGGCGCCGGTTATGGAATTCACCGCCGCGGACATCTTCCAGCACTCGCCTTTTGGAGATATCCTAAATTCCCTGAAGCATCTCTCGCTATCAGGAGGATCCTGGCCGGACTATGGCCAGGACGGTTGGAGTTCGGACGATGGAGAAATTCAGAGCCCACCCACCACCCACTTTATAGCCACTGTCGAAGATTTAACCGACATGCTAGACTTCGACTCCGATGACATCGACGCTATGGACGACGATGCGAGAGATTTAACAGACCCAGCGACCATTGTGGCACTGGAAGGCCACCTCATCATACGACGCCTACATGGTGGATACCCCAAAAGAAGGGATGGCGAAAAAGCAGCGGAGGAAGATTCTCTAAAGAAGCAGCCCAAACGCCCGGCGTCGTGGCGCCGCCTAAATCCCGCCACAACAAGAATGGAGATTCCGCACGGAGACAAAAACACTCGGAGAGTGCCGAAGACGATCCCTCCCGCAAGACTCAAGCAGGAGGACGCTTGGCAAGCCCTCATGACAGGCGGCGAGGCGAAGGGTTGAGGATGATAACTATCGCCTCCCTCCGAAGACGAAGCAAGCCTCAACGATGATGAATTCGCTGCACTGAGGATCCCGTCGAACAAGAGCGCTTCAAGCGCAGGCTCATAGCCACGGCAAATAGCCTAAAGAAAAAGCAGCAACAGCTCCAAGCTGATCAAGATCTGCTAGCCGATCGATGGACCAAGGTCCTCGCGGCCGAAGAGTATAAACTCGAACGCCCCTCCAAAAGTTACCCAAGAGGCAAGCTGCTCCCCCAATTAGAGGAGGAAGCATATATACCTTCATCACCAGCGCACGACATGGCTGACCGACCACCCCGTGGTCGCGACAGAAAGGCATTCAGGCCCCCAGCCAAGACCATACCCCAGCATCGATCCAAGAGTACGAAGCCCAAAGGGAACGCGCCGGACTTGCGAGACATATTGGAGGACAAAGCAAGACAATCCAGATCCATCTATGGATCACGTGGGCATCCCTACGACCCCACGAATACCGTCGCGCGGACATAACGCCGGCGGGCGAATATAGCAGACAGCGCTCCCTCGAGCTGCGTCGCGATATTGCTCAATACAGGGGCACCGCACACCCGTTATGCTTCACCGATGAAGTAATGAATCATCAGATCCCCGAAGGGTTTAAACCCGTAAATATTGAATCTTACGATGGTACAACAGACCCCGCGGTGTGGATTGAAGATTATCTTATCCACATCCATATGGCCCGCGGCAACGATCTCCATGCCATCAAATATCTCCCACTCAAGCTTAAAGGACCAGCTCAAGCTTAAAGAACAGCCTGCCCGTAGAGTCAATTGGGTGTTGGGAAGACCTGGAGGCCGCGTTCCTGGATAACTTCCAAGGTACATATGTGCGACCACCAGACGCCGATGACCTAAGCCACATTATTCAGCAGCCAGATGAATCGGCCAGACAATTTTGGACACGGTTCTTGACGAAGAAAAATCAAATCGTCGACTGTCCGGATGCGGAGGACCTTGCAGCCTTCAAACATAACATCCGGAACGAATGGCTAGCCCGGCACCTGGGGCAGGAGAAGCCGAAATCCATGGCAGCCCTCACATCGTTAATGACCCGCTTTTGTGCGGGAGAGGACAGCTGGCTAGCCCGCAGCAACAATCTCCGCAAAAATTCTGGCAGTCCGGACACTAAGGACAACAACGGCAGGTCACGTCGAATCAAAAACAAACGCCGCATTAACGGCGACGACAAAGAGGATACGGCAGTCAATGCCGGATTCCGAGGCTCGAACCCCGGTCAACGGAAGAAGCCATTTAAAAGAACAACTCCGGGTCCGTCCAATTTGGACCGAATACTCGACCGCTCCTGCCAGATACATGGCACCCCCGAAAAGCCAGCTAATCACACCAATAGAGATTGTTGGGTGTTCAAGCAGGCTGGCAAGTTAATTGCCGAACACAATGACAAGGGGCTAAATAGCGACGACGAGGAAGAAACCCGGCCGCCGAACAATAGAGGACAGAAGGGTTTCCCCCCACAAGTGCGGACGGTGAATATGATATACGCGACCCATATACCCAAGAGGGAGAGGAAGCGTGCACTACGGGACATCTATGCGATGGAGCCAGTCGCCCCAAAGTTCAACCCATGGTCCTCTTGCGTGATCACTTTCGATCGAAGAGACCACCCGACCAGCATACGCCATGGCGGATTCGCCGCATTGGTCTTAGACCCAATCGTCGATGGGTTTCACCTGACACGAGTCCTGATGGACGGCGGTAGCAGCCTGAACCTGCTTTATCGGGATACAAGTCGCAAAATGGGCATAGACCCATCAAGGATTAAACCTACAAAGACAACCTTTAAAGGTGTCATCCTAGGAGTGGAAGCCAATCTGACAGCTCACCACACCGAAGTGGTCTTGGATCACCGGATAACTTCCGAAGCGAAGAGTTAATCTTCGACATAGTCCCGTTTCGCAGCGGCTATCATGCTCTGCTCGGACGAACCGCGTTTGCAAAATTCAACGCAGTGCCGCATTATGCATACCTAAAGCTCAAAATGCCAGGCCCTCGCGGAGTCATCACGGTCAATGGAAATACGGAACACTCCCTCCGAACGGAGGAACATACAGCAGCTCTCGCGGCAGAAGTACAGAGCAGCCATCTCAGGCAATTCTCAAGTCCGACAATTAAAAGGCCGGATACAGCAAAACGCGCCCGGTGCAATGCCAACCAAGACCACCTGGCGCGATCGAGCATCGCCAGAGCAATCGGCCCCACCCTCGCCAGCGCATGATCGCAAGAATAACACTCGCGTACATCATTACGCTTTGGAGATACCATGGGCGCAGGGAGGGGCTTGATCACAAGGGACAAAGAGTGCGGCTCGACCACACAGGGCTCATCGGAGCCCCCTTGGGTTTACCTTTTATCTTTTCTTCTTTTTATGTATACAGGACTCGTTAGTCGAAGCCTTGTTCGACGGCGACTTGCCGAACTCACGGTGCTGTGATCGGGGACTAAAGAAGGCTCTGACGAACAATCAGGTGGTCTCCATTACGAGCATTAAATTCGATTACATACACCAAGTCTGCAGCTCATCCCTGGCGGGGGACATGTTAATTTAGTCCAAATCCCTTGCTTACCGCACTATTTGTATCATTCCGCTTTATTAGCCGACCTTCTTTCATAAATAACGCAAGAACTTCCTTTTTGCAAGCACATTACCTTTTTATTGCAATTGCGTTACCTCTTATATATGTTCATTATATGACATCTTGCACCCGTATACTTTGGTACGGCCGAATACGCTAGGGGCTTCTGTTCCCCGGATTATGGTGTAATTAAGTCCGAACACTTTCACAAGTGCGGCACCCCGAACTTATAGCATTATATGAATCAGCTCCGAATCATGTCTTGGGTCAATAGTTGGGTTTGCCCGGCTCCCATGTTTTGGTACCTTACGTTCCGTTCCGTCGGCTAAGGTAGCATTGGGAGAACCACTGCGATTGCGCCCCGGTTGAGCCGGGTTAACGCCTCAGTGGAGAAAGCTAAAACTGACTAGCATGATAAGGCGAGAGACCGGTCGCTGTTCGAGAGGTTCTTTCGGGTCCCTAAAGACTCATGCCGCTTCGAGCGAAGTTCCGGATGATGTCCGACGAAGGCGTGGATAGCGCCCCGGATTCGGTCTTCCGAATACCAGGGGCTTCGCCAAAATTTAAAATTATAGAATTCTATGGCTAAGTGAGAGTGTTCAAGCATTATAAGTCCGGTTGCCTTGTTCGTCGTGTTGAGCGCCTCCCTAGATGGACCCAAAATGGGAACAAGAGTGCTCAAGTTTATCACCGAACACCCCAGCACTCGTGGCTTGGGGGCTGAAGCCAACGACTTGCCATCTCTCAGATTTAGCAAACGGCCGCATGAAGGTAATATTTTAAATTCAACAAGCGTTGCTCATAGCGCATATAAACGAAGTTTTCGCGACAGATAAAAACACAGCGAGTTCACTCAAAGATTACATTTCAGGGCACTCATCCGCAATATCGCAGGCTCCCTTCAGACAACTTTATAATATCGCCCGGCGTGCGATGCTCCTTGCCCGCGCGGGCGGATCCGTGAGAAGCCTCTCCGCATCCGTTTGCCCCATTGCACCTTTATGCGGGCAAGGGCCCGACGAAGCGCCTTCAATACAAAGGAGCGCTTGATCACCTCCAGCACTGGGCACGCATCCACCGGCCGCCAAGACTAGGCCAAAGTAGCTGCCGTGCATGGCCTGTCCGAGCCATAGCCGGACTATGAGGCCCTTCATGGCCTCCTCGGCTACCTTGAGGAGTTCGACCAGCTGCTTCAGCTGGTCGCTTGGGGGCACCGGATGGCCGGCCTCAGCATACTGAGACCAGAAGACCTTCTCCATTGAGCTCCCCTCCTCGCCACAATAGAATGTGGCGGCATCAGACGCACTACGCTGCAGATCTGCAAATGCCCCTGGAGAGCTCCAAATTCGGGTAAGTATCCGGTAATTTACATTAACATGCTTGCTCTACATGAAAAAGGCCTTACCCGCCGCTATCTTCTTTATGTCCTCTACCTCCTGAAGGGCCTTCTGGGCCTCGGCCTTGGCAGACTTGGCACTTTCGAGAGCCGAGGCAAGCTCGGACTCTCGAGTCTTGGAGTCACGCTCCAAACTCTCATGCTTTTCCATGAGAGCCTGGAGCTCTTGCCGAACTTCCGCCACCAGCGCCGCTTGCTTTTCTCGCTCAGCCTGCTCAGGGTCAGATTGCGCTCGCCACGGACACGGCATCCTTCAGGGCTGCCACCTCGTTCGTGGCCCCTGCATTACACATATTATCCTTATTAATTTTGTTTGCAACCAAAACCCTTTTCTGTAAGGTACTTATTTAAAGTGGTGTTATTCACCTTCTTTTTCCTTGAGCTGCCTTTTGGCATGGCCGAGCTCTTGCTCCGACCGCTCAAGGTCCTTCTTCAGCGCCTCAACCTCCGCCGTTAGTGCGGCAGAGGTCAACAGCGCAGCCTGCAAACCCATATTGACATATTTTTTAGCAACCCTGCATATATCTTGTTAGATCCTTAGTCCGCTTTTCTTTCCAACACCGAACTAAGCATCAGGCTACTGTCTATGCGGTATTACATTGCATTATTTTAAACTTCTTACCTCAAAGCCTGTTAGAAGGCTGTTGCAGGCTTCGGTCAGCCCGGCCTTGGCGAGCTGGACCTTCTCAATCACCGCACTCTTGAGAGTGCGGTGTTCTTCCTCGATGGAAGGGCCTTTAAACGCCTCCAGCAGGTTATCCGGCGCCTCCGGTTGGACGGAGCCGCCGGCGTCACGGTCCTGCCCTTCTTTCGAAGGGGGCGCTTGCCGGACTCTGGAACCGCTGCGGGTTCCGAGGTAGAGTCTGGCACAAAGTCCGGGAGGACGCCTGACGGCGCCTCCAAAGCCTCCTCCTGGCGGGTCCCTGTGTGGGACTCCGCCTCGTCGTCCTCGTCGGCGCGCGGGGTAGAGGCAGTCGGGATGGAATTTACATCCGACGGCGCCAAGACCCGCTCATCGAGTCGGGAAGATCGTCAACGGCCGGACTACAGGCAGAATGCGGCGTTAGAAGGACACTACATGGCATACAATGTACGGCATATAAATGATCTGAATACTTACGATCCTGCCGGACGCCTGGCCCTTGGAGGCCACTCTTCCTCGCCAACATTGATGTTGGCGAAACTGTTCGGGGGGATAGTTCTCCCCCTCTTGGACCGTTCGGCCGCCCCAATTGGGGAGGCCTTCCTCTTCTTCTCTCCCTCCTCCGGGAGAGAGTACTCCTCCTCCTCCTCGTCTTCGGAGGAGGAGTCCTCGTCGTCGCCAGACGCCTGATTACAGGAACTCTTTCGAGTCCCCGTGGCCACCTTCTTGGCCTTCTTCTCCGGCACCACGTACGATGCCGAAACCAGCAGCCTTGCTAAGCGGGCATCCACTGGTTCCTCTGGCATGGGAGCCGGGCTGATGAGCAGCCGGGCCTTCTCCATCCATTCCTGTCAAAGGAAGAGGTAGATCAAAAACCTCGCTAGAGTCAATCTAATTACTACAAGTGTCCCGTAATGGGGTCGAATCACTTACCTCGTCGACCGGAGATGCGAGCTGAATCCGCGGTCTTCGGTCGCGGATGCGAACTTGGCGCCTTGAACAAGCACCTCCAGCGCCTTCAGACGTTGTATCGAAGTGCCCGCTCAATGTCGGGTGCTGTTCCGGATTAAACTCCCACAGATTAAATGCCCATTCTTGGCATGGGAGAATCCGCCGGAGGAGCATGACCTGGACCACGTCGACGAGCCGGAGCCTATTGCTCACCAGCTTCTTGATGCAGGCTTGAAGTCCCGTCACCTCCACCGGATCACCCCACTGCAAGCCCTTCTCTTTCCAGGAGGTGAGCTACGTGGGGATTCCAGATCTAAATTCGGGGGCCGCCGCCCATGTAGGCTTGCGCGGCTCGGTGATGTAGAACCACCCCGATTGCCACCCCTTGATGGAGTCCACGAAGGTCCCTTCTAGCCAAGGGACGTTGGGCAGCTTGCCCAAAGATGGCGCCTCAAGATTCCGCTTATGCCCCTTCACAACCTTCGCTTGACGTTGAAGGTCTTGAGCCACAGTCAAGTGGGGCGGATGCGCAGAAAGGCCTCGCACACCACGATAAACGCCGAGATGTTGAGGACGAAGTTCGCGCCGGATCGTGGAAATCCAGCCGTAGTAAAACATGAGCCCCCGGACGAATGGATGGAGCGGGAAGCCCAGTCCGCGGAGGAAGTGGGGAAGGAAGACGACCCTCTCATGAGGCCCTGGGGTAGGGATGAGCTGCCCCGCGTCGGGCAGCCGATGCGCGATGTCACTAGAAAGGTATCTGGCGTCGCGCAGCTTGGTAATGTCCTCCTCCTTAGCGGAGGAGGCCAAGCATTTACCTCTCGCTCCGGACATATTCGGAGAAGGTCGAGGCGAGATGCGCGAGCTTGGGCGTTGGAGCTTGAGTTCGCAGGGATGGATGAGCAAAGGAGGAAGAAGGCGTAGGTGAGAAGGTAAATCCTTATCCCTTATATATAGGCGGACAAAACTATGTGTCCCTCACCGGCCTGGTAAAACTCGCTTATCTCCCAAGCGCCACCATCAATGGCGCGGTTGGGTTACCCACGCACGTATTGATGAGAATCCCGAAATAAGGGGAACACGATCTCTGCTTCGACAAGACGTGCCAAGGAAACCGCTTCGCTACACGTGCCGAGGTGGTATAGTAATTCGAACAAAGGCTTGGTAGCGGTGTGATGTCACGCCGCATAATGCGTCAGCAGATTGAATCAGTATATATGTTTTATTCTCTCTACGTTGGAACGTGGAAATTATTTTTGCAGAGCCGGACACTATCCTGGTGTTCATCATCTTCTCTAAGATTATTCAAGGAAGGAACCCGCCTTGCAATGCCGAACATTATGCACGCCGGACTCATCGTCATTGAAGACTGGTTCAGGGGCTACTGAGGGAGTCCTGGACTAGGGGGTGTCCGGACAGCCGGACTATCAATATCCGCCGGACTCCCAGACTACGAAGATAGAAGATTGAAGACTCTGGCTCGTGTCCGGAAGGTACTTTCCTTGGCGTGGAAGGCAAGCTTGGCAATACAGATATGTAGATCTCCTACCATTGTAACCGACTCTGTGTAACCCTAGCCTTTCCGGTGTCTAGATAAACCGGAGGGCCTTAGTCCATAGGACGAACATTACATCTCAACAATCATACCATAGGCTAGCTTCTAGGGTTTAGCCTCCTTGATCTCGTGGTAGATGTACTCTTGTACTACCCATATCATTAATATTAATCAAGCGGGACGAGGGTTTTACCTCCATCGAGAGGGCCCGAACTCAGGTAAAAACATTGTGTCCCTCGTCTCTTGTTACCATCCGCCTAGACGCACATTCGGGACCCCTACCCGAGATCCGCGGTTTTGACACCGACAATGGTATTTGTTGAAATTTGGGAGCGACTCGCGATCGCCGGGCAGCCACGACTTCACCAACGACGACTTCTTCCCCGACCTCGGCAACCTCTTCCTCAACAACATGGGCGACAACCTCAATGCCAATGGTGCTTCTCCTGTTGCACCGTATGTGTTTCTATCCTTCCTATTCGAAATTGTGGTAGAATTCATGTTTCTACTCTGTATCCTACTAGATTCTATCTGTTCATCCACTATGCTAGTCCACACGATTAGTTTAATATCTGTTATAGACATCATGATTTATTTTGTGCTTATTTGGATTAAATCTCGTAGTAACTTGCTCATATATTCAAGTGGCCCAACGTCCCCTACAGCCACTCCCGTTTCATGGACGGCCTGGTCGATGCCTCCAAGGAGCCCTTCGCCTACTTCTATGAGTGTCCGATGCCGTTTTGGGGCTCGCCGGCGGACATCGTGCATCACCTCACGGATGCGTGCAGTGGTCACTACTGGCCCTTGGCGGAGAACATCAAGTACGAGATGTGCTACCCGTTCACCATGCCGGAGTCACTGGAGGATCACCGTCGCCTGCTAGTCTCGGAGGAGGACAACAGCATCTTCCTCTTCATCATGGGCACTGGCGAGGCCCGCGCAGGCCGCCGCCCCATCCCTATAGTCTTGGCGTCGGGGTGACGCCTGATCTTGATTAATCGACACGAGGCCGATGTATGGGTGCATGCTCATCGTTATTACCCTCCGAGTGCGTGGTGGCGCACACGGCTCCATCATGTTGACTAGGACTATGCAGAGCTGGGACCTTCCCACCGATGTGGACATGGAAGACGCATGGTATGATTTACCCCCCAACGCGGTGAACGGGGACTCCAAGGAGGTTCACCTGGATATACGCATTATCAAGTTAAATGTTGATCATTAGTCTTCGCTCAGTGTAATCCGCTGTCTAAGCATGTGGAGACTTTCATGCATGATCTTGCTGTATTGGAGTATCACGCATGAATAAAAGTGTATCCATTTATAGTTTAGTCTAGAATCTTCCTTGTATGAATTTTTACTACAGTACTAGTGAAAGACTTACTATGAACCATTTCTTACATCTCCTCTGCCCCTTCCAAGTCATCTTGATTTAATCCCTCCGTCTAGGTGTAAAAGGGCATGGTTAATACTTAATAGTATAGCCAACTGTTGACTATAAGAAAGTGCCATGTCATATGTAGCCAACATGTATAACAATTGATACTCAAAAACTAATTCTTAAAGATCATTTCTTGCAAAGCACAATAAGTGTTATTTCTTCACAAGTTTTGGATGCAGGTTGAACAGTTGAATGCTTTTGTTTGCAAAAGATACCTTTTTATCTATTTCACCCGGATGTTTGTGAGCTCTAGAGATGAAATAATATCCGAAGAAACCTATTGATACCCGTTACACATGAGATGACCCCCAGATCCTTTGTCAAGATAAAAAACTCCCCAATCAATGCATTTCACTCTTCCGTGCAACACACGGGCACCTTACTACTATAGATTAGTACGACCAAAAATTTAACTAACATTATATATAGTACGATAAATTCTGATGCATGTCACCTAAAATTATATCATTGAAAACTATGTTCAAATACGAATCCAACGATATAGTTTTTGTTGACATGCACTAACATTTTGTGAGTTAAATCTTCAGTCAAATTCAATGGGGGCCTAATAAACCACGACCGATGTAGTACAAGTGTAGAGGGCGGCGCTGCACAGGAGTCTCACCCCGCTCGTGGCGCGGCAGTAAAGCCGTCATATCACAAAACCCAACTACTGCCAGTAACAAGTGGCCTGGTAAAATAAACGGACAAGCAACCATCACATCCCTCCGTCCTTTTTGCATTTCATCTCTCTGCATTTATTTTCTCCGGTTCATCTCGCACACTCGATCCCTAGCTACTACTCCTAGTATCCCTAGCTACTACTCCTAGGGCCAGTTCTTTTGGCGGCTTAAAAAATAAGCCATCTCTTCCCCCGCTTTTCCCATAAGACTAGTCACAGTGGAGAGTAACATTAAGGAGCCTCACTCATTTATTTGGGCTTCTAAACTACTACTAGTACCTCCGTCCTGGTTTATTCGTCACCATTGTAATTTATGGTAAATTTTTACCAGAGATTTAACTGATAAAATGTTAGTGCATGTGACATGCACAAACATTTCATTAGCTAAATTTATGATCACAATTTGACACAGATTACAATGGGGACCAATAAACCAGGATGGAGCTAGTAGTGATGGGATTACTACTAATCTAGAAGCCTAAACGAACTGGCCCTGCTACTCCTACTAGTAGTACTAGTACTCAAGTTGGAATTCCAATTGCATGGCACAACTGATTAGGCAAAAAATTCGAGGTTGTAGGAAGCGGTTTGGGAATTTGCATGCCTTTCCGACCAGTGAGGTACTACGTACAAAGTACGACAGAGAAATAACCATAGAGAAGGAAGCTAAAAGTAAACAATCAAACGAGCATTTTTGCATTTGTTTTGCATTGAATCGTTTCACAAGCTTGACTAGTGTTGTTTTTCTACTTTTACAAAAACTGCATCGTAATGTTAAAACGTGCATTTCCACGTACATAAGTAATAGTAGTACTTCCTCCGTCTAGGTGTATAAAGTCTTCCCTCCTTGGTCACGGTGCACAACCAAAGATGACTTATTCACATGGACGGAGGGAGTAGCACAGTCTGCAAGCATATATAGAGAGAGACGTCTAGTGCGATAGTATATAGTAAAGTTTCTGCTATATGCACCTACAAACTCCTTAATTCAACTCCACAATCTTGTCGGAGGCTCCCAAGTGACACCTAGCCAATCTAGGAGACACCACTCTCCAAGAAGTAACAAATGGTGCGTTGATGATGAACTCCTTGCTCTTGTGCTTCAAATGATAGTCTCCCCAACACTCAACTCTCTATCACAGGATTTGGATTTGGTGGAAAGAAGATTTGAGTGGAAAGCAACTTGGGGAAGGCTAGAGATCAAGATTCATATGGTAGGAATGGAATATCTTGGCCTCAACACATGAGTAGGTGGTTCTCTCTCAGAAACAACAAGTTGGAAGTGTATGTTTGTTCTGATGGCTCTCTCCACGAATGAAGAGGAGGTAGAGGGCTATATATAGCCTCCACACAAAATCTAACCGTTACACACAACTTGCCAGACTCAGTGGGACCGAATTGAGAAACTTGGTCGGACCGATTCAGCATATCTAGTGACCGTTAGGATTTTCGGTGGGACTGACATGCAACTCGGTAGGACCGATATGGTTAGGGTTAGGGCATAACGTAATCTCGGTGAGACCAATTACACAAACTCGGTAGGACCGATTTTGGTAATAAGCTAACAAGAGAGTTAGTCAGGTAAACTCGGTGGGACCGGTTCACTCATTTCGGTGGGACCAAAATGTTACGAAAAGGAAACAGGGAGTTTACATTGCAATCTCGGTGGGACCGATCGCTCATCTTGATGGTACCGAAACGTTACAAAGGGAAACAGAGAGATTACAATCCCATCTCGGTGAGACCGAGATCGCTATCAGTGAGACCGATTTCTCTAGGGTTTGTGGCAGTGGCTATGACATCTGAACTCAGTGGCGCCGGATAGAAAGAATCGGTAGGGCCGAGTTTGACTTTTGGTTTAGGTCATATGTGTATGTGAGAAACTATTTGAGGGCTTTGGAGCATTCACTAAGCACTATGGAGCAAGAAACTCATTAAGCAACATCTCATCCCTCCTTGATAGTATTGGCTTTTCCTATAGACTCAATGTGATCTTGGATCACTAAAATATAAAATGTAGAGTCTTGAGCTTTTGAGCTTGAACCAATCCTTTTATCCAGCATTTTGAGGGGTCCACTTTTCTCATCCATGCCATGCCATTCATTGAGCTTTTCCTGAAATATTCATCTTGGAATAATGTTAGCTCAATGAGGTATATGTTGTTAGGAATTACCAAAACCACCTAGGGATAGTTGCACTTTCAATCTCCCCATTTTTGGTAATTGATGACAACATATAGATCAAAGCTTCGACAAATGATAATAAGAGTGAAAAACATTGTCGCTTTGAGAAGTATGTGATAAGCAAGAGCTCCCCCTAAATTTGTGCATAGTTTAAGATTTGCTTTGGACTGCAAATGCACAAAGAGTTAGGCTCATGGGTTACTCTTCCATGTCACATACATCTTGGGGGAGCGCTCAAAATGATAATAGTTAAATACATGCACTCATCACCAAGCAAAGTGAATGATCATATAGAGATAAAAGGATAATGTCATCCAACAAGCATAAATGTAGCATATGATCAAACACATGATCATCCAAGTATCACACATATATAAAGTATCTTAAACAAGAAAATAAAGTTCAGCCACCAAAGCAAGAGAGAATAAAAAGCAACACTCTCTCTCGAAGCCTATGATCTATACACTTTTCTCCCCCTTTGGCAACAAGTTACCAAAAAGTTCATAGAAAATGCATAGCACTAAATCGTCTCTCAGGCTTGATCTTCAGGTGGTGGTGTAGAGATGGCTCCTTGGACGAAGACTTCAGTAGATGTGGATGGAGCTGGAGGAGTAGGTGCTAGAGCTGGTTGCACCGAGCATGGTGGTGTGCGGATGAAGTGGCTCTGGTGTCATGCCAGCGCATTGTAGCTAATCTCTGAGCTCTAGGCACTCCGCAAATGCATCTGTGGTTGTCTTGCCCTTCCTCTCCTGCATATCATCCCTGATCTTTGCTCAACAATGATCGGATCTCAGATACCTTCACATCCAAGTCAGATAACTTCTGCTCCATGATCCTCTCCAGGCTCTCCTGGTTTTGAGTCAAGGTGGCCAGCCCCTTCTCAATCCTCAGAGTGGATGCAATCAAGTAGCCAAGCTAATCTTGTTTGCTCTTCAAAAAGTACTGAGATGCCTCTTCCATTGTTGGCATCTTGGTAGCCTTCTCTGTCCTTGCCTTCTCCTTTGCTTGAGCATGCAAAGAAGATGGTTCATCTTCATCCATAACCACTTGGTTGTCATCAAAGTCTGGATAGATAGGCATGTGATCCTTGTCCAACAAGTATGTGCTAGTGCCCATCTTGGAGTTAATCAGCTCCTCGATCTGTGGGGCATACCCATAACTTCTCTTTTGGTCAGCTGTTGTCCTCTTGATAGTCTCAACTATAAGGCTCATGACCTTGAACTTCTGTGGCACATAAAATAAGTGTAGCACATTTATTGCATGGCCTCTGATCATGTTGTGATCACCTGACTTGGGCAAGAGAGTGTGCCTGAGGATCCAGTTGATGGTTGGCAGTCCTGATAGAAGATAGTGTACTGATCCAAACTTATGTGTTTCAACAGCAGCATCTGGGATCTCCTTGTACATATGTGCCATAGAGTTGTGATCCATCTTCTTCTTGGCATAGACATCCAAGTCAGCCTGTTTCTCCTTAGGTGCATTGATCAGATTAGCCCATTCTTTAATTGATGATTGGTACCTAGTACCTTCAGACATCCATACTATCCTGCCATCTGGATAGAAGTGTGTTGTGGAGTAGAATTGCATTATGAGCTCATCATTCCACTTTGTGAGCTTCGCCCAACAAAGTCTGCCACTCCACAAGCTTTCAAACTATCATACACACCAGGATAGTGTTCTTCATTCTCCTTCATGTAGGTCAGTCAACCCACCTCATGTCACACACTATTGGCTTCTTGTCCAAGAACACTGTCTCATAGAAATCCTGATGTTCCTTTGTATGGAACACTGTAGTCAACAAGCAGTCCTTCTCCCCCATTGCATAAGGATCAGACAACCTCCTTGCTCGAGGCTGCATCCTTTCTCAGCTTCATGTTCTCAGCCACAGGATGAGCATCATTATGATCTGGAATTTTTGGCTTCAATTTTCTCAAGACATGCTCTTCATCATCTTCCTCTTCAGCAACTATTTCAGGCACTAGGGCCTTGTTCTTCTCAGCAGCAGATATGTTCCTGGTATTCCTCTTAGGTGCGGTCTTGGGCTTGGAGGCAGCTTTGGGTGCTTCTTTGGGCTTTGATGATGCAGCCCCTGACCTGATAGCATTACCCATAAGCTTCTGAGCCTTGGGTGCTGGTGCAGCAACCTCTTCTTCTTCTTCCTCTTCCATCATGGAAGGCTTTCCAACAACTCTGGCCATGATCTTCTTGACCCTTTCCTTCCTCTTCTTCCCTTCTGCAGCAGCCTCTTTGGGTTCAGATTCAAAAGGTATTTGAGTAGAGGCTCTGGCTTTAGACATGGGAGTTCTCTTTGCAAGCACTTTGGTCTTCATACCAGGCTTAATGGAAGCAGCTGTGCCATACTCCTTTTTTAGCACCTTCTTCTTGGAAGTGGCCTCATCCTTAACTGCCATATAGTCTTCATCCTCAGATTCTGAGGTTTTCTTCTTTCTGGGCCTGGTGGCAGCTTTGGGTAAGTTGCTTGGGGTGCTCCTACTACCCTCATAAGAGCTGCTAGAGGGACTAGTGCCCTCACTCATTTGAATCTGCTCCTCTGACTTGTTCTGGCTATGACTTTGATTAGACATACTGCAAACACGGACTGCAGACCCTGTGAATAGATATAGATGAGATAGAGTGGATGAGCATCACAAAATACAGAGGTTTTTGCAAAAGAATGAGTCAAAAACTTAGTTTTAGTTTTCCACAGAAAGCATTTCGGTTCAACCGATTTGTAAACTCGGTGATACCGAAGCAGCTTTTGGAACCTAAACTAGTGAACTCGATCAGATCGAGTCAAAGTTCGGTGGCACCGAGACTGCTAGGGTTTCACAAAGTCCTGAACTCGATCACACCGATTTGCAATTCTCGGTCAGACCGAGAATCACATGTGCAATGGCCTTAGCCGAATCGGTGCAGCTGAGTTCTACAACTTGGTGGGTCCGAGATGGTTTCAGTGGAAACCTAACCCTAAATTTTCAATTCATCTCTAATATACAGAGTGTTTTGACTAGATAGGATAGTTTCAATCATGGCAAGATTCATGGCGAACGCAATGTGCTACGAATCAGACAGGGATAGCATAGTGATCGAGTCCATACCCTAGTTTAGCGATGAACTCGCTATGGCGGCAACGACGGGGATGATTTCTGTTGACGGCGGTGGAGACCAGCGACTGGAGGCGGCTGGTGACGAGGAGGACGATCCGGAGACCATGGAGGCAGAGCAGGCTACGCGCGGGCGAAAAGAGTTCAGAGAAAGTTTCCAAATTTTTGCCCATGGGTATATATAGCCCGACCCTGTTGGTGTGACCGAGTGGAAGAACTCGGTGGCACCGAGATGCATAATCACGATTCTAAAGAACTCGGTGTGGTGAAAAGTTCAAATCGGTTGCACCGAGATTGAAAACCTAGATCAACTTAGTGATCTCGGTATGACCGAAATGGAAGAATAGGTCAGACCGAAACGCACAAAGAAGTTTTGGAAGTTTAAGTCTATGACGAATCGGGGACTCTGAGTGCTCCTCACACACAGTGGTTCGAATCTGACTTGATCAAATTTTGTGATGTAGCATGAATAGAGTTTGAGATAAGAAAAGCATAGATAGCTAGAGAAGGTTCTTAGGCATTCTTGTCCACCCACTTGGCAAAAGAAAAAGAAACCAATGAATCAAAACAACAAGTGGATGTCCTCGAATGAGTAAAATATGCAACCAACATGCTTACACAATAAAATGGCAAATGAAGTATGTGGCAAAGCATGCACAACCAATTCTAGCATCTATCAAGCAATCGGCGATGACTAGGTCATCTATATATGAGTATATTGATTAGGAGTCAAATGAGAACATTTGATCATGGGTCATACTCATCGTTTAAGCTCAAGTGGAGTTACCACTTTTACATAATGCATTGATGTGTTCACACCATTAGAGTTGCTTTGACTCAATTCTTAGAGTAAAGCTCCCCCTAGATGTGAGGTCCCCCCTTAGAGGGATGAACTAACCTTGGGTTTTGTCGATGATGACTTCATGTAGGTGTTGAAGAACTGGATGCTCAATGTTGATGAAGATCATTTGGAGCAATCCTTTGGAGTGAGTTGCACTTTCAATACCTACACGGGTTAGTCCCACAAGGAACAAACAAGGATATCCATAGACATAGAGTGATGCACACATAATATGATGTCTATGAAAGCATTAGGTTACCTTGTCCCTTGTCTTACCAACAAGAGGGTTTGTGACTCCTTGAACTAGTGCAAGATGTGAAAGTTGATTGCACTTGTTGTTGCCAAAATGATATGAGTGGAATATGTTGGCGGAGTCACCCTCAAGAACTCTCTAGTTCTTCTTCTTCGGGATCCACATCATCTTAATGGGAATCCTTGGAGTTGTAGTCGTATTTGATGAAGTAGAGCTTGACGTAGTATTGGGAACCCACTTGACCAAGGCCTTTGGAGCTTCTTCAAATGCATCAATCTCCTCTTGAAGCTTATCCTTGCCTTTTTGCTTGTGGTCTTGTGGTGGAAGATCATCTTGAGCTTGTGTCCCCTTGAAGGAAGTAGGATCATACTTCTCTTGTTGAGGAACAAACTTTGTCTTTGGGTATTGATCTTCTTCCCGCTCAACTCCATTGGCATTGAACTTTCATTCAAAACCAACACCTTGGTTCTTCCGGTGCCTTCCTTGCTTGCGTACAATTTCCTCAAGTTGCTTACTCCCGGCAACGCTCTTGTAATCACCTTTCTCTATAATTCTCTTCAATAAGCTATTTTTTTTCTCAAGTGTAACTTGGCTAAGAGAATCATTAGTGGAATCAAGAGAACTACTAGAAGCAACAACCTTGGATTTAGCATGATTATTGTTACTACTAGAGGAAGAATCCTTCTTGTTCTTGTTAATAGACTTGACTTGAGGCATGTAAGTAGATAAGAGTAAATGCTTGGCAATGTAAGAATAACTTTTCTTACGGAGATCATCATTGATTTCCTTTAAGAACTCATGCTCTTGCTCAAGGTTGAGCTTTTCAAAGCGTAACTTCTCATGAGTCCTTCAAATTTCTCGATGATCTTCTAAGATAGTTTCATGAGCTAACTTAAGAGTGTTTAGTTCTTTCGTTAGAAGCTCAATCTTCTCCTTATCATTGTCATTCGTTTTATCTTGATTAGCATGATTAATTGACGTTTCATCATAGTATTCATCACTAGAGTTGTCAACAAGTAAATCATCATCACCTAACAAGTCAGCTTCATCACTATTGAAATCAACATACTCGGGGTGTGTTACCTTTGGGTCTTTAGCCATGAAGCATCTTCCAAGTCCTTCATTTGGTGAATCAAATATGTCGTAGGAGTTGGTTGACACAAGTGCTAGACCGGCAACACCTTCATATTGAGTATATTCGGAGTTGGAGTGATAGCTTCTCTCGGAGTTGGAGTGATTGTCGGAGCCGGAGCCGGATACCCATTCACCAACATGAGCTTGATGTCTTCGTTTTGTGTAGCTCCTCGATGATTTGTCCTTCCTTTCCGAATCCTTGCTTCTCCGGGATGTTCTTCGTTCATAACGATCATCTCTACTCCTCCTCTCTCTTGGTGGTGATTCTTCTCTTCTACTTCTTCTCTTGGGTGAATCTTCTCTTCTTTTGTAGGGTGTCGTACACTCATTGGAGTAGTGTCCGGGTCTCCCACAATTGTAGCAATTGCGCTCTCACCTAGAAGTTCTTTTGTCATTGTAGAACTTGTTGAAGTTCTTCACCATTAAGCTCAATTCTTCATTGAAGGTTTGTTTCTCACTTGATGATGTGGGGCCTTCACATGAGGCTTTGTAAGCACCACTTGACTTGTTGTGAAGTTCCTCCTTATCCTTGAGCGACATCTTATGAGCAACAATTCTTCCAATGACTTCCGTTGGCTTGAGATCTTTGTAATTGGGCATCATTTGGATCAATGTGCACACGGTATCATATTTTCCGTCCAAAGCTCTTAGGATCTTCTTGATGATGAATTTGTCGGTCATCTCTTCACTCCCTAAGCCGGCAATCTCATTTGTGATAAGAGCAAGCCTAGAGTACATTTCAGCGACACCTTCACCATCCTTAATTTTCAACTTGTCAAGTTGACTTTGAAGCACATCCAACTTGGATTCCTTGACGGAGTCAGTACCTTCATGCATATCAATCAAAGTATCCCAAATTTCCTTTGCATTCTCAAGACGGCTGATTTTGTTGAATTCTTCAGGGCACAATCCGTTGAAGAGGATATCACAAGCTTGAGCGTTGTATTGCAGCATCTTCAACTCTTCCGCGCTAGCTTCACGGTTCGGTTCTCTCCCATCAAAGAATTCACTTTGCAAGCCAATACACATAATAGCCCAAACGGCGGGGTTATGTCCAAGAATATGCATTTTCATCTTATGCTTCCAACTAGCAAAATTAGTACGATCAAAGTAAGAACCTCTACGGTGATAATTTCCCTCGCTAGACGCCATACTCTCCTAGGTTGTGAAACCAAGGCTATGACCACCAAAAACTATGGAAATCAAAGCAAATGGAGACCAAATCTCTGATACCACTTGTAGGATTGAAAGTATGTCTAGAGGGGGGGTGATTAGACTACTTAACCAAATAAAAACTTATCCTTTTCCCAATTTTAGTCTTTGGCAGATTTTAGCTATCTTAGCACAAGTCAAGCAATCTTAACACAATTCAAGCAAGCATGCATAGAGTATATGAGCAGCGGAAAGTAAAGCATGTAACTTGCAAGAATGTAAAGGGAAGGGTTTGGAGAATTCAAACGCAATTGGAGACACGGATGTTTTTGTTGTGGTTCTAATACGTGGTGCTATCGTACATCCACGTTGATGGAGAGTTCAACCCACGAAGGGTAACGGTTGCGCGAGTCCATGGAGGGCTCCACCCACGAAGGGTCCACGAAGAAGCAACCTTGTCTATCCCACCATGGCCGTCGCCCACGAAGGACTTGCCTCACTAGCGGTAGATCTTCACGAAGTTGGCGATCTCCTTGCCCTTACAAACTCCTTGGTTCAACTCCACAATCTTGTCGGAGGCTCCCAAGTGACACCTATCCAATCTAGGAGACACCACTCTCCAAGAAGTAACAAATGGTATGTTGATGATGAACTCATTGCTCTTGTGCTTCAAATGATAGTCTCCCCAACACTCAACTCTCTCTCACAGGATTTGGATTTGGTGGAAAGAAGATTTGAGTGGAAAGCTACTTGGGGAAGGCTAGAGATCAAGATTCATATGGTAGGAATGGAATATCTTGGCCTCAACACATGAGCAGGTGGTTCTCTCTCAGAAACAGCAAGTTGGAAGTGTAGGTTTGTTCTGATGGCTCTCTCCACGAATGAAGAGGAGGTGGAGGGGTGTATATAGCCTCCACACAAAATCTAACCGTTACAAACAACTTGCCAAACTCGGTGGGACCGAATTGAGAAACTCGGTCGGACCGATTCAGCAAATCTAGTGACCGTTAGGATTTTTGGTGGGACCGACATGCAACTCGGTAGGACCGATATGGTTAGGGTTAGGGTATAACGTAATCTCGGTGAGATCGATTACACAAACTCGGTAGGACTGATTTTGGTAATAAGCTAACCAGAGAGTTAGTCAGGTAAACTCGGTGGGACCGGTTCGCTCATTTCGGTGGGACCGAAATGTTACGAAAAGGAAACAGGGAGTTTACATTGCAATCTCGGTGGGACCAATCGCTCATCTCAGTGGTACAGAAACGTTACGAAGGGAAACAGAGAGATTACAATCCCATCTCCGTGAGACCGAGATCCCTATCGGTGAGACCGATTTGCCTAGGGTTTGTGGTAGTGGCTATGACATCTGAACTCGGTGGCGCCGGATAGAAGGAATCGGTAGGGCCGAGTTTGACTTTTGGTTTAGGTCATTGATACGTCTCCAACGTATCTATAATTTGTGATTGTTCCATGCTATTATATTACCCCTTTTAGATGTTTATGGGCTTTATTTTTACACAATTATATCATTTTTGGGACTAACCTACTAACCGGAGGCCCAGTCCATATTGCTGTTTTTTTGCCTATTTCAGTATTTCGAAGAAAAGGAATATGACTTTTGGAACAAATCTGATCCGGAGAGCTTGGAGTGCAAGTCAAGAAGCTCCCAAGGGCCCCACGAGATAGGGGGCTGCGCCCCACCCCTGTAGGTCACGCCCCCTGTCTCGTGGACCTCTCGGGCGGCCACCGACATACTTCTTCTTCCTATATATACCTACGTGCCCCGAAAACATCCAGGAGCACCACAAAACACAATTTCCACCGCCTTAACCTTCTGTATCCGCGAGATCTCATCTTGGAGCCTTCGCCGGCACTCTGCCGGAGGGGGAATCAACCATGGAGGGCTTCTACATCAACATCCTTGCCCCTCCGATGAGTTGTGAGTAGTTTACCACACACCTACGGGTCCATAGTTATTAGTTAGATGGCTTCTTCTCTCTTTTTGGATCTCAATACAATGTTCTCCCCCTCTCTTGTGGAGATCTATTCGATGTAAACTCTTTTTGCGGTGTGTTTGTCAAGATTCGATGAATTGTGGATTTATGATCAAGTTTATCTATGAATAATATTTCAATCTTCTCTGAATTCTTTTATGTATGATTGAGTTATCTTTGCAAGTCTCTTCGAATTATCAGTTTTGTTTGGCCTACTAGATTGATCTTTCTTGCTGTCGGTGTCAAAACCGGCGGATCTCGGTAGGGGGTCCCGAAGCTGTGCGTCTAGGCGGATGGTAACAGAGGCGAGGGACACGATGTTTTTACCTGTGTTCAGGCCCTCTTGATGGAGGTAAAACCCTACGTCTGCTTGATTAATATTGATGATATGGGTAGTACAAGAGTAGATCTACCACGAGATCAAGGAGGCTAAACCCTAGAAGCTAGCCTATGGTATGATTGTTGTGATGTATGTTGTCCCACGGACTAAAGCCCTCCGGTTTATATAGACACCGGAGAGGCTAGGGTTACACAGAGTCGGTTACAATGGTAGGAGATCTACATATCCGTATTGCCAAGCTTGCCTTCCACGCCAAGGAAAGTACCTTGGGACACGAGCCGTAGTCTTCAATCTTCTATCTTTGTAGTCTTGGAGTCCGCGGATAATGATAGTCCCATTGTCCGGACACCCCTAGTCCAGGACTCCTCGGTAGCTCCCTAACCAGGCTTCAATGACGATAAGTCCAGTAGCGTTCATAGTCTTGGCGTTGCAAGGCGGGTTCTCCTTCAAATTCCATGTACCGGCCGAATAGTGTCGGCTTCATCTCGAATCTTGTGTTCCTCGGCTTCTCGACAAATAATGGCCCTCTTCCACGCGTCGCATGAATCGAAAAGCCGTGGTGTCTTTGCATTTCACCCCTAATTGTGCGAGTCGTCCGCCTACAAAAGAGGCAAGAATCCAGATCCAAACCGCACCGTCTTCCTCCCATGAATATTCCATCAGGCGCCTTTGACCTAGAAATCCATTCCATCATGGATCGTCGACGTGGCTCTTCTTCACGCGCTCCCAGCCCACCGCCAGGGGTGGAGGAGGTGCTCTATTTCGCACAACGAGCTAGTGAAGCTCCAAGCGGAGGATTTCTCCTCCGGCCTTCATAGTCCCGTCCGGGCGGACTGGTTACTTATCAAGGTGGGAGGCAGGCAGAGGACACTCCAAGCCCCAATAAGGGGGAGCGAGTGTGCTTTGTCCCCTATCCGATAAGGGGCTCGGATTTCAATACATCCGTTCCTCGCGGGCTCACGAAGTTCTCGGACTCGGCTCCACCACCTCACGCCCGCCTCTGTGCTGCATATCGCGGGCTACCTAGCTCTCTGTGAGCTATTCCAGGCATCGAGCCCCATTTTGCATTGTGGAAGAGGTTGTTTTGCCTCGCACCCCACTCTCATGAGGGGTCCATATATCAAGTGGGCGGCGCGAAATATGGCGATCGCGGACCGGATACCTATCCGCACTCCTAAGAAGGCGTCCAAGGCGGCCCTCGGGTGGTTTATATAGGAGGCGCTCCGCTGCGAGACCCAGATCCGGATCGGCCTCCGGAGTTTAGTCTGCTCCCTTGAAGAAACGCCTCGGTGGCGCCCATGAGCCCCGATTGGAGGAAGACAAGAGCGTCCATTATTTGATGGGCGGATAAGATTAATGGCTCATTCGGCTTGACCATGATCGAGTCATGGCGACATGCATCAGCGAGGGTGCAGCCACTACAATACAGAGGCCACCCCATGTGGGATTTCAGCGGGAAGACGATGCCACCGCACGACGCCGCAAAGGGCGGATTCAGCCGAGGATCTGGTGAAGATCCTGTCCGGCTTTTACAAGGGGGAGAAGGAGGACATCCTTCGAACGAACCCTTTGAACGGGTTTTCCATGATCAACCCTAGAGGATGGGTAAGTGAACACCTGTCTTCGGCGCAGGATCTACGCCGGACTGTGGAGGACATGGTGAGTCCTGCTCCGCAACCCGAGGATCCAGAAGGGTCCCTGGATCCGGCCTCCGAAGAGGACCCGGACATCGAGGTGGAGCTGATCGACGGGGTGTATCACCAGCTTAGCATAGACAATGCTCTGGTCGCCATCACGGCGGACTACCCCGGACTAAGTCCGGCTTCCCAGGTGACCGTGACAGAAGTTCGGACACCGTTATCTCTTCCCTGCCCATTTCTAACCTTCGCGAACGATGGTATTTTGCAGGAAGCGCCTTTACGGCAGGAAGCCGAACACGCGGCGGCCGACCAACAGAGGTCGGTCCGAACCAGCAGGCGGAAAAGGAGCGCAATGCGGACGGAAACGTCGCCGCAAAGGTATAGCTCGTATTTGAATTTTTAGAGCAACGTTCCGAGGAAACGTCTGAGCGCTCATGATCTTTGTAGGAGAAAAAGCGCTCACCGGACTGTGAGCACAGGAGTTGCCAATCCGACCAACACCGGCCAGGCTCCAGCGCCCGGCCTGGAGGGGGAGGCAAGCGCAAGACGCGAGCCGGATCCTTCTCCAATGGAGGATCTTGACGGTATCGCCACCAAGTGCGAGGTGGAGAGCGCCATGAACCATAGGCGCCACGACGATATTTCAAGCGTGCTTTTCCCCGAGGCATTGGATGCCTTTAACGCAGGGGACGCACATCTCCGTGCTGCTCAAAATGGTTTTACCAGAGCCACGTAGCAGTATGTGAAAGACATACGGGTAAGGGAATTTTAATGGTTATATACCAGTAGCCCCCGAGACTTAAAGTAGTTTATGCAAACTGATTTAAGGATCATTTGAAAATGCAGGCACTTACCGAGAAGAACGCCCAGCTGTCTCGGGAGCTGCAAGATTGCAAGGCCCAAGCGGAGGCCGCATTTTGCATCGCAGGAGGAGATGCAAAGACCCTCCTGGTAACACATTTTATTAATAAACATAAGCGCTGTGCGGCATGCGTGCAAGTCTAATGATGACATTGTAGGTACCGCCGGACAAGATCCGGACAGCAAGCATTGCTGCGCCCGACTAAAGGCGGCGAGTGTCTTGAATAGGGTTCAGCAGAAAGGAACAAGCTCCAGGATGCCAACGCCAAGCTCGGAGAAGAGCTGAAAGGCATTCAGGCCGAGCTGTGCGGCTCCGTTAAGGAGAATCAGCGGCTTCGTCGCAGCATTTATAGTAAGTGCTTTAGCAGACCCTTTTGAAAAGAAGAGTTCGGCGAGGAAGTATCTTGACATGATTTGTCTTGTAGGTATACTCACGGGTCGTCCTGCAGAGGAGATGCCCATATCAACGGGTGATCAACTTCCCGAACTATTGCAGCTACTCGAATGAGTTCGGCAGGCAATGAGAGGCGTCGTTCAGGCTTTATGGCCAGCCCTCACCCTACCCGAGGGCCTCGGGGAGCTTGTGGAGAAGCTGCAAGGAGTGCAGCAGCGCTTCCGTTTGTGGAAGATTTCGGCTTGCCGTCAAGGTGCCAGGGAGGCTTGGGCCATGGTGAAGACGCGGTACAAGAAGGCGGATCCCAACCACATGGCGAAGTTGGACGGTGGGGCCCGATGGGAAGGAGATCCTGTGAGTTTAGTGTACAGCCAAGTAGAGTTGGCTGCTAAATTTTCCCAACGGATGTAAACTAGACAGCTGTTAGGCGGGATTGAGGAGGAATACAATCGATAAATTTGACAATGTATATTATCCTTTTAAATGACATGTGAAATGCCTTCTAGCGGATTGTAGATCGTTTGTCTTTGCCGACCTTTTCGCTTCAACCTCGGGACCCTAGAGTCGGAGTGTGTCCGAATACCTCGTGGTTGAGACACAACCGTGGTATGCATGGAGACCGGCGTAGGGGTCATTAGTGCTTTATCGGACAAGTGCCCAACTAGTTATGTTATATTACATGGTTAGTAAGAAACATCTTCCAGGGAGAATAGTTCCATTAAGGGTTCCTTTCGCTGGGAGGCATGCCCTAAAGTGCATGTCCGGACTGCAAAGAGAGCAGTAAAACATCTGGGGGCAGATAGATAAAATGGGTAAAAAGTCATCTTTTAAATCACCGACCGAATATTCCCTTAAGAATGCTAGCTTTCGGCTTCACCCAGTCTAAGGTACACATCCGGCTGACCTGGCAGTAACAATCGCAGAGGTGCTCAATTTACCTCCTAGCCGAACAATCGGGAACGTAGGGGTAAGCACAGGAGCCAGGCAACCCAGCTTGGCCAAAACTTAAGTCATATCGATGCATATAATGGCGAGTAAAAGGTACATGTGGAAGCTTGACACATGTGTTGGGTATGAAACCCGTATAATTGAGCTTCTGTAAAAGAAGCCCCCAGGAATAATGAGTGCGCGTGGCACATCATGCGTATGCAAAGAATACGGCAATAGGCCCGTAAGGGCTTTCAACTAAAAAGGATAAAAAGAGAAATAAAAGACAGTCGAAGTGTAAAGTTTTGGACGGGGGAAGGGGACTAACTCTTAGTCTGGCGCTAGGCATAGAATCGCCGGAGGCGGGCTGCGTTCCATGGGTTCGGCTCGAGTCGGTTATCCGATGCATTTCATGAGACGGTATGCTCCGCGGTCGATTACTTGATCGATAATGAAGGGCCCTCCCATTTGGGCTTGAGCTTGTCCTTTTTCTTGTCCGCAGCGTAGAACTAGTTCACCAACGTTGTAAGTATTGGCCCGTACTTCTGCGCTTTGATATCTTCGGCCTGCTGCTGATAGAATGCGGAACGAGCCTTCGCGACGTCACGTTCTTCCTCCAATGTGTCCAAGCTGTCCTGCCGATTGATCTCGGCTTCTCTTTCCTCATACATGCGCACGCGAGGTGAGTCATGAATAATGTCGCAGGGCAAAACTGCCTCTGCGCCGTATACCATAAAAAATGGTGTGAATCCGGTAGTACGGTTAGGCGTTGTCTGCAGCCCCCAGAGTACGGAGTCGAGCTCCTCGACCCATTGTGTGTCGGATTTAGTAAGTGACCTCACTAATCTGTGTTTAATGCCGCTCATTATTAGACCATTTGCTCTTTCCACTTGACCGTTGGTTTGAGGATGATAAACTGAAGCATAGTCGAGCTTGATGCCCATATTTTTGCACCATGACTTAACCTCATCGGCTGTGAAGTTCCTGCCATTGTCGGTGATGATGCTGTGGGGGACTCCGTAACGGTGTACCACCCATGTTATAAAGTCTATCACTGGTCTGGACTCTGCCGTTTTAACTGGTTTGGCCTCTATCCATTTGGTGAATTTATCAACCATGACCAATAGGTACCTTTGCTTGTGGGTTCCCCCTTTAAGGGGTCCAACCATGTCAAGCCCCTGGACATGACGGCGGGTAATGGGTATGGTTTTGAGGCGGTGGGTGGCATATGGCTCGATTAGCAAAGAGTCGACAACCCACGCATCGCTGGACCAAGTCCTGCGCGTCTGCCCGAGCCGTCGGCCAATAAAATCCTGTACGGAATGCCTTTCCTACAAGGGCCCGGGCTGCTGCATGGTGTCCGCCTAGTCCGGCATGAATTTCAGCCAGGAGGTTTCACCCTTCCTCTTCGGAGATACACCTTTGAAGGACTCCGGTTGTGCTTTTCTTATAAAGTTCTCCCTCATGGACCTTGTAGGCCTTGATCGCCGGACTATCGTGGGCCTCATTTTGGTCTTCGGAAGTTCCTGCCTAAGTAAGTAGGCTACGAAGGTTCTGCCCACGCGGCGATTCTGCCATTATGGCGTGGGCGGAGGTGTTATGTCATATGCTGAATCATCGATTGATGCGGTTTTTTCCGGTTTATCGCTACCGGACTCCTCTTCCCATAGTACGGATGGCTTGAAGAGCCGTTCCAGGAAGATATTTGGAGGGACAACATCACGTTTAGCACCGATTCGTGCCAGAACGTCGGCCGCTTGGTTATTATCTCGGGCTATGTGATGGAATTCAAGTCCTTCAAACCGAGCTGACATTTTTAGGATCCTTGGCGTCAAAGTCTCCGTTTATTTGGGATATTGCAAGGTTTGAATCCCCGCGCACCTCTAGGCGTTGAATGCCCATGGAGACCGCCATCCGGAGACCATGTAACAGGGCCTCGTATTCGGCTGCATTGTTGGAGTCCGTGTACATTATTTGGAGTACATCTTGGGTGTATCTCCGGTTGGGGGCGTCGATCTGACGCCTTGCCCCGATCCGCCAACATTTTGGAGCCGTCAAAATGCATAGTCCAATTAGAGTATCGCCGTACTCTTTAGGAGTTTGGCTTGATCCATTCGGCGAAGTCAGCCAAAACTTGTGACTTTATAGCTCGTCGAGGTTTGTAAGTTATGTCGAATGGTAAGAGCTCAATGGCCCATTTGCAATCCTCCTGTTGCGTCGCGGTTATTTATAATGTCATTGAGTGGTACTTGAAGCCATTGTTATCGAACACTCTTGAAAGTAGTGTCGGAGTTTCGGGATGCCATGAACACCGCATATGCTATCTTTCGATAGTGCGGGTAGCAGGATTTGCAAGGGGTTAACACGGTGGATACATAATACACTGGTTTTTAAGAGGGAATTTATGCCCTTACATCGCTTCGTTCGACGGCGAGGACTGCGCTTACAACTTGATGTGTTGCTGCGATGTATAACAACATTGGTTCGCCCGAGTGGGCGCCGCCAGAACGGTTGTTGCCGGTATGGCCTTTATTTCTTCGAGTCGGCGGTGGCGGCATCCGTCCACTCGAAGTGTTGGTGCGCCTAAGGAGGCGATAAAGGGCAACGCCTTTTCTCCTAGGCGGAGATGAAGCGGCTTAAGGCTGCCACGCATCCTGTTAATTTTGTATTTGTTTGAGGTCCTTTGGAATATCCAAGCGTGTGAGCTCGGATTTTGGCGGATTTGCTTCAATTCCTCTACGGATACAATGAAGCCCAAGACTTTCCGGCTGATGCGCGGAAACGCATTTTTACGGATTCAACTTGATGTCATATGCTCTGAGGTTTTCGAATATGAGCCTCAAATTGTCTACTAGAGTTTGGACGTGTTTTGTTTTGACGACTACGTCGCCTCGTATGCCTCATTGTTTTGCCGATCTGGGTGGCGGACATGTTTGAATCATCTTGCCGATATGTTGCGCGGCATTTTTAAGTCCGAAGGGCATCGTGTTGAAGCGAATGGTCCATATGGAGTGATGAATGCTGTTGCGGCTTGGTGCGCTTCCGCCATCTTGATTTGATGATAGCGAGTATCGTCCGGGAAGCACAACGAATCGTGCCCTCTTGTGGCATCGATAATTTGATCGATCTTGGGAGAGGAAGGATCCTTTTGCAAGCCTTATTGAGGTCTTTAAAATCGACACAGAGGTGCCAGGATTTATCCTTCTTTGGTACCATCACCAGATTTGCTAGCCAGTCCGGATGCTTGATATCTTTAATGAATCTGGCTTCCAATAGTTTGGCTAGCTCTTCTCCCATTGCCTGTCTTTTGGGTTCGGAAAATCGCCGAAGAGCCTGTTTGACTGGCTTAAATACCTTTAGGATGTTTAGGCTGTGTTCTGCCAACCTGCATGGGATTCCGGGCATGTCCAAAGGATGCCAAGCGAAGATATCCCAATTTTCCCGAAGGAATTCGCGCAGTGCGGCGTCTACTTCGGGGTTCAATTGTGCCCCAATGGAGGCCGTCTTTGTTGGGTCCGTTGGATGGACCTGGAATTTTATTATTTCATCTGCTGGTTTGAAGGAGGTGGACTTGGATCTTTTATCAAGTATCACATCGTCCTGTTCACCGTGAAACCTGTAGCGGTGAGTTCTTCTGCCGCTAGGGCTTGGATAGTGCCTCGAGGGCTAGTGCGGCTGTCTTGTTTTCGACGCGAGTGCTATGTCGGATCACTAGCGAGAGTGATTATTCCGCTGGGCCGGGCATTTTGAGCTTCATGTACCCGTAATGAGGTATTGCTTGAAAAATTGTGAATGCCTCTCGTCCTAATATGGCGTGATACCTTTCGCTGAGCGAGGCCACGGAACATGACTTCTTCGGATCTGTAATTGTCAGGAGAGCGAACACCACATCGAGTGTGATGTTCGGTGCAGTGGCGCTTCCGGCTAGGGATTATCCCTCTAAAGGTTGTGCTGCTTCACTCAATCGTCTCAATTGATTTCCATTTTTCGCAGAGTTTCCTCATAAATGAGGTTTAGTCATTGCCGCCGTCCATGAGGACTTTTGTCGATCGAAAGCCGTCCACTATGGGACTAAGTACCGGTCTGGTGGGGCTCTGGTTGTTCGGAATGTGGGCTCGTCGCTAGCATTGAAAGTAATAGCTGTGTCGCTCCATGGATTTCTTTGTTGCTACTTGGTAGACTTGGCGAGTTTGCGGATTATTCGTTTCGCATATTATTTGATGAGAAAGTCTCAAGACTGTTGATACCGTCTTTGGTATTGTTGGAGTGGTTTCGAGCTAGAAGCTCTTCGCCACTTTTGGCCACCTGCCGTAATATCCAACATGCTCGAAGGCTATGTGTTGGGGCGGTTCCCTACGTGCTATAAACTTACAGGTCCATTGAGCCATCCCTCCGATGCGGTTCCGTTTCCCTTATTGGGTTTTGTTTTTCGTTTTTGCATTTGGGGCTGAGTGTAAGGCGCCCTTTTGCTCTGGACTGGGTTTGGGGCGGATTATCCCAAAATTGATTTTCAGTTTTCCGAAACTTTCCATCGCCTGATACTTTCGTACTATGGACGCCAGATCGGTGAAGCGCGTAACTCTGCGGCGATCAATGGCGTTCAGATTCCTGTCCATGCGATTATTGCGAGAAGATTGAGATTGCGTTTTCCTCTCGGCAGTCCTTTATCCTGTCCATAACCGGAGAGAATCGCCCGATAATGATGTCTTGTTTTCAAGGCTCTTGCCGTATTAGAGATAGATCGCATATGTGCAGGCGGGTGGGTGGAATAAAATCCGGATCCCTGCCCATCTTGGGGCTCAAAGGCGAGGGTTTCGAATTGGAAGCTTGGTTTGTTGGAGACAATCCAGCGAGTCCGGGCGATGCATGATTTTAAGTTCAATGCTCGATCAAAGTCCGTCCCTCCGCGGGAATCTGGCATGGAGGGTTCGGGAATCCGGACACGAATTGTTTTCAGCACAGGCAAAGAGTTGCCGTGTTGCTCCTCTACCACTGTGACGTGGTGGGTGGCCTGGGGAGAGTTAATCTCTCTCAGATCGGTTTTAAGCCCAATCTGGTTGTAGTCCATAGCGACTCCCAGGGCGGCGATGCGATCCAAGAACTCGTTAACAGACGAGAGCTCTATTGGATCCAACTGTTTGGCAGCTTTAGGGCTGACGCGAAGATTGCTTCCGACGACTCGAGAAGTCATTGCCGAAGCGGCAGCCGGACAGGCGGTCATGAGAAAACCACCAAGCCAGATAGTTTGGCCGGCGGCCAAGGCCCCTCCGGCGAAAACACCGTCTTTGAAGACGGGTGGACGCATCCACTCTATCGGTGACGACACAGAGGAACTCTCAATGAAAGCACCAATGTCGGTGTCAAAACCGGTAGATCTCGGGTAGGGGGTCCCGAACTGTGCGTCTAGGCGGATGGTAACAGGAGGCGAGGACACGATGTTTTACCTGAGTTGGGCCCTCTTGATGGAGGTAAAACCCTACGTCCTGCTTGATTAATATTGATGATATGGGTAGTACAAGAGTAGATCTACCACGAGATCAAGGAGGCTAAACCCTAGAAGCTAGCCTATGGTATGATTGTTGTGATGTATGTTGTCCTACGGACTAAAGCCCTCGGTTTATATAGACACCGAGAGGCTAGGGTTTACAGAGTCGGTTACAATGGTAGGAGATCTACATATCCGTATTGCCAAGCTTGCCTTCCACGCCAAGGAAAGTACCTTCCGGACACGAGTCGGAGTCTTCAATCTTCTATCTTCGTAGTCTTGGAGTCCGGCGGATAATGATAGTCCGGCTGTCCGGACACCCCCTAGTCCAGGACTCCCTCACTTGCCATGGGAGAAGTGCTTAGCTTTGGGTTCAATCTTGCGGTGTTCTTACCCAGTGATAGAAAGGGTTGCAAGACATGTATTGTATTGTTGCCATCGAGGATAACAAGATGGGGTTTATATCATATTGCATGTGTTTATCCCTCTACATCATGTCATCTTGCTTAATGCGTTACTCTGTTCTTATGAACTTAATACTCTAGATGCAGGCAGGAGTCGGTCGATGTGTGGAGTAATAGTAGTAGATGCAGGCAGGAGTCGGTCTACTTTTTATGGACGTGATGCCTATATACATGATCATGACTAGATAAGCTCATAACTATGCGCTTTTCTATCAATTGCTCGATAGTAGTTTGTTCACCCACCGTAATACTTATGCTTTCCTGAGAGAAGCCTCTAGTGAAACCTATGGCCCCCGGGTCTATCTCTTATCATATTTGCTTTCAATCTATCTTTATTTGCATCTTTACTTTTTGCATCTATCTTATAAAATACCAAAAATATATTTATCTTATCATACTATCTTTATTAGATCTCACATTCGCAAGTGGCCGTGAAGGGATTGACAACCCCTTTATTGCGTTGGTTGCGAGTTCTCAGTTTGTTTGTGTAGGTGCGTGGGACTTTTGAGGAGCCTCCCTCCTGGATTGATACCTTGGTTCTCAGGGAAATACTTACGCTACACTTTGCTGCATCACCCTCTCCTCTTCGAGGAAAACCAACGCAAGCTCAAGACGTAGCAAGAAGGATTTCTGGCACCGTTGTCGGGGATGTCTTCGCTCAAGTCAAGACATACCAGGTACCCATCACAAACCCATCTCCCTCGCATTTACATTATTTGCCATTTGCATCTCGTTTTCCTCTCCCCCACTTCACCCTTGCCGTTTTATTCGCCCTCTCTTTCCCAATCTCCTCCTCTCTTTTTCGCTTGCCTTCTTTTGTGTGCTTGTTTGCTTGTTTGACCTTATGGCCGCGCCTAAGGGTCCTCACCACCTTCTCAGAAGGATGGATGAGATTGCATCAAATATTAGAAGCTTTATGAATTTGGAATTTGAGCATAATAATTTCTTTAGAAAAGAGCTTAAGAACAAAAAAGTTTTTTGGGGTTTATGAACAAAGAGCTTGATCATATGAATAAAGAATTCTATGGTGTTAACGCTCAAATTACCCGGCTTGAAAATGCTATAGCCAAAATTTCTGACAAGCAAGCCACCTTAGTCAATAAGATGGCCGCTAAACCAGAAAAATTACGTGAAAATAATGATGAGGATCTTAAAGTTATTGATGTGTCTCCGATTAGATCTATGTTTTGCAATATGAATTTTGATGATTATGGGAGTGATGATGAATCAACTTTGCCTAGAAGGCGTCCAAAAAATTCGGAATCTTTAGATCTTGGTGTTAAATTTGGTAAAAGAGAGATTGGAAAATCCTCAACTTCTAATAATATTGAACCTACTATCTCGGATTTCAAGGAATTTGATTATGATAATTGCTCTTTAAAAGGTTGTATTTCTTGTTGCAATCCATTGTTAATTCTCCTCATGCTTATAGTCAAAATAAAGCTTTTACCAAACATATTGTTGATGCCTTGATGCAATCTTATGATGAAAAACTTAATTCGGAAGTTTCTATACCTAGAAAACTTAATGATGAGTGGGAACCTACTATAAAGATTAGGATTAAAGAATATGAGTGTTTTGCTTTGTGTGATTTGGGTGCTAGTGTTTCCACGATTCTGAAAACTTTATGTGATATTCTAGGTTTCCATGATCTTGATGATTGCTCTTTAAATTTGCACCTTGCGGATTCCACCATTAAAAAGCCTATGGGAAGGATCAATGATGTTCTTATTGTTTCAAATAGAAATTTGGTGCCCGTATATTTTATCGTTCTTGATATAGATTGCAATCTTTCTTGCCCTATTATTCTCGGTAGACCTTTCCTTAGAACGATTGGTGCGACTATTGATATGAAGGAAGGGAACATTAGATTCCAATTTCCTTTAAAAAAATGCATGGAGCACTTTCCAAGAAAGAAAGTCAACTTACCTTATGAATCTATCATGCGTGCTACTTATGAATTTAGTGCCAAAGATGGCACTAGTTAAATCTATCCTTGCTTTTATGCCTAGCTAGGGGCGTTAAATGATAGTGCTAGTTGGGAGGCAACCCAATTATCTTTATGTTTTTTGTTTTTCCTCCTATTTAGTAATAAATCTTGCATATACCTTCTGTTTAGATGTGTTTTTATCTTTTAGTTAGTGTTTGTGCCAAGTAGAACCTATAGGATAACCTACGATGATAGTTGATTTGATTCTGCTGAAAAAGCCAAAACTTTGTGCGCACTAATATAATTTTGTTAAATCACAGGAACGTGCTTTTGCGTTGATTCTTTTTGCTTATGTTCAATAGACAAATTTTCCAGGACTTCCTATTTTGGTAGGATTTTTAAAGTTCCAGAAGTTTGCGTTAGTTACAGATTGCTACAGACTGTTCTGTTTTTGACAGATTCTGTTTTTCATGTGTTGTTTGCTTATTTCAATGCATCTATGGCTAGTAATTCAGTCTATGAACCATAAAGAATTTGGAATACGGTAGGTTTAACACCAAATTAAATAAATAATGAGTTCATTGCAGTAACTTATGTGGTGGTTTTGTTTTCTTTCACTAACGGAGCTTATTAGATTTCCTGTTGAGTTTTGTGTTGTGAAGTTTTCAAGTTTTGGGTAAAGCTTTTATGGACTGTGGAATAAAGGGTGGCAAGAGCCTAAGCTTGAGAATGCCCATGGCACCCCAAGATATTCAAGAATTGCCAAAAGCCTAAGCTTGGGGATGCCCCGGGAAGGCATCCCCTCTTTCGTCTTCGTTCATTGGTAACTTTACTTGGAGCTATATTTTTATTCGCCACATGATACGTGTTTTGCTTGGAGCGTCGTGTATTATATTAGTATTTGCTTTTTAGTTTACCACAGTCATCCTTGCTGTACACACCTTTTGGGAGAAGCCTATTTGATTAGAATTTGCTAGAATACTCTATGTGCTTCACTTATATCTTTTGAGCTTGATAGTTTTTGCTCTAGTGCTTCACTTATATCTTTTAGAGCACGGTGGTGTCTTAATTTTGAAGAAATTGCTAGTCTCTCATGCTTCACTTTTATTATTTTTAGAGTCTTTTAGAACATAATGGTATTTGCTATTATCATAAAGTTGGTCCTAGAATGATGAGCATCCAAGTTGGGTATAATAAAAACTATCATAGGAAGTGAATTGGATGCTATGATCAACTTGATACTTGATAATTGTTTTGAGATATGGAGGTATTTAAAGTCATGCTAGTTGGGTGATTGTGAATTCAAAGAATGCTTGTCTTGAAGTTAGCAAATCCCGTAGTATGCACGTATGGTTAAAGTTGTGTAACAAATTTGAAACATGAAGTGTACTTGGCTTGTGCATCCTTATGAGTGGCGGTCGGGGACGAGCGATGGTCTTTTCCTACCAATCTATCCCCCTAGGAGCATGCGCGTAGTACTTGAGTTTTTGATGACTTCTAAAGTTTTTCAATAAGTATATGAGTTCTTTTGACTAATGTTGAGTCCATGGATTATACGCACTTCTACCTTTCCACCTTTTCTAGCCTCTTCGGTACCGTGCATTGCCCTTTCTCACATTGAGAGTTGGTGCAAACTTTGCCGGTGCATCCAAACCCCGTGATACGATACGCTCTATCACACATAAACCTCCTTATATCTTCCTCAAAACATCCACCACGCCTACCCATTATGGCATTTCCATAGCCATTCCGAGATATATTGCCATGCAACTTTCCACCGTTCCGTTCATCATTTTCATGACATACTTTACTTTTGTCATATTGCCATTACATGATCATGTAGTTGACATCGTATTTGTGGCAAAGCCACCAAGCATTATTTTTCATACATGTCACTCTTGATTCATTGCTCATATAGAGTCATATCTTGTTCTAGTTTCGAGTTGTAATTCTTGTGTTGTAATCAATAGAAGTGTGATGATCATCATTATTAGAGCATTGCCCCCAAAAAAGGAAAAAAAGGAATGGCCAAAAAAGAAAAAAAAGAAAGGCCCAAAAAAGAAAAAAAGAAAACAAATAAAAAGGGCAATGTTACTATCTCTTTTTCCACACTTGCGCTTCAAAGTAGCACCTTGTTCTTCATGTAGTGAGTCTCATATTTTGTGCTTCAAAGTAGCACCTTGTTCTTCATGTAGAGTCTCATAAGTTGTCTTTTTCATACTAGTGGGAATTTTTCATTATAGAACTTGGCTTGTATATTCCTACGATGGGCTTCCTCAAATGCCCTAGGTCTTCATGAGCAAGCAAGTTGGATGCACACCCACTAGTTTCTTTTGTTGAGCTTTCATACATTTATAGCTCTAGTGCATCTGTTGCATGGCAATCCCTACTCCTCATGTTGACATCAATTGATGGGCATCTCCATAGCCCGTTGATTATCCTCGTCAATGTGAGACTTTATCCTTTTTTGTCTTCTCCACACAATCCCCATCATCATATTCTATTCCACCCATAGTGCTATATCCATGGCTCACGCTCATGTATTGCGTGAAGGTTGAAAAAGTTTGAGATTATTTAAGTATGAAACAATTGCTTGGCTTGTCATCGGGGGTATAGAAGTTGGGAACATCTTTGTGTGACGAAAATGAAGCATAGCCTAACTATATGATTTTGTAGGGATGAAATTTCTTTCGCCATGTTATTTTGAGAAGACATGATTACTTTGATTAGTATGCTTGAAGTATTACTATTTCTTTTGTATTCATGTGGATCTGAACATTCATGCCACAATAAAGAAAATTACATTATGAATTATGCTAGGTAGCATTCCACATCAAAAATTCTCTTTTTATCATTTACCTACTCGAGGACAAGCAGGAATTAAGCTTGGGGATGCTTGATACGTCACCAACGTATCTATAATTTTTGATCGTTCCATGCTATTATATTACCCCTTTTAGATGTTTATGGGCTTTATTTTACACATTTATATCATTTTTGGGACTAACCTACTAACCGGAGGCCCAGCCCATATTGCTGTTTTTTTGTGCCTATTTCAGTATTTCGAAGAAAAGGAATATCAAACGGAGTCCAAACGGAATGAAACCTTTGGGAGCGTGATTTTTGGAACAAATCTGATCCGGAGAGCTTGGAGTGCAAGTCAAGAAGCTCCCGAGGGCTCCACGAGATAGGCCCCCCCCTGTAGGGCGCGCCCCTTGTCTCGTGGGCCCCTCGGGCAGCCACCGACATACTTCTTCTTCCTATATATGCCAACGTACCCCGAAAACATCCAGGAGCACCACGAAACACAATTTCCACCACCGTAACCTTCTATATCCGCAAGATCTCATCTTGGAGCCTTCGCCGGCACTCTACCGGAGGGGGAATCAACCACGGAGGGCTTCTACATCAACATCCTTGCCCCTCCGATGAGTTGTGAGTAGTTTACCACAGACCTATGGGTCCATAGTTATTAGCTAGATGGCTTCTTCTCTCTTTTTGGATCTCAATACAATGTTCTTCCCCTCTTTTGTGGAGATCTATTCGATGTAAACTCTTTTTGCGGTGTGTTTGTCGAGATCCGATGAATTGTGGCTTTATGATCAAGTTTATCTATGAATAATATTTGAATATTCTCTGAATTCTTTTACCCGTTTTGGATGTTTATGGGCTTTACTTTACACATTTATATCATTTTTGGGACTAACCTACTAGCCAGAAGCCCAGCCCGAATTGTTGTTTTTTTTTGCCTATTTCAGTGTTTCGAAGAAAAGGAATATCAAACGGAGTCCAAACGGAATGAAACCTTCGGCATTTTGGAACAAACATGATCCAGAGGACTTGGAGTGGAAGTCACACAAAAATTGAGGCTGCCATGAGGGTGGAGGGTGCCCCCCCCCCTACTGGGCACGCCCCCTATCTCGTGGGCCCCTCGGGAGTCCACCGACCTACTTCTTCCTCCTATATATACCCTTGTACCCCGAAAACATCAGGGGAGCCAACGAAAAACTATTTCCACCACCGTAACCTTCTGTATCCACGAGATCCCATCTTGGAGCCTTCGCCGGCGCTCCGCCGGAGGGGGAATCGACCATGGAGGGATTCTACATCAACACCATGGCCTCTCCGATGAGTTGTGAGTAGTTTACCACAGACCTTCGGGTCCATAGTTATTAGCTAGATGGCTTCTTCTCTCTCTTTGGGTCTCAATACCATGTTCTCCTTGATCTTCTTGGGGATCTATTCGATGTAACTCTTTTTGCGGTGTGTTTGTCGAGATCCGATGAATTGTGGGTTTATGATCAAGTTTATCTATGAGAAATATTTGAATCTCCTCTGAATTCTTTTATGTGTGATTAAGTTATCTTTGCAAGTCTCTTCGAATTATCAGTTTGGTTTGGCCTACTAGATTGATCTTTCTTGCCATGGGAGAAGTGCTTAGCTTTGGGTTCAATCTTGCGGTGTTCTTACCCAGTGATAGAAAGGGTTGCAAGACACGTATTGTATTGTTGCCATCGAGGATAACAAGATGGGGGTTATATCATATTGCATGTGTTTATCCCTCTACATCATGTCATCTTGCTTAATGCGTTACTCTGTTCTTATGAACTTAAAACTCTAGATGCAGGCAGGAGGCAGTCGATGTGTGGAGTAGTAGTAGTAGATGTAGGCAGGAGTCGGTCTACTTGTTATGGACGTGATGCCTAGATACATGATCATGCCTAGATAATCTCATAACTATGCGCTTTTCTATCAATTGCTCGACAATAATTTTGTCACCCACCGTAATACTTATGCTTTCTTGAGAGAAGCCTCTACTGAAACCTATGGCCCCCGGGTCTATTTCTTATAATATTTGCTTTCAATCTATCTTTATTTGCATCTTTACTTTTTGCATCTATCTTATAAAATACCAAAAATATATTTATCTTATCATACTATCTTTATTAGATCTCACTTTCACAAGTGGCCGTGAAGGGATTGACAACCCGTTTATTGCGTTGGTTGCGAGTTCTCAGTTTGTTTGTGTAGGTGCGTGGGACTTTTGAGGAGCCTCCTACAGGATTGATACCTTGGTTCTCAAAACTGAGGAAAATACTTATGCTACACTTTGCTGCATCACCCTCTCCTCTTCGAGGAAAACCAATGCAAGCTCAAGACGTAACAGTCATATGTGGATGTGGGAAGGTAGTTGAGGGCCTTGGAGCATATCACTAAGCACTATGGAGCAAGAAACTCATTAAGCAACACTTCATCCCTCCTTGATAGTATTGGCTTTTCCTATAGACTCAATGTGATCTTGGATCACTAAAATATAAAATGTAGAGTCTTGAGCTTTTGAGCTTGAGCCAATCCTTTTATCCTTAGCATTTTGAGGGTTCCACTTTTCTCATCCATGCCATGCCATTCATTGAGCTTTTCCTGAAATATTCATCTTGGAATAATACTAGCTCAATGAGCTATATGTTGTTAGGAATTACCAAAACCACCTAGGGATAGTTGCACCTTCACATGCACACCCTCATCTCTTATTGGTTGATATGTCAAGAAACAAGAAACGAGGTAGAAGTTAATGCACCACGCCTACGTGTTTTGGGATTATTTGGTTTTCGTAGATGACTTACACACCTAGCTATTAGAGTGTACCACTACCTCCCTTCTAGTTTAAAGGGCTCGACTCAAAAATTTCACCTACTCTTATCAAGATAGTAGAGGCGGTGGAATAGTTTTTGAAGTCTGCAAAAGTACTCAACTAATGTTGTCGTTCTTCACAAAAAAATGTGTTTACCAATGCATGCATGAACACTAGTTACTCTAACCCCCCTCTCTTCTTTAATTCTTTGCCACATCAGCATGTTTGCTATTCCCGTGTGCATGATACCAGCTAAGATACCACCATTATGGCCAGCCTTAATCATCGCATGCAATAATTTAGTGCACCTTGAAATATGAACATGTGTGGGGCGTGTATGTTTTTAATGACTTGAGACTATACCTAGCCCGGCATGCAAGATGACTTATTATGCACCGTTCCCCATACCTGCAGGAATCCCGTTCGTCTCCAAATCTTTTCCTCTCCATGTGTGGAAACAATATGCCTGCCAAACCCTCCTTCTTCCTCCGGCGGTCCAACCACTCCACCCCGTGTGAAAAAATTGCATGCATGACTCTCCTTCCCCCACGCTCGCCCAATCCGTTGTGACCAACAATATTTCCACCACTTCGCTCCCCCATAATTTACTTCAACAAATATGCCCACGTAGCTTTTACATAACTTCAGGTGCATTGGGTCACTGACATATGGGCCCAGCAGGGTACTGGCCCACATGTCAGTGACCCAACCGACCTGCAGATTAAATCGATGCATTTCAGTCCATATCTTACGAGGTGTGCCATTGCTCGCTATAAATACTGCGCCTCCCACGACATCGCTATCTCCTCCCCCTCACGTTCACGTTCATCGCTATCTCCTCCCCCTCCCTCTCACATCGACCACCATGGCATCGCCCCTCCCAAGCCCTAGGAGCCCCTCGCTGCACCGCGTGGACGGTCACGCGTCGTCGTTCCGTTCCTCGCCGCCACTAGTCGAGGAGGACGCGTCGGTGTTCCGCTCCTCGCCGCTACGCTACGCGTCGCCGTTCCATTCCTCGCCGCCACTATTCGAGGAGGACGTGTCGGCATTCCGATCCTCGCCGCGACGCGTCGAGGTGGACGCGTCGGCATTCCCAATCTTGCCAGCACGCGCGTCGGAGGACACGTCGGCTCCCTGCTAAAAGGAGAACGCCGCGCCGCCTGCCGAGCCCCCCAGCCTTGAGGAGCTTTGGAAAGAAATGGATGTCGCCTTGTGGGAGGCTTTGCCTCTAGCAGAGCGCGCCAAAATAGAGGCGGAGAAGAAGGCCGAGGAAGAGAAGCACACTGTGCAACAAGCTGCCTGGGAGATCTATGTCGCGTCCGAGAGAGTCATGCAATTGGGTCTTTGGCAGAAGGCTCGTGCGAGGGCCGTGAGGTGGCAGAAGGGCCGTGCGTGCGGCGCCCGAGTGCGATCGGGCCCAAGCGCCTCATCTACGCTTGGCGGTACGTGGACCGGGTGCACGCTTCCAGCCAGGAGGAGTACCTGTTGGCGCCGGATCACCACACCAGTGACATCGCGCTCGCTCGCCGGTAAGCCGCCAATCAGCACCTCACGAGTTGCGAGGCTGAGGAAGAGGCATTGTGTCGGCGCTCTAGGAAACGGCCACGCACTAGGGCACTCGTGGCACACCGCAAGCGCTCCTGCGAGCGCTGTGGCTTTTAGGAGGAGTATAATTTTTGTTTCGTAAGGCGATCTCATCAGTTTTGGGACGCAAATGGTAAATCCCAAACGTTCAAGAATTTTTAGTGTCCTTAATTAATTACGTAAAAGGGAAAGTTTGGAAACGTTGTGTATTATTACGCATTTTGCAAGTACGTGCATACAGCACAAACTTTACTATATACTATCGGACTACACGTCTCTCTCGATATATGCTTGCAGACTGTGCTACTCCCTCCGTCCAGGTCAATAAGTCATCTTTGGTTGTGCACGGTGACCAAGAAGGAGGGAAGACTTGTACACCTAGATGGAGGGAGTAGTACTATTACTTATGTACGTGCAAATGCACGTTTTAACATTACGATGCGATTTTTTGTAAAAGTAGAAAAACAGCACTAGTCAAGCTTGTGAAACGATTCAATGCAAAACAAATGCAAAAATGCTTGTTTGATTGTTTACTTTTAGCGTCCTTCTCTGTGGTTATTTCTCTGTCGTACTTTGTACGGAGTATCCCACTGGTTGGAAAGGCATGCAAATTCCCAAACCGCTTCCTACACCCTGTATCGAATTTTTTGCCTAACAAGTTGTGTCGTGCAATTGGAATTCCAACTTGAGTACTACTACTAGTAGCAGTACCAGGGCCAGATCTTTTTGGCTTCTAGATTAGAAATCCCATAACTACTACCTCCGTCCTGGTTTATTGGTCCCCATTGTAATCTGTGTCAAATTTTGATCATAAATTTAACTAATGAAATGTTAGTGCATGTCACATGCACTACTCCATCCGTCTAGGTGAGTAAGTAATCTTAGGCCGTGCACCGTGACCAAGGAGGAGGAGAAAACGAGAAACGTTAATGTTATTTGCTAATTAATAGTATTGCATGCAATGAACTAACCACTGCATGTCGTGTTTGATATCTCAAGCCATTAAAAAGCATTCACACTCTTTATCTCTTATTGGTTGATACGTCAAGAAACAAGAAACGAGGTAGAAGTTAATGCACCGCCCCTAAGTGTTTTGGGATTATTTGGTTTTCGTAAGATGACTTACACACCTAGATGCACCGCGCCTAAGTGTTTTGAGTAACATTTTATCAGTTAAATCTTTGGTCAAAATTTAGCACAAATTACAATGGTGAGGAATAAACCAGGATGGAGTAGTAGTTTAGAAGCCCAAATAAATGCGTGAGGCGCCTTATTATTACTCTCCTTGTGACTAGTCTTGTGGGAAAAGTGGGAAGCCGCTAAAGAAGCGGCCCTAGGAGTAGTACCTAGGGATCGAGTGTTGGAGATGAACGGAGAAAGTAAATCAGAGAGATGAAATGCAAAAAAGGCGGTGGGATGTGATGGTTGCTTGTCCGTTTATTTTACAAGGCCACTTATTCTTGGGAGTGGTTGGGTTTTGTGATATGACGGCTTCTTGCTTGCGCCACAGCGGGGTGAGAGGTGAGACTCCGTGCAGCGCCGCCCTCTACACTTGTACTACATCGGTCGTGGTTTATTAGTCCCCCATTGAATTTGACTGAAGATTTAACTGACAAAATGTTAGTGCATGTCAACAAAACTATATCGCTGGATTCGTATTTGAACATAGTTTTGAATGATATAATTTTAGGTGACATGCATCAGTATTTATCGTACTATATATAATGTTAGTTCAATTTTTGGTCTTACTAATCTATAGTAGTAAGGTGCTCGTGCGTTGCACCGAAGAGTGAAATGCATTGATCGGGGAGTTGTTTATTTTGACAAAGGATGTGGGGGTCATCTCATGTGTAACGGGTATCGATAGGTTTCTTCGGATATTATCTCATCTCTAGAGCTCACAAACATCGGGGTGAAATAGATAAAAAGGTATCTTTTGCAAACAAAAGCATTTAACTACTCAACCTGCATCCAAAACTTGTGAAGAAATAACACTTATTGTGCTTTGCAAGAAATGATCTTTAAGAATTAGTTTTTGAGTATCGATTGTTATACATGTTGGCTACAGATGACATGGCACTTTCTTATAGTCAACAGTTGGCTATACTATTAAGTAATATTAACCATGCCCTTATACACCTAGACGGGGGGATTAAATCAGGATGACTTGCAAGGGGCAGAGGAGATGTAAGAAATGGTTCATCGTAAGTCTTTAACCAGTACTGTAGTAAAAATTCATACATGGAAGATTCTATACTAAACCAGAAACGGATACACTTTTATTCATGCACGATACTCCAATAGAGCAAGATCCTGCATGGAAGTCTCCACATGCTTAGAAAGCGGATTACATTGAGCGAAGACTAATGGTCAACATTTAACTTGATAATGCGTATTTTTTTTAAAAGAACAGGGAGGCTCCTCCCCGGTTCCATTATCAAATGAAACCCAAAGTGTCTTACATCAGCACACTGAGAGGAGCAGTTCAAAGGAAGGACTATGGCGAAGCCACTCAAGTTTAATGACAAGCTTACAGAATCAAAAGCGGCAAAGACACGGGCCATTAGAGCCCACACACACACTACATGTTTTCTAAGTGCACTTGATAATGCGTATGTCCAGGAGAACCTCCTTGGAGTCCCCGTGCACCGCGTCGGCGGGTAAAGGATGCCATGGGTTTTCCAAGTCCACATTGGCGGGATAGTCCCAGCTCCCCAGAGTCCAAGTCCGTCCGATGAGGCTGGTGTCGCCACCCACGCGACCCAGAGGGGTAGTAACATTGACCACGCACCCGTACATCTGCCTCGTGTCAGTGTCAGCGTTAGCGGCGATGCCCCTGACGCACATTACAGAGACGGGGCGGCGGCCTGCGCGGGCCTCGCCGGTGCCCACGATCAAGAGGAAGATGTTGTCGTCCTCCTCCGAGACCAGCAGGCGGCGGTGATCCTCCAGCGACTCCGGCATGGTGAACCGGTAGCACGTGTCGTACTTGATGTTCTCCGCCAAGGGCCAGCAGTGACCTCTTCACGCATCCGTGAGGTGATGCGCCATGTCCGCCGGGGAGCCACAAAACGGCATCGGGCACTCATAGCAGTGGACGAAGGGCTCGTTGGAGGCATCGACCAGGCCGTCCATGAAACGGGAGTGGTTGTAGGGGACGTTGCGCCAGTTGAATATATGAGCAAGTTACTACGAGATTTAATCATGACGGCTATAACAGAGATGAAACTAATCATGTGGACTAGCATAGTAGTAGGATACAAAGTAGAAACATGAATTCTACCACGATTTCGAACAGGAAGGACAGAAACACATACGGTGCAACGGGAGCAGCACCCTTGGCATTGAGGTTGTCGTCCATGTTGTTGAGGAAGAGGTTGCCGAGGTCGGGGAAGAAGTCGTCGTCGGTGAAGTCGTGGCTGCCGGCGATCGCGAGTCGCTCCCAGATTTCAACGGCCCGCTGAATGGGCGCAGGAGGGAGTGGCTGTAGGGGCGTTCTGCCGCCCGAATGGAGCGCAGGAGTAGCACAAGCAAATAGATGGTGTCCTTACTAGTACTCCTAGTATCTATCTATCTATATCTATATATATCTACTCTTATAGAAAACCGAGTTGGTGATGATGGTATGCCTGCCATCTTGTAATATAGACCGTCCGATCTATATCTGACGGATAGAAAGCTAACTATGACAATTTTACAAAAGATACCCGCACCTGTCTCCACATTTACAGATAAGGCCTTGCCTCGTTCATCCTTATCTCCCACAATCTCGTGCTCCTCCCTATGTCTCTATCTCTACTACTCTTCTTGGTTTTTTATAACAAATCGAATAGTGTTCCACCGTCCGCTGCATGCCCGGCTGAACACGCCTCCTCACCTCCATCATCACCAACTGAGTCTTTTATAGGAGTAGGAGTAGAGAAAAAACTGAGTTGGTGATGATGATGTGCCGTGCAATGCACGGGCATCTTGCTATTTTTTTTCATATAAGTCCAAACACCACGTAGACACGGTCTTTAAGCATGGTTTGTAGTCGTTCCACGCTCGGGCATTGAAGTTTGTAACTATTTTAGATTACAATATACTACTCCTCCGTTGCTAGTAGTAGAGCAGAGTCCTACTCTACTACTCTACTCTAGCAAGCTAGGGCATAGTACTGTAGTAGGTAATGTAGGGAGTACCGATCTTGTGATCACTCAAGCAAGTTATCAGCATCGATATGACCCTCGCTCTTTGGTATGTGTCTTGTAAGTCAAGCGGCGTGCTGTAGTCATCATCACCTGTCCACTTCCCGCAGCACATATTCGCTTCTCCATCTTCGTCCGCACATTATATCGTCCAAGCTTCCATCCCCGCTAAGGCACCTCCCCCACTCGTCCGAAACCCAAGCTCTAACAATGGCAGAACCGAGCAGCGTCCGCCGAAAGAGTGGCTGGAATTCGCTCCCCACAGAGGTAATCAAGCTCATTGTTTCGTGTGTGGACAATCTCAGTACCATGCCGCTCGCCGCGTGCTCGTCGAGGTTATACCGTTTACTCAAAGCCCTCAGGCCGGAGCTTCTTAAGCCAGCTCCTTGCTTGCTGATGTCGCCTGATCTTCAGAAACGGCATGTCACGCAACATAACAATCGTAGGGTGGCGAGCATCAACCCCCTTCACTGCGATCCGATCCCCGTCAGCCTCAGCTACATTAACAATATGTATTGGGTCGGCATGAACACGTCTTGGATGGTTCTCATCGACGATCGCGGCAGCTAGATGCTCGTGGAGGTCTACACCCGGCGATTGATCCCCCTTCCTTTGATAAACACTGCACTGCTTTGGCACTGCGGCCCAGAATACTCGGAATCTTACAGTAGCCAACATGATACCAAGTTTGATTTGCTCAAGGTTGTAATCTGCCAAGTGCCCACAAGATCTGCGAATTATAAAGCTTTCAGGCTAATTTCGTTCTTCAACCGCAGTCTCGCCTATCTGACAGGTCACTGCGGTAAGTGGATAAATCTGCACGTCCATCGCAGGATCATACATCCTCCATGGTTCTCTGATGCCATTGAACACAAGGGCTTCATTTACGCTGTCGACTCCTTCTATGGTTGGACGTATTTCTGGCCTACTCCAGTCATCGCTACAAATGGCTGTTATAGCAGTATGTTACTTTCCTATGATATCATGATGGCTTGCTTATATTACTGTCAACATTTACTGAAAAATATTCATGCTCATAACATGTTGTTCTTAAGATTGACTAAATCAAGAGCCCTTTTTTATTTGACTCCAACTTGATATGATGTTGTAGGCCGCCTAGTGTCCCTACCCTTCCTAATCCCAAAACCTTTCAAAGAAAAGTGGCATGGTAGTTGTAGGTGGTTCCTGGCTCGATCAGATGATGGCGAAAGATTGATGATTGTTCGCACGTACCGGTCATGTTGTTTCACGGAATACAATCACAGTCACTACAAGGTCTTTGAGCAGGATCCCAGCTTCTCTGGGCCTTTAGGAATTTTTGACTGGAGGCTGGTAAGTAGCCTTTGTACACACTCTCTGTTTGTCGGACTGAATTATCCGATTAACCAGGAGATAACCGACGGCAAGGATCATGATGGCAGCGCAGTTTTGTTCATCAGGCAAAACCGTGTGTACACAACGTACCATGCGTCTCTGCATGCACCATACCCTGATATGTGCCGCCACGCTCTGCAGCCCAAAGTAGGAGAGAGGGTCGCAAGTATCAGAGTTCGACCTGCTGGCTGGAGTTTCCCCCGTCAGGCACCCATCTGGTTCAAGCCATCAGCCAATCTCCATAGCTTAATAAATAGTAACGTCTAACTGAGCCAGTTAGTTAGATGCGTACACTTGGTGTAGTAGGATCTTTATTTAGTTTGATGCATACAGTTGTTCTTTTTTGGTAGCCCTTTTGTAATGATGGCTGATGTTTGGTTTGGAAGAGAGAGTTGCATCTTCACTCTTCTGGCCTACTTATACATTGCACCCCAGCCACAGTTCTTTGCTCTTGCTATTTTCAATGTACAATCGGTAGTATATTTAAATGCATTGGTTGAATAAATGTCTTGTTAGAGCGACAAACACAATGTTTTGGAAGTCGTTGCAGTTCCATCCTTGATTGCCACGTGCACGTAGCTCATACTATTTTTCGTACGGAACACATTTTCCACTTGTTGATAACATGCAGCCCACTGATGAAGCCCCAATAGAGAAGCGCATAATTAACTAGAAGGGAGGCTCTCACATGAATCCAGCCCAGGTACATGCTCATGGTCCCCTAAACATAAATAATAAGTAAATAAATAAATAAAGCTAAATGCTCATGCACCAGTTCTTTGGGAAAATAGGTCAAAGAGTATGGTCAATGTCTGTTAAAAATAATATGAAAGGGGGTTGAAAATTCCAAAAAAATTATAGCAAATGGGATATTAGTTTTTTTTGGTTTTTGTTCTTCACTGATATCTTATACATATTTCATTGGATTTAACATGACATAGTACTAATTTATTTTTAAATTTGTTTTAGTATGGCTATTAATTTTTGGATTAAGAATATTTCGTTCCCCAGCAAAAATTTGCAAATTTTCAAAATTTCCCACATATTTAATTAATTTTTTGACCCTGGTACTAACCAAAAAATGGCCGGCAATTCTAAAAATGGAAAACGGGCTGCAATAAATTCCATATGAATTAGAAAATTAGTAAAAATTATAAAAATAATAGCAAATGGGCTGTACACACCACATATTTCGAGGCTAACTTGTTTACGCAAGGCTTTGTGAGTGAACACACGATTCCAGCAGCACTGACTGTTGGATGTCCATCCAACGACCGACGTGCTTCTTCAATCTCTGATCTTCCTGCTCCAGCCGCCTAAACTAGCGCCGGCGGGACTGCCTGCTCCCTCCTCTTGTGGCCCGCTATGATGCCGCGCAGGCTTCCCCGGCCCACCCTACTCCCTCCACTTGCCTGGCCTCATGCAATCAACTGCCTCCTTATTTCGCGAAAAAAATGACTCCCACTGACATCTAGGGCGCATTGGTTGGGAGGCTGACCTGTGGGCCTACTACGTTGATGCGTCTGTGAGGCTTGTCAACTTAGTCAACAAGCGATTCTAGCATCGAAGAATCGTTGGATTTGAATCGAGCGGTCCTGCTTGCTTCTTCAATCGCTGCTCTTCTTGCACCACCACCCAAACCAGCGCCGGGAGACCGCTGCTCCCGCCACCGGTGGCGGCTGTCTTTGCCGTTGAGCCTCATCGCCCTACTACTCCCACCGCTAGCCAGGCCTGCGGCGGCGGCAACCTCACACCGCAGCCGAACACAGTGAACCCTCGTACTCCTCTCGCGTGGGCATCCCTTTGCCGCGTCTTCCCGGCTCCGTCGTCCCTTCCTAGGCCTCGCCGTCGTCCACCGCCTTGGTGCTCTCGGCGTGGCGTGGTCAATGTGGTCAACGACATTCCATCGGAAAATCTTGTACTGGAGAGGTGACAGTGGGTCCACGGCCTGACCCAGCTTTTTTGTGATTTGCCAAGTAAGTCGCTTTGTCGGGCTGTTGGGCTGCAAATCTTTGAAGACGAGGAGAGCTTTCATTCGGCTGGCCGAGAAAATGGCCCATCAGTAATGAGAAATGGGTTGTACATTTTTAAAACACATCAAACCGGCAATTAGTTTCAAATATCTTTTTTTCATTTTGAGATTTTAAATTACATTAATTTTTATGCGTGGAGAATTTGTTGGATTTTATATTGATATACATTTATTTTTAAAATCAGTTTGAATGTGAGTCGAAATTTCGGGATTAAAAACAGTTCGGACCACACCGAAATATGCAAAATTTCATATAATTTTTTAACCGTGGCCACAATATGGGCTGTAATGCTAACAAAAAGAATATGGGCTCCAAAAAAACCTTAAAAATTAGCAAAATGGGTTGTAAATTATTAAAAATAATGGCAGATGGGCTGTATGGTGTTTTCCACAGATTTGAGGCTTTCCTAAAAAAAGGTTGACGCACAAGCAGTGATTGTTGGATGGCCATCCAACGCCCGTCGTGCTTCTTCAATCTCTGGTCTTCCTGCTCCAGCCGCTCAAACAAGCGCCGGCGGGACTGTCTACTCCCTCCTCCCCGCGGCCGGCTCTGACAGCTCGGACCCACCAGCTATATCTTCGCACGCAAGGAAGTGCCTCCTTATTACGCACAAAAAAAATGAATACTCCCCCTGTTAGCTGGGACCCAGTATAGTGGCAGGCTGACTTGTGGGCCTACTAAGTTGACGGGGACGAAGGGCTTTGTCAACTTAGTCAATATGCATGATTCTAGCTCCAATGACCGTACGATGTCCATCCAACGGCCGTAGTGCTTCTTCAACCTCTGGTCTTCTTGCTCCAGCCGCCCAAACCAGCGCCGGTCGTGCCTCGTGCTCCTGCCTCCAGTGGCTGGTTGCGATGCGGCGGAGGCCTCACCGCCCCCTACAACTCCCACCACTGGCCAGGCCATCCCTCTACTCACCCACACCCCCTGTTATTCTGCGGCGACGGCAACCTCACGCTGCAGTGAACCGGTGAACCCTCGTACTCCTCTACGCGTGGGCATCCACTGCCGCGTCTTCCCCGGCTCCGCGTCGTCCCCTTCCTAGGCCTCGCCGTCGTCCACCGCCCTGGTGCTCTCGGCGCGCCGTGGTCAACATGGTCAAGGAACGGCTTCCATCGGACGTGGACTGTCCGTGGAGAGGCTGACAGGTGGGTCCACGGCCGCAGCAAGGAAGTGCCTCCTTATTACGCGCAAAATAATTATTCCTCCACCTGACAGCGGGGACCCACCGGACGGGCCACCATATTTCGCGAAAAAAACGTTTCCCCCCTAACTGCTGGGACCCACTAGCTACACCTTTGCACGCAAGGAAGCGTGTCCGGGCAAAAAAACAAAATGATTCGCCCCCCTGACTGCTGGGACCCACCAGCTACATCTTCGCACGCAAGGAAGTGCGTCCGGGCAAAAAAACAAAACTATTCGCCCCGTGACTGCTAGGACCCACCAGCTACATCTTCGCAGGCAAGGAAGTGCACGGCGGTCGAGACCCACCGGTGAAGCGTGCGTGGCGTTGTCATGCAGTCGCGAACACATGCGTATATCTTGGTCGATGTAGAGGCGCGCACATGTAAGTAGTAAGCGCGCGACGTGTTGTAGTAGAGGCGCGCACGTAGCATGTACACGTACGTATAGCGGCGAGGGTGCAAGAAAGAAAATACGGCCACGTATGTACATACGGGCAGGGTCTCGAACGCCTACCCGCGCATACGTACGTGGTTGGGTCGGAACGAAGAAAAACATTGTCGTCGTGTTCATGGGGAGCCAACCGGCTAGGTCGGAATGGAATGCATGGTCGAGTTAATCGGGAGGGCTTGGACGGAACAGGCGATGGAAACGAGGCCTGGCGTACCGCACAACAGAGGAAACGGCCTTGTGTTCGATGGGCCACATTCAAAACGGGATCCTGTTGATCGGGAGGGGCATGGCGTACCGCAAAACGGAGGAAACAGACCTCCTACGGTCGAAACGGGGGTCCTGTTGATCAGGAGGAGTGTGGCGTACCGCAAAACGGATGAAATGGACTTGTATTGGGCCTTACGGTCGGCGGGGTCTGTTCGCCGGGAGGGTGTGGCATACCGCAAAACGGGACTCCACGTGATACTGTTCATCTCCACCGTCGACCTCCTCCAGCCTCCATGGGCTACCGTCGACCTCCTCCAGCCTCCACGTGCTCCTGTTCATCCAGCCTCCACTGCGTGCTACTCCACCGGCTACTGTTCAACCACCCCTCCACCGTCTACTATTCATCCAGCCCTCCACCATCTACTGTTCATCCAGCCCTCCACACCACGGGGTCCTGTTCAACCACCCCTCCACCGTCTACTGGTCATCCAGCCCTCCACACCACGGGGTCCTGTTCATCCAGAGGCAACGCCACCGCTCACTGTTCATCCAACCCCCCCCCCCATAGCGCTCCTTTGTTCATCAATCGATCGGCTTGAGTTAGCGGCAGTAGTGAAGGAATCGCTCGATCGGGTTCAGTTAACAGCCATCGATTGATTGCTCGGGTTCAGTAACACATAGCCTGCAGTGCAATCGCTCGGGTTCAGTTAGAGGCCAACGCCTCACTCGGGTTCAGTTAGAGCCAACGCCTCGCACACACGCATGTACGTGTACGAGAGAAACACGCATCGCTCGGCCCCCGACCTCCCACCATAACCGGCAACTCCCCGAAATTTTCCTCCCCCTCGCTTCTACCATGGTTTTTTCCGTCATGGACGACCCAAAGAATGTCATGCAGCTGCGTCTCCGGCCCGCCCAGGACGAAAAGCCCATTTGTGTCATGATTTTTTGTCATAGAAGTAGGAGCCCACCACATCTATGATGATACCGGGTTTTGTCACAATTATCGTCATAGAAGTGTCATATGTATGAGAGAAAAAATTCGTTCAGCCCAAAATGTCACAGATGTGTCTTTTTTTGTAGTGTTGGTCTACCACATATGCCATGCCGACGTTGAGTGCTAGGATTTTAAGAACTTCCTCAAGGATGAAAGAGTGAAATTCGTTACTGTAGACTTTAGGAATGACAGGGATGTCCTGGGTCGGATAGGCCTCATTGTAGGCCAGCCCTTCGATCTCCAGAAGGCAAGCCTGGTGTCCTCCTCTCAGCCTTCAATGCTGACCCTGGCAGCAGCCATGATTAATCCTTCGTACACTAAAGTGAATAAACCTCACCACGAGTTTCATCATGCATGGGAGTCGAAGACATTAGAGGAAGATCGCATCCTATACGCAGCAATGGATGCCTACCTTTGTTTAAATATCTACAAGGGTTGGATGAAGAAGCACAGCCCAGTGTCCGGTTCAAGCAAAGAAGCGTCGGCGAAGAGGAAAAGGAAGAGGGATGAGGACAAAGTCGAGGACGTGGACTCGGACTCTGAGTAGGTGGCAGTGTCGTCGCTCATGCTGGTTCTACTGCAGTGTCAAGCGGACTAGTTGCATAGTTTATTTTCAAGGGTGTTTTGTGCTGAGGCCCCAGCAGAACTATGTTTATGTTCTTTCTCGTTATTTGAACTCTTTAGTACATACAGTAGTACTAGTACTATGTCTTACTACTGTTCTTCTTGCAGTTGGTACTACTGCTTGTATCTTCGTGTTCCTACTGTACTTAATACGTTCTTATTAGTAATATAATTTGGGTTAGTCGATTTGTGAAAGAAGTTCGACGGAGCAAAGGAAGAAGACAGCAGAGAAGCTACCCCAGTATCTATATTAGGGTGGCGGGGTGCCCATGATCTATCTTATGAGTGCTGGGTGTGGAATGCAGTTCGCGAAAAAAATAGATCGTGCTAGGGGTTAAACGGATGGCGGGGGTGGGGGGAGCATGGCGGTGGTAGGCGGTTCAGGGGAGGGCGGGGCGGCGGCAGCAGGCGGTTACGCATGTGGCGGGCTGAGAAGATGAACCGTGCATCAATTTCGGAGGTTGAAGAAGCCCTTCTAGCCATCCATGTTGCATCAAACGGCTCACAAGAGTCGACTGACCCAAATTGCTCCTTCAGATTGCAGGATCCACGTGGCATTCAAGGTCTCGAAGGTAGATTACGTGTCCGCACCGGTTTGCGGGCTCGGCAGCGTCTTGTGACCGGCCTGCGCGACAGCCACCATGCGCGCCTCCTCTCCATGGCGGAGCGACAATGACATGCTAGTTCCTCCTCGCCGGCGTGCTGGAGCACGCGCTCGTCCTCCTCTTCATACGCTGCATGCATAGCCGCGGCTCCACCAGCTGCTCGGGTGCTTGGCAATGCGGCGGCATCGTGAGGAGGGACTGCAGACGACGTGAGCGAGTGAGCCTTCGGCTTCATGGCACAGGGATGGCAGCGACACGGCGGTGATGGGCGAGAAATTGTTGGCCGGAGCAGGCAGGCGCTGGCATGCGCAACGGCGGCGGCGGCATATTGATGAGTGCGCATATGGGAGCTTAGTTTAGTTTTATATAGGGTTGGTCAAACTTAAAAGAAAACCGTACTAGTACACATAAACATTGGACTTAGGCAGCGCTTTTATTAGTTACCACAGCCATGATACGGAATCCTGTGCAAGCGCGTGAACCGTGGCCGCGCGCACGATCGATCGGTGCGTCACTGTGTCGCGCTTGAAGGACATGCACCGAACCTTTTTGTGTGTGTGAAAACAATCCCCGAATATTGCTCAACTTTTTTTCCTGCAAAAGTTCTTGACGCTACAATATTTCCATATATTTGAATTTAGCTCCAGTTCATGTTTATTTTGATTTGGACGTTTTAGGTGCGCCCTAGTTTTTTTAATACTGATTTTGTGTGTGTGACTGAGAGAGAACGTGTGTATGTGTCCATATGTGTGTTGTGGCGGAAGGGCAATGTGGAGACGGTGTGCGTGTGATAGAGACATAGAGAGGTGTGAATGTGCAAATGATCATGCATGAGTGATACATAGACAGATGCCGATATGTTGAGCATACATGAGATAACGGTCTTCTATTTCACTTGTGTGTGTGTGTGTTTGTGTGTGAGAGAGAGAGAGAGATAGAGGAGCATCCGTAACACGACAACCATCTCTCTCAATTCATTCGTCCCTCGCACGATCGCATGTAACACATGCATCAACGCGCACATTTTGACACCCTCACCCGGCCCCTGCCCACCTCAAGGCCCGCACATCGCTCTATATCTCGCACGCACAATCTCTTCGTGAATACCATGTTTAGCATGTAGCTTTCTGTCACATACACACACATTTCTCTCTTTAAGTTTGTTTTCTCTCAATATCTGACACACACACACACACACACACACACACACACACACACACAGAGCACACACACACACACCCCCTCCCCCGAGCACCCAATTCATCCCCATCCAAGGTTATATGGCGACCACTCTCGCTTGTGCTTCTCTACACCCCAGCATGCACAACACCTCAATCTTCAAAGAGGGCATCGAGGAGTGCTACCTCTTGAGCATGCGTTGGTTTTCCCTTGAAGAGGAAAGGGTGATGCAGCAAAGTAGCGTAAGTATTTCCCTCTGTTTTTGAGAACCAAGGTATCAATCCAGTAGGAGGATACACTCAAATCCCTCGTACCTGCATAAACAAATAAGAACCTTGCAACCAACGCGATAAAGGGGTTGTCAATCCCTTCACGGCCACTTGCAAAAGTGAGATCTGATAGAGATACTAAGATGAATATTTTTGGTATTTTTATGATATAGATTGGAAAGTAAAGATTGCAAAATAAATAAATCGGAAAATTATATGATGGAAAATAGACCCGGGGGCCATAGGTTTCACTAGTGGCTTCTCCCAAGATAGCATAAGTATTACGGTGGGTGAACAAATTACTGTCGAGCAATTGATATAAAAGTGCATAGTTATGAGAATATCTAGGCATGATCATGTATAAAGGCATCACGTCCGCGACAAGTAGATCGAAACGATTCTGCATCTACTACTATTACTCCACACATCGACCACTATCCGGCATGCATCTAGAGTATTAAGTTCATAAGAACGAGTACGCATTAGGCAAGATGACATGATGTAGAGGATAAACTCAAGCAATATGATATAAACCCCATCTTTTTATCCTCGGCGACAACAATACAATACGTGCCTTGCTGCCCTAACATCCTTTGGGAAAGGACACCGCAAGATTGAACCCAAAGCTAAGCACTTCTCCCATTGCAAGAAAGATCAATCTAGTAGGCCAAACCAAACTAATAATTCGAAGAGACTTGCAAAGATAACAAATCATACATAAAAGAATTCAGAGGAGATTCAAATATTGCTCATAGATAATCTTGATCATAAACCCACAATTCATCGGATCTCGACAAACACACTGCAAAAAGAACTACATCGAATAGATCTCCAAGAAGATCGAGGAGAACTTTGTATTGAGATCCAAAGAGAGAGAAGAAGCCATCTAGCTAATAACTATGGACCCGAAGGTCTGAGGTAAACTACTCACACATCATCGGAGAGGTTATGGTGTTGATGTAGAAGCCCTGCGTGATCGATTCCCCCTCCGGCAGAGCGCCGAAAAAGGCCCCAAGATGGGATCTCATGGGTACAGAAGGTTGCGGCGGTGGAAATAGGCTTTCGTGGTGCTCTTGGATTTTTCAGGGTATATGAGTATATATAGGCGAAAGAAGTCGGTCAGGGGAGTCACGAGGGGCCCACGAGGGTGGGGTGCGCCTACCCCCAGGGCGCCTCCTGCCTCGTGGACGCCTTGTTGCTTCCTTGACGTCCACTCCAAGTCTCCTGGATTGCGTTTGTTCCAAAAACGACTCTTCCAAAGGTTTCATTCCGTTTGGACTCCATTTGATATTCCTTTTCTGCGAAACACTGAAATAGGCAAAAAACAACAATTTGGACTGGGCCTCCGATTAATAGGTTAGTCCCAAAAATAGTATAAAAGTGTATAATAAAGCCCATTAAACATACAAAACAAATAATAAAATAGCATGGAACAATCAAAAATTATAGATACGTTGGAGACGTATCAAGGAGATCGAAGACGGCGACCACACTGCGCTAGAGAATGCGGGGCCATTTGGAAGCAGGATGATGTGACGATGGCTGACTGACTCTTCCCCCCACCCTCTCTCTCTCTCTCGCAAAAAAATTACCAATCCCTCTCTCCCCCGCACAAAATTATCAATCCCTCAACCCACGAGATCCTTCCCCTCTCGTCCATGTTTTTACAGCTCTCTCATCAAACCTGTTGTCTCTTCTCCTTCCACGTGTACAGAATCCGGATGCACACGCATCTCACGTATATTACATGTCTCCATCTTTCTCACAGACCTAACTTCTTCCTCTCTCTTTCTCTCTCTCCCTCTCCCTCTCTCTCTCTCTCTCTCTCTCTCTCTCTCTCTGTCTCGTTAGGTTTGTCTCCTACTCTCTCGTCCACATACATACAATCTTCCCCGCCCTATCTGCTCCATCTTCGCAAGCTCTCTCTGCACGTTTCATTCACACATTGGGATATGTTCAAAATGTTGCTTTTATAATGGCTGATGTAGAGTTATGGTTGGTTTTGTTGCATCCTACAAAGTAATAACTATGAAATGCATTTAGATTCTCATTTGACTGGAATTATGTGAGTTTGAGCATGTTGTGAAGTACTATAGACCTCGTATACATCTTGGAATTCGACAATGATTGTAACTATTGAATTGTATAGACCATTACATTCGAAGTCAGTAGCCTAATATATTTATTTCACAATTTCAACAAATGATTAATTCACTACAAACTAAGAAAACAAATGTGTACTCCCTCCGTTTTTATTTAAGTCCGCGTATTAGCATTGGTCAAAGTCAAGTTTTATAAACTCTCAAAAAGTTTATAACAAAACATATTAACATATACAATAACAAATAAATACCATTAGATTCATTATTGAATGTACTTTCACATCATACAGTAAATGTATATATTTTTCTATAAACTTGGTCAAACTTTAGGAAGTTTGACTTCGGTCAAACCTAATATGCAGAGTTTACTAGTACTACTCGCTAGTTGCTTAGCCGAATCACCCAACACGCCACACGGGGAGTTCAGTGTCACAAAATTTTGAGGTTGGCGGGAAAATCTCCGCGACCACGATTCGGCGATGGGAAGTTACCATCATAGCCTTCGGAACAGGCCTACGGATGGCGCTTGGTAGGGGGCTGTTTTCGTAACTTCGGGTTCACCCCACCCAGCCAACCCCACCCCGGCACCCAGATTAGTACACCTGAATACTGCCCATTTTCTATCTGCAGCGCAAAATAGACTTCTCCACGGCACCGCAGCCTTCGTGCTCCTCCCCTTCTACATCGGCGCACTCGACCACCGCAGCGCATCTGCCTCATCGACGACCTCGTATGCCGCACTGGATCTGGTCCACCGTCGTCTTCGTACACGGAGCCTCTTCCCCGGCACCATCTTCCACGGTCTCGGATTTGCTTCCCGGAAGCCAATGCCAAGTGTAGAAGCACCACCATCGTGGAGAATGAACTGACTCATGTTGCCGACCATGACTCACAGAGGCCTCCGTGACCATCGTTCTCCTCCTCGATTGGTATGTGTGTATTGAATCACTTTGCAGTACATGTGCAGTTCCAATTTAGTTCATACCTACCCTTCAAATTTACTTGTTGCTATTGTTCCCGTAAAAGAAATTGGTTATAGCATCCATTGTCCAACAGAATATTAGCTTGTAATTGTGCGTCGCTCCTATATTGTGTTGTGCTTCGGTAGGTTTTTCATCTGCAACCAGTAGTGTGGCAAATGATGGAAAGTTTTTTAGAACTAGCAAGATGCCCACGCGTTGCATGCATCAAGATGCATTTGTATGAGTAGTTTATCTTGTGGGAGAAAAGGATGAACGAGGGAAGGCCTTATTTGCAAATCTGGAGCGGGGTGTGGGTATCTTTTTGCAAAATTTCCATTGTTTCCTTCCTATCTGTCAGATATAAATCGGACGGCCTATATTCCAGGATGGCAGGCACACCATCATCACCAACTCCGTTTTTATAAGAGTAGAGAAAAAAAATTGAGAGTAGAGAAGTAGAGAAAAATAATAAATATAAAATAAGTATAACAGTAGAGAAGAGAGTAGAGATAGCAGAGACGTCGAGAAAGGATCGCGCGCGCGCGGGAAAAAGCGGCCGGGCGTGCGCTAGTTTTGGCGCGGGTGTCCGGCGCACTTTATAAAATCTAACGCCCTCCCACCACTCTGTGCCTTGCCACCACCCTCTCCCTGCTCTGTGCCTCGCCTCCGCTCTCTCCCCGCTCTTTATCGCCTCGCCGCCGCCACACCACCATGCCGCCGCATCACCGGGAAACTTGGGGCTAACGTGGCGTCCGCGCGCGCCCCTCCGGCGGCTTCTCCTCCGAGATCCGGTTCCGCGAGATGCGCCTCGGCCTCGGCAATTTCGACACCGCCAACAAGGCCGCCCGCGCGTACGACGCGGTAGCGTGGCGCCTCCGGTGGCCTCATAGAACATTGAACTTCCCCATGGTGCCGACGCATGAGTGGGCACAGGAGCTTGCGCCTCTGCCGCGACTTATCACCGACGAGGATCATCGCAACAACCGGAGGTGGGAGCACCATCTCGACATCACCGAGATGGACGTGGAAGCCATGGCGATGTGGCGCCAATGCTTCCCGCGGGACATCATCAACGAGCGCGAGTTCTACGCGCAAAGGAGGGCGGAGCGAGCCGCCTATCGCGAGGACAAGTGTAGGCAAAAAGCGGATGCACAATTCAACATGAGGCTAGGAGCAGCGTCGCCCTGGGAATCCGACGACGATCGGTATCTTCATGCCTACAGTCAGACGTCAGAGGAGGACATCACCGAGGAGGAGTCGGACGACGAGGAGTACTTGAATTATCTATTTTTTTTATCTATCTATGCTGAGAACTATCCTCTACTCTCTAATCTCTACTCTCTATCTCTACTTCTCGATCTCAAGATCAGAACGCTTTTTAAAGCGCCCGCGTTCTTGATTCTGTTGGAGATGCTCTAACATGGCGGGGCGAGTGCTTTAATGTTGCCCACAAGATCTTGTGAGTATTACTAGTAGTATATTTTTCTTGCCATGTTGAGATTCTAAAACCACAGTCTTGAACATGCGGAGGAGCAATGAAGACCAAACACGGGATATTGGGGACATCATCAAGGGCGTGGGAAGTTAAAGAGGTCTTGCACGAACACGTAAAAGCGAGCTTTGGTAAGTAACACCCTTTCAATTACTTTTGTTTAGCCTCGTGTTCTTCGATGTGTATATGTTGTAGTTTCTGTTTCTCTTAAGCCTCGTGTTCTTTGATGTGTAATAAGAAGAGTCTTAATCATCCTAATGCTTTTGTTTTTAGCTTGATGTAGGAAGTGGGTGTTCTCACCTTG